>JAWNPN010000027.1:3265000-4505000 GCA_035047485.1 Drosophila peninsularis
AAACTGGACTGATCTGCCATAGCATATTCATATACCTGATCCTGAGATGATGTTGCTCTACATACACGTTTCACCTTCTGACACTTTATTATCCCATGAGATATTTGCCTCTCTCTGTTCAGACTCAGGTATAAATCTATCCAGAAAAAAGCCAAGTGATCTGCACTGGGCCAAGTTCTGAAAGTGTCAATCCTGAGAGGGAGAGAGAGAGAGAGAGAGAGAAAGGGAGAGCGAGTCGCAGCACAGAGATTTTTGTGGCACAAATATGATTTATTGGGAGATGCGACTAGCGGATACCAGAAACGGGCATTGGCCAAGGCGCTATCGGAAACAGTTAATCAGCAGCGAAATTAATAAATTCGCTGAGTTTAATAGAGTTCAAAAGCAACGGCCAAAGCAGCAAAGAGAAAAGCTCAAAATGCATGAATGCCTTAGTCAAGAGGGAACGACTGCAGGATACCCTGGGACAAAGTCCTATGCAAACACTTCCTGTTTGAACTCTGTTTCGATTTGAAGCAAATCATGCTGGATATATGAAATCAATTTGATAATCTGCTTAGATTGCTGCTACCAATTGCCCACACACAAATCGCCCCTTGCTGCCAGGGATGCAGGGTATCGCAGACTACAAAACTGGAAACTGGTCAGCGAGACAGACAATTCGCAGTCGATGCGCGATGTCGGAATTGTGGCCACGGCTGAGTGTGCGTTGTGCCTGCCTTTGGGGTCAACGCCGCCAAGATGTTCCCAGAAAGATCAGCAAATGAAGATCTCAATGGGCTGCTCCTCGTCTAGGCAGGCGGCAGGCGGCAGGCAGCAGGCGGCTGGCGGCGCACAAATAAATTCAATCTAAATTGTAAGTTTGTTTAGCCTACACGAAAGATGCGAGTAATAACAATAACAACAGCCAAAAAAGCAGCCGAATCGGAGCTGCTAGCCAACAGATACCCTGTGAGTGGGGTGAAATAGGGGAGAGCTGGCACGTCTCATCATATAAACATATATATATATTTTATTCATATTCATTCTAGTCAAAAACAGATATAATAAATGCCAGAAGACCGATGACAACTCCGTGTCCCATAGTTGGCTCTACCCTGCTCCTGTAGAGCTACAGGGTAAAACGTAATAATAATAATAATTCACAAATCCTAGAGTTCGACTTGCAGCTCAAGTCTGGCACTGCGCTGCTCCCCCTAAATCGTCCAAATTAATCGGCTCTTTCACTCTATTGCTATCTCCTTGCCGCCCTCGCTCGCTCTCGCTGGGCCCGCTCATGATTGCCAGTGGCCAAGCGCCTCTTTGGCTATTTTGACCAAATTTTTACTTCTTCTTGCTTTTTGGGCGCAAATAAGATTGATCTTTTGTAACTTCCAACTCTTTTGTTGGGACTGAAGCTGCAGCTCCAGCACTGGAGCTCTTCAGGCTGGCTGGCAAAAGCTTAACAGACGGCAGCGGTAATTTGTTATCGCGATGATTTATGAACCAAACGCTTTTCGGTGGGTGTTTACACAACCAACCATCAGCTACAGAGAAACATTCTAATGCAGTCGAGGGCAGCTGTGGGGGGAGAGGTCCTTACGTATTCCCATTGCGAACGCTGCTCAGCTGGCGCTGGGCTACGGCAGCTCGCCCAACGCTTGATGGATTTGTGCGCGGCCGTTTTCAATTCCAGACACCATTCGGAGCTCCAGCTCCAGCTCCAGCTACGGCCGATGCGATGCGAATCGCGGGCAGGAATTAAAACAACCTCCAGACTGCACGGCACGTTTCCGCATTTTGTTCGGCTACTCCTGCCCGACTGCGCTCCCCAAGAGCAACTCCCTCCGAACTGATCAATTGCGCAGCACCGCGGGCCCCAAAAGCAAATAGTAATGATATTGCAGCCACGTCCAGCGCAGAGCGCGCTCCACATTGGGGCAGCAGTTAGCACAGCTTTTGACTCTAAACGATTCAATCTGCCAACTGAGCCAGGCCTAGCGCAGCCCGGCTGTCCTGATGCCCTGTAAAAGCAGCACACAGGGATAAGTAACTCTAAAGAGCCCATGAGAAACGTACTCTAAGTGCATACAAATAAATTAATTGAAGGATAATTAAAGATAATTCAATTCTTTAAAAATAATATCAAATTTTATCTACAATTAAATTAATAATTAAATTAATAATTAAATTAATATATAATTATAACGAATTCCTGATAGTTGATTACATATATTAACTCCAGATTAGAAATAGAAATAAAAATAAATTAATTGAAGGATAATTAAAGCTTATTTAATTTTTTTTAAATAATATAATATTTTATCTATAATTAAATTAATATATAATTATAGCCGATTCGTGATAATGGATTACATATATTAACTCCAGATTAGAAATAGAAATAAAAATAAATTAATTGAAGGATAATTAAAGATAATTCAATTCTTAAAAAATAATATCATATTTTATCTATTAAATTAATATATAATTATTATTAATTATTATTATTATTATTAATTATTATAAAGAATTCCCAATAATTAAATATATGAATTCCAGTTTAGTGTGTGCAGCTGAAAGCTTATATCTGAGCCGTGTGCCCTCCATAGGGTATATCGAATTCGATCCGTATTTGGCTATTTGGCGTGGTGTTTGCTGGCCTTGTTGCTGTGATGTCTAAATAGGAACGGAGAGCAAAACATTTTTATTTATGCGCCTCCAAACTGTGGCAAATTGCAGACTCCTTGAGGGACTGCTCGGTTTGGGGGCGTGGGCGATAATTGAGAATTTATATGCAACGTTTTGGGGCGACGTTTATTGGACAAACGTTGCGCTTCCTGTTTGCATGGGCTCAGGCGGCGCAGCCGAGCAACGACTTATCTCACGATCTGAGGTATTCGAACCTTGGCATTAGCCTAATTGCCAGCGTTTAAGATGCCAGCGCCGCGGAGCACCTGTCGGCCTCTGCGGACCCATTAATCAGCCCAAAATGTTGATATTTCTTTTTCAATAAACTGCGCCTAATGATAACAGCCCCGCGGCAGGCCCCAGCCACGATCCCTGCCATAATCTCTGCGGCGGCCCCAGCTGCCGAATTGTCAACATAATTGCAATGCGAAACACCAGCAGCAAAAACCGCGCTGCGCGACTAATGGCTCCAAATAACAATGATTAAGAGGCCAAAGGGAGCCAGTGGAGATGAGCAAGCGGCAGCTCGCGCGAGTGTGAGAGCCCCACGGCGCTATCTGCACTGCGAACAAAGTATCCAACTTACGAACGCGAGCAAAACAAAACACAATTCCATTGAAATTCTATACAGATTGTTGCCAGGATTTCGCCTTGGAGCTATCTCAGTTTGATATCCATGAGGATTCATACTCGAACACTTGACTCATCTACACTGCAGACTTTGTGATGTGGGCATCAGATAAGAACTTGTGCTATCAAATTCAGGCTAAATAAGTGTTGAATAAAATTAAGAGTGCTTTTTATAAGTTATTTCCTTATTAATATACCCTGAATCAACATATTCGCATATAAACAAGCTGGCATAGCCATGTAGTTATAGCTTTAGTCTTAGTGTAACCTTAGAAATAACCTTGGGCTTTTCCATTTCTTTGGTTTTCCCTCCCAAATATTTATGCCATTGCCATGTCTGTAAATAAATATCTATGCAGAAAGGCCTAGTTCTTAGTCTAAACTCTTAATAAATTGTAAAATTGCATTCACAAAAAAAAAAAAAAAAAAAAAAAAAAAAAAAAAAACTATTATAACAAAGAGTGAAAAAAAAATTAAAGTTAAAAATTGTATAAAAGTATATTTCATTTCATATAAAATGTTATATTTATACAGATTCATCTGCTGAGATATAACCTAATCTGAGGCAGATCAACAAGTCCGTTGAGCTTCTGTGCAGATCGACTTATAAATAAGCTGCTCAGCCCACTCAGGTATGGATAATATTTAAATAATATGTATGCAGTCTATTGATACAACTGATTGTGGAGAAAATCTGGCTACTAACAGCAACATGCGAAGGCTTAAAAGAAAACATCGCCTTGACCGTCGTTGAAATTAAAAATTTGTATTTTATTTTGTAATTATTGTACATTAGACTAAATTAAAATATATATACTTGACCAAAAATTATTTAAGATTTATCGATAAATGCGCTATAGAGTTAAGAACAATAAGCTGCAAATAAAAATTAATTTTAAAAAATAAAAATAAATAAATTGTGGAGAGAGAGAGTGAGAGAAAAAGACAATTATAATATTAACAATTAGCAATTAATAAGTGTAGATACTTCAACTCGTATTAATATAAAACAAAAAATTGAAAAATTAATTATTCAACAAATATTATAATTATATTATTATAATTAATTAAACAGCAAGAAAATTGTTTATCTGTTTCGGAATGCAAATGAATATTTTTTACTGTGTCGCCGCAACTGCAGAGATCAAGCTGGTAGCTGGCAGCTTGGCAGCTTGGCAGCTTGGCCGCTGGCCGCTTGGCTGCTGAGCAGCTTGGTGGATCGGCAAGAAGTAACGAGGCGAAACCTGTTGACATTGATATTGATACGGCTTATGGCTTACGGCTGACGGCCGTGGACAGTGTGGCAGCCACACAGGCGAGTGGCACACGTCTATCATAAATCAGGCAGTCGAGCCCCGACTCGACCGATCGAGGCGACTTGGCTTACCCAGTTCTCACGTTGCGAGGGTGTAGCTCACAGTTGACCACGTAACCCGATGACTTGTGCATTCTTTCACGGCTAATTTAACCGATTAGCAACCTGTCAGCCCCAGGCAGTTGCTTCTTCTCACCGCTCTAGGCGCTCCTGTCTCAGCATATTGAAATTGACTCTCGATTTGCGGTTGCACTTTGCGATATAGTTCGAATTGTGTGGGTGCATGTGTTACTGCATGGTTTCCCAACCGATATATATGGCGCCCACACACGTTGCCAGCGCCAGCGCGCCGTTCCCCACTGCGCCCGCTATCGCCCTCCCAAAGCTCTGCACTTGGCCAATGCAAACAGCTAATGACAGCGAATTGTTCACGCTTAAACCTAAATGCATGTTCAACCACAAACGACTCGCCGAGGAGGTGATGAATGGGTGCCATTTGATGGGGTTGCTTTGCATTTGTTAAGGGTTCAACGGGGCAGATCTGAGCGCTTGCCACGCCCTCTTGGCGCCATGCACAACTTTTCAGCCAGCAAAGCAAAATAAGGGAAAAGTAGAGCTCCAAACGTTGGCGAAAATGCACCTCAGAAATGACAAAAATCGACAAGAATTGTAAAGAGGAAAATGTCTTAAAACCAAACTGAGGTAACTTGGGAATCTACTTTTTTGCTTTCATTAAAGCGTTACTCAAAACTGGATTTTCAGTTTGGTTGTGAAAAGTCTGGGCAGTTAAAAGACCACGAGTTACTGAGGCGAATTCGACCCAGAACTGAATGATTAGTTTTGAGCTTATAGCAGAGTTACAATCCTAGTTCTTCCCTAGTTCTAAATATGAACTATCCTGACGCTTAGACTCTATAGCATTACAGGGTATATGGAAAAGAAAACATATTCGCAATGAAATTTAAATGAACGCCTTAAGATCACATAAATCAACGTCCATGTTTTTTAGTAACTGCGAAAAAGAAAGAAATTAAATGAAAGGAAAAGAAAAGAAAAGAAATGAGAAGAAAAATGTTGCATTCAAAATTGTGAATGCGCTTATTCTCACTCCAATTATCAATAAAGTTAAGTTAAGCATACGCCTTGTTGCACTCGCCATAAATAATAAGAGGCGAGGGAGAGCGGCAGAAATATGCATTATATATATATATATATATGTATATGTATATATATATATTAAAGCTTACAATTTAAAATGCAAATTTAAACATGACCAACTGCCCGCCAGCCGCACCGCCCTGCAGCTGCCCCCTTGCCAACGCCCGCTGCTGTTGAAAGCCAATGAAAAATTCAACTTTTTTCTCGCTTAATTGCCATTCAAACAATGTAGCATGAGAGAGAGAGAGAGAGTGTGAGCATGAGAGAGAGAGCGACGGAGGGAGGCACTGCGACTGAGCAAAGAAAATATGCTTTTGCATTTATAATGCGGACGATTTAATGGCATGATTATCAAGCGTCCAACTTCCTCTTCAACTGATATTATATGCACACACACACATAAATATATGGCATAAGTATATATGGGCAATCTAGTTGTTCTAGTCGGATCTTATCACAATGCAAATGCATTGAGCATAATTCAGCTAATCATAAGAGGCCATGTCAAATTTAACAAGTTCCGACCCAAACTCAACTTCTCATTCTCCCTCTCTCTCACTCACTCTCTCGCTCTGCCTCAGTGTGTGAGCTTGAGTTCCTCATGCGTGTTGGCTTATGTTAATGTCTCGGATAGCCAGCAAAATATATGTGAAGTGCACTTACATACATATACCTGCATAATATATATATATATATATATATATATATATATATATATATATATATATATATATATATATATATATATATATATATATATAATATATATATATATATAATATATATATATATGTATATATATTTATATATATAATATAAACATCTGGCAACACAAGAAAATAATTTAAAAAGGCGCTGCATTAAGCAAAGAAATTAAATAATATAATCTTAAATGTGTTACAATAAAGCAAATCAAAAAGCCGAAAACTGGGCCACAACGACTCACACGATACACTGCACATTAGCTGAGAAGTATTTGAAATATTTGAGAACTGAAGATTCGAAGCGTATATAATTGCATAAGGCAAAGTATATTCAGGTAAATAATTCATAAATAATAAATATTAAATTAAATTAATATGCAAAATTTAATATAAATATATTTTAATTTTATTAATTAACTACATTTATTATTTACATTTTTCATATATATATTTTTTGCCTTTAATGCATATTCGCAATCTGTCAATCCTAACAATCTGCAAATTGCATTAACTTAACATTAACATAAAAATGTTTGTATTTGTGAGAAGGGATAGGGGATCAAGACCAGCGATGAGAGAGATCTATTGGATGGTCTCTTTTTAGTGATGTAGCGTTTGCTAATTAATCTATTCGCTATTGGGTTGGTGAGTCTGTCAATACTATCCATATGGCCTTTGGTCTATCCAGATCTCTGCTGATAGCCCCAAGGCACGCCAAAGCTCTTCGTGAATTTCTTTGTTTGTTTATGTCAACTATATATAAATGTAATTAAATCTAAATTCAATAAATATTATTGATGTAAATAACATTTAAGTATTTCCTTATTATTATTTATTATTATTTTATATTATTATATATTCATTTATTATATACACATATTTATATTTATTATTATATATTTTATTATATATATTATTATTAATTTGTTATATTCATTATTATTATATATTCATTTATTAAATATACACATATTTATATTTATTATTATATATTTGTCTTTGCATTTCATATTGTATCATCAACGGGCAGCTGCATAGCTAATACACCCCATCGCTCGCGTTATGAAGAGCCACTCCAGAGGAGAAGAGCAGCAGAGAGCCAGAGACTCTCTGAGTGTATTTCATAAATCATTTTGAAATTATGACTTTATTTTATGCGCCTGCTTGGCGTGAATTTTTATATACAAATTATTTGATTATTTATGTATCTGTCAAGTGGCTTGCCAGAGAAAGAGCAAGAGAAATAGAGAGAGAGAGAGGAGAGGAGAGGAGAGTAGGACGGTGGGCAAGCGAGCCAAGAAGGTGCGCCAACTGCGCATCGCTCAGGTGGGTCAGCGAATGCAATTTCTGCACTTTTTATTTGAGTTACACTTTTTTCTTTATGCATATTTTTTATGACTTTTTAATTGTGTTGAGGAGGCAGGGCCAGCAGGGAGGGGGCGGCGGGACGCTCTCATTACAAATGCAAATGCGAAACTCATGTTTGCGCAAAATGAAATTATGCTAAATGCGTTATTAACGCTTTGCTCACCGCAAGCAGCGAGCCAAAGAAATGGGCATAAAGTAAGGAAAGGGGAGAGGAGGCAGGGGAGGGAGAAGAGATGGCTGGGAACATGCCCCGAGCTCATTTACATGTGAAAACGTATCCATCAAGATAATCGTTCGACCCGAAATGTGCTCCGGCTCCTGCTGCCCGCTGCCTGGACACAGTAGATCAATAATGCCATTAAAGCAACGAGCCTGCATATCACGCGAATTTCCACTCGACCCCAAAAAACTAAATAAAACTTTGTTTACCAATAATCGTAAACAAATTATGTGAATTAAAATGAAAAATTAATTGCGGCGCCTGCCAACCCCCAGACACCCACTCGTAAATTGCTTCTGAGCGGGGAGGGTTCCGCAGAGCTAATAGACGACATCAAGACCTTAGTTCAGATCAAAGAAAGTGGACTGGAAGCGACACTTAGAGTGAGAAATACATTCCGATTAATGGAACCCTTTGGCTATGCCAATAAGTAATACGCTATAAAGTTGCTGAACTGTAGTTGAAGCCACTGCTATTGTGAATTAAACTCTCATTCAACTGCAATTCACAATTTATTGATTCGTTTTATCGAAAAGCCCATCCATAACAGCGGAGCTATTTTGAGAACTTTCTGTTTTTATTATAGCCCTCACTCGTTATAGACTCTAGATTCGTCATCGAATTGCCAGCATTTTTATAATAAGAATAAGAATGAAGCTAGAGTAAAATGATTGAAATTTTAAAGTATAAATGGACTAAAGACATATAACACTTGGTATATCTGCTACTTAGGGAGGAGCTTATAGAGAAAAATGAATTCTTTCGTAGTTTTAGCTCTATTAGAATAAAGATCACCAGGCAGCTAACTATTGAACTGCTCCACAGAAAGAAATATAGATTATAATATTCTTTCTTTTTCCTTTTCTTTTTTCTTTTACCATTCGAGAACTTCTATGCAGAGGAACCCAAGTGCTGATGAGCCCAACTGATGACTTATAATGTTTAAGCAATTGCCAACATATAACTAACTTGCAATAAACATTCTCAGAAGCAGGTGGGTATTCCTTGGAGGTGCTCAGTGAAGCCTGATTTTGGCGCATAATACTTCATTTATGTAAATTTAATGGCCTGCACCTAGCACCTAGCACGTAGCGCGTTGCAAGGTGTAAGTTGCAAGTTGTCTTTGTCGGAGCAGCCCGAGCAATTTGCGGCATATTAAGCTGGGCTTAAACAGGGACGGGCACAGCAACAGAGGCAGAGCCACGAAGCGGCTTTATCGGCAATTGGCCATCTTAAGTGCGTCTAAGCTGGCGCACACAGAATCAAGTTGTTGCTGTTTCGTTTAATGCTCAAATTATTAATATGCAAACGCTGCTTTGTTGTTCTTTGTTTCTTAATTTATTGCCCTGGCTGCTTTGTGCTGCTTTGACTGCATTTTTAGACGAGGTGTTCGCGTCTGTACTTCGAAGGCGTTGAAAATTTCAGTGCATTTCACTCAAAATTCCAGCGTGAGTGGCGCACGGAACGTTATGGAAGTGGAACCACGCCATGTTGTTAACAGCGCTCTCTGGTGGTTGTTTCACACGCAGCGCAGAGCGCGCACTCACACACACACACACACACACAGAGCGAACGTCTTGTGGGGCGGAGCTTGTTTTAGCTCTTTTTGGCTTTTTTATTGCTTTTTTGTGGCAATTTGAGTTGAAATGGTTTTCTTTTTCGTTTTATAACTTATTCAGAAAAAAAAAAACATCCATTTGAGTTAGCCATATAATTAAGCGACATAGTTCTTCATAATTCAACAACAATTAGTAAATAATTAAGCCTCGACAATTGTCACAATGAGCGTTTAAGCTTTTAGGTTTACACGTCACAACATATGCTAATCGCTTCTTTTCCCACTCTCTCGCTCTCTCTCTCTCTCTCACACTCTCTGTCTGATATACAATCTTCTGGTTCAAGTTTTTCCAAAAGTTTTCAACAATTTGTTTAGCTCTAATTGAAATATCTTTAATAGTTGAAAACACGCAAGTGTTTAACAAAGTTTTTCTTTTTGGCTGCGATTGGGCGTCGTGGGAACTTTGGAAGAAGTACGTAGACCAAGGCATTACATAAGACTCTTCACCAAACATGCATATGATTGCCACGTAGCCACTCTATTTGGGCCACATCTGAGCGGCGTCTTGATGATGTAAGCCCAATTTAATGTGACTTGTATTTGCCTTTTCATTTTCTTGTTTTCCACTCCTTTTTATTTTCTACATTAATTTGCATTTTGCATTATTGTTAGCGGCTGAAAAAATATATTACTTATACGACATTCGCGTGTGCGGCACAACAAAGTTTTTTCCTTTTCTCTCTTTTGCCAAAAAGCCGACGTCGACTTCGCAGACGTTGTCGCCCCGTGCAAGTCCGGCTGCCCCTTCCCCCTGCTTGCCTCGTTCTAGCCCCAGCCCGATAACGTTCCCCACTGCAGAGCAAACTTCAAGTGCAGCGCTTCCACTATGATGGATTACTTAAATAATTAATTGCAATTAGCCGACTACCGACATTGCCCACTGCAGCCTAACCACACTCATAAGACTTAAGTCACTCCTATCTTCCATACTACCCTACTTCTAAATATGAGGCATATAACAGACCTAGATAAGTTAGTATATACAAAATATATATCTGAAAATCTTAATGGAGTTCTCTTTAAGAATTCATTGAATATTGTTATTAACATTTCTTGAGAATCCTTCCGATTGCCCAAGGACATTTTCCTAGTCACAAAAAAATGCTTTATTTAAAAAATTAAGAAGCGCATAGAACGGCGCACAGATCGGCGGCTTATGATTGGCCAATCTCTGTTTTTACACATTGAGAATCGCACAGAACGACTGCGTAAGTGCAGGGTATACAGAGTCTACTCAGCTTGCAAATACTTCCTTGTTTTTCCTTTTCGGCATTCATATCCAGAGTTTCTGGTTTGGTTTGTAGCGCAGCTTAGGCAAATCACTAATGAAAATTTGTCTGCGGCGCTTGGCGAGCCTCCATTATAATTTGCCAGATAGCGTTTTATGGCGATTTAAAGGCGCGCCACGCCCCTAATGCCAGTTTAATGCAAACTGGGCATGAACATGTTACAGCCGATCATTTTAATTAGTTATGTAAATTATTATTAATTAAACAGCAGCCAAACGCGCCAGCCGGAGCACGTTAATGTTAATTAATTAGCTGGAGAGCAACAGATATTAAAGTAGGATTGGAGTAGACATGATGGATTGACGCATGGATTGCTGGACTGCTGGATTGATGGAGATGGATGCAGCGACAGATGATGCGACGTGGGCTGCACAAACGGAAACCGCAACATTTTCAGTGTTTCTTATTTTCTTAGATTCCTTTTCTCATATTTCTCGGACCCCAATTTCCTCAAAACTAAGAAGCAATAATTACGCTCGAACCGAAAGGAATTATTATAACCATCATAATTTTTTGTTTGACGCTTAATTGGCTGGCGGCCTGGCGGGCTGGCTGACTCTGTGGCTCTCTGTGGTTTGCCGCCGGTCTAATCCCTTGACCCTCTCATAGGAATTGTCAATGCTGGCTACGCCCCCCTTGCGCTGTCTAACGCCCATCTGTGTCGCTGTGTTTCTCTATGTAATTTTCTTGTTGAGAGATTTTCTATGTGAAGGTTGTCCGCTGCGGCAATGGTGGAAGCACGTCACAACGCCAAACTGCAGCAACTTCTCATTACAATGGCAAATACTCGTAATTTGCAGTTATGCGCTTTACGCGACCAGCTGACATTGAGCGGGCCACTCAGCTAGAGATGGGCAAATGCATTACGTGATATGCGAAGTCAGCTAAGGAATAGTCAATGCGACGCAGCAGCCCTTGTGGAGACTTGTGGAGACTAAATTGTCAAACTCAATTCAATTCAATATGCTTTATTTCCATATTATTATATTTAGCTTAAAGCTAGCTTATAATATTTACAGAGTTTAGACTTGTTTTATGTCTGAGCAGCTGAGATATTATATTCACCTAGAATTTAGTTTGATAAATGTTAGATAATAAAGGAAAATGAAATTGTCAAATAAAACTACATTTTTACAGAAATTAGTATATGTGAATGAATGTATAATATAACATTAAGAAAGATCTACATGTATATCACTATAGGAGTTATTATTGTCTATTCAGTAAGAAAATATCTCTATCATAATGTAGATTTGTTGCCTTACTTAAATTTCGAACTATCCCAGGCAAAATATCTTATTTATTTGCAAATTAAATTAAATTTAATATTGAAATTCCTTTACGACTACATATTCCTTAGTATACATATACAATAAGATAATATAGACTATCTCTATTCCTGAATTTATATGCACCAAAAGGAAATCTTATCCGAATTTATTAAAATCCGACTTCTATTCTATTTTATTCGACTATTATGTATATCAAAATATATCTAAATAAATAAATAAATATACATGAATATATATGTATTGGCTAATTCAGATTCTTTAGTATTATTAATATTCCGTCTGAGTGCAGCGGTTCGCTGCTCCTTTTCTTAGAAGTCTCCCAATGTCCTTTTGCCCAGTTCCTCATTGCACTCTCATCAGGCAACACCTCTCCATCTTAGTGTTCACTAACAACTCACTTTAACAAATTATACAGCACCGTCTCTAACACTGATATAATTATCCATACCAGGCCTTTGCATTAATAATTAACTGCAACTATTGCAGTTCACTTGATATTCTTGAATGACATAAAGCTCAGGTCTCTGCGATTATTTGCGCGCTTGTGGTCGCTGGGCCCACGCCCATCCCTAGCTGGAGTCTAGCCCACAAGCTGGGTATGAGGGAGCGAGTATGTGTTTCAGTCGCTTTGGGATCGGCTCTTAGCTGGACAGCGGCCCTGGGCAAGGCCCACGCGACAGCTAGTTTGTCTGTGATTCAAGCAATGCACTTAAGTTTTGAGCAACGCCTGACAGGGCAATTGACGGGGCCAGACTGTGGGACGGACACGGCAATCAGGCAGCCAGCGTCGGGAGTCAGGTTTTAGAGGTTGTGGGCCGTGGTGGATTGGGCGCGCTATTTTGCACACTAAAAGGTGCTAATTGAACTGAAATCGATTGATTATTCATTGCAAGTGCAGCTCAACGGACTCAGCGACAACAGCAACAGCAACAACAACGGCAACGGCAACGGCAACGGCAGCTATATTAATTTGTAACTTTTGCCCTGGCTCTGGTGCCATTAAATCGCGACTGTCACTTTAGGCCGACTTGATGACACGCACATGGTACACCCAGGTATGCCGCGTACAGCTATGTATGTCTGCCTCTCTCTCTCCCTCTCCCTCTCCCTCTCTCTCTCTGCAGTCAACGTATCGATAACAACAACAGTCGGGACAGTCGGCTGACGGGGGGCCTATTGGTCCTGGGCGCATAAATTGTCTGCTGCCATGTGACGTCAGTCAGAGCCAGTGCCAGTGCCAGTCCATGGGTCGCGGCTGGACAGGATTTTTGCAGGAGCCTTGGCGTAAGGATCGCGTGCAAAAATGCGACTTCGGACGTCTCACGGTGGCACGCAGAACTTTTCGTCGCACTCGCATCAGAATGCAAATAAAACATTTCAAATGCACAGCACAAACAGATAGGAGGAGCCTGAGCGAACACTCGCTGTGGGCAGCTGGATAAGGCAGGCACTGATAGGCGCTATTAAGCCCATTTAATAAATAGAAAGTGCATCTGCTCTTAGTGCATCAATTCATGCTGCCACTTTAGGGTCTATACAAAGTCCTCCCTGAACTTTGATTTGAGTCGTCTGATGAGTCGGGTTGCTGCTGTGATTATGAACAACTCTTTTGTGTAACGGTAACTTTGCTTGGGCTGAACGTCAATTTCGACTCATTTTTGGGAAAACAATTTGGTTTTACTTTTTACAAAAAACCGATACAAAACGTTGTCGGCTGGCAAATTATAGCGAACCGACAAAAAGCCAAACAGAGCTGGGGGAGCTGGGGGAGCCTTGTGGCCCCACAGCGCCAGCGCAAACAAGCAGAAGAACAAGGACAGAGAGAGAGAGAGCGAGGGAGGGGGAAGAGTTCTCCATTAAATTCCCATTTAGGCTGTCAATCATTTGCGCTAATTTTTGTGGACTGAAGAATTGGCCCGCTGGCGCGACTGATGTTTGCTGGGTTCCTGTCTACTCCTGTCGATGGCTTCCAATGAAGATTAATTTTGTTTTTCGAAAGCATAGCGCTGAATTTAAGTGGAATTTCTCGCTGTGTGAAAACTAAGCCAACGTTTCAACAAAGCCACCCGACCGACTCGAAAGAAATCCTTCGCCTCTAGAGCTCCAGACTGGGGGAGATCTGATGCTCCGACCGCATTTAACATGAACTCAATTTGCCAGCAAGCTTAACACTTGTTTTAGTTGTTCCTACCTCGGCTCGGGCTCCGGCTCGGGCTCGGGCTCGGGCTCGGGTTCTCCCCTACCTCAACAGCTCACCTCAGCTTGAGGTCAGCGATGCGTCCATTGTCCAATTTGCCGATTGTAATCTGAGTCGCATGCAAATTCAGCTGCCTAATTTGTAACAAGTACAGGGCTTTAGCTTATTGCGAAGGTCAGCGTAGCTGCATAATGGGGACAACGAATTAGTATGTCATCAACAGAGCTATTTCAGCTCACTTAATAAATCGCTAAAGCCCAACAGCACTTGGTAACCGAATCTAAAAGGGGGATTACTTCCGATGGATGTTCAGATTGCGTTAGTTATTTAAGGTACATATAAAGTACATATGAACATATACATATACATATATATATATAAATATATATATATATATATATATAATAAGTACAACATACAACACCTGGCTAAAAGCACAAGCAAAATAAGGTCAGACAGAAAATTGCTTAGGCAGATGCCAGAGATAGAGCTAGAAGGAGACGGAGACGCAGCGAGAGAGAGACAGGTAAGTCAAGAGAAAGAGAGAAAGGAAACGCAACCAATCAAGAGTGAAGAGCCGCAGCGGCAGCAGCAGCAGCCGTCGAAGCATCAATCAAATCAATTATTATCGACAATGGGAGAGTTCGTGGAAATTATATAGAGAGAGGCTGAAGCTGAAGCTGAAGCTGCACCGTTTTGGCCGCCATTAATAGCAGCTTTGGCGGCGTATTTGTTATTTGATTGGTAAATTGAGCTGCGGCATGGAGCCGAGAGCGGAGAACCGAGGCAATTGCCTTGGCTCTGGGACCCGGAATGTAAATGACTTCAGTAGGTAGCCAAGATGGCGTTGGGTGTCACGAAGAAACCCACAAAACCAAACGAAGTCCAAATTACTTGGCTCAGCGACAGCAGCAGCTGCCGGCAATGGCTGCGGCCAGGGCAGGGCCAGCGGCAGGTACAAGGGGGCAGAGAGCTCATCTCAGCCCGAGCCACAACTGCAGCAACAGCTTGAGGCCACACCTCAAGCGAGATCTTATCCGAGTTCCCTGTGTGCGTCGCTGGAACCATGAAAACTGTCGCGGCAAATCCAAACAAACAGTTCATCAAAAGCTGCGACAATTAAGCAATAAATAAAATGAAATTCAAATGAAAAATGTGAAAATTATTAAAAAGAAAAAAACACGTAAATAAACGAGCATGCGACGGAGCTATACTCTGTAAGAAGGGCATAAGGTGCTATAGATACTCCTTAGCTTTTCAATTTGAATAGGTTTTGCGAGTGGGTTCATCTCTTTCCATGAAAGTCTGGCAATAGAGAACTCCCTCAGTTCCATTAAATAAATAATTTCAAATATTCCTAACTTTATTATATGATATTTTATAATTTTAATATAATAATAATAATAATAATAATTTATAATTTTATAATTTTCCAAAGCCCAAGATAGGTCAGCTTCATAACTGCTAGGCGAATATGTATTCTTTACTGCATATACTCAACTTCGCTTGCCGAACAGGGTATAAAAGGAAGCTGCCATAAAGTTGATAGAACTGCTTGAGGCACCGATATACTCCATTATGCTTGGCGCACAGTGTATGTTTAGTATAGATCCATAAGCGCCAGGCCACATATGCGCTGCAGGCCAAGGGGGTTGGCCAGGGGGTCATCGAGGGGGGTTCATTATAAAAGAAAAGAAGCCGCCGCTGATGAGTTTCGTTGCAACTGCGGAAAGATAAATTGACGCGTTGATGTAGGCAAATGCACAGAGATACAAACACTGCCAGCCTCTCTCTCGCTCTCTCTTTCTCTCTGTGCTCGCCATCTCTCTCTCAATATTATTGTGGCGGCGACATAAATCATTGTGATTGACAGCTGCTGGGAGGAGGTTGAGTCCAAGGCTCTGCGCAAGCTGCTTGCGAGGCGGTAGCTTCCACTACCCGCAACTAAACTCATTTAAATTCCACTTACAATTGTCCAAAACATAGCAGCAGTAGAATTTAGTAACTGGCCATTACTGACTATTGAATACCCTAACACAAGTTGCAGCTGTCGCTCACACTGAGCTGCACTTTAATCAAATTTAATGAAATTTAAAACTTTTTAATTTCACTTAAATTTGAAGATATTTTAATAACTAAATAATTTACAGAAAATGAAAATAAATTATATGTACCATATTTTATGAGAGTGTTACGATAGTCAACCTTATAGATATGCAGATATATCTGTATATGTATCTTAATGTTAATCTTACGATAATCTACAATATATAATATGATAATAAAATAAATAGAAAATATGATAATAAAATAATATAAATAACTCTTATATAATACAATACTAAGATATATATCCGAACTATATTATTATTATATTATATTATATTATATTATTATTATATTATTATTATTAATTTATTTATTCAAAAAAACTTTATTATAATAATTTACTATTTAAAAAAAAATTAATATTAGATATTCTCCATGTACTATTCCATTAATATGCACAATAAGATAAATGAAGACGATTTGCAGAGGCAGCTGTCTACACATTAGGAAGGCAACAAATACAAATATTAATTAAGTAATCCTATCCATATACAGATTCATTATCATATTAAAATAGAATTATTATTTTCATTAGCATTGCTTGGGAACATATGGAACGACAAAAGCAGACAACTTTCAGGTAGGGTAGCGAGAGGAACATTTCACGCGCTAATTGCAGGGTGCCAGAGTGCGCAGAGATGGACAAACAGAGATCAATCATATAACTGGAATACCATATACATTGTAGCACTCCTCCACTCCATTTGGTCAGTTCCGAGCTAATTGAAACAAATGCCCATCTGTTCGGGCAACGAAATTATTTCATCAACTCATCATAAGTTCCTAAAATAAAAGCCAAAACAAAAACAAAAACAAAATGTGAGACACAATTATGTGAACGAGCCGAAAAACGTGAATAAATTGTGAATAATTTTGGAGATGTCTCATCAATATAAATAAAATATTTATTAACAATTTGTTAAGAGTCATAAATCGCGGGCAGCGGGCACAGCAGCCGCGCTTGGCCGCGGTCAGTGGAGTCTTTTAGGGTTAAGCTCGGGTCCCGCAACAGGACCCACTCGCTGCGCCTGTGGACCGCCTGTGGTGCGGGCGGCGGCGGGCCGGCCATATTAATTGTGAGCTTGTTCAGCAAGCTCTGCGGCCTGGACTCAGTGGCCTGCTTTGGGCCTGGACCCCGGTGTTGGCTGGTGTCTGGCCAAATTGCTGCTATTTATGTTGGTAACTACCGTATAAACTTGGCAACAACAACAGCAACAGCAACAGCAACAACAGCTGCAACAAGTTGCAACAGCAGCAACAACAATAACTGCATGCAAAAGAGACAACAGAGCAGGAGAACACACGGCAAACGCTGAAATCAATATGTTGGCTAATAAATTGTCCCAGAATATTCATTAAATTAAAAAGTAACAAAAAACGTTTTGCAAGTTTGTTCACAAAACAGGAGCGCTTCAGAGCCACCACAGTCAGCCTGTGGCCCCATCGCGGGCGGCGCAACAAGCGGCCAAAATTTGAATTTAATCCGAATTTTGTCTTATTTGAATATTAACCTGAAAGTATATTATATAAATACATATACTGATATACAAATTTATTTATTTAAATATACTTGCCAATTATTACTTAGTTTCAAGGACTTGTGAACCTTATCAGCTCTTTTTTGTACTACTAAAGTAACACATTTGATTTTTATCATTTGGTCAATTAATATTATCTTTAAACTAATACAAATACTCTGAAACTTCATTTAAATATGAAATACCCCAATACTTTAAGTGTTTGAAAATTTTAAAAATATGAAGATCATAAAAATCATTAGGAGTAAATGTAAAAAATAAAAAAATCTAATATAATATAATGATTATATATTATATACATATATATAATTGACAAAAATTTAAAGTCGCTTTAAGTCTCCACCTACCGCTTACCTTTAAGCTCAATAGCAATAGCTCCATAGGCGAAAATAGCCTTACTATACTATATATAACATATATGCTTGACATATATATATATATATATATATATATATATATATATCTGTCATATATCTATCATATATATAATTTCCAGCTTCTACATATTTTGCATTTATACTTACACAGTAAATGGAGTCGCTAAATCTTTGTAAACTCACTTGCTCCACGGGCCCAATATTGAAGCCTACCGCGTTTCGCTCCTGGCAGCTCAGCGCGCGAAAATTTATTTTTAATTACGCAGCCCAAAACATGGCACAAACAGCGGCCACAACATTCTGATGCTGAAGCCAATGCCGAAGCTGATGCCGATGCCGATGCCGATGCCGATGCTGATGCTGATGCTGATCCTGATGCCGATGCTGATATTCTGTTGGCATATGCCCAAAGGCCAGGGCACAACGCGCGATCCTCGAGCGCAGCTCGGCTGGAGACGCGGCAACTGGCGCTTGGGAATACAGGTAACTGATGGGCGGCCGCGGGCGGGCGGGGCGCCCTCCACTTGAACTGACTGTGACTGGGCAAAATTATGACATGAACATGAACGAAGTCCACATAATGATGTTATACAATACGCCATCTTAGCGTAAGCAAGGATAAAAGCCGCGACGACTGGCGACGACTGGCGCTTCGACTGGGACTTTGGGGGCACATCTCAGACATGTGTAGAGAGAGTCCATGCTGTTGCTGTTGCCGGGCTGTGGAGTAGTTAGTTGTTGTTTTTGTTGCCCGGGAGCTGTTGGCACTGCAACACGCCTCTGCGGGAACTTTGACATGGGGCAAGCGACGCGACATTTCGATGCTGTGAAAATTTGTTATCAAAATTTATGATTTGCGGCACAAAAATGTGTCGATGAGTGGGCTGATTTATGGGCAGAGGGAAGAGCAGAGGACAGAGCAAAGGTAAATGGCACCTGCCCCGAGACAAATTGTGGAATGTGGAGTGTAACCCACTTTACCATACGAGACTTTCCACTTTAATGACATAGAAACTGAAAGTAATAGAGAGATGTGTGAGTGTGTGAGTGCGCATGTGTGTGCGTGGGTGCTTGCCAGTTAAACAGTTATGGAGGCAGACGTAATGCCGTGTTCTTGGCTGCCATTAAACTAAATATAGCAATTACCAGCCAATTGCAATACAAATGCCATTGAAAATGCATTCACGATGCAGATGCATGGCTCTGGTCGGAGCGGGGGCCGAGGCGGGGCGGGGGAGGGAGCTGAAGGGCGCACGCACCTGACTAAGCACACATACGCATGCACCGCCGTCGTGTGGGTGCACATGTGCAATTTACAACAACAGCAACCACTTTTCTCACAGTGTGTGTTGTCATTGTCGAAGTCAACGTTAAGAGCGCCAAGTGGGAGACGTAAGAGGCCAATAACAATGCAACCTTCACATAGAAAACGTTGATTAGCAAAATTATGGAGGAGCGAGAACAAAAGCTAATGCGATTTTAAAGCATATGAAAAGAGACTACAGATCAAATGGAAAATAATTAATGAGAGCATACCTATTATTCTTAGATAAAGATAAACAAATTTGTCAATACCCCTAAAATGTGAAAATAAAAACAATAATAATTTATGTATAATCCACATAAAAGATTTTGAATTTAGTCTCCAATGCATACAAACATATTCACACTGGCTGTGACGACAACTGGAGTGCCACTGTGCAGCAACAAAGTGGGAATGGAACTGGCTGCTCAGTCACAGTGGCAAACGAGACATTTCCACTCAAGCATTGCACTCAAAGCCAGAGCAACTCGAGTAGCGACTGCAACTGGCCACTGGAATATGGGAGGAGACACGCTCACACTTGCTCACTCACACACACACACACACACAGCATACATACAGAGACGTAGCTGAGGCCGAATAAATCTCAGTCACAGCAGGCAGGCAGCAACAACAACCACAAGAGCGCGGCGCGTAGCCCAGAGCAACAAAAACAACGACAAAGCAACCACAAAAATTTATGAAACACAAAGTGGAGGAAAAAAGTTAAATGTTGACCGGGCGCAATGGCGACGGCGCTGATTTGCGCTCTGCAGCCGAGTGGAGAGAGCGGGCAGCGCGCAGAGTGGAGAGTTATGATGACAGGGCAAGCAGTGGAAACAAAGCAAAAAAGATGGCGATTGGCTTCGGGCGCAAGGATAATAAATAATTGCCGCTGCGAACACTGGCTACATCATTCTCAGAGACAATCTCTCCCTCCCCAGTCCATTGTGTAGATCCAGTGTATTGTTAAGATGCATGCACTTGCAGCATGTGTTGGAAGCGCCTCGTTGCCGAGTTAATCCCCAGCTAAGCAGCGGATGAGGCAACGCCCTGTAGACATGTGGCCAAGCAATTGACATTGACATTGATGCGTTGCGTTGCGTTGCCACACAGCTGTCCGAGACGGGCCTGGCTAAAATTCTGTGTCCACTTTAAGGCTTAAGCAAGGTCAAGCGAAAGTGCCGAACAACTGCACTAGGAGAGGAAGCGATCAGCAAATGCAATTGCTTCAGCTGATACAGGTACAAGCTGAGATACAGCTACAGATACCTGGAGATAGCAATCCTTAGTTGCGTGTTGCATGTAATTACCCGCACTCGACTCGAATCGATTGATCTGCCAGGCAGCATTTGATCGTGACACTTGATCGACATTTGCCGCCGCTGCCGTTTTCGGAGCGCATTGTAACGTTGACTTGTTGCAGCGAACGAGCTGGCAATTGCTGCTATTGCCACGATTGCTACTGGCCTCGCGCACTAATCAAATAGTAGTTCCAGCAGTCAGTCAACCATTCATTAGAATCTCAATCCACGCAGCTGACAGCTCCACAAATTGCTATTGACAACGAAATTGTTATATCAGAAGCGATTTCACGTTCAAATGAGACTATTTGCAGCGGAGACAGACACATGCTTAGATATGTTTACCATGTCCAGTTCTAGCTATATAATCATATCGCGATATCCACAGTTTAAGATTGTGAATCTACCCAGTTTGTACTTGTATTAGTCGTGAACTGAGCAACTGACCGCCTAATACTCGTTCGAACTGCCTGAATCTCTAGAGCTATATTAATTAATATGTCCTAAGGAATTGAGTGTGTTCCACCTTTATTAGACAGGAATATTTCACATTGTTACAGACTAAACTAATATACTTGTTTTGCTTACTGAATGAATGTATCTACATATTTCAATATGATCATTAACGCCTCTCCTTGCACTGTCAAAAGGCCCTATATTGTTTGAGTTATTTATAGTTTTATAGCTATAAATATATCTTTATAGGTGCAAATGGGAACGGTTGAGTCGCAATAAAATAATCAAATTTATTTTCAAAGCCTTCACTCAAGTCTGAACTATAAAATTGTATTAGTTTATAAATTTATTTACATAATTTTATTATTATTTTATAATTATTATATTAACATTATTTATATTTTTTATTATTTTTTAAAAAAATAACAACAGACCCTTTCAAAATCGAGCTAGTAATAGTAGTTTGTAAATTTATTTACATAATTTTATTATTATTTTATAATTATTATATTAACATTATTTAAATTTTTTATTATTTATACAAAAATAACATCATTTAAAATCGAGATAGTAATAAAAGTGTACATTTATGCACTTAAAAAAAATATATATATGTGTTATATACATATTTATAAATACCAATAATATATTTATTTATAAATAATAAAAAACACTAATTCGCATCTCTACTTTCGTTGAGAGACTAGGCCCCGGCGAGATTCGAACTCACGATCTCCTGTTTACTAGACAGGCGCTTTAACCAACTAAGCCACGGCGCCCACGAGCGACAACTTCGCCAATGACGCGATATCTAGATCGAATGTGCTCGAAACTATTTCTATCACTTTGAAATGATTAGCAGATAGCGCTGAGCGTATGGCCGATAGGCAGATAGTGTTGGAGTGAGATAGCAGCGAAAAAATGAAATGAAAACTCTGAGAATTCCAAGCAAATGAGCAAGAGAATCGTAATTAATGAGTCTGTGCGCTCTCTGTATAGAGAGTGCATTCTACGATTTATGTGATGTGTGTGTGTGTATGTGTGTGTGCAGTTGTGCAAAGTAATAATTTTGAAATTTGGCTCAAGCTGCAATTTCTCGCCATGTTTTGCATATTATCAGCTAATTTCGCCTTTCAGATAAGCCGCACAACCTCGTTGCCTTTCCATGAGTGTAATTTATGCCTCGCCATTGCTGCCTTCAGTAGCCAGCTGAATACCCCGCACAAAGCCGCTGGCCACAGATGGGATATGATTGAATTTTAATTTTGAATGTGACAGCACTAATATAAAAATGTAATTTATATATTGGGAAATGTATTTATAAACATTATTAACATTGCAAAAATTTAAAAAGAAAACTTTTGTATAATTAAATATGAAATATGATGTTTCATAGCACTTGGTTGTGCCTCTCTCAAACACAGTGTACGTTTAGCTCTAATCTCTCCTTTAAACTCTCTCTCTCTCTCTCTCTCTCTCTCTCTCTCTCTCTCTCTCTCTCTCTCTCTCTATCTCTCTCTTTCTCACACAAACACTCTCTACTCTCTGTTATAGAGTAAGAAACTCTCACACGCTCGCCTTTCTGCTTTACTTCAATATGTTTTCCTCCTTTCTTCCCATTTGTCTCTATCTTTCAATCTTATCTCCTTTCTCTACTTTCTCTCTCTCTCTTTCCATCTCTCCCACTCATGCTTTCATAATATGTCTCCCTTGCTCCTTCTCTTTTTGCCTCTTTCGCTTTCCCTTTCGCTCTCTCAATCTCTTTCTTTCCCTCTATTTCTATCTCTCTCTTTCTCTCTCCCTCTCTCCCTCCCTCTGTTGTTCTCTTGATGACTCTCACTCACTCTCTCATAGAGAGTCTCTCTTATACAAACAGTTAGCTCTTTTACAGGGTATGCGTGACTCCGTCAGCTGCAAGTGCCACACTTTTATTAGTTTGTGTGATTGTTGCTGTTCTTTTGCTACAAATATTTATGCAAATTGCACTTAGTTTTTGCTGTTGCCATATTTTTTTATTGTCGTGGTTTTTATGCACGTTTTCGAATATAATTGCGAGTGCTTTTCTGGCATTTCATTTGAAGTTGAAGAGTTTGCGCTTGCGATTTAATCGCATTTAATTGCCACGGATCGCGGGCTAAGCCGCATAGCGGCTTATTGCATGGAGCAGCATGTGTGCAGTGTGGCACTTAGCACGGGGCAACGGGCAAAGGGCACCAGGCATGGTGTTGCAGCTGCAGCAGGTTAATTGCATCCAACGCCGCAGTAGGCACAAAGTTTTGCGCGTCCTTCGCGGCACCCCAAAAGATTTTTCCGCATTGAAAAAGTGGCTGCGGCGCGCGACATTGCAAGTGCGGCTTGCACCTGCCCCATTTAGCCGCATGTCCTGTAACGTGTATGACGTGACGTGTGCCATGCCCCAGGACTAGAGCCCATTGGCCCTACGAACGGAATCGATTCCAGCGAGCCGCAACTTTATCTCCCGGTCGCCAAAATATTAATGACGTTATTTTCGCATTAGGAAGCAGCCATGACACGAGCACTCACGAGCATTTTACCTAATTGCCCATAATTACGGTATTCAATTTGAGCAGAACTGGACTGCTGGATCCCCCTGGCCAGAAGCTACCCTACGCAGCGGACAGCGGCGATTAACAATGCCCGATACCCGTAGAGCTTTGGGCTCAACTTGCAATTCAAGGAGAGCGATTATGCTAATTGTACCAGGCAGCAGCCTGTCCCACCGCGAGCCACAGGGGCGACGTCAGATAGCTGCCAAGATAGGGGTAGTCCATGCTTTACGATGTAATGCCAACAGTTTGTCATCTTGAATTACGTGCTCGTGCCTGCGTCTGCCCAGACGACAAAAAGCACGAATACTCACGACGAATACTTGGATCCCGAATCTATAATCCATCAAATGACGTATTCACTTCAAGGAAATATCTATCTTCTAGTGCTAAGCTAGCTCAAGTCTACAGTATAGCACATCAATGTCATATCATTACTCATAGTCTCTATAAGCCTGGGCCCTAGTTGGCGGGGGCACGCGCCCATCTCTAAAGCGGACTCCTCCATGGGCACCATCTCAATTTAGTGCAATTAATGCAACAAATTTGTGTATTTTACATTGAAGGCTCTTTTCGGTTGTTGTTTTTGGCAGGCAGCAACAGTCGATTTGCATAACGAATTGCACAGCGCAATATGCAGAGTATAATAAATATTTAAATTTTATAGAGTAACTCACACACACACACACATAGCATAGGCATAGCCGAAAGCGTTAAATTTACGACAGGTGGGCTGGAAAAATGCTCGACATTTATGGGTAACATGGCGTCGCCAGCGGATTGGTGCAGCGCACAAAAAGAAGTGGTGCAAGCACCCCTCCCCCAACACCACACCTCCCCCCTTCCCCCCTGATCCGCTGCCATTTCGCATGCGCGCGCATTTAAATGCACTTCCGTTTCGTTTCTTTTCTTTTTAGCTGGCCCGTGTGTGTGTGTGTGTGAGCTTACCTTGTTGCAGCACTTGCCATAAATTCGTAACTTTGTGGAAAATCATAAAAACTGAATTTATGGCTTAATTATATACATATATATGAGCGCACATATATATTTATAACTATTTATACACATATTTCATATATATATGGGAGTCTTCGGGCCTTGGCTTGGCTTGGCAGCAGAAGCAGCCGCATTTCTTGTGCCTCATTTCACGCTGATGATTAACTGTCGCACACTCACACAGCCGCGGAGCCAACACTCATTCACTCTCCTCGACTCGGTCTGAACTTTTCGCCTGCATTTATGCTTAAATGCGCTGCAATTGTTCCTAAAATGCAGCCGTGGCACGCGATGATGGAAAACTTGAACGATTTTCATTTATTTTTCTCTTTGCATATACCCTGTACGCAAAGAGGTGCTAAATGGTGTATAGCAGACGTAACAATGTTTAGTTTCTCTACCCACAAGATCTCAAAGAACCTGAAAACTTAAAGAACTAAAGTGGAAGAATCATAAATCAGTAATATATCTGGATATAAATCCTTATCCATGTATAGTCTATCTCCTTACATATAATATCTGTAATAATAAAGCTCTATTATTTACAGGGTATGCCAGACCCAATCTACCAATTAGTAAAACTACTGTCTAAGCTAAGGTATTTCCGCTCTAAAGGGTATCTGCTAGTCGTTGCCAATTCTGAGTTCGCGCTATTGTGGCTCAAGGCTTTCCACTGCTTTTGCCAGTGATTATTATTTACTGTTTTATGAAAATATATATTTATATTTTATTGATTATTTTTGAAAAAGTTTTTCTACTTCTTCATTTTGTTACGGAATTAGGCTAAGCAGCGGCCACGCAGCATTTCCCACGTTGCGAGGCCCAAAAAGATGCTATCTGAGGTCGCTGCTGCTGCTTGGTTTGTTCCTGCCGTGAGGGATCTGTACACAGATGTGAGTGTGTGTGTGTGTGTGTGTGTGTGTGTCTGCTGCTGTTGTCAGGCACCTGGCCAGACAGCTTGTCTATAAAAGCGAGCCTAAGAGCAGAGCCTGGGCAAAAGAATTTCTTGCATAAAGCCAATTAAATTAAGAAATCTGATTCAGTGCCAATGATTTTTTATTTTTATTTTTATTTTTTGTTTTTCTTTTTATGCTAACGTTTCTCTGCTCACACTGGAGCCACAACCCAATCGGGGTATATTAGAAACTTGAGCTCGTTTGGCTGAGACCTCTAGGGCATCCTTATTCTTAGGCGATATATAGTTGAGGTATATAAATGTTACTTACTGGAGGATTATCATTTAGATGTCTAAGGCAAGCTGGGAGCAGAGCATTGCGCAGTCGCCCACAGTCGACTCCTTCGGGGTTCCTTCGCCTTGAGCGGAGAGAACAGGAACGTGAATCACAAGGCAAAGGTAAGACACAGCAATTGGTATTTTACAACAAACAGCGCTTGCGTCCAGCTTATTTAACATAAATCGAATGGCTACTGAAATACACGTTCGGCCGTGGCTTATCTGCCAGCCGAGGACAGTGTCCAGGCTGCAGACGCGTCCCGTCCCCAGTTCAGAAGGTGCTGCTGTCTGCTGGCAGTTTTCATTGAGTAAAGCGAAGCGAAACGACCTTTACAAGAATTGCCAGAGACGAAGTTGCAGCCAGAGACAAATCACGACCCGTAAAACAAGGCAGAGGGCAACTGACAGACATACAACAGCAGCCCATGTGGCAGAGCTGAGCTGGTCCAGGCGGAGGCGGGGGCGCTCGGCAGGCTGTCGTCAGTTTCACACCTCAAAAGCCAAAAGCTGACCCAACTAATAAGCCAGACTCCAACTGCAGCATAACAGTGAAGAGCCCACGACAACAACAACAGCTTGGCATAATAAATAAAAGCCAAGTAGCTGCCTTAGAGCCAGCCTTTGTAACTGGCCACGTCCAAGTGCTTTGGGTCGCGTTTATACGCGCGCTAAACACAATAAGCCCATGAATCGACGCTATTGTCCCGACAGCAACAAAATCTGACCACTCAGTCTAACACAAACTATATGTTGGAGTGTTCTAGTGGGCAATGCCTGACTTGTAGATACCGTGCTAGTCATTGCCTTAGCTTAAATTGCAAGTACATAAGGATAGACGTACATAAGCTCAAATTCACGGAGTAATAGGACAGGATAGGACTAGACTAGGACTTCATGGTAATATTGCCT
This sequence comes from Drosophila peninsularis, assembly GCA_035047485.1. Lineage (NCBI taxonomy): Eukaryota > Metazoa > Arthropoda > Insecta > Diptera > Drosophilidae > Drosophila > Drosophila peninsularis. Next base: position 3,292,255 of record JAWNPN010000027.1, read on the forward strand.
TTCATTATATTGTAATATTATGAAATTAAGTATACATAAATATTTGTATTAACCATATTATATTAGCTGCAAACTCGAGTCTGCATATTGTCGAAAGCAGCGCATGAACGTGGCTTACAGTGGCAAGTTGGCAACTTGGCCAAGTTGGTGGAGGCTGGCTGGCCTGCGATTTTCACAAGTTGATATCGCAAACACAAAATGTTAATGAGCAATTTCGAGATGGTGCGAAGTGATTTCATTATTTAAACTTCTTTTTTGTTTCTCTTTCTTTTTTTTCTCGTCGCCTCAACTTGGAGCTTCGACTGTTGTTGCCTGACTTTGTGTATTGACTGTTGTATTTGGTACTGCACGCCCTAACAAAGGGAAACGAGTATATTGGCTTCCTCGACATACATGGCGAGATGTAGCCTACTCTGAGACAGGTTTTAGACAATCTGAATAGACGCGGGGCTGAAGTTTCCTATAGGCTTCTACTACATTTCCTACTTGTATCATTTATGCCAGCCTGGAGCGTGAAGTGCCTGTAGCTCGAGTACTCTAGACTGCTCGTCAGTTTGTATATCCTTGCAGCATTGATCTGTACTCAAATTGTATTGATTTTTATTTTTTTTTATTTTATAAGTTAACAAATATGCCCTTCCAAGAGAGGTGCATAGCCCTACTCTATGGAACGGACTTAGGAGGTATTCTTGTGTTAATTTAAATTTTTTTTGGAACTTGAGCAAGTATTATGCAGTCAGTGGCGTTCAACTTCTATAATCTTACTGGGTTTTCTTATTATTATTATTACGCCTGGTTCATTGGGTAATGAAAACGAAATAATTTTAATTGGGTCGCTGGCAACAGCAACAACAGCAGCAGCAGCAGCAGCAGCTACAGCAGCAACACTTTTTTCATCGCACCTATAAGAAAGCAGCCAAATTAATTATTTCCTGTTAAATTAGTTTTTGTTTTCTTTTGCAATTTCTGGCATAAATTACGGCGCGAGTCAATGAATATGCAACGCAGAAAGTGTCACCTGTCGCAGTATCCAGGCTAAGACAATTTTGAGGCTCTGCGAGCGGAGTTCCTCAGCCACTTCAAAACAATGTTCCGCCGCATAAATGAATAGCAACAAGGCTGATCAATTGGGTCGCATTTGATGATTAAAACATAAATTGCACTCGATGCGAACCCCTTTCGGCGAGTGATACCACATAAACCATACATGTATGTAGGACGGTATCTGTATGTGGTATGGCCATGGGGTAGCTAAAGGGTTGCTTCTCGCGCACTAAAATTACACTTAATTAAACATGGGGACATTAGCGTTCTTATTTTTTCATTTAATACGAGACATGGCATGTTAGTTATCCCCTTAACTCCTTGGCAACTATTTAACATGCATTGCAATATTGCCTGAACGCATTCATAATTGAGCTCTGAGGGGTATATTGCAGCTGAGCCAACGTATGCAACGGAGGCCAGCTTAGATTAGACAGCGAGGTCCAAATATTGAATATTCTCTCAAACTTCATTGCATTGCTCCTGAGATATCATATATATACATAGATATATACAGATATGCAAATAATTTAGCTTATCTAATATAATTCACAACTTTAAGGTAAGTTTTCAATAAAGTTGAAAGAATCTCGTTACAATAGAATAAAAGATATCTAAGGCGATTACAGGATATAGATGGAGTATAAAACAAACATTACAGTCGAGCTCTACCGTCCGGTAATACTCGTTCACAGCCCAAAAACACTTGAGTTATTTTTGGTAAAAGAGTGAGGTAGCTCTCTGCAGTTATTTAACTGCACCGCAAATGTGTATATCTTCTTAGAGCTAACAATTTCAATAGTAGAGTGAATGCTGACACCCTCTACCGATGACCCAATAGTCTTTTTATCGAAAAGTAACCTCCATCCCCCACAGATTTGAGGCGTAACCCCCAACTTGTTTTTCACTTTAGTTTAGGGGAACAGACCAAAATTGATAGTTTAACTCAGTTGATCATAAATATACTTTCTGGAGTCTGCTGCGGGCTCTTCTGGGTGTGGCCACAAAGTACAGGGTACCTGCCAGTGAATACTCTCAGCACGCACACACGACAAAGCTTTTTACATTTGGACATCGTAGGCCTGGCTGAAAATGTTACAACAGCTGCTCCTGTACCTCATGTCACTCAATATACCCAGCATCTACGCCGGCTGCACCGTGACGCGGGTCATCATGCGCGTGCCGCGCGAGAATGATATAGGCCTCATCTTCGGTAAGCCAGAGCGAGAGAATTGTATTGAATGCAGTTATACAGCGTACGAGTCCAACAGATCTGACGTTGAGCAATCAGAAGAAGAATAAATCTGAGTTGCTGGACCTGGCGGTGACCTCAAATGGCCTGTGCACCCTGAACTTGACCAACGGGCAGCAGCTTCAAGCAAACACCATTTTCGGCGGCGACTTTGGCTCCATTGAGCCGGGCAACAGCATCACCGTCTCCTTGGTGTGGCCCACTGTGGTCAGTTACATTGTGCCTTCGTATACGTTTTATTACATCAAGTGCTATTATAGTCGCTTTTTAATCGTGTCGGCAGCTGCCCCATTGTCATCACCACTGCAAATCATCAGAACGAGGTAATCAAGACGAATCAAATTTTATACTTTGATACGCGCTTTGAGACCCTGGATCCCGGAAACCACTCGCTGCGACGCCGCAAAGACTTCATCGACTGCAAAAACTGGGATAAGAACTATCTGCGCAACTGCACGCCGCTCGACTGCGAGGAGCGCTATTTCGGCAAGCGCAGCTTCTACAATCGCACGGCGGAGCAGTGTGAACCAGTCCCGCCGTGCTTGGGCGAGGGGGTGATATATGATTACTATGCCAATGAGTGCATGGATATGAACAATTTTATAACGGAGGAGGAAATAGAGCAGCTGAAGCAGGGAAAATTCGATAATAACATCTTGGAACTGCAGCCCACTAATGTGAATGAGAAAACGGCAAGTGAAATATGGCAGCTCCATCTATGGGAAAATACACAAAGCATAGGCAGGCGCCATCTACCGCTAAAAATAACCAACAGCTGCAAAGCAAAGTTGGCTGCTTTCAATTAGTTGTGTGTGTTGCTGTCACTGTTCAACGCGTTGCCTTAATACCAAATATTCTCACTTGAATGCCAATGGCGCCGTGGCTTAGTTGGTTAAAGCGCCTGTCTAGTAAACAGGAGATCGTGAGTTCGAATCTCGCCGGGGCCTATTGTTGAGAGAGCAAAGTTTCTCTCCACTAACACTAAACTTTTTATTTTAATTTTTTAATATACATTTTTAAAAATTTATTTCAGCTCACAAAGATGCCTTCAAGTGAACCGAAACCGCGCAGACAAGCCTTAAAGGAATGCAACTTTGCTAATAAACTCTCCCTTATAGATTTTAACAATTGTTTCCAGCATCTGAAAGATCCAATTGTAATAGAAAAAACAACAAAATCGGTTAAATCTACAGTTACCCAGAAAGTTAAGAAAAAATCAGCCCCCAATTCTTTATTGAGAAGTTTCTACCACGATTTTTACATGCCCCTGCATAAAGGAAACGATTTAAAGCATACTAATGATATGGAAACGTTTAATAGTAGTGTCCCAGACGAAAACAGCGATGACACGGACGACACGGTCAACTCTGGAACATTGGAAACAATAGCTGAGTACACTGCAGTAGATTGGCTAGTTATGACTGTAGAGCTGATGCTCATTGTGAGTTCATGTTAATCGATTAGGTATATTAATGGCAATCGGTAATCGGCAATCGTTTTAGATATCAATGGTCATTATATTTCAGGTCGCCGCAACCGTTTTAACCTACATAATAGTGTGTGCGACCATATATCTATCGTTGGAGTTGATAGCTGCCCTAAAACCATATAAAGAGACTGGTGAACATTTGGGCAAGAAACTAACCCCGCGCGTCCATAAACCACATGATATAATGACTTCAGCGAGTTTAATGTCCCAAACGAGATGAATAAGATATCGTTTGTTAAATAAGTTTATTATTATTATTAAATGCATAGTAATTTTAATGATGGAGTGTCATATTGACATTCGCCTTTGCTATAAATACCAATTAAAATTGGTCTATCGAACTCGCTTGCAAACTATTCCAACTCTGTGCTGAACAATTCAATTATTTCGGGGGAACTCATAATTTAAATCTAGTTATACATAATAATACAACATTTTAAAATGCACTGACATAATAATCATTATTGTGCTTCTCTTTACATATCCAACGATTTTTGCTATGCCAATTTATCATAAACTCAGCCTTTATCATCTTTGCTGTCATATTTCATTGAATTTAAATACTAACAAAAATAAAATACTAGAATTCTACACTTTTAGAAAGCATGAGCGCACATTTCAAATTTAACGTGACTGGGAACGATAAAATATATTAAAATGAGCTGGTTCGCTCATTCTGTTCAGTGAGCTTCTTCTAATCGAATTATGGGAACTTTTTAACATAACTCTGGTCACATTGTGTAAAAATTGTATGTCGCGTTGTTCGGCTGTTGCTCGTGTAAAAATTATAAAAATTACAGAAACGCACAAATCGCAGCCACATAATTTAATGTGAGTATTAACACAAGGCTGCAACAATGGGAGCCTGTGTATGCCGCATGAATCCCGACAATGAGACAATGAGTGTTTCCTCGGCAAGTGCTTCGCGTCCGGTCAGCGCAGGTGAGTAGCCTTTTCGCAGCCACATCAATTTGCATCCATTATCGATATGTAATTCTTTGTTATTGTGCGTGTCATATAGGGATTGCTTTGGGGGGCGCTGCGCGTAAAAATCGCCCATTGTGCCATGAGACCATTAAATGGCGTTCGGACGTACCTTTAACCGAAGGACAACTGCGCTCCAAACGTGACGAGTTTTGGGACACGGCTCCCGCCTTTGACGGACGAAAAGAGATCTGGGATGCACTTCGAGCGGCCACAAATGCAGCCGAATGTTTGGATTTTCAAATGGCCCAGGCAATATTAGATGGCGCTAATGTATCTGTGCCCAACGGGTAAGTTTAATTTGAGGGTCTTACCAAATAAGCTATGTCCCCAGCGAAGTACTTTAATGACACGTCGAATGCACTAAAGCCTAATGACTTTTGACGCATCCTACAAAAAATCAATAAATACAATAAAGCAAATTTAGTTGAATCCAATTTGATTACATATATTACGATATATGTTTGCAGTGCAAGAGAAAAGTTCAACAAAACAAATGTGTCAAGAATCTAAATGTGTTCCCAGAAACAGATGTTTATTGCCCAACAGTAATTGCAGTGATTGGAAAGCTTAGGTTTCCATTAAGCGAACTGCTTCGATATATGTAATCAGAGATATTTAAAAGCAACTCACTTTTAATTTATGTTGCAATTGTTCGTTCCAATAATTAATAGGAATGCACCTCAGGGTCCTGAAGGTCATGAAACTTACATTGTTGGGATATGTGTCTGCTACTGGAAATCTTCGGATCAAACATTTATAATATAAAACCCTTATCTTTAGGCTTAAATCTAGTTGCATTGATTGTGTTTCAGTTTATTTAGTTACCAAGGCTAGTTACTTATATATTAGAGACTTCTTTTGCAGTTACCTCACAGAATGCTACGACGAGTTGGGTACACAATACAAGGTACCTATTTACTGTCTGTCATATCCCATTAACATTGTAAAGGAGGAGAATGGACGTGATTCGCCAGCTGAGTACTCAGAGCCTGTTGATGGAGGAACCGATATCGTTCTTAAACTGCGCATATCTTCCTCAATGACTGACGTTAAACTGCCGGTATACTCTAAGGACACGGTGGGGCAATGCAAGAAAAAGCTGCAGGTGGGTTGCAATTACAACTTATCTTTTTTATGAAAGAAATTTCAAAATCTTTGAATTTATATTCTGCAGTCTCTTGAGGGAGTTGATGCGTGTTGTCAACGTTGGTTCTACAGTGGCAAGCTGCTAGGCGATAAGGTGCCCATTGATGAGTGCAGCATACACCAAGGCTATGTGGTGCAGGTAATTGTTAACACGGAGCACTACAATCACGACAACAGCACGAGTATTGTTCACATGTCGCTTGCGAGCTAGCAATGCACCAACTCCAAACTAGTCATCTTAGGTATCAACAGCGGCAACCAGCTTTGTGAACAGCATCAACAACCGGCAAACAGCAACAACAATAGCAACAATGCCAAATACTCAGGCAACAGCACAATGTGCTCTCATTTAATGCACAAAGATCAACAACAAAAGCATCGACAGCAAACGAATTGCATTTATCAGAAATACTTGCACAATGCAGATAGCCTTGTTTTGTTCTTCTTCTTTATGGTTGCTCGCCTTGTTGTTCTTGTTGTTGCTGGATTGCTATAGCAATATATACAATTCTGAGCAAAAACAAAAATTGATGGAAAACCTAAAAATATAAAAAATGAATCATATATAAATATATATTTTTTTGATAATAATTATATATGTTAACAAAATTAAGCAGTCGCTGTAAAACATAGTCTGTATAACCAGATGTGTTGAGTAGCAATTTTCAAAGATGAAATTCACAATTGAAATTCAAATAAACAAATGTAAATTTTGTATCAAAAAAACAAAAAAGTAGAACTGCAAATTCAGAAAAGATGATAAATAATTAGAAACAGTTTATTAACTAATTATAAGCGAATATTTCAAACATTTCTAAGTATTGTAAAAAAGAAAACAAACAAACAAAAAGTCAAGCAATTGTAGTATTTGGCTATAATAGACCAACAAAGCAAACCATTTGCTCTAACTGTTGAAATACTAGATCAACTTTTGATACTATACATGAAGCATAAATGTAAGAATGGAAGCCAGGCACAAATTTAAACAGAATGATTTTTGCAACAAATGAAATTGTTAAAATATATCTTGCTCATTGTAGTTAACACAAAGTAGTAGGAAGTGGTTGGACAAGGAAACGTAAATATCGGATAGAGTAAACCCAAGTACCTTATAAATGTATATGATTTTTGCTTATAGTTTTAAAGCCATAACAAAAATACAATGAAGCGGTTATTTATTAAAAAAAAAGGTAAACTTTAATTTTGTATGCTTTTCTCTTAAATTATTTATTTTTATATTGAGATCAGAATCGAGTCGAGCAAATAAAAGATTTGAACGTTCGTTTATACTATTATTTAACATATATGTTTGTACGGCACAAGTAACCATGAGCCAGCGTGAATTAATCATAAAAACAATTAACTAATTCAACATTAAACGAAATCAATCGGTGTTGTGTTTGAGGCATTGGCATCTGTTGGATGTCTCTGCCATTCAAAGCTTAAGTGTATTACTTTTTATGCAATTTTTTTAATTTTAACAATTGTAATATACAAAATAAAATACAAAGCGAAACTTGCGTTCTTTATCCGCGCGCGTCCATCTTCTGCAGCAGAGTCAGAAAGGAAAAGGCCGTTGTAATCGTCTGTAATGCAAGGCAAATAAGTCTAAGCTGGGAATCCCATCAATATGTGCCACTTACACTCCTGAAGCGGTCCACATTCAGATTGTATATTTTGCCAGCTGTCAGGCGGAACGAGCGACGAGAATTGATCAGGAAAATAATGTAATCGCTTCTCAGCTGGCGCATATGCAGGTGCCAGGGACTGCGCCAGAGAGCATCTCCGCATCGCTGACTATTCTGGTAGACGACATCAGCGAAGTAGCAAATAATGAAGAGCTCGTACAGGACTAGCAGCAGGTACTGACCCAAGGACACCATGCGCATGATCGAATTCGCCGTAGTGCTCTTGGTCGAAACAAAAGCTACCAGGCACATGAGGAATGTGACTTCGCCGATTTTGAACAGCCAAATGGGATTGTAGAAGCTTTCCATTTTCTGTAGGACCGACAGGATATAACGATGGTGGTCCAAGCACCGCGTTAGGGAGTGTCTGAAAGCAGTGGGAAAGTCCATTGAGTTGCTGCGTCTTTGCTGCCGAGTAAGTTCTGCCATTGACGCTTGAGTTTCTACTGAATAGCTATATTGATTCAATTCCGCATCCGCCACAGATTGTGCTTCCTGGAGTTTACTGTCAATAGGGAAAATTCAGAGTTGGGCTGCATGAATATGCATTTCTAACAATGATAACCTTAATTCCTCCTCATTGGCACCCATCTTCAGGTAACTAGTGGCCAATATATTTTTTAGGCTGCAAATCAACACATCATATTGTCCAGATATTAGAATGCCCAAAACCATGTGGAAGCCGCTGGACGATGCAAAGGCAGCAGCCACTTGAATCTGTCCAACAGCCTGAAGGAAGAAAACCAGCTCGTAAACAAGCGGTTGCTGAAGAAAACAAAAGACAACAAAGGCAACAGCTGGGAGTGCTTAGCTAGGAACCCAGACTTACGGTGTAATCGAACGGGTACCAACAGCCTAAAGGTAGACTCCTGTCTCTATACGCTATGGGTAGCACCAGCCAGAAAATAGTTCCTATGAAGCAGCAGTAGACATAGCTTTTGATCCAACGGTTAGACTGTCGCAGAGCTCCCCTAACTGTCACGTACGTAAAGCCGTGCGCCGAACGTATTTGATGTTTATCGTTGACTATGCTGATGATCTCGTTCAGCAGGGTGTGTCTGAAGCGTCGGAAGTAGAGCTTCATGGTGATTGTCCAAAGATAAATGATCGTCTGTATAAGGCAGTTGACGAGGAATTCCAGATCGCCTTGATCGTAGTAAATGTAGATGGAACAGATGAACAGAATCTCAATGTGCACGCACACGAAATAGGTAAATATCTCATAAGTCCAACTTAAGACTGTGATCAGTGACTGCAGACAGCTGCTCCGATGCTCCGTCCTCAAAGTATGCATTGCTGCCACGCGCATTGTGGACACCACGAACGAGAACAGATCGCGGCGTTCGCTCGGGTCCTCGCCTGGACTTGGACCGGTGCGCTTCATGATATTAATAATGTTTGGTATTTAAGATTCAGTTCCGACGGTCTTAAATAGGCCATGGAATATACACTTATTTTACTGTAAATTGTTAGTTGCAAGCCACCCATTAGGCTTAGAAACTTTTTGAATTAAATGATGTGAATTATTAATAAATTATTAGTTTTATTTTTATTTATTTAATTTCCTCATACACTGCGGGACTATGAGTGGGCTCGATGACGCTAGTCGACTGTCCAATATTCGTTTATGCAAATGGATCATGCATAGTGACTCGGAATATCGTACGAAGAAAAGTATAGATATAGTAGTTTAAAGATTAGTTTAATATAGAGAACCAAATCTATAAATATTCAAAGTTTATGACTTCAGAGTGATCTATGATCTATAATACTTGTTCACGGTTCGAAAACACATTTAAATATGCAATAAAATTATATTTTCGATTTAGCACACGGACTATAGAAAATGTATATATGAATATTCAGTTTATATTATATATATAAAGAGTACAACACCTATACAACCGATATACTCTTTCGCATTGTTAAGCGGGTATGAGTACCAAAAATCCTTTCGATAAGTTCCTAATTATATTAATTTGCATTCAAACTTTCTTCCAAGTTCTGTAAACTTTTGAAGTTTAGTTTCATATTAGACACTGCAAACAGAAAAAGTTGTATATAGTAATTAAATATGTGTATATACAAAATAAATAAATAATAATAATCAAAATAAATAGCTGTGAGTTTTGTATTCATTCCTTAATATGCTGCGGTTTCTTTATTGTAATTACTGCATTTTGGGGCGATGTGAGTCAACATGCAATACATAGGGGGGGAATGAAGCGTAAAGCGAACAATATAAATGTGAATGGGCAAAATAAATGGTTGAGTGGTTAATATAAGAATATATATAAGATATGAAACATATTGAAAGTAAGTGTAATCTCAATCTATGTTTAGCTGGCGGAACGTGCCCTCCATGCCGAACAGATCATCGGTAGTCTTTGGTGCACCTGGGCGCAATGATTCATTGGCCTTCTTGTCCTCCTGCTCCTTGAACCACTCCGTGTTGTCAGCCAGCTTCTGCTTCCACCACTGATTGAGCTCCACAATGGGTCCGGCCTTGCCGCCATATTCGTTGGGCAGCAGCTCACGTGGCACCACCTTGTAGAGGCTCTCGACGTCATTGTGGAAGGTGATACGGCTGCGGATCTTCTCCTTGACGAAAGGCTTAACAAAGTTGAAGATGGTATCCACCAGGGGCGAAATGTTGATCACATGCACCTCTTTGACCTTAACTGGATAAGCCTCTTGAACGGCAATCAAGAACTTCTTCACCACCGTCGGTGAGAATTTGGCAAAATGCGAGGCGCTTGCGACGGCTGCGTCCAAAATGAAGACGTCGCCGGCAATGCCCACGGACTCCTCCGCCAGGCGGACATCGCCGATCATTAAGGCCACCTTCATGGCATCCAGAATGTGGTGTGGCTGGAAGTCGCAGTCAATGCCTCGAATGAAGGTAATGCGACGTCCATTGGGCGTAATGCCTGGCAATGTGGGGCAGTGGCTGCAAGAGTATGAGATGTTAGGCTATGAAATCAGGGGATTTCTGTTGACTCTTATTACACATAGTCCAGCACAATGTTGAGTTCCTCGCGATTGATGTCGCGGTTGGAGAAGAACTCGGGCACCGCGTTGCGCATCGTGTAGTACATGTCGAGCTTCTTCTTCACCTTCTCCAGGCTGAATTTGCAGCCCCGCAAGAAGGTTGTCAGACGCATGTCATCCATGTCTTTCGGCAGATGCGGCTGGGTCTCCAGCCACTCGCGAATCAGCTTGATGTCGCGCTCAATATCTGCTGGATCCTCAGGCTCGCGGAGCTCCTCGCGAATGCTCACGCGCTGGGCAGGAGTTGGATGTAGCATCATCATCTAATCAAAGTCGAGTAAGAAATGCGATTTTAAATCAGTCAAGTGAAGAAAATACTTAGAGCGGCTCAAGTCAAAGGTGAGCTACCACTTAAGCAAAGCAATTGAATTGCTTTTAGGACCTTTTAATTGCCTAATAGTCGGCAACTCTCTGAGCTGCCCGCCAAGCCCATTTGTTGCTTGCCCAATCATTATTTTTGACGTATTATCTTTCTATCTAAAATTCATTTCATATTTTAATTGGAATACTTAGAAATCTCAAGCCGAAGTCACACGCGACTGCCTCGATTCATTGACATGGCCAGACCCCATATTCGACTCTCTATGCAAGCATATTGTCAAAATGTTTCTGGCTGTAGTTAGGGCCCGGTAGAGCGACCGAGTCATAGCACTGTCACGCCCACTTGCGTAAGGTATTTAGCTGGGCCCAAATCAACTGCGAAGCGACCTTAACACACACAACTGTTCATGGTTCGCGTTTATTCGGCAATTTCAGTTGACTTTTGATGTGCTATCGGCGATTGCAACAACAACCATACACGAGTCCATAAAAGTGAGTGCAAAACGCGAAGCAAACAATATGTAAGTGTGTATATGCAACACATTTCGTTGAAGTAATGTAACTCTTATGCAAATTCAAAGCGTAGCAGCAGCTGGAACTAAGCTCAGCAGTAAATGTGCCGGGAAAGCGAAGTTAAAGATCTTTTGTCTTGTCATAATTTTGCTCGTACTCAAATGTTTCTTTTGTAATTTCGCTATCGCCTCGGCTGGGCCCCACTTTGACTTCCCAATCAGTTACGTCTGGGCAAAGTGGTTGCTGTTGTCAAAGTCAAGTTTGGGCTGATTTTTATATATATAAATATTATTTCTTATATCCATTAAGCCCTGGTGGCTTATCATCTAGTTTCAGCCATAAAGTTTCATAAATAAATATTTATATAAATATAAATAAATAAAAATTTTAAGTTTTCGTTCGAGTTCGGGCTTGTTGTTGGGCGAAACTATTCCAAAGCTCTATCAATGACTACAATGAATTATGTTTTCTAACTATGTTTAGCCATGTCCGCACACATATTGGTCAGCTCGATCGCCTGATTTGAGGTAAGCTATAAATTTTCAGCACATTCGCCGCTCTGTGCAATCGGCAATTATTGAGGGAAGCAGCGAGAGAGCGATTGCATCGACGGCTTTTGCGGTTCGGCTAAAAATTGGAAAACACAAAACGAGCATTGCAAGATTGAATTCTCCCAGCAGGAACAGCAGCAACGGCAACAGCAACAATAACAAACCAACATCAACTACAATTACTGCCACTTGCAGATTTGAGTAATGTGGATGTAATTTTGGATCTGTATGTGCTGCTTGCCCATTATGAGGCAACTGAGCTCACAGTTCTCTATGTATACTCATGTGGCTCTGTTTTTGTTGCTGTTGCTGTTGCTGTTGCTGCTGCTGCTGCTAATGGCCATTACGTTTATTGCAAATGTTGCCTGCAACAACTTCAAATATTGCGAAAATCTTCGCGAAACCAAATGTAAGACGGTTAAAATAGAAACGGGTTTATTGCCTGGCTTTTGGTCTTTAGCTCTAGCTGACTCTCTCTCTCTCTCTCTCTCTCTCTCTCTCTCTCTATGTTTACTTCTCTGCATATCTCTCCCTCGCGTTACTCTTTCGGGCTCTGACCACTCCTTACATTATGGGATATATTCATATATTCATATACTATCATTCTTATAAAATATACTGTGCCAGTGTATGGAAAAGCAGTGTATGCCAAGAAGTCTAGGTAAGGAGAAAATCTATTCTTGCATGGAAGCAATAGCCGAGTCATATAGGTATATCATAGTCGAGGGTATATCATAGTCGGGCAACTCCGACTAGACCACTCTTACTTGTTATTGCTTTAATGTTGTTGATGTTGCTCTAGCAAATGCTTAGTAACTGCGGGCTCTCTGGACACTTTTATTGCTCGAGTTTTCCACCTAAAGTTGATGAGGGAACGGACTCCGTATATGAACCAACTTACAAGTGTTGTTCATCTTGATTAAGTTGAGAGTGAAATTGAGTATAGTTTGGGCTCAGTCATTGTGGCTTGGGCCAAAATTGTCCATACTTTATATTATATATTCGTATTTTGTTTCGAGAAAGTCACATATTTTTGATAATTCAATTGAAATTCCTGCGGCAACAATTTGAGAATTTTGTTGAATTATTTTTCACAATTGACGTTTGTTTATGTGAATTCCATTCAGTGGTGAGCTTCATGGAAGAAGACCACTTATAATTACAATTGTTCTTCCTCGGGCACAAGTTAACAGCACATGATTTGCACAAATTTTGTTTTGTTGGCGCACTCATTAAAATTCCATGCTGCATGGCGAGATGACAATCACATAAAATGCAAAAATTTATAATGGCATGCGGAATTGGCACAAAAGATCGGCGAAGAGACCAATTCTGTAGTATTCGTTTGAGTGTTCTTCCTGCATAGCCGGCTCTATGTTCTGTTGTGATGTTGCTTGAGGATTAGGGCTCACCTTGATTATGTTGGTTAGTCAGTTAGTGATAATCCTTATATGGAGGGTTTATTTTTGGTTGAAATATCCAATGGGTAGCGCAGGAGCGGAATGGATAGTGGAGCCACACAACTTGACCGAAGCACTGAAGACGGTAACTAAATCTGAACGTCTCGAAACAAGTTACAGCGCATATAAATACTCGCGAGCAAACGAAACGGCCAGCTGACGAACGCCGACGGCGACGACGGTGATGACGACGATGACGACGATTGCAATAGCAACAATACGAGTGGAAGAAAACCGAAAGCCGTTAAACAGATCATGCCACGAAAATCGGCCAAAGAGAAAAATCCGCACGAACCACCAGCAGTCGACAGTCTGCGTAAGTTTTCGCGGCATTGGCTGGAGGGGATCGAGGGAGTGCTTGAGGTTCGTGGACAGGAGAGCTACAGCTACGTTGCCATTTGCGCAAGATAAGTTCAATGAGCGCACGCCGGCCACAGACCCGCCACGCTCCACTGCCGGTCATTCAAGCCATTCAGACTGCAGCAATACAACGGTCAGACCCGAATTCTGTCAGCTGCTTAGCCAAGTTTCAAACCGCCCTGTGGTTGTCGCCAGCCAAGTTTGTGTCTTAAGTCTTCTGATTTTTATTACCCTAGAGCCCATTAAAAATGCGAATTGAGGGTATTATTTTATTAAAGTGTACGCAACTGGCAGAAGCAGTTCACCGCGACCCCATAAAATATATATATTCATGATGAATATATTATAAATATTATTTAGTCTATTCTGGATTCTATAGAACTAAAGATTTCTTGTATAGCCTATAAAGCACTTTACATATTGATTAATACATATTATTAATATTTTTACAATCTACAGTAAATAAAGAAAAAAATTAGCTAGAATCTTTTGACTTAATTTATTGTTCCAGGGTATCTGCTAGTCTTGCTAGTCTGCTAGTCTGCTCTTACTTCTCTCGGGGGCGGCGACTGAGTTCCCCGCTCTTTGCTTTTATTATTTGTATATTTATATAAATATTTTTTGTTTCCATTACCAAAAATATGGTAACAAATATTGCTCAGGCCCGCCATATCGTGGCGAAATCTATGCAGCACACAAAATGTGGAGTAAAATCGCTGCCAATTGGCGAATATAATTTAAACGCCTTTGCGTGCACACATTGGATTTCAGCTCAAATCAGTTTTGCCATAATTATTTCATTTTTGTTTTTCGACATTTTTTAATTAAGCAATTTAGCCAAGCAGCTCGCAGTATGAAATTTCTGTATTAACAAAATAAGTGTCGTTGAACTTGTGTCAGTGGCAATAACATTTCCTCATTTTCATTTAAATGAAAAACGTTTTCCATAATGCACCGCGACCATAACTTTGCAATGGCTTGCTTAGCGCAAGCTTCGCTTTGTTTCTTTATCGTTGTTGATGGCCGACACAGTTAATAACACTCTTTAATGGGCTTTAGCGAGCAATATGCAACACTCAAGTGTTGTGGGTCGTCTAGATGCTAAATTTCTCTAGATCAAACATATTGCTATTCGTGAACTTGAAAGCCAACGGCATTGTTCCCAAGGCTAACTAACAACTGATGAAAGTCAGTTGTCTGTAGCTCTGGTAAATATGAAAACCATTCTATGAATATATATTTATATATAGCATAAATGCAAATAGATGAATAGATATAAGTACTACAATGTACCTCTATGTTTTATATATTAATCTCATTCAATTTTCCTAGTCAACACATTTGTTTTATGCAATACCTTTAATGTGTTTATGTCCGTATCGAATGAATGAAGACTTAAAATATTTTGGCTTCGCCTGGTGGGGCCCAGTCAAATGTGTATGGCAAAGTGGAAAGCTAGAAATTTATAAATAATTTTTAAATAATTTATATATAAACTGCATGCAGCCTATCACTTGAATGTCTTGATTGTCACTAAGGATTCCTCAGATATATTAAGATGTATGTGTTTCTGTCAATTTGGAATGTCTAGTGAACTCTCTTTCGTAATCCACGCAAGACACAAGTGCCCGAGGACTGCTCCAACTGTAGAAAGCAATCAGGACAAAATACAACAGAATTAGGAAAATTGGAAAACCTTTTTCTAGTTCTTTATATGGCATGCATGGACATATAAATATGTTATAGATTATATACGCCTTTGGAAAATCTGCAAACAAATCATTTTGTGATACCAGTCGACGAAATCGAATGATTTACTACGCCTTAGCTCCAGCTTTCGCCACATCATTATGTAATTTATGCAGCATGCAAAGTTAAGGGTCAGCCGATGTTGGCAACGGTAAAGCCAACACTTAATGCTGCACATGTTATGTTAGCAGTTTATTAATCTACTCAAAGGAATTCGCGCAGAGGCCATAACAAATTCAAGAAACAATGTCAAATCGTGTTAAATTATGTATATATACATGTATGTATGTGTATGTCTATATGTACATATCTCTTAAATAAGAAATTAAAGTCATGGAAATGTGCCCCTTTTCGACTTTCTTCCTCACCTGTCTACAGTTGAAGCCGAGCAACAACTACTTAGGGGCAACTACAATGATAAAGAGTAGAAAACTAATTAAACAGTAGACTAATAAATTAAGCAGCTGCTACCCACTTTTGTTGTTGCAGTGCGCGCAAGTCAAGAAACTTTCATTGCCAGACGAAAGTCTGTGCCATAAAGAAATTAACAGCAACCACTCCATGTTGGCAGAAGAGCAAGACGAAGAGGAAGGCGAAGACGTTGAGGAAGAGGAAGAGGAAGACGAGCTAGTCTGTACCGCACATGTGAACAGCAGCGCCGGAGAGGGGCCCAGCAGAGAAAGAGCTGGAGACGAGCAACTCTTGCCAAAGCCTCTAGAAGAGGAAGGTAACTTGTTGTTACAAGCCCATAGACACGAATAAAAGTACATATTTCGTGTTTCCTTAGTGCACACAGGTTTAGTGTCAGGCACATGAAAGCTGTTAGAAGGTATCAAATTCCATCTGCAAGCACCAGCCCCCAACTCCAGACGAGCGGGTCTACAGCCGTACAACCGTACAGCCGTATTGCCGTATTGCCGTATTGCTGTATTGCCGTGGCCGCAATTCAAGCGGAGTGCGAGTTGTGTAGCGTTGGCTGAGTTCAGCTCGGTTCAGTTCAGTTGCAGTTGGAGCTGGGGTTGGGCAATTCGAGAAATCATAAACATAAAGCGCGCTTTCAAAATGTGTGACTAAGCGCGTGTGTGTGTGTGTGTGCGTATGTCTGTGCGTGTATGTGTTTTTCTCTTTAAATTACATTTTTGCCACATTTCGTTCAAAAACACTCAACACACTTTAATTGCCAACTTCAATTGTTGCAGTAACGGACTTAGCTAACAGTTGATTTTGTTGGCTTTTAATGCGGCTGCCAAAAATTTAAGCTGAACAAAATGAAGAAAACAAAAGCAAAACTGAGAAATGGCAGACTAGAAATCGGCATTAATAATTTACATTGAATTAAGCGAGTTTTGCTCATCTGTCCGTCAAAAATTGTTGGCATGCAGCGAAGCGCGCAGTGCCCACGTCTCTGTAGACGGCGGGAGGCTGGAGTGGGCATGGGCGTGGCACTTTTAATAAATCAAGTTGATGATAATAAAAGTGCACTTAGAATTTGTTAAGGCATTTTGGTGTGCAATTATCTTATATATTTAGAAGAAGTTTTAGACCTTGAAAATGGGAAAAGTATTATTATTCTGCCACAGCATGTAGGAAGCCTAAAGAGCGATAGTCTACCCCAAACAATATCTATAATCAATATATATATGACATAATCATACTGATTACGTCCACAATATCTAAAAGCTGTTCCTATAGCGAAATATATTAATATAAACATTGCCAGGCTTGGTAATTGCAAACAAAGAGCGGCCAAGCCGGCGTTTCTCGCCCATTGATCGAAGTAAGTCCCCAACAACATGCACCACCCGTAAATTGCAACCATTTAGATAGAGCTCACTTTTTTTCAATAGACACACATTTTGTTAGTCTTAAGTTGTTACTGGATAAAGCAAGTTGTCCAAAAATCAAATCCGTGACTTTGTCTTTAAAATCGAATCTACATTGCCGTTTGCTTATGTCGTGGCATTAGTTCGACTCAAATTAATTATATTTAATTGTATATATATTATAGACGAGGACTTAACCCATTCTCATTGTGTATATTAGAGATTTGAAATACTAGTGTAATATTAGTTCAAAGAACTATAATAAATGTTTAAAAGGTCATGCCAATGACAAATGCATATGGTAATCTGCAAGGAATGAGGTTTGACAATGAGAGAGTCGCTTCGTCTTCAGAGAGACTGTGCGACAGAGAAGAGAAATGTTCAGTGGGCTTATGACAAGAGAGGGAACAACACAAAATTATGATTCGTTGCGTTCTGAGCATTAGCAGCCCCATCCACGTCATATATGTATTTGCCTGTGTGTATACCAGACGCATTTTATTAATCTCTATATATTCAATTACATTCCCTTAATATCAATAATAAATATCTTGACTAGAATACCTCGAAGATCACTAAAAGTGCTGAGACCATTCGTTTTCGTAATGAATAAATGGTTATTGAATATTTAAGTTTTTGAATACCCCTGATACGTCTAGAAAACAAAAAACTGCTTTATAATTTAGATGCCACTCATATAGATATCAGAGTGATATCAGAGAAGAATAATATCGCACAGAGTCAATATCTATTTCAGCAGACGAACTAGTCCAGCCCCAATAGAAACCCGTTGCTTGCTTCAAATACAGTTTATTTTCACTTTGATTATGTATATATATGACTTTGTACTACACATTTAACTGTTTGCGCCTATTGCTTGCATTACAATAATTAACAATAGTGAAAATGGATAAAAAAGGTGCTTAGCTAGTGGTATAAGACTAAGACTGTGGATACTCGACAGCAGGTAATCGTCTGTTGAGCAAGTTGTATTCGGGATGGATGTAATAATAATACCTTAATAAAGGTATGCGTAGTTGTAGCTTCGAAGCTTTGCTGTTAGCGTTAGATATAAACTTTGACACAATTTGTTGACGCGGACAACAAGCAATAAGATTTCGTCAGATTTGAGATGGGTGTGAAGCACAGCTCACTTAAGCTGCACCAGCACCATGAAGTAGGTGACAACGGCTCCGAGCACCTGCAATCCACAAAGTGTTATGCGTGTCGGGCAGAAGGACAGGGCTATACGTACCGAGGCAAACAGATCCAGCGATACAGTAAAGAACTTGGCACCCGATATGCTCATGGCCTTTTGACACTGCTGGCACACGATCTGGACAAACGTTTTGGCCTCCTCCGAGCCGTCATACCAATGGCAGGAGTAGGCAGCCTCCATCACGGATGAGCTCTACACGCGGGCATATCAAGTCAGTTACAACTACTACTCCTTTAACTTCCTCACTGCTAGCTCACCTCCTCGATCAGCCGGTTGCCGAAAATGCAGAAGTGAAACACCTGAGCCAGTGCATAGCCCAAATAGCCAATTACCGTAAACGCATACACATTGACGCCATTGATCTTGGTTGCCTGATAGGCCAGCAAGGTGAGCATGATGGTCGAGACAAGCATGTGCAGCAGCAGAGCAGCGCCGTAGGTATCTCCAATGGCAGCCACCAAGCTAAATGCAGAGAGAGAGAGAGGAGGAGAGAGAGTAAGGCTGGGTAAAATGTGATATATAAATATGAAAGAGAACGAAGTGACCAAGTGCTGATACGGGTACTTTGCTGTAGTGTATTACCAAATCCAACCTGCCGGGAGCACCCACTTTTATTGGCTCATCAGTCAAACCAGCGACTTAAAAACCGCCAAATCTGTCGGGAAAAAGGCTACATTTGCAGCACTGATGCACAATCAAATTCGATTGTAGCTTTTCCCAACTATCTTATTGTTGAATTTGTATGTTGCATGAGGACACACAAATCGCATTTGAGATTCGACATCGAACTCACCGGACGACGTGCTTGTGCCGCTCCACCCAATACTTGATTGCACTGCGCACCATCATTTCCTGCTTTTTGGAGAGTCCATTGGGGTTGGCGCCCAGGCCGTTGGCGTTGCCATTTCCACCAGCATTGAAGGACTGCAGCGTGGATGGCGCTCGGAACTGTGCGCCCCAATCTGCTTTAGTGCTGTAGATACCCGTCATGTCCATGTCGGTGACGGGCTCCTTCTCTGCAATTAAATTGAAGCTAAAGCGGGAGCAGCCAAGGCTGGACATACGTCCAATATCACACACCCTCGTTTTGAATCAGCTCAGACTTGGAATTGGCCGAGAGTGATCTGAACAGGGCCGCTGAATTGGGCCTGTAGGTGTCCAGGGAAGCGGACAGCTCCATGAGTGGCTTCATTATGCCCTTCAGATGCTGCAGTTGCTCACAGGCGAAAATTAACCAGGAGCAAAACATGACGTCGCACAAATTGGAGTGCACCATGGAGAATAGCACGTAGTAGACCTGCAGGACAAAGCTGATCATGTAGAACATGCCGTGGCTGGCATCCCACGGATAGAAGGCTTTGATGGGCAGCCGGGGTATCTCAACGGTTATGCTGGAGTTCGTCTCCTTGTCAACCGCGAATTTCACACTCTCCCCAAAGAAGGTAATCGTTGTCCAGGCCGTGGCAGAAGCGAACGTTGTCAGCATGACCAGAAAGAAGAGTTTCCGCATTTTGGCCAGGGCTATGGAATGATAGCGAGCATCCGACTCCGCGAACAGGGGATGCGTGTTGGCCTGATTCCAGATGTTTAGGGTTCTAGCAGAAAGAAGCTTTTATATACCGTTCGCAATCTCAGGACTATCTTTGTTCACCTGTAAAAGTTCTTCTGATTGACAGCCAGGTAGACGAACTTTACAATGCAGTGCGTGAAGAAGAGAGTGGTTATCGTGTTTCCGGACAACTCGTTAACCTCTTCGGCGTTCAGAGCCATGTTAACCAGGATGAAGGCTATGTGCATGACGATCACAACCAGGTGAACGGATGAGTAAACTCTCTTGAAGAAGATGCTGCCCCCAGTAAAGTTATGCATAAACAGGCCGGAGTATCGCATTGCCCGGATGTTGGGCATCAAGTCGGCGACCAAGCCCGTGTACTTGCTGGGCTGCATTGATGTAGCCATCGTGTCACAAGATCCGTAACAAAGTCAAATGTTTTCAGATGTATCCAATGTTCTGTAGGCAAAATAAGAAATGCTTAATAGGGCTCGTCCCAGTTGTGCATGGCCTTAAATCTTAAATATTCATTTTCTTGCAAGCTCCCAAATCTCTTTTCAATAATTAAGCAACTCAATTTTCAAACTCAATATATAAACATTATATAATAGCTACCATTAGCTCGAGCTAATTATTTGAATATAAATTTACGTAGATATCGCTGATAGTTAACTTGCCTCCTTCGAGTCTTCGATGGTAATGAAAACACAAATCTCGAGGCACTGAAACTTTGCTAGGAAATCAAATTTCCATTGGTTAAATACATAGACAGTACATGTAGATCCAAGACCTAGACGAACGTGGTCTTTGAAAATAAAATTCACACGCAACGCCCACACACCGCAGCAATCGGCTGTACCTAACCGCTCAATACTCGCTATTCGCTGTGATTCAGCCTGCAAAACTGGGACAGTTTGGCTCTATGCTCCGTAACTATATAATCAATGCATTATATATTTCGGAATGAACCAATATACCCTTCTCCAACCGCTGGCGAGTATTACATCAGTGTTTTCAGGGGCCAAGTACATAAGGCAAGGACACGTCCACTCAACACTAGTAAAGCAAGCTGGCTTTATTGGTGCGTTCTGCTCTGCTCTGTCCCTGACAGCTTGACCGTCTGTGCATGTTAATGAAAATCTACGGCCTATAGCCAGTGTATACAATTTACAGTGGACAGACTGCGGGATTCCCACAATTAAAGTACAAGCTACAAAGTTTCGCCCCCTGTCCCGCCTGATAAATGCGTAATGTGCAATTGCAAAGTGTGCCATTGGCTTATTCAGTTACTCGTAAATCATCTGCTCTATCCATATTTTAGGCACATCGATTGTTTGCGTTGAGTAGAGAAAGCTGATTGGCTCGATAATATATATATATATAAATTATATAAATATATTAGTACAGAAGTAGTATGCAGGCAATGAAACAAGCTTCGGCTGCTATCGACTCATGCCACTTGGCTTTAATATTTATTTATTAATAAGCCCAACAGAAGGAACAATTACAAATTGGGTGAATAACAAATTTTCGAATATAAATATTCGTACATTCACGCATATGGTTACAGTCGTCTGTGAGTGCGGCGGCCCACATGAAAAATTAGAAATCAATATCAGATAAAGGAATCAAAACAGTTTCGTGTATGTATGTAGGTATGTGCGCCCTCCTCCTCGAAAGCTAAATTTATTCGCAAATTACTTTCAAGCTACGTGGCGCTCAGGAAATGGGGTCTGAACAAATGTTAAACACAGGCGAACAACAACAGCAATAACAAACTGATTGAAAGTACATGTAAGAAAATATCTCGACAAGTATGTGGGTGTGTGTGGGTATGTGTGTGTGTGCTCAATGCTGTTAATGTAGCCTTATGCCAGACAGATCTAACCTTTTTTAGCTGGCAGAGACAGCCAAACAGACACATGTCTCGCCTTCAAAAATCTGTGCCTTAGCCTTATCTATGAGGGATTATACGAAAAGTTATATCGTTTTTACTAGCTTCTCAGCACAGATATCCATTTAATTGATATGTGTCAAGCTGTGCTCATCAGTTTCTGTCTTTATACTCGACTAAATTGGTTGCATTGAATTTCTGTCTAGCTGCCCAAAAAGCATTTTGTAGTGAGAGATTTTGTATTTGAAGCTATGTATAACAAAGTTGGGTATGGTATGGTATATACGTGTATAAGAACTATTACAAATGATTCATTAAACTTCAAACTTCAAGCTTCAAGACCAACGCCACATATAAACATTAAATATCACTCAAATACTTATGTCTACTCTTCACCATCTCTATAAATGTGAAGTATTTTTTCTATATTATTCGAACCACGATTTTATATATATTTAACTTTAATTTTATTTAATATTATTATTAATAATTTAATTAATATTATACATTATTACATTATAACTAACTAATTATTATTTACATTGATTCTCGACTATCTGACAGATATTGGAAAACTATTATTTATTTCTTCAGAATTCTGTTGAATTATTGAATGATAGTAATAGGCACAGCAGTTGGATGATCCATATTGAGAAGCTGATGGATTGCAAATGTAGTTGAGCTATGCGAGATATAAGGGGAAAACTTTATTGTCTACTCCATATTTTATAAGTAAGCTACTCTCGACCCACATTTTATGGCTAGATTGTTGGCCCACTGCCAATAATAGTTAATAAGACGCACACAGAAAATCCCACTCGGCTTATTAACTAGAATGAGTAGCGAATCCTTTAAAGTCTGTTAGAGAAATCAATTTTTAAACTCTAGAAAATAAAGGAGCGAATGTTAACTTATAGTATTTTTCTGTAAGTCCCTTTCATCTTTATCCTTTTTTGCATATGTCTCGTTTGCTGTTGGCAGAGTCAGTGATGCTGTCAGCCACGCCAGAGAAATGTTGACATTGTTCCGTAATATGGGGAAGAAACGGAAGTTAGAGAAATGGCGTAAAAAGCGTCAAATTTATTATTATTTATTTCGCAGAAGTGCGAAAGATACCTAAAAATAAAATATCCAAAGAATAAGAGATCATAAATTCCAGCAGGACTGGTGCTTGCGCCTGTCACTTGTGTCTGTCGCTTTGTTGTCGCTGACAGTCAGACAGGAAGTGGAGCGAGGCAGTACCCTCATGGCTCCATGCCGAGACAGCGGCGAAAGTTTAACATTAGATTTATATGCTATTTGTTATTGGTGTTGTCGCTGCTCCTGCGGCACCGTCTCAGCATAAATCTTGGCTTTGCATGTGTATGTGTGTGAGTGTGGGTGTGGGTGTGGGTGTGAGTTTGGGTGTGTAATCAGGTCAATGCTTTTACCAAACCTTTGGCCATCATCCCAAAAAAGAGGCTCTCACTACTCTTCCTTATACAACATGCATATGTATTCCATTTGTAGCCGTGTAGGCCGCATATGTGCGTCTATGTGGGTGGCTGTGCTGCCTACCGCAAGGTTGTCAGCGCGCCAACTAAACGCGCTTTGGTCCTGCGGCTGTCTAAATAAGTAGATTATGACCATTGTAGAAAATAGTTATATTGTTGTTGCTGTTACCAGTTTCAGATTCAAAGAAGTTATTCCTCTGCGAAGTGCGCATGTCTGCAAAAGAGAAAGAGAAAGCGAAAGAGCAAGAGCAAGAGAACAGCATAGTAGAAGAAGAGATACAGTATAAGAGTCGTGCATTGAGGGAGACTTTCAAGATTTCCATGGTGCCAGATGGTTGTAGATTATATAAGTCTAGCGCAATCGCAGTACCACAATTAGTTTATAACAAAAGTATGCTGAAATTTTTATAAATTTCAGTTTTTTTTTTATATATAGAGACTATATATAGTGACAGACAATAACGTAGTCTAGTTAAATTCTTTACTCTAGCACCGAATTTGCCTTATTTTAGCCATCAATTAAAGTAGTTTGCAGTTGAGTTATAGGAGAACCAATGGAATAGTCTTATTACGAAATTCCTCAGCATTTTCTGTCTACAGCTTAGGGCAATAGTCTTATGTGTGCCATTGTTGCCTGTCTGGCAACTTGCGCTGCCGCTAATACTCCCCACGTGCGGATTGCAGGAGCTATAGAAAACGCACAGCATATGCAACAAGGGTCACGCTACGCTCTCGGATGCTGGCTCTCTTCGACTGGCTCTCTCTCTGGCTGGCACAGAGGCCGCAGCAGGAACAGAGCAGCAGCAGGAGAAGCAACCAAAATAACAACGGTTATAAGATCTCTTTATTTGAAATAACTTCGATTCGAAGCCAGTCAAAAATGGTCCACCGACGCGACATGAACCGTCAGCAGCTTCCGCAGCCGCAGCCTTGTTAGCCTCGGAAACCAAACTCGCAAAACGTGTACGTGTGTGTGAGTGTGTGTGTGTGTGTGTGCGTGTGTGAGTCGTATCCATGTCCGTGCAAGTATCTATGTATGCGTTGCCAACAAAATCAGACCAAATGTGAAGTGGCAAAGTGCCCCAATATGTTCTTCCCGCTGCCTGGAGCTGACAGAGCGCGAGGAAAATAAATAGTTAAAGCATTTCAATAGTTATGCAAGCAAGAAAAAAAGAATATTGATACATGAGAATATTTAAAATTATAAATAAATAAATAAATATATAACTCTATATATTCGTACAGCATCTGACCAAAGCAGGAGAGTCAAAGTCATGATAACTAGCATTAAAAAAGTTAAGCAAGAAAAGTTAGTATAAGTCTTTGTATCCGTGTGCATGTGTGGGTGTGAGCTTCAGTGTGTGCGTGTGTGCGAGTCTGGGTGTGTGGGGGAGTCGATATAGGTGTGTTTGTGCACGGATTTATGCAGCGTTAGTTACATAAGGTATCATCATTATCAGCAGCAACAGAGACAACATCTTCAGCATCGATACCGCTTATTGGCGCGCATCTGTCCCGCTGAGTGGCCCTCCGCCCGAGCATGGCCCATTGGCAATGAAATGATATTCTAACCACAAAAATAGCCACGGCAACAATTCGCTTAACTTAGTTCCAAGTCAGTTAGCTAGGGCGAAACAAGTATATATATCGAGATGGGCATTTATTATCATATCTTATATATAATATTTGAAACAGTGAATAACTCTCGAATAGCTTTGCTAATCAGTACGCAATCTTAAACGAGGGAAATTAAATTTAAACAAAATTTTAATATGTTTTCATGCAACAGCAAAATGGCTGCATAGGGGACGCACGTGCTTGTTGTAGTGTTTTGTTATCATGCGATAGACAGAGACAAAAGGTCGCCCTGAAGAGACAGCCACGTGACAGCAACAATAACTGAACAAGACCCTCAAGCTTGAGCCTTTAGCCATCCGATGGCAGCAGTTTTGTCCCACGCCCCTCTCTAATTTAAACAATATCGAAAAAAGCAATAAAAAAGAAGAAGAATTTTGTGGTGCTGCTGGCAGCATTAGACGAGTGCCAACTGAAGCTGCCCCTGCCAAGCAACGCCGACAACAATACCGAACGTTAAATAAAGGACAACAACAAAGACACACAATAACAATCAAATGCATAATGATGATGGATTATCTGTTTTGTTGCAATCTGAGTGCAGAGCGAAAACAAGAGTCACAGCAACAACAACAGCAGCAACAACAACAACACTAACAACAACTGCGGCTTCGCGTAACTAAAAGTGCAATTCCAAGCTGCACTAAAAATCAAAAGAAAGGTTAATATACATTCTCTATCTCTTTCTCTCTCTCTCTCTCTCTCTCTCTCTCTCTCTCTCTCTCTCTCTCTCTCTCTCTCTCTCTCTCTCTCTCTCTCTATTTCTCATTGTGCACATATCTAATATATTTTCCGGCTTGATCAATAGCACCGCCGCCCTTTTACCACGCCCAGCTTTTCTTTTCCCTCTGCTTTCATAATTAAAACTAAATTTGTAGTTCATGAGATAAGGGATAACTAGGAATTAGAGAATACTTTCTTAGCGGAGGCTTTATTAAATTGAGTCTACAGCGGAAAGTGCCAGGCTCAGGCTGCAGTGTGAAGACTTCAAATATATAATTAATTTATTTTAAATAAATATGTTTACAAAAGCTCTCCTTTTATTACTGAGGCTTGGGTCTGTGAAATCATCTTAACGATATCTAAATTTTAAAATTATTATTATTTATATTTATATATATTATTATTATATATATTATATTCAATTCAAGTTTTTCAAGATAATATAAGATATTTCAGAAATGAACTTAACTTGATGATGACCCACCATTTTGTTCAGATGTCGATAATTATATACATTATTAAATTGTTAAACATTTTTTCCTGGAAATTATTGATTTGCGACTGGCATAGAAATGTGAACGAATCGGTTTATAGTCGAGCCCAGCGACTAATCACCAAGGCAATTTAACGCCCGCCCAAGACTCGCATATAATTTGGGACACGTCAATAGCTACGAGGCAATGAAAGGAAACTAAATACAAAGACAAAGACAAAGATAGCGACAAAAGCAAAGAGAAAAAGGGAAAGGCATAGAGAAAAGTTACTAGAATTTTGCTGACCATCGCATTCATGCGAGCTCCAAATACATTATTAATGCAGTATATAAACTAACCACAACTGACAAGAAAAGTTTATACTAACCTTGGGCTTAACTTTTCAAAATCGTGCATAAGTAATTTGTATTGGCGTGGCGCCTCGGCAAGGAGAAAGGCTCTTGCACTGGCGACAATCAAAACACTCAATATAACAATGTCAATGACAATCCTATTCGCTTCCCCTCGGAAATGCTCATTTGATTGCCTGGCTAATTTTAAAAGCAAATTTTAGACCTATTAAAAAGGGTTGACATCTCAGAGAGGCCGTCATGAGCATAAAAACACAAAAGATACTTTGATTGTTACAAGTGAGCAAAACCTGACTGCTAATAGTCGTTCTATAACCCATGAACCCATTTGAATCAATTAACGATATTTAATAAAAGGTTGAGTGTTCCCTATCAAGAACTGGATAGTCGCTTTAGCAGTTTTTTTAATATTTTATATTTCTAACTATAGAAGGTTAGGTTAGTTGATTTTTTGGTATACAGAAGTACAATTCATGGCTGAAAGTCTCTGTTTTCACATTGTAAACAATTATGAATATAGGAAAAAAAAACATCCCTTTTAGCCGTTTTAATAGCTTCTATATATGTAAGGAACAAAATCAATATTAGATGTTTTCCTTTCTTAAAACGTTCAATCAAAACTGCGTTGCTTCTGCTTTGCTTTTAGTGTGGTTCTTTGAATAGTTTGGCTCTCCCGAAATGTGTTTATAAGCATTGCTAACGAGATTGATTATTGCCAATATTTGTCTAATTTGCTAATGAGCTAAGCTCACACCCAAAAACACACAACAAAAGCGAGCTTAATTGGTAAAATGTTAGTTAATTAGCTCGAAAGTCAAAAGCTGAGATAATTGACTTTGGCAGAGGTTCACTAAGAGAGCTCAAACTTGTGGAAAACAAAACTTATTAATTAAAAATTTAAGCCAGAGTAAAGCTCAATTATGATTTGATTAAACGGCTCCAGCGCAACGCTCCTGCAGTGCCATGCAGCTAGGCACTTTGCCCACCTGCAGCTTCAGTTACCAAAGAGACCAACAGCTTGCCACTAAGCTGCGTCAATTGCGTAATATGTGTTCTAGGGGAACATCGTAGCAATCAGACGTCACTGCCAGCGCAAATTAAAATGCATTAGCGATGGCAAATCAGGCTGGAAATGGCAATCGCAATGGCACATGAACGCTAGCCAGCGGCATCACTTGGGACAAACTAATCAAATAAATGGCACAACGCCTGCTGCACGCTGCGCTCAGTGCCTGCTCCAGTGTTGTCCATTTAGCCTCTTTCCGGACAGACCCGAACTATTTATACGCTGAACCCATTCATGGTTTTATTATATTTTATGATGTAACAAGCCAATGGAGACGTGGCACATAATGTAAACAGATCTATGATTAGTATTAGTAGTATTAGCAGTCGAGTTCGTCCGTCTCTCTGCCTGTCGATGCAATCTTGCAAATCCTCCTTCAGCACATACAGATAGAATTTGTATAAATAAGATCGATAGCCTACTTGTTTCTATTCAATCGATTAATTTGAACTGAATATGAAATTTAATTTAAGTATTTTGATTCTACTAAATCGAGTTCAATTTGTGAGTCATAATAATAATATATAATAATTAAATTAATGAATAAATCATTTATTAATATAGAAATCTATGAGGCATGGGGATTAGGCGACTTGCCCGTTGGTTACCCTTAACTCTTTCTTTTCCATATTGAAAATAAGAATACGGGGTAAAACAGTTTCTGAAAATCTAGCAGAGAGGTTTGGCAGACATTCTTGACATTATACATTATTGATCAGTATGACGAACTGCTTGAAATTTTCAATTTTGTTTTTCACATATTCGATTACTATTCCAATTTCAACATAATTCATTATAAATGCTATTGAACTTCAGTTCTTAAAATAAACTGATAAACTTTCAAATTTTGCATTTCGTTTTTATACAATTTTGATTTGGTTGGTATATTTTGGATACCAGCCGCAAATTTAACCACGAACTTGAAAGTGAAGTTCTGATGCAAAAGGAAACAACATATGCTAGGGTATGAAACAGAAGTAATTAAGTAAACGATTGCTCATTTTGCAAAAGCACGTGGCAAGTAGGACTGTACGCATTTTCCCTATGTATGCAGACCCATAAATTTTCAGATGTTTGGTTTAGATTTGGTACTTATCGTTAGAGTAGTGCAGTGACAGTGGTTGTAGAACTGATGGGTATTCCCCAGGATGTAGGCTCAGTTCGTGGCGACTGCAGTCAAACATGATAAATATGTTTTTTCTTACTGAATTCACACATATGGAACGCGTGTGTTTTTTGTTCACCTACGCATAGATACAAGCACAGAGCTATCGAGGCCCAGAGTATCTTCTAGTTGGGTAACTCCAAGGGAGCTTTCTTACCAGTTTTCTTTGCTCTGCTGTGCTGCTCGATAGCCAGCTGGCAGCGTTGGTATACACACCTTAGCTGTGTTCCACATGAGGCCACACACGTTCGCACTCTCCAGCCGCAAACGGTATTAGCAAATGGCGAATTAGCATAAAATAGAAGCTTTATGGTCGCTTTGCACACATTAATCATGCGCCACATGTGCTGCTTATTGACTCTCGCTCAGAGGGAATTCAATTTCAGCTGTTGTTTTTTTTTTTGTATGCAGTTTAGTAGCTAGTTGATGCCCAGAAAAGTAGGCAACGAAAGCTGGAAAGCTGTTCATTTCGCTCTGCAGATGGGAGTCAAGGTCAACCTGAAATGGATCTGGAAAAGCCAACTAACTCCAAATCGACTGGCTAATAGAACTCATTAATAAACCATTTATTCAGCTGTATATTATTATTTGAATGATGCCATTTATGCACGTTGTCCCCGTTGGTTCTTATTGACTTGCAAATCGTAAGAATTTAGTGAGGCCGCTTTATAGGGATCATTCGAATCGGTTTATTGGCTGCCCCGGCTCTGCACAACACGGATTGGGTATTGCTATTCGCTTGGCTTGTAAATAAAATATAAATTTGTAGTCTTCATGGCATGAGCTTTATCGATAGCCAAAATTAAATGGAAACCGAATATTATTATGCTTCATCGCGCTGTAGTGCGTGGGTGGGTGGGCGGCTGGGTGTGTGTGCAACGGGTGCCATTAGGCGAGCATCAGCACGCGGTAATTTTACGGATTTGATATGTGGCATTTGAGGGATTTGGTTTCGGGTAAGTCCCAAGCTCCCTGCTCAGCCAGGCGCGAACACAAAGACATAGAACGACGCGCGTGGGCGGCAGTACGTGTTGCCGGGAAGTTATTTTTAGATTTACTCTCATTCGGCCACCCACGCGAGAAGAGCTTAGCAGCATCGCTTTGGGGCAGAAAATAGTTAAGTTGCCATTTGTGCATAAGTGTTGGTGTGTGTGTTTGTATGTATATATATATATAGATACGTGTGTGTGTGTCGTATACGTACATATGTGGATCTGTGTGGAGAGAGTGTGCTCCATTCTGCATTATTACAGCGCGAATAAGCATTCTGTGCCTTGCCTCGCCATGTCTTGCCTTGACTGACCTCCTTTCTCCATACACTTATGTCAACTTCCACAGCTGGGCCGCTCCTCCTCTAATTAACCCTTTTACCAACATGCTTTGCCAATTAGACTTGTCTCCCATTTTTCCGACCCTGCCAAACAAAAGTAGTCTGATTAACCTCTTTAATAATTTAAAGAAATATATAGACGATATTACAGCAATCGTATATTAGAACCGCAACTTGCAAATCTCTATCCCCAACAAAAAAAACAGAAGCCAGACGTTGCCTTGGGGAAAGCAAAGTTAATTTTTAGTGCAACTCATGATGCGAATGCAATTCACTCGATAGTGGAGGTTAGAGGAATATACTCGCACACTTACGCCTACTCATACTATTCGCAAACACATAAAAATGATAAAAGCATGCCAATATATAGGAAGATATAGCGGATCGTCCCTCATAGTCGTATTGTTATTTATGTTGCCGCTTCCTATGATAGTGGCGTTTCTTGACCGGCTGCTTCTGCTCCAACTCGTCCTCGTTCTCGTTGTCGTCCTCTGCATCGGTCACCACCTTCTTCTGCTCTTTATGTCGGTTTTTGCCACGTTCCATCTGTGCCAGGATGCGTTTATTATGGGCCTTCTCAAACTTGATATCGACCCAATCATAGAGGTAGTCATAGAGCAGGAAATGATTTCGAAACAAAACCTTAAAAAGCTGTCGCAAATATACGTAATCGGGCTGCTCGGTGAAGTGCAGACTGCGACAGTATTTCATGTACATGTAAAATTCGGTGGGCACCCTGGAGCAGAGTATATTCAAGGGCAGCATTGACTTGCTCTCTGCGATCTTCTCATACTTCTGCACCCGCGTGGCAGCGCTAATGCCCTGCCAAGGCAGGCGGCCGCGCAAGAAGTAGAGCAACAGATAACCAACGGACTCCAAATCGTCGCGCCGCCCCTGCTCCGCATAGTGGGCGTGCACAGAGGCGTAACGAGCCGTGCCTATGAGCTCGTGGCGCTCATAGTAGTTAATATGGGTACGGGTGCTCGGGCGGTAGTATCTTTTGGCTAGGCCAAAATCAATCATGAATACGCGAGTTCGCTGACTGCCCAGCCCCATTAAGAAGTTCTCTGGCTTGATGTCGCGGTGCAACAGGCAATTCATGTGCAAATACTCCACGCGGGCCAGAATTTGATCCGCCAGCATGAGCGTCGTCTTTAGACTGAAGCTCCGGGCACAGAAGTTCAGCAGGTCCTCCAAGGTAGGCCCCAATAAGTCTAGCACCAGCACATTGTAGATGCCCTCGGTGCCGAAATAACGAATGTGCGGGAAGCCCACGCCGCCCCGCAGTATATTGTATATCTTGGCTTCGCGTGGCAGCTGGGGATACTTGACCGAGCTGCTCTCCAGCTTAACGGCCACTTCTTCGTCGCAATTAAGGCCAGAGGCGCGATACAGCTCGCCAAAGGATCCGCTGCCAATGGGACTCAACAGCCGATACTTGCCACCAACTATAATGTCCCGCATACTACTTTCCATAGAGGTTTCCCCTGGCCTGGGAGATTTCACTTGCGGCTGTAACAGCTGACATTTAGCATAAAGTTGTGAAGATGGACGCCCAATTGGCCAACATAGACTCGCTTACTTGTGTCATCCTCTCGTGCCCGGCTGGGTGTTCGCTGGATGTTAAAGAAAAGTATTTAAAGTGTCGCTAGGCATGACTAGCATGACTTGTGTGGGAATATTTTGTGACAATATGACGAAAAGTCACATATGCTGCACTAAAACAGTAATGTCAAGGATATACTGTCCTCTCATAATCATTAACAAAAGTCGGGTGGACATTGCACAAGACCTATACTGAACGGCCAGCCGGATTATTCTGTTCAATATGTACTATATTAAGCCCCAGTCAGTGCTCCAGATAATCACGCTACATAAAACTTCTCTCATGTAATAAATTGAAAATAAACTTCTGGATTTGGCAATTTTAATACGCAATTTTCGACTCTGATTCGTGGAAAGCAATTAGAATGGCAGGCCTGACTGTGCGGCCGGATGTAATCGGCGTGCTGATTTATGGATCAGCATGGAAATTGAAAAACAGCAACTACATTAACAGCAGCTCCTACTCCGACTCCGACTCCAGCTCATGGGTGGACTATTTCGATTGTGCGCGCATGCTCACCCCATAAGCCGTTTAGCTAGATGGCTTTCATTTATATATAAGCATATTTCGAGTCAAAATAGCAAATAGTGAAATAGCAGTACTTTCATGTTCGGCTCTCAGTACATATTCTTAAAGACGTGCCCAAGTCTGGCCACGCGGTTTGTCTACCTAATTTTTATACCAGCCATTTTAAAAATACATATTCAATTTGTGGAACGCCGTCCGGTCACGTACCACATCAGCATAATTTCGACGCGTTTCGACACTTTCAGTGGGCATGCCTTGGCGCGTCCTCCAACTGGGAGGCATCGCCGATGGCACACTTGTGGTTCCCGACAATAGCTTAGCCATATTAAAATTCTAAAGCAGCAACTAAAATTCAATATCGCTAAACGTTGGGCAAAAGGCATTTGGCATGCCCAATACGGTTTCAGTCCTGTGCCCGTGTATAAGTAAAAAGTAAATGTTTCCTTGGCCATGCACGCTTCCTTAAGTAGGCTTTCTTCACTGTGAAAATCGTTGTGTAATCGAAGCTTTAAGTAGAGGCTATAAGTGGGTAAGGAGAGAGTATTGGCTGGCCTAAATACTTGATTAAAATCGATTCAACCCTGTTCCACTATCTGCATGTGTTCGCCTCTTTCTTCTGCCTTATGACGGATGCTCCTCTTTATCATTTTTGCCCATTCCCATAAAAGAGAGAGCGGTCTGGGTATCTTATAGTCAGGCACAGCCGACTCTTACTGGAATTATAAACGTATATGTATGTAAGCTCAAGCAATCCCCAAATTCAAGTTACACGAGAGGCGGTGTGAATTGAACGGGTGCACATATCAGCTCGTGCACGACAGAGTCTGAGAAACGAGTCATCTGGCCTGAATTTAAATGATTGAATTTTGCATAAGCTAATTTCATAACGCTTTTTTGTCCAGGGCTCATCCTGGAGATGGGTGGTCGCTGCTCGGCTGGTAAAATAAAACCAGTTGGGGCCTCTCATTTGTTGACATTAGCTCGAGCGTCGTTGAGTTTGTGATATGAGCGCGGCCTTAAGTCCTTGAGCGAAAATAATTTCACTCCATGAATAAACAAATACGCAATCGCTTGCCTAACAAATCTGTTGTATAGTATTTTCCAAGTGATTCTCATGAGATGTTTTGCTTTCTGTTTTATAATTTCAATATTTATCAAACATTTACCAGTTCTTAAAGAATAAATGCCTTAAAAATCATACGAAAGACAATACAAAATTATACTGTATATCGAAATCATTTAAAGCTCTATAAAAGAATATTATTCTTGACTGATATAGAACCCATTTTCCTTCTTTCGCTGATGTTAAATGACACAAACCTATGAGTGTTTAGAAAAAAGAATTAATGAGCTACAAAATGTCAGTTCGGAAGTGTGGCATAAGATATAAGATGGTGCGTCTGTCCATCCGTATTAGCACAGCCATCTCTTAAACCACAATATTAAAATATTTCAAATGCCCTGCAGTACGATTTATATTTTTTTTCGATAATTAACTTCGTTATTAATATATGTTATCGATAATAATCGATATTATGCATTCGACGATAATATAAGAAGAATCAACAAAGAGGAGGAACAGAACAGGAAGACAAGGCCTCTGTGGTCTTATTATCAGTTGGCTAAACTGAGAAGCAAAATATATTAAATATATAATATTTATATGAATAAAGAGAGATATTCATATGAAAAGAAACTTGAATATTTGTATTTCATATACTAAAATGAATTTATCTATATTTCAGAATGCATTTGGAGCCCCTGAGAGGCAGTTCATATTGAAGCTATGTCTTTTGGTTCGACAGCCAACAGTTGGACTGAATCGACAATTAACTGAAATATATTTGATTGTCCCATGAATAAGAACGAAATCAAACTGGCGTCGTTTAAGCGGAATAACGACAATATTTGCAATTACAATAGCAATATAATGTGGAGTAGTACAATATCACCAACGAATTCTAAGAAGCTATTGATCGGTAGTACAAGAAGCGTTGATTATGTCGGTGATAGTGCGAAAACAGCAACAGCAACAGCAAAAGCAACAGCAACAGCAAAGGCAACAACAGCAGCAGCAGGGTTCAATAATAAAACAGGAGCAGGAGCAGCCATTAAAGGAGCAACAGCAAAATCGCAACAAAAGCCAGCACCAGCAGCGGCAGCAACAACTCCAGCAAAAACCACAAAAATCTCAATTGAAATGGAGATACATATACAAAACAAGTGCATTTCGGCATAGCGTATCACTCTGGAGGGTGGTGCGGAGCCCCCATGGCTGCAGGGCCCCCTTAAAGCAGCATTTTTGGGGGCTTCTGGCGTCGGCAAAACAAGCATATTACAGGTAACCTGTTAATACAAATTTAAACTACAGTCTGGGCCCTAATGAGAACCCAACTGAATATCCAGTATATTTTGCATTTTATGTGCCAACCCTTTTATACCTAGTATTCGGTCCCATTAAAACTGTGTTGTTTACGGGGGGGCTAAACATTTAATTAAACCCTCCTCATATAGTTTACAGCCAGCCCCGCCAGCTCCCTCTCTCTCTCTCTCTCACTCTCTCTGTTTCTCTCCCGTAATGACATTTAAATGCGGAAGAACCGCTAATTCGATTTCCGCTTCGCCGATGCATCACATCGCTGCATTTCGCGTGGGGGGCTTTAATGTTGTAACTAGACTGGGGCAACCATTGTTGGCTACCGGCAGGACTCCCGTGTTTCACAGTTTGTCCTGCGCAAAGAACTGTATACCAGACCAGCTCACTATATATACAATACGCTCGCTTTACATCACAATATATATCTACAAATATTTATATATATATTTCAAAATTGAGCTGCCTTTTAGGAAATTTATTCAGCTATTAATGAGATGGATTGTGGGAACAGATCCTGCGAGTTGCCTGTTAGTTACAATTTATAGAGAAAATCGAATACATAGAAAGCCAAGTCCGCAACAAATCAGCTCTTCCAATACTCTCTCACGAATGGAAAAAATTGACTGGCTTCATGTCCAACTGGCTATTCATATCGCTTTTGAAGCTTGGCATTGAAACCGTATAATTATTAGTAGCCTCAGCTATTAAAACTTAAACGCCCACTCGTGGCGTGGAAAGCCGAGGAACATATGATCTTTTGATGACACTGATGGCGTGCTCCATCCATAAACTTCACAAATTATATGGTCTGCTCATTGAGACTTGGCTAATACGGGAAAATGTTCTTACTTGCCTTCTATATATAAATGTTTTTATTATAGAGATAAATACTAATTAAACACAAAAATATATAAGGGAAAATAATATCACTCTTTAACTAATAATATTCTCTATAACCGATATACTTTTGATTGCTCATATAGTCAAAGAGCGCAGTCGACGACATATCAAAAGTGATCATTATGTAATTTTAATTAATCAAATAATTTATAAATTATTTAAATTTTTAAATTTCCAGTCGATCTATCGATTTAGTTATAACATTTAAAATGCATATCTGTCCTTACTTCTCGAATTCCTAAGATCAGCTGAGGAATTTGACCCCCTGAAGTAGTTATTTAAATATTATTATTATATTTAGTTAATCTTGATACTTGGTGACATTAAATTGGGGCACTCCAATATTTATTCCTATTCTGCTATCTGTTTGAAGGACTTGGCGGATCAACTAGTTTCTGTATTAGCAAATCATATCTCCGAGTCAGGGAGATATTCTGGAAAAGAGATATTTTTTTAAAGACTATAGCTTCGCAGAGTCGCACAATATTTGCTCGCTCGTATAACCTGCATTAGATATAACTAGTACTCCAACTATTCCTTTGCGTAGGCATGTGTCCGCTGTATGTGTTCTGTACAGAGTACGACTAATTAAAGCAGGAGAGGGCTCAAGAATACAGCACTAGAGCACTCATGCTGGTTCACTTTTGCTGCACATTTTGTAGCGTACTCTGATTTAAAATAGTTAAACAGGCAAAAATGCTGTTTTCAAACATAAACGTAGGCTTTAGCCTTTAGTGTCTTTGACAGTCATTAAACGAGACGCATCTTTGTGGCTGCTCCACAGCCTTCAGCCATTAAGTGCGGCGAGCGTCACTCGTCAAGCCATGAAATGTCATTGAATCAAATGCGTCAAAGGAAGTTTCTTTAAATGCAAAAGAGTCTTCAATCTGCTGAATCAGTTGTGTCCGCTGATTGAAATTAAAAGAGGAAAGCAAACGCAGGCACGCCTTGATTCCTTTCTCCAGACCCACTCGGATAGCAGTTTCAGTGTATATTATGCGCTTTTTATACTCTATTAGCGCACTAACATAAATACATATAAAGGAGCGTAGGTGAAGGCGCGTCGAGTGCAGCAGAGCTCGCCTCGTCGCTTTTATGTTCCACCGCATATCCTTGAGTTTTATTTTTATTGACCTGGTAATTGAATCAAACTTTACGTTTATGGCCATGGGGCTACTTCGCGCGATTTAATGCGGACGCCGTTCCACGCTGCATTACCATCCGCCCGATGCCACCGGGCTCAAACTTTATGTATTTAATTAATTTACTCATTTTTCGAATTAAATCATTTTGGGGTATTTAAGGTCTTTAAAGTAATACAAATATTTATAATACATGAACTCTTACTTCTACTTCTTAGCAATTTTTTTACCATGACTTCCCCAAGACTCATCAAACGACAACTCATCGCAAAATTTATAAAAACTGTCTGGTCTGCGATACCTGCATACGGGAGCTGATGGTACTGGACGTTCCTCCCCAGGTGAGTGAAACTGAGAGCTGAAATGCTTGTGTGCAAACACATACATATATGCAAGAGGCAGAGTGAAGCATCACCGACCCCACATAAATAACTAGAACAAATAGCGGAGCCGTCTGCCTGTCCGCCCTCAATACAACCTCCATATTCCTATTACTCAATACACAAAACCTATATATCCTTGTCACTATGTCAATGAGTACTAAAACACTGAAAGACCTCACGAACTTTCATGCGTTTCGAGTGAAATTGTGTCGACTGTGAAAAGACGATCCAGCGGTACAGTGGGCCTCTACAATGTGTTTTCTTTAATTAAATAAATATTTAAGTAATAAAATAGGGAAATTGATAACGATATATATAGTTGTGCTAGTAAAATTATATTATGAATGTAAATAATAACATCATAATATGATTCTGATTATTTTTTTACAAATATCTGATCTCAACGAACCCACACAAAGTCGATTTGTAAAAAAGAAAAATTTTATAAACTGGCCAAAGCACAAAGAGTCCGATTTGGCAGCCAGTTGCTGTACAATTGACCAGTCTCTTTTGTCATAATGGCAACAGCAGACATACAACAGCATGAAAGATTCTCTCTACCAAAGCACTCCAGCCAGCCGAGATGGCCAGTTTCAATGGCTCTCAATTTATTCATGTCAAATTTGGCGTGAGTCCATTTTTATACTCTTCAACTAGGTATTGTACACAGGTATATGTACATACAGTTACACCTGTCAAATAAAAAGATAGAGTCCACATTGTGTAGTAGAGCCAACGCTCATCTTATACACGAGTAAGGGTATTCCATATTCGTCACGCAAAACATACGTTATTCTTTTGTTGAGTATTTGTTTTTAGATACTTTTTGCCTACAGCTTTTTATGCCCATTGTGTTGACCAAATAGTTTCCTGTTAGGTATCCTAGATTGAGGCTTGGAAGTCACGTGAACAACCTTCTACCGTTTATTGTGCGACATTTTTCATTGTCAACGATGGCCAGTTATTACTCAAAGTCCACTCTAATGCGTTCCAATTGTGTTAGCAGCATCTTGTTCTCAAAAACACATTTTTTATTCTTGTATACCCACAGCACATCTCATTACCCACATAGACTCAGCTTCAGCTTCAGCCTGATAGCCGAAGGCTACAAATTAAAAAGCTTTAAGTTTATAGGGAACACAGATAAAAAATCTTTAAAATTATTTGGTTTAGTTTCGGTGTTTGATAAGATGGTAAAATATGGTGGGAGCGGAAACTAATCACAGGAAAACAGAACAACTGCAGGCATAAGGATACAGCAATAAGGCTTCGACAGCTGGAAAGCTGTCTCGTTTCGTGCCAATACAATGCTTAATTAGCAGGAATCGAGAAAAACAATTGAAAGAAGCTGAGTGGGAAGTGCGCAAAGCAAATGAAATGAAATTTAATCAAAAACGTAAATCTAAGAAACTTTCCGCCCACGAAGACAGCGTCGACTGGCTGTCTGCCAATAGACACAAGTAGACAAATGGGGGTAAACGGCTGGTTCGCAGGGCTGGCGCTCTGAATGGAAGGAGAAGCGTAATGGCGCCAGGGCGCGCGGTCTTAGCTTAAGCTGTTGGCCAATATTTCTATTTGGCTTTTCTTGCGTTCGAAAATACTGCACAGTAAATTGATTTTTAATCTTGTTTTCTCAATAATAAATAATATTGCGAAAGGCGGCATAGTTGTGCGCAGAGCTTTACTCTCTGCTTTTAGCTTACCTTAGACTAAAGGATATCTACCTATCTATACACACATCTATACATACATTTTCCACATATACTATACTTATCATTCCGTATTGCTTCAAGTCATAAATGCTCTACATATTAAATTGCTACTTTCTCTTTGTTTATGGCACACACACACACACCCACTCGAAATGTATGTGTATGTGTGCGAATGCAAACATGTTTCACGTACTACATATTGCGACGACACTGATTAAAAACAAACACTTAACAAATTGGCATGGGAACCTTGCCAGAAGCGATTTCCAGCTGACAACTTTGCTGAATGGAATAATGGACATCCGCTGGGGCTGCGAACAGTGCACGCCTACGTCTTAGTCTATGACATGGGTAATCTGGAAACGTTTCAGGTAAGGCCAACATCTAACTGCAAATATCGAAGTGTACAATGCAGACGAACCTTGCTTGCAGTACTGCCGCTCCATAAGAGATCAAATCTTGGATAGTTTCAGTCATCGTGATTTTAGCATAATTGTGGTGGGCAATAAATATGATAATGTCTCCGAGGCGCAGGCTAACTCGCAGGTAACTACAATTTATTTCAAAACAAATCAGTGAAAGTATTTGTAAGTTTTATTATTATTAACGTACAAACTGTTTCAGGAGCTTAAAGACATTTCTACGCTGGTGCGAAAGCATTGGCGCTGTGGATACGTAGAGTGCTCGGCACAGTGAGTATCTGTGTTTTAGACATAACTACTGCGCATGCAAATCAAAATGCAAATGCAAAATTTACAAGAGCAAAATATGTAAATTATATTTTCCGATTCCCGCAGATACAACTACAAAATCGGCGACGTTTTTCGAGAGCTAATGGGCTGTAGCAGCGGAGGCGTCAATGGCGCAGCTGTCGGCGTTCTTGTTGGCACTGAATTCTCACAATCAACTAGGAATAAAGGACGCTGTACAATACTGTAGCAAATGCTGCAAAAGTTTTTTAAGCAAACACCTTACTCGAACGCATAATACCCAAGTGATTCTGTTTTTTGTACCCTGAACCCTTTGGCGAAGAAGGGAGTCAGCTTTTTGTAGAAATGAATGTAGCAGGCGGACAACGGCGCGATCGATCCCATGCAGTATATATGATCTTGATCAGGACTACGACAACAGAAAATAAATTGCGATATCCTATCCCAGTTCTTTAATATCGATAAGCATACGATATGTATATATTTTGGCGTTATTTTCGAGAGAGAATAACCTTAAATGAATATGCAGACTGAAGTATCTTAATCTATATCAGATAAATAGATTCTTCCCTTCATAGCCTTCAAGATTTTCCAACAAGCATTCAGAGTGCTCTTAGCTGTGCCCATGCTCATGTGTGAGTGTGTACAAATAAATCTGTGCCTGTGTATGTAGGAGAAGCTCAGTGAAGTGCTCAGGGTATCTTCTAGTCGGTCAACTCCGACCCAAGCGCACTTACTCGTTTTCAGTTGAGCTGGGCCGCAGGGGTCATTTTGAATTCTCTTAAGCATAGTAACTGAGAGAGTCCCTTTCAGATGCTTGCTGGTGCATATTTTATCATACATATATGATTATTATATATATATATATATATATATATATATATATATATATATATATATATATATATATATATATATATATATATATATATATATATATATATATATATATATATATATATATATATATATATATAGTTATATATACACTTAGTTCTCGACACACTTTGTCCCTCGTTATCACCCTCGCCCTTGCCCACGCCCACGCCCCATTATCATTGTTGGCCATTGTCTTTGTTAGCTTTTGTTTGCCATAATTTGAACATTATGCTCGCTCCTTCATTCAAGCTAAGCGTGAGCCAAGCTGCACTCATTGCATCGTTGTTTATTGCGGCTCCCAGTTGCAACGTGCGCAACTTGTGCAAAGTTGTTAATCGCAACTATTTTTATTGAATAACCGCAACATTTACAAGAATAGAAATTAAAAGCGTTACAGTCGTCACTAAAAGAAAACAAAATTACATAAGAAGCTGCCAATACATAGCTTGAGTTAAAATATATATTCTTTTTTGTACGTAATAGGTAAATAATCCCACCATAATTTACAATACATTTTATGAGTATATGAATAAAAATATTGTTAATATAACAACAGCGATAAACCTAAAATCCATCAATATAAATGGTATACTTATACGGTAGCTATCTATAAGCAAAATAGTATTATATATATATATATATATATATATATATACATATATATGTATATATATATATAAATTCATTAACGTTGTGATCATTTCAAGAATTAGTTGTTAGGCACGGAACGACGATAGATATGTTAAAGTCAAGTAAAACCCTCTCAAATAGTAACTAATTAAATATACGAACAGTATTTAAATGATTTTAAGCAATGCTCATGTTTTAGAAATTGTTTTAATGCAGCAATTATTAAGGTACAAAACAAAAACGAATGAAGAAGTAGCTCCGAAAGATTGTTAGACTCGCTGTTTATTTAATGTTTTCTTTGAAAGAAATTTGAAAGGGCATTTCGTATTTTTAGATAACGTTATAAGAAGAGATATATAATAACAATAATTGTTGCCTTAAAACAATTTCTTGTTATTAATACCCAACCCGAAGAGACGTAGAGCAGGGGACTAGTTGAGTACTAAAGAATAAATCAAATAATTTAAGCATCAAGCCTTAAAACCAATGCGACCCAGAAGTTATTTCTTAATAACCGATTAATACTATAATTAAGGTTGCAATTTTATAAAGCGCACAAGAAACAATTGTTTTGTATTATGAATTTAAGATCGAATTCAGATATTTGAAAATTATGATTTCAAAAACAACATATATAGTATATATATTGATATATAAAGTAAATATATATATATATATAATTTGTCGTAGTCAGAGAATATTGACTAGTTTACTAGGTAGGTAACTCTTAAGTTTCCACAATAAAATTGCTGACATTTACTATTTTCACAAAACAAATCTATGTCTCTATACCAAACTCTTTCTTTACCTCAACAAAACTCGAAAGATAAGCAATCAAGTCTGACTTTGTACATAGAGATTTCAAGATTTTCGTAAACTGCAATATAGTTATTATATACTAAAGCAAAGGCAAACACACACTACACTACACGACACTACACTACACTACATGTACGTACATTTGATCAATGTTTACAGCAATATATAGTGACATATATGTACATTTTTTAAAAACCAAAGTCTAGTCAGTCTACATATTATTATATAAATATATACATATGCTGATGGCAACGGAGCACACTGCCAGTCTGGTATATAACATAGTAGAATCCAATCAAGTTGAGTGCTCAAGCCACCAGAGCAGGCAAATCAATATAGATAATGTGAATTTGCATTTCGATTGAAATGAATTTAGTAAAGGGTAAAATTAATAGGCAATAATATGATTAAATTATAGAAAGAAGACGCAAATAACTCAAATATAGTTGAAGAAGTATAGAAGTATATATGATATATGCATTAATCGAAAAGCTATAAATAAATAACAAAAATCAAAAAACAAGATAAATATGAATGCATTAACAATTATAATAGTGAATAGAAATGCGCAGCCAAATACGTTGACTCGATGAAATGTGTTCATTACATAGATCTCAAAATTCAGACACAAATGAAGCATCTGCAACGCTGAAGCGCTTACATAAATTGTCTCATAGAAAGCCTGATAACGCGAACATCAACGCATTTGTATGAAATATACGTATTGTACTTATATAATTAACTATGTATAGTACATGTATTTGGTTCGAGTTTTCTCTCATGATTTCGAACGATTACGAATTCGTCAAAATGGCTGTTAATTTTTTTGAATATATAATACGCTAAAACCGAGTCACACTTATGTAATAATAAAAAGTTAATATGAAACGATTATAACTAATATACACAAAGCGAAAAACACTTACGGTTGAGTTATATGTTTAAGCAACGCGTTGCCTGTAGTCATAATATATTATATTTAAAATGAAAATGCAAATTTAAATTACCGACATTTACGAATCAAATGCAATATGCTTCAGCCGCTTATTGTTTGTTTAGTGCGTTCGAAAAAAATAAAATTATAGTAAGAGCTAGCAACTAAAGTTAAGGCAGTTATTTATACACGAGTACACCTGTATTTACAAAAACCAAAACACAAGGAGAGTAGACAAGAAATCCTTTTTAATACAAGATCTATACACCCACACAAAGGCAAAGACAAAGAGAAAGAGAAAGAGATACACACACCGCAACTAACTAACTATTAAGCAATGAAAAATGAAGCCTCAACATAATAATCATTATAGTACTAGTACTTATATATGTGCTTATATTATGCCATGTGTATGTATTGTTTTTGCAATCTGCGTGCGTTAAGACGCAACTATATATAACGACTAATCCGTTAGCAATGTAGAGAACGTTTTTGGAAAACTGCAAACCCAAATAAAAAGAATGAAACAATAGAACAAAAAATTTCCTAATTTTATGGGTTTTTTATAATAAGTTGTGAATGGGACATTTATACATATATATGCAATTTGGGTTAAACTTGTATTCTATAAATTGGAAAGGGTCTTGAATATATTTCAATATTTTTGAAAGCTCTCATAAATATTCGCTCGAAACCTAATAAAA
The DNA here is from genome assembly GCA_035047485.1 of Drosophila peninsularis. Taxonomy (NCBI): domain Eukaryota; kingdom Metazoa; phylum Arthropoda; class Insecta; order Diptera; family Drosophilidae; genus Drosophila; species Drosophila peninsularis. The sequence continues at coordinate 3,335,934 of JAWNPN010000027.1, forward strand.
AAAAAAAAAAACAATTATAAATGGAGGATGATTTAAGTTCTTCATATTTTCGTATTTGATTTAACTTGTGTATAAAAATGCACTCTTATTTATCTCGAGTTATACCAAACGTGAATTCCATCGGATGTTACAAGAAACTAAGTATTTCTGAAAATATTTTTCTTTATTTAACTTAGCGTCAAAACAAAAAATTGTGGAATACACAGTTCATCGGAGTTAAAAACAAACAATTAAATTTGATAATAATTCTAAAATCCATTGATATAACAAACTAATTAATTAGTTTCTTGGGATAAGTTTACAAGTGATTAGGATTTTACATATACGGTTAGTTCTAGTTTACGAATCAGATTTTGTTTTGGAGACTTAATGAACAATTTACTTTAGTGTTTAAAGCAAAACAAACTGCATAGCTCACTATATTAACTTTAATAATAACTATAATTTACAATAGGCATGGAAAATTAATAACTTAAAACAAGTTCAATGCTTGATAAACATTTCAGGGGAATAGCCAACGTGCCTTGAGTAATAATTGCTAATATTTAAAACTAACTGAATAATAACTTATAATCAAATGTTTGTGACTTAATTTAACTTAAAACTATGGGTTGATACACCAACATCCTCCGGCATTGTCTCTATCACTGATTCTGTTCGCTGTTGCTGCTAAAAGTGCGACTACGACTCAAACGACGAGTGGCTGCCTCCATTGCTGCCTGTTCACTATGCCCATCAACCAGACGTTCGGGTAGCTGAAGAATGTCGTGCAGTTGCTGTTTCAACTGTTTTGTTTGCGGCCGTTGAGCTGGTTGCGAAGAAAGCATCTGTTGAAGCAACTCATACTGCTCCGGATGTTGCGTGACAAAGTCCTCAGGATACTGACCATCTCTTAAGGCACGAAGAGTCTTAATGCGTTCCATTTCAGTGGAAAAATAAACATGAAGCTCAAAAAATATTAAGCCCAGCGAATATATATCCACTTTATAGTCATAATGTTGGCCACGTAACTGCTCTGGCGACATGTATAGATGAGTTCCTACCAATTGTGTGTGGCGTGCACAAGAAGGTAAACCAGACTGATCACCGCAATCATTCAAAATGTTTGGAATGTCGGCCATGTCTGTAACAAGCCCAAAGTCACCAATTTTTATCTGTCCATCCTTGGAAAAAAATATGTTGCTAGGCTTCAGATCGCGATGTATTAGGCCCTTTAGATGAACATAGTCTACCGCATCTACAATCTGGAGAAAGATGTGAGCGATATGCGAAGCACGCGCTTCGGTGCGATTGTCTCGCAGCCAGTCACGTAAACTCTCTTTTCGGCAAAGCTGCATTTGTATATAAAGATAAACCTTGTTGGGCTTAACTGTGTTTCCGTTCTGCATAGGAGTGTTTGGCAATACTATCTGGTGGCTATGTGACTGTGTTTGCATCTGTTGATTATTATTATGAGTTAGCGCCAAAGACAATGGTTTGCGCCTAGGCGACGCTTCAGTGTCTTCGTCTGTACCACTGGTATTGCCCTTCGATCGAATCGATTCGATTTGAAATGAATTAGATAGCTGATGCTGCGTGTAGTTTATGTTCTTCAAGTCAAAAGACGCAGAGTGTACATCAATAGATATTGAGCTCGGTTGGACACGCTGCTGGACCTCGTTACTTGATTGCATCGGCTGCTCCTCACTCATGTCTATTTCGTCTGCACGGAGTGCCGCTGACTGTGACTCGCTTCTAAATTCTATAAGCGAATCATCTTCATCATCATCATCGTCGTTGTATTTTGCAATGCGGTTAAATGACTTGTCGCCACGCCTAAAGTCATTACTACAGGCTGTGCTGTTCACTGTATCTGAGACCCAAGAAATCAGATCATGATGCTTATTATGTGCAGGATTTGGAAAGGATGGCATAGTGCTACCATCCGGAGTCTCAATTTGTATAGAAGTTGACAGTTCATGTGCCAACAGCTTTCGATCCTCCTCTTCCTGCCAGCCGACAGGCGGTGTTTCTACCCAGGACTGCAATAATATATATATATAAATAGGGGTATAATTTGAAAATTACAAGGTAAATAGAGACATACATGAAAGTATCGCACTATATTGTGGTGCTCACAGCTGGCTAAGGTCCGTGCCTCTCGTAGCACACGTTGCCGCGATGACTCCTTATTCGGCAACGTTATTCGTTTAATTGCATAATGATTTTCATCCAGCTTGTTCTTTGCCTCGAAAACCACACCAAATCCTCCTCGGCCCAGGCATTGCATCAGATCGAAGTCAGATTGAAAACGGGATGTAAAATGTTCGCCAGAATTTGTTGTTGACTCCGAAATGGACCGTTGTACGCGACTACCACTTGAAACATTGATTCGGTTGCCACGCTGTTGGTGATGACTCCCCGCCAAAGGCACCACTGGCCCCAAGAGCGCCTGGGTAGATGCCTCCGTTGCTTCAATGGCCGTTTGAACAGGTACATGCCTCTCAATGACGAAGTACTCACGTTCTACTCGCTGATTGCGGTGGCCCATAAACATATTGAGCAGCACTGCTGAGGTAAATGCAATGACCACTATCTCCTTCCACCAGAACCACAGCGAGAGAATGATGACTTTGACAGGTGCATCGATGTCATCTAAACTGAAGCCCAGATCATCATTAACACTCTGATTTCCACCAACTGCATTCGATTTCCTGTCGGCTTCGTTACTATTTGATGGCGTTTCAATGGCAGGCAAGCTACTGGGCGTATCATTAGTGCCACATTCCAGGGCACCATTTTGCTTATCCAACTGTGAGTCAGTGTAGAAGTAGAAACCATTGCCATTTACAAACTCCGAGGCATTCAAGACTGACTGTGCTGCCACTGCCAAATTCTGGCTGTCATATGGAACTATTTCGTTGCTTCCATAGTCCTCTGACAGGACTACTTGATCGCGCTCATTGTGAAATAGAACTAATGAGTTCCTACTGGCAGCAATTGGCCGCCAGGGTATCCTAGGCAGAAAACTTGTATCCCCCGACAGCTGTGGATAATGCTGCGACTGAAACATAATTTCCTCTCGCAAACGAATTGATTCTTGTATGTACAGCTGCTTCTCGTACATGCCCAGATAGATGGAGGGTGCATGGATAGGCGGTTTGCCTTCCGCTTGCTGTTCAGCCTGCCAATGTGACGAACTAAAAAGATCAATGGACTGCAATTCATCGGCCGCATTTGTATGCCACGCACTCACTATAGGGTTGTTAAACTGCGGAATAAAGAAAATAAGTATTTATTATATATGTATGTAAAACTATTATTTAGAAATGAGTAAAAAAGGTATTTCTGCTTTCTACACACTCACCTGGTGCTTCCACAGCATCAGCTGCGGTTCGCTCTTGCTGAATGCACACACAATGCCCTCTGGCACTACAACTCTAAAATCCACATCCAATACCGCCAGCTCCATATCGTTGCGCGCCTCATCATGACAATCATCGGCTCGAATCAGATTCAGCTCATGCTGTCCAACGCTAAAATTCCAGCGCTCAACGCCTGTACGGGATTCCACGGCGCGTACTGTTTGGGTTTGGCGACGGACAACGATAACGTCGTCCAAATGCGAATTGTGTGGAATAATGTAACCATCCTCATCACGTAATTGCTCATCAGACTGATTTTCATCATTATCGTTCATATCTTGCTCACTTATTGTATCGTTAATGACACGCTCCTCATTTGTAGCATTTACACAGCCATTAATGGAACACTCGTAGAGTAGCTTCCCAGTTCTCACAGAAACACCATAGTTACGTGTCTCCTTTCCGCCGGAGATAACAAGATCATCACTGAATTTGGCACTGGAGCTAAGTAAGTGTTCTGCCGTAATGGGTATGGGATCTATAGAATCGCCATCGAATTTGTAAATACCTCCACTGAGGGAGGGTATCATGCGTACAAACTGTCCATTGTTAGTTAGCTCTAGGCGATGAATGCTCGATGAGATAAGTGGACCGGGACCCGTTTCTATGCTCCATCGTTTTTTTCCTGACTTGGAAATATCCAAAGCACTGAGGCGACCATCTAGCGTTGTGATATATAATAGTCTGTAGATAAAATGAGAGTCCGCACACATTGAGAGAGTAGAAATTAATTTCAAATATAAAACTTTTAAACAATAAGTGTGCAAATAGCCTTTATCTCGATAAAAACATCATTAAAATGGTCACACTGTTATCAGACCCACCAATGATAGAAATACACATCAGTTACAACTGTTACAGCTGTAGTGATGGCCTGAGAAGGGAGATTTCTCACTGGACTTGATAAACGTAAACAAAATTGTGCGCAAAGCAAAGGCACACAGTCAACAAGTGTTCGACCCGCGCAACTCAGAAGCACGCACACACGCACACAGTCACACATGTTGAAGATGGCACAGACGCAGACTTGGCCTCGGACCAGACAGCAAAACAAAAACGGAAAGAATGGTGAAATTCGAAATTACTTTGCATAAATCGTTTTGAAATTCTATGCATGGAGAGAAATTATATTTGCACGGTTCACAGTTTAACTTTATTCTAATAACCTAGCAGAAAGTTGTTTGTTTTTTATTATTATTTGTTATTATTATAAATGTGCACAAGTTTACAGGCAATTAGTTAGTGTTAAGCGTTTGGCACATGACTCACCGTCGAGTTGATAAGCTCGAACAACCATCAAATATATTTGACATTATTTGTATTTGTGCCAGGATATTGGGAATTTACATTCAAGATCTACACTGTTTAATTTAAACTATTCAGTCGCACTACATTGGCTCAAGTGATTGAAGCTTTTTCAGTGCATAGTTCTTAACTGCGTTTTCTTTTCACTTGCACTATTTATTAAAGAACTTTCCAGAACAAAACCACTAATATGCGTACATGTGTATGTATAAATGTTTCTTACAAACAAAATGCCTGTCTATGTGCTTCTTCTTACCTTCGTCCAACGCTCCGCTCCTGCTGCTCAACACAGTGCGGTATTGCGGGCGGAGTTGATTTTGCCGCCTGGAGATCCGATTCGCTTGGCTCGTCGGGAAGAGCCGATGCTGACGAGTCAACGGAAGGTATTACCAAAGCGGCTGTTACTATGGATGTGATCATGGTGTACAGGATGAGGCGACGGCGACGTATTGAGAGGCCATTTAGAACATTTTTTATGGCCATTATACGTTGATACCGTATATTTTTTTATTAGAACACCTGGGTGTTGAGTTAGCTGTTAATTGGATTTTTTGACGACGTCGGCGACAGGTTCGTCAACGGCGGTGAAGAGTTTACTTTTGTTACAATTGCAGCAGGAGCACCCATCAAAGCTAAGGCACATTGCTGCATTGCTTGGACCACGCACAACAAAAACGATTAAAAATTGTCAAAAACTATTTTTCTTAGACTATCACAACACACTGCGTGGTGCAGTTTCGCAACAACGGTGTCTGTGTTAGGGCTGGGTAAAAGTGTGACCAAATTGTATATGCCAGGGCTGCTAACACAAGAAAAGATAAAGTGGCAACGCCATCTTATAGCACTCTTAGCGCCAAAACCAAATATTTAGGTTTTTTAGTTTCATTTGTTTTTATTTTATTCATATGATGCACCCAGTTCAAACCTTCATTAGTTCGTTATATTCTAACATTTTGTATAGTTAACGCTAACAATATATGTAAAAACAAAAATACATATCTAGCCAAGGCATGTAATCGAAAAATTTTAGGATTCCGTAAATCTACTTTTTGGATTTGAAAAAGGTAAAGATAGTACAATACATAAATTTAAGTTATAATCGTTAGCAGAATATTGAACTGATGTTTTTAGAACAAAAATTGCATTAAAATAAATATAAAATTAATAAAGAAATTATATAAACAATAAACAATGTTTGCACAAAACGCCGCACGACAACGGCAAAAAGGAATAAATCAAAAACTAAATGAATGCCTCTTAAACAAAATAGCATGCTATGTTGAATACAATGATGGAGCTCGAAATTTTTGCAAATCTGGTGTTTAACATGAATTTGTTTCAGTTTTTACTTAGTTTTCGATATAACTTTCTAATATTCCTCAATTGCTATGATTTGCGGTGGTTTAGCAGTAACCGTCGACGTCCCCGCAGCCGCTGAACTTGCTGCTACCGTTGAGGCTGAGTTGTCGCTAGTTGATGTGGTTACTGCTGAAGCAGTTGCGGATGCTGTTGCTGTTGTTGCACCTGCTGTTACCGATGTTGTCGTTTGTGTGTCCGGCGTCTGTGCGGCTAATTGTCACTTTGAGTTGGATCCAAGATTGGGGCCAACACCCGCAGCCTCATTGACACGCTGATATCGTGGTTTATTCCGGGTAAATGGTAAGTACTTGTACTTGATCATATGCTTAATTTGCCGCTTCATTGTTATGCAGAAGAGCGTGATGAAATACATCACTAATATTGGCCAAAAGACAGGCACATTGAAGAAGTCAAAGAACGTGCAAAACAGACCAATCGTAGTGCTTTTGGTCACCGACAGCCAGAACTTGAACTCGGGCAGTCGTCGTATAAATGGTCGGAACTCCTCATTACTATGCGTTGGCAAGTTCGGGCCATCATCTTCATCATCCTGCGCGTATGGATCAAATTCTGGATCAATTTTTGGCGTCAAAAATGCAATGAACAGATTCAAGTGATAGATGCCGAGAGCATAGCACACGATATACCAGCCCTGATAAATAAATATTCGCAGCACGAATAGGAGCAACACTAATCCGGCAAACGCCCATCGCATACGTGTGTGCGGTGTGGAGCGATCAAGTGTAGATTGGTAGGTCTGCAATTGAAGATGATAACTCAAATGAGTGCTATAAACAGTATGAATACACTGACTCACCTGTGACAAACGGAGAAAGAACTTTTTAACGCCTCCCCCGCCACTGGTCGACGTCGATGGACTTGTACTATCTTCGTTCATCATTGTGCCCGTGGTTTGGCGTAGCGCTTGCTACCCCTCCGATAACAGCTACCCGCTTTTTTCACACTCTCTGTGGTAGACAACGTCGAAATTTTGTGTTCTCGATAGTTTGGTGTTAGTCTCGTGATGCAGCGGGCGACGCAAAAGCGACGTCAAAAAAAAAAAAAAGAAAACGACTACAATCACTTCCTCAAGCTTAAATTATTTCATTGCCTTGCTGCGACGTCTCCACCTGATCGACCTCCTTCCTCTTTTAAATACAAAATGCTTGTTTTCCTGTCGACTCAGCTGTCAACGTGTGTTTCAAGTATCAATGCCTGCTGCTGACGATTTCTATATAAATTTAGCAAATTTCTTGTTTACAAAATAATGTATTAATTAGATTACTAATTGTGTCGGCATCACTAATTTATTGTTCTTTTTTCACACAGTTCACCACGTCATTATGTCAAATATAGTGCACTCTCTCGCAGCATTATCTGTCAAGCGTACAAGTGTTGTAAAAGTGCCAAATGGCAGTGGTGTAAACTACAACAGTAACCAGTGCTGTAAATCATAAATATAATCAGAGCGACAACCATGTTGCCAGACCGCTTAAAAACAGAAATCAAATAAAACCAAATTTGAATTCATTTTATTTTTATTAATTACTTTTCAATCTTATATAACAATGAATTAGATTTTAGCTTAGGACACATAATTAATTCAAGTTTCGGCGATATCGTCCTTGTCCGCAGACCCTGTTATCGCATGCGCCGCTTTTGCATTGGCTACGCACATCTTTATAGTTTCCAAGAAGTTATCAGCCAACTCTTGCTTTTTAAAGCGGCAAGCAAGACGTTCCACTACACCTTCAGAAGATTCGGCATAGTTGAAGTTCGCCCAAATGAAGCTCTTCTTTTGTCCGTTCATGTACTCAATATTGAATGTCTCACCTATCTGCATGTTGACTACTAGTTTGAAAATTTGCTCACGGCGCAATATAATACGGCAAGTGTTTAAGAACTTATGCTTCAAAATCTTCAACTCGCCCACTCCTATCAAAAACGAAATTCCATTGATTAGTCACAATAATTTAAAGAAAATGTATGCAAAATTTTACCGCGCTCCTTCCATTCCTTGGTGTCCGCATTGTATCGGTATACCGTTGCGCGCTCACCGAACAGCTTTTCCTCATCTTCCTCTCCGGTGGTCACCACAATTTCATTGGGCAAGGCTATGATGGGATCATAGTGCGGATCGTAGTTATCGTCATTAGAGTTTTCGCCATTGTTGCCTTGTGTTGATGATGGTGATGATGTATTGCACGATGCATTGAAGTTCTTAAAAGCATCCTGATGCGTTAATCCAAAAAAGCCACCGGACTCGGACTTTTGAAAGCCAATGGGATTAGTGGATCCCTTTGCGGCTAAACTTGCAAAATCAACGCCTCCAGCTAACCCAGAGAAACAGTCGATATTGCTATCAGCGGGCGTAGCGGCAATGCCTGTCTTCGTCGCCATAGTTCCCACAATATTTTCCTTGTTGTCTTTGATCTGATCCTGGTTGTTTCTGATGTCCGCAAATGAGATGGTTTTATCATTCGCTTGATTGCCAAATAAAGGGGTCGCACTTGATCCGGTGATGCTGCCAAAAGTAACAGGTGACGCGCTACTGTTGGTATTTGTTAAGTTTTTGTCGCCAAATGGACTAAAAATTTGTTTGGACGTTTCGCTTTGAGTGGTATTCTGTGGGCTCACTGTATTGCCAAATATCGAAGTTGTCTGATTATTATTCTTGTTCTCCGACCCACCAAAACCGCCAAAGATAGACTGTTGCGTCTTGTCCGCACGGCCACCAAACAGCGATGCACTCTGTCCAAATATGTTATCTAAAAACAAAATGAAAATTAGACAAATTATATTCAACAAATCACTCAAATCGAGAGTTAAACGATGGATCAATTCTTACCTGAGTTGCCGAAAACGAAACCACCTCCTCCAACTTCCGACTTCTTCGTGGTAAACTTGTGTGACGCATCTGTGGCTTCTGTAGAGTTGGCAGAAATAGCATTGCTAAAACCACCAAAACTACCCGATTTATCTGAACTGTTGTTAGATGATAAGGAGCTTGCCTTCAGTAAGCCTCGGTTGACCAAGGAAACACTGTCTTGCACCTGAGATTGTTCCTGTACTGTGGGTTTGGGTTTGACCTTGGGTAATTCCAAGGCGGGCAAAGTAAGTGGAAGCGGCTTTCTATCTTCTATAACCTTTGCCGGATGTCCATAATCAAACTTATCTGGGTCGCAACCACGACAACCACTGCAGACCGACACTGCAGTTAAGAACTCACAGCTGAGCCATAGTTTTTCTGCGAGCTTCTTAATTTCATCGGTAGCGGCAGGTTGTTTATCATTTTCTTCACTTTGAATGGGTTTCAATTGCTCTTCTTGTTGGTTTTCTTCCTCGGTAATAATTGGGGCGCTGCCGTTAAGTGCGCTTTGGACTGTATTATGAAATAGCTGCGCAATTTCTGCGTTCTTGAAGCGCAAAGCAAAACGCTCCAATACAGACTCGCCCTCACTAAAGTCGTGAACAGCAAACAGCCAGGATTTTTCATCTTTGGGCTTATAGATTACGTTTGAGTTGAGCACATGGTTCAGGCAGATCTTGAGGACTTGTTCTCGGCGCATGACAACACGCAGATTATTGGTCTCCTTATGACGCAGTATTTTTATATTTCCCAACCCACGTTCTTTCCATTCTCCATCCGGAGACAAGCGATAGAGCTTGGCACGTTGAACGTAAAGCAAATATTCATCTTCTTCGCCAGTTTTCACATCAATCTGCAAGGTTTAGTTTTTTATACAAATATTTCAATCGTAAAGATAAATTTGTTTTTATATATGATTGTATGTTAATTACCTTATCCGGTAACGGAATGATGGGTGCAAAATATGTATTGTTTTCCTCCTCATCCAAATTGCTTTCATCATCATTGGTTACATCGGCACCTCCCAGAATTGCTGTAGGACTCTTAGGGCGGTGCTGCTCTATCTTTGGCATTGAGAAACTAAATTTGTTGGAAGCCAAAGAGCTGCCGGTCGTAGCAGTCGTCGGATTAAATTTAAAGCTGTCTGACTGAAAGATGCTTCCCTCGGTGCTCTTAGCCGGCAAAGCACTAGATGATGCTGATTTAGTGGCTTGCGCACCAAAACCAAAGGTAAACTTAGTTGATGCAGCTGCAAAGTTTTCTAAACCACCTCCTTCAAGTTTGTTTTCTTTCTTTGGCACTGTGTCATCCTTCGGCGCCTCGCAAGCCAAACAGTATAATTGTGTTGGACCGTTCAGAGTATAACAAGCGTTACAATTCCAGCTACCCGTCTTTGGCTTGAATGCATCACCGAAGCCAACAGTTTTGGGTGCAGCAGCGTCACCAGAATTAGTAAAGGATACTGAATTCGCGACGGTTGCAACTGAATTTTCGGCAGTTGCAACTGGATTGACGGCAGTTGCAACAGGATCTGCTGGAGGCTGTACTTTATCCAAAGGCGCTTTTGCACCAAAGCTAACGCTTGGGGTTACCGTGTTCTGGCCAAAACCAAAATTGAATTTTCCGGCACTGCTGCTTAGATTTAAAGCCCCACTCTGTCCCAAGCCTGTTGACTTTGGTGGCACAGTGTCATCTTTGGGACCTTCGCAGGCTAAGCAATAAAGCTGCGCAGCATCGTTAACGGTATAGCAGCCTTGACAGTTCCAGCTTCCGGCTTTCGGCTTAAAAGCATCCCCAAAGCCTTGAACTGTGGTTTCCGTGTCCTTATTTACATTTTTCTCAATCTTGATTTCATTGGACGGCGCTTTGGACATAATCGCCTGCGCCTTGCGTATTGCATCATAGAACTCTTTACACACGTCGGCGGTCTTAAATCTCACACACAACAGCTCTGTGGTAGGCTCTTGGTCAGCATAGTCCTGACCTGCCCAGGTCAGCGCATTCTGTGAATTCTTTGCATATTGGAACTTAGTGTCTGGCAAAATTCGCTGATTGCAGCACAACTTGAGCACCTGTTCGCGGCGCATGAGCAAACGCACAACAGTTGGATCAGTTTTCATTTGCAATACCTTCATATTGCCTAACCCACGCTCCTTCCACTCGTTGCTCTCCTTCTCAAAACGCAGCAACTTGGCGCGGTGCTCGAATAGTACCAATTCATCCTCCTCGCCAGTAACGACCTCGACAAGCTCTGGCAACGGAATCACAGGCGCAAATTGTGCTGTCGGCACATATTCCTCCTCAGCATCCGATGCGTTCGACTGATTTAAATTATTTTGCTGGGGTTGCGAGGTTGTTTGCAGCTGAGTTTGCTGCGTGCTATCCGGTTTACTGAAGATGTTGCTGCCAAAGTTGAAGGCAGTGGTAAAAGCTGTGTTGTTATTGCTTGTGGTACTTGTGTCCCCTACAGCCGAAACGCTGCCAAAGGATAAGTTAACAGCCGATGGCTTAGTACCCAAACTGCCAAAGTTGAAGTTGGCGAATGGCGATGTAGTAGTTGTGGTGTTTGTTGCGCTGGGCAAATTACCAAATAGTGTCTTGGGAACCACTGAATCAGTTTTGGGTTGAGTGCCACCCACCTTATTTGAATCTGTTTGCTTGGGCAATGCATTTGTGGCAGGAGTGCTGGTCACAAAGCTCTTAACAGCGCTACTCTTGGCAAGACCCAATGCGGGTGTGTTCAGCTCCAATTTTACAGCGTCTTTCGCAGCCTTTTCAAAAGCCAACTTAAATTCTTTGGCTGTCTCGGACAACTTAAAGCGCACAAGGAACTTTTCGAGCTTTAACTTCTCGTCTGCAAAATCGTTTGCAGCCCAGAGAAAAGACTTTTCCTCCTTATCCTGGTCAGGTGTGGCAAGAGTCATACCGGAAGTAATCTTGTGATTTGCGCATATCTTATGGGTCTGATCACGACGCATCAAAATACGCGTGGAACCGTTTGTTTTATCCGTTAAAATTTTGATGACGCCAATACCACGTTCCTTCCACTCTTTTTCAATGTGTCGAAACAGTTTGGCTCGATAACTGAACTCAACTATTTCGTTCTCCTCGCCAGTGAGCACTTCTACTTCATCTGGCAACGGTATAATGCCTTGAAAATCTGGTCGCGGATCATAATCAAGCTCAGCTGATGCATCACCACCTCCAAGACTTTTATTTGCTTCATTACCGACGCTGTCGTTGGTTGTATCTGCAGCCAATTCTTTTTGCTTCTCGGCTGCCGCCTGTGCAACCTGTATCTTAAATGAAAACGTGGACGATGGCATGCCGCTAAATAAGTTGCTGGAAGCGTTGTTATTGCCAAGATTGAAAGCAAAATCATTGCCGGCAACCACTTGCGGCTCTGTGGTCTGCACTAGACTTGGTTTAATGTGCTGTGGCGGTATGGTGACGCTTAGTGTAGGCTGGGCAGTGGCGACTGCAGTTTTGGGAAGCGGATCTGAGCTGGTGATAACCACATTAGCTGGTGGATCTTTCTCCACGGGCTGATTATTAAGGGCCCGATTAAAGACAGCAGCAGGGGCCGATACAGGAGCAGCGGTACTCACAGTGGCCGAAGTAGTGGAGGTGGCAGCATTCATAATAGCGGGCGCAGATGTAGAGGCCAGAAATGTAGCAGTTAGAGGTGCTGCCACAGATGCGGATATTGAAGGAATTACTCCTGCCGTCGATTGTGAAACTGATGTTGTTGCTGTAATAGTCGGTTGCTGTGAGAAAGGAGCCTGCACGGCTGGTGGTATGGGTTGGGCCACTTGTGTTGGCATAAACTGAGCACTGTTGAAAAAGTTCGTATTCGAACCTATAGGCACATTCGATGGTACCGGAGCCTGGTTAAACGGTGTCTGCGAAGCGGCTTGCGGCATAACTAAGCTGGGTGGTGGCGGTGGCATTCCATAATTCAGCCCCTCAATAAACGGTGCACCTGTTGGATTTTGATACATGTTGGGTGGAACGCCGAAATTCGCTGGTGGGCGTGAACCTGCATAAAAATAAATATATATAAGTATGTTTTAATTTTTGTAAGTCAATCTTAAACTTTAATAAACAGTCTCTCATGTAGACTCTCACTGTATTCCTTGGCAGTGCTGACTAGCTTAAAAGATTCAAACACAATCCTAGATGATAGTATGATGGATAGTTTTTCATCATACAGTGAGAACAAAAATATCTTTTAATATACTTTGAAGAGAAATAACTTACCATAGAAAGCAGGTGGCATGTTACTTGCCGCTGGAGGAGTCCTCATAAACTGAGCCTGGCTGGCAAAGTAATTGTACATCTGACTCTGATTAAACATTGGACTGCCGTATGCTGCATTGGGATGAGGGGCATTTCCAGCTGACGGATAGAATCGTTCTTGGGCATTATGAGTTGGTGTCACAGCATTCAGGAAATTCGTTTGCATCGCATCGTCCATGTTCAAGAAATCATCTAGGCCGAGTGCTGCCACAGCCGTAGCAGCGTCAACTTCACGGGATTGAGTTTCAGTACCATTTATCTTAACCTTCTTAAGTAGCTCTTCAAGACTATCGAATTTTTCGGATAACACTTTAACTTCCTGTCGCATGGCCTCCATTCCACCACCCACGTCAACCTTTAACGTATCCAATTGCTTGGTGAGCTCTTTTATTGTATGCTCGAGTTGTAAGGTAGCAATCGCCTGCGACTCAGTTTGGCGCCTGGAGCGATTGAGCGAACGATTAACAGCATTTGCAGATCCAGTATAAAAATCGTCCTCTGCATCCTCATATGCACTGGAGTTATTATGATGTTCAGGTGTACTATATTGATCGTCAGCTAAAGCAACTTTTAGTTCTCGCTGTACCACAGAGCTCAGAGGATGATCAGGAATGTTACCAATCAAAGCCTTAGTTTCGCTGAGGCATTCCAAGCGTCGGTCCTGAAAATTTTGCCGTGCTCCACGGGTGGTGTGGTTGGACTCAGCAAGTTGGCGATAGGCCTCCGCTTGCAGATAAGTGGCCATTGGTAGCTGAAGACCATGTATATCTTTCACAAATTGTTGTAAATTTCCCACCTTTATTGCCCGTCTATTTAAATAGCCAAGTGCTACCTCAGCCAAACTCTCGATCTGCGTCCAGACGCCGCTAGCATTCGAATTCGAATACTTAAAGTATCGGAAAAATGGTTCCAGCTTATGCTCTTGTTGGCGTATCATCATATTTATGCCCAGTTTATAAAACGCCTCAATTCTCCGCTCCAAATAACAAGCATCGTCTCGACTGGCTAGTAGCTTGCCAAGCTGCAATATCATTATTATTTCAATGTGTGGCTCATTCTGGCAACGTATCACCTCAAGTCCAAATTGGAGCTGGTCTCGATAGTCAACGCGATAGCTTTCACCTATATCTATATTATCGTGGATTTTCTGCATTACATTCCACCAGGTGTTTTGCTCTGGCGTTATCAAGTCGTTCCGTCCAATAATGTTTGCAAAGGGTAACATATATGGACGCTCGGCTGCATTGCGGTTACCCACATGGGAGCTATCGTAACTCTCACGCTGGACTTGCAGCTTGCGCTGTGCCTGTAGCACAACAGCGTACAGGAAAACATCAACATCCACTTGGCTTATGGTATCCACACTGCAGTTGCTCAAAGGTTTTTTACAATCTCTTCTAAACGATTTATAGAAGCGGACGCGCGGCGCCTCTGCCAAATTCTCCGTACTAAGCGATAGATAAACATGATGTTCTAGTGTTGGTGGAGCTAGCTGAAGTGCCATCTGTTCGAACTCCTCAATCTCGGCTACTGATGGCCATTCGTATAGTGGTTGCTGCAGGCGCTGATCACGTACCAAATGGGACGTCTTTTCCTTCAACTTGGTCTCGGACTGAGTATATAATTGTTGGTAGAGCTGAGAACGCCACTGGCTGTCAACGCAACGTTGCCGCGCTGCCTCTAATACCTCAGTGCTATTCGGCCAAAGGCCTTGCAATTGGTTACCGGCGTCGTTTGTTGGCGTTTGCACACAGCCGTGCAGTGTACGACCTAGCTGAGCACACCGGAATGCTGCTTGATTCTGCCAAACCTCCAGTAGTTTCAGCTGCACACAGTTACAGTGACGCCTCCAGTAGGATGATTTTTCCTTAATTGAATTCTGCTGATATCCCAGTAGCAATAAAGGCAGCACTGCACGAACCGTACTGAACCACTTGTTTTTATTAGTTAAGATCTCACGTTTAAAGAGCACCGTCGCTGCGTGGAGAAGAAATTGTCCAGAGTAGTGTTCCAGGCAACGCTGGTGCAGTTCATGACCGCCGTTGACCGATAGCTGATCAGTGAGAAGACTAAATTTGTATATATACTGATCAAGTTTAAAGAGCTGGTTAACGCTCTCCCCCAAACTGTTATTCGTATCCAACTGAAGGTTCAGCTGAACGAGACGATCAAGGGTGATAAGCAATAGCTGCCAGAATGACCAATCTTTAGATCTCTCTTGGGACTCGCATTTGACAAGCACCGTCCAAATAGCATCGTACCATTCCGTCGACTGAGACTGAGCTGGCATTTCGATTTCAATTTTGTAAGCGTACTTGAAGGCTTCATCGATGTTTTTTTTCTCCAAGAATGTTTGTATCAGGCGCAACTGCAATAAACCGTTATTCGGATGCGACAGCAGCTCTTTCCTAATAACAAGTTCCATTGAATTATTTTGATCGGCCGAATCTACTGTGCCGGCAGTAGCCCGCATGCGAAGAGCAAGCAACAGCTCGCTTTCGTGCAGATCATCTACGCTGCTGGCCATCTCCAACCAAAAGGAGGCTCTGTCTGGGGTGCAAAGGTTACTTTGTTCAATAAGTAGTTTGCAACACTCCCTTATAACGTCTGCCTGCTTCGGATTTATCTGAATGGAACGCTGGTAATGATCTAAGGCCTTTTGATGATCCGGATTCTTCAGTTGCTTGTAGCATCGGGCAATTAGCTTATGCGCGCCAGCGTCATCGTTGACCTTTAAAAAAGCATTCAAGTGCTCAACAGCCTTTGAATATTCCTGTATCTTACTATACAAGCGGCCAACCGCCCAACCCTTCATGTCGCGCTGTTTATAAGAGTAAAGCAAAACGGACATAACCTCAATTAGTATTGTATTATAAACTATATAATTAATCTTGTCAAGTCTTGATTTAGTATTCTTTCTAGTTTATTCCGTATTTATATTTAAAATTAATAGAAAAAATATTGTCTTGCTACACATCTCTCGCAAAGTGGCTTCTTCACATCATGTTAAGAGACGCCGACAGTCAAATGCCTACATACATATATGCAAGCATATATACATACATACATGTACTTGTAGATATTTATGTATGCGCGTTAATGGCGGGCGCCTATTTCGCAAGCGTTGCTAAAAAAAAAACTTTAGTACCGATGCATGTAACTTACCTCTGGGCCAGGCGGAACCTTCGTAAACATTTTGTAGACATGCTCATCTACCTCTTTCCGAGTTGAAAACATTTTCTATTTTCCAAACGTATAATAGAATGTATTCTTCACTTGTGTGCAAAAATGTGCCTCGTTCTCGCTTGTCATATACTATGCGGACAGAATGAAGCAATCTTTTAAGAAACGGATATTTTAATTTAATGAGTTCGTTGTTTTAAGTTGATGAATTATTCTTGTTCGTCGGTATAACAAATTATATTTTAATTTTTGTATTGTTAAAGCGATCTGAACTGCAAATAATTACTTTTAAGCGCGCACACAGCGCCGCAATATGCGAATATGCTTATAAGACCTATCGGCTTATCGATATTATTACAGAAACTTATCGAAATACTCACCAACATTATGAAAACATTTAATTTAATTTAGTTACCGAATGCATTTTTCTATCCGAACTTAAAATATTTAATTTCGTGATTTCGTGTAAACTTTTCCATGAAATAAAACATTTGGATAAATATCTATGAAGTTGCAGTTAAGTATGACCAAAGAAACCAAAGATAATAAAGTCAGAGCTAATAAGCCTGCACAATCAGCAACTATCGATTAAGTTTTTATCGATAGTGGTGAACGACTATATTACGATAACTTTTGATATGGCTTGCTTTGTTTGTTTGTGTGTGTCTGTCTGTGTGTGTATGTGTGTGTGAATAAATTGTACAAGATAATTTGTAATTTTAAGTGTTGAAACATATAAAAGCCGCAGAATAGCCTTTATCAACGAATACAGCTTTGTTCGCCTATGCTGATATAGAACACCTTAATAGCAAGGGTTACTGAATCGTGGAGACAACCAGTTGAAATAACAGTTTGCGAAGCATTGCAAATTTGTGCCGAATTTGAGAGCAGCGGTATCCACAGTTTTAGACGCCGCCTAGAGTGCCGATATAAATTGCTTATTTACAATAAATCGATAGTTGTGCGTAAGCGCAGCCAACTTAACAGAAAAATGTAGCTGCGAAGAAGTAGAAAAATCGTATATGAACAAGGAGTAAAAGTTGAAAATAAACAGAAATACATACCGATTCCTCGGAAAGGAAGTTCTTCACAAATCAAAATCCTTAAGACAATAGTTGCTAATTAACCGGGAAACCGTTTACGCTGACATATACATACGTACGAAATTGCATCAGCATGCCCGATTCCGGTGACTGCAGCGATGCAGAGATGAATCAGCCGTCTTGCAGCAGGAAGGCTGTACAGAGTAATGATCGCGAAAAGAGAAAAAGTCGTGTAATTATGCGAATAGAATTTAAAGACTCGGATGACACGGACGCGGATGATTCGTCTTCCGTTTCAAGTAATGACAATGATGCCCCTGCTTCTGCTTCTGCTTACGTGAGTGTGGGTGTTGACCTTGGTACGCGGCTGCCAGGCTCGTCAGCTCCCCAACCTTGTCGGAGTACCCGCAGTCAACGTGCTATTCGCGATACTAGCGTAATTGGAGCTGCACACACATCTGGTCGACAGCTTCGAAGGCGAGCGGATACGATACGCCTTCCCTCGGACAGTGATCCAGACAGCAATAGTGAGGTAAAGGTTTTTTTTCAAATGAAAACCAAACACAAACATACACAATAATTGCAAATTCGGCCAGCAGTATAAGTCATTGAAAAATATGGTGTGAAAGTACAAACAGGCGGACATGAGCTTAGCGGGGTTTTGTTTCTTCAAAGAAAGCAATGAGCTGCCAATTCTGAATAGGCTTATTCGATATGCTTTACTTAACTAATTTCAAATTCTTATTAACATTCACATATATTTACCTTTGCCCCAGGTCGATGAACGTATGACACGAAAGCGCGAACGTGGAAAAAAGCGAAAGAAGCTGATCATTTCGGATGATGAGAGTGAGGATAACAAAGCTATTGCCAATAATAATAATACCAGGACGGATCTCGATGGCGGCTTCAGTTCCGACAGCAGCAGTAATGAGTTGTTGGAGAAATGTCCAATTTGCCTATTGACGTTCCGTCAGCAAGAGATAGGCAGACCAGTAACATGTGAACACATGTTCTGTGCAGCCTGCATTGAGGCATGGGCAAACAATGTGCAGACCTGCCCCATCGATCGTCTTGCGTTTGATAAAATCATTGTGCTTGACCATTGCGTGCGTCGTAACATCGTGCGCGAAGTTCGCGTGGATCTGAGCAAATCCAAAAAGGAGCTAGTGTTAGACGATGAAGAATTGGCCGGTGATGCTATGGCCAACGATGACGACGTGACTAATTGTGAAATATGCAATAGTCCGGAACGCGAAGACATAATGCTTCTTTGTGACAGCTGTAACCAAGGCTATCACATGGACTGCTTGGATCCGCCTCTTTTTGAAATACCTGCAGGATCCTGGTACTGTGACAACTGCATTGATTCAAACGATGAAGATGAAGATGAGGAGTTGGAGCTTGCCGAGGACTTACATACACTGTACGAAGACATTCGTGGAATGGGATTGCCAGAAACACGTTTACGCGTACGACAAGTCCAACAGCCTCGAATTTTACGCACTCGTCAGAATGAACGCATACGGGCAGCGGTTTTGCGGCATACGCAACCGACCTCCTCGAGACAGCCTAACGGTCGAGCAGAAGCTCAGCTGGAAACTACAACAATGACACAAACGACAACTCGGCGTAGTCGGAATGTCACCACAACGAGAACCACACGTACCACAACAACAAGACGTAACGGCACGTCGCGACGACGACGAAGCCGACGAACACATCGCACTTATGTAGTCGAGTATGATCTCAATAATTTTGATGAAAAGTTCGCAGTAAAGACTAGGAAAAAGGTCATAAGGCGCCGACGCAGGCGGAAAGTAACCCGTAAAACGAATTCGCGAAAATCAGTGAGAAATGTCGAAGATTCTTCAAGAATGTCGGCCAGCAAACGGTTAGCTGAACAACTTGGAGTCAAAACAGATGGAATGCGCGGCTCACACATAAGTGGTGGCAGCGCCTCAAGCTTTACGCTGTTCGGCAATCCCAACGATTTGGAGTATTTTTCCGATACCGATGAAGTACGCGACGATCTAGGAGGAGATATTAATAATGAGCATTTTGCATCAACTGCAGTTCAAACATCAGTTCGAAATTCGATCATAGGAGCGCCGCGGAATCGCAAAGCACTTCTTCTAGGCAAAGCACGCATAGCAGCACCGAACCGCAGTTCGGCCTCCAGTGCCGCCAGTGATATATTAAGCAGTATAATGGAACTGCAAGATCGTTGGCATAGTGCATCTCGAAATCTAAGCGAAGTTCATATCAACTCTGATGGTAGCCTGAATTTGCCGCAGAGAGCGCCGGCAACGGCAGTGAGCAAACCAACTAAACCAACCGATGTAAAGCAGCCTAAAGAACATATAACTCAAGTCCCACTCTATCAACGTGGTGGCTCCGGCCCAAATCTAGGCCGAGGGGGTACTGGCAACTACAACAATCGCTATGGCGGTAACAACTCTCGAGGCGGCGGTGGAGGCAGCGCTGGCAGTGCTGTTGCTGCTAATCAGTACCAACAACATTCAACTGGTGGCATGTCGAATAGCAGTGATAATTCGGCTGCAGATTCCAGTTACGGCAATCAAACTTTTAATAGCAACAATAACCCCAACAACGGCATCAACAATTCCACACCCAACACCAACTTTACGCCGTTCAACATTCGCTTTAATTCGACTAATCAGCAACAACGTAATCAAAACATGCAGCAATCCCGCCAATCGTCATATTCTAGCGGCATGCGTATGCCTTTAACGCCTGCTGTCGCCCCATCTACAAGTTTTGCTCGCATAATTCCCCAGCAGCAGCCGCGACAACTGTTCAGCGGTCTGCCCGCGCCTATTAATGCACCCGGTCTCGGATCTCGCATATCAATGCCACCGGTACTGTCTGTGCCACCACCACCGGCACCCCCACCCAGCTTATCTTGGAATAGCTCGCTGTTCAAAATAAATACGGATTACGGAAAGGAGACTAATGCTAAAACAGGCGACGACGATGACGACGACGACAACTGTCCGAATTTCTCAATTTACTCACAGGAATCGCAGGCAGTCGCCACAGATCTCTTTGCGCAGCCGCAAAAGGCCGCAAGGGACTTAGATCAGGTATGAATAGTCCACCTTCAAAACTGATGTTAAACAAATGTTTGAGAAATGGCATAAATCTATTTGTCCGAGTAGTAAATACTAATATCAAGCTAACAGATTGTAGATAGATTACGAACACTATTCTAGTAACATGGCCAACACTTGCTTGAATAATTTTAAATCAATTTGATATTAATGTGGAGTATATACATATCTATATAAATTAATATATAGTTATCCAGTCGCTACATGTATTTCTATTTTTATGCTCTGTTTCTCCCATTTATTCATGGGTACAGAGTATAATAATATTGATAACTAATACAAACAAATTTGGTTGAACAGCTATTGTGGCTTAGTTGCAGGCTGTCAGTATCAGTATGTAGCTCCTCCAGCCATATTTTCCATTGCATGCTAACCATCATGTGTTATTTTCTTTCTTTCAATCTTAAAATTATTTTACTTACTCAGGACGATGACAACGTGAATGAAGATTTAGTACAATTAGACGATGATGAAGACATACCGCTGCCGCCAGAACCCCAATCAGCCGATCCAGCCACAGCCGTCACTGGTAATGCAGATCAAAATGCCGCTAGTGATCTGTACGAGCCGGAAAACCCAACAGAAGAACCAGAAGAGGACGAGAAGGAAAATGTGCAAAAATCCACCAAAGCCGATAGCTGCAACACTGATGAACGCAATGACAATTTGGAAGGCAGTAATTTGGAATGTGCATTAAGTCCATCTGCCACCCCTACTGACAAGGAACCTGACAATGATGAGGAAACGAAAGCACACAGCACCCCTAGCCCTCTTATTAAGGATGGCCGTACCGCAGACCGGGGTAAAGGTGTTCTGGAACTCTATGATGACAGTGACTGGGAAGAGTTAGATATTGATAAACCGAAGGAATTTGAGAAGGCGCTTAATGAAGAAAATATCGAGGATGCACCCACTGCTAGGAAAAAGAAGAAACACCAAGGCGACGGATCCCCGAAGTCTTCGAGCGGCGAATCAGACCCGGATCGATCCTATACGCCCTGTTTGGATGAAAAACATATTGAAGAGGATGCCGCAGTCGCTGGCCAAAACGATAAGTCGGAAATGTCGAGTGAAGCCAAGAAAAGTAATACCAAAGCGTCTGAAGGGGCCGAAGATGATGAAGAGCGCATGGCTGGCATGAGTACCGAACTTATTTCCGAAGACGAAGACCTAACAAATGAGAACGAGTCCAAACGTCGCAGTCGCAGTCGCAGTCGTAGTCGCAGTCGTAGTCGTAGTCGTAGTCGTAGTCGCCATCATAATGAAAGCGATAACAAAGCTAGTAAATCGAAGCGCAGTACTAAGCGTGGCAAGGAAACTTCTGAGACTTTCAAAAAAGTAGGAAAACGCCGGAAGGACCGCAATTACCGTGGTGACAAACATCATGAGGATCGCACACATTCTCGTCGCTCCCGCTCTAACACACCACGTTCTGCCAGTCGCAGCTGCAGTAATCGTAGTCCTGACCAGAGTCGCAGTCGTAGTCTGTCAAGATCACCACGAAGAGGCAGGCGTAATACTCGCTCTAAATCGTACTCACGATCGAGATCGCACTCGCATAGTCCAAGTGGTGGTCGTCGTCGCTCGTCTTTTAGAAGTCGCGAAAATGTTCGAGGATTTGGACGCGGCCGTGGCGGAGCACGCTTCAGTTTTCGAAATCAGCAATTTCAGCAAAGACCCTACCAGCAGCACCACCATCAAAGCCAATACCAACAGCAGTACCACCATCATCACCATCAGTATCAGACTCAGAGTCAATATCAAGTGCAGTCAAATTCTCAACGACCTAAGCGACGCGAGCTACCGCGCTACGACGTGCGCAATGTTGTAAGCGCCTCCCGCCACCACCAGAAGGATCGTTATGGCCGCGACGCAACTCGATCTGCTAGAAGTCGGTCCAATAGCTGCGAGCGACGACAGCATTCACGTAGTTATTCACGAAGTTCCACACGATCACGCTCGCGTTCAGTGTCACCTAAACGGTTTCGCAGTTTTAGTATTTCGCCCTCTCCGCCCTCAGGCATTGCCAGGCATCAGCATGACCCAGATATCCATCGGCGATCAGTGTCACCGGCCAGAAGGAGATACGAGCGGTCACCGTCACACTCGCAGCCACTACAAGCAACGCATCGCAGTCCGCTGCAGCGGAGTAACAGCACAATGTCACTGCGTTCCCGGTCTAATACACCAGCGCGAATGAATGGCAGTCGTAATTTGCAGGGAGCAAAGAACTCGCCCTGCTATTCGCCGCGTTATACGCCACGGCTAAGTCGCAGCTTATCGAAAAGTCCAAGAAAAAAGAAGAAAAAGAAAAGTGATAAGAAAAAGAAGGGTAAAAAACGACCAGCTAGCAGCAGCCCAGTTAGTCGACAGCGCCGCATTTCCAGACAACGCGATCCCTTTGATGATGCTGACGATTTCCTTGCGCCCCAATTGGGGAAGAAATCAAAAAAATCGTCAACGGGGCTATCGGCAATGCATTGGTCACCGTCTCCTACTCCCAGCCTTTCTACGGAGCATCTGAACTTTATTCACGATAGTGGAGCTGGCATAAGTGGCGAAAAGCCGGCATCCTGGACGCCACCCCTGGCGTCTCCACAAGTGAGTGCGCACTACACTGTGAATCCTCACCTCAGTATGACGCCAGTCATGGGGAAAAAAGGTAAACCCAAGCGGGACAAGTCCAAGAAAAAGAAGAAGCCGCTTGACAAGCAGCGCAAGGAGAAAAAACGCAAGCGCCATACCATGACACCTGAACCGTTGCCCTCGAAGGAGGTATTCGCCTCGGGCAACAATATTCTTGTCAGCGTCAGCTTCAACAAGGAAGTGAGCAGTAATACCGGCTCAACGCAGCAGCAAACTGTAGTGACATTGCCGCCAACAAGGGATGAGTTCCTTGTGGGTCGGCGCACCTCCACAGATCGGTTAACCAACAGTAGCGCCATAACGAGTAAGAAGTCCAAGCGCAAGCGAAAAAAACTGGACGCCAAACCTGTGGCAATTATAGACCTGGAGCGCTCACCCTTTCAAGTTCATCAAGAGCCTGCCGATGTTATCGTGCTGACTGACAGCGAAGACGCGAATGATAGCCAAGTTTTGTCGCGGCGCGATCGGCGTCGTAGTAGCGTTGCCTCCGCAACGGAGCACAGTATGATGCGAGAGAATGGACAGCGTGAGAAAACGCCGTCGACATGCTTGGAAACTATTTTGGAAGCTTCATATGATAATCTGCCACAGACGACTGGTCCGAAGACACCACCTGAGCCACATTTAGTGAAGTTCAATTTACCCGCCAAAAAACAGCACAAAGTGCGTAATAATCCGCTGCACGACGATGCCGACGATATACACTCAGCAGACGAGTTGGACACGGTTTGCTCCATGCGTGGTGCCATTGACGACGAGCCTCAACAACCACATGCTAATGAAGGCATGCTTTCAGCGCAAAAGATTGGTCCGAATACACCACCTGAATCGGGGCCCTGTTCCCCAGATGCCTATGATCCATTCGAGCCGACGAAGTCACCCTCGCTATCACCGCGCTCCCCAACACCAACTCCTGCCCAGAATCTAGAACCAATGACGTTACAGGCTCCCACTGGCGTTAGCGGAAGTGTTTGCGGGGGTGCGGAGAAAATTGAGTCGTGTAATCAGAAACACAACAGCCACAGTGAGGATCTGGCGGACCTTAACATAGGCACGCCGACACTATCAAATGCTAGTAACCCAACATCGCAAGCAAATGCGAGTGTAAGCATCAATCCTGTAGACTTGGTCATGGCGCTCATGAATAAGCCAAGCAACAGCATGCAGCAAGAGCTGGCCAACAAATCCTGCGATGTATCGTCGGCATCCTATCTGAACAGTACCACAATGAGCACGGCGATGGCGGTTTCTGGTGCCGACGATAAGCTTGCCGATAATACAATTACAGTTCTATCGAATGTCCTGCTGACGAGTAGTACCGTTGTGTCCTCATCGCAGCACATACCTGTTATATCTAGTCCGCCGACGACACTGGTCAGAAAGCTAGGCACCCTGCCCAAGCCGGGCGGCAGCGTGGCTAGCAGCAACAGTGGTATAGCGAATCTGCCATCGGGTAGTGGCACAATACGTAACGGCAACACCGGTGTCGGTGGCATGACCAATGTCCTGGATGACTCCTTTAATATGGACATCGAGAGTCCATACTCTCCAGGCTCAGCAGAATACGAGGATCTTTTCGAGCCCCCGCCAGAAGGTGGCAACGCAAGCGGCCCAAATAGACGTCCTAAAAACAGTGCTACAGGTAAAGCGGAGATGTTTGACAATCTTTTTGGCAGTAGTTCTCCAGTGGGCCAGCATCGGATGTCATCACGGTTCAATAACTCGGGAGGAAGAAAACAACAACGTGCAAATAACAAAAACGAACGCAAATCAAAAATCAAAGGTGGGTTCTAATTGATAAAACGTTTATTAGCAGATTCTATAGACTGAATGCAACCTGTGATAAATCCTATTTTGATTTCTTTCGCCATTTTCATATCTCTAGTTGAACTTCCAACCAATTATTTGTTTATGTTTTATGCTTTAAGCCAAACATATTTAACTCTTAGACAAGCAAACAAAATTCTACTAAGAATTCATAATAGCTATTATTATGAGGATGCCTTGCACTGACCAAATTTTCTAGTTTATCTTTAAATATTGAATTTTTTTTAATTAATTGAAATTAGTTTATTATATGCTAAAATAATGTTTTTATTTAATGAAACTTAACATTTTGGTTTGTTGCCATTATCAAACAATTATGCTAACAACTATCAAATAATGTATTTATTATTAAATGTTTAATTTTTGTATTGTTTTAGGAAACAAATTGGTCGATGAGCACGGCAAAGCATATGACGATGTGCCCAGTTCGGCGGTCGACTTACAAGTCAAGGATAGGGTAAGTAAAGATTATGAATAAGCTATAAAAATATTATAAAAAACTAGAAAAATAATTTTCAGTTTATACGTAAGCTGAACCGCCAGGAACGTGTGGTTGAGGAAGTAAAATTGGTATTGAAACCCCACTTCAATAAGAAAGCAATCACAAAAGATGATTATAAGGATATCATGCGACGCGCTGTACCAAAAGTATGTAGCGCATGCCACTACTTGAGCAATGTAATTATTTTATCTTAAACGTTTCTAGATTTGTCACAGTCGCTCTGGAGAAATCAATCCCCATAAAATCAAGAATTTGATTGATGCATATGTAAAGAAATTCCGCGCTAAGCACAAGAAGTTGAGTCTGCTAAATACCGGGCAAGTAAGCAGTGCTGTCAAGTGTGCTGCCTACTTAAAAAAGCTATAAGCAAATGTAGGGAGAGGAAGTGGTATGTACCTGCCAATGAATTGTAATAGCTTTTAATGCATCTAATATGCATCTTTGCAGCGTTTTCTTCACAAACCATAAAATTATGTTCAGCGGCCGCATGCATTCCTACGTCTCCATTAATCACAATCGCCGCCCGTAAGCGCAAATACATAAATTGTCATTGCTATTGAACTTTAGTTATTAAGTCAATTTTAGGTTATACCACGAATGATTTTAGCGAATAAGCCAATACAGAAGTGAAAATATATATTAAGCAGTAAACGTCGTCTCCTTTATGTGTTTTTGATTGCACCACAGACCACAGCCTCAGTTAAATAAAACAAATTGTTTGATTAATTTTTTTATTCATATGACTTTATAATGAGTAATACTGCTTTGCTTTAACAAGCTGTAAGTAATTAAAAGAAAGCAGACGGATCAAACAAAACCGTTTTATTCCCCTTCTTATGAGTTAATTTATTAAATTTATGTTATTAAATTTCGGGATCATTAAGATAACTCCCAATTATTTTGAATAAATTAGAGCTAGTTATTAAATGCAAATTCTCTATTCAGGCAGATATAGGCGTATTTTATTTGCAACACGAAAAATATATGTATGTATATTGTTCAAAAATCGATTGTAATTATATATTCAGCGAACATAATTGTATATTGTATTTTGAGTTAATCTGTAATCAAATACCTAATTTTGAATAGTTTACAAATCATATTTTTAAATAAAGAGTGCATAACTAACGTAACGTAAAATCAACAGAAAGCATTGAATTGTGTATATACTCTCATAAATTATTTTCAAAATACCAAAAATTATCGGTTATGTTTTAGCCTCAAAATGATCAATAAAATCTAAAAACATTGATTCTGTTCTAACAAAAATAAATAATATCCGCTGAGTTTCAAAGATACTAGTTTTGTCTGTTAATTACGATGGAAATCGATATGAATAAATAATATTCGGCTATAGTTTACATATGTATGCATGTATGTGTATAAGTTTAGATAAGCGCTGATTCTGGTCATAAGGATCGCGTTGTGCGATTATATTATATAGTCGTCTAGAAGTTTTACCAAAATCCAGAAGATTTGCCGCCCGGGGGATTCTTTACTTTTATACAAGCACGAACGCCAGATTTGTCCAGTTCCTCTGAAAGAAGATATATAACCGAATAAAATCAATTCGAATGCAGTAGTTGGGTCAATTTACCGCTAATCGAAAATGACGACTCTTGCATGTCTCTTTTGCCATCCACGCGGCCGCGCACAGACGGTGTGCTGCAAGGGGAATTTCCAGCCATAATTGGCAAATTCTCAGCGAGCAGAGCAGACATTGTCTTCTCTTCAGGAATTAGAATGTCTAACTCAGCAAACTTTTTGGACAAGTTCCCATTTTGGTTTTCTTCGGGGTGCTCTTCAGACACGTGCACTTTCTCCTTAATAATATCATAAACATATGGCGGGCGCACCGCCATCGGTATGAAACGTCCAAATCCTTCTGCAACTCGAACTGTTCCATTCTCCGCACAAACTCGACCGCGCACTAAAACATATTCAGCCACCCCATGCACAGTCATACCCTCGAAGATATTAAAGTCACAAGCATGGTGATGGGTGTCTTTGGAAATGGTTCGTGTACCGTGTGGATTCCAAATGACGATGTCTGCATCCGAACCAACAGCTACGAAAATATTCAAATCAAATGGCAATGGCTTATAAATATAAATATATCATTGAATATAAATAAAAAAGAAATTTATGTAGTTTAACGTACCAATTCGTCCCTTTTGCGGGTAAATATTAAAGATTTTTGCTGCATTAGTACTGGTGACTGCGACGAATCTACAGGGATCGAGAACGCCCTGATGTACTCCCTTCTCCCAGACCACTGACATTCGATCCTCAGCACCATTAACGCCATTTGGGATTTTAGTGAAGTCGAGTAAGCCAGATTCCTTTTGCTTTTTATTGAAGGTGCAATTGTCACTGCCTGTCACCTGTAGATCGTCACTGTCAAAGAGAAAGTGATTCATTTCGAATGGCATTATATATGAGCATGGATGTGGATGGCTAATTTACTTACTATGCCAAGGATTTCATCAGCTGCCTTGGCGTCTCTGCAGACATACGAATCGGCGGACTGGTAACATAGTAAACACGTTCCGATTTGTCAACGCTGCTCATACTGCGGCCAATAGAGCTTGCCAGAGTTTCGCCGAAGACTGAATAACCGCTGCGACGGGCGCGGCCAATGAGCTCTGCGGAGGACTTGCTCGTGACGCCAGCGACGTATAGGGGTGTTTTCATCTAAGCAGATTTCGTTTGAATGAGGAAAAATTGTTGAATGTCAATTGGTAATATTAAGGATCTCTTTTGCAATGATGTTTTCAAGTAGTATGATCAAATACATTAAATGGGCGTTAAGTCTTTTCGTCAATCCACTATCTAAATTACTTACTTCGCCAGAAGCTTGATCAGGAACTCGATCTTCTTCGCATAGTTACTGGCCTCTAGGATTGGTCTAGCTTATAGCCAGTTACTTGATATTAGTGCTTCACCGATTCTGAGTGCCATCAGGCTGCCTCTCGAATCGTATGTCACAAGAGTACATTTAGCAGACAATCAAAGTTTATATATTTTGTGAGAGTGCAGCAACATCAGGGGTTATATTTATTGGAGTTATATCAAGTGCCACATACCGCATACATTCTTATTTATGTACAAGGGTGCATCATACATAATGGAAATAATAATAAATTAAAAGAATAAATCAATTAAAGAAATATATTTTGATATATGTACACATATTTTAACATTTCCCAAGTTCCACGAGCATT
Source organism: Drosophila peninsularis (assembly GCA_035047485.1). Classification (NCBI taxonomy): domain Eukaryota; kingdom Metazoa; phylum Arthropoda; class Insecta; order Diptera; family Drosophilidae; genus Drosophila; species Drosophila peninsularis. Next base: position 3,364,729 of record JAWNPN010000027.1, read on the forward strand.
TACTTTATACAACTTCAAGCTAAATTTATTTGTTTATTTTTTTCCTTCATTTCAAAGAAGCATTTATAACAATACTCACCTGGTGGGCTAAAATGCAGGCACGGTGTACAGCCTCGGCCTCAACCTCTTCTTGCCGCGAAAGCTCATGTGCTTCAGGTCCACAGTTACCATCGGCTAACAAACTTTTTGTGTTTTTGGCTATGATATCACCATTCTCAGCATGCACCTGACGACAAACAAAGCTTATAGAAGTTGCCCATTAAGGTTAGACCAGTTAGTAAAAGTTACCATTGCGACTCCATTTAGAAATCGAATTCGTTCAAAGACATCCAGAAGCTCAGAATCGCTTAGCATATAGAGACCCTTATAGGCCATATACATTTTAAAGGAATTCACACCCAGCTCTTTGCACAGAATACCAATCTCCTCGGAAACCGATTTGGACCACCAAGTGATGCCCACGTGCAAGGCATAGTCACAACACACCTTTGGATCCGCCCAGCTGCGCCACTTGTCATAAGCTTCCACCATAGACTCGTGTTTTTTGGGCAGAACACAATCAACTAGTGTCAATAAAAAATATTATATTACTAATATCAACTAGAACAACACTGCTAACTATGAAGAGATTCGTACTTATCATGGTGGTGCCACCAGCCACTGCCGCTTTGGTTCCTCGGTAAAAGCTGCCGAAAATAAATCAAATTAAAATGTGTTTGAAAATATCTACTAAAAAATACATACTCGTCCACGGAAACATTGTCACCCAAAGGACATTGCAGGTGCGTGTGAGGGTCAATGCCCCCCGGTATGATCATGCGTCCTGCTGCATCAATAATTCGCACACCACCGGGTATTGTTATTTCGGAAGCGGGCCCAACAAACCTAAACAGAGCCCAAGAGAGTCCCTTTATATAATCACTTTTCAAATGTGTTTTATTATTTTTTATACTTAATGATTCCATCCTCAATGTAAACGTCCGCCTTAAAACTTTTATCATGATTGACAATATCTCCGTTTTTGATGTAAATACGATTTTGGGCACTTTGCAAGTGTATGGGCACTTTCTTAACAGGTTTCGGGCTGCCGGACATAGTTCTAGAATCAAGACATTGCAAAATTCCATCATTATGCGATTTCAATTCATCCACATATGAAAGTATCAATGTGCTGAAACTAGTTAGTTCAATCGAGTACTATGTTTGGTTAATGGGAACACGCAAGCGAGCATTGACCTTTATTTGTTTTCATGCTTTCTGCTTTTTGTGTGAAAATGGAACAAATTGTACTAAATAGCGATGCATCATGCGCGTTCAAATCCAATAGGAAAGGCCTATGCTCTTAAGTGATTTTTGATGATGCATAAATAAAATGCATGTGTGTGAGTGTCCATTCACATCCAATATGTTTTTCAAAAAGTAAAAGAGTAAACTCATCGGCATTGTGTCATTTACCGAATAAATCATTTTAATGGATACCAATACTTATACCGCAAGGCACGGATATATACATACATATGTACGTACTTACTCACGTACATTCATGCAAATTTGCTAACGGTAATAGTTTTCTGTATTTGTTGAATCGATAAAATAACCCGCTTTCGGCGACTTTTTAACCTGTACGCAGACTCAATTCAAGCGCAGGGTGACAAAAATATAACCGTCTATTACAATATATATTTAATTTTCCGTATATATCATTCTCCACATGCATATGTACATATATACAATTTTAGTTAAATACAATAAGATTTTATATGTACATACACGAATATAAATTTCAGTATGTATGTTGAATGCCAGTAGCTTTGTTAATAATTCCGTTTGCGATTTTTTAATTTTTGTGCCGATAGAATATAAAATGAGCGATATAAGTAAAACTTTTTAATTACCAATTTAATTCAATATTCTGTGGTACGTGACCGTTGAAACTTCAGAAATTTAATGTTGAAAACCAACAAGTACACACCCAATTTTACAGAAAAATTCTGATGAACACACTCATCGATTGTTGTTATCGATGTTTCGCTGTCTTTAGTGTGCCCGTTTTTTCAAAAATTCGTGTTTCTCTCAATTTACTCGCATTATGTGTATGTAGAGGTAACAATCTCCCAATGCCTAATACCAGTACTGTAGCAAAATATACAACAAATTAATTTGAATATCAATTTAAATCAATTTATATTTAATATGTTTTTAATATGATTATGAACAGAATATATATGCATATGAAATGGGTTAGTTGGCGGTTGGTTTGAAGCCCAAAAATATTGACAAAATAAAAAACATTTTGTCATTTGTTTACTCCATCTCACATTGTTTATTATATTATTTTTAAAATATTATAAATGTTGTAGAAAACATGAGTGACCTGATATAGGACAGGGCTCGCAGCTTAGTTTTGCTTGTCCATTGTAAGTTCTTTCTAATTCCTAACGAAAATATGTATATCAGATATTTTTAGATGAATGTAATATTCAATATTCCGTTGGATCTCACGTAAAAATGTGTGTATTCCAGCTTAAACTTGTTTTTTGCTTAACTATGTAATAGCACTAGAAATAAAAAAAAACGAATTTCAGTAAGAATTCAATTGGTCTTATCAGAGTCCTTGGATAGTCTCTCAGTGGGAGTGACTTGCCTTATCCCACTGAATATGTCAGAATCCAGGCCACTTCCTTACCTCTGAAGTCCCATTCAGGGGAACATAAAGGCAAGAATTCCAACTTGATGCCTTAAATGTGGAAGTTGAGTTTTACCCAAGCACGAGATGATTGAAAATGCAATTTCGTATATTATATATGTATGTATATTAATTAAATAATTAAATTAAGTTTGAGGGACATACATTTACATCCTAGCAAAATTATACACTAATAACTACAAGTAAATATATCGATATCGAGATGTTGAGTCATATTTGTGTTTTGGAAAACAACTACATAAATTAACGTATATCTTTAGGGCTTCAACTGATACTTGTATTCCTGTTGATCGACATGACGTAAGTATAAAGGGTTTGCTAATCGCCCAGTCTACTTGACTTGAATTTTCTTTAAACAGCAGTCCATTTTGTAATATTGCCATGAATTCTATAGCTTTCATTGCGTAGGCGCTTCAAAGTACAGTTTACAACATTTCGCAAATGGTCAGATTGAAGTGCTCAATGATGCTGCAATATATGATTTTTTCTTTTCTTTTCTTTTTTATTGAATTTCCGCCTTTGTGATATAAAGCGAGTTAGATAATTTTCGTGATTCTGTATGGATTAGTTCGTATTCTTTTCTAGCGTTTTTTGTTTTGTTTTGTTTTTGTATGAACTGTGTTTCATTAAGGTTGAATCATTTTTAAATTAAGATTAAAATAAAAACTTATAATTTAAAGTTGTCATTTACGCCTAAATTACGTTTAATATAAAATTAAACCTTGTTCCAGCAGCACTTCAGTAAATAATAAAAACAAAATAAAATTACAACATTTAGTGCTCTCATTCCATAATTTTAGTTTTTTGTGCAGTTGGTGGATTGCAAAAATATTACAAAACAAATTCAATCAGTTTGAATTATTCGTCGACACATCACACACACACATAATACGAAATGACATTTGCCTTAAGCAACGCAAAAACAAAATACAAGATACAATTTACAAATTAGTTAAGTATGTACAGTTTTTCCTTTCCTTTTTCTTATTTTTTTTTTAGTTTTTTGTTTGTTTTTGTAATGTATGTGGTGTGTTGATTTCTTTCTTATATTTTTTTCTTGCATTTCTATTTGTCCACATAAATATCCATTTAATTGTATTACATAGTTCTTATCTGGTTTCTTACGCATATATGCATACGGTGTAAGGTTTTATGTTCACTATATGACTTCATACGACATATTATAATATTGTAAGTAGTATATTTTAGAATTTTAAAACTAACGTCTAAATATGTTTATTTTAACACACGTAATTCGTTACTTTTCTTTTAATTTTATAAATATATATATATATATATATATATATATATATGTATATATATACACATACATATACATATACATATATATATCGTATGTATATGTGTGTATTGGGTTTTAATTAGTTTTTCTTTTCTTTTTTTTTATTAAATTTAATACATAAGTATGTGGTGTGCTTAACTGTTACGCATGCATCTATATGCAATTAAACCTTCTGCCTTAAGTTTGACGTTGAAAATTCATTGCTAAAATTTGAAAGGGTCTATAAGAACGCCAGACCATTTTCGCGCATTAATATATTATATTAACTATAGATTTTAGTGAAAAAATATACAGTTATTGTGTGACCATTGTAATTGAGTGGCCATGGTGTTATTGAAGCTGTTCTACATTTTCAGGGTTTTATTTGAAGCATATACAATCTGTGGCTATGCTTTAAAGGTCATTTGCTTTAAAAGTTCTATCCCATTTAGTACATTTACATTATTTGATTAAACATTTTGTAAGAGATACAAATCGAATTTTCAAGGTATTTCCATATATATCTATATACGTATGTATATCGTATGTTCAATCTTTTCTTTTGCAAATTTCTTCGAGTGCACCATCAGCAGCACCATGTTGCCAAGAGTAAGTCCTTGCCGGCATCATCGTTGTATACTACGCAACGGCAGCTGTTGTGTTTGTGTTTGCTGGCGGCGGTGCGGTCGGTTGTGCCACTGCTGGTGGAGGTGTTGGATTCGACGATGTGGCGGCAGCGTCGTTCATGTGGCCTAAATTGTTGGATGACACAGCGGAAGACGCGGCTGAAGCCGATTTACCGACTTGTTCGCTAGCTGTTACTAAGTTGTTGAGAGTAGGCTGACTACTGCTGCCCAAGCTGCTGCTGTTGGTCTGGTTGCTGCTGGCAGTTCCACAGCTATTGCTGTTGGTGCTACTGTTGCTGACGTCATTGAATGTCGCCGCTGGCGGCAATTGTTGACTGCTGTTGCTGTTGTCATCGTTAATTACAGCTGTCGTCGCAGCAACAGCTGCTGGCTTAGCATCAGCAGCAGGCAGCTCTGGCTGTATGCTGGGCTCAGGCTTTACATTTGGAGTGGTTGGAACATTTTGCTTTTCAGATGGCGCCTGGCTTGAGCTTGAGCGTTGTTGTTGTTGCTGCTGCTGTTGTCGTTGCTGCAGCAATCTGTACTCAACTGAATGGAGTGGGCCGGTTCCGCGTGATACCTGGTATAGCACTCGAGATATGATTAATGCCACTTGCTGATCCAGTATATGCGACATAACCAAACCAAGCAATCTTTGTTCCTGCTGCATGAATAGCGATCGATTATCGGGATGTTTGGCTAAATGCAGCAACGTGCCTGCTGCTCTTCGCAACATATCCAAGCTGGTTCCCATTGAATCGGGGTTCTCCCGAAGGTAGTTAATTCCATGCTGGTTGGCTACACCCAATGCCGTTTGTTCCGCCTGTTCAATAAATGCTACGAGATACGAGATGCATGGGGATTGCAGGGCTACGGTACGCGCCATGGCACTGTCTGCTGCAGCCAGGTAATGTAGCAAGTTGACTGAAAACTCGCGCAATACTTGATCCTCGTTCCGACACAGATGACGCGTGAGTACAGCGCACAACTTTTCTAACCGTGAAAACGGTGGTGTCGCAATAACCAAATCAACATTTGCATCCGTGACGCATAATTTGCACAGCGCTTCTAGTGCAAGGCGTTGTGGGGATAAAGCAGAGTTGGGACCACATGACGGAAATGGGTCTTGACCATGCGCACTGGGACATACAGCCCAGTGTAGTAATCCATCTATGAGCGGGCGTGCAATTAGTTCATCATACCGGGATAGTTCGAGATGTCCGGCTATGTTAGCCATGGCCACGAGCATATTTTCTCGGATGGTAATTAAATATTCCCACCACCACTCACGCTCTCCCTGCAGTGAGCTGCAAGAATCGGTAAAGTCTGTATCCTCCTCTCTGTCGTAGTTGCGCGTCTTGGGAGTCCGCCGCAGGTGGTCGTGGTTTAATAAAAGCAACCGACCGAGCACTGCTAAAAATCGAGACGACTTAGCCAACACCGTCTCGTTCCCAGGCACAAAAGTCAAATTCCGAAAAATATTGGAAAGCGCAATGCAACGACGTGCTAATGAGTCCTGACTGTCATTTACTAAGTACAAAGAGGCTTCGTCCCGCGTGTAGCATTCGTCTTCGTAGCTAGAGTCGCGACGTCGCTGTAACACATGCGCATCATCTCGTACTGTTGACTTGGGATCAAATCTCTTGGGTATTGAGGCGACTCCATTTGTGAGACGTAGTTGCTGCGGAGATTCGATTTCCATATCAACTGTGCGGCAATCACTGTCGGCTGTATTCGCTCCGACGCTTTCGTTGTCGAGCTCTTTCTTCGCGTCCACAGCTGGCTGCGCAAACTCTTCCACCACCTTCGACTTCTTGTTGTCGTTACTGGCTGTACCAATATTGCCCACAAGACGTCTTTTCTTATTATAAGTCTGTTGGAGTAAACTACTATCTTCAGTACTACTTGTGGTGTCCTCTTGCTTAAGCACAGGGGAAATATCTTCGTGTTTCGGGGTATTATTGCTTTTCTGAGCGGCTTCCTGTTTGCTCTTGTGTTTAGAGCGTACGTATCGCGCAAATGGAATGTTTACAATCTCTGACTTAAACACGTCAATGATGCCGTCAAGTGGGTCCGGTTCCGTGAAACCATAAGTCCAAGCATTACTGCCTACTGGTTCCAGCTGTTCATACAACCTATTTGTGTCAATATCCCAAGCCTTCTGACGCTCGTCCACAAAAATATCGTGATCAGCTGTTTGAATGCGGACTGGCACACCCTTCCGTGTTACCAGCGTGTAATTAGGTGTAAACGAAAGGAGAAGTGATCGCTCTTCAGGATTAGGCTGAACACGTACCTGACCCAAGTCAATACCTTCGTCGGCATCATCAGAGTCTTCACTGTGGGCAACTCGCTTTATATCCATATTTTCATAGTGTCTTCTACGGTTATAGCTAGAAATGCTGTGTACAGAACGAGTTTGCTTTCGTTGCAGCTTGTCTTCAACTTTCACTGATATAACGGTGCCGCTATCAGCGTCATCATCTGCTTCATCTGATGCTTCGTCGCAACGTTCATCGAACATTTCTGCTAGATTTTTTTGGAAGTGTTCCAACAACAGTGTTAGCAGACCGGGCAAATTTGATATGCCAAAGAATTGTACTGTAGAATCATCAAACAAGAGAACATTAAGCACATCTAACGCCCATGTGCACTCTGTGAGTAATCCTGAACGCATGGCCATGAAAATTCGCCATGGATCCACAGGGCACACGTCTAGCTTGGTCAGCCGTTTTCGCCGGTACAGCACCGGTGTAGTTGATTCTACACTATCATGTGGAAAGATTAGTTCTTTTTTAACCATCTGCGCTCCGGGGCCAGTTACTTGTGGGGCATAGACAGCCTGTTGGTTGGATAGTTGATGGGGGGCCTGCTGTTGTGTGGGCTGCATTCCTTGTCCAACTATGGGTGACGGCTTTTGCGCGATCATGGTAACTGGTGCACTACCAACCATTGGCACACCAGGTGGGCCACCACCAGATTGTGGGGGTGGTGGCATAGCATAAGGCGGTTTCACCATGCCGGGTACAGGCGGCATACTTGATGTTGGGACACCACCATGTGGTGGTTGTGGCACTGTTTGTCCCTGCTGCTGCTGTGGTGGCATTACAGGCACTCCACTAGGCATACGTTGTTGCTGCCCAACTCCAGCTGGTGGACGCAATGACGGTTGCGAAATACTTGTTTGTGGTGGCGCCTGAACCGCATTTATTTGGGCCCATTGTGGAGCCGCTTGTTGTTGCTGTCCAGGCGGCGTACTTTGTTGATAAGGCGGTTGTTGTTGCGGTGGAGGTGGGGGCTGTTGAGGGGGATACCGATGCTGATCCCACTGAGCAACCCCAGCTTGTTGCTGTCCATGTGGACCGTGTGGACCTCCAGGAGGAGCAGCACCCCGAGGTGGAGCGTTTCCCCACGACTGTGGTGCAGTCGATGTGGGATATTGAGGACGATACTGCGGATTGTTGCCTTGCCAACCACCTTAAATTAATATATATAAGGAATTAGTAATTGAATAGAACACAAGATACAAAATGCTTACCATAAATTTGAGGCCGCGTAGCATAGCCAGGGTAAGGCTGAGAGTCTTTAATAAAGTCTGGGTGTCGTCGTGGTTGAGGACTCTGTAAATAAAGTTAAAGTTACTTCACACACCTTTTATAAGTGTAATCTTTAAGTTATACTTGATCTGGCGGCCTATAGTAATCCTGCTGATTAGGAGTGCCTGGTACATAGCCACTGTTTGGCGGGGCCACTGGAGCTCCGCTAGCTGGTGGTCCGCCCGTAACCGCTTGTGCTGGTGGTTGTGGTCCACCGGGTGGCGCTTGACTGTAGGGACGATTTCCATAGGGACCGTACTGATTAGCACCAGCTGGAGGGCTGCGGAAAGAAAAACAAATTCATCATCATTGCATTCACTTCTGCATAGCAACTCTTCCAAGGCCGTGACAAATAAAATGGGCTCAGTACGGTTGAATTTCAGTATTTGTGAGATGAATATTTATGTCTGAGTGTAATGAAGATGTATGTAAATATATTGTGCACTCACGCTTCCCCTTCGGGTCCATAGGGAGGGTACATATTGCGACTCTGAGGCGGATATTGTCCCTGGTTTGGTCCAAAAGGTTGACCTGGCGGGCCAGCGGAACTGTACTGATCGTTCGAGCCATATTGCGCATAAGCACCAGGAGGTGTTGGATAGGGTGAACCTGTAATAATTGCAAATATGTGCTTAATTTCAAGTTGTCGTCACATACACAAATCAAGCAGGACAAGATTCAGTAGTGGTACAGCAATAGGCAAATAAAATAAAAATTTATTAAAATTGTTTGAGATGTACAAATCTGAAAAAGCAGCTTATTACGCAATACATTAAATTTTGGATAGTGAAATATGTTTGTATATTTATAGAAAGCACTCAATGTAGCAATGTAGCAATGTAGCTTTCTAAATAGCAGCGAGCTGCATCAGCTCCGTAATAGATATAATTTGGGAATGCGCTTGATTATGCAAATTTCTTTATAATTCATCACATTCAAATACATAGATATATGATTATTGCTTAATTTTGCAGCATTACAATAATCAGTCATAAAAACTAAACACTACTCCGATACTTCATAAAACCATGTTAATGAACATTTCACATTATTATTGATTAAAATAAAGGCTAAAATTATAAAAAATATTAATAATAATTTAAGAAAATAATCGTAAAAGGCGGTTGGTAAATTGGTTAACAGAAGTCAGAAGTTTGAATTAGAAAATAAAGAGAAACACAAGTAAAATAAAGCAAGTATTTGTATGCAAAAGCAGTTAGACTACAACCCACATGCAGAACGATCGCAAACTTATATCAATGAAGACGTTGTTCAACCATCAAATCGAAATGGCACATTAAAAAAATGTTATAAGAAAACATAAAAAAAAGAAAACATGATGAATGTACCTGGCGTTCTAGACACAGGCGTTGGATACCCAGAGCTACCCTGTGGATAAGGTACTCCAGTTCCAGGGCGCGCATGCTGCGTCGACGGCGGCCCATGTTGCTGTGGTGGTGGCGCCGGTGGTTGCTGCGACGGCGACGGCAATTGTGTTGGAATGCCTTGTTGGTGGTGTTGGTTGCCCGATTGTGGCGCTGTGTGCGGTGAATGTGGGGGTGGTGGAGGAGCACCATGTGACGCACCACCAACTGCAGCAACAGCAACACCACCAGCGGCCACACCGCCAGCAATTGGATCTTCAAAAGGATTGCTCACATTTATGTTATCACCGGCAACAGTGGCAGCTGATTGATTTTGAGTGCCTGAGTCGGCAAGCGGCATTGATGATGATTATGGAGTGATGAAGAAATTAATGAATGACACATAATAAAAATTGTTGTAATTGGCATGAAGTTAAGGTTTTGTTGAGCAAGTTCGAAGTGGTTTTAATAATTTTAGTGGAGCGATGTGGTGTTGTTGTTGGTGGTGTCAGGTGATTGTGATTTTGGTGATTTTTATAAGTAGTGCGCCCATTTTTAAGTAACCAACATAAAAATGAATAAACAAATTACACACATCAAATTAATAAATTAGGGTTTAGGCAAACAAAAAGTATATGCATTATCTAATCGTAATACACATATAACATTGAAAACATAAGTATTTAAATATTACAACAAATAATCAGTAATCATAGACATGGCTATATCATATATATGTATGTATATTTACAAGTGTAAGTAATTTAATAGTATTTGTATATGTATGCAACTCTGAAATCATAATTATAATTATAATGGATCTGCTTTACTGCTTACCCGGATGAGGTGCCTGTGGATTGTTTTGCGACGGCGGCCTTGGCATCTGACCCGCTGCTGCATAATCTGGTTGCGGACCGGCAGATGGTGGATATGCACCAGGACCGGAGTACCCTGTGTAGCCATCTAATGCTGCGTTTGGTGCGCCGCCAGGTGGTGCAGGGAAGGAGTCCTGCGAGTTCGATGACCCTGTCGAATTTGTTGTCCCAGCGTCCAAATGACCACCACCGATTGGTTGCAATTCGGTTAATATGGTAATAAAATGAATAGAACGTTATAATAATGTAAATTATTATGGATATATATCTAATACCGTCTTGCGAAACTGCCTAAATAAAGGTATTTATACTTCTTCATAAAGTGAAAGCATTAAATTGGTCGTGTCAGTCGTGCTGGATCAAAATACATCAACTTTACAATACCTATATCATTGCATAAACAGGAATTCCCAATCAAATGTCCCTTTTCAGATCTGTTATTCAAAATGTTAGTTTCTTGAGTGGGCAGATATTGCATTGATATTTTGATTGATTTTGTGGAAATTGAAAATATATACAGTATAGCAAAGGAGTTAAATAGACTTGGTTGTTGAATCGTATCAACAATATGTTTACTACATTCCTTTCTGTCTTTTACAATTACTTTTACCAAAAACAATATGCTCTACACTCCTAATTTCCTTTTCTCCATTGCTTCAGAGGTTTACAATTATGGAATTATCCCTGCTCCTTGAATATCACGTATCCATGCGTAATATATCGTATCATGTGGTAAACACTTACCTGGTGATGGGACCGATGCTGCCTTTGTTGTCTTTTTCTTGCTGCCAGCCTCCACTTGCTGTATAATGGGTAATGGATCAATATCGCCACGGTCAAAGTGACACTCAAATGCCAAAAGATTCTTTGTATAGTGTTTACGAAGTGTGTACGCAGCGCTACTGCTGGCGCCAATTCCGAGCAGACCGGCAATATCCTTCCAGGTCTTGCTCTTAGTTACCTGACAACAACGAAAATATGCGTATATATATTTGAAAATAGACTAGACTGGGTAGACTTTATAAAAACCGGCATGAATTAGTAAAGAAGAAAGATATAAATTACGAGCAATTGACAGCGTTTTTTTAATACGCATTCAACAATATTTTTGCAAAAGGGTTAGTAATAAAAATTGAAATCAAACTTGAAGAAAGGTAATACTCGTAAATAAAATTGTTAACGGAACCACTTCAGATTAAATATGAAAAATGTTGACACTCAGTTTTAAAGATATTTGGAAACTGTTTTTGAAAAGCATGCACTCAAATAATTCATGCAAAAGTGAGAAAATTATTAGAATTTTTGTGTTTCTGATTCAATCAACATTAATGCTGTAAGAAAGAGTATCTTACAGAAAGGTAAATGTGGTAGGATGGCATGCTATTGAAATATTTTCGAAATTTATGAACGACTTTGATTTGTTTCACGTTAAAAGAATTCATAATTTTTGTTATGTGTTAGCTACATTTTTTACTTTGGTTGGTGGTGTTTGGTGGTTTGATTGATTGGTTGGTTGAGCATTAATTTTGGTTTGTTTGATTTGGTTTTGCTAGTAAATCTAAAAAGAAGTTAGTAAAAGGAGTTACTACGGCACCTTGCATACCTCGACGAATCCGCCACGTTCTTTTACATAAATATATAACCTATATAAATCAAGTGGCTGTTTTGAGATGGTTGGGCACGCCGTTATTGGTGTACGGCGATCCTCCATGAACGCACGTAATTTGTCTAGCCAACCACGTCTATCCGGATTGTCGTCCATTTCATACAACTTGCAAAGTGAATCAGATTTCTTAGTAGTCGTTATAGTGCTACGAAATGGTTCTTGTTGAACAGGAACATGACTGTTGAAAACCTGCTGCAGATAGGAGAGTACGTTTATTAATTGAATATTCAAATTGTAATTAGCATATACTTACCGAGCTAGCGGCTGGACGGGGCCAGTTTGGAGGCGAATTCATTTCGTACTCCTCGCCTGCCGGCCCACCACCTCCGTGCATTACAACTGGATGTGGAGAAGGGCTGGGTGGAGCTAAATGACTTTGGCTATATGGATCATGTTTCCGCGACTTTGGCGTAGTACATTGTGGATCTTCACCTGATGCTGCAAAATGAGAAAACCTCAGTGACGAATCTAAACTACTATATTTGATTACCCACCAGCCGACGCATTTGAGAGTGTGCTCTGTTGACTGACTTCATCCATTGGCGTGCCATCTGGACCAGTTGTAACTACTGCAGTAACTGCATGCAAGCCCGCAGCTGGCGAAGACGCTGATGAACTAATGCCATTGTCTTGGGATATATGTTCCGTGTCACTGCCACTCTGTGCACCCATCATTGACTGGGGCGGTGTACTAGTTGGTGGCCCCATACTTTGGGGCGGACCCATATGATGTGGAGGACCCATGGGCATCGACGGGTGCATACCAGTTGGTCCATTCCCGTAACCCTGTGGTTGTGGGCCAGCTGGACTACCGCCATATCCACCTTTGTGTTGTAAATGCTGCTTAAGATAGTTAAGAGGACGCGGAGAGCCGCTGCCCTGTGGCGGGGGTGGTCCAACTGGTGGTGGTGTGCCCTTGCCCTGCACGTGATTGCCCATACCAGTGGAAATTTGTACTGATCCACTGCCTGGTCCAGACTGTTGAGGTGACGGCGGTACCCACTGATACGGAGGATACTGCTGATGGGGGCTACCACTACCGTGGTTTGGCATAGACCGAGGGTAACCAGCTTGTCCACCTGCCGGCATGCTGTTAGCGCCTCCAGCAGACTGGCTATTTGGTGGCGGCTGTGGACCAGTTCCATACGCTCCTGCCGGATATTGGGGACGTGGCGGGTAGTTACCTAATAAATATATTTTGTTAAAAAAAGTTTGCTAGTTTCTTAGCGTATATCATACCTTGAGGATATTGCTGTGGAGGATATCCTTGAGAACCGGGGCTTTGACCTGGTAAACTCATCTTGTAACCGCCATGTATATGTTGCGGGAGCGGATAACCACCGGTAGTTCCTTGCGGCGGTGGTGGTGGTGTAGCCATATTGTTAACATTTTGGTTTGGAGCCGGTGCAGGTGGTGGCGTCTGCTGCGGCGAATTACTCGCCGATGATGCTGAATTTGAAGCCTGCTGCTGCTGAGATTGTTGCTGAGATGGTGGCCCACCTGGTAAACCGTGTGGTGGCATTGGGGGTGGACCCGCAACCGTTGTTGGTTGCTGCATTGGACCGCCACTACTTGACTGATTACTCGCCGGTCGCGAAATTGGATGATTTTGGGCTGAAATCAAATCAATTTAATATTGACGTCGACTTCCGTAACATCTTTAAATACATACCCACTGCAGGAGACATAGATCTTGAGCCCGACGAGCCTGTAGGCGAAGGTGTTGGCCTCATGACTTGCTGTGGGTTAGGTGTGCCGGGCGGACCAGAGCCCATACCACTATGTGCTCCGCCACTCGAACTATCGTTACTATTTTGCCCAATCAGCTCCTATAGTAAAAAATTAAATATATTTTATTAGTTCCTGTATACTCTTAGAATATAAATAATATAATAAAATCCTCATTAGATGACATCAGCTGAACTAAAAAACTGTTGCAAAATACTATCCTTAAGGAAAACTGCATATGACTCTGCATGGGCAATTTGACTTTATTTACCTAAAATGATGATCGGCTACATGTTTTCATGAATTTTGGTCAACTCGGTTAACACAATATAGACGCAAAGTTCGTTGGAGCAAGATTGCCATGTTTCCATGCTAAGATTCTAAACAGTCTACAGTGACTTTAGTTTGCCGCTTGTCTATACAAATTTAAAATAAAAAAGCTCAACCCAAGAGAGCACAAACAAGACATACACAAATACACACATACTTTTATATGTTATATGTATGCACACAATGCCAACAACAGGGGCTTAAGCCGACAGCTATTCGAGTCGCACAGTAAAGCGAACAGCGCGGGATCAACATTGTCGATAAAACTGATGGTGCGGGAGCGGTGAGGTGCCCACGACGGCATACTCAGCTCTGTTCGACGCTGTTCGTTTGGGTATCTGAGAAATTAAGTGAAGTGAAATGAAATGTACGACGAACTGACGGGCACAGCTACGGCTGGCTACGGCTACGGCAAAGTCAAAGCGCAAAACGGCGGTAGCGGCAGCGGCAATGGCAGAGCAAAAGCTATGTGGAACGAATAACGACAAAGTCGAAGCAGACTGCAACTTAAAGCGTTCAGAGGGGCGCGGATTGGAGATGTGGCAGTGGTAGTTATGGCGCGCGTTGAGTGAGCCAACGTACGATGACAAAGACGTAGATAAGAAAAAGCAATGTGAGCGCACATACACACACACCCATATACACATATTCACACAGCTACACACTCAGCCACATGTATACTGCACACATTCAATGTTAAACTATAATAAAATAAAGAAAAAGAAACGAAAAAAAAACAGCGCCAGCCATTCGTTTCTTCTCTCGTTTCTCTGCTCATTCGCTTTCGTGCCATACACATACCTACATACATAGAAGAGCAAGCAAAAGCGTTGAGTGTTTCGTGTATGGCTGAACAGTGAACTCGGGGGAATGGGGCCAAGCAAGGAGTATACTTGAGTAGCATAGGCGACGGCTGCGGCGTTGATGACGAGAATAGCAAAGCCACCACAGGCGACGGCGTCGGCGACGGCAACAGCAGAAGGCAATGCGAAAAAACGATGAGCGATGGGGCAACGCTCCTCAAGATGAAGGCGGCCCACGTTTTTAGTTGTGAGTGTGTATGTTAAGTAAAAACTTGCCGGCATGTAGAAAATTACTTGGAAATAAAAACAACAACAACCGATACGCGAACAGCACAATGAAATCATTTATAACAAACATGCGCGAATGTATGTGTGCATGTAGGTATGCATTTAGTATTTTACTGTTTGCATACATTTAGTATTTTTGCTGTTTGCATATATTTAGTATTTTTGTTGTTTACATCTTTTTAAGAGCCAACAGAATTCAAGCAGTGAGAAACACAATTCAAAATGCAACTGAAATTCAAGACTTTTGTGTTTAATACAATAATACAATGCCAAAATGAAGATAAGATTAAGCAACCTGAAATCGCAATCAACCAAAACAACGATGAACGCAAATGTTGGTTCCAAGCAAGCCAAGGCGCAAATGATACTCTGGCTCTTATGGATTCATAAATTGTTGTAATTGTTTGTACTCAATATGCATTTCGATGGCAAACGAGAGAGAATATGTTAGAATAGAAGCTATTCATTGTTTTTACTCTTTGCATCATATTGCAGTGAAGTGCGATGAGCAGTTCTACTAACACTGACTAAACCAAGTAAAGAGCGGCAAAACATGTTCGACACAGCTGAGCTGTTGGAAATACTGAACGCCTAAGCCCCACGTAACTCGTGAACGAAAACATCAGTTATTTCGGGCGTGTGCGCGCCTTTTCGTATATGTTTTGAAATGTCTGAGTTCGTTAGGGCTCAGAGCGTGCGCCACTTGCAATATTTTTGAGTAGGATTTTGTTTTTGTTTGCTGCTACTACTGTTCATAGCAGACCACAAATAGTAGTAGACCACTAATAGTAGTAGACCACAAATAGTAGTAGAGAACAGCAAATTGAAGCATTCCTTCATGTTTCTTCTTGAAACTTGATTATTATTACTATAGATAAAAAGATATTCAAAACCAAAAAAAATCGCCTCTTAAAAATGTCTCCATCCATTCATAGATTTATTTGCTTGTGGTGTGTCAAGGTGGATCAGGATAATTGTGAGCTGACCTTTTGAACTTTTCATTTATAAAGCATAAGGCAGCCACTTTCTTTAAAGCTCGAGGAATGTTGTGAGTAAAATGCGTCTGCGTTGTCAGTGCGAAACATAAAAGCAAACAGCCCGCCGAAAGCAACAACAATGACCTTGGCATTGACCTAAATGCATACATACATACATGAAAACAGATGCTCTTTGTGAGATCTTGAGTGTATTCGTGTTTTATCTATGTATGTGTGCACACACAACAACAGCAACAACATAAAGGGAATGAGTAAAAAATGGTATGAGACACGTCGACGGCACCGGGCCGGCACTGCGACCATTACGGACATTCTGAATGAATAAGTGTACCACGCATACACACACCGACTTCTCTCCAAGCGACAGACAACATAAAAGTTGTTGTCATGGCCTGAGCACTGATAGCGCTATCAGCCAAGAACCGAGTTCAGTGCAGCCAAATAGCGCGCGTAAAAGAAGAGCGTGGGCAACGAATATATTGGAGTGGAGTGGGAAGAGCGTTGCAACCCCCAGGTATTTTCTTATGCTAACAATTACCTGGTGTGGCGATGGGGATGCTTGCGAAGGTTGCGGCGATGGACTGGGAGCATGGCCGGGACTACTACTTGGTGGCGGACCACTACCAGCGCCATGCGGCGTCGGCGGTTGTTGCAGCGGGGCATGATGCGGTGAGGCAGGCGGCAACGGATGACCAGGACCAGGACTAGGCGATGAGCCACCCGGCCAAGGTCGATTTGGTTCCGGATACTGCAAGTATGAAATAATAACATGTGATTTGGTGTTAAGCGAGTCTCTCGTTGTTATCATTTCTTAGTTGGTTAAAAAAGTCAATAGATTTAAATTTTTATGTACCTGGTGCGTTGTGTAGGCAGTTCGATGGTTGGGCCCAGTGGTCGGTAAGCCTGGTGGTGTTGGATACCTTTGCGGGTACGGCGAATATTGAGAAGTGGGCGGTGTATTCTGTTGCTGCTGCTGCTGTGCGGGGCCGGAGGGTGGCGCCGGCGCTCCGGGAGCGCCAACACCTCCCGGCTGTTGTGTAGCTTGTTGTTGCTGCTGCTGCTGCTGTTGGGACTGCTGCTGCTGTTGTTGTTGTGGCGAACTTGGATAGGAACCTGAGTTTTGACTGTGAGCTGGCGGATATGGTGATTGACCTCGGGAAGTGTTTGTCTGTAATATTCATTTATGTTAATATTAATAATCATTTTACACGAATATTATATATAAGTATGTGTATACCCACTCCCACTTGTACCCTCACACCCGACCCATAACAAATGTAGCCGCCTGCAGACTTGTCATGGTATTGTTGCAAATGGCAGACCCAAGTAAGACATGGCAATAAATCTAATGCGAGATGCTACCAATAAGCGGCGTTTGGAGTGCTCGTGTGTCTGAAGAAGCGAGCACGACAAGCACCAGCCAACAACGATGGCTGGCTGGCTCGTTGGTCCATTGCAGGGTGACAGGAAACATGAATGGATGGTTTTGGTGCAGACCGAAGAGGGGCATCATCTACTGTGTGTGCATGTGGCGAGCTGAGAGGCGAAGGGCACTCAACTAAAAAGGGAAAACTCATCATGGATGAAAATTAAACGCAGAAATATACACACCAGCCAGCCGAACAGGGCTGCGGAGGAGAGAGGAACCCAGACTCGTGCGTGCAGCAAGGGTCGCAGTTTGTGTTGGTGTTTCTGTTTCAAACACACAGACACGAACTGAATGAGCGAACGAATGACAGCGAAACAGAGAAAATAACGTTTGTGTAAAACAGGGGCGGGTAAGCGCAAGCCGAAACAACTGCAATGCCCCGTCCGTCTGTCCGTCCGCGTGGGTCTTTAACGGTGGTGGTTTGAAAGCCGGTCCGAATGGGAAACATAATGGCAAGCCCAGGCATAGAGGAAAATGTCCTCTTTCTGATTGATCGTCATGAATTATATCAATTTGACAAATCTTTATAGACAAATATTGCGATTATATCGATTTCAACTGAAAAACAATATATGCAGATGCATTTATAACATCTTAAGCGTTATAAAACGAATTGTTATTTTGTATGTAAATTATTTAATTTTCATTTTGTCCCATCAAATCTATATGCCCTATATCTAAACTTTTAATGTTTAAAGGGTATACAAATTACGCTCTATTGTAAATTCAAGAATGAAATTTTATAATTAAATTTAATGCAAATATTTAGCTAAAACATCCGAATTTCTCAGACAAATATTTAAAGTTGTTTTTAATATTTTGGTTTTTACAAGGCTAGGCGTTAAAGAGCCCAAAAACAAAATAAATGCAGGAAAATGCTTTCCACGCTTTTTGAAGGTCAATTCCGGCGGAATTTAAAACGCCCTAACAATCAATAAAAACAGATACAACACCAGGGCAGCGCATGTCTAATGAACTAGCCTGAAACCTGTAATTTCAATAGAGAATCTATGGCATTTAGTAACTAATTAACTGCCGAGTTTCAAAACAAATCACCTTAAGTGGTTTTTATTCAATTTTTAGCTGCTAAGTTTAACTTTAACTTTACCGTCAAATGAACAGTTCAAAATTACCATTCACGAATTGTAGCGAGATCAACTAAAATGAACGTATAAAATAAAAACAAACAAAACATGAAACAGTAGCCCGCACTCACACACACACACGCCAAACACAAACAAGTATGCATGTGTATGTGTGAATAAGCAGATTCGAGCGAACATGCCGCGTCTCTTCCTTCTGCTTTTGATTCTGCCTGCTTTGTCAGGTGGTGGTGGTGGTGGCAACTACCGGCAACTTCTCTTGCCAGCCTTTCCATGTTTTGTTGTTATTGTTTTCCGGCCGGCAGGGCAGGTTCTTAAAAATTGGTTCTTTGGTCTTTCAATCTGTTATATGTGTCAGTATGTCTGAGTCAGTTGTGAAACCTCGAGACTGATTTGATTTGAGCAACCTTTAAGCCTTCCACCTTCCAGTTTTTCGGTTTAAAGGAGTTTGACTTACCGGCGGAGGTGTCCTATACTGCTGCGATGGGCCCAACTGTGGGCTGTAAGGTCGTGGGGGTGGTGCCCACCCGCCCTGTTGCGCTCCGTATTGTTGATGTTGCGGCGGCGGCGGTGGCCCATGCCCCGGCAGTGGGGGCGGTGGCCCGCCAGGCTGTTGCTGAGCACCTTGCTGATGCTGCTGTTGTGCTGCAGCAGCGGCTGCAGCTACGTTGGCGGCTTGCTGTGTATCGTAGTTATTCGCATAGCGATGTTGGGGTGGTGGGGGAGGATTCGACGATTGCAGTAATGAATTCAATGTTGGTGTTGGACCTTGCGGCGGCTGTCCGGGTATGTAACGCTGCTGCGGGGGTCGATTTGGCGAGCCCCCTGTGCCTTGCGACTGCTGTTGCTGGTGCGGCGGTTTGCTCCCCGGAGGTGGTTGTTGCGGTGGCGCATGGCCGTATCGGTAGGGATCCACGTTGGGATCACCCGAGTGATAACGCGCGTAAGCAGGATGAGCATGTGGATGTTGGACACCAGGTGGCGGCGGCAAATGTGCTGAACCATATTCATCCTTAACACCGGGTGTATGCTCCAGTGGAAGCGGTAGTGGTCCCTGTGGTGGCGGTGGTCCACCATGGTGTTGCATGTGTGGCGGTAGCGGTGGACCTTGTGGCTGCTGCTGCTGTTGTTGTTGTTGCTGTTGATGTAAATGATGATAGTGCGACATAGCTGCAGCCGAGTCGGGAGCTACTCCAGGCACTGCGCCAGGAGGCGGGCCACCATAAGGATGTGGTACAGTGCCACCTTGTTGTATAATAGGATCGTTGCCGTTGTTCGGCGTGGGTGGGCCCGACGTAGGCGGTGTAGCGCCACCTGCACTGGCTGCCACCGTGGGGGTTACATTTCCCCCAGCTCCCGCAGCACCACTACCCTGGGTTGAGGGCGATTTTGTTTTTTCATTCATGGCGTCCTCGTCTTGCTGGCGATGCTTATCAAATCAAGTAGTTGTGCCAGTGGCTCTGGCTCTGGCTGAGGCTGTGGAATACCCACCAACAACGTTGACGCTGATGACGACGACTTCCCCGACTGCAGCGGCAAGTTTGAGGTTATGTTAGCTGCAAGTTTGAAAAGCATTCGTTAGTCTACTCAACTCAATTCGCTACTCAACATAAACACCGCCATGGAGCACATAACCAAAACCTGAGGACACTAACAGCCCCAACACGTATCTCATTTAGCCGCCAAAGATTTTGTAATTCTTCATTCTGTGTATTGAAAAATCATCTACCACTGGCACTACCACTACCACAGCATTCTGACTGTCCGTTTACAAATTGTCGCGCGTTGACAGCCACGGAGTGCTCTCTCTCAATTCTCTCTCGCGCTCTTTACATTTGGCAGCTAAACACGCAAACGCCATCTCACTTGCATGAGAGTGTGGCTCTCACTGTCGCACTTACATGTGCGCCTATGGGCTGTCTGTATTAGTTGTTGTTTAATAGGGGAAATAAATAATTCATTAATTATATTTAATACGTTGACTTGATTATTGGAACTGCCTTAAACTTATGCTCTTTAATTTATGTTCCGAATATATAAATTATATGTAAATCGCGTGTAGCTAGCGGCATGGTGGAAACCGCTAGTATTAGCCGGTCAATTTTGTTACATTTCATTTGTCATATTTGAAACATAGTAGTTATTCAATGTTGTCAAATTAAATAACGATTGATTCATTTATGAACTCAAACTAACACAAATTACAATTGATTTCAAAAGGTTTCAGATTCAAGTTAGATTTATTTGCACATCCTAAATCGAATGCTAAGTTTTGTACGAGTTCCGATCTGTTTAGTATTCCGATAGAGTTTCGTGCAGAGAATCTAATCACTGGGTGTTTATCTTTAGTTTAAGTAAGACAATAGAGCATTTTCATTATTCTAGGCCGCAAACTCGCGGTAATTATCATGCAGTGGAATAATGTGACTTCATATGTGTCAACAGTCAAGGGAAGCGAGCTGTATGCCGATTATTCTATAACAATACAATATTTGCATCATTTGTTTTATACAGTTTAATTTATCCACTTGCAGTTCGTTTCTTTTTGTTTAATTTGCTTTACGACTTTTTGCGCGCTCCCACAGATTTTCAGTTTTGGAGTGCTATTTATCTCGCTTGTATTGTATGCGGTCTTTTTTGTATTGCAAAATGGTGTGTAAGAGCGAGAGCACTAGTGTTACATACACATTTTAATGCCGAGTGTGAGAGCAAAACGAGTTTAGCTATCGCGTTTTTTACAATTTGTTTTTGGCTATTTTTGATTTTGTTGGTTATTCTTATTTCTTTAGAAATATCACCCACTGTAAACTAATAATTGAAGTTAAATGTTTTTCATTTGATAGCCTTTTCATAGAGGTTAAACAGTTGTAATTGTTCCGCTCGCGACTGCTGACGTTTGTCGTTCTCGTCGTCTCGTTTATGCTTCATTAAGACTTTTTTTCTTTTTTCTCTTTTTTTCAATTTTTTGCGTGATTATCTTTTTGGTTTAGTGCCTTTGGTTGGCTGGCTGGTTGGCTCAGATGAATACGTATTGGCGTTAGCTTGACCCTTTGGTGATGATGATGCAAGGATGTCTCCCGACAATTTCATATTTTATGTATACACACACACACACATACACATGTATCTGTACCGTACCGAACTTTGAGCCTGCATGTATGTGCATATTTGATTTTTACGTAGCAAGCTTGTACTTTTCACTCGTTGGTAGAACGAGTCCGGCAAATTATTGGAGTTTTGAGTCTTTTTTCTGAACTAATCGAAACACATGCACACACCCACACTTACACATAGAAATATATTCACGCATCGACCGTCCATAGACTGGCTATATACACTAAAAACGAACTCGCGTGAGAAGACAAGCTCGGTACGAGTACGAACATTAAATTGTATGCGAGTCTTGTCGGCCGAAGAAAATCATTCATTACTGTAGTGCACAAGAAAAAACACCTGGTATTTGGTAAATTCACATTCGGGTATTAACTCGGCGAATTCTGCACATAATTTATACACTTTATCCTCTGTATCCAGTGTATTTTACTTATTTTTCATTATTTCTCAGCATGACGACGAGCTGGCCTTATACAAAGCGATTTTAAGCGTTGCCAGATATTTTTACTGACGCGAACAAATATGGCGGATAGTACATTAAAAAATTGTCAACTGATATCGATACTATCGATATTATTTCGTTTCAGTTTAGATAGTTCAAGAGTTGATAGTAGATGAATCGATATTAGTAAATCGAGTATTTACATTTGATAGCAAAATATAATATATATTCATCGCGTCATGAACTTAATAAATATTACTGCATCTTAAAACAGTTTTATGTACTGTAACTTATTATAAACTTATGTTGATAATATAAAATATAACAAGATATAAAAAAGAATAATCATATGTTGCTATTAATTACAGTATTTTTAATAAATAATTTTGGCTTTGTTGTGCCTGGTCACACTACATTTAATAAGCACCGTTATTGGTCAAATGGACTTTGGTTCCCGTTTCTTTCACATGCATTAAAAAATTAAGATTTACCTGTGCAATGCGTATCATTTATATTCTGTTGATATGGTGGCATATATTGTATGTGCAATTCGAATTTAAATGTGTAGGCGCATTTTCATTACGGAAAAATGATTTAATTGATGGGGAAGATGATAAAGAAAGTTTAGGTAAGATCGGCTATTAGATTACTAAAAGATTTCCCGTTTGAAAATGGACTCCTTTTACCGCTACAATATTCGTTATGGCTATCAAGCTCTGTCGTATTAAATTGTACGCGCATAGTTGAGGTGGAAAAATAATATAATATTTTTATTGTGCATTTAAATTACTTCAAATCATTTATACATAATATACAATTACTATTTATTTTACAGAGGTTGCGAAAACTGGACTATTAAAAGTGTGCAAAAGTTGTAAATCTGTAAAATGTGTGCCACAAATTCAATGTCCTGCACATGTGCGCATGGCGGATCATGAGAAGCCACAAATTTGTGATCTGCCCGCAGGTAAGTTTGGTTATTGCTGTAAAACCGGGCAGAACCACACAGCGGGGCCAAATAAGGCACGTCGAGCAGCTTTTCAAACGATCTTACCACCTGATGTGATCGAAGATGCGCGCAAAAACTTTAAGCATCTAATGCATGGAGTTGGCCAACTGCCAGTTAATCGTGGCCATCCAGACTTTACTCATGGCATTATGTTCCACTCATCACCCAAAGATAATCTACACAACTTCGCATTGTCGAATAGTGCGTTCGAGTTAGTTATCGCCAGCCAAGTGTTTGGCAAGAAGGAGCAGGTGCCGCTAGATGATCTCATCACTAATAATGTGCAAGTTGAATTTTCAAAGACGCCTTTGGCTCAGCATTGCCAATCACTGCCTACTTGTCGAGGTGTGCACAAATATCGATCTATGGATGGCACATGCAACAATCCGCTGTCTCAGCGTTTGCATTGGGGGGCTGCTGGTCAGCCTATGGAGCGTCTGCTTCCACCGGCCTATGAAGATGGGATCTGGACTCCTCGCGCACACTCAAAAGATGGAACTCCTTTGCTAAGCACCCGTGACATCTCAAGCACTCTGTTTGCTGATGTTCATCGACCTCATCCGAAGTATAATCTGTTGATCATGCAGTTCGCGCAACTATTGGCGCACGACGTATCTCAATCGGCATCAGTGCGTCTAGATGAAAGCGGGGGCTTGGTGCAATGTTGTTCGCCAGACGGTAAAAGCATTTTGCCACCAGAAAAATCCCACTTTGCCTGTCTGCCGATACCCGTATCTGAAAATGATGAGTTTTATAGCGCTTTTGGCGTACGGTGCTTGAACATGGTGAGACTATCATTGGTGCCTAGTGCCGACTGCCAGTTGAGTTATGGGAAACAGCGCAACAAAGTGACACACTACTTGGATGCTTCCCCAATATATGGGTCCAATGAAGAGTCAGCTCGAGACTTGCGCACATTCCGAGGCGGTCGATTACAAATGTTTAATGATTTCGGTCGCGACTTGCTTCCCTTAACGCACGACAAGAATGCTTGTGGCAGTGAGGAACCGGGGACCACTTGCTTTAAATCGGGTAAGTTATATTCGATCCATACCTGTTACATAAATGTCTCATGTAATTTTTTCCAGGTGATGGGCGTACAAATCAAATTATATCTCTTATCACTTTACAAATTGTCTTTGCACGGGAGCATAATCGTATTGCCGATATCTTGGCTAAGTTAAATCCCTCGGCGAGCGATGAATGGCTCTATCAGGAGACTCGCCGCATTGTGATTGCAGAGATACAGCACATTACTTACAATGAGTTCCTCCCAGCATTAATTGGTCCCCAGCAAATGAAGCGATTCCGTTTAGTGCCTCGCCAAAAAGGATACTCAAACGATTACAACGTTGATGTTAATCCAGCTATTACTAACGAATTCACGGGTGCTGCATTCCGAATGGGTCATTCGAGGCAAGTAAAACAAATCGTTTAGTCTTCGATACGTTCTACATGAAATTTTTACTTGATTTCAACTATAGTGTTGTCGGCAAATTCCATATACATGATGAGATTATAAATATTCCCGATGTTATGTTCAATCCTTCGCGCATGCGCAAGCGTGAGTTCTACGACGATATGCTGCAAACGCTTTATTCGCAGCCAATGCAAGAAGTCGACAGCTCTATTACACACGGTGTATGTATGTTAAAGCTAATAATCCGACCATATATACTCATATTTATTTTGTACACTAAAGCTTAGTAGATTTCTATTCCGTGGTCATAGTCCATTTGGCTTGGATTTGGCAGCAATTAATATTCAGCGGGGTCGCGATCAAGGCATACGCTGCTATAATGATTATCTGCAAGTAATGGGAGCACCAAAACTACAGAATTTTAATCAATTTCCGAAGGATGTAAGTATTATATTCTTTTGGTTTCTAGTTGAACTGCTCTTCAAAGCTTTCCATTGTCATAGATTGGAGAAAAGCTGGCGCGGGTCTATAAAACGCCTGATGATATTGATTTATGGGTAGGTGGTCTTTTAGAGAGAGCTGTTGAAGATGGTATTGTCGGAATTACCTTTGCTGAGATAATTGCCGATCAGTTTGCACGCTTTAAGCATGGAGATCGATATTTTTACGAATATAATGATAAGGTAAATCCAGGAGCATTTAACCCAGCACAACTGCAGGAAATACGAAAGGCCAGTATTAGCCGTTTAATATGTGATAATGCCGATCACTTGACACTACACTCTGTGCCCATAGCCGGATTCGTACGCGCTGACTTTCTTGGGTAAGTTGATAAATTATATTTACAACTACTCCAATATATAATTTCTAACATACATTTTTGCAGAAATACGCAAGTACGTTGTGATGATCCGAACCTTCCCTCAGTCAATCTAAACGCATGGCGTTCGTAAAAAATGAACTATTTAAGTAATTTATAATTGTCTCTTACCAAGTAAAATTATAACATCTGTAAATTATAACGGGTGCAGATGTCAAGACATCTTTTATGGTACACTTTTGTATTTTTTAAAGCGTTCAATCATTATTAACAAGTTGCAGGCAATTGTCAATAAAGTTGTAAAGAGTAAACTCTAGTTTTGATTAGGGTCTCTACTTGTGATAAAAGTCTATAAACAGCGCATATCAAATGACATGCACAAGTGCTAAAAATGGTAATGGCATCTGGGTTGATCTTAAGCAAACACCCCCTCCTGTGTGGCTCGATGACTTCGTAGACAACTAAATTAACAATAGAATTTAACTAGCAAATGTAGCTTTCAGATTGACGCTGTACTGCTAATTAAATTTACATCGATTTTGTTTTGCCTTTAACATCACTTACCAATTTACATTTGCCATTTCTCAACAGTGTTTATCAGATTATATGGCTGTCTGCCTTTAGTCATAAATTAATGTTTACCAATATCACAACATTTATAATAAGAGTTGTTTTTAATTCATATATACGCATTTATGTCTTTAATTTCTGTATTTTCATAATTTTGCTTGGCCTCAACTACTAATGACTTCGTACTGTCTGTTAGTTGATTTTTTGGAATCTGTATATAATCTGAAAACAATTTTATTGATGGACGGCAATTTGTGTCAATAAACGAGATATCTTTTTGTTGCCAAGGCATTCGGAGAGGGGCTACATCTGAAACTGAAACTGAAACTGATCCTGGCCGTAGACATTCTCATCGGAGTAAGCCACATACAGGAAAAAGTCCTTATCACGGTGTTCATGGTACAATAACCCCATGGATGCCGATGTGGGCGGTATGACATTGTTTACGAAGAAGAAGAGGGCGTCATCTGGACGCAAGCATATGCGTTTACGTATTAGAAAATAGAACTGGCCCACGGTCAGATCATTAGGCACCAAATATTTCTTCTTGTCCAAGGCTGCGTGACGTGTCTTCGGTGCCTTCTCCACGATAACTGGCACGCGATCTGGATACTTCCGGCGTATTTTGTCGCCCTCTGCTCGCCGCTTCTCAAACGAGTGGTCCTTCTTAAACTGAAAATTCATATTCATGATGGAGCAGATGATTTTCGTCGTCGTTCATTCAAATAAAGAATATGAGTTGAAATTTGATGTATGTAATTGCGATTCGGGTAAGATATCAAATAAATAATAATATAAGTTGAAATTTAAGTATGTAAGTGCGAATCAGATAAGATTTATTCTGGGACTTCGTTCGTATTTAGGATATTTTTTATATTGTAACTTTTGCTTTTAAAAAGCTTACTACATCAAACTTATTTAAGAACGCGCACAGCGTGCTACTAGTCAAGCTTACTACATCCAAAAGGCTTTTAGCATAGTGCAGAGTATATTTCTTCCAGCTGCCCTGGCGAAGCTGGCGCAACTAAATAGGTTCATGGAAGCGAGAGCTTTTGCACCTATAAATAGTGCAAGCTTATCCCCCGCAAAAGCTAACGGCAAGAACCTCGTATTGCGCCAGGCATAGCCTATGGCGCCCTGTTACGCTTTCGAAGCTTATTTCTCGCTATATATTAGCTCTAATAGCTCGGATGTGCTCTCTTTGGTTTCGCTCGGTTTCGTCGCTCGGGTTTCTTTGTAATGTAGACGATGTTGTGAATCGCCTCTGTGATTTCGGTGTATTTCTGATTTCCGGTTTCCACTGAAGCTTCTCTTGCTAATCAGATATTTCAGTTGTTGCCATTCAACAGGTGCATGAAGTCGCTGTCAGTAACACGGTCCGGGCCAAAAGCTAAGCGAGCGAGCTACCTGAATTTTTGTGCATAATTAGCTGCACCGCATAAATTCATTTGCGTGGGTGAATGCAGCTGCAATTAAAACAGAGTGTTTTGCGCGTTTAAAACTAAATTTAAAAACGAAATCACCCAAAAATCCAAAAAAAATTTAATATCATGAGAAAAAGTCCCAAAAATGTAAGAATAATTACTTATGCACAAATAGTGTGAGTGAAATGTAAGAAAATATTCGAATAAAATAAATTTCAAATAAGAAGTGAAAAAGTGTAAACAAAATTAACACACAAAAATAATAATCATTCAGTGCGGTAAGAGTTGAAAAAAGCACATAATTAAAAAGACATAAATATATTTAAGCAGATTAACGTTATGAAAATAATTTGTTAAATATATACATATGTATATATATACATATATATACATGTGTGATTTAAGATTCGTAAAAAACAGCTACAAAATTATATATGTTTTCGCTGAACTTTGAACATTCTGTTTCGGATGGGATTTAGTTTTATTTGCATATCAAAATCTAATTCCAGTAATTTCGGCTTTGTAATTATGTTCGTTTTTTCGAAGAGTAATATGAAAAATGAGCTTACACTTTTATTTATGCTATGTGTGTGTATTTGCGTGTGTGTATGCGTGTATACGTGTGCAACTGTGTGTGTTTCTCTTTGTTTACATAGATAAGAGGCATGTGTCGGTTCAGGGTATCTCCAAGTTAGGTACTTCCGACTTCCGATCCAGCAAGTTTACAACTTGGATATAATCTCGATTGCGCCTTAAATTATAATTTGCCACAGAAGCTCAACTAACTCGAAAAAGGCAATAAAGCAAAATATTTTTTATTATAACGTAACTTCAACGTTCCAATGTCAAGTTTATTTGTAGCTATCTGTTTCTAGATGGTATTATCATTCTTCTAGTCAGACAGAACAAGAGCAAAGTGTGCATATGTATTTAACAAACAAATATTTGCTAATTAAAAATGTTGAAATCGAGACGGACGTTTGGCGGCGTCGCTTTCATTTATTTCTTGAGCTTATATCTATTAATGTACACATCTAGTTTTATGCGAACGAAGGTTTTAACGAGGCATTTATAGGGCTGCCCACTGTCTGTCGAAACAGGGAAAACGTAGGGCATCTCCAAGTTGGGCACTGCCGCCTAGAGCACTCTTACTTGTTTGACCTGTTGTTAAATATTTTTGCCTACCTCGCCGAATTAATAATTATAATTTATATGCAACTAATTGGTTTATTTTTGCTCGCCCCAGGTAAGTGTGATTAATAAATATTGTTTTCTAAATATTAACAAAACAATAAAAGTAGATAAAAATAATCTGAGGCTGCTTACAGACGGTCTATGAAAGAATATCATTGACTGGGCCCACAAGACATCCACAGCTCTGTTTGCCTTTCTCATTAGTTGGTAAATTTATTCGGGCTCGGATCCCAGTTTGCACATTAAACAACATTCACGGAATCAAATCATAACTTTGTATAAATTGAAAAGTCAATCAAACATGTGTTCGTGGCGATACGTGAAATTTCAATTCACAGCTTCATCAATAGGTGCAAAATTTTTGAGGTTGTTTTGTAAATTTGTGTATTCGACATATATGCATAAATACTCTATTTGAGCGCTGCTCTGATTGGAGTGTCCGACGCATCCATCTACATTTATCCATGCTGAAGTAAAGGATCTTCTATCAATATTTGCAGAGCCCAGCAAGTAAGAAGATAAACTACTCCTAATCCGACTGCAGCAGAACGTACAAAATGAATCAAAATCTGATGTATTCCAAGACCAGAGTATTTATAGAGTTGATTGTCCGCCAGGTGAACACTCTAGTCTCAATACACCTGTGAGAGGAGCAAAGCAGAGCGAAGCACAGCTTGAACACAATCAGATTAAGATTGGGTCGACGCAGCTACTCATCAGCTCATCATCATGAAGTGCACGCTAATTGCAGCTAGATTCGATTTCGCGACATTCATTTTGCTTTCACTGGTCTATTGTTCTCAACAAGCAAATACTAATTGCTATGACAGCCACAACGGATTTAATACGTTTATTAACAATCTGCCGAGTGATAAGGGGAATGCAACGGATACCCTCGACACACTGGCCCACGCGCCGACAATGACAACGGATCCGCCCATTGATACTTCTGTTTGGAAGTGTTGCTGCTGGGAAGCAACTAATCACGTAAGTGCCAGGCGGCTGCATAAGTAATTCGATATTTCCAGGAAAACACAATCCTCTGCAAATCGAACACATAACATATCTAGATGCGCGTATCTCCAAGCTATGACTCGTTTATGACGGCAAGATATTATATTGGTGTTATTAAATGACCCTTTTAAAATAAGTGGACATATGTCATTGGGGCGTCACCGTATCTGCTATAGTTCAAAATTCGACAATTGGTTTACTGTAAACCTTTTCTATAGGAAAATCTATCTATTAACGATTCACTACAGTTTCAACCTCAAGTTTGGCAAGTAATCTAGGTTACATATATGTATGTAGGTTACTAAATAGTGTTCGCTATATATATACTATTGCATTCTGAGCGCATATGTCACACATATTTAGTGCCAGACATATATGACATATGACAAAATAAAAATGGATAATTATGGAATTATGGTTAATCAGAGCAGACTATTTAAGCCTCAGTTAAGCAACTAGAAGCGCTAGGTTAGCTTAATCTCTGATTAGCTAGCTCATGGAGAGACCTTTAAGCTATATATAATCCCGGATATGTCCGCAGGCAACTAGGTAACACGTTAAAGTATATTTCTAACGAATGAGCACACTATTTTTATGCAGAACGAGTTCGAATGCCGTTGCGAGGGCGAAGCGTTGACACGAGTGCCGCAAACTTTGAAGTTGCCTATGCAAAGGCTCACGATTGCGTCCGCCGGGCTGCCCCGCCTGCGGTCGATGGGGCTGAAGGTCTACGCCCCTACTCTATTGGATGTGTGAGTAGCACTGAAATACGCAATGGCAAGTGCACGTTAATTAAAAGCCCAAAATTTACTTGTATTTCAGGGCCTTTATAGACTGCTTGCAGCTCGAGACCATACAGAACGGAGCGTTCTCAAATTTAACGGTTCTTCGTACCATGTATGTATGTAAAGTATTTAAAGTATAAAGATATTGTTAATCTCTCTTTCTCTACACTCTAGCTACATTTCGAATGCGCCAAAATTAAGTTACCTGTCCAAAAATGTGTTTGAGGGAATTTCCGATACCATTGAAATTATGTAAGTAAAATGACAATTTCCTTAAGCGCATCAAGTCGAAAGCTACTTAAGTCCGCCTCATTATGTAAATGTCGTTTTTATTGCTTAATAGCAAAACTCTTATATACTTATACAATATCTGCTCAGGCTTAAATGGTCATATTGAGTATGACAAAGTCCTGGACTTTCAAAGAGGCAGCTCAAGCAGACATGCTTTTCACTTACAGCATCTAGCAGCGCTGAGTGATTGTTGATTGGCCGTTTACCTGAGCAAATGCAGTAAATAAATTGTGTTTTGTATATCATTTGGAAATGTTTGTCTGGCCTTTATACCACCCCCAAGACATTGGGTATGAGAGGCTATGATATTTTTGTGCAAATCTGCGTAGCAGGCAGAAGGAGGACAAGCTGAGTCGATATATACATCGTCCTGTGTCCATATGTCTGTCTGCATAAATAAAATGTTCTCATAAAATAATCTAAAATTTGAAATAAGTATAAACAGCATTGTTTGTTTAATAGCATTTTCTGAATTCTATAACTAACATCTGGAGACCCTAAATTAAATGAGTGTCATGACTATATATAGAGCGGGAATGTCGCCTCCTTATGCTGGCTTACTTAAGGCTTTGTTAAATTGATACTAGAGAAAGTCGGGTGATAAGATATTTATACTACTGAATTCCTATATCAGAGAAAAAAATCCACTTTCTGTGGTGACCAAGCAAAGGTCACAATAAATACTTTTAGTTAGGTTTCCACACTTAAGCCCGAAAAAAATCATTTAAGATAGGGTTAAGTTGTAGTGGGAGTGAGAGCAATCTCTCTAGATACATATGTAATCTTGGCTATTCCAAAAACTGAATAGTAATGCCAATAGGTAATACTCATTCAAATTGCAATCGCTAGAGTAGTATGTCAGATGGCGACCCGATGCAGAGATTTCGCTTGTGCATGGGCGCAAGCAAACGCAGTCGTAACTCATATTGAAGGTTTCTCGTTTTGTGTATACAAATATCACGTGCTAGGCTAAAAACCGAAAATTCTAAATTCAACTTTCTTTGTAGACGGATTATAAATAGTGGATTAAAAACTGTGCCAGACCTGGGAGATTTACCGCCCTACAATATATTACAAATGATGTGAGTGCGCATAAACGAAACTGAATTGAACTCGGGATATTTATATTTATATTTTGTGTGCCTATAGAGATCTCGATAACAATCAAATTTCTCGAATTGATTCCAAATCCATTCAAGTGAAGACTGCACAATTGTAAGTACGATTTTCGTGATATTTCTCAGACTGATTCTCTTGTTTTGACTGATTAGTGTTTTAGCAAACAATGACATAACTTACATTGATGACTCTGCGTTTCTGGGCTCCAAGATAGCTAAGCTGTAAGAGCAGTTCAATTAGTCTGTAGTTTTTAAAAATAACTGTTGCTCATTTATTGTCACAATGTTTAGTTCGTTAAATGATAATCGCAGGCTGAGCGACGTTCACCCGAATGCATTCAATGGCATCATAGACATGACAGAACTGTAAGTGATATATTTGTACAGTTATGCACACATATAATAATATTTATATATAATACGTCTCTCAACCATAGCGATCTCTCAAGCACGGCGCTTGTCCGCCTGCCATCAGCTGGACTTCAGACCGTCGAAGTATTATACATAACCAATACGCACACCTTGAAGACAATACCCTCCATATATAATTTTCAGGTATATCTATATATCAACATCGACCCTTACACTCATCACTCATTCTCATTACAGAACTTACAGAGAGCCCACTTGACTCACTCGTTTCACTGCTGCGCATTCCAATTCCCGTCGCGGCATGACCCCAAGCGGCACGCTGAACGCATGCAGGAATTGCAAAAGTGGAGAGATCAGTGCAATGGCAACCGGGACTTGCAGACACATGTTGAAGGAAGTTTCAAGAGCAATAGTCTCAGGCCATTGGAGAATATGCATGGGTATGCATGGGTCACGTGTATTTCGCGTTATCCACATGATAATGAAAGTGTCCTTATTGCGCTTTAAGTGACTCTACCATAAAGGAGCTGCTGGCAGAATCTACTCCCAACACGTACGACTATATGGCAGATTCCACCATGAACAACATCGGAATTTTCCACGAGCAGATAACAATAAATCCCGACGATGACCAGCTGGCTGAGTATTGCGGTAACTTCACATTCAGGTGATTGACTTAGAAGACATTTGGTAGTGTTTGAATTGAACTTGAATTCCTCGCAGAAAGCCAAACATTGAGTGTTATCCCATGCCGAACGCCTTGAATCCCTGTGAGGACGTCATGGGCTATCAGTGGCTGCGAATAGCTGTGTGGATTGTAGTCGCACTGGCCATTGTTGGCAACGTCGCGGTTCTTACTGTTATACTCTCCATCAAGTAAGTGGTTCGTATCATATGAACTATGGGACTTATAACATTCATTTCAGATCCGAGAGCCCTTCAGTGCCACGCTTCCTGATTTGCCATCTGGCCTTTGCTGATCTGTGCTTGGGTCTCTACTTGCTGCTCATTGCCTCAATCGATGCACACTCAATGGGCGAATACTTCAACTACGCCTTCGACTGGCAGTATGGTAAGTACAACTACCAGGTTCTCCGCTTCTGAAAGACTTGTCTTAGGTATTCTTCTCGGATACACGCAGGTTGGGGCTGCCAGATAGCTGGATTTCTAACCGTCTTCGCGAGTCACTTGTCAGTGTTTACCTTGACTGTCATTACGATAGAGCGCTGGTTCGCCATCACGCATGCGATGTATCTAAATAAGCGGATCAAGTTGCGTCCCGCTGCCATCATCATGCTGATGGGCTGGATCTACTCCATAGCAATGTCCTCGCTGCCCCTGCTGGGCATCAGCAACTATTCATCGACTAGGTGAGCTGTTACAGGTGTATCATTTACCTATGTTTTGCTTAGCTAATCAATCTACTCCAGCATCTGTTTGCCAATGGAGAAACGCGACATATACGACTCCATATATTTGGTCTTGATTTTGGGCTGCAATTTTCTAGCATTCACTATTATTGCCATATGCTATTCGCAAATCTACCTGTCTCTCGGTCAGGAAACGCGGCGTGCACGTCAGAACAATCCAGGCGAGATGAGCGTGGCCAAGAAGATGGCACTGCTCGTAAGTCCCTCTTCAACTCTTTCAATCAACTTACTTCCAGATTGCGGCATTCCGCTTTCTTTGCAGGTCTTCATCAATTTCAGTTGTGGAGCGCCCATTGCATTTTTTGGGCTCACCGCGTTGGCTGGCTGCCCGTTGATCAATGTTACAAAGTCGAAAATATTACTAGTATTCTTCTATCCCTTGAACTCGTGTGCGGATCCATACCTATACGCCATCTTAACGTCTCAGTATAGACAGGATTTGCGGACTCTACTCTCTAAGTAAGTATCTGAATGCAAGCCAGTTGTAATTCTTACAATAACATTGTCCCACAGATTTGGCATTTGTCGTCAAAGCGCTCTCAAGTACAAGCACAGCGACTCGCCGTACGGCACATCACACTACACCATTCGGGGCTCCATTGAACGGGAACATTCCGTTGGCCAAAAGTGTCAGAAAAGTGTGGCTGCGGAGGCCCAGAACATGCTAAGAAATAATGAGGATTATGTGTAATTGGCACTGGCTAAAAATGTTATAAGAATCTATCAAGAATAACACTATAATTTTCCAATAGCTTTTGGTGTACCTCAACCAGATTAACCCTATAGCCTAAGGCTTTTCCTTTGACATTCGACGTCAACTCTTACATCAAGACAATTTGTGCATGAATGAATATAACAAGAAAGAGATAGTACAGACTATGAACAGAGAGATAGAGTGGGTGGAAGACGGAATGAGTTTCATGATAATCATTGCTCTGATGTGATATTGCTATTCGATGGGATTCGATAAGTAACGCCAGTTTCTATTAATAAATTCTGTTTATCTGCGTAATTTATTACAAAATATAATTAATATTTATAGTGCAGTGCATCATCATCAATCAAAAATGCCTGTTAATCAGCATAACATCAAATCTTTTATATAAGTAGAGTATATACATATCTGTTAAGAAGTATATATATATGCATATGTATAATCTAATGAATATTTGATGTACGTATAACGTCGTAAATTAATTCATATGATAATCAAGATTTGGATGTAAGCCTCTAGACAACATTATATATGTATAACTTCAAATAAATATCTTGAAATGCGTTAATATTCAGTGCAATTATGATTTCTATTAATAATTTAAATAAATTTGAATTTTTCCAACGGACTATGCCGCACTCTGTATTAAAACGTATCGCAGCCCTATTTACAAAAATACTAATAATATACTAGGCAAGGAGTATACCAAGAGTGGCCAGTCAGCTGTCAGTCTGTCAGCAATGTCACGCCTGTACAATGTATTAGCGGCAATAATTGCTTTAAAAATGGTTATATGTGCTTCGGATAGCTACAGAGAGAATAAGCCCTTATCTAAGGCAGCTACATTTCATTTTCCCGAGTACGCTTACAAAGAAACAAGCAAAAATGTACGTATATGCCGTTGAACACGAATTATTGATTTTTCACATAAATTGTTGCTTTTAAGGAAATCACCTACCACGACTTCGAGCTGGCCTGTGGCCAGAACTCGCTGTGTGCCAATGCCAACCCCGCAATGGTCTCCAAGCTGAACTGCCTAAGGAAGTGCATATCGCATTCGTGCTATCAAGATATCTATGCCTTCGATGAGGTAAGTCTGATGACTAAAATAGTATTATTATGATTAAGCAAATCGTGGTAACTGATGTTCTTCCCAAATGCAGCTTGAGGATGGTGAAATTGATGTCAGGATGAATTCATTCAAAGGCTGCGTCATACAGCGCATGTAGCATAAGGCTCCGATCCTGCATCGCTTGTATTTCACGAACTATCTGCAGGAGCTACACTGGAAGGTTTCCCAGTATCTTTCCAAATTGATATAAGCTGGCCTTATTTTAAGATGAATTTCACGTTGTGAAGCGTGAAAGGATGAGAGCCTTTAGTTATTAATTAAGTTTTTTAGTATGTACAGCGCACAGACGTATATCTGAAATTAATCTAGTCTAAATATAGTAAGCTATGTATCCAACTTAATGCAATAGCTGCTAAAACTGCATTTGATAATAACATATTCACTTTTCTTATGCCTAGACCCGATACATGTTAATCTGTTCTACACACTTTAGTTATTAACTTACAATTTAATTGAATGGCTAGAGGGTACACTAGTCCAATGCTAGATTTATTGCACATACAAGCTTTGTTATAATTGGAAATAGACGTATATAGTTGGGTACAAATGTGTCAAGTACGTCATCGGACTGTTAAATAGCGAGCTATATACTTGAGCCTATTTGTATGTTGATTAACAAGACCAAGAAATATTTTAATGAGACAAATATCGGAATGTGTTAGTAATTGAGACTTCGCACTGAATAACTTCAGTAATATATATAATCGATTCCATAAAGTATATACATTCTTCGAATAATCAATCACTTTTGCTGATTCAATGGAATCAGTTAATATTAGTGAATTCAGCTATTTGAATACACCGCACCTTTAATCTAATTGGCATATGGATTGTATTGCAGTATATACCTGCAAAGGAAACCTTCGTTTACTCTCTTAAAAACGTAGTAAACCCCATTACCAATATAACCCATAAGATCAAATATTATATAATTTTTACATATTTTAATAATGCATTTTAAATAGGGATTGGGCAGAGCGAGAGGGTGATTGTGTGTACGTGTAGGTCTGTGTGAGTAAGAGTATGCACAAGTCGGGCGCAGCCGACGAAAGCAAGTTTCCTTTAATTTTATAAATTTGTTAATAGTCTTATGTCCATAAAAACTTTGATAAAACGGCATTATTTGATAGTTGTGCAAGTATGTGTAATAAATGTAACTCAGTCCACTGGAGCAGTCTTGTCTTTTTTTTTATGCACGAATTATTGCAACAGAAACCTTTCTAATTATCCGAGTCATTATCTAAGGAGAATTACACTCGCACTGTCAAGCGGGCAGAAAGTCGCACACACTTATTTACATAAGCATGGCTTACCCTACATATATGTATGTATGTGTGTGTGTTACATACTCCACTAATGAAAGACAGGACTAGGTGAAAAGTTGGGAATGACTAACCAAAGCGTGTTGGGAAATTAGCAAAATGTTTCGCTCAGTCAGACACGACACGTCCTGGCGATTGGTGGTGAAGAAAAAGTTCTTTCTACCAAAACTGAAAAGACCCAAATTCAATCAACTCAGCCCTCGTAATGGATTGCGAATCATTCTGCATTCGTTTTAGGTCTGAAAACTGTTATCAAGCAAAGTTGACATATGCTTGAATTAACAACGATTTCTCATGTGATATATCAGCATTGTGCATATGTTGTGCTGTTATCTTCAATTAATTATGCAGCAAATAAAAATATAATGAGAAATGCGTCAACAATCATTCGAGTCGCAATCAACAGATATATTCATCAATTATCGGAGCGCTCGAGCGAAAGGTATCCGACACTATAGCCCATTAAACTATAGCAAAACTGACGGCCAAATTTGAAAAGTGAAGTGAAAAGACTTTTTTGTGACAAAGAATTAGTGATCTTGACTTGATTTTCTCCTAGACAATCAAATTTAAATAAAGTGAAATGAAATTGGCTCTTGACTTTCATATTATTTTGTTGTTTGGCCAAAAGAATAACTAAGAAAATATGTTTTAAAAAAATCATTCGATATATAAATAATATATATTTAACCGATGATTAGCGGTAAGTGCGTGAAATTCAAGTGAGAAAACTGACTATATTCATATGTTATAATACTTAACTCTATTTCTGATACAAGTGAAAGCCATGAAGTACTCGAAAAAACTGATGGATGTCGAACTGATTGTTAAAGGCGTTTTACAGACACATTTCTATTATACTTAAAGAGAGAGAGAGAGAGAGAGAGAGAGAGAGATCTCATCAAAGACTGTATTCAAACAGAGCAGGCGAAGCCAACGCTGCTCTGGGTGTCTCCATGTTGCATTAATTTGATATATAAACATTTGACTAATTTCATGTAAACAAAAGTTTACTTTACGCAACTCGTAATGAGTTTCTCGCCTGGTTGGTTAACGACAGTTTACCAAAAAAGGAAAAAAAGGACAATGACGCCATTGCATGTGTTGACACCGCGAGACGAGGCTGTTCGAGCCTTGGAGGGCCCGAATTTAATTGCTGTTAATTGTTGTGTTTTATAGCCTGAACCCATTCAAAATGAGAAATTAGGGTAGAATGTAAATAACATAAAAGTGGTGCAATGGGCGTACATGAAATTATATGTATTTTTGATGAGCACCAACTGTTGAGTTGATTAAGCCCAATAGGTGGGCCATCTATCTATAGACCGGCCTAGAATAGGATCCCAGATTCTATGGGATTTTCCATTTCCACTCCATACTTTAGATATTTAAGTACATAATCTACATATATATATCTTACGAGCTACAGTTCCCAAATGGTGTACTGGGCCCTATGTACTGAAATTTCGAGTATTCTGTATAGTTAGTTAGAAAACTGTAAAGCACCCTGTAAGTGGTGCACCCTGTTCAAAGATTACTTGACAGCTTAAACAATTTCCTTTCATGTTCCATTTAAATTTTGAAAATTGTTAGCTTTTTTTAAAGTATCCAGCTGGATTCAAAAGTTTAGATGAGCAAAGGCCGTTCCTCATGTACTTGGAATAGTCAAGCAGAGCCTGATTTGTCCAGTCCGATTGAAAGTGGGCAAATAAGCTTTAATGATTTTATTTGGCATTATAACCATCTCTGGTGGCATATGGCACATTATAATAACTGAAGTTTGGTATCTATTAAAATCATGGAGGTGAGAAAATGATAATCTCAATGTCAACAGACAGCCGAGCAGGACTGACTAAGCTCGACTGTTTATTCTAATCCAGAATGCAGTCGACTGTACTTCTTTCTGTTTAATACACATAATATAGCATATTAAATTTCTATTTTTAATCGGATCGGAGTATGATTATTTTAAGATTAAATTTTCATAAAATAAACTTTAAATGGCAAAGGGCTGCCATTACCCACACATGTTTATATGTTTATGCATTCATACGCGTGTATTTATAAATATATCAAATTTCGATGTAAGTCCCATATTGTAAATTGTAAAATAATATTTACCTACATCTTTTGAAAAGTGATTAGTTGCAAAAAGTGCACTGAATTTATCTAGAATTGAAGCAACATTTTTGTTGCTAGTTTTTACTGTTTTTTTGTCTTTTTAATTTGTTCATTTCTATTTAATTAATGTAAAGTAATTATTCAGTATCTCTTCAACATATCTGCAATAGGAACGGGTGTTCGGGCTTATTAATAAAGCTAAAAATAATAAAAAAAAAACGAGAAAACAAAACGAAATCCAAAAGCAACAAAACGAAAAGGCGTTGAACGGCCAAAGAATTTGCCCATGTTGTTGGTTTAGTGCGCTGTATTTTGTGTACTTTAGCAGCCAATAATAAAATATATTGTTCATACGCAGCATTGCCTACGCTCGGTTCCAGCAGCATCCAAACGGCAAAAAGTTGCTCTGTCAGTTTGGAACGGCGTCTGCTTTAAGCAGCTGTGCGGCTGGCTGTGTAGACAGTTTGTACCGAATGATTTTTCCTAATTAAAACAAATAATATGCTAATTTTGATATCGCAAATGAAAATGTGAAAAAGTGTTGGAAAAAAACCAAATCTGATTGACAAACCCCAATAGATCATCCAAAAGCAAGCGATCGAAACACGCTCATATCGTGCACAGTTTTCACAGTTGGAAATATGCAAAGTTTTGCTCGTAAGTTTGCATGTGCTTTACATATTTGTTTAGAAGGTGTGTCCAAAATACAAAATCAGAGAACATCACTTGCAAAATCATAAGCTTTGCATTGTTTAGCATTGACTAACAGTGTTATTTACAGCGAATTCTTAGCATGCTGTTGGGCCAGCGAAAAGGTTTATCTGGTTTTATTGATGTGCTTTGAAGTGAAATGTGAAATGCTAAAAATTAAAAATACTACTTTTTACGAGAAATACTTAATGTTTCCTAATTATGTTTTTCATAGTGTTTCCCCGAGGGCATTAGAAGCACAGCTGTCTCCTCAAGGCGTGCAGCAGCTGTTTATGTTTATGGCTATGAAAGTGTGAGTAAAGTGTGTGCTATAAATATTCGATTCTTGGTTAAGAGAACACAAAATTCATCGTCGAATCACAGTTAAATTGACCAAAATAATATTGGCCGGAACATGCTCCAATACTATTTTGGCCAATA
Organism: Drosophila peninsularis; assembly: GCA_035047485.1. Lineage (NCBI taxonomy): Eukaryota > Metazoa > Arthropoda > Insecta > Diptera > Drosophilidae > Drosophila > Drosophila peninsularis. The sequence goes on from JAWNPN010000027.1 coordinate 3,404,948, forward strand.
AATTTCTGTCCTAACTGAGAAAACAACAGGTTTAGGCTAAAGTCTATTTAATAGAGTTAATTTCTAAGTTGGTTATTATAGAATAACAAATTTTAGCCATATAATAAACCCTATTTTATATGATTACATTGCAATCCTCATTTTATACATATTTCGATCCCAGCACCAATTCTTTCAAGACAGCCATTGGGCTTGGGAAAACAATTCGAAATTCAGTTCGGGAAGCTTGTAGCTTTGAAAATTAGCGCCTTAGCATAGACAAATATTCACAAAATATAGCTAGAGCTCAACTTTCTTAAATCTTCAACTTCATCGCTATATCACCTTCCTCCTTCCTATGATTCTAATTTGTATTATGCCTTCCGACATCTGTCTGAACTCGGTCAAGCGCAGTATATCGTTGATTTCGCCGGCAATAAAAATAATATTTAAAAAAAAACATTCTTTGGCAATTAGAAATCATTGCTTTCTTAACACACAAATTTATGAGTCCGTTAGTATTAATTGGCTCATCAATCTAAAGCGCCATCTATGTGTCATGATGCTATGCTACGGGATATCTCACACAATTGTTTCTTGAAGATGATTTTCACTATTTTATTGTCTTTTTTTAGGTAATCAATATAGTTTCGACAAGTGGGAACTATATCTGCATAATCGTATCTAGAATGTACAAAAATGTCAACTGAGGAACTGTTAATATAAAATAGATCTTCAATTGCTTAGCATAAATAATGAACGCCACATGGAAGAGCATGACCTGGTCAACGATTATAGTTGTCGCTATATTCTTGCTCCTTATATTGGTAACCGTAATCGGGAATATGCTTGTCATACTATCTGTGTTAACCACGAGAAGACTTCGCACCGTTACGAATTGCTTCGTGATGAGCTTAGCCGTTGCTGATTTACTCGTGGGCATATTCGTAATGCCACCGGCAGTTGCTTTATATGTCATTGGTAAGTATCCCCATTCGATTCAGCTTAAATGTGCAGCGCGCCCCTTCATAGCTTTACTTCAACTTTTGCTAGCAGAAGTAAGCAAGCCTCAGATATACGCAACTTTGCCTATAATATAATTAATGTATGAACAAAAAATGTACGGAACTTTTTGTTTGTTGACTCCGTGTACATTGTGAAAGAGCTTTTGCCTTTGCAATTTTATCAAATTTCGCTTCATAAAGGAATTATATAAACAATTTGCGCAACGCCAAAAAAATAGTCGCTAGCCAAAGGCAACACAAAATGTAATTACATGCTTTTATGATTCCCAAAATGCCAGGTATTAAAACTTTTTTCTTAAAAGGGCAAAGTTTTCAGCAGCAAATGGTCGAATTAAAAAATGTAAAGCTGAATGGTCCCTCAAAGCATATAGATGCAGCAGATACTATGGCATAATAGGTATGCGTGCTGTTTTAGATACCCAACAAATTCGGCTGAAGTTGCCAAAGCAAAAACTTTGCCTTCGCAAGTCCTTTTGTGCGTTGGGAGAAACAATTTTAGTTTTGCACAATTTAACAATGTTGGACATACTTTGAAATTGTTGAGTCCGGCGTAAAAGTCTGAATAATCTAAAGGTCGCCGGCAGCAAAGTCATCTAACCAATAGGCCAAGGAGTGAATAGGCTGCTTTTATACTAGTTAATATTTAAATTCACTTTAGTTAATATACAATGAGTGCATCAAGTGTTTTCATGGCAGTTAAGCTGAATAAGATCCTGCAGGCAGTTAAAAGAGTATATCAGGCTATACTGATTCTGTTGACTAAATAGATGGCTTATATTAATAATCAGTTGTTAGTCTCTTAGTCGAAATTGAAGTTTAAGTCTTCACCACTTTTTTCATTGCAATAAAATATGAATTAGCTACTCAGCCTAGCTCAAGGTATCTGTCAGCCGGTCACTCCCGACTAAAGCACTCTCTCTTTCTTGACTTTTAACTCAGGCTCGTGGCAACTCGGCTGGGTTCTCTGCGACGTTTGGATCTTCTTCGATATATTGCTGTGCACGGCATCCATTCTTAGTCTGTGTGCCATAAGCCTAGACAGGTGAGTAACGAAGCAATGATAACTAACTACTTAAGTCTGTGAAGAACCCATTTGATGTTCTGCAAATACATTACATCTACTATTGCCTTTCGGCTGAGTTAATGATTAATGTATGTGTGCACCTACCTATGCAAACAACCTCTTCATTTTTATGTCGTGCCTTAATTTGCCGGTATGAAAAAGTGTAATTCATTGCCATGACGTCACTGCCGCATAAAAAGGTGAAAATACAGTGCAAAAATATTTTATTGACCCATTCTGTGCGAGTCGTTTAAAGTGAACTTAAACGCGCTGTGGGCCAAGGAGGGCGAAACAATAGTGCACAGCTCCCTCCGATGGCAACAACTGTGGGCGGCACCTGCGCCTGTATGTGTAGTGCGTGTGTATGTGTAGCTACATAGACACACAGAGCTGGTTTCTTTGTTGGAAGTTTCAATTACATTTAAATGGCATTTCCGAGTTGACGCCAAGCCGCGTTGTTTGCTAGGGACGTTCGTCAACAGCTTAATGCACAATACACAGTATGCCGCGTGGTTTTTGTTTTCATTTACCCCCTTTTATTTTATTATATTTTATTTCTTTCTCATATTGCTTTATACCTAGGTATCTCGCCGTGACACAGCCGCTGACATATTCGAAAAAGTGGCGTTGCAAACGATTGGCATTGTTAATGATTCTTGGGGTTTGGATACTAGCCTTTATTATCACCTGTCCCCCAATGCTTGGCTGGTGAGTAGAGTAAACGGAAGCCAGTGCACTTCATACATCAATTTGCACTTATCCAGGTATGAACCGGGCAGAAAGCGGCATGAGAGTGAAGTTGTGAACTGCCGCTATAATCAGAACAAGGGATATGTCGTCTACTCAGCGATGGGCTCCTTTTTCATACCGCTCACTGTCATGCTATATGTTTACGTTAAGATTGGCTTTGTTCTGACCTCCCGAAGACAGCGAATCGTACACGATGCGGTATTTATCTACTTTCATATTGTCGCCACGCTTGATTTAAATTCAGTTTTCTTCCGCCAGAATACGGAACGCACCGCAGATCATGATGTGGATGGTGATAATTTCATATCTGAGTCGGAGCTGTACCGATGCAATCCACACAAATGCCTGCCGAACTGCGAGGCTCGCTGTAGCGTCATAGGATCTCATGCTAACCCCATATTTGGCTCTAACAACGTCAAATGCCCCAAGTGCCAGGAGGCAAAAGTAGCTGATAAAAGGAAAAAGTTCAAGCACCAGCCAACATTCTATGAGTTGATCGAGATCTCGCGCATGTCCTCACTGATGCACTGTTCCGTGGACAACTGCCGATATCATGCGAAGTGCGGCTCTACCTTGTCCATGCCCTCCTTGTACTACAAGGAGAGCCAGTGCATGGCTGACACGTCTATGGAAATGCCAATTAGTAATCAAACTGCTGCCAACCGGGCGTCCACTGCGCCGCACCAGATGCAGCGGCAATTGGCCAGTCATCGCATACCTATGCGCGTATCGACCAAAGTTAAAAATAGCAAAACGACCAAAACTCTTACCATTGTCATGGGAGGTCTAATCGCATGTTGGACACCATTTTTTACTTTTTACATACTTGTCCCTTTTCTACCCCAGCTGAAAAAGTTCGAAAGTCTTATGTCGTTTTTCACGTGGGTTGGCTGGGTGAATTGCGCCATTAACCCGTTCATTTATGCCTTTAATCCGGACTTCCGCGCTGCGTTTTGGCGCCTGACATGTCGGCGAATCTGCAAACAGAAACTGGCCCGAAACCATATAAATATGTTTCGCGCGTAAGCCCTTAAGCCCCACATTGAAACAGGTGTCCTTGGGTGTATAATAATTGATTAGGAAGTCCACAATTTTTTATTTTAATTTAAACAGATGTAAGAGCACGTATAAAATAAATAGATTTATTTAAAGCCTTTATGTACGTTCTTATCATTAGCTTACTAAAACAAAGTTACAATCTAAAATGGATTATAATGATTGCCAATCAGTACAAGAGCTGCACATCACGTACCAATGAAGAATAAATAATCAAAAATATAATGAAGTTGGGCAAACAGAGGGTGTAAATAGCTAGCACGATCCTGCCATGATTGTACGGTTGTCTACCCCATATGTGTAGTGAAGGTTCAATAGTTCTATATAAATATAAATTTGACTTTGCTCCATCTCATCCTCCCGACATCTCCGAAATTGTATAATATTGTGTTGATTATATCCTGCAAACTATCCGATGCTTAGAAATCCAATTTGGCATTTTGACCTAATCCTAATAATACACAGAATAAGAATACAAATAGGAGTTTCCCTACACTCGTATCCAAATTATAATCTTAGTTATTAATAACTGGGTCGATAACGGTTGCCTGGCAAATTATTTGAATTTGAACTTCAAGCCGTAACGAAAACTGAAGTCATTAGAATTACGTAACGCGCCGTACGTACCACGGATTCATTGTACAAGGATAACAGACGACGTCGCGCCGTCTGCAATTAATTAAAACTCACTTGCTTCTGTAGTTCCTTGAATAGCTGCTAGTCATACTGCCTGCACTGACATCATTTATAATATAATTTTATTTAAAAATATATTCGAATTGAAGTTTTTTAATTAATATACATTAAACAACATTTTCTCGGGTGAGCCAGGGAAAAGACTTCTACTTCCTTGCTGAATCATGTGCGCAAAGATTACTGTGTGGGTAGAGTTTCAGATATGATGTCATATCATCATATCCTATTTGGTTTGCTTACTGTTTTGGTAGATTATTTGTGACATCAATGGAAATTGCGTTCCCTACATCTAATGTTGTAAATGTTATTAAGGTTTAATTAAGGCTAAATCACAATTAAAAATGTAATACATATGTACATATATATTCCCGATCAGAGTGGATAGAACTAGAATTCTACGATGCTGCTATTGGAAGATGTTGCTTGAGTGCAACGTCTCATCGTAAGGACATAATAAGATGTCGAAAACTGTATAGGTACCGGATTTCTACTTATTTAAGTGTATATATATATTTATATATATGCTAAGTGGATTAATTGATTCCGTTTATTGTAGCAGTTGGCCTATTCTATGCTGCTATGAGTTATCTTTGTGTTCAGATGCTAATCTGGCGGAAATCTGGCTAATACTTATTGCAATATTAATATGGCATTAGACACTACGTTTTGCAGATAATATTTGGTTAATCAAACATCCTTCAACGTAAGCTGCATAAAAGTAATTTAGATTATTTCACGAAAATCGGGAGCACATCCTGAATTTTCATTTGCATTTACTAGTTTTAGAATCTAAAAGCAATATTGGTATTCGCGCTGGAAAAGTCGTGATGTCGGCAATTCCAGTTTCTAATTTCACAGGTGTTGCGGTTTTGAGGTGGCGACGTGCCTCGTCTATCGCCTAATCGACATTGTGTTTGTGGGAAACTGCGGTTTCTGCTCGTCGCTCCAAAATCGCTTGCAGGTCAAGCGCCAAAAGGCAGCACGAAAGTCGACACTGTAAAACGCGTATATAAATGGATTGATGGCGCTGTTGAACCACCCGAGCCAGGTGAGGGCCTTGGCCAGGGTGCCGCTGACTTGGTGCTCGGCCAGAAACGGTGTTATGAGATAATAGACAAAAAATGGGAGCCAGCAGGCAATGAAGCCCCCAACGACGATACTCAATGTCTGTGTTGTTTTGTTCTCCTTTTTGAGAGATGTAATGCGGTTCGATAGCGATTTGATATTGGTTGTTGTTGCGGTAGTTGCAACATCCGCCGCTCCCGAGCCTGCGGTCTGATGCTGATGATGATGGTGGTGGCTGCGCAGCCTGTCACCACACACGCTGAGATGCGAATGCCGAAAACTGTGTGTGCGCTGCTGTTGTTGCTGTTGCTGTTGCTGTGGTTGCTGCTGTTGCGTTTGCGCTTGTGTTTGTGTTTGTGTTTGTGTTTGCGACTGGGATTGCGTTTGCCACTGAGCATCTAACAAACTGCAGCTGGGACCAATACCACTTGTCATTGTGGTAATTGTCGTAGAAGCGGTGGAAGTGCGCTTCAGAGACAATGAGGACGGCCGCGTTAGCTCATAGCAACTGCTCTTGCCACTGGCACAATGTGGCGATGGCAGAGCTAGCAAAGACTGACAATTCCCACCCGTTGCTTGCACTCCGAAATTGTCGCTTTCGCTGAGTGCAATTTCTTGAAGATCCTTGGATATTGTTTGGTTGGAGAATGTCTGCGTGGTGGTCTGTTTGTTCCTATAGCCCACACTATGATCCTGTTCGGAGTAGTCGTTCTCCACATCGGCGGCTGTGTATCGCTTGAATTTCTGCGTTAGAGAAGTAAGTGTACGAAGAGTTAGTGTTGAGTATACGAGGCGAATGCCACTGACAGTTAAAGACCTATCTTGGCTAAGTAATGATGTACAACATTATATTATAATAATAGAGTATGCTGCCAACTCAACTGGCAATCATTGTAGCTTATTACAGGAGATGCGGTATCTGTTGGTCGGGCAAACATGCTTACCTTATTGTGAACATGAACGTCAGTCATGTTGTCATGTCTCTTTGCAATCACACAGGAAATCTTAGCATACACATAGATCATAACTGCCATTGGTATGAAGAAGGAGCCCATTGCTGAAAAGATGACGTAGCCTTCGTTTTGGTTATAGCGGCACTCTCTCAGGTCTCGGCGACCGGGCTCGTACCTAACAAGAGATAAAGCCAAAGCAAGTTTGATTATTAATAATATTATAAAGCAGCTATATTGATCCAGTAGAGTCTAATTGAAGCATAAGCTTACTTACCATCCCAGCATGGGCGGACATGTGATGGCCAATGCCAAAATCCAAACGATAAGGATCATTAGGAACGCAAGTCGCTTCGAGCGCCGCTTCCGAGAGTAAGTTAGGGGCTGTGTAACAGCAAGATATCTATAAAAGAAAGAGTAAAGTTTCATTTCAATGCCACTTTGCGCTGCCACCTGAGGCCGTTCTACCTGTCAACGCTGATAGCACATAAACTGAGAATCGATGCTGTGCAGAGAAGCACATCGAATGATATCCAAATGTCGCAGAGCACCCAGCCGAGTGGCCACGAGCCTGAAATGTTAACACAACACATCAAAAATGCAAATTGAATTGCCGGTTAAATAAATATACTTGTGATTGACTGGATTGAGTTGCTTACCAATCAGGTGGACTGCTACTGCCGGTGGCATAACGAAAATGCCAACGAGCAAATCAGCGACTGCCAAGCTCATGACAAAACAATTTGTGACTGTGCGCAGCCTTCGAGTGGTTAAGACAGCTAGTATAATGAGGGTATTTCCAATGACGGTGACAACGATAAACGTGCAGAATACTGCAATCAAGCAGATGCCCTGCCATGAGAAAATGAGATCGGCGGCCCATTCGGCCGCCGCATCAGATTCGTTGTAGTAGTTGAAAACAGTTAAGGTGGGCACGGAGTCAAGCGTCAAATTAGCGGAGTCATTCAATTTGGAGTGCACTGAGGCAGGGCTGAGGGGCGTCGCCGGCGATGAGGACTGTGCGAAGCTGCGGTTGCCAGTGCTCCATGTTTCCGAGTAGCTCTCGTAGCCCAATGAAACGTTCTGCTGCAATCCGATAGCGCCGCCGCTGGCTAGCAGACTGCTGGCCACATACATCAGTGGTGGGAATAAGGCAATTTGATAATCCAACTGCGAATGGACTGCCATATATGCTGTATCAAATGCTACATAGTTCAGGTTGTACAGTCGCTGGACGCAGGACTTCCGCAGTGTTTCGAATCGATATGCTTCATATTGCTTATTTTACGCCGTTTCCTCTTTCAATGGAGTCCTGCAATGAGCCAGATAACGAAAAGGACATCTCATGCCATGAATTGCACCATAAAAACACTGTATGGATATAAGATACTCAAGGGTCTTTAATGCTTTTGTACTCAGCAAAGAAGCTCGTAATAAAATAATAAATATAAGCAGCTGACTACATAATTCCGATTATTTATGACTCTTTGAATGCACAGTACTTGAAAAGGCTATGTGTGTATGCACGCTAATGGCGTTGCAAGTCTAGCAGTGCTGTATTACGTTAGTATATATATGTATACTAATGAAAGTGAATATTTCATATTTTCAATTTATATACAGACCATATCGGACTTATATACATAGCTACACCTGTAGCTTGCATATCTCTCTCTCGCTCTCTCTCTTTATTGGAATTGAAATATATATACATATGTATGTAATATATCAAGATATATATATCAACTCAAATAAAATCACTTTGAGAACTTCAACTGTTTTATAGCAATCAACAAGTTACGCAGTTCGATCACCGCTTTTGACCAAGTTTTATGTAGTTGTTTGTGCTTGACTTCTTCAATTAAGTTATTTGAGTTGGGTCGAATTAGATACGTGTTATTAGAGGTAATCTTTGACAGAGTAACGGTAGTATTTCGCCTCTAAATCGAATTTAGATATTTACACAATGTGGGTAAAAAGATTGTTACATTGACTACAAGTATTGAAAGCAAGTATTGCAATATAAGTTTCGTCCAGTTAGGTGCACTTCAAATTTCAAATTTCCGACTTTTCCACGCTAATTCACTTATTCACAACAATAAGAAACTGATGGAAGAACAATGAAAGTGAGCTCGGGCTGCCCGAAATCGACAGTTCTCGACGTTGCCATTGACAATAATGTGGTATTAAGTATTATTTGCTTTTCGTCTGATAGCGCTCACCAAATACCATGGCTGATTGCTATTGCTTATGTGTATACATATATGCATATATAGAAATGAATATAAATTGTATATATGTGTGTGATAAGCAAATTAAAGCCACAAGCAAGATAGACAATGTGACGTCGGCGAGTATATGCACACACACACACGCACACCCTCACTCACACACACATATGCATATGAATAAAAAGTACCTTATGCAAGCATTAGGATTGGGCAAAGCAAACTTTTTACCCTATATTTTCAAGTGTCAAGTTCACCTATCTTTAACTATTCCCTACTGTAATACCTCTTCAATCTAAATCGGGTCTAAAGCCTCCAGCTATATATAGACCTGAAAAAGTACATTCATGTGTCAGCCGTATTCAGTGTCATGGAATTTCTTATCGCATTCGTGATAACAAATCAAGCGATTTGCTAATGCAATTATTTATAAGCCCCAATATTTGTACACATGCTCACTACTTATTTCCTCTGTACCCCTTAATATTACTGATAGTTATTTTACAGGTTTTTTTATGACCTGGATAAGTTCGGCAGAGTATAAACGAATATCGTTGCCTGCTTCAGTGGTTGAAACAACGGTGGAACAGCCCAAAACATTATGCGTACATCATTTAATTTTAATAATACTATTTAAGTTAATTAATGCTCGGTTGTCGGAAGTAACTTAGGACTTAAACTGTCTACCCGATAAGCAACATTAAATAATAAAATTTTAAAAATTGAACTTGACATGGTTAGATCGGCTAGATCGACTCAGGTCGTCAGCATACGTAGACTATTGTTGGTCGTCCAGGAACGACTACTGCCTGTGCCTTACAACATCAATCGCATTACAGCCTTTTAGCCAGGCTCTGTGGGTGCAGGGTACAATAAATTATTGTAACGTAAGGCTTCCCACAATAATGGTCAAACAAATTGGAGAGTAAATTTATAAATTAACACCAATACATTTGCTGCGCTGCCTCGATGTTTCGCGGTTAGCGCTCCACATATACACGCACACCATATGTATGTGGCTATGACCATGTAGTATGTAGGAAAATTTTCCCTTCCGTTGCGTTTTATACGCACATGCACACACATGAGCAACATTATCTGCCATTTGGTTTTCATGGGCAGAGCTGGCGACGACCTTCCCTTTATTGCCTGTTCCCACAAAATAAAATAATTATTTATTACACAACAAAGCTTCTAATGGATATTTATATACTAACACATAATTCCAGGGCAAATGAACGCACGAACCATGCATATTTCTTCATTTTCATTTTATTAATGTGTGCATACTTATGCGAATCAAAATTGTTTGTCTGCCTCTGAGAATATCTATATACATCACTCTAAAAAAAAACAAATAAAAAAATGGCAAGAAATCCACTTTATTTGGGTTGAATGAAAGCATGAAAAGGCCATTAAATTTACCAGCTGTCAATAATAGTTTGAACAACAGCTGTTGGAACATTTGCTTTTATTTTTACAACGTGAGTACTACTCGGCGTATGAGGATGATTTAATATTACTAAATGCATTTCTGGCCTTGTGCTCTACTTTTAGATATGCTGCTCTGTAATTTGATTGTCATTACTATCGATTCGAAACTTCCTTTCCTGAAATACTGCCAGAGCTATTTGCCATCACTTTAGGGGATGGACTCGCAGTCTATAAATTAAGCATACGCCAACTTTTCGCAACTAATTTCATTAAAAAATCATTACCTTAACCACATTTTGCGCTTGCTATTTGTCTCGCATTTCCGAAAGATTGCACCACAAATACGTTTATTTTTCAATTTGTTAATTATTATAACTATTGTTCTTTATTCTCACTATCAGCACTTTGCTAGAGTACACGATGTATACGTTGTCCAAGGCAATATCTTTCACTTAACGATCTCTTGCCACAGTTCTTTGCTTCACAGGAACTGAATACAGGATAACTTGTAGATCTAGTCAATTGCAGAATTCTAATTCAATTCAAGAATTTATTATTCTCAATTGTTTTAAACATTTTATGAATATTTTGCACATTGTTCATTATATAGACATCTTAAACTTTACTTTAGTAACGTTTTCTATTGTATCTAAAGTCAAAGCTTGACACAATATGGAATTGAACGCGCCACAGGGGTTTTTTAATTAAGCGATAGTTCAATATATAAATGATCAACTCGATGTCTCTGTCACCGATTTTGTATTATTGTGACTCTTTGATAATGCAACATCATTTAGCCGAATTCAGAGACGCGACTGCATCGCTTCAGAGCACTTCCAAAACTGCCGTCCACTTTGACAACCGTAACATGCTACAACAGAGAGAGCGTACATACATATGCCTGTATGCATGTATGTATGTGTAAGTGGGCCTTTGAACACGAAAGATACATGCCACGAGTGTTCTGCACGTCTCCCTCGCAGTGCGTATGTGGGGAAAATGTATACTTTCCGTGCAAGCGGCATACCTCAACAGTTTCCAATATGTGGGACTCGTTCATAAATGTTAATGTGTATATGTATGCGTGTGTGTGTGTTTGTGTACAATGTATTCGTGTATATGAGATTAGACAGTACAGTGTAGCCTGCTGTTAATCCTTTTATCGCGGTTGTGGTTTCTATTTGCTTTGCAAAGTTTTCTGTTTAAAGGCAAATATGCTCTACGTATGTTCAAATTAACACTTGGAGGCGTGCTTTTTTACCCATGTGTAAATGTACGTTGGTTTTCATATGCCCAAAATTGCTGGAATTGGCTAAACTATGTTTTTCATAAATATATTTCCTATATAATACTCTATCTATTAAAAATCATTTCATTTCGCTCTGGCTTACTAGTTCATTTGCACCGCGAACATTGTCCACTTCCACGACGATGGAATATACAATGTGGAACGCATGTCAAAAGAACCAATGGAACGCATGCACATTTGACGCGCATGCGTAGTTTTTTGTAATACATCTGGAATTTATTTGGCTACTTGTATTTGTAATGTTACTGATATATCAAACAGATAGCGGGCAGCGCCACCGTATGCTCTCTACTAGATTAAATCGTCAAGTACTCCAATATATTCTCGAATTTATGAAACTCTTTGCTCCAATTAGGCATATGCTGAGCAGCTGTTATGATCTGGAAAAACGACAAGTTATCTCGCCTATCTACGCTTCTTGAAATTGCTCATTCTGCTTTTTATACAACGCTATTAGTACAACTTTATTGCCCTACTTATGGGACTTAAAAGTTAAGCCAAGCCGACAGTTCTGAATATTATTTAGATAAACCTTTAATTATTACCCTGCCACAAGTAAAGAAGCATAAGCATTGCAGTCAGGCGCAACTGACTGCTCAATACTCGTTCAATGGTAATGTGACTATCATACAAAGTCGATCTACATTGTTTCTGTGTGTGTGTGTAGTTTACAGATCAACTTGCTAAGGCCATGACAGTTTATAGGAAGATCTGTAGTGAAAGTCAACAGTAAAATTATTGCCCAGTTGCGAGACTCTCAACCTGGGTCGTATGTCTTTTCCGATCGTCCCCTTTAATGGGCGTAAATACAAGTATATATTCAAGTATATATTTCCATTGTTCAATGCCAATATACTCTTTTCAAGTCTAGAACAACCTTAAAATAAAGAGAACATACATAATAAAGTGAAATTCATTGGAAAAACTCTAATGTCATATTAGCAGAGAACACATCTGCCTTCAGCATACCACCATAAATTGATAAGCTCAAAGCTTATAAAGTTTTTCCATTATACATGCTATTAATACTCCGCTGGTACGTTCCATTACAATAGAGACTCACTTCGCTTCAAAGCGAAGACATGTAATAATTTGTTTTACGGCATAACGTCACAGGATAGCTGAGCCTGTCTGCCTGCATAATATGAGTCACATTATGACAGCATAACTATTTTTACGCTCCACTATTGATTCGTTCATAAAGGGCAGTTGAAAACAATTGTCACTATTTTTAGCTGCTCCACAAATAGGTAATAGCGGAATTTTAAGGCAAGTAGGTAGATACTTAACAGAAATAATAAAGAAAGCAGACCTTGGTGTAAGGTGAATTCGATATAGGTGAAGCATTGAGCAGACTAAACAGTTGAGGACCGTAGCGACTGCAGATGCTGGCCATCTATTGTTGTGGCTGGGGAATCTGTGAAAGTCATAAAGGTTATACTATAAGAAATATGATAAATTGAGCTCAGTTTGAAAATTTGGTTTATTAAACAGGTAACATACACATATACATATAACCACATTTTTACATTTTACATTTTACATTTTTATTGTTAAATCTTACTTCGCAATTTGTAAAGGGGAAGTTATTGTTTCACAATCTATTATTACAGTTCTGTTTCAGATTTATTCTGGTATAATTATATCAATTTCTATACTAACACCTGCTGGTATTCATAGAGGTAGGATAACAATTGTCAGATGCCATTGAAATAAAATATAAATAAAATACCTATTTTAGCTAGCCTGTTACAACTATTTTACAAAAACCGGCTAAAAAGCTGGCTAATTTTAAATGTAATTCAAGTTGATACTCTTTGAAAGAAAAACTGTTTATATGGATTATAATTATTATACATTAGGAGTATACAAACATTAAAGTCCAATTAACTACGGCTCTTGCAATAAAAATATAGTCTGATTATGTCCACTCTGTCGAAAAGGTGAGAGGTCACTTGTTAGGCAATGAGTGTGAAAACCAAATAACACACAAGTTTATTAACCATAGAGAGGGACAGAGGGGGGAGAGAGAGAAAGAGGGGGAAAGTTTGGTTTGGTTTGGTTAGTTTGGGATAGAAGGACTTTAGTTATAGCTACAACTGCAAACATCGCTAACATTAGTCAAGCTTAGTAATATGCTGTTTCAAAAAATATACACATATGTAAATACATTCCCAAACACTTGAATATCACTTGGTATGTATGGGTTGTTAGTTTTTGAAATTCAATTCTCTTGCATGAAAGTCGCATTACATTGCATTTTTAAAACGCCGTTAAGTTACTTGTTTGAATACATCAAGTTTTTCTTCTTAACAAGTTAACATTATGATTTGTTTGTTTACAAATATATTTACTCAAATATTTTTGCCCATATAGTATTATAATAATGAATGTATTGGAATTCAGTGATTACTTTTAGAATAAATTCGATAAAGTTTGTTTTTGTTTTAATTCAATGTGTTTCAGGGCGATATTTGAATATTTAGTATTTATTTTGTATTAAATATAAATAAACATGCTATATGTACATATTAGTATTGGTATTTCGGATATTAAGATACGTTTATGCATATATATAAATATACATATATTTAGATTATTATACATATACGTGTATGTAATAAATACAATTAATAATATTTAGTCAGCATATTTGCTACATTTTATAAAAATAATGTTATACAAATGAGTTTGTAGGTTTACGTGTGTTTGGGCTTGGAATAAAACGCCACTGGGCCTAGCTAGAGGAGTTGGGTTTAACATATTAAATAATTTATTCCGAATGTTCGGCGCAATACATGTATATTTTTGGCACTCGTAATTATGTTTTTCTTCTCAATATAGTCTTATATCCATACAAAAATTCTGCACATTGCTAACTAGAGTTAAACAAATATATATATATAGAGATGTATATATATATGTATTAAAACAATGTAATATTTGTTTAACTTAAATTCAAACATGCGTACACCTATGGTTTGTGTAACACTAGTCTGTCTACATTTGTTCTTTGGCAACTTAGTTCAATAAAAATCGCTGAAGTCTACTTGGAATTGTCAAGTTTAAGTTGCTTACAGATTTCGAACTGTCCGAGGTGAGTTCAGTTGTTGTTTTTCCATCTCGAAAGCAATAAGCGCCAGCGATTTTTACGTCTTCTGCTTCAAATTTGCCATATTAATAAATGATTGGTGCTGTCTTCGCGACCAGCAATTTCGCTAAGGGAGTTGGCACCAGAGTTGCGGAAGTCTTCGTAGCCATCGCCACCAGATATAATAAGTATATTCTTGGTTTCCGACTTTGCTTTCGAGTTCTTTGTCGAACTGTTAGTCGAGAAATAATTTTAAAAAGTAATTCTACAAAAGTTCAATATATAATGTTGCATAAGAGCTCACCCTTGCTTGGTATAGTCATCGCTGGTGCCGCTTCCAGTTTCTCGTGATGTCGCAGCTGATATGATTTGTGAGCAACCCTCTAGGCCATGCGTCGGTGACTCGACAAAGGTCAGGAATCGCACATGACCCGTGTGCCCGTGTGGTATGCCAGTGGGAACTATATTGTGCGCACCTTTCTCATAGCCCTGGGCTGGTATAGTTAGCAAAACTCCTGCGCTCGTGCCAATCCAAATCAGATCCTTACAACACAGGAGAGAAGTTACGCGCAGGCAAGCTGCCTTGTGTTGCCTAATAATTTCGTCGCAATTGGACAACATCTTATTGACTGCAGGAGCAAGGTTGACTTCCGTAATTAGCTGGTGGCTATTGAATAGGGTTCCAAATTAAATACGTTATTTACAGATTAGATCAGATATGGTAGCACTTACGTATTGGAATGAAAGCACTTAATGTGAGCTGAGTTTTGAATGGATATCCACACAAAATTATTTGCTACTGTCATGTTCGTAATTGGTTTTGAGTCCGAGGATATTTGTATTTGATTGATGACCTGAAATATTCAAATAACGTGAGTACTCAATGTAAAGAGCTCAGCTTAGGCTTTTGCTTTTCTTACCGAAAAGGACTCAGTATCTAACACTTTTATAATCCCCTGTATTGAGCACCACAGCTTTCCATTTACATTCAGCAACTTAGTCACCGGGCTCGACACGGTGCCTATTGAAAGACGATGCGATGAGCACGTATTCCAAGAAGTCGCTGCAAAGTAATTAAATTCTAGTTGTAGCAATGTAATGCGAGTCTTCTGAATTCTGAACTTACCGCCATCTCTCAGATAAACACATATGTCGCCATTAGCTAAAGATACAAAAACACGATTGTCCAGATATCTACAAAGTAAGCGATTAGTGAGCGATTCTGTGTCTAATCTTATGAGGGAGCACTTACAATATGGAAAATACAGCTGAATGATGTTCAATTTTAATACGATTCTTCTTAATACGTATGTTGTCAGTACTGTTGTAGACGTGAATGCAGCCGTCTTCAGTACCGATCCACATTGTTGATTGATTGCTTTCGCTTTCATCGGGATTGGAGTCCTTTAAGTAAACCAATGTCAATGCAAATGTCGAGAGCTATTTAAATCAATGCTTACTTGCTGCCCATGATATGTGGTATGTAGTGAGGGTGCAGGGCTGGGCATACGTTGTTCTAGTGGTGCAGTGGAGACAGCGTCCGCCTCGTCGTCGCTGGAGCTGAGATTTAAATCTAGCGGAGTATCACTGCTCCCGCCGCCAGCAGCATCTGAGCCGTTATCTACATTCGAAGAGGGGGTTTTCTTTTTATCTGATACGCTCAATACAGTTGCGGTCTGGGTAATGGGCGAGATGCTTTTGCGATAATCGCGCAACTGCTGTGTGTAGCTATTCGGTTGTGTACTGGTCTGTGGCTTGTCCTCCTGTCCACTAAGCCGATCACTTGGGCTGCTGCTATACGCTGGCACAGAGGCCACGCAAAGTATGCGCGCATTGCAGACTCCATTGCAGCTGGTTACATTTGGCTCCGGGTGCAAGGACATTATGCACACTTGGCCTACGTATCCATCGCTGTTGCAAACCCACACATCTCGCTTGTCGCTCAGTGTGGCAGCTGCACAAGTAAATTGAAGTCCCGCGCGTGTCTTGCGGATAGGAATAGATGTAAGGAATTCTGGAATGGGATGTCGCTCTTGTGTGGCGGCTGCACATAAAAAGGGAATAGAAATCAATAAATATACACATATTCAATTCAAACAAATAGTTCAGCTCTTAAAGCAATTCTAGGATCATCTCCAAACCTACCCAATTTTAATTTAGCTTCATTGAATACCTCCTCCCAGTTGGAGCGCCTATCTGTTTTGCTGAATACTACCGTCAACTTCTGACTTCCATTGCTGAAAAGGAAAAAGGGATAGGATTTTCATAATTGTACTGGAATATATGCAAAGGTATCCTTACGGCGAGCTAACGGTCAGTTCCAACATATTTAGTTGCGTGTCGTTTGCCTGACGGTCGGAGAGTTGTCTCTGAATGTCGCGATGCAGCTCGCGAATGACGTCTTCGAGATACTGATGAGGATACTTAATTGATGTCGTGATCTCACTTATCTGTTGCAATTTGTTGCAGTCTTCGTTCAGATTTTCAATTTCGCTTTCGATGCGTTTTATGTTTTCATCTTTAGCTAGGAAATACTCAGGTAAAGCTTTGGCATTATATAATAAACTCAGTTTACTCACACTTGACAATCTCTAGGCAATCTAAAGAAATTTTTGTGAGGAACTTATATTTGTTAGTGTCCAAGGTAGTAGCCACTGACCCGGGGCAAATGGTGGTATTTGGTTTCCTAATGGTCCCACTGCGTTTCTTTATACTAGTGAGGACCAATAGATCATTGAAAAGGAAAAACCCGCGATCCTTGCGAGCACCTTGTCCCGACGGCATTGACACCAAATCGAATAGCAAGAACTGCCGATCTGGCGCTATTAGGTCCGTTATGCCTTCTATAACGCCTTCCAATTCTCGTAATGTGGCTTCGCGCTGTCCATTTTCCATAATCTCGCGTTCCTTGCAATTGATGTGGACTAATATATCGTGCACGAGCTTCAGCACCTCCTGCAAATGCTTCTGATCTGGGTGGTCGTGGTCTGTATGCTTTATGAGGCGCTGGAAGAGCAGCTCGTAGCTACAGGAAACAAAAATCATATCATCATAATTCAGAATTATTAACACTCATACGTACTTTGGAAACTTCTGCACCGGCTTTATGAGTAAATTGTCCAAGGTCAGCTTTCCCTTGTGCTCGCGGGCCGTGGACTCCAAAAATTTGGAAAAAGATGGTCGCTGATGCTTCATCGAACGAATTGCGTTTTTGGCTCGATTACAGTTGTTCACGAATGACGTGTACACCTCGAGGACTTCCAGCTTCGAAAACTGAAAAGTTTTCCAATATGATGTGAATTATTTTATAATAATGTGAATATATATTATTTGTTTACCGTTTCAATAAACGCATCTCCAACCTTTTGCTGTACATCCCAGTCGTCGAGCCGGTGCTTCAACTCAGCCAGAAACTTCTCATGTATTTCGAGTATGTCGGGCACCATAAAGAATATCTCATCAACTGTCCGCGTATCAATCATTCCCGCATGCTCTGGCGACTTCAGAACTTTCAGATACTTAAGCACAACTATTTGCAGAGACTCAACATAGGATTGCTCATTGCGGTAAATCTCTTGGACGACGTAAGTGCGAGTGTCCTATAAATAAGAGGAGAACGCCGATTTATGAGAAACGAATCATTCATATGAACTGTTATAGTCTAGCCATTACTACCACCACACTTACGCCATCATAACCGCCCAGATTCCATTTGCAGTTCATTTCAAAGTGTGCTCGCCTTTCCGAGTCGTCTTCCGAATCAGAGCAAGTGATGGAAGTCATTTTTTTAAGCCTATCACATTTGTCATTTTGATGGGACGCCGCACCAAAGCCGGCCTTACTGAGCCGAGCAACCGCGGTAGTAGCCTGCGAGACGGCTTGTGATACACTGCTGCTGCTGCTGTTGCTGCTAGTCGGCAGTATCGACGCTGCCGCATGCGGTTGTGTCACCTGAGCTTGTGTTTGCGGCAACAGCGAGGCAGCAATCGTATTCGACGGTGCAGTTATGGTAGCTTGCAAGTCCAGCAAACTTAGGCGTAGATTCTCGCGATTGAGCGACATGTTCGGTTTTAATTGTGACTGGCTCAGGCTGCTAGTTTCTCTTCTCCTTCTGCTTAGTTTTGTTTACTTCGAATTAGTGTGTGCACTGATTGTTAAACAACACCATTTAATATTGTGAGTGTCTAGCTCAACAATTGATTGTCGCAACTTGTCAAATAAAGCTGGTGAGACTAAGTAAAGCCGCGAGCTTGTCCATCTATTAAAGGCAGGCAGGCAGCAACTAAAATTGCAATACACTTCATTGGTCTATGCGCACCGAAACAGGAAAGACAGTGGAATCATCTGGAGGACTGGAGGAGCAGGAATTTCAGATGTACTGAGTGCGGCTCATTGATAAATCTGCGTAGACGTGCGAGTGGGGGAACAGCTTCGCAGCCCACGAGAGTGCATATAGTTTGTGGAAATAACTACAGACACCTTACGCCTTTCCTAGCCACAGCAAAACAAAAAGGTATTTGTGTAGGAGTTTCTTGGCCACTAAGACTAAACCTGAAAGCTCCCTTACATATACACTTATATGCATATAAAAAACACAGATATACACATGTATATTTATGAATGTATGTAAATACACGCAGAAATAAACTATGTGTAGAAGAAAATATAACAAGAGTCAGGAATTGAGTCAAATAAAATATATAGCCAATGTCTGAAGTTGTATTGATTGACTTTGCACACCTTAAACTAAAGGGACTACCAGTGCACATGCGAAACAACACAACACAGCACAGCACAGCACAATTACAATTACAATTTATTCGATCTGCGCGGCGCAACAAGAGGTTGGGTGTTGTAGCCGAAGTGGTTTTGTGTATGCATAGGTATGTATGTAATTAGATACGGACAGACGGACATATGTATGCTTTTCCACTAGTTACTATTTTCGCCCTTCAGCCAGGCAGTCCCTGCTATCCTAGTGGGCAAGGATTTTCAATTGCTTTTATCTATACGCGCGCACACGCGTGTACATAAGTTTATGTATATACTCGTCCGTCTAGCGTAGAGCAAAAGTATTTTGTTGCTTTTCCATTAATTGACGTTGTCCTGGTGGGATTTTGTTGGGATTTACTTAGAACTTTGCCGAGTTATTGCCGATTTTTGGTACACTGCAATTGTTGTTGAATTTTTCAAGTAACTGCCTTGATTTATGTATTTGCCACAACACCACAAAATAAAACAAACGAAACACGAAAAATTTCGCCATACAACTGAGGTACGAAAAGCAAACAAGAATTTAAACGCGCGCATTGACGTTGGCGGAGAAGATTCTGTTGCTGCGCGGGAGAGCATCGGCTGCTAATGTGTGTGAGGTGTGTGTGGGTATGTGCGTATGTGATGCGGTTTAGTACTCACATTGTTGGGGGCGCATACAACTGCTGCACAGGAGTGTGCTACTCAACACGTTGAAAAACATTCCATTGTGCCAAATACACACTTAAATTCCATTTTTCATATTCCAACTGAAAGCAGACACACTCCAGCCAGGCTGGCTCTCGCGATAAAATTGGAATACATTTTGCCGTCTGCGTTTGCATGCGACAAGTGTCCAAGGAAGAGTATGTGAGAGTCAAGCGTACTTCAGTACACTCAGTTAATGCCGTTCATTTATTACTTAATAACTTTAGCAATAATATAATTATATAAATGCCAACGGGAAACTAACAAAATATTTATATTTGTCTAAATATTTACACGTATCTTTGTCTAATTTTCATTCAAAAATTTATAGATTTTGAATAGTATCTCTAATATTTAAACTCAGATTTGTTTTGTACCACCAATTCGAAGGGATAGTCTCCAAATAAAATGAAACTGAAAAGCTTCAGCCTGAACCACGGTGCACGACGCGAAACAAAGAGACGAAATAAAGTTGCGAGGCTCTCTTCTAACACAGTGACACATTTCCAGTGCGCATTACTTGTTGGAGCATGCGCAGACGCGCATTTTCGCATTTTCCAATCATTTTCCCAAATTCTCTGCAAACCATAGAAGACTCATATATGTACGTGTGTATGCATATCTGTGAGTCTTCTATATAATATATATATACATATATACACTTAAATGTATATATATTTAAATGCCCGATTTATATAGTTCTTTGGGAATGACCATAATATTTTGAGATTATAAAAACAACAAAAGTAGAAGAACTTCATAGTTGCAGATCAGAGAATAACAATAGCAGAGCAAATAATCAGAAATGTGTATCCCATACATCTGTAGATTAAGAGATAGAAGTGCGTATGATATTACTTACCGCAATCATTTTCTGACGCTGCTCGGAAATCATATTTTCACTGGAGCCCTTCAGCAGTTCCGCCAGCAAAGCAGCTGTGGGTGGAACGCCAGCGGCATGAGGCAGCTTTGATTTGTTGTTGCCACTACTATTGTCGTCAGCGCTTCGCTTCGTGTGTTGATGGTGATGATTGTGATGATGCTGACTCTTGCTTTCATTAGTCATTGATAGATTACGCTTGCTGTGATGCGTCTTCGTAGTGGGTGCCTCGGAAGCGGCACGTTTTATCTGATGCTGCGACTGCTTGTCGGCCATTAACATCGTCTCGTTAAGATCCTTGCTAGACAGCGAAGTGGGCTTGGTAACATGCTCAATTTGCGAAGGAGTCGACGCAGCTCGTGCATGGGTGGGCACTGGCAAGTACGCGTTCGACTTGCGCACACGCATCGAATTGGAGTATTGTGGCATATTGCTACGCGTGGAGCCAGTTGAAGGCTTCCTCTCAGATACGCTATGCTCACGACGTGGGTGTAGCCTAAGGACAAATCCACATTCAAGTTGAAGTTAAACTGCTCTAACACTAGTTAAGACTCACCTGTCGCTGTCGCGCATTTCCTCTAGAATCTCGTCGTATTGCTTACGATTTGGCTTTTTCAGCTCAGCTTCCAGCATTTGCCCATACGGGCCGCGCACTGTGAGAGGCCGCTTTGAGTAGCGTTTGCTTTCATAATCTCCGCTCGGCGTCGGACTCCAACTAACGCGTTCTTCAGTATCGGACATGGAATCTGTATGTAGTATGCTATTGTTCTTGCTGTTGTTATTGCTGATAGCATCGTCCTTCTCTTCGCTGCTCTGGCAGCTGAAGCTGCTGAGCAGTTGAGTCCGGTCATTGGACCTTCTCCATAGAGGCGAACTCTTCTCGAGCTCTGGGGTCTTCACCACGAACATGTCTGGACTGTTGGTATCTATCTGCGAATCGTCTGGCGAGTCTGGGCTAATCGCTTGAAAATTGACAATAGATAAATCTAGTGCTAGTCCACGATGTGGTTCAACTGGCTGATGCCAATCTGAATTATCTATGTACATTCCCTTACGCTTCGTAGATTTATCCAAGTGCCGCTTCTGGCGCTCTCCAGTGCTGTGTCTCGGCGTAGCTATTGCGTCTGAGCCCTGCAGCTCTAAATCAACATCGTCTTGAGTACGCTGATCGTCAACTGAATCGAACGTACTAAGTCGATCCGACATCGACTCTATCGGGGATAAGATTATGTCTTTCCTTTGTTCGTCACCTTCTTCAGAGCTCCGACTCACCGAAATTGTGGGCAACAAATTGCCGGGTATAGTCGTTAACGTCTCTGTTTGCATTACTTTGCATGCCGCGTGCGGGACGGGCGGCTGCAATGTTTCCGGCACAATGCCGAATTCTGGTGCCAACTCAACCCATTCTTGAGCGGGTGTTTCGAGCCACTCCTGCGAGGCACATTCATAGACCGGCACGGGTATAAGGCAAGTAGTAGCCGTTTGCAAAATATTTGATGCTGGGGAGTCAAGCTGGGGCTCCTCTTCCATGTTGTCCAGACTCGATGCAGCAACTTCCGAGCTAACTTGGGTGGGCTCAACTATATTGGGTGCTTCAGTCACATTTACAATCACCGTCGCGCATTCCTTGCTGACATTATATTCCCCTTCCGAATGTACAGTATCCGATAGCGACTCCATTTTGGCGTGTGCCGCGATAACACTACTCGCAGTAGCAGGTAATATACCTGTGGCACTGCAGTTGTCTGTGTTGAATATATCTTCTTCACTTATAATATCAGGCACATCTTCTAGAACATGCTCGAGCGACTTCTCCTGCCCGTAGTTTAGGTTAATAGACAGGCCCGTGCTCTTAAGCGGTATGTGTACCCAACCTGGGTCTGGTTTTACGCTCGGAATATCCACAGATTCTGTCGTCTTGGCGTTCCTTTGAATCGAAGTGGGGGTTTCAATGGCCTTGTCCCGCCGCAGCCGATCGCGCAAAGCACTTAGGGTTGATTTACAGTCAATTTGAGAAAACGAAACAGAACGAAACGGCGATATCCCTTTCTGAGTGCTTGTGCTGCTTCCAGTGCGCGACTCTGCTGTAGACAGCTGCGTAGGCCATTCGCTACTGGTTGCGTCGACCTCGTCACCTACTGCCAGGGGCGGCGGTGATTTGGATTTCTCACGAGTGCACATCACGAAAGCTTCCAAATTGGAGAGACTTGCGTTTGGTCTCATTGAGTGCAAGATTCGTGCGGCTGTAGCAGTGCCACTAGCACTCTTGTTGTTTGTACTGTTCTGTTTCTGTAATTGGCCAGTCATTGCTGGATCCGAGTCTTCCAAGCTACTAGGTAACTGACTTTCCTGAATTTCAATGCTGCTGGTTGTCGAACTATTATGAGGTATTCGAGGTTTGCGCGGTGGTGGCACTGGTGGTGGCGTGGGCGTTGATGAGGCACGTGAACTGTTGCCACCACGCAAAAGCTCCGTCAATTCTTTGAGTCGCTCTGATCTTTCCGAACTATTGCGTTGCTTGTCTACACTGGATGCTCTACAACTTTCCGAAGAGACAGCCTCGGAGGGAACTGTTGGCTTTGATTTGCGTCCAAAAGTCAGACGTTGAAAGCGGTCTAAGGTGTTACGTCGCTTATCCATCGCGTGCTAAAAGCCAAAAGTCAATAAAAAATCGAAACAAAATTATATTTATCTAAGGAAACTAAAGTCAATCTGGTAAATTTGTATCTCTGTTAGAGTGAAGTTTATATGAGCATAAAAAGAATTTATTTTAGATACATATCTTAAGATAACTTTAATATAAATTCGGACTTTACAGTGAACATTAATAGATTATAAGAAGTAAATCCACTGAGGCGTGTCTAAATACAATAGGTAAATTATGTCCACCTGGTTCAGTGACTATCAGTTAGAAAAGAAAAACATGTTAGATGCTAGAACAACTGAAGAAGAGTCATCTTTTTGGTGCATTGTGATACATAAAGCACATTGTAAGAAAAAGCAAAAAGGCTATGGATTTAAGTATACATACATATAGATATACATATATTTATATATACATATATGTACAGCAACAAAAAAACGCACACAGTGATATTTTTAGTATAAACAACAAGAATTTATACCGAACACAAAAGAGCGCGTGAGCGAGAGCGAGAGCGAGCGCGAAGAGCACCTAGAAATGTAAATATATAGATATATGTGCCAGGGAACATTTAAAAAGATTCTAACAGAAAGCACAGCGAGAGAGCAAGAATATCTCAAACAAATTGTGGCACAAATATCACATCTATGTATATATATAGTATACGGTATATGTATGTACAATATATATATATATATATATATCTATATATGTGCGTACATAATACATATGTATAGTCATAATTATATCTGTAAGTAAATACAAGTACGTAATCAAGCTAACTATATTATATCGCCAACAGAATTTAGCTAGAAAATAATATACAAAATTTAAGTTAGAGTAAACGAATGACGAATTCACTTGTGCGCCTACGAAATCAATCAAAAGATCTCTAAGACTAAACAGATATTATAAAATCGGTGCTGGGAATATTCATCGGGGCGTACAACGGACCAAAACTGATATATCTTTCAAATTTAATTTAACTTTAAGTTTGGATCTTTTTCGTAAGTTTTTTTTTTTTATATTTAATATTTTACATTAATAATTAATGCTAGAACGAAGTAAATTTGAATTTCAAAATAGGTTTCAGTTTAAATATTTTTGTTTATGTAAATAAATTAAACAGCGAGCTTGAATAGATTCAAAAGGAGTTGCAAGGTCAAATAAAATAAATTTTAAATATTTGAGGATTATTATATCTGTTTCTGCCCTTATCAAAACTACGTATCATACCTAGTTAACTCTATTTACAATATTATTTAGTGTTTTCGACAATATATTATGAGCTACGCAATAATACTTACATCTCTGTCGCAGTTAAGTCCAACTGACGAGCCTGCATAAAGAGAACTGTCCGAAGTTTGAATAACTGGAACGTCCTTTAGTTGCAAAGAAGTATTCT
The DNA here is from genome assembly GCA_035047485.1 of Drosophila peninsularis. NCBI lineage: Eukaryota > Metazoa > Arthropoda > Insecta > Diptera > Drosophilidae > Drosophila > Drosophila peninsularis. The sequence goes on from JAWNPN010000027.1 coordinate 3,429,983, forward strand.
TATGTTGAGGTGTAGAACAATTCAAAGCGCAACAGCCGGTGTATCTAAAACTGTCTACAGATATTCGAGCGAAGGTTGAGTTTGATTGGGAACATACTTTGTCCAAATTTCGATTAATCTTTGAAGCGTCAATTGAAGGATCTTCTTCAAAATTTTGTACTTTGTTCGTTATCTCAGGTGATTCGGATAGATCAAACTCATTCGAGTTTGCATTTTGAAAGAAATCAATGCGCCTGTCTTTTGACTTTGCAGCATTATAATATTGCGAAATTTCGTCACTATTGGTGTGCGAATGCTCTACGTGCCCTGCTGGGTTCGTGATCCCTTTTTGTTTCGAATTGCAGTTTTGATTAGACGGTTTTTTAAGATATCCGCAATGATCGTAGCGCAGTACACAAGTTTTTTTGGGTGGCAAATGTTTATTTGACGTTGCGTCCAATTTCCAATTATAGTTGTTGGGATTGTTGTCAGCGGCATGAAATTTGCAGCTATTTTCAGCTTCCACTGACGTCCACCCGTTGGCGTTCGAGATGTTTTTTGACTCAGAGCAGCTCCTGGTTCCACGTTTTGAAGTATGATTATCCGACAAAACAAATGGCACAAATCTCGGTTGGATAAGTTTCTGTGTTTGAAAATTTTCCAATCGACGTGTTTTCAGTGCAGGTTCAGCATTATAGATGCCACTGCAGGCGGTGACTTCAAAGCAAATTCGATTGCGAGATTTGGGCTTCGGTGGCACTGGCGGCGGATAGCGACGACCGCAACGTAAATAAGATCTATAATTATAATGCCTGCTAAAACGGCACGCGTCATTGGGCCAATGTCCAACTGTAGCATAACTATTTCTAAAAACTGTTCGATCGGGCTCAGAAACTTTTAATAACTGCTGCTGCTGCTGCTGGTGATGCTGGGTAACATTGTCAGAATTAGTGTAATGAATTATTGGTAACACACTCCGCGTTTCGTTTGGTAGAAAAAATGCTGACGCGTGGGGCACTTCAACGTTTAAGGCCTTATCCGTCGTCGATTCTTTTATGTATTGTGCTATAGTTGATGTTTTTGACTTGTGTTGTTCTATTTCTACACACGGCAGCGACAGCGAGCCAACACTAACGTCATCATTAGCATCAACATCATTATCATTGGCTTCCTCCTCATCGGAGACAAAACGATACGACGACAAATCAGACACTGAATCCATATACGAGCGATAAAAAGCTACGATGCCAGGCTGTTGCCGCTGCTGCTGCTGCTGCTGCTGTTGATGCTCTTGTACTTGGTGTTGCTCTTGCTCTTGCTCTTGCTCTTGCTCTTTCTGCAGTCTCTCTCCACAGCACCGTTCGCAGAACATCCATGCCCGTGAGCTTTCTGAAGCATTTTCGTTTGCGTGCTGAAGCTCTTTACGCACTCGATGCATCTGTTTCTGCTTTTGCTTGGACGGATCGTAATCCTCATTGTTGTTGTTGTATTCCGCTGACAGTTGCTGCCTTCTATCTAATTGTTCTACGTTTTCCGACACTGATACATTTTTAATATTCATCAACTCCGACTGCTGGCTGTAACAGTGATGTAATACCTGATGAAGCATTGGTTGATATGTTTTCAAGTGTCACTGCACTACTTATTTGCCATATTTAAATCTGAAATGGAAAAACTATTAATGATCTACAAATGCGGTTTATTTTTGTACACTCACAGTACGGCCAAAATGAAAAACTTTTGCTAGTAAATAATCTGAAAATAAAAACAAAACACAAATTTGTACTATAAAGAAAAGAATTTCCGAATCAAAAGCTCTGAGTCAATAAATCCTAAATGAGTAAAGTACGGATAAAGATATCTGAAAACACATAAGGTATATTTACTCGCAGTCGTTAGCAAAGCCTGAGTCGCTTGCTTAGGCTAGCTTAACGAAACTTGATAGATTTGTTTTCTTGTTACCTAATACAATACCAATAGTAACAAGAGAATTAAACACATATGCAATTCGGTGCATTGCAATTGGTAAGAGCATTGAGGCTTCGGCTTTCCAGAGCCAAAACAATATTATTCCCTGACGTACTTTTCGCGGTCTGTTTACTGGAATGCTAAGGTATTCGTCTTATCTACAGCTTTATCTAAGTATTTCATAAGCAAATAAATAATATTTTAAGAATTTAAATTAGACTTTAAGTAATTACTCCTCTGCGGATATTTCAGTTTACGTATATGTGTATTAACAGTAAATTATATTTATATCTTTTTTTTTTAATTAGGTATGTATCAATAAGACATCTATCTATTGTAATCCAATATTAATATAATGTGTTTTCAATGTGATGACAAAAACTCTTCCCTTGAAATTGCTATTTGCATGAAATCTGATCATCTTGCCCAAGTACAAATCGGTTAAATAGTATTTAAAAGTTTCCAAATGCCATTAGTCTGGTGTGTATAGTGATAACTGATCAATTTATTTATGATATATAGACCTAATTTAAAAATTTAGTGTTTAACTTAAAATGCATTGGAAATATATGTTTTTGAATCATAAATGGTAAGTTTCAATATTTGGAATACTATATGAAAATGGTGTAGCAATTATACAATAATCCATAGACCGATTGCTAGTTTTTAATTTGTCAATTCTATCGATACACACTTCAGTTGACCTTTGACATTTCCAACACTAAGCGGCAGTTACTTCCTTAAAAGAAATGCCTCTTTGTAAAATCTTCTTTCATTCGTCTTGCACCGCTGCTGTCAGCATTCAAGTTTGATTCAGGTGGATATCATTTTGAGCGCGTATGTCTACAGCCGTCAAGATCATAAGCTTTAGAATACTATTGTGTATTCAAGCAAAGTAAGCAGCTAACAAGTATGTTTATCTCGTGCTTATTTATTTACATTTCTTATCTTTTTACTCGTTTCAATAAGATTTACTACAGTTGGCATTACATCAGGAATATGTTTTTTTTTTTTGCCTTGAAACCACTGAAAATGGGAATTTGGGGTATTATTTTAAATCACAGGTAAAATAATCTATATATATATATATATATATATATATATATATATATATATATATATATATATATATATATATATATATATATGTATACTCTTAAGGATCAATAGAAGACGGTCGGTGTTATAGGAGCTACAGATATTAAATTTTACCTAGATGGCAAGTCTTCAATCTTTATAGCATGTATATATATTTATGAATTGAATATATTATCAGTGTAGTCAAAAACATTTTAATGAGAATGAGTTAGCATGGGAATTCCAATTATTTGTATATATCAAAGAGTGATATATGAAAAAAAATAACTCACACGCAAAATGCAAAGCGTTTATCCAAATACTTCACACCACTATTGGGTATCTTTGCATTTTTACGAATATAAAGAAAACATTAATCAGAAGTGGACGAGCGACCAACGAAATTTTGTAATATGAATATAAAAAGCGAAAGTGTGCCGCAGCCAAAAGTGAGCACACAGTCGGTAAAGAGCATCTTCAAAATACAATCATACCGCTTTTTCAGTGCATCTGTATCTGTATCTGTATGTATGTTCATGTATTTGACTTCTTTGCTTGAAGCTAAGTGAGCATTTGTATGACTGCAAAAGCTGCTTTTCATGTTGTTTTCTTTTCTTTCGCAGCCTTTTTTTTTTTTTTTGGGTAAACGAAAGCAACTCGAAGTATTGGTCGTCGCCCGTTTTAACTGGACTGGTACTCTTCGAAAATCATTAAAATTCTGGTAGCTTTTGACCAACCATAAGATCAACAATACTTTTCCGTTGCATTGCTAAAAGGAAACTACGAATTTTAATGAAACAGCATTCATTAAACATTAAATATTAAATATTATAGTAACGAATTGAACAAAATATAGCAAATTTGCATGCGCTCATGTGACCCACATATATTGTAACTACAAAGCCTTGTCCACGCAAACCTAATTTTAGTTGCTACAAAGAATTTATACCGATCCATATATCCAACAATGATCAAACGAGTACTTTTTAAATATAATAAAAAAAATAAGAAACTTTAACACTCTTTAATATTTTTAAATTATTTAATAAAACTCACTTAATATTTATTGTAATATCGGGAAATTCGTAAATTACGAATAAAAACAAACAAAAATCGAAATTTGATGTTATTTACTCCGCAGCACTTGCCGAGTATGACCGTTGCTGTTCGCGATCGATTGCACTCTATCAAGTGCACTGTAGTTCATTTTAAAGCACTTAGTGTTTAAACCTATCGATAGTTTGATAAGCACATAACAAGATCCAGTTAACTTGTGCCCCATATTAAATTGCAAATCATTTCCTCACCGCCAATTTTCAATCTTGTTTCTAAAATAACAAAATCAAAATGTATTGAGCTTTAAATATATTCTCTGCACGATATGTTTTCCGTTGACTAAAACAAGTTATTTATTTAAATTTAATGTTATTGGCATTCCATTACCATTTGAGTATAAGCTTAACACTCTGAGATTGCTTGTATATATCGATATTTTTGTAATGTTAATCGGTGCCATTTTGAGTAATATTACTTTAACAGACTGCAGATCGACCTGTTAGCTTAACAGGGTAGCACGCCTCGTTGTTTACACAATTCCTGAAGACATTAGCATATTTCATAACAAATTGAAAACTTATTCCCAAGTTATGCTTGTGTGCATTTAAATTTTAGCATTTTAAGGCATCAATTGAAATTCAATATAGTTGCCCCAAATATGCAACGCAGCGTACTACTTACCGAAAGCTCAAGAGGCGGAAAGCAGTTTACAGGCATTAGCAAGCAGTAGTTGCTGAGGGTTCACAACTTGGCTAAACTGCTTATCTTCATATGTTAGAGGAAGACGCCCCAGATACAGCTTTAAAGCCTCATAAAAAACATATCTTCAACTAAAACCAAATAAATGTACAATTTTATTTAATCCAAAGTAATAATTTAATAAACTGCACAGAGTAGTTGCCTCGGTCCCTTGTTCTCTCACGCAATATGTTCCGCAGCCGTTCTTATTTTGATTTACCTTGGATAATACAATTTATAACTACGGGCGCTGGGGCGTTTGAGATGGATAATCTCTGTTATTGTCATCTGGGGGTAAGTCGCGCTGGTTCCTTCTGGCGTTGTTTATTGTAGATGGCACATCCCCTGTAAACTCTTCCCTGTACCGTGTCCACTTAATAAGCGTTTCCGGTGATCTATAGAGAAATATAAGCTTGGCATATAAATCTTCCTCCAAGCGATACTCTTTGGTCTCCCGCACCAAGTAGATATCGTGGCACAGCTTCAATATTCGATCTACATAAGGTAAGGCCTCAAACATTAGTCGTCGGTGATTGTTGGCTATCAGTGTCCTTATTAGCCGTGACACAACGTAGACGCATGTTGTATAGAGACCAATAATCCTAAAGAAGAAACATATTCATTAACTATTTACTTAAAATATCTATTGTAATATATTTGGCCCAGAGCCAGAACCTCAGAAATTTGATTATACGGACCACATGGGGAACGAACGTTTCAGGACCCCGACAGGAAAACGGATATTTCAAGTAATCAGTCAATTTGTAGACCATACTTACCCAGTTTTTTCTAGGAAACTCATAGTCGAGGGAAATAATTTATCAGTGAATATATAAAAAACGACTCCTCCGTCGCAGTCACTTGAGGGTAGGCGTGAAAGAATGTTTTTGTAGAACTTGTCTGAGCAGAAATCATGCATTTCCCACCAGACTTTACCTTCATCCGATTTTTTGTGCAAGATTATCGGCCTATAAAATTTACCTGCAAAGTAGAAATAATTTATATTTCATAAAGTAAACATTCCAAATTTAATATCTCTCTAGACGGACGGACAGACTTGGCTATAGCAATAAAGCTGACACGATGACACGATTACTTCAGGCTCTTACATACATTTTCACTAAAACGTTATACTCCAATTTCCCATTTTCAATATATACATTCTTTCATACTCACCATCAAAATCTTTGATAAATTTAACAAACACCCTCATCTTTTGGACCGTAAGGAATTTGGGTAATATATCGGGCACAACAACTCGATTGTTGTTATTATCCTCGGATAATGCTTTAATAAGCATTTCTCGAGTCAATTCCTTGTTCTTCGACAGGGTGTATTTTGTTTCAAACAACACAGTATCTGTCATAATGCCGCCATTGAAGGACAGTCTTACACGGATATCCAGTTTCTTGCCTGATGGAAAGTGTATTATGGCAAGTCACATTTAGTTATACACTCTCGGCTCACCTGTTCTTAGGTCATTCAACAACCGCTTCTGGTCAGGCGGTGACATATTCCACAACGTGACAGAGTTGCCGTCAAACTTAACTGATGTAATATCAACGGCATCGTAAATCATGATGTGATCGGTGGCAACAATATCATAATTAAAGCTTTTAAGCAATTGTCTATAGTTACGCTCTGAAAACTGTTGTATACCAGAATAGCTTTGGGAAACGTAAAATGGTTCGTAGTGCCCGATTTTCACGGAAATATCGGCTTTGCGAGGAACATTTGGTTTTCCGACCGTTCCGACCAGGGCGAACAGAAATAGTGGACTCCATATGAGAGTTATCAATATTAAAATAATTGTTCCACCAATTAGACATTTGACATAAAATGCCTTGGGCTTTCCTCGTAGAACTGGAAAATCTGCATCCATTTGTCTGTAGCAACGCACAATAAATACGGATTGATAAATATCTTCCATCCTAATCCACTCCATAACGGTAAGTGTAGTTTCGATGCATAACCAGTCCAGCATCGTTCGCAAGATGTAGAGAAAGGGTATTTCCATATATCTAGAATTATTTATATTGATATTAATTAAAATAACGGAAAACATATTATTTACTTGGACTTTCCTTACATTTTAAATACCACATAGTTAACCATAGAAAAGCTTTTTGTGAAAACGTTTCCCAAAATGCGCTTCGGATAGCCGCAACGCATCTGATAGGCGGAGAACAGCATGTGCAAACACTTAATCAGGTAAAATGCAGTGGGTGCAGTAGCGCCGAAGCTGTGCGCCGTAACATAGGGAACCAAGAAGAACATCCATATATGTATTCCGACGACCGTAACGAAGTGAAACACAATTTTGACGACTAAAGCTTTGCGCAAGTATATTGCACGCTCCGCCACAATCGTTAGAAATTGCACAACGAGCATGAAGAGGAAGCTGAAGGGCACCTTGTTGCCTTGTATATACGTCTCCAAAACACTGGTACTGTATTTATGGCGATACTAAAATAAATAAAGATAATAACCATATTAAAGTCAATTTTATTATCGATTACCCCAATATGTAATGCTATATACTTATACTAAAATATATTCAAATAAATATAAATATTAATTGCTACACAATGTTTTTCTATTATACCCGCCCCGCACGATATCCTTTGCTGTCGGCCTTCTCGATATTCGCCGTACAGCCTTGACGTCGCTAGTTCCCACGTAAGCCTCACACAAAATTATTTTACGCCTTGTCCCTGTACAATACTATTCTTAACTTGTATGATTATCCACAAAACTATTTGGATAATAGGTTTGCGTCCTTGCTAATACCACAATTCCCGAACTATGTACTTTAAAAATATATTTTTTTAGTAGCATGCAGGGTCATTATAAAACAAAATTGGCAATGAAATCATGACACTTACCACAAACTTAGGGAATCCAAATAACAAAACGAAAAAGTTTATAAAGTCGCATAAGAACAGCAATGAATAGACATCTGTCGATAAGCGTGCCTTGTGTAGCAAAGCCAGAAAGAATTCATTTATTTCAGATATAAATCGACTTTTGTGCCTGTGGGTCGTTTGAACCTTTTATTAGTTTAGCTTATAAATGTTTTACAGCTATTACCTAAACTAAAGCGATCATATTAATAGTATTCGAAGGTTATTAAATGTCGGACTGTTAAGAAGAGTCGGCTACTTCCGACTAAGCTCTGCCTCGCTTTTGTTGGCATAACACATGACATAATTTTACTTGATTTTTTAATGGATTTTGGGTATAACAGTATATAATAACTATAAGTTGATTAGTCATATGTGATATGCGTATTACTTACTTATAGCTTTTCATGCTATGACGATAATACTCTGATTCAATGTTACGATAGACATATTTATTTTCGTTTGCTGGTCGCAATAAGTCATTGATATCCCGTTCCAAATCGGCTGCATTCGAACTATAGGTATCATTTCCTCTTTGCTCACTTCCAGACTCTTCCCTTAAATATTTGAAAAATCAATAAAAATAAATATCGCAAGAAAAAAGTAAATACCTTAGTTTCCTCAATACATCAGTTGGTTGTTCCTTGATGATGGTTTTGCTACCTTGTGAATTTATTTGATATGTTTACTCAAAGTAAAGATATATTTCATAAAGCACTTACTTTTGGCGGTAAGCTCCGATTCCGAACGTGGCATATTCCAAATTCCCTGCTTCTTAAGCATGTATCGATGCCAAAATAGTACGATCAATAGCAAAAGATCATAGACGGCCTTGCCATGCTTTGAAAAGAGCTCGAAGTCAGTGGACTTGGCCAACTTTATAAGCTTGGGGTCAAGAACAATTTTCTGATGCATTATGCACTTCAAAAAAATCATTGCCAGTGTGTAAGTTATAAGAGTAACCCAGAAAGTCTTTGTGGGGCGAGGCAATGTAAGGGCGCCCCAGTAAAGAACGAGGAATGGCATTGGCAATGAAATGATTGAGGAATTCGCAGCTTGGTTTACGCATACAGCCAGATAGCAAACCACCTCTGTGTTGGCAATGATCGCATACCATAGAGAAATCAGCATTTGCACGCAATAATTATGATCAAGAGCAGTGAAAGGATTGTGATTTGGCTTAAGACGAAATCTCGATTCACTTACTGGAAGATTAATTGCCGTCAGCTGCTTGCTAAATTAAAGTAGTGAGTTGTTGCAGGTATATTTGCTTTCTTAAGATTTAAGTATGGTATACCAGACTTGAAAAAGACTTACTCATAGAGGGACTGATTCAAGAAACTGAACATTGCAGCAGTATTGACTAGTCCCAGCCGATTCATTGTACTAATGTCCTGTAATGTCTTCTTCTCGGCTGAAAGGACTTTATGGACAAATCGATAGTTTCGGGACAAGCGGTTTAGCCGAAACGTCACTAGTATAATAAGATCGGAGAAGAGTTTTGCTACAGGATTTATACCAAAGTCAACTTCAGAATCCGAGCAATACTTGTTCCCTTGTGGTGTTGTATATTCCTTCCTTTTCCTAGACTGTAAATACAAAACTACTTTTAGTGCCAAGGTTAAATTGAGGCGTGAGCTATTATACAGATAGAAGAATATCGCGCGCGCGCCTGTCCTGTTTCTCTAGAAAATCATACTCTTCATACAGAATGGGATCATCAGTCTCATTATGTTCCTCAAACATGTAGTAGTCTCCGGTTCTCACAGCATGGGGATGAAGTCGCAAGTCTCGGTGCTTCGCCGGTGTTGGCCGGGCTGTTTGCGGCGAAGAAAACATGCTACTAAAATTGCCCTTAAAAATTTCTTGATCCCGCGGATTAATTTCCGGATGCTGTGTTAACGCATGTATCTCTATAAATACGAATGGTCAATTTATCTTTATAACCAAGTATATATTACCATCAGACTTACTTCTGTACTCTTTTCTATTGCTAGCCCTGATGAACTCCATCTTCGCCTTTACCCTTTCAAGCACGTTCTTTTCGTACTCCCTTCGATCATAAATTTGCTTATAATGTAAATTTTCAATAATTATAGCACCACTACGAATATATTTTGTGAAAGGGTTACTTTTTTTAATTGATTATAAATAATAAATTATGTGAATGTATATAGAATAGTATATTATATTATATATATATATATATATATATATATATATATATATATATATATATATATATATATATATATATATATATATATATATATACATATTCAAACTTGTGTAGGTAATAGCTACACCCATTGCAAGCTACCCAAATCGAAAATATTTTACCTTTCACAGTTGTAATTAATTAACTTTATATTATATAATGTTCATATTAACCGGTTAGACTTTGGGCAATATTGGCGCTAAGAATATCAATTCATATAGGCCATATAAGCATAAGAATAAAGCGGTTATATAAAGGAATACTAATTGTTATTAGCTTACTTTACATATTGACCTTAAACTATGTATTTGGCAGCTACGAATTAAGGCTCTCTAGTTTAGATAGTATCAGGTTGGTTAATTTAGCAACGAGTTTAGAAATTTGTTTACCATTATTATCTCTTGTGGATAATCTCTTGTGGAGTAGCCTAGTTGTCGGATACAATACCTCTTAGATAGCTTTTTAAGAGATATCTTGCTTTTCAGTTGCATTTAACTTACCGAGATGCCAGAACTGTGTTGGCTTGAGTATCCATTACTAAATGACAAAAATAGTATGACCGAAATATTCGATGCTGGAAGATAAGAAAAGCAAAAATAATCCCATGCCAGATTAGAGGGTTCTTGAAGATGAAGCTGCTTGGGCCATAATAGTAGTTGTCCGTTTCTGCGGTTTGATTGTACTTTTCGTGCTGCGGCAATGTCGGCTCGTAGTGCATAACAGCAAATAAACTCTGATAATCTTGCTTATCTCTGATGTGCATCATACTTCCAATTACAACTATGCAAACTTTGATAACTATGTTGAACACATTAAAGGCGATGAGGCAGTTCCAGCGACAGATGATGTAGTAAATATTTTGTAAATAGACCTCCGATCCTTGGAGCATAAATACCAATGCAAATATCAAATAACCTAATGAAAGCATATCCATGCTGCACACACCGCCCATGAATATGACGGCTAGTGTAACCCAGAGAAAGCTGCAGAATACTATGGTCTTAAATACATCTGCGTAATTGCGAACGAATGAGCAGAAATCGTGTGTGGGATTTCTGAAGTAAACGTGGCCCAGCTTAGCAATATTGTGAATAATATTCTTGTTGTCTCCGCCGAGATAACTTATACTATCTTGACGAATTTCTGCTTTGAATGCCTTTCTCTGGCGAGATATTAGCAAAAGGACAACGAAATCTAAGAAAAGTTTCGATTTGAACGGAGTGTCAAAATATTTTACATCAGTCTGGTTACTCCATTCAGTGGGATTTGCCAATTTTTTAGCTGAATCTGAAATAATTTGTATTAGTCGTGCCTCAGATGATATTACGTTATGTCATTTTATATATACTTACCATTGCAAAGATTTGGGGGAAAGTGTATTAAATACAAGTATTGTACAAAGATCGAAACCACAAAATAGAGTTGGAAAATAAACCAAATGCGAGCGCACTGCAAACGGTTCAGACACAATAGAATTAAAAGCCAAAGGACGTATGTCACTGCAATCACATCACATCTATGCACTATAGCCGAGACTAGACCAATTAAGGAGATTTCCAAGCCAAACTTGAAGTATCCATAGTTAAGTAGATACTTCAGCAGTCCGGAGAAATCGTTTTCAGCATGTTGTCGAGATGTATGAGGGAAAAGAACTGTGCGATGCCGGGCTCCACCCACCGAGAGTTGTATCAAATGATCACGCAATTTTACTACAGCGTGCAATGTAGTTACGATCATGTATATGACGTACGGGGATAAATAGCGCAATAGTGAGCCCCAAGTCTGTTCAGTTTTGCGCAGACCTATCCAATCGGCAAAATTAATGGTTTCGTTTTGCTAAGGATTAGAATTAAAGGCTGATTAAACTTAAGTTGCAAAAGGATTAGAATTAAAGGCTGATTAAACTTAAGTTGCAAAATATAGATACATTGTTCTTACACATTGATAATCATACTGCGAGTGATTCAAGTACTTGATCTGATAGATCATTTTCATAAGTATCAAAACCGAAACCCAAAAGGTCACTATCCGAAAAATGGCGCGTCGAAGGAATGGATTCACGCCAACGCTCATAAGTGACAGTACAACTAACAATAGGTTGAAGCAGCAAACCTCCGAAATGGCACAGATATAAGCTGCCAATATAACAGCTTTAATCATGTGAATTTCAAGGAATCGCCACGCAACTGATTTGCAAGGACGGAACCACAGAAGAACCGTATCATGTAATCGCCCGTACATAAGCCTAAAGTTTGTTATCACTGTTTGCTTGCGCGACATCCTGGGAGCTTGCTGTTGGCTTGAGTGCACATTGGAGCGCCCTCGAAAGCTTTGATTTCTGTTCTGGATTGGTTTTGGTTGACGTAGCGACTCTATGAAACGCGCGTGAAAATAATGAAGTTGAACGACCGTAAAAATAACTGTTAATGTTGGAACAAGCAAATGCAAGAAGAGATCCTTAGTCTGATATCGACGTAGGCCAATATCACTTTGCCTACATGAGTATATTGGATTAGACATTGCTACCATGGCGCTAGCTTTAGTGGAACTTACAAGTTAGGCTGAACATTTAGGTATGTCGCCCAGTAGCGATCAAAGTAATCGAACTGATAAGTATAGATAATGGTTAAAATCGTCATCGCATAGAATATCACAAACATCCAATAGCCGTATAAAAATTTTATCCAAAGCTGCAAAGACATCTGAAAAACCATCAGAAAAAGAAGGAATAGTGACATGTAGCAGATGCGAAACCCAGTCATCACTTGATCGAGCATAGCGCACAGAAATATTAAAATGATCAACAGCCACATCCAGATGCGCGTCACAAAAGTTGAAACACATTCAAAAACAAATATGATTGTCCGAGGTGCCCTTGACTTTTCGAATAGTGTGTGCTCTGACCGCGAATGTCGCGATCCGAAAACATGTTGTAATATGTCATTTTCAACTTTATCCTCAGCTTTCTCCTTAAAATATTGGTGCGACGTTATCCAGAATATGAAGAGAAAAACTGTCTTCACGCTTAACGGAACGCACGGTCGAACTCCACTATCCCGCGGATGAACAAATCCAATTTGCACAAGATTTAATCCGTAAACCTGGAGAGTATGTGGTAAAAATAAGAAAATTATTTAGTTTTGTAGCGATGCTAAAGAGCTTCTAAACAAATTTGATAAATGAAGAGTATCCTGAGACTGATGTAGTTTTCAGTAACGGGGCCCCAAAAGTTAATACAATTTGCATTCCTCTCAAGCAGAGTTTTGGAGTCAGCTAGAGTGTATGATAAAGCTGCTCTCGCAGACAGAGATACATTTTTATGTCTGGATTAAGATGTTATACATCACCTGTGTGGGTAACTCCCTTTCATAAAGATTCATGCCATATATGTACTGTGAAATAATAAGGAACTCAGCGTACAGTACAACAAAGAAACTGGAACGCATCATGGATCGCCGCTGGTTGGGTATCATCCACAGGATATTGGCCCAAATAAGTAACACGAAAGTTAACCAGCTATGATAAATAATTGACCAGATCTGAAAGTACATAAAGAATGGTTAGATGCAGGAATATGGGCAGGAGGTTAACCAACAAACCAAAAATATATATTTGCGTATATGATATATATATGTCTGGTCTTGAGTTGGAATATCGCAATAATATGGTATTACTTGCCATCATAATTATGTTAAACAGTATGTAGCTATTCTTGTAAATGAACGTAGTCAAATCGCAAACCAAATAAAAGAACTGTTCCAGTTTGGAAGGCTTCGCCACACCAGGTTCTTCATCGTTGGCTGATTGTGAAATTACTGAAGCTGAAAGATCTTCGTGTTTTGACGCTATTCTCCGTCGGATTGTAGCGAAAACTAACTTGCTCCGTTCCTGGTGTATAACATTGATCATAAGAACAAAGTACGCGCACATGAATGCAACTATGCATATATATGAATCGACGTGCAGTTTATTATTTAGGATCAATATAATGCCCTCAGTATTACGCAACAAAAGTAAGGCTTCAAAGCCCATAATTCTGCAAACAATAGATTACGGCTGTATACCTAATTAAAGAGTTTGGTTCAACTCACCGCGCCCATATTGATTCGCTGTCCAAATATTTCTGTATTATAGGCATCTGGTATGACACAAAACAAGTGATTTGCAGCAACAAAATGATGGCAACGACCACCATAATATTATGCAGCCTGTTGTAAAAAATGGGTCAACATTAAGATAATACTGCAAGCGAATGATACGTAAAGGATAATCAGATCTCTTAGTCTCAGATTAAGAAAGTACTACATTCTTATTCTCTTAGTAAACTCGTAAATAGTTTACAAATTCGGTTCAAAAACAACTAGACTAGAAAGGGATGAAAAATTATCTAACCTTAAATATTACGAGACTTAGAAAAGTATTGTACTATCTGTATTGACACTAAAGAATAATATTGGCTTTTAATTGAAGAAGAATCTATTTTTCCTATCTATATAAAAATGGGAACGGACGTTTAGTATAAGTACATCCAGCAGTCTAGTTTCAATAGTACCAAAAGATAGTTCATCTAAAATCTTAACTTGCAATTCACAAGGGATTTTATTCCACATCCCATGGACATTGCACTAAACCAAACATATCGTTTTAATACTCATTCACGAAAGTGAAATGAGTATATTGGTTTTGTCTACTGTCCGTCGTGCTATCCATTAGGTTATTTAGTAAATCTTAACTACGATATCAAAATACACTTCTGATATATGTCTGAAATGGTAACATATATAACAGAATACATAAATAACTAATACGTGTATTAAAACGCAGTAGATAAGTTTCCTGTATGAATATAAATACCATTTTAATTTTTTGTATAGAGCCCAATATATGCCAGCCACAAGGAACAACATGAAGTATATACCGCCAGGTAATGATGGCCTCAAGATTGCAGCGCCATAAAGAACAATTAGTGAGAAAATTGGAGCTGTAAATGATGAGAAGATTGTAGTTCGTTGCAGTTAAACTACATAGAAGTAGAAATGTAGCTTACATGTTTGTAATACAGAGCGAATATAGGCAACTATTAAAAGACGATGCATATCTGAATATTGCACGCTGTCTTCAGACCTATTTTCAGTCTCGGCTTCCAAATGAACTTTCTTACCAGATATTTTAATAAAAACTAGTATTATTAAAGACACAATAAAAACCAGTAAATCTGGTGAGATCCAATAAAATATTGCAGTTGCCCTATAATGTAAAAAGTATCTTAATGCTTCTTTCTGTTTCTAATCCTATATCGCTTACTTCACTCCAAAAAAAGCAAGGAATCCAATTTGAAGTAAGATTACCTTTAACGGGTACTGTGTACTCAGGTGGGGGACACATAGATCGAATAAGTTCATTAGGATATGGCCACAAGCAAAGATAGCACTCAATACACAATTAAACAAGAGAAATTGTTTTAATAGTTGCCGTTGAGATTGACTTTTAGTTTGCAAAAGCCATGGTGTTGTGAAGAACATAAAAAGATAGATCACTGATAAGGCGATAGGCCGTGACAACGAAGCTGCATGCAACAAAATTAAGACTAAGATTAATATCTTCCACCGAATTGCAAGTACAAGTGTATTTCTTACCGAACATTAATGATAATGGCAGTAATAAACGCACCAAACTAAACAATATTACTTCCGGCATTTTGATAAATTTGCGAGTACAACAATTACTTACAACTATATATATTAAATTGTTATTATATTGAGAATGAGTATAGTACACTGACATTCGTTTGAAAGATTACTGTGATATTTTCGTATTGTGAACATAGAGTAGCCGTCAGAATACAACTTATTTCATTAGGTGGGCCACAGAGCACCAGAATTTAGAAGACAAATTGGTTTACGATTCTGAATAACTGAAATTTGCTTAAGTTATTCCACTCTGAGCCTATAAGCAAAGTTGTCATTTAAAACGTTGACTTTAATCGAAAGCATTAACATATTCTTAACAAAAATTCCTTGTGTCAATGAATAAAAATAAAAATATATATTATTTATTTATTATTTGTATTCGTCTATATATGTGCTGTGCGGTTAGTGCTAATGAAGCTACAATTCCATACGCCCGCTCGATGGACTTTAGGCTTTAGGCTTCTTTGTTTTATAATGTTGTTTGTTACGGTTTCTTTTTGACTATAATTTCATACATCCTGTGCAGGTCTTAGTAAAGTTAACGACCAACTCGACAAACTTCTGGGGCTGGTCCACGTGAACTTTGTGGTTAGCATTTAAGTACTCGACATGCAATTTTGGAAAGAATTTCTTCATTATCTTAATATTCGTTGGGGTTACGAATTTAGTCTTTTGTGCGGCAATTAGCAGGGCTTCACCCTGGTATGGCGGAAGACCCTTTAGCGACTGGCCGTAATTCACCATTAAGCCATCCCAGCCATCCAAAATTGCCTTGGCATTTGCAGTCCACGCGAAACTGCCATTATCGGCTTTCCGTAAACTCCTAACAATCAGCATTACGTCAGTTTCGTTTTTAATAAGCTTCCTGATCTCAGGAAGAATGAATTTGCGAGCCTCTTCCAGGGATAGATTTGTGGGAATTTCTGGCAACACATCCACCATCATCTTGAACAGTCTGGCTGCATTGGCGGCTTCCGGGGGCACCGGTCCTGGAGTTATGTCCACGACGATGATGCGTTCCACAAGATCGGGCCTGGTCAGCGCCAGTGTCATCAGCGCCCGCCCGCCCATGCCGTGGCCCAAGGCAACAATGCGCTTCAACTTTCTCTCCTCTATTAAAGCTTCCACATCGGCAGCCATGTGCGCTGGAGTGTGGCTTTCACAATGCGGACTATCGCCATGGTTGCGAGCATCCACGACAATGAGCCAGCGCGAGCCCTGCTTCATCATATGCCGAGCCGGACGACGCCAGTTGGCTCGCGAGAGATTCAATCCATGTAACACCAATATAGGCGGGGAGTTTACTTGACTGTGCGGCATCTGATAAGTTGTGGAGTTCATTTTGACGGTCTCACACGTACATTTCGAGTGCACCATTAGCATATGCAGCCGTAACATGCCAACGGAAAATTTGGAATCCTGACAGAGTGAAGCAATATAAAAAGAAAGTATGATTGAACAATTTACTCATTATTATTATTAATTTCATAATGACTTTACCTGTATTAATATCGGGTATTTTGGTCTCAGCTAAAATAATTGATCTGTCCAACTTAACACTCTGGAACATATTTCAGACCATTTAAATTTGAAAGCTAAAAACTCTATTCTATACTTTTACTAACGCAAACCTTACTCCGGATAAAAGCTTTTCATGTCAATGACCAATGGTTGGAAATATAGCGCCACCTATGTTTCATTGGCAATTTCAGCGAATTCATAAACAAAACAAGGGATGAACCATAGGTTAGGAAAAGTCTAACTCAGAGAAATTTAAATAGTTGACAAAGAAGACAAAATTAAAATCAATTAAATTATTTCTTATTAATTATTTGTTATATATTTAAATCATGTTAAGTCTAGGAATTTTTTCATTTAAATAAATTTATTAAAATTGAAACACTGCTGTAATCGAAAAGATCTAGTTAGATTTGTTATCAATTATACCCTTTAAAAAGATATCATATCTCTTCCGTAAGTGGTTTCCATAAGTAATTAAATTATTCATTAATTATTTGTTATATATTTAAGTCATGTTAAATATGGAAATTTGTTCATTTAAATAAATATATAAAAAAATTATACACTGCTGTAATCGAAAAGATCTACAAAGATTTGTAATCGATTATACCCTTTAAAAAGATTTCATATCTCTTCCATAAGTAGTTTGAACATATAACAATTGCGTTCGCATATTTCTCAACCCCTATTCAATGTCAGCCAATCAGAGCGCTTCAAACTGTTGCCCATTCAAAATGGCTGCTTTAACTGCTCTTCGCAGATGCTGCACACAATAAGGGTTGGAAGAAATCCAATAAGTCTAACTAAGGACTCAACACAAACAGAATTTATTCCAATTTGGGCTTCCAAGCAGAACAGTAGAGACCCTGGGTCAAAAGTCTATACAGAATAGGCCACTATATTCTACATACAGTCTATATATACATGCAGCATCCGAGTGACCAACCAACCTACATGCCAGAGGTGCCGTTTCAACCACTGTGGGGCCAGGAGCCACCACCGCCGCCTCCTATAGTGCCCTATCAGGACCTCATTGCAGGCTTTCCGTGCTCCGATTTGTGTAAGTTCTCGATTTCTCGATGCATGACCTTAACATGAATATACTTATTTGTATGCCACAATGTTTTCGCATATAGCGCTCTGGCAAAGATCTCAGGTGACCCCGCTCGTCAATCAGCGTCCGAGCACCAACGGCCGCTCCCAAGGCTCCTCCTCCTCCAGCTCGAAGAAAACGCGACGCCGCGTTGCTTCCATGGCCCAGAGACGGGCTGCGAATATACGCGAACGCCGACGCATGTTCAACCTAAACGAAGCCTTTGATAAGTTGCGACGGAAGGTGCCTACCTTTGCCTACGAGAAACGACTTTCACGCATTGAGACGCTACGCCTGGCCATCACCTACATTGGCTTTATGGCAGAGCTGCTGAGCGGTACGCCGTCCAACAGCCACAAGACCCGCTCGGACATTTACGGTGGCATCAATGGACATCATCACTCAGGGGCCGTGCCACCAGGACCGCCAATGCATCCCCATCATCTTCATCCGTCTGCCTACCAGCGTGACTTTGCTTCGCCTTACAATCACAGCTTGACATAGGACGATATTAAAACGAGGAGGAGTATTACAATATTTTACCGAGTTATTTGTTGCCATGCCATGTGTATAGAGTTAAGATTAAATATATAAATGTGATAGATGTGTAAATTGTCGATTGTGTTTGTGATTAAGTTCCTCATCTATAGTGATAAAAGTTTGACACTAGTGCAAAAAAGTAATTTTAATTTGAAATGAAGCTACTTGACTTATGTAAATAGATTCACAGACGTCTTAAGGATATATATTATCTTTATTTGTTACACATTCTTCGGTCTAATACCCCAAAATGCTGATAAATGTTGTAAATAAAACCAAATTGCTATTGATTAAGCGACTAAACAAGTTTAAAAGTACTCAAGTGATAGCCAACTACAGAATACTCAGCACAAAATGTCAACAGATAGAAGACATTCGCTGCAAATCGCAATATTTGCCACAGCTGACCATACTCATAGCTAACATCTCTAATCTTGCAATGTGACTGACTTTGTTGGTGCACAAGTCCAGCTGTACATGATTACAACTGTTGTTAACCTGAACAATTTGGTGGGTTTAAAAGATTTTACTACACTTAACTAGCAGAAAGTCAGAAATTAATCAAGTTCAAAGCCAAGTCTCTTACCTTAACTGAAATTCAATTGCATTTATTATAGTTTACTCTGGAAATTTATTAAATTAAGAGAAATCTGCAATAAAAATAATAGCCTATGAGATTGTTACTGAAATTCCGAAGATATTGGTCAGCTATTCAAGTTAATATAACTCACAAGCGGTTGAAAATCGCGGTTTCTTTGAGGTTGAATAGCGAATTTCATTGATTACTAACTTGTTCAGATTAGGTAAAGAATGAGCAACAACAACCACCTGATAATCCACGCAAGAACCACACTTCCAACAGCAACCTACGACCTTATATCGCAGCCTGATTTGCGTGCGAACTGTTGCAGCTGCTGCGGCACATGTTGATGCTACATTGACGTCGCATTAGAGGGGGGACAGAGAGCCCAACAACGATTAGATAACAACAAAAAGTTGGACAACATAAACAAAGCGTAAAATTATTATTAATAAATTAATATGACAGGGCTGCAATACAATGGCAATTGTAGTAACAACCCTCGTGCGGCAAAACAAGTGTTACACTTAAGGGGCGCGATTGCACACAGTCATAATACCCTGTAATTATAACCTCGGTTGGCAGATAGTATTCCATAAATGGTCAAGAGATAGCTATTATAAAAACATTCTTTAATTTTTAAAAGTATTATTCATATTAATAATTAATTAATTTACTGTTTATTCAGGGAAATTGACACAATATATATTATATAAATATTTAATAATTCAAATAAAACTAAATAAAGAAATCGAATGCGTACAGAGTATTTTCTAGCTTAATATAGTTTCTTTTCAGACATGTTATTCAGTCTAAATACCATGGAATTTTTGCGTTCACCGCCCAATTTAACCAGATTAGCTGTCCCTTTTTTGTGTTCTTCTGTATTGCCACTGAGCAAATTAATTTTGAGCGTATAAATAGAGAGGGGAAGACAATCTGTTCGACCTAACTAGAACCATGTGAGGGTTGTTTGACTGCTTCTGCCTCACATACGGCGCGACCATAGTCTGATTTTGATCTTAGGTGTTAGCATCGGTAGCTGGCTATATGTTTTGATGAATTCGTGACACTTCATGCCGCATTAGCATGGTCAACTGCCACCCCACTCTTTACTCCTGCCGTTAGGGTTCAGGACTCGCATTGACTTTGTGAAGTGTGCTCACGTGTCTGTGATTAGCGACTTATGTCAGAGTCATGTCTATATGTAGTATTTAGAGTAAGTTCCTCAAATCCCAAACACTTGGCCACCTGCTGTGTGTGGGAAGCTCAAGCTAAACAAACCTTACTTCAAATTCCAATCTCTTCTCACATCATCATCTTCTCCATATGAGATGGGATTCCTGCCACACGTCGCTCACTAAATATTACTCAACTTAGCGTGGAAAATTAACAAGTCTATGAACAATTTCTAACTGAGATTTACCGAATCCACGCGCATCCTACCCTCAACTCTATTGTGCGCATGTCAAATTTGTGTGACAAATTAATTGAATTTTGTTACCATTTTCAGCGAAATTATCGCAAAAACTTGAACACTTGGTGGGCGGAATTCAATATATATTTGACGTTATGATAGATGAACTCAACAGATGCTTTGAAAATATGCTATAAAGATTAGTATGTTACGAAATAGAACCAAAATGAATTGACTTCAGATTTATTGGGTAAAACGATATAATAGAGTGGTCTTCAATAAGATCAAATATATTCTTAGATCACAACCAATAACGTGGTTCAGAAACGCACGATTTGTATTAATTAAAGCTTCAAATTCATTCATTGGGAGCAGCTTTCGACGTAAAAGCGTAATCAATGAAATTATGAAACAAAAGTTCACTCAAAAGCTTAAAGCAAAAAGATAAACAAGTTTATTTTATGCTTTCGACAAGTTTATTCATTTCGTGCAATCATTCAACGTTTGCGATTTGTAATTTTTTATGTAACATTTTAAAAATTTACAAACACATTTAAAATTAAAATAAATTGTCTAATTTATTATTATAATAGTAGACCAAGATAGATGCAAATTTCGAGCACACACACTCGGAAGGGCTCCAAAGCTTCAACATATTTGTCATTTTGGCGAAATTGCAAAGAGCTTTAAGCTAATCGACTAAAAAGCACTGCATTGTTTGTAAACATACGGGCCGGCAATGCATATAGTATAAATTTATATTTTCAGTGTAAACCAAACTCTCTCACTGGAAACATCATGGCAAAGGCAAATGAACAAGAGTTTCTCGACTTTCCAAGTTGGTTGGATGATCAGATGTTTGTAGAATTTCTGCGACGCGACTTTAAAGACTACAAGGCCATTAAAAACTTTAAGGTGGAGCAGACAGGTGGCAAAAGCGAAAACTTTACATGTTTGGTGGTGCGCGTAAAGATTATTGTGGAACTGAATGGTAAAGATAACCTTAAATAAATATGTAGCAAAGCTTCAAATAACTATAGCCACATGTTACAGATGGCAGCCAAGCAGCTACTTCGTACATAGTCAAGTTATTGCCCACGACTTCAAGCACACGAGATATGATTGCCAGCTGGAAGATCTTTGATAAGGAGAAGCTAACCTATAGCAGCTACATACCCGAGTTCGAACAAATGTTTGTGAAACACAACAAACAGTTATCATTTGGTCCCAAATTTTATCAGCCAACCAAGCCGGCGAGCGAAGAGCTGATCATCTTAGAAGATTTGGGAAATCGCGGCTTTAAGAATGTGAATCGCCAGCAAGGTTTCGATATGGCGCATACTAAAGCGGTTCTTGATAAATTGGCCCAATTTCATGCAGCATCTGCAGTTCGCTTTGAGTTAAAAGGCGCCTATCCGGAAATGTACGATCGAAATCTGTGCAGTGAGGAGGATAAATTCCAGGAATTCCGTGATACGCAGGCTAAGTCTCTGATCAAGGCACTGCCCCACTATGAAACTACATATTTGGAGAGCGAATTGGTAAGTCCGCATTATCTGCAAGCCCTGTATAACAAGAACACTAATCATTTAATTATGTTATAGAAAACCTATACTTCCATCGCTCCGGATATGTTCCAGGCGCATGCGCCCAAGTTTGAGGACGAATTCCGTTGCCTCAATCATGGCGACTTTTATTGCAATAACATCATGTTCCAATATGATCAAAATGGAGGAATAAAGGAAACATACTTTATCGATCTGCAAATGAGTCGGTATTGCTCCCCTGCACAGGATTTGATCTACATTTTGCTCTCTTCGGTTTCATTTGAGCTTAAGCTCTCCAAATTCGATTACTTTGTATTTTACTATCACAGCAAACTAGTTGAGTACCTTAAGCTTTTGGGCTATACCCGTCCGCTGCCAACATTGTCGGGGCTGCACGTTGCAATCATAAATCACGGCGATTGGGGTGAGCAGAAATATTTATATTGTATTACTTAAACTGATCTTTTCTTATCTTAACAATTTTAGTTTACCCTGTTATATCGCTTCTGCTGCCGCTCGTGCTCATCGATCCCAGCGAAAAGACTAACATGGACACAATGATGGACCAGGAGAGCGAAGGTGATAAGCTGAGAAATACCATGTTTGGTCATCAAAATGTTGTCCAGCAATACAAGCAATTGCTGCCATGGGCACACAACCGCGGTCTATTTGTGTATAAGAGAAGATAACTGAAAAGCAAATATATTTCTAAGGCCATTAAAGAAAAGTGCAAATGTAAGCTAAATATATTGAGCAAGTAAGATTGTGTGTCGAGACTACCCGACTAGGGAATACCTGCACCCTTCAAATTCTGTTATTGCAATCATTTTACAATTTTATTGTATAATACAAGAAACACATATACACAGGCACACGAAGGCCGTATGGGCTGTACTATGGGAACTTAATTATGGAATAATTATATCCTGAACCCATTGAATGTGGGAAATCAGGGTATAATGTTTTTGTGAAAATGTATGTAACAGGCAGAAGTAGACGTGGCAGACCCCATAAAATATTAATATTCTTGATCAGCTCGTTGAGCAGAGCCGTATCCAGCGTCCGTCCCTCCGTCTGTCCATCGGGCCCTCGGTCCCTCGGTCCGTCCTCGGGAACGCAGCAAGCTAGAGACTTCAAATTTATTGTGGAGATCCATGTAATGAATATTATAATAATAAAAATAATATAATAATATATATATATATATATATATATATATATATATATATATATATATATATATATATTTTTATACGTTTTCTACAAACGAAAAAATACATATAAATGACAAAATTACGTTGTCAAAATGTGATGATGAATTCATATGTCCAAAACAATAAGTACACACAATTTATGTATTCATTACAGGACCCCTTACAATAAATTGAATGATACCATACCATCTTTTGTGGTATTCAAGCTAAAAACGAAGTCAGATTACCAAAAGAAACGATAAAGCCGTCCAGTCTCTAGCTTAAAAGGTTGAGATCGCTGTGCTCGAACGGAATGATTGCATTTGATAAGATCTGCCAAGCCTCATACTGTCT
Organism: Drosophila peninsularis; assembly: GCA_035047485.1. Lineage (NCBI taxonomy): Eukaryota > Metazoa > Arthropoda > Insecta > Diptera > Drosophilidae > Drosophila > Drosophila peninsularis. Next base: position 3,453,857 of record JAWNPN010000027.1, read on the forward strand.
GTTACCTAATATTATAATGAGTTTGTGAAATTGTAGTAGCACTGTAGTACCTCAATTAATAGGCTGCTAACGTAAGGAAAATGTAAATAAACAAGAATCATTCTGATTCAACAAAGAGAATCCCACAGAAACAAATTCGATTCGCTCTTATCAACTGTTGATGGCATTGAGCAGTTCTCAAATACGCAGCTGGTTACTATCTACATTGAGTTTTTACTAATCTTGTTTAACTGATAAGGTGGCACGAAGTCTACAAAATCTGTTCGTGATAATAATTGGCACGCGCTAAGCAAATTGTAGCACTTGATTATTATATACATATATATATCTGGCAAAACCAAAATAGAAGGAAACGCACAAAGTAGACTTCATACCTTTTGTACATACATTCAATAAGAAATACGCAGTGCATGAATTAGCATTTTCTAAGATCACAGTCAACCAGGATTTGGTATACAGAAACCAGAGACCTTGCCGAATACTGCGAGAGACGGGTTAAGGGCCATTTTACGTCTGATATTGTCGCGAAAATTGGGATATTCCATTTTGGAAATTCTAACGCAATCGGGCTTATCTGGATTCAGATTCGCAAACAACACGCAGAGAGATACAGTTATATTCTACTGAACTTAATACACTGGATTTGTTACTGTGACGTTTAGTTGAAGTAGCACTTTGCACTAATTTGAATCAGTTAACGTAAAATATACTTTAACTTATCTAAACAAAAAGTTTATTGTTCATTATAGCTTATTATTGGAAGTAGTATTTACGCAATTCCCTATGAAGCAGCTTTATTGCAGAGCTTTTTCGATAAGAATCTGTCAGAAATGTACTCGATGCTTTTCATAGCCTATTTCATCATTTGGTCAAACAAACTTTGTTTATTTCGCATAATTGACACATTTTATTAGATAGAGATAAGATAAAGAACATTCCAGTGTAACCGTTAAAAAGTTGAGCTTTTGATGTCTGATTTTGGCCAGACCTATGCCAACATTTTTGTATAAATAAAGTTACTTTTTAAAGATCAAACAGTTTAGTGGAATTCAAATGGCCATGAGGTTGATTAAAGTGCTCTCTACTTCAAATTCGATGTCTACGATGTATCATTATAAGAGACTACCTGCAGATACTTTGGACAAGGCTGCCCTATTAAGCGCTAAGGATAAAGCCAGCATACCCCATGCCAAGCCGATGGACTACAAGGAATTGGAAAAGAAAAGCATTAGGATGGAGATCCTTGCTGTTTACAAATAGAGATTTGTGTCGAAATTCAATTTAAGATTTATATGTATATATTCATTTGAAAAATATATATATAATATATATATAATGATTATTGATATTATTAGTGTGTTCGTAGGATCAAAAAAACAATATTTGTATAAAATCCAGTGTGTATAACTCATAATTGTTTAACTGTTATTGTAGGAATTTGTAAATAGTAGGCGAAAAATAAGAAATAAACAACAGAAAATTCAGTAATAAAATGGCTTTTTATAAAACTTACAGAAACATGATCAAAATGCCGGTCTATAATATAAACTAAAATCATGTTAATCAAATTAATATGGCTGGCCGTTGGGAAAGAAGAAGAGAAGTGATGGTAGTAAGTATTTACAGGGTAGGCAATCGCTAGTATAGAATTGAAACTGCTGATTAATGGAAGATTACAGATGACCAGTATCCATTATTAGATTTTTTCGCTCTTTAACGGATTTGAAATAAATCTGTTTAAAATTGTTTGAGAGTTGTTTTCAGACTCATATCTTGTTGTCGTATGAGCGAACAGATTTCAAATGATATAATAATAAATCAACTACATTAATCTGTCTCCCTACAGTTATAAATGTTTCTGTATTTAGTTCAATGTGCAAATATGGGTCAGAGCAGTTCGAAAAAAACACAGAATACCAACAGAAATCCAAACAGTTCTCTGAAATCCAGCTGTAAGGAAGCAATGCGAAATGAAAACGAAAACATCCTTCTTCAGATACCGGGTCCAATAAATATTGATACGGGCTTAGTGCCAGATTGGATACATAAGAAACAGTTTTTGGAAATTCTATGTGCCAATGTGCCACAGTTTTCAAAAATCCAAAATTTTTATATTACGCCTGCCTCAAAGGCTGGTGAGAACTATTCCTCGTTAATATTGCGGATTTCCATTGACGTGAAGCTAACAGGTTAGTCTCAAATACTTAGAAATTTCCTCATTAAATTATTGTTATATATTTGATCTTGTTTATAAGATAAATCCATAAAGCCCATGGTTTTCATGATGAAAGTACCACACGAATCATCCAAAATGCAACAGATGCTAAAGACTGTGAATTTCTTTACCGTGGAGAACGCAGCCTACACGGAACTCATTGCTAAGTTTGAGGAACTCTACAGCTCAGTAGGTATGGACATCACGTTCGCTCCACGAACGTACAAATTCACGGAGAGCCTGAAAAAGGAACCCAAGCTAGTCAATACCGTACTCATGAACGATCTGAGCCAGGATGGTTATAGGAATGTGAATCGCCTGGAATGCCTTAATATGGATCAGACCAAATTCGTCTTGCTTAAGCTGGCCCAGTACCATGCAGCAAGTGCGCAATGCAGAGCCATCTATGGGCCCTATTCGGAACTATTTACACAGACCAAGTTTTCTTCGCACAAGGACAGAGCTACATCCATATTAGAGGGTATAATGGGTCCGTTTAAGAAAATGTTTTTAGAAAATTTGTACTCCTTTAAAAATGGCGAGAAATACTACGAAAAGTTTGTAAGTAGAGGAGGTCTTCGATTTAGCTTAATACTATATCATTTATTGCATTAGTCAAAACTCTTCGCCAAAATGAGCAGCAAATTTCTAAGTCTCAGCTCGTTTAATGACAGTGAATTTAATGTTATCAATCATGGTGATTGTTGGATAAGCAATCTACTCTTTAAATTCGATACCAATGGAGATGTGCTTGATATGAAGTTTGTGGACTTTCAGCTACCAAAATATGGCCACCCATCTACAGACTTACTTAACTTTCTCATGTCCTCGGTGCACATAGATTACAAGCTGAAGCATTTTGATTATTTCATTAAGTATTACCACGATCAGCTGATCGAACATCTCCAACTACTGGGCTATAAGGATCGTGTGCCCACGTTATGCGAACTCCACATGCAACTCTATAAATATGGTATATGGGCGATTACAGCTTCCGTCATGGTGTTACCCATTGTTCTATTAGATCACAAGGAAGAAACGAGGGACAAGAGCCAGTTGTATACGAACGCGCGCTATAAAGAAAATATAGAACAAATAATGCCGTGGCTAGATAATCGTGGTCTATTGGAATTGTAGTTAGACTTTCAGAGAAAAATAATTTTTGAGATAAGTTTATAGATTATAGAAGCCGCAGTTTCGACCCGTTTCAATAATTCGGGTTGCTCAAATGAAATATATTTATTTATTATTTATCACTTAATCGATCTTGCTTATGATTTTCCGCATTTTATTGATAAATATAAGCAGATCCTAATCATAATAATTTTTATACATACATTTCGAATTGTATTCCTATGGTAATAACAATGAAAGGTGAGAGACCTTCCAGACACAAAAAAAAAAAAGAGCTATGCTGATAATTAACCAACACACGCATACACGTTAATCGTATATGTATATATATTTATATATACATATATATACTATATATATATAAATATAATCAGTAGTAAAATTGTATTCAGATTAGATAGCCGAATTATGGAGGCAAGTTCAACTAAACATTCTACATAGTCATTCTGATTTTGCCAACATTCGATCCGCAACCAATGATGCGGTTGGAATGAATCTGAACTGACATACTTTCTCGACAATCTACAAAATGCCACGTTCATTATTTTGTGTGCTCTAGGCGAGGTTATATAGTTATAGTTTTCAAAAAGTTTATAGGCTTGTGTATAAATTTTATTTCATTATCGATTTACAACATTCCATTTACACTTCCGAGTGCGCGAACTCTCCTAGTTACTCTCTGTTGAAGGCCTTGCTATATGTGGCAAAAGATTCGATAACCACAAGCCATACGAACGATGACAAAGTTAATTTTTATTTCTAATACGCCACCAGCTGACGAAATATTTCATTTTATCAGCAGCTATCTCTACAAGATTAGTATAAATATCGAGGTAAGTTTATTAAGAAATGTTCAGTTGAAAATTATATGTCTAGCCGTGCAGACACCTCAGAATCGTGAAATATTTGTATTGTAGATCAGCAATGGGTCATAGCGTTAGCAAGTCAAAAAAGAACGATAATGTGGAATCTCCCACACACAGCCCAAATCCCGACCCTGTGAAGGACTCTAAAACCAGTATAAACTTTACACCGGTCGAAGCGAAGCCAGGTACAGCTCCAGGTACACCTCCAGCGGTTATCAATGCGGCGCCCGTCCCCAACTGGATTAATGAATCGCAATTTGTGGAAATACTCAGTCAAAATGTGCCCCAGTTTTCAAAAATTCATAGCTTTAATGTAAAGTCCGCCATGGGCGCTGGCGAGAACTACGCGACCCTCATGCTGAGAGTGAAAATCGATGTAGAGCTTACGGGTGAGTAAAACGTAAAAATTAGTGATAACCTATTCAGGCTCAGTATATGAATGAAATTATGAATTGCTACACTGAAAGTAGCTACAATCGCGGGAGGTCTGTACACGCCAATTCATTGTGAGATAAGATTAAAAATACAGGGTTATTAAATATACTTTGGTGAAAATTATATAATTTTAGCTTTGACTTTTATCATTCAACTAAATTATGCAGTAAACAAGTAAGAATGCTCTAGTCGAGACGGCTCGACTAGGAGATACCCTGAGCCCTGCGAAGTGCCGATACTTCATATATTCTATACTTAGTTTACATACACATATATTGCAAGCAACACATACACACACAGACGCACGCTCAAGCACGCGCTCTGCCAACTGCGCAGTTGACGTAGCGACTGCGGTTAGGCTGCAAGACGCCTACGCTATGGGAAATTAAATGTTTAATAACTTTTTTTTTAGCAGGACTTTTTGATTCAAACTTTCAGGGCATGATTATGTTATTCATATGTGTGTATGTGCCGAAGCACAAGTCTCTAGTATTTGAAATGCGTTTTTTGCAAATTTAGGGCGAAGGGGGCGTGGCATCCAAAAACCAAAAATTATAAAATGTCCGCATTCACAACAGGAATCTATATAGTGAATTTCAGGTCTCTAGCTCTTACGGTACGTAAAAGAGACGAAAAGTTATCGAAATTTATCGATAAAAAGAGAACGGGAAGAGTTATCGAATTTTTGAAAAAAACTCGTATAGCGTATGGTATTCAGGAGTATACATGTCAAATTTCAGCTCTCTAGCTTCTGTGGTTTACGAGATCGCTGCGTTCACACAGACGGACGGACGGACGGACGGACGGACGGACGGACGGACGGACGGACGGACGGACGGACGGACGGACGGACGGACAGACGGACAGGGCTATTTCAACTCAGCTCATCGAGCTGATCAAGAATATATATACTTTGTATGGTCTGCGACGTCTCCTTCTGCCTGTTACATACATTTTCACAAAAACATTATACCCTGATTTCCCATTTTCAATGGGCTCAGGGTATAATAATCAATAAGATAAGATAAATATTATTTTCAATTAACTACTTTCTATGTTACATATAGATCAAAAGAAAAATACCGTTAATTGTCATAACAGAGGCAGAAAGAAAATCAAAAAAGATTTCTGCTTTATCGATTTCGACAATTACTATATCTAAATAATGTTGTTTTATTTTAACATTTCACAAATAGACAAAACCATCAAACATAATTCCTTTATGATGAAAGTGCCCCATGACTCTGTTGAAATGCAAGAGATGTTGAAAATGGCCAATTTCTTCGATGTTGAGAATGAGGTCTATATAGATCTGATACCGAAATTCGAGCAGCTCTACAAGTCCAAGGGTCTAGACATAATCCTTGCACCCCGAGCATACAAGTTCACTGAAGGCCTCAAGAAGGAGCCCAAGCTTAAAAATACCGTTCTCATGTACGATCTGGGTCAGGATGGTTATAAGAACCTTAATCGCCTGGAAGGCCTCAACATTGAACAGACCAAACTGGTTATCCAAAAGCTGGCCCAATATCATGCCGCTAGCGCTGTCTACAAAAGCATACATGGACCATACACAGATAGCATTATGTATGGCATGTTTGGTACAGATGCTCAGCAGGCTACAGCCATGATGGAAGCTATGTTTGCGACCGCACAGAAAATATTCCTAGATAATCTAAAAAATTATAAAAATTGCGAGCAATATCACGACAAGTTGGTATGTACCACACACATATCTTATAACAATATATACAATTCTCTGACAAACCTAAACTTGAAATTTCAGAAAACATATTTCGCCAATATGACCCAATCAATTCTGAGTCTGGGCACGCCTAAGCCTGACGAATTTAATGTCATCAATCATGGAGATTGCTGGGTCAACAATTTTCTCTTCAAATGCGATCCGTCAGGAAAACTACAGGATATGCTTTTTGTGGATTTTCAGAATCCGAGATATGCGCATCCTGCAGCAGACATTCTATACTTCATTATAACCTCAGTGGACATAAATTACAAACTAACTTACTTCGACTATTTCATCAAATATTATCACGATCAGCTGGTTGAGCATCTCAAGTTGCTCGATTATAAGGAGCGAGTGCCCAAGTTGGTGGAGCTGCAAATGGAGACCTATAAATATGGATGCTGGTCAGTCATGGCCTGTTATATGGTGCTGCCTGTGGTGCTCCTCGATCCCACGGAATCGGCTACCTTTGAGAACTTCCTTGGTGACGGCGAAGCGGGAGCAGAGTTCAAAAAGAAAATGTACACGAACAAGCGATACAAACGCTACATCGAGCAGATTCTGCCGTGGCTGGATAATCGTGGCTTACTGGAGATTTAGTAAGTGCCGCTTTATAACCTTAGTCCGAAGCTGTTCATTCTACATTCTTGTTTCTTTAGCGAACCACCGCAAGCTCAGCTAGCCGCTGCTGTGCCCTCAATTACGCAAACTGTGAAAGTCGAGATAGACTCGAATGTGCCCTCTTGGGTTAACAAAGGCTATTTCGATGGGCTTCTCAAAGCGGAGTATCCCGATTTCAAGGAAATTCTAGATTTCCGTGTTAAGAAAGCCACCGATGCTGGGGACAACTACTCCTCCATATTGCTCTCCGTAGATATTGATTACCAAACAGTTAATGGTCAAACATTAAATAGATCTTTCATGCTGAAAGTTCCACCAAGCAAAAATTCCGAATATCTTGACCTAATGCTCACCTTTGAGAAGGAAGTCGCCATGTACAATGACGTCATTCCGCAGCTAGAGCAGCTTTACGAGAAGGCTGGACAACCCGTTGTCTTTGGTCCCAAGTGTTATAAGCTGCCGAATGCTCCCGACTGTGATCACATTATCTTACAGAATCTACGTCCAATGGGTTACAAAAATGCAAATCGCCTGGAGGGGCTGAGTATAAAGGAAACGGAGCAGGTCCTGGCCAAAATGGCCCTACTGCATGCCGCATCCGCACAGCTCTATGTGACCAATGGTCCCTATGCTGATTGCCTAGATAAATCGATCTACAATGAGAAGACGCGTCCCATATTTGATGGAGACCTCGGAAGATCTTTTATGGATAGCTATATAAAAGCAATGCGAACCCTGAAAGGTAGCGAGAAATACGGCGATAAAGTGGTAGGTTATATACTATGACAAAAATATAAACACAAAATGCAACATATCAAAGATTTTCCAACTCAGTGCAAATGCTGATATTTCTCATTCATCCACAGGCCAAAATCCTTGACAATTTGTTCGATTGGGAAAGCAAGTCAGCCATCTATGATGAAACCCAATTCAATGTCCTGAACCATGGCGACTGCTGGACAAATAATGTGATGTTCTCATACAATGCACAGGGCGAGATTAAGGACACGCTCTTTATAGACTTTCAGAGAACGTCCTTCAACACTCCCGCCAATGATTTGTATTACGTATTACTGTCCTCACCCAGTTTTGACATAAAAATTGAGAAATTCGATTACTTCATACGCTACTACCACACCGAGCTGCAGCGCAATCTGGAGCTGTTAAAGTATCCCCGACCCATACCAACACTGAGGGAGCTCCACACCACTCTGCTGAAGAACCCCTTGTTTGCCATAACTACGATCTCGACGGTTATGTCGGCGGCGCTACTTGATCCCACGGAAAATGCGAGCCTTGCGACCATGATGAGCAACGATGAGGAGGGCGACACCTTTAAGAATAAGCTCTTCTCCAACGACAGATATCGCAAACACGCTGAGGCGCTCTATCCTTGGCTAAATGCCAGAGGATTGTTAGATCTTGAGTAAGACTTCGTTGACATATTTGTAAATATTTCTGTAATAGCCTGTTTTAAATCAAATTTCGTTATTTAAATCTAGCTTTTTATAAAATGAAATAAAATGTAAACTAGTTTTTTGTATTATATAAAGAAAGTCGTTTTTAATGAGATTGGACGTATTAGTCGAGCCTCGCATAAACCTACCGTACCGTTCGTTAATTGAGGCCTATCACAAACCATCCAAAGTTCAGTAGTTGTACTTTCTTTTTAAAGTACAGATATGGAAGAAAATATTTGCAGTTGTTCCTCTTTTCTTACAACTGAATTATATACGCAGACTATTCACACTCGCCCAACTGCCCAGCAGAAGCGTGAGATGCAAGCGTACGGAATGTTGGTTAACGTAAACGATTATTACCGTATTGAATAACTCAAACAGCGTCAAATCTAATAAATAAATAAATAAATATCACTCAATTTATTACTCCGCAACACTTATTTCATTAAACGTCAACTATTTTGCTACTGTTAATTTTTCCACAAAAAAGTAATATATATTCGACTATATATAACAGCTTAAAAATTCAGTTTCTTCTTCAGATTAATTCTAGTAACATAAGTAATTTAAAAATAAAAGTAAGAACTTAATTTAGAATTATATTAAACAAAATGAAACTTTTAAAGTATACAGTTACATTAGTTTCGTCAAGTCAATTGTACTTAAAAACTATACAATATATACATATTTTTTTAAGCTGTGCAATTTCATACTTTTGAATGATGCGCGTCTATTAAAAATCCGATCGATTGTGTAAAAACAATCAAAAGGTAAAAACTCGATACCTCAGTGGTGTTATCGATAGTTTGTCAGATCTACTTCAACACACAACGTCGAGAACAATAATAATTCACGTTTGCTTTAAATCCACATGAATATTAAGAACTTTTATTTAATATAATATTCACATTAATACTAGTCCAAAGCCTAGTTCAGTTCTATATAAAACTAGTTTGTTAAATAGATACTGTGTAATATATAAGGTACATGAAAGGTATATGTATGACGTATACGACATATGTACACATTTAGTATAAGCCATTGGGAAATAGACCCAACAAAATATTCTAGCTAATTTCATAAGTCAACTGCTAGATTGAATAGTATGAAAATTGTCATCAACATTTATAACATCTTAAAGTGCCATCGATTGTTCTTGGCACTTAATCAATCACTTTTTGTTTTTGTTCGAACTCAAATAGCCAAGAAAAGCTGATAAATAGTTATCCTATCAGCGGTTATCAGCAAAACTTGAGCACAAATATCAATGTAAATTTAATAACAAGTGCTCAGTTGAAAATTATTCGTCTAGCGGTACAGACATATACGATTCGCGCAGCTTTCCCACATCTTTATTATTATTTACATCAGACATGGGTCTTAAGAGTAGCAAGTCAAAGCCACAGTCTAGTTGCGCCCCAGTCCCGACAACGCCAGTGCCACCTCCAGTGGTTGTCAATACGACGCCGGTTCCTGATTGGATTAACGAATCGCAATTTGTGGAAATACTCACTGAAAATGTGCCCCAGTTTTCAGCGATTCGCAGTTTTAACGCGAAGCCCGCTATGGGAGCTGGCGAGAACTACGCGACCCTCATGCTGAGAGTATCAATTGAGGCAGAACTAAAAGGTGAGTGAAATGCAAATATCTAAATAAATGTGCGTGTGCAAGTTTTTGAAAATATAAGCAATATTCCAATTGCTTAGCTCGCTCCTCTTGAGCTGAACCATTAGAATAGCAGCTCTGCGAAGGGTTCAAGCGTTCAAGTCGAGCACTCCCGACTAGATCATTATTGTTTGGTATATACAGTCTTAAAGCCCCTAATTAAAATTTTTGACTTTGCTTTAAATTAAAATTGAATGCGTCGCAGTCGTTGCGCCTTACTGCAACATTCCAACATGTTTTGTTATCAAACTGAATTTTGTATTACTCAGAGCTATGTATATATAGAGAGATAACAATATATTTATAAATAGTTATATATCACACACCATTAATAAAACAACAAAAATCGTGGAAAAGTTAGGGTGCGACCGTTACCAAAGTGAAATTGACTAATTACATTTGACATTAGTGTACAAGTGAAGGACATAAGTCTTATATCAGCATTCTTCATAATTTAATCCCAGGTTCAGTAAAAACAAAAAGTAGTCACAAAGTAATCAACCTATATCGACACGGACAACCAACATCATGACAACGGCAGTAGCCATGGCGCTTTCAGAGCTGCATCCTAAGCAAACTCTCAGATAAATTCGACAGTTACCAGTTTTTATCAGGATAGAACTGGAACTAGAAACTGAAGTAATTAGCAGGATGCGATATAATTACTGTAACCAAACTAAAACATGTAGCTCAACGTGAGCGAATCTATGATAACAATAAAATTGTTACTAAAAAACTAGCTTTAAAGCAAGTAATGCGACTCGTAATAAGGAATCCCAGGTTTTTCGATTATCAACCCCAGATAAAGAATCGAAGCCAATCATAATTCACTTGAACTTAAACTACAGCGAAATAGTAAACCAAATAATAATGTTATTATAGATCAGCAGAGAAAAAAATTAGTTAATCTTACTTTTGAAATGAAAATATAATATTTGAATTCCTCTTTTCCTGCCCAACTAGATAAGACGATCAAACCCATTTCATTTATGATGAAAGTGCCCCATGACTCTGCGCAAATGCAAGAGATGTTGAAAATGGCCAATTTCTTCGATGTTGAGAATGAGGTCTATATAGATCTGATACCGAAATTCGAACAGCTCTACAAGTCCAAGGGTTTAGATATAATCCTTGCACCCCGAGCATACAAGTTCAAAGAAGGCCTCAAGAAGGAGCCCAAGCTTAAAAATACCGTTCTCATGTACGATCTGGGTCAGGATGGTTATAAGAACGTAAGTCGCATAAAGGGCCTCAATGTTGGACAGGCCGAGGTGGTCCTCCGTAAGTTGGCTCAATATCACGCCGCGAGTGCTGCCTATAAAAGCGAACATGGACCATACACAGATAGCATTATGTATGGAATGTTTGGTTCAGATATTGAAACAGCTATGGCCGTATTGAACACTATGCTCGCATCCACGCAGAAAGTTTTCCTGGAGAATCTAAAGACTTATAGAGACGGACATAAATATCATAGAAAAATGGTAAGTAAACCACATACGACGTGTTCTAAGCAACTTTCCGCAACATGTTTAAATTTCTTTTTAGGAAACGTATTTTGAGAAAATGCGTGAAAATGTTTTAAGTATGGCAGCGCCAAAACCTGATGAATTCAATGTCATCATTCATGGAGATTGTTGGGTCAACAATTTTCTCTTTAAGTGTGATGCGGCAGGGCAGGTGCAGGATATGCTTTTTGTGGATTTCCAGAATCCGAGATATGCGCATCCTGCAGCAGACATTCTATACTTCATTATAACCTCAGTGGACATAAATTACAAACTAACTTACTTCGACTATTTCATCAAATATTATCACGATCAGCTGGTTGAGCATCTCAAGTTGCTCGATTATAAGGAGCGAGTGCCCAAGTTGGTGGAGCTGCAAATGGAGACCTATAAATATGGCTGCTGGTCAGTCATGGCCTGTTATATGGTGCTGCCTGTGGTGCTTCTCGATCCAACAGAATCGGCTACATTCGAGAACTTCCTTGGAGACACTGAAGCTGGACTAATCTTCAAGAATAAAATGTACACGAACAAACGATATCAGCATTGCGTTGAGCAGATTCTGCAATGGCTGGATAATCGGGGTTTATTGGAGTTCTAGTAAGTGGGACTATATAATCAAAGTTCAAAGCTGACTAACTATATTTTTAGTGTACCGCCACAAGCTTTGCAAACTGCAGCTGCATCAGCCATTGCCCCAGTTGACCACACAAAATCTAATGAAGATTCGGATTTGGATCTGGAATGGTTAAAAAGTCAAGATTTTGCTGAGATTATTGGCGCACAAGAGCCCCAGTTCGAAAAGGTCGTTGGAGGTACTTCGGCACCAGCAACCAAGACAGGCGATAATTATGGTGACAACCTGCTCAAAGTGAAGATCGAAGTACAGCTGAAAGGTAAGACTCACATGAAGTAAACACAATTACAAAGGTTAAGAACAAACACTTCTTCTTAGATAAGAGTACAAAGAACTACGATTATGTGCTGAAAGTACAGTCAGATACTAGCATCGACAACGGCTCCCCATTGAACATGTTCCCTAAGGAGGTGGAGGTGTATGGAAAGTATATACCAGCCTTCGAGCAACTCTACAAGGAAGCGGGTTCCTCAATCCGCTTTAGTCCCAGGAGCTACAGATTCAACAAGTCAATCGAACAAAACTATTTGCTGATGGAAAATTTGCAGACAATTGGCTTTGAAATGGCGGATCGCAGACAAGGCCTCGACTTGGAGCATAGCAAGGCAGTGCTAAAAAAGCTTGCTGAATGGCATGCTGCCTCCCTTAAATATAAGGAGCAGAACGGATCCTACCCACCAAAATATAACGACGGCAAGATTTGCGAGAATTCGCGACAACTTTACCAAACAATCTTTGAGTCCGTTGGAAAGACCCTGCTTAGAGTGAAACAAAATTACAAAGGTGCCGAGGAATATGCACAGAAGCTGGTAAGTGGGAAAAATATTAGATATGGGTTTAAATAAAAAGTATCTGCGAATAGGAAACATTCTGCAAATTCTATCTGGACGGCTGTATCGAGGATGCTAAGGTCGATGAACTGGAGTTTAATGTGCTAAATCATGGAGACATGTGGATCAACAATATTATGTTCCAGCATGATCAGCAGGGTAATGTGAAAGACGTCTATCTGATAGATCATCAAGTGACAAAATACGGCAATCCAGCGCAAGATCTTTACTTCTTCTTAATGACTTCGCCAAAGTTGGAGTTGAAAATCGAACAATTCGACTACCTAATCAGATACTATCATGAGAATTTAATAGAAAATGTTAAAACACTAAAATATACCGGCTTTGTTCCCAGCTTGAAGGAACTGCACATCATTTTACTGAAACATCCCATACATGGCAAGTATTTAATAATGATATAATATTATGTGCATTTAATAATAATATTTGCATTTCAGCTGCTGGCACTGTTATTGGCCCCCTATCTTTATGTCTGACGGAGCCCATTGAGCAACTAAAAACCGATCTGCTTAATAAAGATAACTCAGCATTACATGATCAACTATATTGTAACGAAGTCTACAAGGAGCACTTTGAAGTCATGATGCCGTGGCTTAACAGGCGTGGTCTATTGGACATTCAAGTTTAACTAGCATGAAATTTTATTGCCTTTGGGTTCGAACAAGCGTATACACTATAAGTCTACTAAGTTTAATTGAAACATAATAAAGTATTGAAAAGAACATATCACTTGACAGCCAATTTGATAGCCACATACAGGCCGGTTACAAAAACTACAGCTATGGCCAATTTCCTCAGATTAGCACGATTCACGCCTTTGACTGTGCGCAACAGTTGAATATTCATGCGAAATACATTGCGACTCTCTTCGATATACTCGGCGCGTTCTTCCTCACTCAGTTTACCATAGACTTCATTGAATATGCGGCGCAGCTTAACTTTAAGCGAGGCTATCCGTATAGGAAAATATGTCGCCTCGCAACCCACTTGTGAAATGGTTACCTGAACGGGCATTGGGCGCGCACGTAGATCGTTTTCTCCAATGCCATCATCTGCAGCGGTGGCCGCTGCTTTAGCTGTGGCCTCGGCGGCATCTTCTTCGGCTTGCTTTTGCTGCTGCTCCTGTTCGGCGCTGTCTTTGGGGAAGATCCATAGTTTGCGTGCGATCATGCGTTTCTTTTGCAGCAGCTGCCCGCCAGACATCAGAGCCATGTACATCTGAAATGCAAAGGCAAATAGTAGCACCTGGCTTTTGGCCGCCACCTGTTCCAGGTGTGCCAAATATTGTTTGACAGCTGGCCGCGGCTCATAGGAATTCTTCCAGTTGGCTCCATAGAAATATGCAAAGTCACGTTCAAACGCAGCGACACGATGCAACTCTTTGGGTAGCAGACTTTCCGGCAAATGGGTCTCAAAAAATTTATATAACTCGTAGAAGACCAAAAGACCGTCGTACCAGACTTCATCGTCCGAAAGAGCTGCACGAAATCGATAGAATGAGCTGGATTTTTCAAATCTTAGCGCACATTTACCTATTGCAAATTTAGCATTGACCAGGACATCCGTTAACTTGTGCACATCCTTTGTGGCTTGGCGCACTTCCTTGGTAAAAGTCATGTCCACATAATCCTCATCCTTGATGTCAGCGCTTTCCGAATTTTGAGCCGTGTCTTTGAGATCTGGAGTGAGTGTTGCTGCCTCTGTTGCCATTTTTTGTGTCTGCTTGTTTGTTCGCGTTTAACTGAATTAAAATCAACTTAGCTGCTTTATTAAATAATGCGCAAATCAAACTCCTTTGTGCGCACCAAGACAATGAACTTCGTTTCGATTTCGCAATAAACGATACAGATTACTTGCATTAATTATCGATTACTAGCAACATACATCGCAATGCCAAAAATGTATACGGCCACATATATCGAACTATCGATGTATGGCAGCATAGTTATTAGACAAAACTTACCAACACTTGTACTGATTTAGTACTGCTTTGGTTGTTTTACAGCACCGTTGCAAGGCTCATGAACTTGTTTTGTTGTATTTACTAAATTTACAGTTTAGTTGTTGAAAAAATAAATAACTAAAAGTCAAACTGTAAGTGTTTCATTGTAACCGTATTAATTGGCTATGTAGGCGAAAGCACATAAATGTATTATATTACTGAAAGTAAATGTGACGTATTTGGCATTATCAAATTATACACTACTATTGTTTTATTTTATTTTGCTATTGCAATGTACTTAAAACTGTCTCATACAAATCACGCACTGATACACACTAATTACAGTACACAACAATCTACAACAACGATACAAAACTGCAACGCTTTGGTTTCATCTCTTTCTAAATTCTAAATCCCATTGCCTGCCTATGTAGAGTATTTAAGAAAGAGCAAACATTTTTAACTTTAAAAAACAAACATAAACTGTCGAAAACGCAATGTCGGATCTTTTTACCACTTTCGATAGCAACAGCGGGCAACACGATACACCAATGGCATCGCCCTCACAGCACAGCCCCATGACAAACAACAACAACAACAGTAATTCTTCATCCACACAGAACGGTGGCGCAACAGCGGCTCAAGCAGCCGCTGCTGCTGGTGTTGGTGGTGGTGGTGGTGGTAGCGGTGGTAGTGGCGGTGGCGCAGGGGCTAGTGGTAATAAGGGCACAAGCCACAGTGCAGCAACGGGCGCAGAGAATACTCCTGTAAGCACAAGTCTAAGTTATCCATAAATACAAAGATATATGCAAATCTTACCTTCTCTATTGTAGATGTTAACCAAGCCTCGCCTCACAGAACTGGTGCGCGAAGTGGACACCACCACGCAGCTGGACGAGGACGTCGAGGAACTGTTGCTGCAGATTATCGATGACTTTGTCGAGGACACCGTTAAATCGACGAGCGCCTTTGCTAAGCATCGCAAATCAAACAAGATAGAGGTGCGCGATGTCCAGCTGCACTTTGAGCGGAAATATAATATGTGGATACCGGGCTTCGGCACGGATGAGCTGCGTCCGTACAAGCGTGCTGCAGTAACCGAAGCGCACAAACAGCGCCTGGCCTTAATCAGGAAAACCATAAAGAAGTACTAGAGGTGCAGGCCATGCGGTCTGCATGGTGGGCATATGATTTGTCGATAGGATTTTTGTATTTTATTTTATTGTTTAAAATTTCGTAAAGCAACACTCCACTTTATTTATAAGCAGAAAAGTTATAACACAATAGTTTACAATTTACATCATTTTTTTAAATAGACGCAGAAAACAATATGAATTTTTTTATTTGCTAAATCTAAGTCTAGATAGGTCATGCTAAAGGAATAAACAAACACTTTCACGCTGCATAATAAGAATAACTAACTCACTTACTCCTTTTTATATGGCTTATAAAATAAATTTAGACGGCACTTAACAACAATGTCAAATTTTTTTAATAACTCAGAAGAATGACATGCAAAAAGCACTCATTTCTTGCTTCTATCGATACGTGAGACGATATCACGTGACTTATCGATTGGCAATAGTTTTTTCGTGTCAGCTTGTGTCATCACAGTTGCACTACTCTGTATGTAGTAGATTAGCAGGACATGTAAATTTCTGTTGTGTTATGTTTTGTTTTGTAAATGTATTAAAAGTAAATAAAACTGCAACGTAATGAAGCTGCCCGTCATGTGTCGCACCTGCGATGCAAGGGACACGGATAAACTATATAAGCTGGCTACTTCTACCAAACGATTTCCGGATAAACAACTCTCCGATATTTTAGCTGAACTAACGCACATTGAAGTAAGTTTTGGCTTAAATATATTAAGTTTATAATATAAAGTATTATGCGTTGCAGTTGGATGAATCTTTGGCACAACAGCTGCCACAGTGTCTGTGCGGAAATTGTGCCAGAAAGCTTATTGGCGCCTATTATTATGTCAAGCAGGCGCTAGCAGCAAATGAACTTCTCATGAATCATGTGGACCGCCTGGAGAGCAGTAAAACAACAGTTAATGACTGCCTGCAGGAGGCACCCATGGAGTTGTGTGCAGAGCAACATGTGGAGGTTTGTCATCATCTTGAACTCTCAACTATAATTATAGCTCACATATTTATACAAATCCAGATCAAAATGGAAACAGAGGAGGAGGACGCTGAGAATGATATAACCTGCACTGAACTGCCTGAGTTCTCAACAGTACAAAATGCCAACGATATAGACGTGGAGCTGGAGAATAAAAAGGCCAATGATCCCCTCAACATGTTCGAGCCAGTGAAACAGGAGCTGGAGCCAGGCGCTGGCCGGATACCACATTTACAAGAGCCGGAAGAATATAAGGCTGATATTGAAGATGAAGAGTATGCGACAACTTGCTATAAATTCAAGATTGATTTATGACTTCAATTTATACCTTATTAATAACTGCTTTTATATTTGCAGGTCCCTCGACGATTTACCTTTGCAACAGCGCGCCCGCAAATGGAAGCAAACTTCGACGATTCGGGCAGTAAAGCGTTCCATTTTTAAGTGTGCTGAATGCCCCAAAATCTTTAAACGACCAGAATATCTTAAGCAGCATGCAGCACGGGCGCACAAGTCGAAGACCGATTGGTTTTCCTGCTCTTATTGCATACGGAAGTTCAGTCATCGAGAGGCTCTGCAAACGCATCTGAAGGTGCATCGGGACTCAAAGCGGTCGGCGAATTTGGGCGAGAGCAAAAAGGCCAAGGATATAGACTTAAACATGTGCAAGCCGCATGGCTATAAGCTAATCGAGTGTATGATTTGTCAGAGTCAATACGATAAGATAGCGGATCTTCGACGGCATCTGGAACAGCATCCGGATATCGTTGGATTCGGCGCACGCTCCAACATGCAGCCGCATGAGCTAGCCGAGCTCTTCTACCCAGATGCCAAGCATATCAGTGTGGAGCAGCTAAAAGCGCTCATACGCAAAGATCTGGATGCCGGCATTTATCAACGATTCTACTCTATCACCAATCAGTCGGGATATGAAATTGGTCTGGACAGCTCCGAGACGGAAAGCGAGGCTGAACGGGATGTTGATGAGCAGCACCTGAAGCGCAATATACCCAAAGCCAAGTACAGCTGTGAGCTGTGTAACGAGCGCTGCCAACGTAAATACCAGCTCTTTGATCATCAGCGACTGGTGCATGCGTGGATGGATGCGCCGCATGTTTGCGGGCGCTGCGATGCGCGCTTTGTTAGCCTCCAGCTGCTACGGCAACACAACGAGCTGCAATGCAAGAATGCCCAAAAACGTTTTCTCTGCCACAGGTGTCCGCTGCGCTTCCGTTGGCGTCACAATCTAAAGGCGCATATACGGGAACATCGCATTATCGTAAGAGAAATCCGATTTGAATTACCATGCAGGCATAGCAGATGTGTATATATGTATATATATATATATATATATATATATATATATATATATATATATATATATATATATATATATATATATATATATATATATATATATATATATATATATATATACGACAGAAATCAATCGATTTGTTCTATCTACTGTCACCACTAAAATGTCTGCTATTTCTGTAAGGTTCTATATTTTTGTATATATACATATATGTAAGCTATACTGATTTCTTCCCAGAATCAAACCTATGAGTGCAACGATTGCAAACGTGTGTTCGACAAGAAGAAATCCCTCACCGTGCACATGCTCAGCGTGCATGCGGAGGAATCAAAGCTCATACCGTGCCAATGGTGTACCCGCAAGTTCTACCGACGTGACTATTTAGTGAAGCATCTGAAGCGTCATGGTATACGGGAACAGGATATACCGCTCGCGGAAACGCTAATTGCGGCCACCGCGAAACCAAATGGTGTTAAGCGCATCACCTGCAAGATTTGCAACCTTCACTTTGAACGCATCTGTGACCTGCGAGCGCATATTCAGCTGGAGCTGAAGCTGGCCTTGTCGCTGCATCAGAACTACGATTCATTGCACAACTACTCGATTACGAATGCATCTGGGTACGAACTGCAGCTAGGCGACTCGGAAACGGAGGATGAACTGCAATTGCAGCAACCCAGAGGCTCGCCCAACACGCGACTCGTCTACGTCTGTGAGCTGTGCAAAGTGCAATGCAAGCGCAAGTACGAGATGATCCAGCACCAGCGAGCGATGCATCGGTTCGATAAAATGCCGCACGAGTGCGAGGTCTGCATATTCAAATGTGTGTGCAAGGTGAGGGATGCTATTTAACCTGCTGTCAAAACTCGATTTTGAACTATTCGTTTTCCAACTTTCCAGAGCATCATGGAGCAGCACAGGCAATCCCAGTGTCACAGCACCGAGAAGAAGCTGGCGTGCAGTAAATGCGGCTACAAATTTATGTGGCCAGAGAATCTGAACCAGCATATGTTGCTACAACATGGCACCATCGATCCGCAATCCGCTCCTGCAGCTACTATCAGCGAAGCAGCCAGCGCAGATCGCTTGTCGGCCGTAGCGGCTAGTCCTGCTATTACGGGTGAGGATGTGCAGCTGCTGCAGTGTCCGCACTGCGATCGAACGTATCAGATGAAGGCGCGGCTGAACAATCACATACGCGACGTGCATATCAATGGGGATAGGAAGCGTAAGGAGGCCATCAAAAAGTTCCTCTGTTCGCTCTGCGGTCGGGAAACCCAGTCAGCGGCTACATTGGTCACCCATATGCGTCGGCATACGGGTGAGAAGCCGTTCAAATGTGATCTATGTGAAATGGCCTTTCCACGGCATTCGGAGATGATGTCCCATCGGCGAATGCACACAGGCGAGAAGCCCTTCCATTGCACGGTCTGTGGCAAGAATTTTGCCCGGTCCGATAAGCTGAAACGGCACATGTTGACGCACAGCGGATTAAAGCCACACAAGTGCACCTACTGCGACAAAAGCTATCGCCAGGCGAAGGATCTGAAGCTCCATCTGCAGCAGCATACGGGCGAGTGCCCTTTCATATGTGGCACCTGTGGCGAGCGTTTCATACAGGGCACCGCCTTGGAGAAGCATCGCATGATGCGACGCCACTTTGACGAGGTGGAGGAGCGTACCACCACCACCAACAACAGCCACACGGCAATCGCTTAGTTTATATTCATAAGTATTTGACTTAAATATATATTTTGTTTTTATGAACACCTTGTTTATTTGAAAAGATTACTTATTGCTACTTAGAGTTCATCCCCGCTGTTCTTCGAGTCGATCTTCATCATTTCCACATCGAATATTAACACCGAATTTGGGGGTATTTTGCCACCGCCGGCACCACTGGCGCCATAGCCCAACTCTGGTGGTATTGTCAGGGTTCGGCGTTCGCCCTCGCACATGCCCAACAGACCCTGATCCCACCCCTTGATCACCTGGCGTGCGCCGAGGGTAAAGGAGAAGGGCTTACCACGATTGTAGCTGCTGTCGAATTCGCTGCCGTCTTGTAGAGTGCCCTGCAGAGCCAAATAGAATATATTAATCACTTGAAAAGCTTAAAAGCTGTTTTAATCTCTCGAAATATGACCTCAAAAGCAGTGCTTTTCAAACTGTAACTGAACTGTACGATTAAGTTAACTGTATATGAACCGCAGGGCTCGCAAAATGAGCATTAAGCAGTTTGCTCAAAACATTTTCAGCTTTATTGGCACACAATATTTGACTTTATTAAACAGAGACTTTACGCACTACTTTAAGAATTTGCAAACAATACGTTAAAAACTAAAACTGACGTGTCCCGCAAATCCTATGCTCCATTACCTTATAATGCACATGTATTAAGTCGCCGCCTTTGGCTTTTCGCGTGCAGTTATCCACACGCTTCTTAACGCCTATTTTCACTTTCGGAGTTTCGATGGCAACGGCGGCGCCAAAAAGCGCGCAAATTAATAATAAACTTTGCAGCTTCATCTCGACACGACTTTTAGTTTCATTAAAGCCAAGCAAACTAGTTATCGCTAATCGATAACTATCGCAAAAACGCAAGCTATTGCTCGATTTTGCCATTAGCAACACATTAAACCGCCAAAATTTGAATTACACTTCAACTTTTTTATGCACAATATATGCCAAATATTTATTAAACATTTCGTTCACATTAAAGCTCTTTCAAAATACAAAGTTGCGCCGAATATAATATAAGTTCTTGTAATGCTTTAATTTAAAATAACACATATTACGCAATATTAAAAAAAAATAATAAACAAAGCCTTAATATAAATATGCAACAGATTATACAAGAGATTTACAAATATACGAATATATCACAATAATAAAGGAATACGTACAATAATCAAATGAAATATTTGCCAGCACATGCAGGTGTATATATATCATAGATAATACCTAGGTACATAATATACTAATACGTAAAGTTACTCTTTAAATATATACATACATACGTATATATGATAGTTGTAAATATTTATAAGATATATGAACTATGACTATAATATGCATACAGCATTTCTATGTATAAGGACTTGTTCCAACGGTCTCAGCTGTCTGTGTAGAACAGTCTCTCAATTATCATTTGACAGATTTGTGATCTTGGTCGCATACATGTTGGCCACCTTGTAGATAAATTCGTATTGCTCCTTGGTCTGCACTGCGCTGGCTCGACCCCGACGCACATAATACACCAACTGGGGCACATCTACCGACCGCTTGGGGGTCTCCAAACTCCGTATAGCCATGTCACAGGCAATGATCGTGCCGGTACGGCCCGTACCTGGGGAGCAGTGAACGGTTAGCGGTCTAAAACAAAGAATGAAAAACACACACGGGGAATGAAAAACAGATGCAATTAACAGTCAACGACAACAATAACAACAACAATTAACGTCAATCAACAAATCACATAATTGACAAATGTTTTTGGCATACAGTAAGGCCTTTCTACTCTAGTCTCTACTCACCCCTGCTGACTGCGCGAAGTCCTGTTGGCCACATTGCCGTTAATCTCATTGCTCGATGTGCTGGACGCTTCCTCCTGTGCTGCGGCCTTTGCCTCCTCTGCCTTCGCCTGTTGCCCCTCTAGCGATTTGAGCGTCAGTGTAGAAGACTTTTCGTGCTTCAGCTCGTTGGCCTGCTCCAAAGCATACGATTTGAGGGAAGATCTGGCCTCGAGCAGCATCGCAATGAGCGGTGCCTCATCTTGGGGTACGCCCGCCTCGGGCCATTTGTACCAATAGTGGGTTAGCTCACGGCACTCGGGGCCATCCACACACTTTAGCATTAGAGTTGAGATCGCGTACTTATCCTTGACTTCGCGATGCTTCAGTGTCACCTGGTAGTCACCATAGCTGCTGTGATTATCTAGTGTAACCGATGGAGGTAAATACTCGGCACAGCGCTCAATGCCATTCTCGGTGAGATCGGTCGCCTGGACGATGACTCGCGACTGCTGCTCCCAGATCATGCGCCAAAAGTCGCCAGTGGTACTCTCCAGGGGCGCTTGGCAGGCAATGTAATAGTTGGGCGCATCGCGAGGTCCCTGCAAGTGCAACAGTGAAAGTGAACGATTAACATTATGTTAATATGTAAGAGATAATGTAATGTAACGATGAGCGAACATTCATCCATGACATAACAGTTAAAGCTTGGCGCTCTCTGCTCTCTGTTTACGTGGGCTCGTGTCACTACGGTCTTTTAATTGCGCTCTCTTGTGTTGTTTGCTCGTGTGCATGCGTCATTTAATGGCTGCCATTGAGCTGCGCGCGCGCTCTTTTGATGAATTGCTTTAATTATTGCTATTCTGTACACAAACACATATGCATATACTCATATGTATGTGAATACCTATGTGTGTATGTATGCATGCCAAAGTAAATCACAGCGTGCTGTGTTTATCGAAACGTTTTACGCGCTGAGCATCATCATGGACTAATATACATAGTAGCTTATCTCTCTCTCTCTCGCTCTCTTAGTTTGGCTCTCTTCGTGTTTGCAGCCTTTTTGGCTGAATGCACTTGGGCAACGCCTGAACACGCAGCGCAGCGCGTCGCTCGCGTCACGCGTCAATGCTGCAGCGCATTTGCTCGTTTGATTTTTAATTGATCTCGGGAATACCCTATACACTCAAGGCAGCATTACAGTTTTTGCATTTGCTTTGCTTTCCAAATATGTTCAAGCTTTATTTAGATACATGTGTGACTCACACTTTGATTTATTACTATTTTTTTTGTTTCTGCTATCGACTCTTATCGTAAAAGTTAAGATAGCTTAAATCACGCCCCTTAATTGTGTTCAATAAATTCGCAATTGACAATTGATAGCTGAACAGCAGCAACAATTCACAATTTCGATGTTGCAATGAACTTAAAAATAAATTTTAAAACAAATTTCTGTGTTTCAGCTGAACTAACTGTAGATTGGATCTAATCGAATCATTTGCAGGGCCATTAACCGTTCAGTAGGATATTCACACTTCGTGGTGCACTAATCAAACTTTCCCTACGATTATGATTATGAATTTTAAATTTTGTTATTATTTTTTTTGCGCTAAACTCATTTGCTTACAACAGGCCATGTAACAAAGAGGTTGAAAGAGTTTTCTTGGCACTTCGCTAATCTCATGGGCCGTATAATTATGCCCCCTCTCGTGAAACTCCCCGCCGTCAAAGCACACGTCATGCAAGGCTAAGCGCAATGGCAACTCTGTTCAGTACCGTTGCAAGATTAAGACTCACACATAAACAGATAAACACATAAATGCACACACACAAACACATGCATATATACAGACGCCGCCCACACACATGTGAGAAAGTTGTTGCTGCGACTGTGGGAGGCAGCTTTTGATTGTTTTTGTATACCCTGTAATCATTTAACTGACTGGGTATATTGTAAATCATGCATATGGTATATATATATATATCTTTCGAAAATGTATAGATGCTAGGCAAAAGTTTGTAATATATGTCAAAGCATGATTAAACACTTAACAGTCCTTCAAAAGCTCAAAGAATAAAGTTGCAATAATAGCTTTATTTTACAGTAATCACTGTAATGTTTAATGATGCTACTCTAATCCACACGAATTCAACATATCGCAAGTTTCGATTAGTGCAAATAGTTAAGCTAAAAAACCTAGTGTAATTAGATTAGATAGGGTATCTTCATTTGGGACTTATAATTGATTTGATTGCTCGGTTAGGAGATCCATTCGACTGACTTACCCGCACATAATTGGCATTAATGTATTCCGTTTTGTCATCATCGCCCTGGCGCTGAAGCACCACCCGGGTCTCAGGAAGCGGAATTACGTTAGCGTAGCTGCGGTTCCAAGTTTGAGGTTACGACGTTTCAGTGTGAGTAACAAGTCAACGATCCATTCCAACATTTTGTTCATTCATTGCGTTAAGAAAAAAAGTATATATAAATTAAAGCATTGTATAATTTATATTTAGTAATCTTCAACCTTCACGTGAGATATTTTATGAGAGTAATAATATTTTCTATAGATAACTTTCCTAAAGAGCAACTTGAACTTGCAAACATGAATTTTTTGTTAATGTAAGAAGCGCATTTGATAAGATAAGAAATGAGATAATTTTTGGTGTACTTTATGAGCGATCTTAAAGAGCTGCTTTGTATGTACTTCCATCTTTCAGCTCTCACAACGCTCAGAATAAGTTAAGTTAAAGAACTTTTATTTCATGTTCTTTATAGTTTAAGTTTGTATTCCCTATCTTTTATTTTATTCTATATGACTCATTTGCTTATTTTTATTTCTCTTTCTATTCTATCTAATGTCTATTCTTCACTCATTTAAACATTTCCCACATTATTCTAAATTCTATTTAATTTAATTCCATTTTCAGAATTTTTTAAGCTCTCCATCCCCTTTTCATTTCCTATTTATTCAGCTTGGCTTGATTATTCCACATCAAGCTTTCACTTTAGCTTCTATTTTTCACTTTCGTAGCTTCATCATTCATTCAATTGCACTTTAACGTACCGATTCTTATCCTCACATCCCGCTGGCACCTCATCGGCCCTCGCGATAATCTGCGGCACATCCCGGAACTCCTCAAAGATGCTCGAACGCCTCTCCAGAAACTTGCCCAGCTCCGTGGCGCTCAGCAAATTATGACGCAACGAGGGATCATCGAAGGCGGCATTGCCATACGTTCGCTTCGAGGCACGCAAATCGCGTCCTTTGCGCCGCACGCTGCCCAGCACAGACACGTTGTCCAGGGAATAGGCATCCAGGCTGACGGGCCGACAGCGCTGGCTGTAGGACATCTGCTTTTGGCGCTTACGCATCAAGTAGAGGAATGCAACAAGGAGGATGAGGGCTACAACGCCAATGACGCTAACAGTGATGGCAATGATGACGTTAACATCCGTGCCAGTGTTGCCGTGCGGCTGTTGCATATTGTGAGTCACATCGGCGGGCGATTGCGATGGCAATAGCATAGGGCTGCTGGTGGTAATTTCTTTAGGCAGCATACTGTTATTGTGGCTGTTAATGTTTATGTTATTGTCGCTGCTCGAGCTGTAAATGGGCTCTGTTGTTGTTGTTGTTTTGGCGTTAACTATAGCTATAGTTTCGGTTGTTGTAGTTGTTGAAGTGGATGTTGTTGTTGTTGTGGTGGTGGTGGTGGTGCTGTCATCCAGCAAACTTATGTAAGGCTCTTCTGTGGTTGATGTTATTGGCGGCGTGCGCGTAGCTGTCGCCTCTGTGCTCAATGTTGTTGCTTCTGTTGTCGTTGCATTCGCCATTTTCGTTTTACTTAGCAACTGTTGCTCGGTGACGCTTTCATGTTCAATTTGCTGCCTCTTATCCTCATTATCATCGTTGTCGACATTGTACAGCTCGACTGTTGCTGCAGTTGCAGGTGTTATTGTTGTTGCCAGCACATTAACAGCTGCCGACTCTGTTGATCCTGCAGAGCTAACAGTAGTATGACTAGTAGAAGGTGTAGCTGCTGTTGCTGTTGTTGTTGCCACCGTTTCGCCTATGTTATTCGTTTCTAGCAATGTTTCCTGTACGTTGAGTTTACTGTTAGCCTTTACATCTGTTAAGAGCGGACTTGTTGTTGTTGTTGTGGTGCTACTGTTACTGATTTGCAGTGCTGGAATTTTGTCAGCACTGTTATTGATTGGCTGCGCTGCACTGTTATTCTGTTTGCTCTCACTACTATTTTCAATTAATAAATTGTTATTGTCTTTTGTCACATTTTTAACTGTAATTGTTTCTAAATTGACTTCATTGCTAATTTGGACGATTTCCGTTGGCGTTGGCGTTGCCAAAGTTGTTGTTATTGCTAATTGTTCCTCAAGTAAAATTCGCGGCGTCGACGTCGGCGCTGCCGTTGGCGTTGGCGTTAACGTTTGCGTCGTCGTCGTCGTTGTTGTGCTCGCTTCGCCAGCTGTTCGCATACTAACTGTTATTGGCTGGCGCTCGGTCGTTGAGACTGTTGAGACGGCAACGGAGACGTTGATGACGTCGTCGTCGTCGCCGCTTTTGCTCTCGCTGTCGACATTGTTGCTTTTATCGCCGTTTTCATTATTTGTATGTGCCGTCGCTTTCATTGCCAATTCGTTCGCATTGCGGGTGTCGTTCAACGCACTGGGCAAAGCAGTTGTTGTTGTTGTTGTTATTGTTGCTGGCAGCTCGGACACAGCTGTTGGCGGCGCAGCAGGTGTCGTTGTTGTTGCAGCTGTCTCTGGCACAGGCGTTGTTGATGTTGTTGCTACCATCACTGTTATTGCAGGCTCTATTGTAGCCGCAACAGCGTCGAGCTTTGCCAGCTCTGTCGACGCTGACTGCACAGCTGCGTTCGGTGCTTGTGTTGTGGTCTCCTCTTTTGTTGCAGAAGTTGTTAACGTTGGCTGCACTGTGGCATTCGGTGTTAGATCTTCTGCGTCTGATGTTTCATTTACTCTTGAGATAAGCTTTGCCAGTTCTGTTAACGCTGGCTGCACAGTTGCATTTGCAGTTGTTATTGCCTCTGTGAATGATTTTGAGCTAAGCTTTTCCAGCTCTGTTAACGCTGGCTGCGCAGTTGTTGTCTCTGTCATAATAACATCTTTTGTTGCTGCTGTTAACTCTGGCTGCACAGTTACAGTCGCTGTTGTTGCTGCTAACTGAGGTTTGCTCTGCTCTGTTGTTGTGGCTGGCTCGTCCGCTGTCTCTGGAGCAGCTGTTACAGCGCTGTTAGCAGGTGTCGCCATCTCCTTCTCGGCTAACATTGTATCAAATTTTAATGTTGTCGCCTGTGTTGCCGCCTCCGTTGCATCGAGCGTTGTGCTCATCGTTAGCTCCGTGCGATTCTCCTGACTGGTTTGCATTAACATTATCTGCTGCCAGTCTAACAGATTCTTTTCCTTATGCTGCTGTGTTTGATTCTGTTGCTGCAGTTCTACTTCGTTGCCCAGCTCTGTGGGCGCTATGGTGGTTGTTGTTGTCGTACTTGTTGTTGTTGTTGTTGTTGGCACCATCTTCATGGCTGCCAAACTCCACACCTCCGCCGCATTCGGCAGCGTCAGCTGCTGCGCATTTGTCGAATTGTCGCTGATGAATTTTGCCCGTTTCTCGTGCTGCGGTTGCAGCTTCAGCTGCTCTTCTTCAATAACATTTTCATGCGAAGCGCTGGGCATAACAGTGACGCCGGCGTGCAGCAGAGCTGCCAACAACTGCGGACTTGTTGTGGTTGTTGTTGTCTTCATAGGCAGCGCCCGCAGCTTCATAGGCGTGACTGCTAGGAGGGCGACAAGACTTTCCGTGCTGCTAGCAAATTGCATGGCACGCCCATGATCTTCGCCACGCTGCGTTGTTGCTGCTGTTGTTGTTGATGTGACTGTGGCTGTTGTCAACTCTTTCATTTGTTGCTCTTGAGATTTTAGCTGCTCCTGCATGTCTATGGTCGGCGTTTCTGTTGTTAGCTTCGACTGTTGCTTTCCCAGGCTCTCTGTTGTAATATTGAGTGAGTTCTGCTGTGTGCCACTGTTAACTGGCTGCTGCTCCGACTGCTTAACAGTTTCAGCATTCTCTTTCTCTGCTAATGTTAATGGCTCACTGCTGTAATTCCCGTTAGTTGTAGATTGCTGCTGAACAGTCTCCTTATTAACAGCCAGGCCCTCTGTTGAGCTGCTGTTGACAGTCACCGGATGCAAATCTGCTTTTAGTTCATTTGCCAATGGCGCCAGCTGCTTGGGCGCTTCTGTTGTGGTTGTTGTTGTTGTTGTTGCTAACATAGCTTCGACCAGACTTTTGCTTAGAATTGTTGTTGCTGCTGTTGTCATTTCCGATCCGCTCGCACTTTCACTGTTCCGCCTAACAATGTCAGGGTCAGCTGTAAAGGCATCCACGCCCACATCCCCCACCTGGGCGGTTTCTCTTTTTGTAGTGAAACGTGACTGCGCGGGCGTCGCTGTCGCCGTTGCCCACAGCGTCAGCTGCAACAGCACCAGCAGCAGCGGCACCAAACTGCCGCTTCTGGCCCAGTGGCGTGACAAAGAGCCCCTGTCTGGGCGCATGTTGCCGACTCTCTTGCACTCGCAATTGAAATTGGCTCTCGACAATTGTTGCTGCAATTTGGTGGCTCTTCTCCTGCTGCTGTCGTTGCTTCGTCTTCTTCAGCTGCTTTGCTTAAAGCTTTAGAAACGATTATTGTTGTTGTTGTTGCTGTGCGTATTTATGTGCCCATTTTAGATTCTTTGCTGCTGTTGTTGTTGTTGTGCAATAGTTTTACTTTTCTGCGTATTTTGTTTTCGTTTCACGTTTCCATTTTGCAATTACTTCAATGTGCGCGACCTGGAAAAAGGCGTAAATAATAAACATAAATTAACAAAAGAATTAACAATCATTTTTTAAATTGCAGCTGATTTTGTCTAAGTATTTCTCTCTGTCTCTTTAAGGTCAGCAACGTTCAACTATTCCAAAGAAAGTGAACAACAACAACAAAACTAAACTTTTGGATATAGTCATACGATTTCCCAATAAACATTTCAAATGTCATTGGGCCACGTTGGAAAGGTGCCTAGAATAAGTTTTAATTAGATGCAAGCTCTATAAGCGTCGCACAAGTTCAAGGTTAATGGGTTCTACGTAAAAGCAAACAGGAAAAGAAAAAGGAAAACTAGAGAAAATCTTAAGTCGAGGCTTTCTTAATTATACTCGTTCCCTTTATAGTTTTGAAATACAGATTGCCAATGTGTAGTAAGAAAATATATTGTAGAATTCCAAATGGTATAATTTATGCTATTTGAATACACTTTTTGTATTAATATAATAATTAACTTAAATCTCCTGTTTATATTATATACTGCACAGCAATGCCCTCTCCCTTTGGTTACAAAACGATTCTGTATACTTAATCATTTCAATCATTCCTAATAACTATTGTAACTTAGCCAATCGTAATATTTCCTAATACCTAATTGGTCATCATCATTAGAATAACTTAGTCACATTAAGAAATCCATTTTGGGTTAATGCCAAAAAGTACTTTCCCTTAATGGTTTCTCAGCATAAATTAGTATTGCTATTACTATATAAATATATATATAACACGATCATAACTATGGCGTATAAAGCCTCAAAAGTTCAGTGCACTGCAATTTGACTATTGATGAAATGAAATCATATCAAATCAAATCAACTAAAATGGATCAAGTAGTGTTGGGGTTCATTCAACTGCGACTCACACGCAATATCCATTTCAATGCAAAGGCTTCCCCCAATAAAGTTCATCGTCTCTCGTATGAAGCAATAATAACTATTCCAAGCGTTCGTATATAAGCCCAGTCAGTTGAACAGTCCAAAATATATGTATGTGTGTGTATATGTGTTTATGTTGGCTATATTGGGGGCTGCTTTCAGTCCCCATTCACCATGGTTATTCGTGGCTTTGTTATCTACCGATTCGCCCGATGTCATGTCAATAATGCATGCAACGGCTCCCGGACTCCCTTGTCACGAACTGTGACTACCCAAAGGGCCTAAACGGCTTGGCAATTAACGTTAAAAGCAACTGATGCACCGTGGAGCAAAGGCTTTAGCAATAAAAAAATAAATTAAGTAAATTATTTGTTTATCCAGCGACTGTTTTAAACCTTATGATATTTTCTAACTTGTTTTAATCCAATTTAAAGTTTATAGACATTTTAAAAATACGCTAGTCGGTAAGGTAATGTTAAGCAACTGCTGCACAGTGGTACACAGTGGCGAAACTAAATATATAAATAATATTTGTTAAGGTACAGAAATATTTTATATAATTTAATTGTTTTTTTATATATAGATATTAATTTAAATTTATTGTTATAATTATTTTTTTTATATTTTAATCAATTGTGAACCAATGTGCTTCGGCTTAATGCAAGTTTGAGGTGTGTTTTGAGAGCTCAGGTGTGTCAAGGGTGTTTTTCAAGCCAACACATGTATTCGTAGTGTGCGCCTGAGCATGCAAATATTTACATATATATTTATTTATTTGTATTCTACGGGTTTCAGCAGTTGTAAATTTTTTACAATAAATATAAACAAATTCCACGGCCCAGAAGCTAATAAATAAATGTGTAAAAAGTGTTATGGGTATAAACTCTGATTGCTGACTAAGCCTGAAAACGAACTCTTTGAGATAAGATAAAAAAAAAACGAAACAGAATTTTGTAATATTTTTTTTTTTGCTTTTGAATGTCAACTGTTGCTGCTGATAAGAAGCAAAGCCACAGCGGTAAATATGTTATCATTGGGGGTCGCTAGTGTGTCTGTCCACCAGCTGGACAAGGCGAAATATTACTGTAAACATATTTCCATATTGATATGGGCTCACTAATCCTTATGGACTCAAACGAAATTACCAGAAATATGTTGAGCACTCGCAAATAATATAAATCAATAAAATAAATATGTTTCCGGCGAATATCGGTAAGCTTAAGAGAGATCACGTATATAGCAATTTTATTTAAACTCATAAATGATTAAATGTTGGACTCATAAAATGTTTACCGTATTGATTCTGATCTGAACTAAAGACTGTTCGGGTAACAGTAGTCCACTTAGTAGGAATAAACTCTGTTGATGATTGTATATTTAGTACTCGTAAATGCGTAGCATACTTTTAGGCTTAACAAAAATCATATCAAAAGTCAGTTTAAATGCACATTTAAAAAGTATAAACTAAACTTGATACATTAATGTATTTGTTAATATTTTATATTATTAAATTCCTATATATTTTTTAAAATTTATAATATAATAAGCAAATTTTTGATTTTGTTCACTTTAATACTTTACAATGTTTCATTGTAATTGCCAATAAATTTACTAAACTTCAAACCTTTTACAGAGAAAAATAAATTTAAATAAAAGATTATTGAGGCTATTATTTTAACCGATTTAAGATTAAAGAGTAAGATAACTTTTACAATATACTAAATAATATTAATAATAATGTTGTTTAAATATATACATGAAATAAATATATATTAGACAATAAAGAAAGGAAAATAGAATCTTTATATTTTATATAATTATATTTGCATATGCTAACAAAAATATGACTCAACTTTTATTACATTTCATTATATTACATATATCACATAGAAACTGTTAGATAGTCTTCACACTGACCTAGCGTAATCTTACAGCATAATCGAACCATTACGTACTTGAGATTACGAGACCTAGCTGAACTATAGCCAGGGGGGCAGAACCACAGTGCAAGGTAAGAAAAAAAGCTGTGCAAAAGAGGAGAGCAGAGTTGGGCTTGCAATTTGAACCCTACACTTAACCCAAATCAAAACAAGTTATAAACGTGACTCCAGCAAAATATTACAGCAAGTGCTGAGCAAAAGAAATGCTAATGGAAACCCCTGAAGCAATCCGCAGACTTTAGACCAGAAGAGCTATCATTTCCGCTTCAGCAGCAACGCACTGAAGATGAACGAATGGCTTAGAATCTAGAAATAAAGATACTTTGCCAACAACTCTATGAGAGGTCTACTTGTGATCGTGGTGCATGCGCTAAACCAGTTTTTGCTACAGCTACAGCCTCAGCTGAGGGAGACTCTCAAATGGTCTTCAGTTTGAAATCGATTTGCAATTAAGATGATTTCACTTCGAGTGAAACAGAAAACGTCGGAAAATATATAGCTGAAAACTGAGACGATCGCCTCTAATGATCCGGCCAGAGAACTGAAACTTGAACAACCAGTAATTCATAAGTTTAGACTGTGTCTTTGATTGATGAGCAGAACGTGAGGAATTTTCACTTCAAGTGATCAGCTGGTTGAGCAAAGAGATGATCGCTGATCGCTGATCGTTACGTGGAAAGCTCAGTGAGTAATGCAGGAAATTTGTTGTTCGAGTTCACATTGATGATCATCTTAACAAATTTAATTGAACTTTTGAGAACGTGAGATAATTTTGTTTGCGTGCGAACTGAAAAAAAATGTTATAAATTTATTTTAGTGTTGATCGTGTTGGGTAAAGGTCTCATATAACTAAGAAATCATCAAATTGCTCTCGAAGAAATTAGAAATAGTTTTACTAATGATCGCAAGTTGAACAGATCGTTGATCTGAAGAGGCCTAACATGAAGTAATAATTAGTATTATTTTCAGATCAAATCGTTTATTTATTTACTTGACCTGTTTGTGATCTCTCTCTCTCTCTCTCTCTCTCTTTTCTCTTTCTTTCTTTTAAACTACGAACAAATTTAAATCAAGTCTTAGAGAACAACAATTATTTATAATCTTTAGCCTTAATTGAAGCATTTGCCGCTTTCTTTCAACAGACAGCTGCGGATTGCGTTACTAATCACCACAATTCACGAACCAAATCTAAAGCTAACCTAAATCTAGTATTATGCACGCACTGTGGAAATTCTAGAATCTACGAAGAATGCAGACAGTTAGGCTAGTTAATCAAAGATCTCAGAAGAGACTAATTGCTCTTCAGTATTTCATGCAGCTCCTCAGGCATTTATTTAACGATAATAAATACACAATTTTATTTTACTTCATTTTCCCTGAAGATTCAGTTTTTAGTTTAAAAATCACCCAAGTGGAGAATGGGGCACATGACGTTTTCTAGCGGTTGCCAGGCGCTAATTATTGTAGGGAGGGAGCAGGGACTCCACGTTTGCTTCAGATATATTTTGTGTTGGATTGTAATTCACAGTACGCTGAGTAAATTTATTTATAACTGTTTTGCTAGACTCTTGTAATTATGTGTGTGTCGAAATGTGAAATTAATTGTTCGCAAAAGAAACGTTGACAGTTGCCCAACTTTGAAAAACTTGAGTCGACTTGTGGGTGGCAAAAACTGTAAGAAAATAAAGGTTCAAAAAACTCTTAAGCACTCTTAACTGGGGATTGTTTCTAATATGGACTACAATAGTAAGCTATCTAACAGTAAAGAGAAATTACAAGTTAAAACATATTTATGTAATTTAGAATCAATAGCTACTCCGAAGTGATGAAGTGAAGTGAAATGATTCAAGTAACTTCGACTAAATGATGCTATGAGCTAAATATTTAAACTGGAATGTTGCGATCAGGCCTTCCCGACTATGTAATACCCATTCCCATTCCAAAAAGAGCAGAATATATGTGGAAATTGCATGGTATTTTCGATATTTGTTTATTGTTGCTTTCATACATAGAGACGGTCCCTATTAAACACTTTTCACGGAGAACGAGCATAACAAATGAAGACTTCATTATGATTTCAGCTTAGTTTAGCGTGAGATGCTCAGACTTTATACAGTTTATTAGAGAAATTCAAGCAAATTCCAACAAACTTCAGGTCTAGCAAAAAGAGAAACAAGTCTGTCTCAACTCATTTATATTTATTTATTATGTAGATCGTTTCTTCTCGATATTCGTCTATTCACACTTTAGAGCAACCGAATCACAGTTCATTCATTTGACTGTGCTCGTGGATGACTCATTTGCATGACATTTGCTTATATCACGCGTTAGGGGGAAATCAAAACTCTGTTCATTGATGTACACAATTTTTGTTTGTGGGCCCCTCGGGCTGAACTTTCAACGTAATTAAAATAGAAATCAAAATAATAAAAAACATATTCAGAAATTCATAATACGCCGATAAATAGCAACAATGTTGACCTTGTTGGCTCGGCTGCTGTGGCGTTTATTGAACCAGGCAGCGATGCCTCCAGCTTTTGGTAATTTTTATATTTTTGATATCATTTGAAAGATCTCAGTTTGGTTGCCAAGGTATCTATTATATTTTATAATAAATATGACGTAGTACAGCAATGAAACAAATATTCACAATGTAAAATAAACATGTTTTTTGAATAATATATAAATAAGAATGTTATTAATGCATAATAAAATAATAGATATAATTAGTTGGGTATATACCCACTCTCGTTCAATATATAGGTGCAGGGTATGCATGTATGCAGTAACATAAATTTCCACATCAGATGCTTGCCAGATTTTTAGCACAAATTCGCAAGTTTTATTTTTGGCATATTATACATAATATATAGAGTCTATATAAAGAGTTCTGAAGAATTCATCATTAAAAGGAAATTCAAGAAAAATCAGTTGATTTCACAAGCAAAAAATGTATTGAATAAAAAATCAAATCCATTGAAAGACATCCTCAATATGTTTCCATAATTAGTTATATATGTATATATATCCCAAATACTAGAAATCCTATGAAATATTTAGAGTTTGCCAATGCACAGTCATTAATTATAATCAATTGAAATATTTGTAAATTGATTTATTGACATAATTCCATCCAATTACTTACGAAGCTCGTGGCGAAATCAAGCCGCACAAAGCCAATTCAAAAGCCGCTTAGTTTGCATCAACTACAATTGTCCGATCATAAAACGGTTTCACACAAATTGGAACCACAATAAAAGTCGCACAAATTAAAAGCGAAAAGCAAGCAAATTTGCCCACTTCGCGGGCTCTGCACTTGTCTCTGTATGCGAATTACATGCTCTAAGCCTGTGTGGCATCGTAAAACTGACAAATGTGCGCTCTATTTAATTAACAATAGCTTGTCCCACAACTAAGCGAGGACTGTACCACATTCGCTGTGAATGGCAACTGACCCAAAACCAAAATAAAACGCATTTACAATATAAGTGTTACGAATGAATAGTGTGAAATAAGCTAGACACACATCAAATAACGAATTATAGCATTAGAAGCATGTGGCATATGGCATGAGAAGCATATTCGAGCAGGCTAAGACTGTACCGAGAAAGAAAATCAGTTGAGCATACACTCTGGATGGCTTTGAGTTGCATAACAGACATAATAAGCTATCATAGCCATATAGTTTTATAGGCAGATCAAAATAGATTTGTTCCCTAAAACCCTTAGGTAAAGTAATATCATATGCTCTGAATGTACCTCCTTCGCTGTGAATGGCAAATGACAAAAAATGAAAATCAATTAAGAGCGAAACATACTAGAAATAAGCTAGATGCTATATGGTATATGGTATGCCATGGTATGGTAATGTAATCATATATTAGGTTTATCAAAAAAGGGGAACTTTCATTGTTCTATAGGGAACAAGTGCAATATTTATATAATTGCTCAACTGCATTTAAGGCAATTACACAGCTCGCCGGCCGCAAGCATTAACGAGCAAATGAACGCATTTCGTGTCGCATATCTGGTGTACAGTATGGGCATATGTACATGTATCTATCTCCGCCGACTTCATAGCGCTTGTCATTAATGTAATTGTGGCCAGGGAACAAAATAAAACATCGTTTGCATTTGGGGCAGATACTAAATTTGATTTAGTGAGCCAATTTGAGTCCAAATTTGGGCACGCGACTTGTCAGACAGTTATATTTATCTCTATATGCATGGCTGTATACATTATAAACGTATATATTCATATACGGTTATGGGCTGGGCCCCATAAGTTGCATTTGGTGTGGCCAAGATTTTAATCTATGCTGCCTAATGAAATGGCAAAGTGTGGCCAAGCGGCAAGCTGAGAGACAGCTTGTGCCCTGTTTCCTTTTAGGGTTGCACAGAAAGGAGTGCGTGCATTGGAGGGTGGCTCCACATAGCGCCATGATATTAACTCATGTGATGACTGAAATAAATTTAAACTTTATTTTATTGTATAAAATGAGAGTCTAGCCTTTAGATCTAGTATATAGCTATACGACTTTTAATTTATAAATCAGTTAAATAGCAATTCAAGTTTTTATATAGTCATTCCATGATTAATCCAACTTGATCTCTTCATATCTCCACTTGGGCTAGCCTTGTCGCCAAGCTGACACATGCAATCAGCTGAAGGACAAGAGTTGTCCAACAATCAACAATCACTTACACACCCACAACAATCAACAGAAATAAACCTTTTAAGGTGACCAAAATAAACTACAAATTGGAACGGCAACAACAAAAATAGCAACAACAATTACCCACTTGTTACATGTGGATTCGGAGGCAGCTAATTCGTAAATCGTTGCCCTTTTTACGTGGCCAATTTGAATGTCACGAAATTGAAAAACATTCGGTAAAGAGGGCTACCGCTGACCGTGGGCACTTTTCATAGAGTTATCGACCAAAAATTGTAGGGTATAATTTATTTTTAAAAATTATATTATAAAGTTTTTGCAAACTTTACAAATAATGCGAATAATACTTGTTCAGATTTATATTATAATGCTAAAGTCCAAAATTGAATTTATTAATTTATCAACAACTAAAGAGTCTGCTTTTTTTAGTTCAAAGTAAAGCATATACTACATTTATTTATATTTTTATGAATATATACAGTTGTAATATATGATATATTAAATGTATTTTATTACAAGGTGGTTTAATTTCCAACATTTTTTATTTCATACGCAAGCGACACAAAATTAGGGATAAAAATTATTTTAAAATTCTGTATTTATTTATCAGATTTATTTTATAAAATTTTGTTGTTTTTATTTAGTTATTACTACAGAATTATAAAATAAAAATCTCTTCAAGTTTCCTTCCGAAATTAGTTCCACCGTTTTGTGTCGCTTGCCCACTGTGCAGCTTGTGGTGCTGTTGGATCTATTTTTGTAGCTGGACACAATTGCACGTGTACTCGTTTCTTTTCGGTATGGGCTTGAACTGTAGTTGTTGTTGTCTTTGGGCTTTTCGTTAGGAGCATAAAAACAACTGAAACTAAAGCCATGACGCAGTCGCAGTCGCGTCTGCAATGTTAACCAAATTGAGGTTATTCCACGAACACAAACACAAACCAACCAGATGAGTTAACATTTTAAGCCAGCTGCACAGAGAGAGTGTGTGTGTGTGTGTGTGAGTGTAAGTCGTATGTGTGCATTGGAGTTGTGACTCATATGAGTTCATTCATTGTTGTCGCATTAGTTGCAAACGCGCAGTTCACAGCATACAAATGAATCGTTAAATAATATGCTGTGGAAATATTTGGAAAATCTCAATGCCTTATGCAATTTTCATTTAGTTAACAAGAAAGTTAACAGCTCACAAGAATTAAGACGCTAGATACAGAAGATGTTGCACGAATATAATATATAATATAATATAATAATATGGAAACTAAAGCAATTTTAATAAAATAGAGTATTAAATAGTTGCATTCAACTTAAAGAAACAATTTATAAAATGTTTTACTAAATGTGCACATGCGAAAAATATGAAAGTTGAATAAATATTTTGCTTACAACTTTAATGTCAACCAAATGAATTGATATTTTTGAAAATTGAAAGTACACTAACTACGCTTAAATGTTAAACTATTTGTTGTTGTTGTAGTAATTATTGTTGTCAAGTTGTTAAATGAAAGCAAGAGTAGGCGCTGAAGCTTTTACTTTTGCTTTCTAGCTGAGCTCCGAGCATCTTACGGCAACATTTTCACGGCTAATTTTCACAGCAGGCAGGCTGGAAAGAGCAACAAACAAAATCAAACAAGTTTTTCCCGAGACTCAGCCGCATTTAAATGTGCTAATGCCAGAGCGGGCAGCTCGGAGCTCGGCGTTGAGTAGGTGGGGGAAAGGCGACAATTTGTTGCGGACTATGTGGGCGGCATTATATAATTTAATATAAGCCCGACTTTCATTTGCGTTCCACTCAATTGGACGATTTCTCTCACGTGAAGAATATGTATATATGTATAATTATGTGAGTTTGATTTGGTGATTTGGTGTACATACATATATCTGCTCAATCAGCTTTATCTTCAGGGATCATAGAGCAATCACTGATGTATATAGAATGTTTTATCGAATCAAACTTAAATTTAAGAGATTTTATTATTAAGTCAGCCAGAGAATTAAGTATATAACATCTCCAAACATCTGTTTTTAGTGCTTAAGAAACTTGTTCAAATATTTTCCCAGACTTTTGCAACTCTTCCGCAAAAAGTCAATAGCTTATCGAACGTATATATGTCTATATGAAACTTTTTCTTCTTTTTTGGCTTCTTTTTTTATTGGTCATTTGCGTTTTTTGGCTTTTTGGTTTTTGCTTTTTTGGGGTCAACGCTGTTTCGCTTTTCCTCTTCTGCTGTTGCTTTGCACGCAACTTTGTCATTGCCAAAGCGAAAGAAAAAGCTAAATATGAAAATAATCATACAAGTATATATGTTATATATATGCACTATATAAAGATATATATATATATATATATATTTATCTGAAACTCGTATCTATGCCTCGAGTTCAAGGTTTGTTCATGTAATTGATTAGCAATAGAGCGTTAATTTTTAACTCTAACAACTCAACGCGGCAAGATTGCACCACAAGACATTAAAATTTCCAAAAATTCAAGGGCACGTCAATCTTTCAATTATATTCAAGCCCAGATGTGTACATGAGTATATATCTTTAGCGAGAAAATCTATTAAGAATTGCATATTAAGTTAGCTTCAGAATTTCCCTGATTGAACAAGTCAGTTAACAATAGCTTAAAGTGCGCAACGGAATATTCATTAGCAACAATGAATTTAACAATCTAATTTGCATTTTGAGTATAGCTATACAGTAATATATATATCTTACATGTACATATATCACACGATCTGTGTAATGCGCGATTCCGACTGATAGCAAATGCCAGTCTCGCTTGCTAATTGATAATAAAAACATGTATATATACAGATATTCGAGTATATATAATAATAATCGCAAATGCATAATAAATTGTGTGGGTTTTGCCCCGATTGGACCAACTGTTTCCGCCGCCTGACTTCTGTGGCTAAAACAAAAATAAAAACTGGTTTTTATGTCGAGATAAATAGAAACCCAAGCGAACTCCATATGCCAACTGTTTTTCTACACCAATCTTAAGCGCGGGGAATTTTAGCTGCGGCCAGAAAGGGCGCAAGATAAACAACAAGAATCAAGAATCAAAAACCGTTTAAAGAACTTTGAGATACATATGTAAATATATTATCAAAATTAAAGTAAGACTTCTTAAGGGGAATCAGATCCAAGTCACGAGTGAGTGCACTGCGAGAAAATTTACCTGTTGTATATAGTTAACTATTTAAATATATATAGCTCTATAAGAAATGATTTGGAACTCAATGCCAAACAGTTTGATTGAATTCTATAAGCTTATAATCTCAGTGTAAGAATGTATGTCTATATCTTTCATAAAGGGAAATACGCTCTTAACTTGCTACCTATTTTCGAGCTGTGTAAGCTGCGCACACCGACTGTTTACGGCAAATGTTTATTTTCGAAGAAAAATTGCAAGCCATATTGCACCGGGCATAGGTTGTGTGTCTTTTGGGTGCATACGAAGAACCGAAGCTAAAACGGAAAGTATCTGAGTGCAAAGCATAAACAAACAATGCCTGTCTGTGTGTGTGTGTGTGTGTGTGTCTGCTGGCGCTGGTGTTCTGGTGTGTGTGTGGGCTGCCCTCAATGGCCGCCTGTGAAAGGTAAACACAAATAGTTTTTTTCTTTCTAAATGCATTTTTGTGCCGGCAGCTGTGACTAAATACACACACACACTCATAAATATATATAGCGACATGTGTGCACGGGTAAACACAAAAGCCAAAACAAATGGCTTTTAGGTCGCCAAAGCCAGTTACCAGCGTCAAACTGGGCCTAAACACAACAACTTCCTGCGCTGTGGGGCAACGGAGCAGCGGAGCAGCGGAGCAGGGTCAGGTTACAGTTCAGGGCCGATCTAAGCAGAACAGCCAGTTAAAGAGACATGTAATGCACACACACACACACACACACACACACACACACACACACACACACACACACACACACACACACACACACACACACACACACACACACACACACACACACACACATACACATACACATACACAAATAGAGCACGTAATTGAATTAAGTTCAATCAGTGCAAAAGTGTTTGTCGAATAATAAACAGTGCCTACAAAAAAAACTTTCCAGAATTGAATTAATTTTGAAGCGCTTAACAAAAGATGCTGAACAACTAGATATAATGCGCTCTACATGTATATACAGAAAAGAGGCGCTTGTAAAAAGATATTACTACATATATATATTACTATAAATATATATCTTATTATTATTGATAAATGAAGAAGAGTAATTAGAGGTACCTATAATTAGAACAAATGTGCTCCAATCCGTTTGCCCTGAGATATTTCTCCATTATAGAATTACTTTCTTCTAAAGCCAATTTATAATGTAATCCAAAACATGACTCTGATGACTCAATGGTCATTTTATAGGAGATTCGTATTCGCATTCGAATGCAGCGTAATGCTAAGCTCAGAATCAGGAAAAGTAAACAGAAATGACAATGGATAGCAGCTGAAACTGTAAATGGAAACTGAAATAGAATTTCTGAGCGCCTTAATAGAATTATTCACACACTCTATAAAGCTGGCGAGTAACTAACAAGTACAATTTACTTCCTATAACGAGTTAACAACTTAAACGTTCATTGCCTTTTGCATTTGCAACTAATTAAGGCTTGTCAACAAAATAATTAAGCTCTTAATTGAATTAGCTGGCGAAGCACACATCTTCAAGTAATAACTGTATAGAAATAGAAGTAAGCGCTCAAAAACTTGATACAATAGGCTTTACTTGCAGGTAGACAGTACTTCTTATGCGCATTTCCTGGAAATTAATCAAGATCTTATGCTGAATTCACAGTAGAGCTAACATAATACGACCAGGTATTATCTAGATACATATGTAGCTTAAATACGTCTACATATATATAAAATATAAAAAAAATTAAAAAAAAAACCATATTCTATTTAATTTATTTAACTTTTTAATACGAAAGTATAAAGAGTCAAAATTAGGGTTTAAAGAAATCAAATAATACCTACAATAGTCCACACAGAGTTGAAAATTACACAGTCAAACAGGGTTCAGTAACGGGAAGTAAACTATATTATTTAATATAATGTTTTTCTTAGCATGATAAAATTCAACTCTGAATTAGGATGATGTTACAGCATCTCTCATATATTGTTTCACTTTTATGTTAGCATATTCAAAACTCTTTAATATTGATATTTGATTTTGAAAGTCATCAAAGCTTCATGCATCAGTATTTTCTCATTGATCAAAACAGTTTTCTCTATTTCGACGTCAAAACACTTTAGTTATAGACAAGATTTTCGCTACCATTCATATTAGTTTTCGCCATAAAGAAACTTCAGTTCGGGGGTTTTTTTCTTCTAGATATTCTCTTCAGTGACTTTTGAAGTATAGATGTATATACATATATAACTTGGTTAGCAAATATATAAAAGCTTTTGCTGTTCAGACGATCAAAAAGCATTTTCCATGTGCTGATTGCAAAATGCACAAAAAGAAGCGATGGAAAAACTCGCCCCAACCGCAAACGGTTTTGTAAGAAGAAACCCACAAATACAGCCGAATGCAACACAATTGACACAAAGAGATGCAAAATGAGAGAAGAAGAAGAAGGAGACAAAGAATCAAAAAAGACAATGACAAAAAAAGATACAGCCATAGGTCAGGTCTGTGGGTCTGCGGGGCAACCTTAATGTAATGCGACGCGATTAAGAAGTTCCCCTCACACACACACTCGAACGCCTCGAACCAGTGTTGACTAACGCCCACAAAGCTGAAAACTGAACTTAATGAGACCAAAGCGAATTGTGGAGAAATTTGAAGTCATCAAAGTTGTTAATTTCTTGAAACGAGACAATTTTGTTATTTAAGAGGCGACTAATTAGATATGATTTAAATGCCTAATTATAACTACTTAGCTTAGAATGGTAGCTCGTTTCTTGGCAAGAGCTGAAATTAATACTAATCGGATCTCTTTTTTATGTTAGACCCAAGCTGTCATTAGTTAATTTTGTAATGTTGGGAAACTTATTATAACAACACCTAATTATAATAGATTATATTGTAATAACCCTTGTAATTTCCCTTTTTCACAGAAATTCAATTTTCCAATAAATAATTTTTCTGCTCACGCACTTTTCACGCAGCTGCGTACCACTGTGCCCTAGGCGTTATCTTAAAAACACCTCTCTCGAGGTATTACTCGCATCTCCGATCGCTGTGTGACTTAACAAGCGGAGAAGGTCATGAAACAAAAGCTTAACTTGTGCTAAGAGCTGCATTTAAAGCGTGGCTGCGACTGAGACGATGTCTATTTGTCTATATATCTATATATATGCAAATATATATACAAATGAATTGCTATTGCTATTGCTATTGCTGCTGCGAGTGCGAAGTCGATCTATGCAAAATCGAAAACCTCAGGCGAAGGTTGCGAGTCGGGCGCATTTGCCACATCATGTTGCAAGTTGCAAGTTGTTGTTTTTTCCACTTATCTTTTTTTTAATTAGAGACAAGCAGCTAAGTCAAGAAATGCATTATGCATAATGCATTTAGCAGTTGCAACATAAATTGTTAATAATGGGTCTCAGGGCTCAGAGAAAACATTTTGAATGCCAAATGAGTTAAGAGGGAGCTGGTATAAAATATCCAAAGCCCCAACCCAAAATCCAATGCTGACTTCCATGGAATGTCGTCGATTCGAGTCCCAGAACGCGTTTACCTATAAACCGGTTTTAAATATAAATATACATATATATTTATATATATAAACGTAGCATAAGATTAGTTAGCTTATGATTGTATTTTTCGTTTGGGTATTTTATAAGGTTTGGGTCGAAGTCTGTGGCGAGTCTCGCACTCAGACTCGGACTCGGACTCGGACTCGGACTCGGACACAGACTCAGAGGCTCGAACCGCTCCGTAGATAAGCGTAGCTAACGCTGCGTTTGCTCTCTGTGAGTCACGTTCTGCACTTTTTCGGGGCTCACTTTTGCGAGACGTGCCTCGACTGTAGTTGTTTCTTGTTCTTTCTTTAGATTGGGTAACATTCGACATAGAGAAATATTAAAACAAAGAAACAGCGAACACATTCGCATCGTGAGTTACGAGATAACTGATAATGGCTTCCTTTACTTGTGCTGTCAATAGAATCCATATACAAGGAGCATACGTAATGTAGCTATAAAGAGAATCATCCATAGTAAAAGACATCTTAGATAATAATATGGGAATAATAAAATTTCTATATATTAATCGTTGCTTATTATTTTCCTACATTTATTTAAATTAATAAATTATTTTTCACTTAAGAACCATACAAAAAATGATGCCAAGGATTTTAGCCACATTACAGGGAGATTTTAGCCAATGTCAAGACATTGAAAAGCGGCATAAAACAGTTGATCAATCAGCAAATTTGACGGATGTGCAATAAACTTGTGTCTCAGAGAAATAATTTTCCATAGCAAACAAAAAATTACCAACCAAATTATGGCATTTAGTGTATAAATAAA
Source organism: Drosophila peninsularis (assembly GCA_035047485.1). Taxonomy (NCBI): domain Eukaryota; kingdom Metazoa; phylum Arthropoda; class Insecta; order Diptera; family Drosophilidae; genus Drosophila; species Drosophila peninsularis. Next base: position 3,497,818 of record JAWNPN010000027.1, read on the forward strand.
TAATTACTTTGTGCGAAAAGCAATTTAAGGCCCGCGGCGATTTCGACATGCCGAAAAACGTGCTAAAAACAGCAGCCAAAGCAACAAAACAAAATCTAAAGCACGGCGAAAAAAGTAGGTGTAATTAAATAAGCAGCAGCAACTGTAGTGTCAGTGCGGCGAATAGAAGTAGCAAAAACAACAACAGCAAGCAAACGATGTTGAAAGTCGTTTTGCAAGTTTGAGTTGAGCTTTAAACTGGCCAGCGTACTAGAGTAAGTGAGGGAGTGAGAGAGAAAGAGAGAGGCGACACTTGACGGCGACGGTGGCTGCGCTGCCTATAGAACACCCAGAGGTGAATTACCGAAAAAAAATGTTAAACTCATAGCTGGACAATGTTTTGTCAAAGAGCGACTGAGCGAGACACAGAGAGAGATCGCTGACAACGCGGCTTATGAAACAAAGCAGAACTTACCAAAAAAAAGTGTAATAGTGTTGTTGTTATTCGGACCGCTTCCAATTGGGAAATATGGTCAACAACTAAATTGGCCTTAGGCACATCTGTAACTGCGCTGCCGCAATTTGTATTTTGTATTTCTACTTTTTACTTATATACATATGTACGTATTTATGTTTTCTATATTTCACACTTTCTTTCCAATTAGCACAATTAAGTGACTGATTTTATTAGCTATCAATAGCTATTCAATTTCCAATTAGCAAATAAACGGAATTTCACATACATACACAGTTACACATTCATATACATATACATCAATATATTTTTGGTGTGCACTTTGTTTTCGTTTTCGTTACGTTTTCCACGCGCGCGCTTCCTGTCGCACTTGTTGTTTAGGTCGAAAAAATTTAAATTTCTGTAACGGCTTGCCTATGTATACAAATCTACGCACCGACGCATATATTTCGTATTGGTTTATTAACAAATTCACGGCTGCTTAATTGTTGATATTTATTTATTTTTCGAAACAGGAGACGCGCCTTGGCAAACTGTTTGCGCAGCAACAGCGAACTCACGACCGCACCGTTCAACAGCCCACACTGGAATGCGCGGCGAAAACAAAAACGTGAGTGAGTGCTGCTAAGAGAGCAGATGAAGTTGCGGCGGCGACGGCGACGGCGACGTCGGCATCGGCGACGGCGCTCTGAGCAGCAGCAGCAAATGCAACCTGCGCATGTCCAGCGTGCATTAGGGTGCTATAGGTGGCCAGTATGTTAATTATTAACGTTTAAATCTTTTCAATATTCATTTAATACTGATGCCATAAATAAAACAATAGCAAAGTAACATTGTTTTTACTTTTGGCTAATGATTTTCGCTACGCGCTGTAATAAATCGTTTCAAACCAGTTTCAAGCAGCGACGCCAACGCCGCTGTTAACGCCAGCGCAGCACCGGCGGCGACAAAGAGCGCATGTCCAGCGGGCATTAGGGTGTTTCAAGCGCTTAAGTTTGGTTTCTTCAATTACTGCAGCTGTCGATGCTTAAATATTCTCAAATATGATCATTTTTATACTTGGCTAATCAATATTAATGTTAAGCTGGATATTTCAGCGACGCCTACGTCGCCGTCAACACCAGCGCATCAAGTGCAGCGAGCAGGAAATCACCACGGTTCTTTGAAGGGCGTTGCACAGTGATAAGCAAAAGTATACGCCTCTTCAATCGTGACTAGTTACTTATTGTTCGTACCACTTATACACCCACTTTTTACAGCCTAAACTGTTGCGTGCCAATCAATTAATTACTTATTTAAAAAAATACATCTCAATTAGTATTTGAATGCAACATTTATTTTAGAGCAAGGCGAACTTAGTGAAAGTTTTGTTATATTTATCCCATGAAAAGTGAAAATCCATTTAAAATAGCCATAACGTGATCACAATTATAAGTAGAACTAACGCAATATGCCATGCTTCCAATCGATAATACTCAACTGCGGCTTGAATCGCTTCAGGGGAGCTGCAAAGAGGATTTTCAGTTAATATAGATATTACAAATATAATTTATATAATTATAGGTAATCTCAAAAAACTAAAAAGCTATGGAAGATATGTCCACATGATCTAATTGAACTCTCCTACATGTATATATAATTATATATATGCGCTTACTTTGGATCTTTGAACCGATCCATGATATTTGTCCGAATTAATACTCAATTTTCTAAAAATTTGCTTTAAAATTACAATACAAATTTTGTTTGGAATGTTTACTAGAAATTTTGATATAAGCTACATTTGAAACCAATTAAAATTTTGTGTTATAAAAACAGAATTTCTGACCAAATCTAAAAAATATATTTTCATATTTTGAATATTTTTGATCATTTCAAAAAAGTGAACTATGTTTCAAACAGCCTTACGAAATATTCCTATCCTTCCAGGAATATCTCCTAGCTACAACAACTATTCCTATAGATTACAAGTTTAATCTAATTCTCTTTAATCTTATTTCTCTTTGCCGTGAATTTATGTTTTCTATAGCCTCAAAATATTTGAGGAATCGTATACTTGTCACCCACTTATTAGAGCGTATCGCTGTTCCTTCTGCAGTGCCAGATAGTCGACGTTGGGTCCAGTCAGGTGTTGGAAAGTGCCGCCCATTAGCTCCGGCAGCCAGATCTCGTCCAGCGCAGCGGGCTGCAGCTCCAGCAAGATGCTCTCGTAGAGGCGCTGCAGCTGCGCTGCCCGCTCGTCCTCTGTGTGCAGCTGGAGGAGGGCTTTGCATGTGTCACGCACAAGAAGCTGCTGCTGCTGCTGGCCGAGCTTCGTGACTTGGTTGTGCAGCGCATCGATGAGCGCGATGTCTTCGAAGGGGTTGCCCGGCTTCAAGCTAAGCAGCTTGCGTTCGTGTTTGCGTCGATTTTTGCTCGAGCGAAATGTTTTACTTAAGAAAGAAAAAAAAAAACCACAAAGAAAGTGAGTGGAAGAAAAAGAAAACTGGGAAAAATATGCAGCGAAGTGACGCCTTACCCTGTGCCCCGGGAGCTGCCGCTGTGCCGAGACGACTGAATGCTGCTGGTGTCCGACAGCAGATCAACCTCTTCAATATCCACCTCGTGGTCGCCGGCACCATTCGCAGCTGCTGTTGTCGCCTGGCGTTTGCGTATATCCAGCAGGCGCTGTTTGTACTCCACGAAGAGCATTCGATCCGCGCCCAGCGAAGCTTCCAATTGTCGGACATAGTCTAAGAGCGAGGACTTCACGCGCTTAACTAAGATGTTAAGGAATCGGTTAGGCCTCTATTAACACAACTATTTTATGCCAGAGTTAAACTCACCCAATAGCTCAGCTGAGCCGTCCGCGTCCAGCAGTCCGGCTTCGTAGATGGCACGCCCATAAAGATGACCCTTCAGCAGCAGCTCGAGCGGCGCGTCGCTGTCCGGCGCCTCGAACCGCTTGAGCAGCTCATACGCCTCCAAATAACGATCATGCTGCTGTAGCGGCGCCACTAGTGAATGGGCCACCTGCGCCAGCGGCTCACCTGCACGCTGAGCCAGCAGCAGGACTCGCTGCCAGTCGAGAGTGTGACGGGCGCTGAGCAGCGCCTGCTGCAGCTGTCCGCCGCGCTCATACAAAAGACTGGCCGCCTCCAGCTGGGCGTTGGAGCGTAAATGGTCCGCATAGGCCACACAGATTCGACGATGGAAATCCGTTTGCGACTGGTAAGCGACCAAGGCTTCATTGTACAGATTGTGCTGTATGATGAAGTTTAGGGCCAGTTCATAATGCTCTGCACCGCAGGCAGCCAGATGATTGAGGGCCAGATCGAAGCGCTTCAGATGCTCGTCGATCTTGAACTTGCGATAATCCGGCGGCAGGGACTTCAGCTCATTGAGATAGGGCAGAAACTCCTTGGGATCCATCTGTGACTGCTGGGCAACGAAGAGGACGGTGCCAAAATTATATGTGCCCAAGGCGACGTTATACAATTCATTCACATCCACCAGATAAAGCAGATACTTGAGCAGCTGCTCACCCAACTGCGCATCCGCTTGCTTATGCTGCCAAATGTAGTCCAGAGCCTTTGGCAACTGATTCGACTTCACATAGGCCGTTATTATGGGCAGGCGAAAGCGTGTCTTCTTCACTGGGTCGTCGGTGTTGGTCATCTGGTCGATCAACAGCGCGCATATGGTGGATACCTTCTGGTCCACTGTATAATCGGGCGGATAGGTTTGCTTCACTGTCCCATAGTTGCTGGCATACATGCCCAGTGCATAGTCCTCATTCTGCAGCTCGTTGATGAAGAGACATATCCATTGGCTGTCCGTGATCTGGTCGAGAAAGTCATTAACACTGCTCACAAACTTCGCCACATTGTGATCGCAGATGATGTTCATGTTGATGCGATGCTTGCGCAGCATACGCATGGGCTGATAGTAGTCACCACAATTCAGCGACTTGCCGATCAGGTCGAGCGCCAGCACACGTGGGCATATCACCTCAAGATTGCCGCGCGGCAACTGCAACACCAGGCGGGCACCGCTCGCCGGTGTCACCAGCTTGGCGCCGCGCTCGATGCTGCGTGTGGCTACGGTGCACTTATCGCTCAGCCGTACAAAATGCAACGCATTCAACTGGGTATATATCAAATAGTTATCGACGACGCAGAACGAAGTGACGTCCTCGTCAATCCTTTTGTCGTCCACCTGGAGCAGCTGCTGCGAGTGCAGCGTAATCAGCTCACCTGCAACAAGGGGCGAAGTTGAGTAAAGATTCGATATTCTATATGCCATTAATCATTGTCTGACTTACCAGCTGGAGTAGAAGGAGTCGCGTAAAATATCATATGATTTACGGACTGTGTTAGCTGCAAATAGCTGCGCAATACCTTCAGCTCTCTATTCGGTGTCAAGATCAGCTCGTAAATCTGATTGTTGTTGAGGGTCTGGATAAAGAAACGATCCTTGCACCCAGTAGACACGGTTAGGGCATTCGCTGTGCCAGCAATGCTCAACGATGCTTTCACGTTTCCCTCGAAGAGCAGAACGATGTGTGTCCGGTTGCCTACGCTGTGTGTGCCAAGCAACATCTTATCACCAAAGCAGCTTAAGTTGGCCAATTGAACTTGCGCTAAGTCCGGAGTGAGCTGACAGCTAAACCGAATTCTATCGTCTTTGGGTAGATATGAGAATATTCCATGATCGCTCGTGTATATGCAGATGTCGTTTTCGGATGTGCTCACAGCGTTTATAAAGCTCTTCATTTCGACGACACGCCAGGACATGGGTGGCGGTATCACGGCAGCCGAGAATTTGGTCAGCAGCAAACGTTTGCCGTCGATTACATAAACAATATCTGTGCTTGGCTGGCAATCAATGCCATAGCGAAAGCGATGAGTATATCGTTTGCCACTAGCAAGCAGAACGTGCAGCATGTGCTCTGCGCCAAGGCGATTGTCCCAGTGGAACAGAGCAAGCGGATCATGCTGTTCCTTAAAGACCATCACCTGCTTAAGGTACCAGTGATAATTGCCAATCGTGTAGAGGTAGATACTCTGAGATTCAGCCGTCGCAGTGTGCAAAGCAAGGATGTCCGAATCGTTGCTCCAGCTTAACTGCACGATGGGCTCCACATTCAAATCGAAAGGCAACTCGAATTCACGATGACGCAGGCCATTCTTCTCGAACAACGCAACAGTAGATTTGCTGGACAGGATTTGAGGCTGGGCAATCCAGTTGCCGCTCGGCCGCCATGCAATCGGCATTTGCACACCATTCCATTTCTCCGCCGCGTACTGCAGCTTGCCCTCACAGTCGTAGACACTAAAGGTCCGCCCCACGTTGGCGGCCACGTAGGACACAGCAAAATAGAAGCCATCGCCTCGCCAAACAATCTGTACATCCTGGTTGGAAAATAAAATATATATATATATAAAGATACGTATTTATATGAATTCGTCCTCCGACACTTACTTGCGGGAGCTGCTGGACATCTAATGGTGCCACGAACTCAGCTGATTGTTTTGCCGCCTGTTTGCCGGCCGTGCCGTGGAACTGTGTTTCCTTTTTGCCCCAGCCGACATTCACGAACTGTTGATCGTCAGCGAGCCCCGCATCTAGCGGCTGTTCACCCAACACATCATATGTGCAAGTCATCACAACCACATTTTTTGTCTTGGTTACAAAGGCAACCACCTCCTGGTTAGGTGACCAGGCCATGCACTCGATGCCCACGTCACAGTAGGTGCCTTCGCTCTGAGACAGTGTATCAGGATTGATGAGCACCACCTCGCCGGCACCCGTTGCAACGCATATTGCGTTATCCAGCTGTAAATACTCTGCGCCGACGATGTCCGGCAGTTCGGCAACAAGTTTGGGCTCCTTAGCGTTGCTGACATCGTTACCAACCGCAAATATTGCACTGTCGGTTACTATATAAGTGATCTCATGGCCGCTTCGTTCGATGTCCGGCTGGAGCAAGAGTTGTTTGCCATTGGAAATGCCAGTTGTCTGCTCCTTACAATATTGCAGCTTCAGATTGCGCATTTTACTTTTACCTAATTATTGTCGTACAATGACAACAACGTGCACAAAGTAAAATACCAAATGAGTAACACAGAAATACTTCACTATCGATTACACATATATCGAGTATAAATCGAGCTATCAAATATGTCAAATAAAATATCGTTTTATTTCTATAATTGGCTAATCAAATTTGCTCAGGCATAATTATAAAAGTATAAGTTAAAAAAGAAAATAATTTATCAATTGCATTAAGTAATATTTGCTTTATTTTTTCAAAATTATCCACACGTTATGAATTTTTTAACAAATTAAACTGTTGCCGCCTTACTTCATCAGTGGAAATGAATCGATAAATTCGTTGAATTTACAGCGAACCAAATTATCGAATTAGGGATCTAGTTCGTAGGTCAAGTTAAATGAGTCGTTTGATCGAACCTATCCCAAACGAATCAGCAATCTGCTGTTTAGCTCTGCTTAGTTTCATAGCTTTAAATAGGTGAACGTTACACCAATATCAAAAAATGGGCATCAAAGGTTGCGAAGTGCAATTGGATAATCCATGGAACACTTACTACGCTGGGCAAACAGTTAACGGTCAGGTGAAAATCACTTTTGATGCGCCTAAGAAAGTACGAGGTAAGAGTTTTATTTAAATATGTATATATATTATATATGTATGTATATCAAGACAAGTTTAATTGAGCCCGTATTACTCATGAAAGTGACGGCATAAGGCAATCAGCTAATGATACTGAAGTCATTAGCTTGAATTCCTTTCTGGATTAAAAAAAGCTGCTTTTCTAGTTTCTCTATCGCTTGTAAAAGCCGGTCCCGTTAGTCATAAATTACATACATTCATATGGGTGGACCTTGTTTTAGTAGACAATTTCAATTGAAATCAAATTTTACATTACTCGACACTATAAATGTGAGTTATCAAATCATAAAATGACATTTAATGAGTAGAGGAAAATCAAAATAAAATTGGAAAACTAATTTTAATTAAGGTCAACCCATTTGCACGCAGTAGGTTGGAATGATGCTGTTCGCGATGATGTCATCGGTGTGGTAGTCGAGACCCGCAAAGCTTAGCATTCGTCGCAGTAGTCTGTTATTTATAGCATATGCTCTACACGCAGAAAAGTGGCGAGGCGTGGTCCGACAATAAATTGTTTTCTTTACAGAGGGGCAGCAAATGGAATGAGCATTCTTAACCACTTGTTCACTTGCAGGCATTATCATACGGTTCTTGGGAGAAGCCAACACGGAGTGGACCGAAGAGCGCAATGTGACGACGAGCGAGGGCAAGACTGAGAACGAGATCACGAGCCTGAAGGGCCATGAGGAGTACTTTAAAATACAATACTACCTGCTCGGTGGCAAAAACAGTAAGAAAATGCACTAAAGAAACGAAAGTCAATTTTAGAAATAAACTTTATTTATTTAGGCTCCGAAACTGAGCTGCCGCCGGGTACGCATACGTATCCGTTTACGTGCGCCTTGCCTCCGAATTTGCCATCCTCATTTGAGGGTGAATTCGGACATGTTCGCTATACTATCAAAGTCACCTTGGACAGGCCATGGAAGTTTGACCAGGACATGAAAATGGCCTTCACTGTCATCGCGCCAGTTGATTTGAATCTCAATCCCCGTGTTAAGGAGCAGTTCAAACTGGAGCTGGAGAAGTCGTTCTGTTGCTTCTGCTGCCGCTCTGGTCCGCTGGCTGTCATCACGAGCATACCGCAAACTGGCTATGTGTCGGGTCAGATATTGCCCATTACCTGCGAGGTGGACAATACCAGCAATGTGAATCTCACCGCTGTTAAATTCGAGCTGCGCAAACTTGTCACGTTCCACACGAATCAGCCGCGCAGCGAGAAACGCGAGTCCAAGGTGATAATTGCCCAACTGAGCGTAGGGCCCGTCAATGCCGGAGAATCTCATACGTTTTCGCAGCAAATGGAAATACCAGCACTGCCGCCAACCAATTTACTCAATTGCGGCATCATCGCGCTCGATTATGACTTGCATGTTGAGTGCGACGTGAGTGGACCGCATCGTAATCTCACTGGCAAAGTGCCCATCACATTGGGCACGATTCCGCTGGCTTCCATCAAGCCACAAGCTGAGGATCCGTCTCTGGCACCCACACAGCCAGTTAGTCCGGTCAGTCCTCCCGGCGACGGTGTGGGAGGTGCTCTTGGCTGGAATGTGGCGGATAGTGCTGGTGGATCACTCTACCCCAACATACGTGAGTGCAGCTGTAACCATCCAGTATAAATAATGTTAAAATTCTTTTCTTACATTCCTATAGCGCCCCCACAGTTTGTGGAAACGGAATACCGCGCACCAAAGATAACCGGACGGGATGATTCGGAGCACACGCAAATCATTGGAGAGAACACATTTGCTCCCCGCTATCCAACATTTCAATTTAAAAACGCAACAGCTCCAGCAATAAGTCCCTAAGCCTGGAACCTACTCTACTTCGATTGTGCTTCTAATTTGTTAATCTGTCTTCGCTATTCTATATATTTTTCTACGTTTTTTTTTATTCTCTTATTTTGCATTTATGTGCAAGCTTTCCGTCCGAAACGAAAGCATGGAATATTTGGAATTTTGAAATCTCAATTATGTCGCTCAAATTCTGTACTGTATATTAGTATTTATGAGCTATAAACTTGCAAATGCTCGTGATAAAAAAAATCTATTCAATATAGACATTATGTCAAAAATACACAATTATAATTTTTGTAACCAATAAAGTTGGATAAAAAACAATTTGCATAACAATTAGTTGTCATTGATTTGTTAACGATTTTGCTATAGGCTATTTCTGCATAGCATCAAAAAAATAAATTTAATTTAATTTAGATCTGCAACATATATCGAAATTGGCGCCACAACCAGGGATAAAAAATCTATGTTATTGTTTACCTATGTAGATGCTTATCGATGTCATATCGATATATCGCAAGCTTGATAAAGAAATAAAACATTTCTGTTCATTTAACAGTGCAAACAGCTGAGTGAGAAGTGTTTAGTGTTGGATAGAAAAAATAGTGATAAAATAATAAGTAACTAGGGCTATGACAAAATGGATACTAACGATGATGAGATTCAAAATAGTAACATTGCTGTTGACGGGCAGACCTGTCGCGTTTGCTTGGAGTCTCACGAATCAACACTGAGCTTACACGATGAAATTGAGTTTAATGATCTGAATGTTGAACTGTGGGAGATGCTAGAAAATGTGTCCAATGTGAAGGTAACAACTATTAACTGTACAAGCTATAAGACCGCAACATCATTCTATAATTTTTTGCAGTCCGATTGGAATGCACCGGATCTACCCTCACACCTATGTCAGAGCTGCACGCGTCGCCTGATCAGTGCTTACGAGTTTATACGAGAAGTAATAAGGTCCAATAATACGCTACAGGAACTATATGGTGTCCAAGACGCGGATCAAACGGTTAAAGATGAGGAATTTAGTGAGTTTACAGAACTATCGAGCCATGAAGAAGAACTGCTGCAATTGGAGGAATGTGAATCCGTCATCGAGCTACAGGAGGTGGAACTGGCCGCTGACGAGCCGTCCTATGAGGAAGCGCCATATGAGGATCAATCATCTGAAGAACAGAAATATGAACTGCCACCTCACATGCATGAGCCATCTGAAGAGCTGTCCAATAGTGACATTGACCCCGCTGATCTGGTCGCCGAGCTGGTGGAGGACGAGTCCGATGCTGCTATTACTGATGGCAGGGATCAACTCAAGCAACGAGATTCGCAGCTAGGAATGCGGCTGGCGCATTCGCAACATTTCATGTACAAGTGTTCCAGCTGTCCACGCATTTTCGCCATAAACGCATCGCTTACACGCCACATTGCCACGGCTCATAGCCAGGCGGCTAATGTGGCTGCCCAGGAGTTGGCTAAAGAGCACAGCAGCAGCGATGCTCTGATCTGTGAGCATTGTCCGCGCATATTCAAACGGCAGGATACCTTGCGGCGACATATGAATGCGTTTCATCCTGAGGTGGTCGCCGCCAGCAGTGGCTCAGAGGATGCCATAGTCAGCGCACCGCCGAAACGCACAGTAAAAAGGCGCGAATGCCCTCACTGTGGCTTAAGCTTTCCCGTTTCTAGCCTGACCATACACATACGTCGGCACACCGGCGAAAATCCATACAAATGCGACCAGTGCGAAAAGGCGTTTCCACGCAGTCAGGACCTTAGTCTCCACAAGCGGCAGCACACCGGCGAGCGACCCAGCGAATGCAAAATATGCGCAAAGAAGTTCATCTCGCAGAACAAGCTGGCGCGGCACATGCGGCTGCACACTGGCCATCGGCCGTACTCCTGCGACAAGTGTGACAAGAGCTTTGTGCAGTCCAACGACCTTAAGATCCACATGCGTCGCCACACGGGCGAAAAGCCATACGCGTGCAACGTCTGCGGCAAGGGCTTTGTGTGCGGCTCCCTTCTGAACATCCATCGCAATCAGAAGCGACACTACGAGACTGTAAGAGAGGGCGACGATGCCCTAGAGCCCGATCCCTATGAAAATAGTCGTGTGAACAAGCGCCGCGCCGAGGACATTGAGCGTATGCGCCTGCAGCGCGAGAGCGAGACTCAGTCGACTCTGGCGCGGCCCTACAACTGTGGCGTCTGCGGGGACAACTTCAAGAGCGGCGCCCTACTCACAATTCATCGCAATAAAATGGTTCACTATGAGATCGGCAAGGTGGACTACGGTGATCCTTACGAACAAAGGCATAAGCAGCAACAGCAGCCCAGAGTTGTGCATTATGAAGATTAGAATACATCATTTATATTTAAGAGAAAATTATATAATATATAATTATTTTTCATTGCTTAAGATCTGCATCAAATAACTAAACACGAACAAATTAATTATATTTAATATACTCGTACTTATGAACTGGAAACAAGGTTTAAATAACAAAACAAATATTTAATATATGTAGCTAAATACACATATACATAAATATTTTAATTTTGATTTTATAAGGCATATATGTATGTATTGTCATTTTATATTACATGTACAATAAACATTTGCAATTGAACTCTGATTGTGTTTTCATTTCGTTTTCTGCGCACCTTTGGACCCGCGCTAAAGACAACAGCTGTTATTTCTTCAGATGCGTAGCAACCTTTTTTTATGGGGGCCTGAATGTGTCTCAGCTTGAGCTAAGCTTTGGTGTTCAATACACACATACATACATAAGTACGAATGAATACGCAAAGAGTGGACTCAAAATAGTTATTGCAATTTAACAAAAACGATAAATAAATAACTGAAAATATTCTCAATGAAGATTTTTGCAAAAGTGAATGGAATTTAAATATATATCCATATACAAAATTGATCGATATTGATATGTGAAGATTATATATCTGGCTTGAATTGACTTTCACATATATATAAATGTACATATTTAAACTATATTCTTCAGTGTAAGCTCATGTTTAATATATTTTTGCTATGCCCATACATACATAGATATGTACATAAGCCAGACATGAGTCGTCCCTGTCTACGTCACTGGCTTTTACAGCTATAAGGGGTTGGTTTGCGCTGGCTTTGCTGTAGGGTTGCAATGCACTTGCACTTGCGTTAAAGAATAAAAAAGAGAATAAAACGAAAAGTTTTGTCGTCGTTAACTTGTGCAAGTCTCATTGGTAAAATCGGTGACGTAATACGCAAAGTATTTGCATACAAGACGAAAGCAAATACAATACATATCGGATAGCTTGAGAGCTGCTCAGTGTGTAAATGGTTTGCATAATATGCGCACAAGCTACATCAACTGAATGTAAGGCGAAAATCAATAAGCGTGTGTTTTGGTTGCCGAGATTAATGAATACCCAATTATTGCCGCAACAGAAAAGCAACGAAAAATAGTCAACGAAATGGACGGGAACAAAGTTGATGCAGACAACTGCGAGCCGGATATGGATGGCTCGCAATTCATGCTTCACGACTTGCAGCTGGCCGCCGAGCTGGGCAAAACGCTGTTGGAGCGGAATAGGGAACTGGAGCTAATGCTGAAGGAGCACAAAACTCGAAATGAGGAACAGCAGCGAGAAATTGTGCACCTGCGAAAGCAGATCAATGCAATGGCCGAAGTCAACGATACGCGCTTAAAGGTGTACGAGCAGCTAGAGGTGGGCATTCAGGACTTGGAGCGTAGCAATCATCGCTTAACCTTGGAGAAATCACGCGATAAGAAGCAAATCAAGTCACTCGGAGCTAACATTGAATCTCTGGAAGCTCGCTGCGAGGAACTGAACCAGCAGCTGGAAGAGACTCGGCAACGATTAACCACTGAGCGGCGCAAAAACGAGAGGCAATTGCCACAAGATCGCTCCACTGCACCGGCAAGCTCTGAACGGCCTTGTTTGCCGAAGCCGTGGATTGCCAACGATCGCGAAGTGGCCGACCTGAATGCGACACCAATAGACAACGGACCATTTGCTGCGAATGCCAACTCAACGGGGGTCACAGAGGTTTCGCAGGCTAGTGGATCGGTGGCCTTCAGTGATATGGGTAGCTCAGAGGAGATTATCGCTGCTGCTGCTAGCAAGGGAGAGGATAACGAGGAACTGTTAAGTCTGATAACTGATATGGAATCAGTAAGACGTGATTTCATGGCCGAAAAGCAACGCTGCTGCGAGCTGGAGGAGCAATTGGTTGCCATCATCCAAGAGAACCAAACACTCCAGAGCCGCATTGCTATCACCAGCACAAACGAAGAGATGATGTCCATGCAGGATGAGTTCTCTCTGCTAGATGACGTGAGGCAGGGACAAATGTGCAGTCGGTGCCTGCGAGTCATGGAGGAGCAGGCATCAAACAACGACGGCCAGTCATCAGTAGCCCCGACCGAAGACGGACCCGAGGAGGACGAGCGCAGCTTGATGGGCAGCGAGTTTAGTCTACAATTGGCTGGAAATAGTGCTGACTTTTCAGCAAAGCTCAATGAAAACGAAATGCTCGAGTTAAAGAATGCCGGAAGTCCAAATCCGTATCGGGACTTGGTCGAGAAATACGAAGCGCTGTTGGAGGTTCAGCGTACATCAAATGTGCGGAATGGCAATGCAACCAATGGTGCCCAGGTCTCAAAAGAAAGCTCCAATGCAGTCGAACCCAATCTGGAGCAACCACAGAAGCTCAACGTGGAGGCCACCAGCCGGGAAACATGTGCTGCGACAGAAAATAACACAAAGTCTGTGCGGGGACGAGCATCAACAGAGTTCTCAGAGGCAGAGACCTCCTCATCTGGCTTTTCGGACGAGACTAGCAACAAGTATACTCAAACGGATGAACGCCCTGGATACTTTTTGTGCTCAATAAGCAATGGCGAGGAATGCAAACTAAGCATATATGACGACGTTACCCCTATCGACACGCACTTCCAGAGCCGTCCTGAGTACAGGGAGTTGTTTAAGGAAATTTTCGGGGTGTTGAAGAAAGCCGCCGACAACAAGGACGACGGGGAGAAACCGAAACTCACGAATGAGGATGGCGAGCAAGCAAACGCTGCAGAAGGGCCAACGGCCGATACGGCAGCTAAGGAAGAGTTCTCGGTGGATTTTGGCGATGACACGCAAAGTATTATATCATCTGTGTTTTCGGATCAGTCATTTGCCATGTCCGAGTGCGTCACAAAGCTGGAACGAAAAACGGCCAAGAAGCATATAAGCGAATGCAAAAACCAGGAGAACAGAATGTCTCAGGCAAGTTCCACGTCCATCGCACAACTGAGCGGCCCAAGCAAAGTGGATGGCATCAAAACCATTGAAGAGAATGGTCGCGTATTGACTCCACTTAAGCGCGAGCCACTCGAGTACTTGGCCGTTGGTGTTGGCATCAAGAAGAGGAATCGTCGCAAGAATCGAAGTCTACATAACAATAGTGGTCGAGTCGAGTCGCCGCTTGCACAACCATCGCCCTTAGCTCAGCCATGCCCGACACACAGTGCTCGGCGTACCCGAAAAGACTTTGTGCCAATCCCTCCAGAAATGTTTGTAACGGAACGTGTTGGACGCCGGGGGCAAGCGGATCGTTCCAACACCGAATGGAATGGATCCCCAATGATCATCTACAACCGGAATATGAGTGCGGCTCGTGCGAAGCGCACAGGTCGAGTGATCGAGGTAAACGGCGTTGAGTTTCATCCAAACACGGTATCCCAGGAGTTCCACAAACTCAAAAGGCTCGATCTCTCATACGCGGAGGTACTGCGTCGTGCCGACGCATGCGAGCACCAAAGTCAGCCGCTGCGCGTACAGCGGATGCAACAGTCACGTTGGAACAACAAAAGTCAAAATAATCGCCGCTAAGCCTAGACATAGCAACTATATACACCTATGCAATGATCCGTATTGGTATCATCACTAACTACATCTGCGAACTAACTCCATTCTTCTCGGAGTGCCTAGTAGTTATACACATTGCCTGCGAAAGTTTCGGGCATTTAGCAATTTACAAGTTTTAATGTGTTATTTCTGTCCTTAACTTTAAAGTGTTCAGTTCTGTAATCTCCTTACCTATGTTCTTTAAGTTGTTTTTAATGTGTAAATTGTCCTAGATTGTTTTTATTTTACTCGTTCGAGATCTTTAGCATTTTTATAGCATTTTCAAATGATTGTATAATCCAGCCATATTTTCGATATACGGATAGTTCTACTAGTATTTCAATAATCTTTCAACTATACAATTGTATTTACGACTATGTATCAAGTTCTTTAAGATATTAAATAAATAAGCATGTGTGCCAAATCCAATATATTTGATATAACATGCCGAGACCAAATCTATTCGAAATTTCAATTGATTCTCTGTGCTGCGTAGTCGAATTGGAAACTATCTGACAAATAAGCTGCAATAAATGAAACCTTTATACTTACTACCCCGATCAGCACAGATCAGAAATCTTAAGAGTAACACAAATTTTGTAGTTCACATATATTTTCTAAGCTTGATTAAAGAGTATCATCAGTAACAGAAGACTAAATTGGTATTAGATTCACTTGCGTTTGCGGACCTGATGTGAAGCGGAGGTGGAAACGGACGAATGGGAGTTGTGTCTGCTGCGCGAATTGGAGCGGGATCTAGTTCTCCTTCTATGTTTGCCGTAGCTGGTGCTGCTCTGGTTACTGCGACTGCTCTTGTGACGCGAATCGCGTCGATAGCCGCTGCTGCTGGCATGCTCCTCTGTCGACTGACTGGAATCTCGGTGCCTTCGCCGATCACGATTCTGTCTGCTGTACTGCATTGCACGTCGTTCACAGTCACGGTCACGTATGCGATCACGATCACGACTGTCGCGACTGCTGTGATGATCGCGGCTGTCCCGACTACTGTGATGATCACGACTTTCGCGACTACTACGATGACGATCATACTTGTGCGTGCTGCTGGTGCTTGGGCCTCTGCGATGACTCTTATGACCAGAGTCGCTTTGCCGCTTGTGGCCACTGCTACCCTTGCTCTGATGCCGACTGCTCTTGCCGTGTTTTTTGGTAGCAGCGCTGCTTCTAGTACTGCTGTCTTCGCTGTTGCTGGAGGACTTTGAACTATTGGAACTGGAATTGCTGTCGCTGCTGGAGCTACTACTGCTGCTGTCCCCGCTGTTACTGGAGGACGAAGAGGACGTGGACTGGCGACGTCTGCTTTTTGACTTTTTTCCTGGTTTGTTCGCTTTGTCAAGTGCTTTATCCGCAGCGTTTAGCACGGTTGCCATAGATTCAGGCATTTGCAACAAATTGGTGGCCGGATTAGGCACCGGCTTTAGTTTAGGGGGAATAGTGCCGGTCTGAACTGGGGGAACTGCGACTACTTGGCTCACAAAGGTCTGGGCCTGTTTGCCATCCTTGTTGTCGCTAAACCGCGTTGTCCGCTCTTTCCGACTTATGCGTTTTCCTGTTCAATTAAAGATGTAAGATATTGGAAGCTTATTCAGAATTGGAAGGATTAAACATACCATTAAATTTTTGCATTTTCTCATTCGTAGCATTCTTTGTCTCATGTCCTGCTTTGTCAGTAGGAGCATCTGCTTCGCCGTGAGCACTCTGCTTGGCAGCTTCCCTCTGCTCCAATTCGAGCTTGCGATGTTGTTGCAGCTTTCGTTCGTCCAATTGCTCCTGCAGCAATACACGCTCCTCGATGTCATCAATGACTCTCTCGAAAGCACGCTTACTTTTTCGAATTCGCGTCTACAAATAATGAGATATTGAGAAACTTGCAAGTGAAATATAAGTCATGAAGTCCGTACCTTTAACTCGTCCGCACTAAGCTCATTAGTTTTGTCCACGGATGAATCACAGCCGCGCTCGACTTGACTACCATCATTATCATCGACATTGTCATCTTCGCTTTCGCTTGAGGAATCCCCATAGACGGCTAATCCTATAATTCAAATCAATCAAGTGCTAATTGTGGCTACCAGGCGTACATTGAAAAAGGCGCGGTCTTTTTTGTTTTTCTTTTTTTTTATTTATTTTTTTTGGGTGGGGGCATTTTGAGTTTCTTTTTAGATAAAATTGTGTAGCAGACAGATATGCAGCGAGAGAGAGAGATTGAGAAATACGAATACTGGGATGCAGAGTTACAATAAATGTGGCTGGGTCAAAATAAGTTTAATGAAAGTCTGGGTATTTAGTTTCAGTCAGTTTGAATAAAGTTGGATAGATCAAACCGAAACGATATGCAAGATAATAATGTAAGTTAGACAGTCCCGTTCACAGTGTGCGAAATGTGGATATAATTCTATATGGGGGTTTAGCAAAGGTAAGCATAACTCAGACTACCTATTAAACAAAAGTGTTCAAGAAGTTAAAGGTAAAGTGGAATTTGTTACTTACCCAGGTTGCCGGTAATGGAGGACAAGGCGCTTTTGCGAATCACTTGGGCTGATGACGCTTTTGATTTACATACACATATACATGTATATTATATATATATATATATACATATAGATATATATACAGATATATATTACGATTATATAGAGAAATTCAGCATGTGATTGGATTGTTCGTTACAAGTATAAACAGTGACATTAAATTAAAATTAATTACTCAAACTAACAGCGAACGCTTGAGCACACCATGACAAAGACGACTTCCGCTCAGGGGCTGAGCAATGCCAAACAGTTCATCTCTGGCTCTTGACTTACTAGAGCGTGTGTCTCACAGGTATCAACAAATATCACCCAATTATAGTATTTGTACTTACACACGCACACACTCTCACATACACACTCACTCACTGTAAAAAATTGTTTACGATAAGCTAAATGTTCTAAATATGATATAATGTACCTTTCGCGCGATGCGCTTTGACTGCTTCAGTAGCAATAGCTGCAATCTCCTCATTGGTAGTTTCCAGCAGTATTTCGGTTAGTGTGCGACGCACAACAAGCATCTATAGATTGGTTTTGTATAGATTGGTTGCGCTTTATCAAATGCCTCACGATAATAAAGTGGCGCCAGACAATGAAACCCGTAACCGACAAATGCTCAGATCAGATCTTGAAGCCATTCATCTTTGCAAGGTAAATTAATATTCAGTATTCAGTAGCGCAGCCAATAGAGGAATTAAAGTATGCTGAGTTGTCTGACAACTGAGATACATATGTATAAGGAAACACTTTTGATAGGTAGTGGAACTATATGTTAGTTTTAAAGTAATTCAACTATGAATCAACGATTCAATTTAGAAAATAATGTTATACTGAATGCAATATAAGTCAATTAATCACAATTTAATAGTAATTAACTTTTCACACTTCTGCCAACTTGGAACAAGTGGATCTAGGTGCATAGAACTTTAAAATATAAGTGACAGGATAACAAATCGGTTTTGGGTTTCATTCCTTGGACAAGCGCACCTCGAGTCAAAATAGTGATGCCTACCAAATCCGCGAGTCTTTCTTCGTAGTTTTTACCACTTAATGCAGCTTCAGCATTGGCTGACCTTGCACCTGTTGTATCAGCGTCTCCACTGTCTACATCATGTTGTGGCTGAGTTTCCTCCTCCTCCGCCTCGTCGTCCTGCTGTTCGACGTCACTGTTACTGGCTTTACTCAATACTTCATTACCTATTAGCTGAGCCAGGCTTGGCGCTAGAATCGCCTCCACAGGAGCAGCAATTGAATCTTCGCTGTCGCTTGCCTGAATTTCAAGTTCAAGTTAATTGCAAGGCGTTTGATTTAGGACGCACACATTTTGGTCTGGTGTGCAGTGTTTGTGTGCACTTCGCAACCAGTTTAACTTTCTTGTTGCAACTGGCACTGACACTTAAAATTGAGTCAAGTGCAGCCAATAGACGCACTTCTCTACTTACCACATTCGACAGGTTCAAGAGATTAACAGGTGTTGTTAGTGTTTTGCTAGATACTTGCTTAACATTGATCTCTGGCGTCTCGCATTCCGACGTGGGCGCTTGTCGCTCTAGTTGTCGTTGTTTTTCACGTTCCATTTTTTCCAAACCCTCCCTGAAATACATTCAAGATTAAATAATAGAAATATAAGGATCTGTAATCTTCTAATATCTAGATTAAGATATAGACCGGCCTTTAATTCGATATCTATTATTGGATGATTTGGTTGGTAGTAATCAATTTGATACCAATGATCTGTAACACTGTTTATGCGGGTCTCACCTAATCCATGCTGGTAACATTTTTCGTTTGTTGGCATCAATGTCGGTGCTGGTGGCACTGCTGGAGCCGGTGCTGGCAGTGCCACTGCCAGAGTTGCTGCTCCTCGGCAGAGGAAGTTGTGCTTGCGGAGCACCGGCTGGCTCATTCGGATTGCAAACGTTGAGTTTCAAAAGCGATGGAATATGGGCCGTTGGATTACTGCGCGCAGACCATTCATTCCATTGTTGAGCCTCTGAGGTAACTAAAGGAATGTTGGAATTGATATGTTATTGGGCAATGTCCAGGTGAACTGAGTAGTTACTCACCCCCATCTTGTGATGAAATATTGGGCACATCGTTTACTCTGCCCGTTATCCATTGAGATTGCGTAACCACAGGCGGAGGGGGTAGATTTTCAGGGCAATGCGCCATGCGTGCCATATTTTCATTCTCTTCCTCGTCCATGTCCATGTCCATCTCCGCCTCGCCGTGCTCCTCGTAGTGTGTTTGAACTTTAGGCTGTGGCTGGCGCAGCTGTTGCTGCTGGTACTCTGGTGCATTGCTTATAATCGGCGGCGGAGGCGCAATCGGCATGTTCATGCTAAAATTAGCCATGGACGGCGCTGCTGACGAGTCGCGCATGTGTATCCACTGCTGCGCTAGTTGCGCCCAGTCTATGCCGCCCTGCACGTTCATTGGCATGACAGGTGTTGCAGCCGCCAGTGGGTTAGCAACTCCAGGACCGGGAATCGGAACAGGCCCCGGACCTGGTGCAACTAGAAAATGTGGTGGTTGCGCCATATATTGATTGTGTTTGCTGTAGCCCAGATCGGCATTAGCGTTGCCACCCGGGAACATTTTGTTGGTTAATATAATTAACGCTATATTAGTTTCCACTTAAGTTTTACACAATTTTCTAAAACGATTTTCCGACTTCTACGCCATTTTCTTGCTCTATACACAAAGGCATTCACATATGACCAGAAACACATCAGCTATCAGCTATATGGTTGTAGCTGTTAACAATGTTTACAAAGTAACATTCGTATTTGTTGATTCATATGCTTGTTACAAATTAAATAAAATTGTTCTCGCCATATTTGTACTCGCATTTATGCTGACAAATTGCTGCTGCCACTCAGATTCATCTTTTGGTATTTACATACACAAAGTTATCGGGGGATTGTTATCGACATTCACAGGGAAGCACGTGTACGCGCTTCCCAATTCAAACGAACGGCATTTTATTTTCACACAGAGATCACTGTGATCAGACCTAGAATTTGTACCAATTGAGTTAAACAAGATTTTATGACTAATAACAATTATTTGTAGTGTAAAAAATATGTCACAAAAGCCGAATAATGTGTTGCGTGCGAAGGAAAATGCATTACCCAAGACAGGATCTGCCGGTGATCCTGTAATTGCTGCTATGGCAATGCAAAAAAAGCAATTGCTAATAAAGAAGGTAAGCACTGTTAAGAAATTGAATTTCGAAATGCTCTTGCAGCTTAAAATATGTTTGTAAATGTACTTAGACAACATCTGAGAATATGGCGCCCAGTGGCAGTAAAACTGGCGCACAAATATCAAAACCCACAATGAAGCCCACGATCGGCCCTTTACAAAAACAACAAAATACCGCAGCGGCGGCGGCGGCGGCGGCGCCTGTAGTGGAAGCTACTAAAAATGTAAATCCAGTTTTGACTAATATTGAAAAGCCAGCTCCTACATCCGCCACTGCGAGTAGTAGCAGCAGCAGCAACACCAACACTGACAAGGATAAGACTGGTAAGTCTCTAATATATATCAATATCTGTTATTAATTAATCAATCTCGACATCAACTCTCAGAAACCGCCCCGGCAAAACCCAAGAAAACTTGGGCGTTAAGCAACTTTGACATTGGTCGCCAGCTGGGACGTGGGAAATTCGGCAACGTGTATCTGGCGCGCGAAAAGGAATCACAATTTGTCGTTGCACTGAAAGTCCTCTTCAAGCGTCAAATTGGCGAAACCAAGGTAGAGCATCAGGTGCGACGCGAAATCGAAATCCAATCGCATCTAAGGCATCCACATATCTTGCGTTTGTATGCCTATTTCCATGACGATGCGCGCATCTATTTGGTTTTGGAGTATGCTCCGCAAGGAACGCTGTTTAGTGCGCTGCAGGCGCAACCCATGAAACGCTTCGATGATGGCCAGTCGGCCACCTATATCAAAGCCCTATGCTCAGCGCTGTTGTACTTACATGAACGAGATATTATACATCGGGATATTAAGCCGGAGAACCTGCTCTTAGGCCACAAAGGCGTGCTGAAGATTGCAGATTTCGGCTGGTCGGTGCATGAGCCGAACTCGATGCGCCTGACCCTTTGCGGCACTGTTGACTATTTACCACCCGAAATGGTGCTAAACAAGCCACATACCAAGAATGTCGATCTTTGGAGCTTGGGAGTGCTCTGCTTTGAACTGCTTGTGGGCCATGCGCCATTCTTTTCGAAAACGTATGAGGAGACATATCAAAAGATACTTAAAGTGGATTATAAATCCCCGGAGCACGTCTCGAAAGCTGCTGCTCATTTAATATCCAAACTGCTAGTGCTGAATCCGATGCATCGAATGCCACTGGACCAGATTATATTACATCCATGGATTGTCGCTCACACTCAGTGAATCGCTGCATTGGTTGAGTCTTGAATTCATTTTAACATTTTTATTTTATTGTTTCAGTTTCTTCAGTTTATCTGCCTTTATGTTTGAAAATTGCCAGAGCGCCAGTTAATTAATTATCGCATTAATAAATATTAATTAAGATAAAAAAAAACATGATTAACATTTACGCAATCTCAACTCATTTTGCTTTAAATAAAGTTCTGTGTTTCATTTAATTCTTAGACACACTTTGTTCGATCTGCTTTTATTAAATTACTATTTGACGGACTTAGCATATCCTAGTACATATATAAATGAGTATAGACACGATTTGTTTAAAGCAACGAAAAAATGCAGCTTAGCAAGTTTTTATCACAGAAAACAAAGTATATACTTACAACTTCAAGAGAAATATTCAGTTAAAAGGGGGGAAAGCTGGATTACTTTCACTGATTCGTTATGCTCAACACCATTAAAGAACCAACTGCAAACTTTAGTTAAGCAAAATATCTCTATGCATATATACAATATAATTGGCTTAGCTATATAATTAGAGTTTCCATTTATTATTCACACGATATTTTTTTCAATTTATATATGAAACTTAATATTGTTCAAAATAGTTTCGAACATGAATCTAGCATGATAAAAATAAAACATTTTTAAAATAAGCAACATAATTTCATATTTCTTGCAAGCCAATTGTATCGTAGAGGTAAAAACTAAAATTTATATATAAAATTACAAAACTAAAAAAATTAAATAAAGTTGTTTGAAGCAATTGCAGTTGGTTATTAACTAATGTGAATTAAGAAATATTTTCAGCGATTTAAACTATTAGTTCTTCAGCAAATTGTGTCAATATGAATGGAACTGAATCTTAACTAAAGTGGCTGGTATTTGTTTGTTTTCTTTTTTCAAAAGAACTAACCAAGTTTGCCAAAGAGATGCCATAATAAAATACTATTGTAAGCGATTATTAAATCTATAGTGAATCTTCTAGTTTCTAACTGGCGAGTCTGCGCCCGCCTTGCGCGCCGGCACGTTGTAGTCGTCCTCTGAAAAATATATATTCAATTATGTATGGATCAGAAGCAAACACCATCAAAATTACCGTCTTGATCCTCGTCCATGCCATCGTCCAGATGCACAGCGTCGCCGAATTCCTTGCCTTGATCCCCAGCGATTTCGTTGTTTAAATTGTCATTCTCCAGCAAATGCTGTGGCTGCTTCACTGCTACATCCCCAAGCATGACGTCGTCGTCGTCATCGCCGCCACCACCGCCAACAGCGGCCGCATCTGCCGCGAGCAGTTTGTTTTCTGGTTCAGCTCCATGTGCAGCACCGATATCGCCATCAAATAAATTATGCTCGGCGCCAGGTAAATTGAAGTTCTGTTCGTTCAGAGCATCTTTAACTTCATGCGCTCCCGAATCGAGTGCTCCTTGATTTTTGTTAGACTCCAAGTCGTTCACTACATTGGAATAGCGATTGTTGTTTTCGTTCTTGGGCAGCTCTTCAGCTGCCGTGTCTACATCTGCTGCTCCATCAGCTTTGCCATCGAAGTTATCAGGAATGGGTGCGACATTCTCTGGCAGCTTGCGCTCCACCTTGACTTCAGCCGATGGTTTCGCTGGTGGCTTGACTAATGGCGGCTGACCACTACTACTGCTTCCCAATGCTTTGGGCGCCACTGAAGCGTTTGGTGCTGCTTCGGCGTTTGGAGTACTAGAGTTAGATTTGCGCGGCGCACTTAATGGTGAAACTGCAGCAGCGGCTGCGGCTAGTATGGGCTGCTCTTGCTGTTGTTGTTTGTTACTTTCGTCAGCTAACGTTTTAAGCGCTTTGGGGACGATCTGAAAATTTTCAACAGAATTTAGTATGAGGCTATGATTGTTGCGCACATCGAAGCGCTGCAATGGCTGCTGATGCAGTTGCCGTTGGAGTTCCAGCCGCTGCTCCACACCGACACCATGGGGTTTAGTTGTTGCGTTAGTTGACTGACTGGGCTTAGCGACACCAATTCTGTACAGCCCTTGACTCACTTGTACTTGCTCGTTGAATGACTTTTCGTTACGTGGCTTCTCAATGCTGTGCGCCGGTTGGGCGGGACTGGACTGGCGACCCGACGTTGTATCGGCAGTCAGAGAGTCGATTGGCTTAACAAGTTGATGCTTTGGTTGCGCCTGAGCCTGTCCCTCTAATTTACACTGAGCCTTTAATTTTTCAAGCGCTTCCTCCAGTGTGCGCGTTTTGTGCTCAGATTCCTTAAGCAATGTTTCGTACTTATCCTTTAAGTAACAATAAAGCAAATATCACATTACATTACGATTAAAAATTAAAATTATTGTATTGACACACCTTCCAGATAGTGGCCTCCTGCTGTTTGTTGTTCTGCTGCAGCTTTTGCAGCTGTTCAAGCAATGTAGTTGTGTCTTCGATGTGCTTCTTCTTGTTCTTTGCGCTCTCAGCCAGCAAATCATTGTGTTTGGCCTCTAGTAATTTGTATTTATTAACTTCCACATCATACAGCTGCCGAACTGACCGATCCACATCCTGTTGCTTTTCGTACTCATCTTGTATGTTATGCTTTTCCGCACGTAATATTTCTGCATTTTTCTCAGCTGCTTGCTTGCTTTCAGTGAGTGCTGCATCAAATAGTTAAAACAGTTGACGTAGATAGGCAACGTTAAAATTGTTTGTTTTGCAACTTACACTGAAGCCTGATGCTCAATTCCTCCTGTTTTTGTTCGCAATGCTGGCGAAAAAGTCTGGTCTCGTCAAGTTGCTGTTGGGACATGTGGTAAATGACAATCATCGTAATGAGGACAACAAACATGCTCAGCAGAATACAGATCCTAACGCGCCCCGAACGGGCGAACCGTGCCGTACTCATTGTCCCAATGGAATATCTTATGATTCCGCAAACTTATCAATATTATTATTGTGTCTCAGTTGACGAAACGAAAAACTAATCGAAAGAACTTGGCAGTGTTGTAAAATGACGTTTGTAATCTATTCGCGCAAGCGTTGCCAGACCTAGGCGTTATCGATTTATCGAATTCGTTGAGCTTTCTGCCCAGCAGATTGCGCTTATAGTGGTTACAATAAAAACTTAAATATACAGTACACGCCGGTAGCTCATTGGGAGAGTTCCTGTTGCGGTATAGGCATAAACTCGTTGAGCTTTTCGTTAAGTTGACTGCCGGACTTTGACGACAACGCGCCGAACATCATATGAAAACAAAATACACATCTTCAACTTTTCATTTCATATTATCATTGAAATACACACAGCAGATAGTAAAATATACTGAATATTAAGCGCAATTATTAAGTGTAAAGTGATCGAGTCAATTAAAACAGCTGAGTGAAACAACAATAAATATGTGAGTTTTGCTGCTGCTGTCATCAATTTCAACTGCGTCGACGTCGTGCCAACCAATTTATTTAAATATATTAATACTAACATATGCGTACACATGCACACATACAGAGCTACATACAAAAAGAGATATGTATGCACATATATACAGCTCAAATTTGCGTCAATCAATTAAATTTTTCGTGAGGTGCTATTACAGAAAAAAACTGCATAAATTACGTAAATTTAGTGTAAAAGTGCCATAAATGTACAATTTTGATATATATTATAAGTATGGTTGGGCGGTTCACCTGCTCGACCTGCAATACCTGCTTAAATAAAACGAGGCACAGAACGAGGCAAACAACAACCTCGATATGGGCTGCTGATTTAGCAAATGTCACACTTAAGTCGTTCCAATCCACTCAAGTTTTCAGGCAGTAACAGTAATCGATAATGAGATATATAACAGTAACCAGTAATCGATAATGGGGAACGAGTTGATAACAACAATTAAAACTCATACATAAATACATACATATACAGTTGTTTGCTGATAAACAACTATTTGATGGTTTCTGTGTTCTGTGCCTTAATCTAAATCGTTTTATAATGTTATAACAATTCATCTTTTCTGCCGACATTGGCCCACACAACATTTTGGCCGTCTGCATAGTTTTTAGGCAAACAAAATATTGCTGTCGGTAAAGATAAAATCCAAAGGCTCTCCCTTATCGCTTATCTACGCCCATGCCGTTACCAAATTAAAGTTAACTGATCGTTTAGAAGTTGGACAATTCGGCAATAGAAGTGCTTTTACTGATTTAATTATCACTGTAACGCATTAATGCGAAAAATCACACATACATACACTCGCACACACACATGGACGCGAAATAAGTAAATATAGATTGAATATTGTGAAAATTCAATGTGTAAATGCTCCCATTTGATATGGTTGCTAATCTCTCAAGAGCCCGAACTCGCTTTTGTTGTTGCATATCAATAAACCTTGGACTCCCCCTTTCTTCTGGTCACTCTCATTCAGTGCGATAGACTCTACTATTATTGTCTTTTGAATAAAAAAGATAAGCTAAAAACCGCGTATCAATTATTTCACAAAAGAAAAATAAGTAAGAAAGCTTTAGTCGGGTGCGACCGACCAGGAGATTCCCTGAAGTTGACTACACAGCTCAAACATTTAGTAGTGAGGCTGCAACTAATGCAGCAGCAGCTCATAATTCAAATCAAATTCAATTACAAACCTAAACAGATTGTTGCCCTGATCAAGAATATATACATATGACCACGCCTTCTTCTGCCTGTCACATACTTTTTAGCATAACCAATATACCCTGATTTCCCAATTCAATGGGTTCTTGGTATAAAAAGAAAATTATAATTATGCGCTTATCTTTTATAAGAAAATCCCATATAAATTACACTTTGCGTTCCATCTGCTGGTATTTAACAAACTGTATATAACGGCAAAGCAGTTAAAAGTCATTCAACCTGTTTGATATTATTTTGTTTCCAGTTGAAATACAATCGGGACTCTCGTTTGTTTAGCCATTCCTGTAATCATGAGTTTCAATGGGTTTCTTAATATATTCTCGTGTTCCTTAATTCTAGACAATGTCAACAACACATCAAAGCGAAGATATACTCCAAAGCCAGCCGCTGCTGCAGCCGAAGCAGCAACAATTTGCGTAAGTTATTGACAATTTGTATCAAGAGAAAAAACATGAACAAATCTCAAATTATATTAGCAGAAAAGGTACAAATGTATATATCTATATATACATTTGTACATATCTATATATATATATTTGTACGAGTATACAATACTTTTTTAACACACACATATAATACTTATACTTATATCGTTCTTAATTCGCTAATTATTGTTATTGTTGCTGGCGGCCTTTAAACACTGATAAACAAATTCATACTTTGTATATATTTTTACAAATTGGAGCACATACGCATAATATATATACATATATACATACAAATCTAATGACATAATAAAATGCATATTGCAATGATTATAAGTTTATTCATCTTATTTTGCATTTTTTGTGTTTTATATATTTTGAGGGGCTGAACTAAAAATAGCGTCGCACATCGCAAAAGCTTAGAAATTTGTCTGTGCTGCGCTGGCATTTTACCAATTAATTTTCATATTCGCCTAAAACAAAACAAAGTCGAAATGTTGCTCACACCTTAGTTTACCTTTGTTGTTGGTTTATTTCTGTTATTTAAAAGTGATTACCGACTATCGATTACAAATATATCGATGTTCAGCGAGCAGTGATCGCTGAGCAGTGACATCTGCAGCAGCGCTTCTATGTCAATGTCAAGGTTGCTTCTCGGGGAACTGTTGCAGTTGTTGTTGCTGTTGCACATGCAACTTGAATGCAAAGGTTAACGCAGTGCAAATATTTGTCAATTGGCCAACAAAAATCGACGGATCGATTTAATTCTATCTACATATGTGCAAATATATTTTACAGTTTGCTCCCGAAGATCATTAACGGCGGTATTGCGGGCATTATTGGTGTGACATGCGTTTTCCCATTGGACTTGGTCAAGACTCGGTTGCAGAACCAGCAAATCGGTCCAAATGGCGAGCGGATGTATACCAGCATGTGAGTATAAACTTGTGTTAGCCATTCTCAATCAATTTCAAGTAATTACTCAATGGCTTTCTCAGGTTCGACTGCTTTCGCAAGACGTACGCTGCAGAGGGCTATTTCGGCATGTATCGAGGCTCGGGCGTGAATATTTTGCTAATAACACCTGAAAAGGCAATCAAACTGACGGCGAATGATTACTTCCGACACAAACTTACCAATAAGGATGGTAAACTACCCATGAGCTGCCAAATGCTGGCTGGAGGTTTGGCTGGCGCATTCCAAATCATTGTCACCACGCCCATGGAGCTGTTGAAAATCCAAATGCAGGATGCTGGCCGTGTAGCTGCCGCTGCAAAATTAGCGGGCAAAACCGTTGAAAAGGTTTCAGCCACGCAATTGGCCACGCAGCTCTTTAAGGAAAAGGGCATTTTTGGCCTATATAAGGGCATTGGCGCTACGGGCTTGCGTGACGTCACTTTTTCAGTGATTTACTTCCCACTCTTTGCTACTCTTAACGACTTGGGTCCGCGGCGTAATGATGGATCTGGCGAAGCGGTATTTTGGTATGCAGCCTCCTTCAACTTGTTGTACGTCTGTTTTAACTATTTTCAATTGTACGCATTAGGTGTTCCTTCTTGGCTGGGTTGGCGGCAGGTTCGACGGCAGCCCTAGCTGTCAATCCCTTTGACGTGGTGAAAACTCGGTTGCAGGCCATTAAAAAGGCCGATGGCGAAAAAGAGTTTAAGGGAATCTCTGATTGCATAACGTAAGTATCAGTTGTTCTTATATATACACTTATTTTTACTTCTAATACTTTTATTTTGAATTCACCAGCAAAACTCTAAAGCACGAAGGACCTACGGCGTTCTTCAAGGGCGGTCTCTGCCGTATGATTGTGATTGCGCCATTGTTTGGAATTGCCCAAACCGTTTACTATTTGGGTGTAGCCGAAGGCTTGCTGGGCGTGCAGAAGAAGTAATTGGCAAACAAAGTCTATCCAGAAGCATTTTTGCTTTTGCTATAAATGTTAAATGTATATGTATGCGTAAACGCCGTTGTTGTTACTGTTAAAGTTGTCTAATTTCGATGTAAAAGTGAAAACGCTCCATAGAAATATGCAATTATGTTATCCCTTCCATATATATGCTTTTATATATGAATACATATATATGTGTGTATATCTGATATATAATATATATATATATATATATTTATATATACGGGTATCTAAAAGTATATATACAGGTGATAATACAAACCATTACAGGCAAAAGAACTTCTATCCCAATGACAATAAGATACAAATTATCGATGCTATTATTATGATTATAATTAATTATCAATGCTGTTATTATGTAAGTGTTTATTTTAGCCATACATATCTATAGAATTGCATATAGATTTTCAATTGATAAAACTTATGATTAGTTGAGTACAACTTGCACGTTCTTTTGCCCATATATGAATAGACATTTTTAGTAAATTTGCATTTTTTGTTTGCTTTTAGGGAGCGAATTAACTGTTAGAAACAGTATGACTATGACCATAGTTAAATCAAGATATCTTCTACAAACAACTGTCATAATATTACGACATATACCACTTTTTAGCTTATACATATATTAATGAAATTTAAGGTCTATAAATTTCTTTCGATTTGACAAAAATATAAATTAATGTGATTTATTGGAAACCTACAAAATCTATATGAATCTAATGCACAAGTTTTTGGTTAGATGTACTATATAGACTGCCTAGATTGAGGTGAATCAATACAATGTGTTGAAAGCTTATAATCCGACCGAAAGCCATACGTATGTAAGTTGAGCAATTAACGAAGTATTAAATTTTATGTTACGATTCACTTCTTGGTTGTTAGCCATCCAGCGGAGCTCTCCATGATTAGGTTCCTGATATAGCCACTTAGGACGACAAAATAACTGCTGACGCAGGATATTGATTGGAAAGTTTAACTTTTTGGATCTATATGCGAATTTCGACAAGAAATAATGTCATCAGCAAAATTACTCAATTTTTTGCAAATATCCTTGATATTGAGAAAAAAATTAAATTATAAATGTTGGTCTTACTTTGTTTGCTTATTTATAAGGAACTGCAGAACAATTTACAAAATATATATGCGGAAGTAAATAAATATATATATATTATTTAACAGCTTTCAGTATTTTTGATTGGTGGATCTGGGAATGATCTACCTAAAATATTATTTATTTCGAGATGTAAAAAGTATTTTTTTTTTAAATAAATATTTCCTTGTCGACAGTCTTAATAGTAATTCTCTAGCAGCGAAAGTTCCTCCACAAATCCGCAATACACTTCCATCCATAAACTTATATATCAATATTAGACTAGAAGACACTGGGAATCGTGTTTAGCTTTCAAGTCAATGAATTGTGTAAAATAAAAGTCCACTGACTTTAGACGACTCAATTGCAGCAGCTGGTAAAGTAATGGCATGCTCCAATTCTGCAAGGGCGTTTATTTGTTTTGATCCTCGTGTAAGGATAATAAATTATAAATAACAATTTTAAAGTGATCTGGTTATTTGATCTATAACCATATAATGTATATTTATGTTGAAATACGAATGTTCGTCTTACCCCATTGCCAAAAAACAGATTCTACATTTGAGAGTTTATATATTCGTATTCTTATTACAATTGAAAAGTAAATTTTTAGTGATCCATCCCTCAACTGGATAGCTCTATCAGCCCGCTTCTCTTATCACAATCAATTCAAACATTTTCGCCCACTGCACTTTATATAACATCCGCCGGTTGGGTGCTTGGGGTGGGGCCGGCATCTGCGCTCAAGTCCATATAACGATTGCGCTGCCAGCGTGCCAGAAGAGCACGATACCATTCAAGAAAGATAGCCTGCCGGTACATAACAATACCCATTTGCAGTATGAGGAGACCCATGAGAGTAATGAGATTCATTATTTCCCACTCAGCGAAGATGACAAATGCCCAGATAAGGTAGACTCGGATTCCATCAGCAAGCAGGCGATTGGCGCTCGATGAAAATTTCGCAATCGACATTCCCACGCAGTTGTAAATGGCACTGGAACAGGTAAAACTGACAAGTGCAAGGATTAGCAGTGTGTTGCCACGTATCTGTGTAATCAAATCACTGAGGTCATCGAAGACGCCGTGCGAGCTCTCATTAAATGGCGCGACACTTGGTACAAAGGTCAGACAGATCGCTGATATGATCGTGATAACAATTCCAAAGAGACCTTGCCAACCAGCAGCCTGGATGGGCACCATATCGGAGGCTTTCAAGTGCTTTTCCTCGTACACATATTGAAAGGCGTGCAATACTTCAGCAATAATAATCAATAAGTCGCCTGTTAAAATGGCGTTGTAATCTGTGTACGGAATCGTTTGGTTATCATATTCAACCCGCTGCACATCCAAGGCCAATATGTCAACGATTCCGCACATCATGGTGAAGATGGCCAGCCAATGGCGAGTTGTCAATGTTTGGTTCAAGTACATGGTACTAAACAGGCCCACAAAGATCAGGGCAACTCCTACAAGACATCAGAGCTTTAGATGGAGCAAGACTGTAAATGACTGCAAATAAACGCACCTCTTATCATTTGAAAGCTGGTGGCATAAGTCAGGTACAATCCAGTAAACAGTAAAATGGAAGAAACGGTTCGCAAAAAAGAAGGCAACAACATGCTGAATGGATGGAACTCATTGCTGCCGCTGGTTAAAATAAGATCTGACTCTCTGCCAAGCTATAGTGGAGATGTAAAATTACATTTTAATAAGTGGCAAATGGCGCACGGCACTACTACTTACGCCGCGTCGAGCCATCAGCATATGAACGATCTTGTAAACTGCAAAGCACATATACTCGCCCAGGAACATAAAGAGGGTTAAGACGACAGGGTGCTGAAAGCGATGCGGCTTTCCATCGCTGCCTTCCAATGCTTGAATGCTCATCCATCTGCAATTTGTTTTCTCAATTTGGAATATGTTCACTTCGAACTTTCAGTTTTACTTACTTCACGAGTAAAACGTTGATTGTGCCGCTCAAGACGAACAGCAGTGTTAGAAACACACGACAATCCATTTTAAAACATTAAAATCGCTGACTAATTAAATTAACAGTTAAGGTGGTAGTTCAGTGGTGCAGTTCTTTGTGCAATTCTAAATGCGCAATGATAAAGAAATCAAACAGATGATGTGCAATCGATTAGAGTTGCGCTTTTGCAGAGCTTTAAATAACACCATTAACTGCAACAAGATCACACTTGATGTTTTTCGTTCGGAAATGCACCAGCTGAGTGAGAAAGCTACCTTTAACACTGAAATACTTCTCTCCAAATAAAACCTACAAATTTAATTGTACATTTTTACTTACCAAAGCCTGCCAGACAACCGACAGCTTAATGGCGATGCCAGATCTTCAGAAAAACCAGATGCGCATTTTCTTAAAAAGCAACTCTGTAACTGAAAGCTCTTTTATTTGCGCGCAAATAAAAATTCAAAAAGGAATTTTGTGAATACTTTTTTTTATTATTAAACCCAAACTTAAAAAATATCACAGGATAAAGATGTTACAAAGATTATGGAAATGATTTATAAAATCCGATTTAGGCAGCCGCAGTAGCGTTCTGTGTATTATTCCTATAAAAATTGAATAAAATTAGTTCATTTATCGAAATATGACAAAATCGGCACAGCATTCAAAGAAACAATAAATAAATATTTAACATAAAGCGTGTGTTCGTGTCTCACCTGTAGTTTGTATATGTATGTGTAATAATTTCTTGTATTGTTTGTGGCAGAAATGCTTAATATAGTTAAAGCTCATCTCTTTGCTGAGACAGTGGCAAAATCACTTCCTCTACCGTGCCCAGGTTTATGGTTTTGTTTGGCCTAGAAAACTTTGGTATATATTCTACTGTATCACTGTTGCTGACCACCGAGTTGTGTAGATTGTCCATTGGTGCCGCGGGATCGGGACTTGTCAGTGTAATTTTGGATTTTGTCGCAACTCTGTGGAATGTATGCATTGTTCTCGTGTGGTTATGTGGAGTGTGACGTGTGTGTCGAGTGCTTGTTAGTTAGGCTCTACTTAAAGGGTTAGCTCTTAAGACAAGTGCAAAGTAAAAGAGTTTAAGTTTGAATTTGTACCTTTAGTACAGCTATTCAAAGTGAACATAGTTGAAGAACTTAATAGGTAGTCATAGGGTGAAGTTCTATTGACGCTGGCGGGATCCAGCGCGTGCTCCGCGCAATTTTTGTGGATTTCTAAGTTTAGATCGTACATATCCATGTATATATATGTATATATTGTACATGTATTCTCATATATGTACATATTTGCTATCATGACGTACTCTTCGTCGAACGAACTTACCTGTCCCTAGTTTGCATGGTGGCTTCGACGTCCAAGCTGCGCGGCTGACGGAAGTCGCATTCCAAAGAGAAAGCCGAGTCACCAGGCGTTATGAGTTCTGGATCGTTCTGTATAACCACAATGTTCGAGTACAGCTCACCATCCTTCAGCGTCTGGCATTGATCCAATTGGAAATTCATTTCCAACTGGCGCGTTCCCTGAGTCGCAGTGGGTTTCATGAAGCACGGAGCCGTTTGCTTATAGAAGCTACCACGAGTGTACATGACGCCCGTAAATGGTTTTTCAGTCTCCAACATCACATTCATCGAGTTGGCGCCGCATTTCAGATTAACCTTCTGTATGCCCTGATCGCTGCCCTCAATCTTAAAAGTATCCGATAGGTCTTGCTCCCAGATTTCTGGAATGTTGCAGAAAATATATGAGGAGAAATTATTATTGACATATATTTTTGGAATCAGTCATGACTATATACTAATAAAGAATAATTTCCTATTGAAAATATTAGAAATCGAACAATACTTTTATTTGGATATATAAAGCTAACTGTTTTGGGAAAGTGCTCAATCTTAATTTTCTCATTTTCAAACATTTTCCTCTTTAAAACTGACATTTTAACGGTAAGTTGTTTATCTCTACCCCATGAAACATCACACAGAAGTTCAAGAAACTTAAGGCACATCACTGTTTACTCTTTCTGGGCTTCTACGCCGGCTAAAAGCGGCGCATAAACCGGTTTCTTTTGTTTTGGTAAGCCTAGAACTGCCCTGAGTTGCCATTGAAAATTTCTCCACGCCTTTGGTGATCGTTGGGCCATTGCCTACCTTGGTTCTGCTGCTGCTGTTTCTTATTTTTGTTGCCAGAGGCGTTGATGGCCAGGAGCAAATTGCAGCCCAGCAGAATCAAAATGATGTTTTTCAGCCCGAACATATTGCACTGGATTACGGTGACTTTTGTTATTTAACACGATGTGGACAAGTGTCTTTGTTGATCACGAAACACGTCGCAACGACTCAAAGCTGTAGACAAAACTGACGCTTCGATGGCGACGGCGCAGCGCATATAAACGTAGTCGCCCCAAAGCTCGGCTCGGCTAACAGGTGGCGGGCGAGAGCGAGACGGAGCTAGAGCGAGAGAGAAGGGGCGCGCTTGCGCAACTGAGAATCTGGTCAATCAGCTGGAGAGTTGGAGCAGTTACATTGATAACATTATATTTATTGGCAGCAATTGTGCACTCACTAACACACACACACACATACAGAGAGTGAGTGCAAGTAAAAGAAAATATATTTTCGGCTTGGCAGAAAATTGTTGCAAGGCAAAAACGCAAAGCGCAGCTTAAGGAAAACAAAATGCGGCTTCATCCACAGCATTTCCGCTTTTCGTGCGGATTTTTGTTGTGCATTTATATCGTATTGCATTTTCTTGTTGTTTTTGTGGTTGTTGTTGTTGCTGTTGTTATGAGTATTCATTATTCAAAATGTTATTAAACTTCCCCGTTTTGTACACCGCAGTGCGCTTCGACGGTTCTCCACAGAGCCATAAAATCGTGTGGCTTGTTTTTCTTTTCTTTTTATATATATATATATATATATATATATATATATATATATATATATATATATATATATAGACAAGACTTACGTATGTGCATGTGTGTATGCATATCGAAAAATTGCGTTAATTAAGCCTTAATTAGTGCATTTGCCGACTGCCAGTCTGGTGACCATGGCAGCGAAAGGTGGAAGTTGCGCCTATCGTTTCTTTTGGCCAACAACCAAAATGCATTTTTGAAAGCCAAAGCATTTAGTGAGTTAAATAATTGATTTGTTTCGAATTGAGCATGGCCAGATTGGCATCACTTTTAGCCAGACTAATATATCACTCATTGATTGCAAAAGCTATTCACTTTAAATATATCTCTAATCTACAATGAAAACTAATCTTATCTCAACTGTTGGCCATGGCTCAAAACTTAATATCAAATTTTAAAAAATTAATAAAATACATAAAAGTAGCTGCAATTATAAATTTGTTTTAAATATAAATAAAATATAGATAGATCAATTTTAGTAATAGTTATTTATTTGTTTTTATGTAAAATTTATGAATATATATAAAAATGTTAGCTGCAAGCAAGCCAATGGCATCTACTTCTTTTTCATTGCAGCCCAGTAGCGTTCCAGCTCGATGCCCTCCCAGTGAAAGGGTTTTACCAGGACGCTAAAAAATAAAAGTTCAAAAAATATGTAAATTTCGAAGATCAATAATAGGCATAAAATTGCAATATACTAAGCATAATTAGATTGTGCCACGAAACTAAAACAAGTTCAAAAGCAACAGCAACAGCAACAACAACAATCACTACAACAATCAATGTACGAAGAGATGGAAATATTTCGAGAGAGTCGCTGGCTGCCTACTGCACTGATGGCCAAGATTGACAATGAGCGGGCACATAAATGGAAACTAATGGCAGCTGGCTCTGACTGGGATCGGGAGTGCAAGCTGTTGCTGTCTCTGTCGGCCGACAGTGGCGGCTGACTCTGGCTGCAAATGGAGTCGGATGTGATGCAACAGTAACATTGTATCCGAGTTGCACAATTTCGGTCGGCTTCCGAGTGCGACTGGCCACCACTCACTTTTCTCTGAGATGCTGCAGCACTTCCTGCTCCTGCTGGCTGAGGCCGTGGTAAAAGGCAGCCAGATTCGCTTGGAGCAATTGGCGCGTCTGATTGCCCACCAGAAAGGTGGCTACATCGTCCAATTGAAGCGTATAGTACATGGCCAGCTTGCCCAGCTGCACTCCTCGCTCAATGCACACCTCGGCAGCCCGACGGGCTAGTGCCTTCTGGTCGTCGGCAGCCGGATGCCAGGGCTGGGGTCCGGCATTGGTCAGCAGGCCCAACGCATGGGCAGACGCGCAAATTACTCCCAGATTCTGGGCCTTGAAGAAGTCCAAGTAGTCGACCAAGGAGTTGTCCAGAAGCGTGTAACGTGAATATGCAAGCACCGTCTGGGGATTAAACAGCATTGGCTAGGATGATCACAGCTTCACAGGCTACTCACGTGAAATCTGCCCTCGGCCCGGGAAATGCAATCCTTCAGCACCGATAAAGGGTATGCGGATAGGCCAATGAACTTGGCCTTGCCTTCCTTGACTAGCTGCTCCAGCGCTGGCAGAGTCTCGTTGACAACTATGTCCAAGTTTTCCGCAAACTCGACATCGTGTATTTGTATCACATCCACGTAGTCCAGGCCCAACAGCTGGAGGCTCTTCTCCACGCTCTCGCGGGTTTTCCGGGCGCTGAAATCAAACATGTTTTCGTAGTCGAGCTCATAGCGCGCCACCTTAGTGGCTATGTAGTAGGCTTCCCGTGGCACATCCTTTAATGCCTTGCCCAGGACCTCCTCCGAGCGACCTTGGCCATACCAGGGAGCTGTGTCGATGTAGTTGACGCCAGCCTTCAGCGCCTCGTGCACTGTTCTAATGCCCTCATCCAGATCGAAGCTGCATAAACAAAGGCACTTATAGCATAACACACTGACAAATTGCCGATCTTCGTCTCTCTTCAAGCACACCCATAGTTAGCGCAGAGAGCTCCGCCGCCGAACGCGACTTTTGAGACTTCCAGACCCGTTTTACCCAGCGCGCTGTAGCTCATGCGCCGCACTTGCTCCTCATCGTGAAAGCCCTTGACAAAGGTGAGCGGTAATTTTCCAGACATAGTTATTTATGTGTTCTTCCGCAACTTTCCGCAGTGTGTCCAGCTCCCAAAGAGACAACAAGCTAAAATGAAATTCACTTTTGCTCCGCTATCAGAGAACGGGAATGCTCTTGCACTCGTGTGTGCGTGACTGTGAGAAGTGCTTGTTGATATGCTGAGCACTTGAGCGAGATTAGCGACACGAAAACATCTGGAAAGTAAAGAGAGAAATATTTGTGAACAGGGCTGGTTCAGCGGCAGCCCGGTTAAAAGCTGAGAACAGTTACTTGATGGGTTTCTCTCTTAAAGATGAGGCGAGTTTCTGATTGCAGATTCTTTTTGTCTTTGTCAGATATATATATATATATATATATGGTTATTAGTAAACTCATAATAATTTATATATTTATACATAATATAAAATCCATATAGAAAATCCATTAAAGGAATAAATGTATATATATTGTAAAATATATATATATATATATATATTTTTTTTTTTTTGTGAATGGTTTCTTATAATATATTAAGAGTTTAGATTAAGAACTATGCCTGTTCTGCTTAAATAATTATTTACAGACAATATATATTATAATTTAAATTATATATATAGAAAACTTCTATTGAATATCTTAGATTTACGTCAGAGCATGTGTAACTATATATTTTTCTTAATCGATAAATATTGATTATAAAGAAGTGAAAGGATTTAATTTGTAGATAACTTGTCAGAATCTTCGAAAGACTCATAATTTATAATAAATTGTTAGAAATGGGAAAAAAGAGAAAGACAGTAGTCAGCAAAAGGTAGATAGAGATAGATATAAGCTTAAAGCAAGTAGAATATTTACATATGTAGGTTACGTTAATGAAAGATGATATAAGAATATGGACATCTCCCACAGCATCCCTTTCCGACTCAGTTACTCAAAGAATCGAAATGAAATAAGAACTCAGACTGACTCAGATTAAATATTCATTCGTATAACAATACAGGGTATAGAATTTCGTACTCGCTATTGTATTTTGCGATTGTAATAGGTGCATATAATAACTAAAAATAGAAAAAAATAATATATATATATATATATATATATATATATATATATATATATATATATATATATATATATATATATATATATATATATATATATATATATATATATGCATGTACTTTCATAGAAGCTAGCAGGTAAAGAAAATTAAAAGCGACTGAACTTGAGCTGATATTGAAACAGCTCAAATATACATTACTTACGTATGCATGTATGCGTCTTATGAAATAAGTCCATTTGAATTCAGATAGCACAATATATATATTTAAATTAATGAATTCAGTTTAAATGCACATTAAAATGATTTTAATTTTAATTTTAATAAAATCATATTATATATTAGATTTTGGGTTATTGTTAAAGCTTTTCCAGCATAATCTGGGCTGACTTATTTAAAATCTCTGATCGTCGACAGCGTTGAGCCCCAGCTGTAGGACTGCTTGAAGACACTGGAAGAGATAGGAAGGAAAATGGGATAGTTCCACTTTAGTTATGCTGCAAACCGGCTGGCATAGGCCAAGTTCGCGTGGCTCTGACGCAATGCTAACACCAAATCCGAATTGCACAATTTCGCAAAACGGGTTTACTCACTTTTCCCGCAGATACTGCAGCACTTCCTGCTCGGCGGAGCTCAGGCCGCTGAGCACCGCATCCAGGTTGATCTGCAGCAGACGGCGATTGGGTATGCCGATCAGGAAGGTCGCCGCGCCCTCTAGTTGCATGGAGTAGTACATGGCCAGTTTGCCCAGCTCAACGCCACGCTGCTTGCAAATCTCGGCGGCATGGCGACCCACCTGCTGCAGCTCCTGGCTGCCGGGATGCCACGCTTGTGGGCCGGCATTGGAGAGCAGCCCGAGTGCGTGGGCTGCGGCACAGATGACGCCCACATTCAGCTCCCTGAAGGCCTTCATGTGGCGCAACAGAGTGTTGTCGAGGAGCGTATAGCGAGCGTACGAAAGGACTATGTTCACGCGACCCTTCGCACGCTCGGCGCACTCCTTAAGAACGTCTACATCGTATCCTGTGATGCCAATGAACCGCGCTTTGCCGGCCTTCACGTACTCTTCAAGCACTGGAATTGTCTCCTTCAGCACTATGTCCAGACTGGGGGCCGCATCCACGTCGTGCACCTGCAGCACATCCACATAGTCCAAGCCGAGTAGACCCAGGCTCTTTTTGACGCTCTCTCGTGTTTTGGCCGTCGTAAAGTCGAACATACGCTCGGGATCTAGCTCGTACCGGCCCACCTTGGTGGCGACGTAATACGCTTCTCTAGGAACATCCATCAGCGCCTTACCCAGCACCAGCTCCGACTGACCCTGGCCATAAAACGGCGCAGTGTCGATATAGTTGATACCCGACTTAATAGCCTCTTGCACGGTTCTGATGCCCTCCTCTTCGTCGAATTTTTTATCAAAGAGCGCGCTTAACGTGGCCCCGCCTAGTGAAATTTTCGATACTCTCAGGTTGGTGCCGCCCAACTTGCGGTATTCCATGCGGCGAACCAGCTCCTCATTGTGGAAGCCCTTCACGAAGGTAGCTGGAAGTGTTCCCGACATCGCTGAAGTCTAAATTGAACTGCGCCTTCCACTGCGCTGAATACTTATAGACGCACTCAAACACAGCACCCACACGCATACACTCAGAGAGTGAGCTTTAGCCAAGCTGAAGCTTTCTAAGTAGCGGTGCATACTTTAGTTAAGCTCACAATGTCAAGAACTAAGAGAGCAGGGAAAGCTGAGCTCTTATCATCTCTTAAAGCTCTCTTTTTTTTTGTCAAAATTAAAAAAAAAAAATTTTTAATTTTAAAGTAAATGTAAAAAATAAAATTTTTTTAATATATTTTGAAAATATTTAAAATTTTAAAAATATTTAAAAAATTTTTAAAATTATTAAAAAGTATTATTTCATTATTAAAGATATATATTATTAAAGAAATATATATATTTTTAAAGTTTAGGAAGTAGGCTTGTCTTAATAATTATAATAATGTTATAATTTAAATTTCTGATCTGCCAGCAGGAAGAGTTATCTGGGGAATTCCTACCGTTGAGGTTGGTAACCAAGCTTCACGATACTTCTGCCAAGACGCCTTCCACTATCATAGAAAGATTGTTTTGTAATACTATGTATTTTATTTATCAGAGAGATAACTAACTGCATTTATTGTTTGCATAATGTGAGTTTTCAATCATTGACAAAACTTTATAAGATAATATAAATATATATATAGTGCATATATGTATTAGACAAAGTTAGAGATACACACACAGAGTTGGCACCATCGATCTTTAGAAGAATGCATCGAAGTCGCCATGGGGCTGATAGCTGTGCGTCAGCTGTGGTCGGTGCTGCTGCGGCGGCGGCGGTCTGGGCACGA
Source organism: Drosophila peninsularis (assembly GCA_035047485.1). NCBI lineage: Eukaryota > Metazoa > Arthropoda > Insecta > Diptera > Drosophilidae > Drosophila > Drosophila peninsularis. The sequence continues at coordinate 3,538,168 of JAWNPN010000027.1, forward strand.
TGATGTCGTTAATCTCATGTAGGATTCCGTTGGTGGCGATGAGATCGCATTTTGTCACTCCGGCATTTTCGATCTTGGGACGGCGGTCACGAGTGATGCGCAGATGCTGGCCCGAAATGGATTCGATCGAGCGTACGAATGGCCAGTTTGTGGGTATTATGCCGGCACAGCAGACGACATCGTTGACAATGTGCGTCTTGACTTGGGCTTCGAGCTCGGCCTGGCTCTGGGCGGGCTTGATCTCACTGGACTCGCTGAACTCCTCGAACACATCGTTCTTGGGCACAAGCAGTGTGAAGCTATCCGATTCGTTGGTCAACAGGTGGGTCAGATTGGCCTTACGCACCAGCTCCAAGAATTTGCTGTAGTTGGGATTGGCCTCCAGCGCGCTGAGCAGATTCTATAAGGAGAAGAAAAACTAACTGGATTAGGCCCAGTTCAGATCGTTGTAGTATCCTGAAGCTTACATTCTTGGGCGCTGTCAGGGGGCGATCCAGCTGATGCAGCACGGAGCCACAGCTCTCGTCGTCAAAGTGCACCAGGCGGGCACAGTTCACGGTGGCTCTGTTCATCACGTCCGAGAAGAGGGCATGTGTTGAGTAGAGATTTAGTCGAACACTTGTGCCCGCCACCGTTGGCAATAGACTCTCTGAGAGATCGCAGGTCTTGATCATGGGCTTGATAACGTGATAGTTGAGGAACTCAGCCAAATCTTTGTTGTTCTTCAATGACTCCGGTTTCTCCGCCAAAAGGCGTGCCCATTCCGAGTTCTGCAAAGCCTTGTCTGTGGGCGCAAAGACTGTGACGTTGTCCAGATCGTCGAACTGATAGTCGAGGCCGGAGGCCTCCAGCAGACGCTGGAAGATCGTCAAGTTCTTCTGCGACATCAAAGTGGTCATTGGCAGAGCCGACTCGGTAGGCAAAATGGTGTCGATCACGTGGATTACTCCATTAGTGCCCATTATGTCAGCGTCTAGAATCCTTGCAGCATTGTTAATGAAGATGGTGGCCTGATCGGTTTGATTCGCAGCACGTCGCGTACGGTTGAGCAGGAGCGGCTCTCCCAGCAGATTGTAGGTTGTCGTCTTGGCACCGGGCAGCGTGGCCAGCGAGCAGAAGGTCAGGTCCAGAATATGATTCTTCAGTATATCTAAGGCAAGATAATCAATAAAGCGACTCGAGTCAATGAATTTCACTTTGGCACTTACTGGAGGCGCAGCCGCGACCCTCCTTCAGGGTACGGCGCAAATGCGGTTCCAGCTTGTCGAAGGCAGCGTCCGTGGGCACGAAGATGGTGACTGGCTTCTCGCCCTCCAGCAGGGCGCTGATGTTGGTCTTCTCCAGCACGGCACGCATGATGGACATGTCCGCGCGCTCACGGATTATATCCATAACATTCTTGGTCAGGGGCTTCAGCACGCCGCTTAGGGTGTGCACCAGGGCCTGCTCGGAGAGCTTGTCGTGCTTCTCAATGGGCACGCAGTTGGCGGCATAGCGATAGGGCTCCAGACCAAGTGCTGGGGGCAGCTGATAGGTGTTGATGCGTATCTTCTGGCCGGTCAGCTCACTCTGCAGCAGCTTCTCGTTGGGCACATCCTCTAGCTCCACATTGCCCAGCACGGAGTGCAGCTTGAAAATTGACGACATTTGGGAGCCTTCTCCCTTGGAGTCGTCCACGTTCTAAACAAAGAGTTTGAAGAGTATTTGCCTTGAGATTATTAAGGGTCACTCACGTTCTCTTGCTGGTGCTGGCCACGGTACTCCTGGAAGGCGGCATCGTTGGGCACAAAGAGCGTCACTTTCTTGCCATGGGCGTTGGACAGCATATTGCCCAGCTCGCCGGCACTCTTGGCGCTCTCAATGAACTGCTGGGCGCCCATGTCGGCGGCAGCGGCGGAGATGTCTTTGATCTCGATCTTCTCGCAGGGAAGCGTGAAGTCCGCATTGCGTGGACGCCCATAGCCACGGCAGCACTGCCGCGTCAGAGTCACCATCTTCTTCTTGCCGTTTTGATTGACGCTGCGCATGAGGAAACGAATGAGTTGCGAATGAAGTAGCAAAAGCGAAGTTGCTGCTGTTGCCCCACTTACATCTTCGTGCAGACGTGCTTGTGGGGCTTCTCGGCACAGGAGTTCACGCTGAAGTGGAACTGGCCAAACAGTGGCGAGCGAATCACGCTGCCAGCCCCATCACGTTCCTGACCAAAGCTGTCCACGACTTCATCGGTCTCCGTGTTGTTGCCGTCGCTTTCCTCCTTCTCGGTGCACACATTGGGTCTGTGGGGTTATACGAAAATCAAATTAGTTTTCATAAGAGATGGAGAAACCAAATACGAACGTTACATAATCAGAAAAACACATAAGTGTGGCTTAAAAATAGTCATATAAGTATATATATACTATAGTAATATGTAAGATATAGCCATATATATATGATGCTGTTTGAGGCTGAGGATTCCCATTACGTAGTTGATTATATTGATTATATTTTTAGATATGTACATCAAGCTACAAGTCTGATCTTCAAATATTGCCTCATCAGCGATTGTAGAACTCTGCGCAAAGTATTTGCCAAGACTTGCTAATGGTTTCGGCAAACCGCTAACTGGCAAATCAGAAGTCAATGCACTCGCCGGCACTATCTAGATATATATACCACAAGTACACCCTATATGGGTACTCATGCAGCTATGAAACCTGTACAGTTATCACCCAATATGAACACCCCTATGTGCCTGCCCATCAATGGAGAGCACTGATGATTGTTTGCTTTATGAATTCGCACATATAGAAACGCTTATTCACATGGTTATATAGTTGTGGGCCACTCGTCGGGCATTATCTACTATATCTATATGTATGATTTGTGGAATTAACAGCTTAACAACTTTGCCTGCCTTCAATTCAATTATGCGCATGTGTGCGCCACAGAGCCGACCATTGTGTGGGGCATAGTTTTCGAAATTTCTCGCTCTGCCTAAGAGTACGTATATCAATATGGACTATGTACATGTAGGTCTATGTATTTATATACTACTTTTATAAAGTGCTAATTTTTCAATTGCTGCGTCTGACTTTCGTTCTCGGTTCAACACATACGAATGCACTCAGTTCCAGTTGATTTCACAATTTTGCTTGAATCACAATTTAGAAAAATGCAAACGACATCCATAAAGATTGCATATATACAACCATATATGTATATATAAACAAATTAATGCAAGCAATTTAGCAATTAAAAGAGAAATCGGCCGGGCCAGGTGCTCAACTCAAGCTAAACTATAATTGCTGGCTGCATTGAAAGTGAATGTTGTTACTCAAATATAAAGTATTCACTTGTTGCTCACATCAGCCAGCAGTCGAAGAGGTTCCATCCCGATTGGCGATAATGCGAGAGAGACTTTACGATTCAAAATTATATTTAATAGCTCTAATGAACTTGACTTTGTGCCTGCTTAATTACCTAATGTCAAGATCGTCCGAATCAGCCGTGCGCAGCGATTAGGAAAGAACCGAATCAAGTGACCATGGCAAAATGCTAAGCATCTACTATATATAAGAATATAAATACTATATATAAGATCTGGAAAGAAGTTTGCCTCAGAGCTTGATTCTGATGCTAGATTCTGATGCGTACTTCGTTTTATAGCGCAGAGGGTGTTATATACAGACATATATTGTTCTATCTGACAAATCTAAAGATTTGGTTCACTATGTTCAACTAAATATTTAGAATTTACAACACCGACGTAGGGCATATGTGTTTCTAATTTTTTCTTGTAGTATTCTGTCAGCATCAATATTGATTTATTATAAGATTCTGATTTCAGTTGTAAATCCCCAAGAATAAGTGCTGCATCAGCATTTCTAATTGGCCAAACAAATAATTAATAAGCCACTTTGGATAGATCAGCCTTTGGCAAATAATACTCGAGGCTATATATAAAGTACTCTACACTTTAAATATAGATCGGCAGATATTTTAGGATACAACTACTCACCCCTTCCACCAAGGCTCCTGGGTGTTACCTATTCCGAATCCACCAAAGGAGTTGAAGAACTCATTGCCAAAGAACGGGAATGATTGCTGAAAGAGCACGGATGGGTTGGGGGAGTTCACGTCCGTGGTGATGGCATCAATATCTATAAGGAGAATAGAGGGCAATTAAGAGAAAGAGAAAGAGTAAGAGAGAGATGGATTGTCTCAGAGTCTGTCATTGCGATGCTCTTCACTTACTGAACGGCTTCTCCTGTGTTGCGGCAACGGCTGCAGCGGCGGCCACATCCTGTCGTCCCTGCTGCTCCAGTGGCACGAACTCCGTGTCGCCGAGGCTCTCGCTTCCGTAGCTGTTACTGTAGAGTGGCAACAGTGGCGCATTAAGTAAGGCTTGGGGGCGTGCCTGCTGAGTCGCTAGCGGGGCTGGCGGGGCCGCTGCCCAGACGCTGGCCACACGCTGTGACGGCTGAGCATGCAGTGGTTCTAGCGGTGCGAGTGGTGCAAATGGCATGGGCGCAAACAGCGTGCGATGCAGCGGTAATGGTCGTGTTAAATGTTGCATAAAGCTGTCGAGGAGTTGCGCAGTGGGATTGGAGTGTATCGGTTAGATTAGTGTGTGTTGGTATGTGTGTGTGTGTATTTGTTTTTTTTTTTTTTTTTTTTTTTTTTTTTTTGTGTGGTGTTCTGTGTTTTGTGCCGTTTCATGCAAATTCCACACCAGATCTTAACTATCCCTAAAGCGGATCCCCACCATAATTCATATGCCTTCCATTGTCTCGCACATAAAAGAAGCTCCGGTCCCTCTCTCTATGTATATTTGTATATATATACTATATAGTAAGCGGCCTGATCGTGCCCATTGTTTAGCAATTGTTTTGCGCAGCATTTCTGTGCGCCGCATACTAATGGCCTGCCTCCATTAACTGCCCAGCTAATACTATACAAATCAAATGAAAATTACTCCGAGACAAACTTGCATGAATTCCCAAAAAACAATGCGCTGCATTCCCGTGTCATCAATCAAATAGAATTTATGTCTCCCGACTTAATGTGCCCGAAAGCGAATTCAACACCAAAAACTAAAATTTATTTATTTATTTATTTGTATCGCAAACTCCATCACATGACTCATCCGCACGCCGCGCGCAAGCAAATAACAGCCCGCTTTCTATTGACAAAACAATAACAGTCTCATTTTTACTGACTTTTCCTATATACAATGCGAAATCGACACCCACTTAGTATATATATATATATATATGTATATATATAAGACTTTCGGGACCTTCTTTGCTGATCGAGCTCATTCAAAATGCGCGACGCGGAAGTTAATTAAAAAATAAAAGACATTATAAGAGCAAATATAATACATATACGCACATATATATATGTATGTATATATGGACATTTTGTTTTAAAATAATATGCTTGAAATGGCAAACATAACACATTTTTATGGCTGACATGCTCAGTTAGCGGCAAGCTACGACTGACTTCAGAATATATATATATATTTTATGATATCTTCATCTGGAATGAGTCATGACTTGAGGGCCCAAAAGACATCAAAGAAAACACAGAAGTTGTTTGTACAACAAATACATTTGTATATATGTCGAGCAAATCACGAACTGCCATTTGCTCAGAGTTGATCTCAGCTCGGACCCGCTGGCATTTGGCAGCTGCTCATAGAGAGAAGTTCAAGTGGAGAAGTTGAGAGCTGTGGGAGAAACTCCTGGGCATCGTGGCCGGAAATTGTTTTTGCAAATTGTTAAAGAAATACTATTTACTGTGAACTCAGGTAAATGGAGTATATTCATGAATTATTCATAAGAATAATTTTCATATTTTCTATTTGGAGAAAATCTCGAAAATGTAAAAATCGATTTGTATATGGACTGGAGATTTTATATTATTATTCCAACTAATTATCGACTGATGAACTCTAATCGCGTTTTAATCTGTCAGCTCGAAAGGCTCCACACAATTGGGAAAGTTTGTAAAGGTTATAATTAAGTCAAGGGAGTTCTGGAAATTTCCTATGTATAACGAATGCATAACATAAAAACTGTAAATGAAATGAAATGCCGCCTCGACAACCAGAGCGAAAGTCGTTGGCCACAGTCGATGGGCAATGGGCGACGGGTTGCAGTGCCACTGTGATTCGATTTAGGTTCTGCCGTGGAGGAGAACCAAACAGGTTAAGCACGCAGCGCAGGCAGGGCAGGCTTCGGGCTGACCCAGTTTGGGGCCCTTAAAATTGGCAGCAGAGCATTAAATTTGAGGCGTTAGCTGCTCCCGAAATTGCATCTAATGAGGTGCGAACTGCCTAATTTGCTCCAAGCCCAGCCAGACTGTGCTGCCTCCCACTCAACGAAAATCGTGTCAAAATTAATGACGGTCATTGAAGTTAGTTAACCAACAACAGCCCGCAGCTGGTTGTTAAGGTTTCTCGCTGCAGTCAGCCATGTGTAAACGAGCGAGCAGCGATCATCTGTCAGGTCCCGCGATTGCATCTGCATCTGCATCTGCATCTCTCGCGGATGCCCTAAAGTCGATGACCCACTTTGCTTGGACATTGTTCTCAACTGAGAGGCTGCAGTTGCTGTTCTTCTTCTTCTTTTCACTGTTTGCTTCTTGCTTCTTGCCCAATGCCTTTCGCAAAAACTTGAACTGCAGGGTTAACTGATCTCTGCGGCGATTTCGTGTGCCAATTCTCGATCGCGATTCTCCGCGCTTATCGCCTTAACTGAACAATCTCTTTGAAGTCAGCAATTGGGCACTCGCATTCGAGTTGGGAAAGCAGCTCGAAGTCAGAACATGCCTATACACACACTAGGTCTCTCTTATACTCATAGTCTCGTGCGACATCTTCCTACTTTGGTGATTTATCTTTTTATTTGTGTTTTTTTGGTAAGGTTTCAGGTTTAAGCTATAAATTTGGGTCAAAATTTGACTTTCTTTACTTGGCTTTTTTTTGGTTTAGTAAAAAAAAGTATTTTATATATTATATTTTGTTTCGCTTTGTATTCTGCTGCGGTTAAGCCATTTCTGCTGGGAACACTTTATTTGCAATAACGTTAACACGTTTTATTTGCCAAGTCAACATAGTAAAAGGTGAAATTTCACTAAACCAAGCCAAACCAAACTGTCATAAACCCTCAATTAGAGGGGCTATTGCGGTCTGTCAATGGGCACAGAAACGTAAAACAAAGGTTCAAGTGGACAGATCAATATTTGAACAGAACGGGATTATGAGTTGGGAGCACGGTGGTTCCGTATTTGTTTTGGGTAGAGCTCGCTAAATGCTGGGAGTGTGCATAGTGGGCATATGAGGAAGTCACCTGTCAGACGATGAACTGTCTTCGTCTTCGCCACTGGACAGCGATTTCGAGTAAACACTGTAAAAAACGCATGCATTACAATAGTTCGAGAAAGATCCCAAAACAACGTTAGATATACAAATTTAATTCGAGGTTAAATAACATTTAATGAGAGAACAATAATATGTGTATCGAAATGGAACATTTACCCAATGAGTTGAAATCGAGCAATAGTGTAAGGCTAGTCCCTTAACTCAGCTATGTATGTGATGATGTTGTCGACCGCCCCAATGGGTTACCATTAACTACATCATTAACTACGTGAAATATGCATGAACTAGGGAATGCCAATTGGCAATTACACAAAAACCACACAAGCATAAATTAAATATTTTACGATTTTTTTTTTTTGGTTTTTTGGTTTTCAATTTTCGCTTTTTCACTTACTCGCTGTAAAATGGTGACGCCTGTGCGCAGCAGACCAGGAGCAGGCATGCCCAGAGTCTCAGCATCTTGATGTTGTCAATAATCACAGTACTCGAAGCTAAAAACAAACAGAAAGTTTTTGATAGATAGAAACGCACAGAAATTTCACTGATTCGAGCCGAACAGCTGTCTGGCTGAATGTCGAGACGAAATCCAAACTGAAAATACTGGTTTTTCCATGCCAAACGGCAGCCGTCGTCGCATGAGTTGAGGAAAATGTAGGTGAATGTGGACAGCTAGTTGTTTGGCAATACAACAAGAAGAAGAGTACATTTTCCACTGTCTTCAGACGCTAATGACGACGTCAATAGCTGTATTTAATTGCTCTTCAACTATTTTAAATGTTATTGTCTTGCCAAACTGACACATATAACATAATCATCCAAGCAAGTCGCATTTTATGCGTGCTCAGCTACATGAAAATTGTCTGCTTGAGTCCTCTTCATACACACACACACACACACTCACACAGGGGCACTCACGAATATTTGGCGTAGCGTACGCTGCTGACGATGTTTGAGCGGCAGTCGAAAAGTAACTGGCTTAGAACTCGCTCGGCTCTGCTATTTATAAGCTGTGATCGCTGCCGCCGCAAGCGCTGAGAGCGGCGTTTCATTAGCCGCCGGCTTGAGCTTTGCCTCTCTCTCTCTCACTCTCTTGGTCGGGCCAGAGAACTTTTTGCTGCGCAGGCACCATAAATGCAAAATTCGTGTAATAATTGTGAAAGTGCCCGACAGATTGCTGATAACTGTTTACACTGCACTACACAAAACAACACAATGGGCGAGGTCAAATGTTATGGTTCTGCGTAGAAAAAACACATGTTTCTCTTGCACTACCTGAGCGACCTGTCGCCTCTCTGGTGGTTATCCTATTCAACTGCGCAGTGGTGTGCCGTTTGTTCCACAAACTCATTTACTCTGAGTTGCCTTATTAAGAGTCTGTTCATATAGTATTTGAAAATGTATGTATGTAATGTGTACACATATGCATGTCTGTAAGCTGTTATTGTTTTTCGATTACCTTTTCTTAGAATTATTGTTTAATATTTTATTTTTAAACATTAAAAAAAAATCATTTTGAAGATGGAATCTCAGCTGGGAGTCTTTGCTCTCGCTGCTCTTATACAATTTGTCTTTCCCATATATCTTCTAAAATCAAATCTCTGTAGTTGCTATCACCTAGTCGAACAACAGAGCACTTTCTTATGTTTCCAGCTAAGTAGACTTGTCCGACCAGTGTAGGCATTGCTGATAGCACTTCACATTTGAGATTTGCTCTGTTAAAATGCCGCTGGGGGCTGGGCGGCAGCGGGCTCACAGCAAGATTTCGCAGATGCCTTAGAGGAGGAGCAGAACTTTGAGGCAAACACAAAGCTTATTGAATTGTTTATAATAGTTTTTTTTATTTAAATACCATACAATATTTACAATAATCAATTAGACATTTGTGCTATATATGTATGCATGTATATATATAAGTTAGTTTTTCTTTATCTTTGTATGTAGTTCTGCTTTCAATTACCGTTGTAATAAATTAATTGCAAATAAATTAACATCTCGCTTTTACTTATACAGCTCTCTCTGTGTGTGTGTGTGTGGGTGTATGTGTGTGTGTAAGTGGCTTTCGATAAAATCGATATTAGATATGTCCACGAAGTACTTAGCCAAGTTTTAATTTTGATTAATTTGTCCACAAATAGATATGCAAATAATTTAATTCATGTTCCGCCCGAAGCTAATGTGGGCTGCAAATGTGATTTTAATTAGAGACGCTTTAATTTTCGCTAACTTTACATCAAAACGATTAAGCCTATGTTGCCAGCAGAGGAAATCTTGTCTATAGGTGTGCGTGTGTGTGTGTGTGTGTGTGTGTGTGTTCACGTTCTAAATAATCTCCAGCCCAGCGATTATTTATAACATTGTATTTGCCTAGTTTAAAAGGAACTTCCGACTGTCATTCGTCAAATGTAAATGAGGAAGCGCTCGCCTATCTGTGCCACCAGTTCCGTTCCGTCCATGCCATCCGCCCGCTTACTCCACCAGTGCTGCAATGGAACAATCCGTAGTCAATGCGTAGTCAAGGCTGCCATTGGGATTGACACCACTTACCAGGACGCTTGCCTCGCATGCCAAGGAAGCCGTTGGGCGCACGCTTGCCCCCAATGACGTAGACCCACGGCTGAACCAGGCTCTCCTCTAGTCCTCCATTGCTGTCGTCCAGGTCGCTCTTCTTGCCGCGCACAGCCACAAATTTACTGTTGAAGTCCGCATAGCGTTGCTTCTTGCCCCGCACATCGTATGCCTTTTTAAAGAGTTTGCGCCACAACTGGCCAAGGTTAGTTCCAACAATGTCATAAATTACAATTAGTGTGTGGCTTAAGATAGGGCCTGACTAAATAAATACATTTGAAAGGAAAGGAAGCCAAAGGAAAAGGGAATCACAAATCTTTCTATTTTATCTAAGAATCTCTTTTTACTCATGCAAGATGCGAAAGGGTATATTGGTTTTGAGCCATGTCCGTCTCGCTGTCCGTCCGTTCGCCTATCCATAGAGACTTGAAATTTAGAATACATGTGTACCCTCGACTAAGACGAGAGTTGAAGTGTTAAGAAGATAAGACTTGAAGTACTACGCATGTATCCGGTATCTCTGAGACTAAAGTGCTGGAGACTTGAAAATTGGAATATATTTTCGCGTTGACAATCTAAGGTCAGCAAGATATGGAAAATTGGGTTAGGATCCTCTAGAGATGGGCAGGAAAATCGGATTTGATTATAATTTAAGCTGTACTGATTCTGTTAAATTTAAAAAAAAATAATCTTTAATTATTCAAAAGTTTAAATTTGTATATATAGTGATTTCCGCCAGGAATAAAATCTCCTCTTCATTGACACTTTAGCAGTATATTTCCCAAGAGTCCTATTTGCTATCACTCTGTGAGTAATCCAAGTAGAAGTCTGTCACGCGCTCATCATATGGGGCTTACCTCCGACAGAGCTGCGCGCTTGTAGTGCTGATGGGAGACATCCTTTTTGCCACGCATGCCCACGAAGGAGTTGACAGGAGCGCGTTTTTCCAGTAGCTCCAGTGCATTGTCCTCATCATCAGCTGGATCGTTGTCGGACAGAGACGGTCGTTTGCCACGCATGCCCGTAAATCCGGTGGGTGCTCGCTTGGCCATATCACCACCGTCAGCCGCCAGATGTTCCAGGAAATCCTGCAGGAAACTCTCCCGCAGACGCTGCTCCTCCATGTTCTGCAGTAAGTCGCGGAGCCGATTGCTATTCGACGTAAATTTTTTGCCACGCACACCAATGAAGGCCATCGGAGCTTTCTTCAGCCTTCTCCCGAATTCATTGTAAGCGTCCGCATCATCTTCGCCATAGTCCAAAGGATCGGGTCCTAACCAATTGGCATCTGTCGATGCGTCCTGTTCCTTCTTACCTCTCATACCAATAAAGCTGGAGGTGGGTGCGCGCTTAACCATGATTCTAGGTTGTAGCTCTGCCCCAGGCGTGGAGGTGCTCATGGTGTTGGCGTCGGCATCCTCTGCCTCCACTTCAGCGGCGTTAATTGCAACTGCAGCAGCTGTTAGCAGCAGGAGCAGCATTAACAGTTTTTGATTGCACATAGCTTGCGATTTGTGTTGCGTGCTTCTAGGCGGGTGCTTTAAAAAATAAAAATGACCGTTAGATGGCGCATTATTTGCTTATAAAATACAATTGAACGGAAGAATAAATGAGTTTAAATCTGGAAATTGGTATTTAAATATTAAATAATAATTAGTTTTTAAATAATAATTATTTAGATATATATATTTATGTTACTATATAATTTTTAAAAAATTTAAAAAAAGGAATATATCGAAATATTTCATGGAAATTCCATGGAAAAAATTAGTATTAAACGCGAGACGCTGACTTTCTGCTAGGCCCTTGAGGCGTTTGAAAAGATTGGGTTTTGCCAAAAGCGACTTATCATAATAGAATATTGTATTTGTCATTGTTTAATTGTTATATTGTAAATTTGTTATATTAATTAAAGCCTCTCGCATATCATTATTTATTATTAAATTTGCATAGAATGGTTTAAATAATTTAATAAGAAAATAAACATAAAAAACAAGTAAACATAAACAAAATAAACATATAAACACATATGTAATTAGAAAGGTGTTGTTCCGATATACCCTATTTTAAATTGCATCTTGGTTTCATATAGCAATTGGCACAAAGAGCCAGCGGCTGTTGCAACAACTTATAGTCACACATCAGCAAATATTTGTGGACCAAACAAGCGGAGCCACCTTAGAGCCGAAGTGGGTCGTGCTGCGGCGCAGACAAAGCTTGCCATTGATTATGCTCGAAAGTTGCCATCGCCCGCCGCCTCGTTAAGTAAAATTGCCATGCAAATGCATTGGCAATGTCGCCGAGGCACTCACGATAAGACGGCTATGCATATCCCAGCCACCCGGGCAGCCAGGCAGCCAGCCACCCGGGCAACTGGTGTCGGAGCAACTGAGCAAACAAGAAAGCTAACACTGAGCTATGCTCGAGCAGAAGATACTTTATAAAATTGTGAAATACATATATGATGATAATAATAATTATTTAGATATATTATTATAAATATTAAAATTATAATTCCATTAAGTTTATGACATTCTAGCTATAAATAAAATATGTCCGCTCTGCCTTGTGTTCTCTAGAAATGAAGCCTCTTCGAACTATTCATTGCACATCAGCAATGGCATGAAGAGACCCTATTGCTGTTGGCTTATACCCCATTCGGGCCAGCTGCATTGAGGGTATGATAACACTAACGATGCGCGCACAGGAAGCTGGCAACATGTAATTCAATTGATTGCCAGAGGCGTCGGGATGAAGTTGCAGGCGACGGTGGCCGGGCACAGCCGAGAGACGTCAAGTGGCAATTGAATTGAATGCAAAAGGCATTTGAATTGAATTGATGTTAAATTTGCGGTAATCAACAGGTTGCGCGCACAGTTTCGATGGGGCTGAGCTCTGCTTATGCGTGGGCTTTAAGCTTAAGTGCCCAGAGCTGGCACTTTTTAAATACTAAACACAATAGAGGCAAGGGCAAATGTCAAAGCATCAGCAGGCCCGCTGCTGACGTTGGACAATGCTCACACACACTATAATGACCAAAGTTTCTGGCACAAAATTAGCAGGCAGCAAAGTGTTAAGCTTCCTGTTTTAGAGGCGCCTGCCCGCTGGGCGCCTCGTCAGGACATGAAAGTGACAGCAGGCAGCAGTCGAACAATGACTTAGAAATAGGGCAAGTCAACACTCCGCCCGGTGACGGCTTTAAGCCAAGCTGAAAGCTGTGGTAAGTGTGTGTGGCGTGTGTGTCCTGTCTAATTATCAATGTATGCGTAGATTTGTGTTTGCTTTGTGCATACCCAAAGGACACTTTAAACTGCCAACGGGCCACCGAGCCAACGAGCCAACAAAACAATGGCCGTGTGAACATTAAAGATGCGAGCGGCGGCGCCACAGTGAGAGATTTACATTTTGGCCAAAATAGCGCCCAGGACGTGCCACGGATATCCTTCGGTACATGTGGGCATGTGTGTGTTTGTTTGTGTATCTGTGTGTGGACAATAAAGGCCCATTAGCCCGCCAGCCGACACACTACAACAAAGTCGACGACGACGACGACGATGGCAACAACAATAATAGGAACAAACGTACGAAGTAAATAATAGAACAACACTGAATGGAAAATTCACTTTCTGGCCAATAGTCCGTTCCGTTCGGAGCTCCCCGTTCTCAGCTCTCAGTGTGCCTGCGGCTGCATCTCGTCATTGCCCACTCTGCATCTATCTCGCGATGCCCCCGCCAAAAACAACAAACAGGCCGTGTGTTGGCTGGGGCTGGGGCTGGGCCGGAAAACGTGTGCTTGGGCAACAGTTAATGCATAGAATATGAAGCGTCCCCAAACTCCTTACCGCTGGGCCCTGCAGCTGTAGCCGAAATTTCGAAATTTCGATGGATATGCCAATCGTGCTCTTAAGGCTCCGTATTTACATAAATATATTAATATTAACCAGCGGTCGCAGATGCCCAGCTGCACAGCCAGAGCAATTGGATCCATCACGTTTAAAAGAGCGTTTTAAAGCCCATATATGTAGGTTAAATATATATACTGAACATACATATAGACTGAAAGGGTTTGAAAAGTTGAATGAAACTAATTTTGCTATATACAAAATATACTAAGTTATGATGGAGCGTTTCTGATCTATAAACCTTCATTTTAAATGTGTATTAATGTTTTTAAAAATATTTAAGCGCTATTCTTGGGCTCATTTGAATACGGATGGATACTCAAATATTTAAAAAATAAATAAAAATTTCAATAGAGTAGATAACATAATATTTAGATAATAATTAATATTTAGTAAGTCTTCACATTTTCCTAATTGTGTAAAGTATTTTGCTGTTTCACTAACTGAAATCACTGCTGAACAATTTCACTTAGTAAGTCTTAATGGATTCAACTAACATCGCGGTATGGTCTATTTGTCTTGGACCTTCCTAAGTCTTTTCTAGAAGAGTGTTCCCAACTGTTTTCAACAAGAGATAAATATTTATGTATGTGATTTATACTAGATAGTATATATATATATATGCGTGATTTACTTTTCTTCGAAACAGGTTTTTTCATAGATGGTGAATGATAAATGTAACTACAATTACTCAACAATTTGGGTAAGCTTTAAAGACGAGCCAACCTTAGATTACACTGAATCAAAGCAATGTGCAGCCGAGTGTACGAGGTGTCAAGATCCACCTATCTGAATAATTACTTATATATACCCTATACATTGAGAGTATCGTTGGATGTGTAGCCCGTTTGGACATTTATCATTTATCATATGTTTTCTAACTCTACTTGAGAAGCCTCTAGTGCCTCTAGTCACGTGCTTCCCTCCTTTTGTCCGGTTAGTTATCTGTGTAGGAGCTAATATCTCTCTTTCGAGGATCGTCTTGATTAGGCCTTTCACATTCATCAATCCTTTCACTCGAACATATAGAGATTAAAAATGCGTTCTTAAGAATATGAAGTAGACTTTTAGACAAAGAGACAAGGAGAGTTGACGCGTATCCACAAATAGTAAATGACTTTTGATATAGTAAACAACAAGCATAAATTTAATGACAGAGCAAAGCGTTTTATCTAAGTGACTTGACACGTTTTGAATGTCATATGAGTATAAATAAACTTTTTAGATCTATTATCTGACGAATAATAATAATACGTTAGGTGCAGGGCATTCGCTCGTCGGGTACGCCCGATAGGAAGCGGGATTGCCAAAGAGGAGTCATGTGCTCTTGGTACCATTGCCTCTATATGTATTTGAACAGCTATGTATACCAGAATACATGCATTATATTCATTTAAAAAGTTAGTACCAACATTTAGTAAATTTCATTTAATGTTTTTTATAATTGCCCCAACTCAATGTAATTGCCGTCGTTTTCGTGCGTAGACACGGCGCGAGAGCACTGCGAGCGACTGCTGCACACGAGTGCCCTCAGCACACATGAATGACTCAAGAATCGTTCTCGCCCAGTGCTTAGGCTGCACTTATCAGCAGCTCGTAGCTGGCGATCGTTCAGTTTGAGTTTAGCTTCCAAGCGAAACGCACGGCTCGGTTAGAAAGTGAATATATATATATATATATATATATATATGTCAGAAGAGAACTGCAGACATCAGCACTAAAGCATATATAGCTAATAGCTGTGTGCATCCTCTAGATCAAATCGTAGCTGAGAAGGAGATCAAAACTTTTGCTGTGCAGCACCAGGTGAGCATGGGAAGCGTGATAAGACAAGCGAGTACTGTTATCTTAATGGGATTCAGCGGCGATCCCTGCTGACCTCGCGATCTTTGGCTCAGCAGAAAGCAACAAAAAGAAACTACAAAGCAAAAGAAAACAATCAACTTTCTTGGCGCGCTCACTCCGGGAACCTGGGCCCCGACCAGGGCCTGGGCTTGGGCATGCAAAATAATTGAATTGGGTCAAATGCTTAAAATGCTCGTCTCATGTGGTGCGATTGGCGCTGACGCTGACGCTGAATAACATTAAAAGCGGGTCTCAGATTTCGTTGTTCTTGCCGATATATAAATTACCACAACATTACGAGCTCCGCGCCGACTGGAGCGTTTGATGTACATGTGTACATAAGCGATAATGCGCGAGTAAATAACTGCACATACGGGCAGATCGTTTCAGTGATTGCCTTAATTTTTGGGCAGGTCTGCAGCACTCGCCCAAGTTCAGGGCCGGGAATTCACAGATCATTTAATTCACTCTCAATTAGGAACACGCACCACATTAGCTCTCGCATGACACAGTTCAGCAGCTTTTAGTTTCATATTTCTCTGGCACAGATAAACAGAAATATCTGTGCGTGGGACTTACATATGGTTATCTGGGGATCAATAGGTTCCATGGTTCGGGGGATGCACAAAGCTGTTTTCCAAAGTCCACGCTAATCACAGGCAAATGCATTTGAGTAATTGATTGAAGAACATCAACTTCGCACAAAATCTCGATATCTTTGTATCTGATGAGACACTGTTCTCAAATAAGTTACAGACTGACTACGACTTATGGATGTTTCTAATGCCGATTCATACAATGTAGGCTTGCAATACCTATTTCAAATCCATAAATACAAGAGTACTACAACAACTGTTAAATTAGTTAATTATCAAAATATCTTTTCTGTTTTCACTCGCCTTGCTTTATGCCGCTCGCAGAAGTCTGGGGCCATAAACAGAAATGGGGTTCGTGAGGTGTAAAACACACGCACGAATATATAACGAATATATTTATGCGCACACATAAGCCAGTGGCTAGTCGCAGGCAGCGATAAGAGCCGGCAAGCCGAGCTCAGATGGACTGAGGAAATATTCCACAACAGCTGTCGCAGTGCCTTAATGAGGCCCATGGCTGCGGCCAAAGCACATAAATAAATAAACATTGAAATAAATATGGAATCTCCAATGTGAGTGCGCATCGGATTAAGGCTGATGAGACTGAAACAGTTTCGGCAAAGTTATTGTTCTTGTCCAAACAAAAGTGGCATAAATTTATAATTAGTGTGTCAAGCGAGCCGCTGCATCAAGTTCGCAGAGCAAACAGAGATTGAACCAGCGAGCTGTCTGTCAATCAGTCGGCCAGTTAGTCAGGCAGTCAGTGAGGACAGAGACATTGTTGGCACACGACGGCCACGAAGCCAGCTAAATAATTGAACCATGAACTTGAGTTAAGCCAATAATCCCAGCCTCGCTGAGATATATGCGGCAGCAAAAGATTTCGCTGATTAGCCAGTGAATCTGTTTAGAAAGCGGCCGCACTTTACTTCCGTAAAGACTCGGATATGACGATCAACGAAATTTACATAGAGGGAAGTAGCATTCCTTTCCTTTAAATGTGGTGCGAATACCCGGACCCGGCATAAAGAAATATTGCAAAGTGCAAGGCAGCTGACACTAGCATAAGAATTTTAAATAATTGATAGAAACTTTTAAGACGGGCATGAATAAATCATAATAATCATTCGTTATATTTTTGATCGGGTAATCTCTGTATATATGTTAAAAGAAATAATATTTGCCGAATTGCAACGTCCTTAATGGGCATATTCAATAAACCTTTCGTAAACTAAACTTAGTTCCTCAATTTGAATTCCGTTCACCAGTATATAGTCTCTTCACCTCATGAACGAGTATATATAGAAAACATTTATTGAATATAAAAAGCTGTTTTATTGCCCATTCAGAATTCTTAATGAACTGTATTATGCTCTGAAAATATCACTAAAATACGGCAACTAACACTCGAGCTTTCTTCTCAAAGTTTTAAAAGGAGCAGTCGGGCTTGTAGGTAGTAGAGCGGCGTGCCCTGATTGCATATATGTCTGTACTAAAGACTCTGTAGATATACATAGAAGTTGTGCGCTAGAATCTACGGAACAGAATTTTGTAGTAATTCATTGTTGTTGTAATCATTTTTTTATTTTTTTAAAATGTTCTCTTGCAGCAGGTGCGTGTCAATGATGAATCTGTTCTATGGCTTGCTGACGGTTCTGGCGTTGGTCTTATTTGCTAAGCTAGGCAATGGCAGTCGCGTGTTTACGGTGGACTATGAGAATGATAGGTTTCTGAAGGATGGACGGCCGTTCCGCTTTATTTCTGGATCCTTTCACTACTTCCGCGCTCATCCAGACACCTGGTCGCGGCACTTGAGGACTATGCGCGCAGCAGGGCTCAATGCAGTCACGACGTAGGTGTTATGGTTATCACTTGCTTCTCAGATTGACCTCAAATTCATGCAGTTACGTCGAATGGTCACTGCACAATCCGCGCGATGGCGTCTACGTCTGGACAGGCATTGCGGATCTGGAGCGCTTTATACGTCTGGCAGTAGACGAGGACTTGCTGGTGATCCTTCGGCCCGGACCCTACATCTGTGCCGAGCGCGACATGGGCGGCTTTCCCTACTGGCTGCTCAACAAGTTCCCAGGCATTCAGCTTCGCACAGCTGACATTAGTATGTATTTCGACTCCGACTTGAGTCCGACCCAGTGGAACTAAGCACGTAATTGAACTTTGCAGACTACCTAAGCGAGGTGCGCATATGGTACAACCAGCTAATGGCACGCGTAGCGCCCTATCTGTACGGCAACGGTGGACCCATTATCATGGTTCAGGTGGAGAACGAGTATGGCTCATACTTTGCCTGCGACGCCAACTATCGCAACTGGCTGCGCGACGAGACGCAAAGCCACGTCAAAGACAATGCCGTGCTCTTTACCAACGATGGACCCGGATATCTGCGCTGTGGCAAAATTCAGGGTGTTTTGGCTACCATGGACTTTGGAGCCACATCGAACCTGAAGGACGTCTGGGCCAAGCTGCGCAAGTATGAGCCCACGGGCCCACTGGTAAATGCCGAATACTATCCCGGCTGGCTGACCCACTGGACGGAGCCAATGGCCAATGTGAGCACTGCAGCCATAACTGGAACTTTCATGTAAGTGTGGAAACGACTAATATACCCTATATAGATATATAATATATATAAATATATATATAACTATCTAGATCAATTATTATTATGCCTTTGATGAAGGATAATACTTAATCGAAAAGTCCATAAAGTTATCCCCTAGAGGGTACCTCTCCCTCTACTACTTTCGGATTCGGGTTGCAAGTAAAGGAGTTACGTTAATGAGATTATTTTCTTTCTCTTTACTTTAAGTGACATGCTTGATAGTGGAGCCAGTGTCAATTTCTATATGTTTTACGGCGGAACGAACTTTGGCTTCACGGCAGGCGCCAATGACAATGGACCTGGAAACTACATAGCCGACATCACCAGCTACGACTACGATGCACCGATGACAGAGGCCGGTGACCCCACGCCCAAGTACATGGCTATACGTCAAATTATTGGCAGGTATTTGCCGCTGCCGGATATGCCGGTGCCCACGCCGGTGCCCAAGCGGGCTTACGGGACGGTCAGGCTACTCAGCTGCTGTACGCTGTTCTCCGATGAGAGCCGAGATAAACTGAGCACGGGCGTTGCGCGGACGGCGAAGCCAAAAACCTTTGAGGCACTGGGCCAATATTCTGGCCTGGTGTTGTATGAGACCTGGTTACCGTCGCACTTCATGCGGGATCCGAGTGTGCTGCACGTTCGCGGGCTGGCGGACCGCGGCTATGTCTATGTGGACAATGAGTTTGTTGGAATACTGGCGCGGGAGGCACCTATCTTCGACTTGCCACTGAGTCCCAGCATGGGCAAAAAACTGCAGATCCTGGTTGAGAATCAGGGACGGCTCAACTTCGGCAGACAGCTGAACGATTTCAAAGGCCTCACGAAGGACGTGCGCCTGGACAAGCAGATATTAATCAACTGGAATATGACCAAGTTTCCGCTGGAATCCTACGAGAACTTGGAGACGCTCATTGTCCAATCCACCGCAGCGGCACAAGCTGGCTTCCATGAGATCAAGGAACTGAAAACGATTCTGCGCAACGGACCGGCCATCTATTACGGCTCTTTCAACATCAACAGCACCGAAGATCTGGCGGACACATTCCTGGACATGTCCGGCTGGGGCAAAGGTATTGTCTTCCTGAACGGCGAAAACCTGGGCCGCTACTGGCCTCTAGTTGGCCCACAGATAACACTATATGTGCCATCCCCAATACTGAGAGTTGGCAGCAACCGCTTGGTCCTCATTGAATACCAACAGGCGCCTACCACTATGGAACTGCAGTTCCTCGACACACCAATCCTTAGCAAAAGGTCGAATTAGCTTAGACACACTTACTTCTCATACTACATCGCATATCATTTAAATTGTACTAAATTAAGTTTTTTTCGTAAGGCATTAAAATTTGGTAATGGCATCTTTATCCCTTTGTAAACCCGTCGCTAAAAGACTCATTACCGAGGCATCAGCATCGGCATCACCATGCGCCCAAAAATACAACCAAAGGGAAGCACGCATGTGACCTTTGTACGTACGCCACCTTCCCAAATTAATCCCAAATGATTGAAGTCCACGACAGCCCTGAAGCTGCTAAACTGTCGTCAGTAAAAGCTCAAATTCTCGTCATGGCTCGTTGGCTATATATTTAGAATTATATACATGTATTTGCATATATGTATATATATATATATATCGAAATTAGCCCAATATATTAAATGGGAGGCGTAATGAAGTAAATTGTTCCAGTTATGCCATCATATAGATGGAGTCAAGCATGTGGGATATGCTGAACAAAATGAATATACAACTGAGGCTATATCATATTCAAGAATCAGCTTGACAGAAAAAAAGCTCTACAAATTTTATATGTGTTCTTTATAAACTAAATATGACAAGTTTAAAAACAGAGAAAGTTCCTTATATTTTGATAGACGCATTATTTATTTTAAAATTAAAATTATTTTAAAATATGAATTTCTGCATATATTCACTTAAAAAATCATTGTTACCCTCTAATAGACTAAAAGCTGAGCACAAACGGCTCCCAACTTGACCATCTTGTTATAATAATGAGCCTGTAGCTAAAATAATTGTCGTTCTTGATGTTAAGGTTAATTAGAGCGCGTTTAGCTTGGCCCGCACACAGACACTCACACACCCACAGTTAGGCGTTCGCTTTTTAAAGCATCTTTCAGGCGCAGCTGCAGCTCGAGGACTTGAACATGTGTACACAACCTGTGCAGGTGTGCGAGGGAGCCGTGCATAAACATTTCGTTGCTACTAGCTGCATACACGTGTAAGTATTTATGTACTAATTGCGACTGTCCGAGTTGACATAAAACAAGTTAAGACCCAGAGGCTGTTTAAAGCGCCCTCCCAGGTTGGTCGTTTTTTAGTTTTTACGGAATTTTGAGCATGTCGTCTCCAAATGGACCACGCACTGCGTGCAGCATATGTCAACACCGGATGCGAGTGGCATGGCTAGCTCCGAGTCGCCGAGGCGTACTAAAGCACATATCTTCGCATTGAAGTAGCATTTTTATTAGCTTTTGCCGCCGGCTGATTAGCCGCCGGCCAAGTTGCCGTATTGAGGTGTATTGTAAACATGTTTGATCAAACAGTTTCCGAGAAATAATTTCATAATTACAAGACAATCAATCTGGTTGAAATGAATGCTCTGAACAGTTCTGAAGCAAAATGTAAGCGGCCTCAAGTCAAGTAATGTAGGTATTTTTACATTAATTTATAAGGAGTGCTGGCTAAGACTAATACAGTAAATTTCAACAGTCATATCTATGAGGAGATTTTTAACACTTTTTCGTTTGTTTAATAGAAATGAAAAAATTATAGTAAATAGGAAAAAAGATAATAAAATGCTGTTTCATTTAAGAATATAGAATATAAAAATGTATAAATGTTATATATGGATTTAAAGGAACCGTATCTAATTCAGTTTACTAAAAATCTTTGCTTAATTACCTAATATAATTCTGAGTGGAGACGAATTGGGTTAACTGTTAAACAATTCTATACAAATATATATATTTAATTATTTGACTACATATAAAAAGAATCAAAGTAAAACACTTAAGCGAAAAGAATATTCTGTTTCTGGCCACATGGGAATCAATCGTGCGGAGCTAACTAATTTCTAGCTCTGGCCCAATCGACCTACAGAATTGGCTTATGTCGGGACTGAAACAAGTTTTCAAGTTACTTCATTTTGTTCACACTTGTAACTGAGCCCTGATGCCTTCGCGTAACTTCATTAGTTACACAAGCGGAACACTAAATATTTGATTGGGAATCAGAGCCGATGAGCACAAGTGGATGTGTCCTTTTTATCATCTTTCATAGTATTTTTAGACTTAAACAAACTCAATTTCGAGGTAAGTAACTTATTTTGAAAGTCAGTAAATATATGCTTCGAGCTGCGTGTTTTCACAAATGTTTTCTTATGAATTTAGCTTATTATTTCATGAATATAACTATTTCTAGGCACTTACAGTTGTATAAATTGAAAATTTCAATAGTTTGCCTTGCAGTTGCTCAACAGCTCTCTGTGAGCTAGAAAATCTGTTTTATAAACTGTTTTTTGTTCTTTATGGTGCACGTCGAATGAACACCCCGAGAAGTATGCAACAACTGAGCGACAGATCAAAGCGGCAATGGACTTTATAAATGCTCAACGTGGGCCGCCAGCGAAGAACACCAGTCCAACGACAACGACAACGACAACTCACACAGAGCTGAATGCGCTTCGTTGGATACACGCACACAACGAACAGGAAACGACAAGCACGAGGCACGAAGCCGCTCGTGTCTCGTTCGGCTGCTGCCTTCTGCGTTTATTTGTTCGTGCATATCAACAATTGGTCGAATAGAAATTCAGCTGCGTCTGTGTTGTTCACTGTGTGCGTTGGTGGGGGAGCTGGGCCTAGGCGTGCATGTGTGTGAGTGTGAGTGTGGGTGTGGGTGCGTGCGTTAGTGCTGGTCCGCTTTTATGTGGGCGCCACTTTGTTGCAGAAGAAGGAAAAAACGAACGGATGCATACTTTTAGGTCGCGGCGCGCAATTGAATTGAACGGAAATTTTGTTTGCATATGTGAATAAAACATTAAACAAGAAAAATTGGGCCTGCCCTTTATATGCATATGCGAAACCGTATTCATTGGTTTTGCCAAATTAATTTTTACAACTTTTCCTGTTTTTATTTGCTGTTTTAAAGTAACTGTAAGCGAGCTTTAAATTTACCAAAAATATACCCACAATCGCAATTTGCATTTGGCATTGTTTGAGGACCTTATTTGCACATAACTAATTTCAATTGCGGCTCAATGCAAATAATGATTTTCCATTTCGAATTAACCCGTAAATGAATATTTATGTTAATTTCAGAGCTCTCTCTAGTTTTTATGCCTGCGTCACGCGGTCAGCGAGGACGATGACGTTGGAGGAAACGAAAATAAAATCAGAAATCTGCATCTGCTAGGCGCTCGCCGCACTTGAGCCGAGGCCAGCTTGAAGAGCAGCAGCTCCAAGACCTAGACCGTACCGAACCACCAACAGCCAACAGCCAACAGCCAAGATAATAACAAACCACGTGCCACTCGTAAAGGCCAAGTGTATGCAAACACGGACGCCCACGTCCGTACATCCTTTGCTCATAGCCGAAAGGCAAGCGTTTATTACTAGACCCCATGCAGCAGCGAAAATATTAAAACAAGCATCTTAAATACAAATGCAAATGCAGACAACTACATAGTGAGCAGCATGGCTTGACTTCTTGTTTTTTAAATCTGAGTATCTGTTTAACAGCCTCGGTCTATCCCGAAATAGTAAGCTTTCGTTTCCGCTCGTCTCAGCTTAAAGTATCACAAGTCTCCTTGGTTACAACTGGACGCTTATCCTGCATGCTCATCGTGGATCCACGGATATGCAGTCAGCGAGTTTTCGGGGCAGTAAAAGTCGATTGTGCAGGGCTGCGATTTGCATTTAGATTGCCAATCACTTCCTGTCGAGCTTGTACAGAGCTATATATTTTATTGGCCACTGCGTACAGTCACTATTTCAATTAACAGCGTTCCGGCCACATTTGACTCATTCCTCAATTAAAGTGCTTTGTTCTATTTCGCGGCCTTCCAAATATTTGCGCTGACTACGACAAACATAATTAGCATTTAATTAAAATAAAATTGCGCAATGCCTTTATTGATAGACAAGCAATTGGTGATTTGATTACTGAAATCAAATAAATCTGCCGCAAAAGCCTGCTCCCCACCCTATCTATACACATATATATCGGAAATGCTGATAACTCTAGCTGCAGAGCATTGTGTTCTGGGAATGGCAAGCCTTGCCACGGCCAAAAAAAATTGATAAAGCCCGGCGACGGTTTTGTGCTATTTTGTGGCGTGTCATTTATCTATAAATGGAATTTATTCTGTTAATTACATTATGGACTCGCAAATGGCACTTACAGCCCGAGATAAGCCCATCGGACCACGCAGCGCATATGTGGCGCCACCTGTTGTCCAGCGAAGGCGGCTGATCCGCAACTGCAGCAGCAGGTGGCACA
This sequence comes from Drosophila peninsularis, assembly GCA_035047485.1. Classification (NCBI taxonomy): domain Eukaryota; kingdom Metazoa; phylum Arthropoda; class Insecta; order Diptera; family Drosophilidae; genus Drosophila; species Drosophila peninsularis. Next base: position 3,562,595 of record JAWNPN010000027.1, read on the forward strand.
AATTCAATTTAAAAATGCATTATACAAGAAAGCATTGAGAGCATTCCAAAAGGACATCAACTGCGCAATAGAGGGTTGCCTATAGAGTTTGCCTAACGCAAAAAGAGTCCTTTCGAGCGTAGACTTTCTAAACGAAAACTTTTTTATTAAAACAATTCATATAGCTTTCAAGATATAGGACCAATTATTTAAGTTTGGCTAGAACAGGTACACTGAGTGTCTTTCCCTGAAACTTATGGAGCCACCCTCTTACAACGAAAAATGCAATTTTTTGCGCGTTTCTGTATTTGCTGTCCGTATATTGTTGAGCAAACAAAGTGAATTTGTCGCACATATGGACACACACTGGACGGCAATTGATTGGTGAGATATGCGATAAATGAGATTTATCTGCATTTGGAATGGTCACAGCAATAGCAACAACAGCAGCGAAAATTGGATTACATCAAAAAACACTGACACAAAGTGCTCCATATATATTGAATTGTATTGCCGAGATGTTAAATGTTTACAATTTAATGAGTATTGTGGGCTAGAAATCGGTTACACACTAACAAACATATACAACTGGAATGTAATTCACTTAACGAGCCTGAAATACGCATTAAATAATTTTAAAAGTAGAGCGGTGGCTGAAGCACCACTAAAGCTTAGTTGCACACTGACAAATATGCATAGACTATAGTATATAATTGCATAAATTAACTAATCAAATAACTATCTGAGAATTTTTGGCTAGGCAAGCTAATCAATGCGGATTACACCAGCACCAACACCGCCGCTGTGTGCGCACATTGGGGGCATGAAGGTCCACTTGTCTGTCTCCGGATCGTAGACTTCAACGGTGGACAGATTTGTTTCACCGTCATAGCCGCCAATGGCCCACAGCTTGCCCATATTGGCAGCCAAAGCTACGCGAGATCTTTTACAGTTCATGGGTGTCACCAGTTTCCAAGTGTCTGTCAGAGGATCATAACACTCCACGGAACGCAGAAATGAGTTGCCGCAGTAGCCGCCACACACATAGATTTTTCCATTGAGCGTGGCCACTCCCAAGCGGCAGCGTCGATTTAGCATCGGGGACATCTTGATCCACACATCCTCGTTCTGATCATAACGCTCTACAGAATCAAAAATTGACAAGCCGTCATGGCCTCCTAACGCATAGACATAACCATTCAGTTGAGTAACTCCACCCGCTGAACGATATTTCATCATTTGGGCCACCTGAAATTATATTTTATATATGGGTATTACTTGCATAACATGCGTACAAAGCTACACACCGTTTTCCACGTATTGATCTTGGGGTAGTAAACCTCTACGGTGTTGAGCGACGTAACCCCATCGTATCCACCACAAACATAAATGCAATCATCCAAAGCGGCGACCCCAACGGCGCTGCGCTTGCATAACATGGCGCAGCCCTGAGACCATTTGTTTTTCCGGGGATCGTAGACTTCCACCGTCGATAGCCGCTCGGTGCCGTTAAAGCCACCGAATGCGTACAATTTGCCGTCTAAGACAGCCACGCCCACCCTGGATCTGTCGACAGCGATTAAATAAAAGTGAGTTAAATTAATATGTGCAATAGATCTATGAAGCGTTCAACTTACCGCATCATGGACATTTGTTCACCCATTTTCCATTTTTTTTTAATAGGATCATAAATTTCCACAGTGCTGACGGATTCACCAGTGCTGGCTAGTCCACCTACGGCATAAATTTGGCCCGTAAAGAACTCGCCACATCGCTGGCGAGTACGAAAGCTCTGAAGCAAGCCGCGTCGTTCGGGCATCAAATGAAAGTCTTTTGCCTCGTCAAGCAAATCGCGGCATTGGTGAGACGAACGTATGAGTTCCTCCCTTGCAACACGGTCTGCCAGGAATTGAGGTGATAACAGGGGCAGTCGTACAGCAGCTAGTACTTGCGGAAAGAGCTCCGCGCGTTTCTCTTCGGCGAATTTAACCCAACGCATGCAAGCTTCAAATATTACTTCCTCATTGAGGACATTTAGTTCATCACGCCGCATCAGTTCCAATAGCTGTTCGCAGTCCAGTGTGAGGAACTCCTCAGACTGGGATACCTTTGCAAAGTTTTGATCAACGTACTTATCTGCAGCATCAGTCAACTGCCGACAGATCATCGAGTCGCCAAAAGTGCGAATGCCCAGCACGTTATGCGGATGGAAGCGGGAGATGAGAAAAGAAGCACAGGCATCACGTACATTGGACAGTTGCAGAAACGAAGCGCCAACCATGAGGCTTTGAACGTTTTGGTTATCAATTCGAACCTGGCCGCTATACACATAGTTAATCAGACTTTCCAGAGCACTAGGCTCAATCTCCTTCATGGTAATTTCTCTAATGCGACTCTCCGCCATGTTGTTCGTGAACATTGCATAAAAATATGGTACTGTGGCAGCTAGAACAACGCGATGGGCCGAAAAGGTCTGATCTTCAACCTGTACGTAAAGATTGCATTATGCATATGCACAGATGTGTTTATATTTAGAAACTGGCACTAGATAATGATATGTACAGATAGGGATTGGCACCGACCTTCAGTGTGACATCACAAAGTTTTCCCAGTCTTCGTATCTCCTTGAACAGCGGGAAACTCTCGCTAAATAGCTGCTCGTGCTTGTATATGACGGATTGATCCTCCAGTTGATTATCGCTCAGATCCATATTTATGGTCTCAGGCTCATCTGCCAGCAGCAACAACCAAAAACAAGTCCACTTGCAATAAAATACTTCTAAAAATACCAAAATAACAAATCGTTAGGGATGGGAAGAATAACGATTGTTCAGTCACTGTGAACACCCCGACATATCGCTTACTTCCGAACAAGTAATCAAATATGTGTACGACAAATAATTATGTATGTATGTTTCAATAAATTATTCTACTGTCTAAATTGATTTTAAAGTTAATGGAAATTGCGATTCCCATATTGGCCACGTTAGGTATTTTTTTTCAACAGGACTTGTTATGATTATTATTAGTAGCTAGTTGATTCACACATCGTTTTGGCATCACTACTAATGATGCATACTTTTAAAAGTTAATGACATATTAAATATTGTGATTTAATTGTTATTACACAGTATTGTGTAAATGTGTACGGGTCCAGAATGTGTTATAAAGAATTTATTATTGACATAACTAATCGGTTTTCACATATCACAATCACTAAAGACTGTTTGAAATAACAGCTCATCTTACCAATCGCTAATAACGATAGCTGGAGAATCTATCGTTAATCGACTATTTGCCCATCTGACAAGTTGTTCCAAGTTTTATTTTGTACAATTACTTTAAGAGGATAGAAAACAGATAAAGGCAACACATGAAAGTGGGTTTGATGGACTTTGAGACAGCAGACAGGCAGTATTGAATATGGACACATCAAGTAGGGAGGCCCAGGTATGCACTTGCTCCAAGCTGAAAGTCACAACGAAAGCAAAACAATGACGTTTCAACTACATATCTTAATGTATGTATGTGTGGTGTGGTCATGAATGTATTTTTGTGTGTTTGCAGAAGAATCCAATCGAAGCTCTGAGTAAAGATGAACTCATCACTAAATATAAGGGTCTACTTGGAATTGCTAAAAAGGCAAAGCAAGCCAAAGATGGTAAGTAAATCATGTTACACGTAGTACACGTTATTAATTATTTGCTTATCTCGTGGGTAGAGCTCGTTGAGGAAAATCGGCAGCTTAAAGATGCTCTGGCCAAGGCAGCTGCCAATCAGAGCAGTCTTCCGGCAATGCAGGAGATGCTGCAGGATTTCACCGACAAGAACCTCATTTTAACTGAACAGCTGAGCTCGTTACAGCGTAGGACCAAAGATGACGCCGATCGACTGCAGCAATTTGAAATTGAGAATGAGAGCCTAAAACGTCAGCTAGGGCGCTTGAGCGATGAAAATGATGATCTGCTTGCGGACATCGAGCGCATGGAACAGGCCATGCAGCAGGTTAACGCACTCGGCAGCGAACAGCGCAAGAATCTTGAACTCCTTGAGCTGGATATTGCTAAAATTAAGGAGGCTGAGACGCAAAATGACATTCTAAGACAACAACTTGATAGTGCAGCTGAAGAGACGAAGCAAAGATCCATTGAGCTTGAAGAACTTCAGCAGAAGTACGATTCAGTCAAACAACTAAACTCCGAGCAGCGCAAGAAGTTCAATTCGCTAAAAGATAGGTTCATCGATGTGCACCGCAAGCTCAAAAACCTAAAGGAGTGCAAGTGCGTTCTTCTCGAAACACAGCACGAATACGCCGCATCCGTTTCCAAATGGCAGCAGGAGATTATTAAGGCATCGCAACTTCTCTGTGCTAAAATGACCGCACTGCAGCAGGAGAATATACAGCTAAAGGAGCGACTACAGGCAACTAAGCCAACTAACCAAGTTCCAGGAAATAATAAACGGCTGCTGCAAATGGTTTGTGAAATGGAGCGCTTATCTAAGATAATAAAGGAGCAACAGCAGCGGCAACAGCAACCAAATCAGCTTCCACAGAATACAGTAGACATTGATCGAATACTTTCCAAGCTGAGCAGCGTGGAACAGCTGGCAAGCGTCATTAAGGCGCAGCAGATCTCTCAGCAAACTGTTCAACCTGCAAGCAATTTTAATCCAGCTTACTTCACTTCAAAACTGAATCAATTGCAACGCCTCGCTCAAGTGTTGCGGGAAGAACGCAACCAACAGGACTGCGCAGTGAAGCTAATAGAGCAACAACATGAGCGCAAGAATGCGCAATTGGAGACGAACTATGTGGAGCTGCGGCAGCAGAATGAAGATTTGCAAACGCGATACCAATTGAAGGAAAACGAACATGCTGAGTTGCTGGCCGAGATGCGGGAACTGAACGAGGCGCTAAAGGCGCGTGGAGATGTCATATCACGCATGCAAGAGCAATATGACAAGTGTCGCAAGGAACTGCAAACCCTGACAGAGAATCTAACTGAAAAGTCAAGGCAACTGGGGCTACTGCAGAGCAGAATTGACGAAATGGAGCAGCATGAGCACCTCAATGGGGATGCGCAAAGCGATGTGCTGTCCACGTCTACAATATCACGGGTTGAGGAGTTGAATCGTTTGCGCGAACTCGACGACGGCTACGAGGAAAAGTACAACAAGCTTCGCTCGCTGGCCGTGAAGTTAAAGAAGAAACTGCAGGAGCAAACACAGCTAATTCAAAATATGGAGCAAGGTGGAGCCGCCAAACTAGAGGCTGAAGTGGAAGCCATCAAATCAGCACAGGTGCAGCTTCAACAAGACTTAAATGCTGCCCGTGCTGAGAACCAGAAACTCAAATCCAAGGACAAGTCAAAGAGTTCGAATGTGTTGAACCTGGAAATTGAAGCCGCCGAGAAATCGCTAACTGAAGTGAGTGCAAAGCTGTTGGCTAGGACTACAGATCTGGAAGCGCTCAAAGAAACGCTAGCCAGTAAGGAGAATACCATTACGCAGCTTCGCCAGGAGATAGGTATATTGGAAGAGGCGCAAAAAGGGGAGGCAGCACATTGCAAACAGCTGAAGCAGGAAATCGATAGAATGCAGGCTCAACTTAAGGATGCCGTACATGGCAGGCAGGAAGCACTGTTTGGCAAAAAAGAACTGGAGCAGAGTGTGGAGCAGCAGAAGTTGCTGGTGGATGAAATCCGTGTGCAGCTAGCCGAGAGCACCCAGCAATACGAGAGTAAGCTCAAGCATTCCCAAGAGCAGCTGAACAACAGCGTACAGCAGCTGGAAGTGCGGCAAGATGCTCTTACTCAACTGGAGGCCGCCTTACGCCAAGCCGAACGTGCCAATGAACAGCTTCAAACAGAGTACTCCGATTACAAGCTCAAAGCACAAGCGGTGCTGCGAAAGCAGCAAAACCGGGACTCAGATAAAGAACAGTCCCTCGAGGCAGAATTAGTTACTATGCGAGCGAATGAACAGAAACTGTGCGACAGCAGGGATGAGAGTGCACTGCGAATCACTCAGCTCGAATCTCAGCTGAGAGATCTGCAGCGCGACAACACACAAATGCTACAGCGCAGTCAGGACCTTCTGGCCACGATCGATGATCTGAAAAAGCAAAATGAGACCCTCACGCAGGAGAATCAGAGACAGCTTCAGCTGCAGCAACAGCAACTGCTGCAACATCGTCTGCAGATCGAGCAGATGGACGACGTGCATCAGATGCGTGTTGCGCAGCTTCAGCAACAGGTCGAACAACTCGAAAAAGCAATACCTTCCAATCCGATTTCCTCAGCAGCAGCCGTGCCGGAATCTGCAACTCTTGAGTCCACTAGCCCAGAGCAAAGTAAAATCGATTTCCTGTTGGATCACGATAGCAGCGGTGAAACTCTAGCACAGCTGGCAGCACATCGAAAAATTTCGACTGCCTCCCGACGCTCGCACGATTTTATGCCCCTAGATGAGCTGTTGAATACATCCTTCAATGCCATAAACAGCGATCAGGTCACAACAATCTCCAATTTCGGACGCAGCGTCAGCATGCAGGACGATGACATGGAGTTGGATGGACGAGGGGATACGCACGCGGCACTTTTAGCTACCAAAGAGCGTTTAAGCATACAGGAAAGCCGTGTCCGCCACCTGACCACCTTACTGGCTGAAAATGAACAGGATCTGGCCAAACTAACCCAAATGAATGATATGCTGAAGGAGGAACTTCGTCGCCAGGAACGGTCCGAAGAACGGGAACAGCACATGCACAACTCGGAATATCTGAAAAACGTATTCTTAAAGGTAAGCTGTATATAGTATCTGCTATAGTTTATAATTTTAACATTGATTTTTTGCTACAGTTTATCACATTGTCCAATTCCGATGAGCGACAACGATTGGTGCCTGTACTTAACACAATTCTTCGATTGAGTCGCAACGAGGTGGAAATGCTTAACTGTGTGGCTAAGGGACAGAAAGGTAATTCAGTTAATGAGTTAACTGAGTGTTTACCAATGCTATTTTTCTCTTAGTTTCCACAGATGGCAACAGTCGCAGCTGGACTGGTTTTCTAAGTGCGTGGAGTGGAGGCGGCAATTCGGCCAGTACCAACAATAACAATTAACTCTCGTTTTGGAAACTTGGTTTTTTTTTATTGGTATTATACTTACTTATTAAGGGAGTCACAACAGCTGTTTCTGGCTAGTTAATCTGTGTGTGTACTACGTTGTGTAAATCTTGTATATGGTTATTGTCACCAAAATTGTATTTATGTACATTCTAATCGATTCTGTGTAACTTCAGATTTAGTGCTGTCCTTTATAAATATATAAATATACATATGACATAGAGCGCCCTATACAGTTCTCTATAAGCAATATACATATGTATGTAAAAAGCATATAAATTGCGTTTGAATATTTCTGTTTTTATGGGCAAATGCATTGAGCATTAAAATGAGAAATAATTATTACAATAGTGGGTATATTATGTTATGCAAATTGCATTTGTAGATAGTTTAATTTCAAATTCTATTACCATTAAGATCAGACTATATAAATCAATGCTTGCGATTTGTGTAAACTTATACATCAATTATGAATATTGTGTGTACATATTTCTATATATCTTTATAAATACGAACTTTAATTGCCTAAACCTATGCGAAATTTATGCTTACATTTACATTTAATAATTGTACAAATCGAACACAACGATGATTATACAATTCATATAACTAAACTTTAAAATTTAAAATCAGCAGAGAAATCAAAAATCACATTTCGCACATCGCTGCCGCGACGGCGACAAGGCTAAAAACAAAATATACTATTGCCTAAATACTCGTACTAATCAGTTTTGTGACAGCCGTGTGGAACTATTGCCATACCCCCGCATAGTTTCCCACTAATGTGGCAGGAAGCGGCCCGCCCGCCGCAAACAGTCGCATGCGCGTGCTGTCGTAGCAGTGCGTGTAGATGGCAGGCACGTATTTGACCTGCTGAAACCCATCCATTTCGTCTTCCGGATACTGAATGAGCAATGCAATTCAATCTAATATAAGTCATTAGCAAATACTATAACTACTTACCACAATTCCTTTACTGCACTTGAGTGCAACGGTGCGCGAAGCGTTTACGCTACTCTCTAAATACTTTCCAGCCCGTATATCATAAAATAGTAACATACCAAGGCCGGTGCCCACCGTTAATAGATTGCCTTCAAAGGATGTGGCGCGTATGCCACAGCCGCTATATCGAGACGTAATCTTCTTGATCGTCTGCAGCGTTCGTGCGTCTAGCAGAATGGTATAGGAACGACATCCGACTGCGTAGAGTCCATCGCTATGATAAGCAATGCTCACATTGTCCTGACAGTTGGGTAGCTTGCGTGAAAGTGTTTGTTTAAAAGTCTCTGCATTGAAGATGTGAATATAACCATTTAAAGAGAGAGCTGCGATCTCTTTGAATTCCCTATTGAAGCACAGCGAACGTATCTGAAAATACGAAAAAGTCAGATCAATTTTATCTACGTGTTGAATTATATATTAATGTCTTACTCGTTGTGCTGTGCGCACTTCCTTAACGCTTAGCGGATGTATAGTGGCAAACGTGGGACATGATTCCTCTCCACCGTCGGGAAAGTCCATATGATCTTCGTTGATACGCCAGAGTGCCATGCGAGAGTCTTTGGAGCCCGAGACGAGAAACTGATCATCTAACCAGCACATGCCCATTATCAAGTCCCTATGCCCGTTCTCTCCCACACAAACCGGATCCAGAGTTGGCAACCGATATACTGCAATATCGGATGAATTGCGTGCACCTGTGGCTAAAAAGGATCGACTGGGGGACAGTTCGATTGCATGCAGGCCACCTTGGATCTCTGGATGATTGGCACGAGTATTGGAAAGCGTTGGAATAGCGTCAACTCGACGCATATTCACGTCATAGACGAGCAGCTTATTGCACTTGGTGCCGAACACCACCTGACGGTTGCTCAGCCATTTGGAGCAGAATACCTTGTTAATGTAACCTAAACTAATTTGCGTCTCGCGCAGCATGTCATGGGTGAGTACATAGCGACTGGTATACTCAGCGTTAACGCTACGACGCTAGAAATGGAAAAGTTTATTAGCCAATGGCAAATACAACTTCTGTGTGATCTCACATCACGCAATGAATTCTCCCTGCTCCGCAGATAGTCGCACAGATTATAGGAAGTGTTAAGGACCTCGTCCTGCTGTTGTGGCGTCTCCTCGTCGCTGCCAGAATCCTCGTAGGTCACGAAGTCGTCAGGTTTGTCTGGCTTCCGTCTTCGCTCCTGCCGCATCGCTCTTTGCTTGGCACGACGCTCTTCCAGTCGCGAATTCACATGACAGGATGGGTATGTGCCCACAATGCTATCACGAATGGTCTTCACCATGCCATTGAACATTTTTGCGGCGGTGAATTTGATTTTATTACTAATATTTCTATAACTTATTTTTTACTGACTATTCTCCATTGTCCAAACAAAAATGGTGGTGCGCGACAATCGATTAATGATAGCTATTGGGGCGATAACTAGATTCAGTAAATGATTATTGAACTAACTCATTCGTTCATTAGAAAATAGTTCATTATGGTGGATGACATATGCTTCTTTTTCATGAGTTGGACCATGACTAAATTGTAACATCGTAATTCAGAAAACCTTAACCATCATTACTAGCTGACCCGACTTCGCAGAGACATCCTGCCTGATAACAATTATATAATTCTTACTGACATCTACTGTATAATATACATATATACATGGTACTAAATACTATCAGGTTTCCCATGACAGCTCTTTAGTTCCCTACTTCTACTACTATGAACTAAACTTAGTTCACTTATTTTGGTTCATTATTGCATCCCTCGCACTGACTTAATTTTGAACTAGTTATTCTTACATTTGTCGCATAGTTCACTATTCTTATACCATATGTTTATATATAATCCTGTGTAGCAAAAAGATTTTCTACAAACTAGATTTATTATTGATTCAGCCGCAAAATGAATTATCAAGCAAAGCGCGTTATGCGCCAAAATTCAATATCCGTTGCGGCCGGCGATGTGGTTGGCGTCGCTTCACCGGTTATGGCATCAACTCCATCTGCACCCAGTACACCTCAGTTGCAGAATCTCGAAGATAACAAGCCTGTGCACGTTCATCGCCAGGTTATATTGGTACAAAGCGGAAACGTGCCGCAAGCTCAGCAGCTGCAAACCGTAACAACTCCGACTCCTAGCCAAACTCAAAATCCAAGTCAAAATCAGAATCAAAATGCAAACATGGCCGCTGTTCAAATTGCGGATGATGCACCCGTCTCGTTGCTCACTGAGATTGCGGACATAATGCGAAGCTTCGGTGACAGCGATCAGCCACGTACTGGCAGCGTGAAGCTGGTCGAGCAGATACTGCAGCAGCAGCTACGTGGGATCTTCAACGAAGCCTCATTGGTGGCTATGCGCCGCAAACAGAATCCCTGCCCGTCTCAAGCGGACTTTGAGTTTCTGATGCGAAACCATCCCGTGAAAATAGCGCGAATGCGAAAGCACCTGAAGGACATGCGTATATTGAAGCGTTTCCTAAGCATACGCACTGGTAGGCCGCAGGACTTTATGGACGATCTAGAGCAGCCAGAGGAGGATGAAGAGCTGTCCATCGACGTGCAAGAACTTCACGACGAAGATCGCATGCGTCGTCTTTTTCGCGCCGATCGCATTTCACAAATACTAACGGGTCAGCAGTATCTAGAATTTAACGAAGCTCGAAAAACTTCGTTCTACTGTCGCCATGGCGAAAAAATCAAGAACAAGTTTCGCAGATTTTTGGATTTACCCGCCGATCTTCGCATCCCAACGCCAACGATGAACATTCTGGCCTATCTGGCCCACGAGACCATTGCAGCAATTGTGGACTACTCGATACTGACCCGTTTGAACTCGGATAACCGCACCACGGAGCCATACAGCCGCGTCACCTCTGCCGGCGGCAGCCCCTCCATGATGCACGTCTGTCCAGAGGTGACGCAGGGCCGCGGCATGGAGGTCGTCAAACCCATAAGCGTGCAGGAAATACACGAAGCCATGCGCAGGTTTCGCCAAATGAGCAATCGCAAAATTGGGCGTTATCGCAATTCCTGCGACATCGACTTTAGACGTAGCTTTCTGGCGATTTAGCGTAGACACGAGATAGATATATACCTCGGAGCAGTTTGTAAGAGTTTATACTATCTGGATTCAACACCTACGTCATTACCTTATAGAATCAGCTCAGTTCACAAATAATTGTTATAATGTATTCAAGATAGACAATGGATGAGATTGTGAGATAAACAAGAATTATTTAGAATTACTTTAAGTACACTTTAACATAAATATAAATGTTAAATAAGTTCAGCTAAGATAGATATGGATAAAATAATCTTTGTTTGATTTAGTTAGAATTATCAATAAAATTCTTACGATAAATATACTATCAGTAAGCTTTAAGTTGTTGCTTTTTTTTTTTTTTTTTTTTTATTTTGATAACAGAGAATAAATGTATATATAAATTTTATAATGTATTTCAATTAATTTCACGAACATGTTTTTGTGTTCTGTTCAAGAAGTGATAAAAGTAATGCCATGAGCAAAAACAAAAGCTTATTAGATTATTATGTTATTATGCTCATTAAATGAATTAATAAACAAAACCTAGTTCGAAGCTAGAGAGGGACGAACTGTACAGCTCGCCAGCTGAAATTCAATTGGTTTATTTATTTTTGGTTTGATGCTCTCTTAAAGCTGGGCAGCTTTTTATTTGTTTGGCTGTATACGCTCAGTCGAATGAAAAAGCTTTCGGACTGTTGGAATTTCATTAAGAGATCAAAATGAAAAGTTCAGTTGAGTTTTGGAAGCAAGCAGTTAAGGAACGCGGCCAGAAGCAAAATGTTAAAACTGCGCAATCACCTGGCCATAAATCAGGCACAAAAGGTGGCCGAAGCGCTGGGCTCATATGCGAGTACGCAACAGGTGAGTGTGAGATATGTTTCATAGATAAGGAAAGTATTATCGACACTTTCTCTACAGCGTTGTCAAACCACTGCAGCCGCAGTCAAGGAGCCAAGCGTTGCGAGGGATGAAGTCGCGTGGCAGCAGGCACGTCCCTACGAGGATATACCATGCACCAACCCCATCGCGCTGACCTTCAACATGGCTTTTCCCGGCGGCAAGTATAAAAATTTGGACATGTCGCAGCTGGTGTTAGCCATGCGCGAGGATTACGGCGACATCTTTCGGATGCCGTCTATTTTCGGCAGCGATCCCATTCTGACAACATATAACCCAAAGGACTTCGAAGTCGTCTATCGGAATGAAGGCGTCTGGCCCAACAGACCAGGTAGCGATACAATGAGATACCATCGTGAGAAGTTTCGAAGGGACTTCTTTGACGGCGTCGAAGGACTCATCCCCTCGCAAGGCAAGACATGGGGCGAATTTCGCAGCATTGTGAACCCAGTGCTGATGCAGCCGAAGAATGTCAGGCTCTACTACAAGAAAATGTCACAGGTCAATAGCGAATTTGTCGATCGGTAAGGTAAGATAATGTTACTCTCAAACTTAAATTACTATTGTGGGACTCCCCCAGCATTAAGGCCATACGGGATCCCTCAACGCTTGAGGTGCCGGACAATTTCTTAGATTATATCAATTGCTGGACCTTAGAGTCGGTCTCTGTGGTCGCCCTGGACAAGCAGCTCGGCCTACTCAAGGAATCACACACTGATGAGAACGCCAAGCTGCTCTTTGAGAGCTTGGATGTGTTCTTCACACTAGGTTCCATTTACGAGGTGAAGCCCTCAGTCTGGAGGTACATCCACACGCCCATGTTTAAGAAGCTGTTGAAGGCTTACGACGACATACAGAAAGTGACCTTGGCCTATGTGAACGAGGCCATAGACCGACTGAAGGCAGAGGCAGAGCGCGGCATAGTGCGTCCCGAAAAGGAGCAGAGTGTGCTAGAGAAGCTGCTGAAGATTGATCAGAAAGTGGCCATCGTCATGGCCATGGACATGCTCATGGCCGGAGTCGATACGGTAAGTATATTAAGTCAAAGCTAAACTAATTCGATTTCATATTTCTAAATATCTTCTAGACTTCGAGTACCTTTGCCGCGCTCATGCTGTGCCTGGCAACCAACCCAGACAAGCAAGAGAAGCTGCGCGAGGAGGTGCTACGTGTGTTGCCCAATAAGGACTCAGAGTTTACGGAGGAGTCCATGAAAAATGTGCCCTACCTGCGCGCCTGCCTCAAAGAATCGCAGCGCCTGCTGCCCCTGGTGATTGGCCAGGGTCGTACGACGAATCGCGACTGCGTTCTGAGTGGCTATAAGGTGCCGGCGGGCACATTTGTCTCCATGATTCCCCTGAACTCCTTGGAAAACGAACAGTACTTTCCGCGAGCGTCGGAGTACCTGCCTGAACGCTGGCTGCGCAATGAGACGGGCGCAGAGGGCAAGTGTCCGGCGAATTCCCTAAAGCTCACAAATCCTTTCGTATTTTTGCCCTTCGGCTTTGGTCCCCGCATGTGCGTAGGCAAGCGCATAGTGGATATGGAACTGGAACTTGGCATATGCCGGATCCTAAGAAACTTCAAGGTCGAGTTCAACCATTCGACAGAGAACGCCTTCCGCTCGGTGCTCATAAGCAGGCCAAATATACCACTTAAGTTTAAGTTTACGGACTTGAAGAACTAAGTCTTGACGATGAGCAACGATGCTAAACCTTGATCGTATTTTTGTACATGCATATATAATATAATAAACAATATAATACTCGAGACTTTTCTGTTCTTAAACCGCTTGTATGGGATAACGAGGCACAGCATTCAAGTCACGATTAGACTAATTTAGATATATAATACATATTTGATCAAATTGGAGTCAAAGAATAATTTTGATGAAAATAGTCATCACAAATACTTCGTATTTAGCATGAAAAAGCAAATATATAGATATACTATATAACTAACAGACAAATAGGTTTTATTTCCATTAGGGTGTCTTAAAGTAGTATTCTTCCCATATTCACTGGCAAGACTTCTGCCTGTCCGTCCATATGATCCCAATAACTCATCTCAGTTCCATGTTGATAATAATCCCAAATCTAGTTTCAGATTCTTGTCTATACACAGATTTATCATATTTCGGGCAACTTCTACACTTACTTAAAATTGGAATACAAAGTATTTTAGATAAAGGAGCCTTGTGCTCTGGCAAATATAATTATATTATTATTATTGTATATAATTATAACACGCAGTTAGCGTATCGCTTGTTGCTCTATGGGTGTGATGTGTTGCTGAGATAAGTTGCTCTATCTCTCTCTCTCCCGGTCTCTCTCTCTCTCTCTTTGTCACATATTGTTCTCGGTACGCACAGACCATCCATAACATATACAAATTTGTTGCATTTTCTGTTGAAGTTAATTTTCTTTATCGCTCATATTTCTAGATAAGAACGCAATATGGCCATCAAGCCTTTGCGAATATGAAGAACTTTGCCTGAAATGGGTTTCAATGCATTTTAGAAGTGTTTTCATGCTGAAAGCTTTCAATAAAATATAATCTAACCAAGACAAAACAGCGATAACCCAAGACTTTTATCGGACAAAGAAAACAATCATATTATATGAGGTCAGTTAATTCTGTTCTTGAACTTGGCAAAGTCATTTCATTTACGAATTAATAAATATAGTCGAAAACGGAACGAGTCTAGCGATTCTTTTGCTCTGTAAAAGCTTCGAAAAGCTTTTATTTGTATGGGTGTAGAGCGCAATGAGAGATTCTATCGAATGAACCCGACTACGCTATACCTGTCCACTGCACAAAGAATGTTATTATTATACAAAAAAACAATATTTGAATTCAATGTTTTTTATTTTTGAGCACAGATATTCTTTGAGTATAGTATAGTATATATAGTATATATTATTTGAGTATAGTATATATTAGGGATAAGTTATGAGATATCTAATATTGATAAGCTGACAATGGTATGCTAATTACTACGAAAGATCGAAGTTCATATACATTGACTCAAATAGAAGGTCTTATAGAAATGATATATATTTTTTTTATTATACTCTGAACCCATTGAGAATGAGAAATCTGCTAAAGAATCTTCAAATTTGGTTTTTAGTTTCATGTGTGTTTAATACAATTTTGATTTTTGTTCAATTTTGGATGCCAAGCCCCCTTCGCCTTAAATTCACGCTGTGAAAATTTGATTAAGAAAGTCCAGCTATAAAGTAAACTAAGCATATAATATTTGCTCAGGGCTCAGGATATCTCCTAGTCGAGCAACCTCAACTATAGCACTCTTACTTGTTATCTATGATATTATTCTATAGCCCTTCGGATGATAGCTCGAACACAGGCTTGTGTAAATAATATATTCCAAATAAAATACATAGCTAGCATGCAGCGCTGATGCCGATTACCAGCTTATCGGTTTATTACTCATAATTAAAACAAATTTTAATTGTATACACAATAATATATAATATACGCCCTAATCAGTATATTATTATTCGATCTAGTTGAAGCTGACGATGATCGCCAGTAAAATGATTATTGGAGACAGTTTTGCTGACTCCGAAGAATTGAGACGTGTTCGAAACGTGTAACTGAAATACTCGCTCCAGTGGGCGCGGACGGCATTGATGCGACGCCGCATGCGCAGCTTGTACTCCTGATTGGCCTGGGGTAAGCCGCTAAGGCAGAAGGTTTCCTTGAGTCTGGCGTACTGAGGATCATGCCAGGCCACGCCGGCGTGGGGCTCCAGCTGGTAGTCCCAGGCAATGCCATAGTTATGGTTGTCCCTTCTCTTATTCTGCCATTGCAGGCATATCGAGCTCGAGGTTTTGTTGAGTTCGACTGCACCTATACCGGGTGGTTCCAGCACCATGCAGTCACTTCTATCGATGGAGATATTCTGAGATTGGATGCCCACTTCGTCCTCTATGCGAAGCGTAAAATTGAACTGACTTCTGAACTTACTAAAGTCTTCAGATCGAAAACTGCACTCTATAAGATTGGACGAGAACTGCGGCTTACAGAGCTTATCAACTCCGAGATGTTGCAGATGGTAGCTGCTTATTGCACTTCTTTCTGCTGGCCGTGTGAAGCTGCAATTCAGGCCGGATTCCTTGAGATAGTCCAGAAAGATACAGTCAAAGCCGTGCACAATGTTTAAGTTATCATCCAGGTTATCAACTTCGTGGGAAGCACAGTAAATGTGTCCAGGAAAAAGCGCGATTCCAGCGAAAGTTTGTATTAATAACTTAAGTGGCAAATATGTGCTCGAGTGCATTTTAGCCGCGATAAGAAACACTTTTGACTCGTATGAACGCTGTGCTCGACCTTTTCTCAGCTCAACTGGCGAAATACGACTGAGAACTGTGCTGACAGCCCCATTAAATTACATATGTAAGTGCACTTGTATTAATTATGTGAAAGAGGAGCGGAAGAGTACGTTGAGTGCAATCGAAATACATATATGTAGGGCCTGTAAGACTTATCAAATTAAGACGAATATGTATTCCAGCTTTGCTCATGTTTATTTCTTCATTTCTTCATTTCCCATTTTGTCGGAGCTGCCGAAGAGGGTATTTCGCAGTCGACTTATTAGAGCTCAGTGCATCACATTGCTGAATAAGTGTACTTCCCCGTTAAATCAGCTTTTACAATTGATCCCAATAAAAGGAAACGCAAACAAATTTGATTTTAAACATTTAAAGCTATCTGTTCCATCAGCTTTATTTATTATCATAGTAAATATATATATCGATATATATATTTGAATACACACATATTGATTCATAGACATACATATGCAGATGTTCACTTACTATACACATATATATAGAGTACATACTTTAGTGTCCGTAACCAAACAGAATTTACAACAGTTTTACAATTTTTATAGAGAGTTAGTTGGATCTCGTGTTATTATTAGTGTGGAAAGTTAACAATATTTTTAATATTTGAATTTTTATTTAGAGTTTGGCCGATTTCAACAATAAATAGATTGCTGCAAAGTGTTTTTTGATCTAAATTTTGATTTCATATTTCAATCTGAATAACAATTAGATATAAACTTGCAATTTGCATAGAATAAATATAGAGATATATATGCATGTATATGTGTTTACAGTTAGATTTATTTAGTACTTATCTATAATGTTAATCCACACATGTATATAGTATATATATATGTATATATATTTGTTCTTTATACTGTATATATATCAATTTAATGTAAAATATTTTCTGATATATGTATACTTCAAACTCTATTTCGATTTGATTTGATTTGTATTTTTGGTCCGATTGCTCAGAATATTAAAACATTGAAGAATTGGTTCGTTTTTGTTTCTCTTGGTAATTGGGTTTAAACCTGCTTCTGTTCTGACAATTTGAAGTTGGGCGATGCGAATCGTTTCAAGTTCAAGTTCGTTCCTAACATTTATTTCGAATGAAGTTTTTCTTTTTATAGAAAACGGATTTTTATAGTTTTTGAAAATATATCTTATACATTTAAGTGTCAGGACAGAATTTATTATATATATATTTAGATAGTTCAAATCAGATGCCTCAAATAAACTCGGTTTACATCAATAACTGCCCCAAAAAATCATTATTCATACAAACAGATTACAAAGTGTTCAAAGTTTCAATATCGAAAATGGAATTCAGTCATAAAACGGATATGAAAAGTTCTATATATAATTTACTCGTAAACCGCTTCACTTGCTCGACAATGAGAACTGAGATTTAGCTGAATTAGGAATTAATCAGAGCATAGCCGTAAGCTGCTCGATGAGCGCAGTCTCCCACTCTCGGCTAATTACCTGCACAAGCTTCGTATACATATTTCATTATACGTCATTCAGCTTGCGAGCTGAATTTTTATGTTTTACGTATTTTAAATGCGCAATCGCTTGTATGGGATAACGAGGCACAGCATTCAGGCCACGATTAGACTAATTTTGATATATAATACATATTTGATCAAATTGGAGTCAAAGAATAATTTTGATGAAAATAGTCATCACAAATACTTCGTATTTAGCATGAAAAAGGAAATATATAGATATACTATATAACTAACAGACAAATAGGTTTTATTTCCATTAGGGTGTCTTAAAGTAGTATTCTTCCCATATATATTATTATTATTGTATATAATTATAACACGCAGTTAGCGTATCGCTTGTTGCTCTATGGGTGTGATGTGTTGCTGAGATAAGTTGCTCTATCTCTCTCTCTCCCGGTCTCTCTCTCTTTGTCACATATTGTTCTCGGTACGCACAGACCATCCATAACATATACAAATTTGTTGCATTTTCTGTTGAAGTTAATTTTCTTTATCGCTCATATTTCTAGATAAGAACGCAATATGGCCATCAAGCCTTTGCGAATATGAAGAACTTTGCCTGAAATGGGTTTCAATGCATTTTAGAAGTGTTTTCATGCTGAAAGCTCTCAATAAAATATAATCTAACCAAGACAAAACAGCGATAACCGAAGACTTTTATCTGACAAAGAAAACAATCATATTATATGAGGTCAGTTAATTCTGTTCTTGAACTTGGCAAAGTCATTTCATTTACGAATTAATAAATATAGTCGAAAACGGAACGAGTCTAGCGATTCTTTTGCTCTGTAAAAGCTTTGAAAAGCTTTTATTTGTATGGGTGTAGAGCGCAATGAGAGATTCTATCGAATGAACGCGACTACGCTATACCTGTCCACTGCACAAAGAATGTTATTATTATACAAAAAAACAATATTTGAATTCAATGTTTTTTATTTTTGAGCACAGATATTCTTTGAGTATAGTATAGTATATATAGTATATATTATTTGAGTATAGTATATATTAGGGATAAGTTATGAGATATCTAATATTGATAAGCTGACAATGGTATGCTAATTACTACGAAAGATCGAAGAACATATACATTGACTCAAATAGAAGGTCTTATAGAAATGATATATATTTTTTTTATTATACTCTGAACCCATTGAGAATGAGAAATCTGCTAAAGAATCTTCAAATTTGGTTTTTAGTTTCATGTGTGTTTAATACAATTTTGATTTTTGTTCAATTTTGGATGCCAAGCCCCCTTCGCCTTAAATTCACGCTGTGAAAATTTGATTAAGAAAGTCCAGCTATAAAGTAAACTAAGCATATAATATTTGCTCAGGGCTCAGGATATCTCCTAGTCGAGCAACCTCAACTATAGCACTCTTACTTGTTATCTATGATATTATTCTATAGCCCTTCGGATGATAGCTCGAACACAGGCTTGTGTAAATAATATATTCCAAATAAAATACATAGCTAGCATGCAGCGCTGATGCCGATTACCAGCTTATCGGTTTATTACTCATAATTAAAACAAATTTTAATTGTATACACAATAATATATAATATACGCCCTAATCAGTATATTATTATTCGATCTAGTTGAAGCTGACGATGATCGCCAGTAAAATGATTATTGGAGACAGTTTTGCTGACTCCGAAGAATTGAGACGTGTTCGAAACGTGTAACTGAAATACTCGCTCCAGTGGGCGCGGACGGCATTGATGCGACGCCGCATGCGCAGCTTGTACTCCTGATTGGCCTGGGGTAAGCCGCTAAGGCAGAAGGTTTCCTTGAGTCTGGCGTACTGAGGATCATGCCAGGCCACGCCGGCGTGGGGCTCCAGCTGGTAGTCCCAGGCAATGCCATAGTTATGGTTGTCCCTTCTCTTATTCTGCCATTGCAGGCATATCGAGCTCGAGGTTTTGTTGAGTTCGACTGCACCTATACCGGGTGGTTCCAGCACCATGCAGTCACTTCTATCGATGGAGATATTCTGAGATTGGATGCCCACTTCGTCCTCTATGCGAAGCGTAAAATTGAACTGACTTCTGAACTTACTAAAGTCTTCAGATCGAAAACTGCACTCTATAAGATTGGACGAGAACTGCGGCTTACAGAGCTTATCAACTCCGAGATGTTGCAGATGGTAGCTGCTTATTGCACTTCTTTCTGCTGGCCGTGTGAAGCTGCAATTCAGGCCGGATTCCTTGAGATAGTCCAGAAAGATACAGTCAAAGCCGTGCACAATGTTTAAGTTATCATCCAGGTTATCAACTTCGTGGGAAGCACAGTAAATGTGTCCAGGAAAAAGCGCGATTCCAGCGAAAGTTTGTATTAATAACTTAAGTGGCAAATATGTGCTCGAGTGCATTTTAGCCGCGATAAGAAACACTTTTGACTCGTATGAACGCTGTGCTCGACCTTTTCTCAGCTCAACTGGCGAAATACGACTGAGAACTGTGCTGACAGCCCCATTAAATTACATATGTAAGTGCACTTGTATTAATTATGTGAAAGAGGAGCGGAAGAGTACGTTGAGTGCAATCGAAATACATATATGTAGGGCCTGTAAGACTTATCAAATTAAGACGAATATGTATTCCAGCTTTGCTCATGTTTATTTCTTCATTTCTTCATTTCCCATTTTGTCGGAGCTGCCGAAGAGGGTATTTCGCAGTCGACTTATTAGAGCTCAGTGCATCACATTGCTGAATAAGTGTACTTCCCCGTTAAATCAGCTTTTACAATTGATCCCAATAAAAGGAAACGCAAACAAATTTGATTTTAAACATTTAAAGCTATCTGTTCCATCAGCTTTATTTATTATCATAGTAAATATATATATCGATATATATATTTGAATACACACATATTGATTCATAGACATACATATGCAGATGTTCACTTACTATACACATATATATAGAGTACATACTTTAGTGTCCGTAACCAAACAGAATTTACAACAGTTTTACAATTTTTATAGAGAGTTAGTTGGATCTCGTGTTATTATTAGTGTGGAAAGTTAACAATATTTTTAATATTTGAATTTTTATTTAGAGTTTGGCCGATTTCAACAATAAATAGATTGCTGCAAAGTGTTTTTTGATCTAAATTTTGATTTCATATTTCAATCTGAATAACAATTAGATATAAACTTGCAATTTGCATAGAATAAATATAGAGATATATATGCATGTATATGTGTTTACAGTTAGATTTATTTAGTACTTATCTATAATGTTAATCCACACATGTATATAGTATATATATATGTATATATATTTGTTCTTTATACTGTATATATATCAATTTAATGTAAAATATTTTCTGATATATGTATACTTCAAACTCTATTTCGATTTGATTTGATTTGTATTTTTGGTCCGATTGCTCAGAATATTAAAACATTGAAGAATTGGTTCGTTTTTGTTTCTCTTGGTAATTGGGTTTAAACCTGCTTCTGTTCTGACAATTTGAAGTTGGGCGATGCGAATCGTTTCAAGTTCAAGTTCGTTCCTAACATTTATTTCGAATGAAGTTTTTCTTTTTATAGAAAACGGATTTTTATAGTTTTTGAAAATATATCTTATACATTTAAGTGTCAGGACAGAATTTATTATATATATATTTAGATAGTTCAAATCAGATGCCTCAAATAAACTCGGTTTACATCAATAACTGCCCCAAAAAATCATTATTCATACAAACAGATTACAAAGTGTTCAAAGTTTCAATATCGAAAATGGAATTCAGTCATAAAACGGATATGAAAAGTTCTATATATAATTTACTCGTAAACCGCTTCACTTGCTCGACAATGAGAACTGAGATTTAGCTGAATTAGGAATTAATCAGAGCATAGCCGTAAGCTGCTCGATGAGCGCAGTCTCCCACTCTCGGCTAATTACCTGCACAAGCTTCGTATACATATTTCATTATACGTCATTCAGCTTGCGAGCTGAATTTTTATGTTTTACGTATTTTAAATGCGCAATCGCTTGTATGGGATAACGAGGCACAGCATTCAGGCCACGATTAGACTAATTTTGATATATAATACATATTTGATCAAATTGGAGTCAAAGAATAATTTTGATGAAAATAGTCATCACAAATACTTCGTATTTAGCATGAAAAAGGAAATATATAGATATACTATATAACTAACAGACAAATAGGTTTTATTTCCATTAGGGTGTCTTAAAGTAGTATTCTTCCCATATATATTATTATTATTGTATATAATTATAACACGCAGTTAGCGTATCGCTTGTTGCTCTATGGGTGTGATGTGTTGCTGAGATAAGTTGCTCTATCTCTCTCTCTCCCGGTCTCTCTCTCTTTGTCACATATTGTTCTCGGTACGCACAGACCATCCATAACATATACAAATTTGTTGCATTTTCTGTTGAAGTTAATTTTCTTTATCGCTCATATTTCTAGATAAGAACGCAATATGGCCATCAAGCCTTTGCGAATATGAAGAACTTTGCCTGAAATGGGTTTCAATGCATTTTAGAAGTGTTTTCATGCTGAAAGCTCTCAATAAAATATAATCTAACCAAGACAAAACAGCGATAACCGAAGACTTTTATCTGACAAAGAAAACAATCATATTATATGAGGTCAGTTAATTCTGTTCTTGAACTTGGCAAAGTCATTTCATTTACGAATTAATAAATATAGTCGAAAACGGAACGAGTCTAGCGATTCTTTTGCTCTGTAAAAGCTTTGAAAAGCTTTTATTTGTATGGGTGTAGAGCGCAATGAGAGATTCTATCGAATGAACGCGACTACGCTATACCTGTCCACTGCACAAAGAATGTTATTATTATACAAAAAAACAATATTTGAATTCAATGTTTTTTATTTTTGAGCACAGATATTCTTTGAGTATAGTATAGTATATATAGTATATATTATTTGAGTATAGTATATATTAGGGATAAGTTATGAGATATCTAATATTGATAAGCTGACAATGGTATGCTAATTACTACGAAAGATCGAAGAACATATACATTGACTCAAATAGAAGGTCTTATAGAAATGATATATATTTTTTTTATTATACTCTGAACCCATTGAGAATGAGAAATCTGCTAAAGAATCTTCAAATTTGGTTTTTAGTTTCATGTGTGTTTAATACAATTTTGATTTTTGTTCAATTTTGGATGCCAAGCCCCCTTCGCCTTAAATTCACGCTGTGAAAATTTGATTAAGAAAGTCCAGCTATAAAGTAAACTAAGCATATAATATTTGCTCAGGGCTCAGGATATCTCCTAGTCGAGCAACCTCAACTATAGCACTCTTACTTGTTATCTATGATATTATTCTATAGCCCTTCGGATGATAGCTCGAACACAGGCTTGTGTAAATAATATATTCCAAATAAAATACATAGCTAGCATGCAGCGCTGATGCCGATTACCAGCTTATCGGTTTATTACTCATAATTAAAACAAATTTTAATTGTATACACAATAATATATAATATACGCCCTAATCAGTATATTATTATTCGATCTAGTTGAAGCTGACGATGATCGCCAGTAAAATGATTATTGGAGACAGTTTTGCTGACTCCGAAGAATTGAGACGTGTTCGAAACGTGTAACTGAAATACTCGCTCCAGTGGGCGCGGACGGCATTGATGCGACGCCGCATGCGCAGCTTGTACTCCTGATTGGCCTGGGGTAAGCCGCTAAGGCAGAAGGTTTCCTTGAGTCTGGCGTACTGAGGATCATGCCAGGCCACGCCGGCG
Organism: Drosophila peninsularis; assembly: GCA_035047485.1. Taxonomy (NCBI): domain Eukaryota; kingdom Metazoa; phylum Arthropoda; class Insecta; order Diptera; family Drosophilidae; genus Drosophila; species Drosophila peninsularis. The sequence goes on from JAWNPN010000027.1 coordinate 3,586,285, forward strand.
TGGGGCTCCAGCTGGTAGTCCCAGGCAATGCCATAGTTATGGTTGTCCCTTCTCTTATTCTGCCATTGCAGGCATATCGAGCTCGAGGTTTTGTTGAGTTCGACTGCACCTATACCGGGTGGTTCCAGCACCATGCAGTCACTTCTATCGATGGAGATATTCTGAGATTGGATGCCCACTTCGTCCTCTATGCGAAGCGTAAAATTGAACTGACTTCTGAACTTACTAAAGTCTTCAGATCGAAAACTGCACTCTATAAGATTGGACGAGAACTGCGGCTTACAGAGCTTATCAACTCCGAGATGTTGCAGATGGTAGCTGCTTATTGCACTTCTTTCTGCTGGCCGTGTGAAGCTGCAATTCAGGCCGGATTCCTTGAGATAGTCCAGAAAGATACAGTCAAAGCCGTGCACAATGTTTAAGTTATCATCCAGGTTATCAACTTCGTGGGAAGCACAGTAAATGTGTCCAGGAAAAAGCGCGATTCCAGCGAAAGTTTGTATTAATAACTTAAGTGGCAAATATGTGCTCGAGTGCATTTTAGCCGCGATAAGAAACACTTTTGACTCGTATGAACGCTGTGCTCGACCTTTTCTCAGCTCAACTGGCGAAATACGACTGAGAACTGTGCTGACAGCCCCATTAAATTACATATGTAAGTGCACTTGTATTAATTATGTGAAAGAGGAGCGGAAGAGTACGTTGAGTGCAATCGAAATACATATATGTAGGGCCTGTAAGACTTATCAAATTAAGACGAATATGTATTCCAGCTTTGCTCATGTTTATTTCTTCATTTCTTCATTTCCCATTTTGTCGGAGCTGCCGAAGAGGGTATTTCGCAGTCGACTTATTAGAGCTCAGTGCATCACATTGCTGAATAAGTGTACTTCCCCGTTAAATCAGCTTTTACAATTGATCCCAATAAAAGGAAACGCAAACAAATTTGATTTTAAACATTTAAAGCTATCTGTTCCATCAGCTTTATTTATTATCATAGTAAATATATATATCGATATATATATTTGAATACACACATATTGATTCATAGACATACATATGCAGATGTTCACTTACTATACACATATATATAGAGTACATACTTTAGTGTCCGTAACCAAACAGAATTTACAACAGTTTTACAATTTTTATAGAGAGTTAGTTGGATCTCGTGTTATTATTAGTGTGGAAAGTTAACAATATTTTTAATATTTGAATTTTTATTTAGAGTTTGGCCGATTTCAACAATAAATAGATTGCTGCAAAGTGTTTTTTGATCTAAATTTTGATTTCATATTTCAATCTGAATAACAATTAGATATAAACTTGCAATTTGCATAGAATAAATATAGAGATATATATGCATGTATATGTGTTTACAGTTAGATTTATTTAGTACTTATCTATAATGTTAATCCACACATGTATATAGTATATATATATGTATATATATTTGTTCTTTATACTGTATATATATCAATTTAATGTAAAATATTTTCTGATATATGTATACTTCAAACTCTATTTCGATTTGATTTGATTTGTATTTTTGGTCCGATTGCTCAGAATATTAAAACATTGAAGAATTGGTTCGTTTTTGTTTCTCTTGGTAATTGGGTTTAAACCTGCTTCTGTTCTGACAATTTGAAGTTGGGCGATGCGAATCGTTTCAAGTTCAAGTTCGTTCCTAACATTTATTTCGAATGAAGTTTTTCTTTTTATAGAAAACGGATTTTTATAGTTTTTGAAAATATATCTTATACATTTAAGTGTCAGGACAGAATTTATTATATATATATTTAGATAGTTCAAATCAGATGCCTCAAATAAACTCGGTTTACATCAATAACTGCCCCAAAAAATCATTATTCATACAAACAGATTACAAAGTGTTCAAAGTTTCAATATCGAAAATGGAATTCAGTCATAAAACGGATATGAAAAGTTCTATATATAATTTACTCGTAAACCGCTTCACTTGCTCGACAATGAGAACTGAGATTTAGCTGAATTAGGAATTAATCAGAGCATAGCCGTAAGCTGCTCGATGAGCGCAGTCTCCCACTCTCGGCTAATTACCTGCACAAGCTTCGTATACATATTTCATTATACGTCATTCAGCTTGCGAGCTGAATTTTTATGTTTTACGTATTTTAAATGCGCAATCGATACGCGGAGGCAGCGCAACAGCACAAGGCTTTGGGGTCAGTGTTAGAAGGGGGCCTTGGCAAAATACAGAACAGCCTGCAGGAATCGCGTCCGTTTGATATGTGACTATGCCTGTGTGGGGGTGGGAGTGCTTCTGCGTGTATGTGTGTGTGTGTGCTGGACTGTATGCGTGTGTGCGCAATAAAAACAATCCAGAAAACAAGGCAAACAGCAGCAGCCATAAGCTCTGAGTAGGCTTCTTTATGTGTATAAGCATATGTGTCCCGTTCGTTGGGCCCGGAGCCTTAGACTGACATGTATTTCATATTAGTCCAGTATTTCAGTTTAACAAGCAGCGGATAGGATAGTTCGCTAATACTAAATTTTGATCGCTTGGGTCTTCACTCAATTCGCTGCCCTCTCATGTATTCATCTTAGTGTATTTGCGTGTTGTACGTGTGAGCGTAATAAAATCTAATTTGATGCACATTTACACACACCACAACACACGCACACACACACACTCTTATGCACGCACAAGCATTAAGGAGCAGCAAAAAGTTGTTAAATATTACGCTACAGCTGCCAAACGAGTCGACAGAAAAAAAAATTCTTGTTGCCTAGTTTGGGGCTGAAACAAAAACCGAAAATGTGGCCGGAAGTGGCGTCGGCTTTGGACCTTCGGCCGCACACGCCACAACCAGGGAACAGTTAAGGCAGGTAGATTAGGCGGCAAAGCCGTAGATAAAAGGCGGCAGTAACAGAACATGCAATAAACATGTGCAAAAAGGCTGCCACGAGACTCGACTAACCCAAAACCCAACACTCAACACCCAACACACAGAGCCCAAAGACCCAAGGCCCAGGAGGCAACTGCCGCTGTCTACGGTCCGTGCTGTCTACGTTGGTTCCTGCTTTGTTCTCGGCACAAGTATTTCGAGCTGTGGCCCTCGGTTTGCGGGCGCTGCGTTAATTAGTTTTCCTTGCTGGTTGTTCAGGTGTTTTTCATTTTTTTTACCCAATTAAATTTTAATTTGCCGCTGGCAGCTGTCAGAAGTTCATGTTGTGTGTGTGTGTGTTAGAGTGTATTTGAAACTGACCTTTAGACGCCACTTGACCTGCTTGAGCCAGACAAGCGCCAAGGCATTAAGTATACGCCGCTATAAATTTCCACAGCCAAGGACATTTGGCAGGTTCTGCTGCAGCTGTTGTTGTTGTCGTTCTTGTAGTTATTGCTATGCACGGCTTGTAAATCAATTGTCGCAATGCCTGCAACCGACAGCCGCCAGGGCCAGCCAGCAAATTGCACTTTCATGAAGCCATTGCATGGGTGTGGGTGTAGGTGAGGTTGTGTATGTGGGTGGGTGGGTGCATGGCTGATTTGTAGGTGGGTAGTTAGGCGATGCCCCCTGCCCCCTTCAGGCGCAATGGAAACAAAACAGATAATTGATGATCTCAGATTAATGGCGACATGCGGGCAACACGGTGCGTATGCTTGACGACATCAAAATGGGATTCGAGCATAAAGAAGACGATTTGTTATGTAGGTGACATCATTTTTCAAACAGCCAACGATAAACGAAATAAACGTGAAAAACGAAAATACAAAATACATAGAAAACAAAGCATGTTAACCACTATCATCATCGTCGTCGTCATCATCATCAATTATGGTCGGCCTAACTAGGGCGTGACCATAAATAGATAGATATTAACCGTAAATATATAGATAACTACAACTTAAACGTACGGGCTATGCAAATGGACTTGGCGCTGTAACCTGCTCAATATTTGCGGCCGAAACTTGGCGTGCCTGGATTAAGGACGCGACAATAATGCGAACTGGTCACGCAATAGTCCGTTGCTTCGGCGGTGTCATCGTAGCTGCTGCTGCTGCTGCCACCAATTGCCAGCTGACGGTACTGCTGCTGCTGCTGCTGTGGATGTTGATGTTGGTGCTGCTGCTGTTGCCGGCGGCGCATCGACAACGGTCATTGTCGCTGTTCGGCGCTGCTGATGAAATCGCCGTGCTTTTGCACCTGCAAATAGAATAATGACACCAGTTCAGTTGGCTGTTGGCAGCCGTGTCTGTTAGGCACGTTCCACGTCCACACTCACCACGTCGGCCACAATGGGCTCCTCTATTTCCAGGCCCTGCAGCGCCTGCTCGCGACTCAAATGCAGCTCATAGGAATCTGTCGGAGTTACAAAGACAACGCGGTGCTTGCGTGTCTGAAGGACGTTGGCAATAACCAACTAGCGACAGGAAGGTTAAGTGGCAGAGAGAACGGAGGATGACTGATGAGATTGAGGCTCTGATTGTGCCGTGTGTGATTGACAACACTTACCTTATGCTTGTATTTGTTGAGGCTGTCGCGTGCCTTGACAATCAATAGGTTCTCGTCCGTTTCCAGTTTGAAGGACACCACAAAAGCATGCGGCACCCACAGGCTGGCGAGCGGGGCCAGCATTTTTGGCACCAACTGCAGCGATATAGTCGGCGCTCCATCTCCTGATTGCATTTTGTGTGTGGGCTGCAACGGCGAGCGGTTTAGCATATTAATGGGATGACAAGCCAACGATGCGTATGAATGTTGCCATGAGATTGCAAACCAACCAGAGCGAGCAGGGGAGTGCCCCAGCACACCCATGCCAATACACACGCGCACACCCACAAACAAACCGACAGCCAGTGCATGTGTCCTTGCGAACAGACAGCGCCACAGCGCGGCACAGTGAAAACAGTAAAAGGCCAGGGTTAACACCCCCTCCACAAGCTGCTGGCACTTGGCTCTTGGCGCCTGCCACATGGCGAATATATTACAACTAATTGAAAGCATATTTCAGTGGTAATGAGCCGAGTCTGAGCGTGTCGCCGCAGTGCTGCCTTAAAGACTCTTTAAATATTACACATACGCCGCGCGGGCTGCTATTGGCACATGTCCGGCGACTTGTTGAGCATTATACCCTGTGCACTGTTAGGGTAGTCCCGTTTCCACTGCTGACCAGTTTCAATTTCGTTGCGCACACAAAGCAATTTTCAGACAGGCAGGATGGACAGTTGGAAGGACACAACTAAGTAGCCAGGACATTGTGCGGCTGCTGCGCGAAATGAAAAGCCTAGCTGCAAGGCATGAGACATGACAACGAAGACGAACCAAAGCGACATTGACAATTGCACAACGCCAACGTCAACGTCGTCGTCGCCGTCGCCGTCGCAGTCGACTCTTCTGCTAATTCGAACTTTAAGCAGCTTGAGGCAATAAGTTTTGCTGCTCTATGCTCACAGCAGCAGTGGGGTAGTTCAATTCTCTTCAGATTTATGTACAGCATATACATATGTATGTGTGTGTGTAAAGCAATCTATTCTTTTGTTTAACTTTTAGGAATAATTCTACAAAAATGGGGACTGATGGAACTGAATCTATCCGATTCTTATAGATCAACATCTATATATGAACCTTTTTGTTATTTAAATATTCTGTCTATTGTAAAATGAAAATGGAGATAAATCTTATAGAGAAAAGAAGCTATAAGTTTTAGTTTAAAGTGACTTAACTAGAAGTAGAATTTGTTTGAATTTTAATATCTAACTAAATATATACTATATAAACACTACAAGCATAAATATATAGTATTAACTCAATTTCAAGTATCACATTCACATAAAAAAGTTGGACACTAAAGATTTTAGTTCTATGCACTTGCAGAAGCAACAATTTACAGGGTCTCCCATTGTCGGGCTGACTCGAACTAGACCATTACTTGTGCTTGCTTTTAAGAACTGCCAACAGCTGTTGACATTGAATTTGGTTACTTATTCAGATTCCCTCTCCTCTCTAGGCTAACTCGCTCACTCGCACTCATTGTGCTTCGAGGCTGTGTCGTTGTACCCCTTAAATCGCTGACTATCCGAGTGTCTGTGTGTGTGTGTGTGGGAGTGAGTGCTAGTGGCGTAGAATAACTGTATAAGTCGCTGTCTCTTTATGCGCGTTCATGCGTGCTCTTGTAAAATCTTTTGATTTGATTTGCGGATTTGAGCACGTTGCCTTCTCTGTTTGCTCCCAGTGTCATCGCCATTCAGTTCACCGCTCCTCTCCCTCTCACTCACCCTCTTCGCTCTGTGTTGGCTTCTTTTTGTTCGTGCAGTTTACATTTATAATTTCGTGTTGGTTTTGGCTTATTAGAATTTACTTAAGCAACGGTGTTTGTCGCTGCAAAGTCCTTACGAAATATCAACGTGTTTGCCACATTTGCATAAATTTACTTTAAGGTTAAAAGCGTTTCGCTTTAGCGAAATTAAATGTTCTTTGCCTTGTCCTTGAGCAAGGAACAGCAAGTGGCTGTAAAATGGCCGTGCAAGTGCTAACTGAACTGTAAACATTTTACAAAATCGTCAGGTGTAAGGCACCTGGTGTTGAGGCTCATTTCTCCTACCATAGTATGCCATGGGATATACTTTACACACATGAATCTAAGTGATTCCTAAGCCCCATTTGGATAAGCCTGCAAAATGTGTTTGTGTTTGTGGTTGCGGCACAGGCAATCCTACGTGGATGCACTGGGGCATTATGCAAACCATTTCTGGGCGCATTTCTGTTGACAAATCAGCTGAGAGGCAGAAAGAGCCTTCGCTGGAGAATGCCAGGGTAGCTTAGCTTAAGATATGTGCATAAATTTCAATGTACACACAGCACCATGCCATATTCATCATTGAGCTTGGAGGAGCCAGGCAAAGGGGGGTTGGCTGGGCGAGAACATTCAACAATTCAATCAAGCGAGCGATTTGTGGCTAACGCCCCAGCAACCACCAGAGCAACCAGACCAACAACCACACACTGACACGGTGGGAACGCCTCAAGCATGAGGCCGAGCGGAAATGCACGAGCTAAACGGAAATAGAGCGTTGCAAATGCCAGCTCGGAGCTGAGAGACTGAAAGGTAGGCGACAAGTGGAAAACTTTCCGTTTACCTGCCCCAACACTTGCACCACGTGCACATCTATATACCTCTACGTTTACCTGCACGAATACATATCAAGTTGTCAGTGTGTGTGTGTATAGTAGGTGAAAATTGCAAGCAGCTAGCGGCGCGACGACGAACGCCTCCAGCAATGAGCGTTTGATGCATGTACTTGAAAACCTTTTGCCGTTGAGCACTGGAGAGTCAGCTGACAGGCCGAGGAGGCCGAGGAGGCGGCGGAGGTGGAAGAGGAGATGACGGGTGAAGGTGGAGTATGACAAGCAGAGGATGCAAGCAAAAGCTGCATGGACATGTAAATCAGTGTAAAAGTGAAATGAAAATGAAGATGTGGCTGAGCGCAGTCCCTGACTGGGCAGCGGATGGGAAGTGGCCGCATGCAGCATGGCAACATGGCAACATGGGACATGGGCACATAACAAGCAAAATTATGCAAATCAAATTAAAGGCACGATGACAGTATAAAGGCTACCACAAGGACACCAATAGAGAGATACACAGCCATACGTTGGTGTGGATCTGGCTACACAGTCACGGCTGCTGACAGGCATTTGGTATTGAGACAAGGAGACAGCCTGTCAGGAGCAATAGTTGACTTTAAGCTGCTGTCGACTGCTCCTGCAGCCGCTACTTCTACTACTCCTATTACAGCTACTGTCGACTGCTGCTGCTGCTGCTCCTTCTGCTACTCCTCCTGTCAACTGCTCCCGAGCCTTGTTTCTGATACTCATACTACAGCTGCAGCTGCTGCTCCTACTGGGGCTGACGTCAATTATGTGCAGAGAAAATATGTCAAGCACAGAGCCGACAATCAACATTACGAATCGATAAAAAGCAATTTGCAGGCAACTGAAACGGGCGGCTGGCGACTGGTGACTGGCGACTGGCGACGCCAGTCATTGAATGACGAGTGCAATCAATTACAAGATTTCCCATATGGCCATCAACGTGGCTGATGGCACGGTTCGACTCACCATCATGTCCTCGGGTATGTAGAAATCTGATACGGCAGCTGCCAGATATAACACGGCCCGCTCATCGAACGCAGCCAGGCACTCGCAGGCGGCGCGCAGCAACCACATGTAGTCGACGACGCTGGTGAAGTTCACGTAGAGAATCATTTGGGTCTCGCGCGCAATCTTGTACTTTGCCAGTACGGGAGCGAACACATCCACTGAATCCGGCTTGATGGCTATCGTGGAGCTCTGGCTGTTATCCGCTATATCGAGCATATCGAAGAACTGCTGACCAGTAAAGTGGCGCGTGAACGGCTCCAGAGACTTGTGGCGATGCATGAAGATGACGGCATAATCGTGATCCAGGAAGTACTCTGCACTCGCCGAGCCACGCGTGCCAGCGCTAAAGTTGTCTACAAACCGCACCGTATTGTGCTCCAAGGGTACAGTGGTGCCGCCCGACTGTGCGAAATAGAGGAGGGATTACGGATTAGACGTAGTGGTCAGCTTATTAATGGGGATTTGGGCTGTCGTCAGCAAGAGGGATGGCATTAGCGAGGGATGCTTACCGTGACGAGCACAATGCGGTTCTGTAGCTTATTGTGTCGCTCGCAGAACTCCTTTAGCAGTGAGCGATTATCCTCGAAGTCTGCTGGCGGCAGATGTGTATTGTAGAAGTCCTCCCAGTGCGTCATGATGTTGTTGTTCTGTTGTTTCTGTCCTGCTGATGATGTCCAAGTACTGTTGTTGGCACGGGCTCGAGCTAAGGGAAGAGGAAGCACGCAAGGAAGCACAAAAACAATAGCGTCGGAAACGATGCCTTGCTTATACCGTTAATTGATATAAAAACACCCACGCACGGCAGACAGATGGCACACATACACACATACACTGCTAAAAAGCTAACGGCAACTTGAACAATCAAAGCGACAACAGCGGCAACAAAATTAAGCCACGCAACTAAATTAATTACAGCACAACGTGTGCTGCATGCGGCGCCTACAGCTACACGGACAGCAGCGCGTCAGAGCTTCGCACTATTTGGATACAATCTTCACACTGCACACACACTGCTCTGCGCAATGCTGGCTGCAGCGACTGCGACGGACAACTGTGTACTGGCGGACGTTTTCGTGTCTCTATCGAGAGACTTTCACTTGCGTTCTTATCAATGAAACTGTTCGACTAGAGTGCGCATTCGCATTCGCGCTCGTATTCAAACGGCAGCATAAAGCACTAAGTAAATATATGTACATAGTAGGAGAGGGGTCCAGGTTCTCTCGGGTCTGCTTCGGTTGCGCGAGGACTTGTGCAGTCTATGGGACAAATGTTCGAAGCATGTGCGATAGAGCAGCAATAACACAGCAGCAGTTTGTGAGCTGTGTGAGTGAGGAAGCACACATCGAACATAACTGCGACTTAACAGTCATACCGATGAGCATAAGAGTTACCTTAGAACACTTTCATACTGTGACAAGATGTTGCCCCTGTTGCCGGTTAGTATTACAGTTGCAGTATTATACCTACTTTGTGACTAAAGAGCGCGCACTTTATATTGAGTCGAGCAGAGAGTATTGAATGGAAATTTAGGGCAAACACCACCAGTGCAGGTATATAGATTGGAACACGCGTATTAAAGTATGACACACTTTGTCGAAACAAGCACAAGTTCAAAGTGCAAATCGCCAACAAAAACAGCTGTTGCACGCTTCTGTTAAGTGTGGAGTAGTTCCGACAAAGGAGGAGCAAATATGTTTACCAGTAGTTCATTCAAATTCTTTTGCACTTGTATCATGATTTTTTAAACAAAAATGTGCGAAATCACTATATCTTTGAAATTAACTAATTAATCGTATAATAACTTAGCAGTCTCTATATATTACATATATTTTTTCATTTTTCCATTAACATTGCGTACGGTATACGCCCAGTAATCCCACTGTTATGTTAACATCAAACAGGTGGCGCGTTCACCTACGCAAAATGGAGTCTGTTAACGCAAAAGAGCAAATTTCATTCCCGCCTTCGATTATTTAAAAAATCATTTCTTGAACAAATTTCTTTCGAGTTCGTTTAATGCAATTTCAGGCACCTTTACAAAATATTTTAGTTGTTGACTCTGAGCATGATGTTAATTTGAAAAGAGTCTCTAGAACAATATCACAGAAACTTACGGCTAATTGGCATGTCCAACTTCGGCCAGAAAACTTTTAACAGTTCAGCGACCCGCGTATTCTAAGATGAACTTTAGTATTGTTATTTAAAGTGCGATTATGTATGTGTTAGTTAATTGACAATGCACATGAAACACCCCTTCTCACCACACACGAAGGCAGGTGTGTGTATGCAGGCGATGTTATCAAGTGCAATTAAAATTAAACTTAAGCGTAATGAATCTCATCCCACACACAAATTGACACCAGACTACGACCGCGTCGTAGCTGTCGTTGTGGTTGGCGCGTAGGGGCTTAGTGTGTGAGGATATGTCACATGATAATCGGGGTCGTCAACGCCCTCCTCGTCCAAATCTCGATTAACGAGTCTTTCGCGTATGCCATAGCGTTGCCTGCCGAAGAGATAAAGAGACAAATTAAATAATTGTACATAAATTAATAAACTTGCGCTACATACTCCAAGTGTGATCTCCATATGACTAGTCCAGCGTATAGACACACTGACACTAGAGCCACCACCACGAGTATTATGCTGAGCAGCATATGGCTTTCGCTAATGGCACTCGACTCCACGTCCACAGGCGTCATCTCGATATTTTCAGCTACGAAAGTGTCGGTGTCCGTGTTAAATATGCCGTGGCCCTTGAAACGCTCCTCCAGCTCCTCGCTGCTATCCCGATCCTCATCCTCGTTGTCCCCAGACTCAAGTATTTCCACGTCATATTTGTAGTTGCCAGCCAGCACCAAATTCGTCGCAGTGTTTAACTAAAATTGTTTATAATAGAACCGTTAGAAACCCTATTACAATGGAGCGGGGCATATCAATTTGGGTATCCACATGTCTGTCTGTATATCTGTATGTATGTATGTAGGTCGACATCGGCGCGTGATTAAATTTCGATTTCATCATTTTCAATTGTTGGCATGCCGTATAATTTATGCTCGATTAGTTTTCACATTTTGACGTCATTGACTGCTAACAATCTTGGCAGCTAATTGACTTCAAATTTATTTAATTAAGCCAAGTGGGCGTGCCAGAAGATCGTTACGAGAGCAAGCTTACAAAGAGTAAGAGTTCTCAACCAAAGCTGATTTCATAATACTCTATCTGATTTGATTCACTTAAATAACGAGGTTTTCCCATTGCCAGGCCCCAATTCAGGGAAAAATTCTACCTGTACACAAGAGGCCAGTGATGATTCACCTGTATCCGAAAGGGTGATATATACGAGTATGTCAAGTTTTTATCTTAAGCTAATATTATCTGAGATTCACCAGGCAGAATAGAGTGCATCTGCAGAGGGTTCAAGTGAGTATAGACCTCATCATAAAATATACATATCTACGTCTTACTAAAAATCTCAACTATTTGCGCTGCATTATACTATTAAGGAAAAGTAAGAACTTGGAATTTCGAATATATATCATATATGTAATTGGAATTTTTCCTTTCTAAGTGTCGTTAACTCTTGAACTAAAGCAATCCGCTGATTGCTGCCATTAGGAACACGTTGCATGCTGCAATTTCCCATTCGGATTGTATAACGTATTCCATTTTCTAGGCCTTCGACTGACCCAGAAGTTGTAAGTTAAAGCGAACAGATCAGGTCCGGTCGGCTCTGGGCTGGTCTGTAATTGAATAAAGTCGACTGACTGGTGGTTCTCGACAACAAATGCTGCTACGTGACTTGTGATTATTCTGTTTTCCGACTCATGTTTCTCTACATACGCTTATTATTTATTCAGTAGCGACAATCACAATCATAACACAGTATTGTCATAAGCCGCAATAAAAACGCTAGATAATTTCATGGATGGAAAGTGATCTTCTATTTGAACAAGTGAAATCGCGTGCGAATCGCCTTAAACCTTAGTTAGCTCAGCTCAGAATGTGGCATTGAGACGTCACACAGAAATTACTAAGAATGCGGCTTTGAAGCGATTGGGCTTTCGGCTCTTGGCTTTGAGCTTAGGCTGAGTCATAGCCATGACGACAAAGCTGGCTGATCAGGTGTAAGCATTTGGGGTATCCACCTCGTTGTCTCGTTCAATTATAACTCAATTTTATGGAATTTCGTGACTAAGACGCTAAAAACCCTCATCGCAGACTTCTTCAACGTTTTTTTTTTAATTTCATGCAAATGAAAGAGCCTTATAAGGCAAGCACCGCGCGTGTCTTTATTGCGGTTTTTGCATTTAATCAAAGTGAAAATAAATAAAAATATCTTTAAAGCGTAAATTTCCGGTTCTGTTTTAATAATAAACCGGCAGAGCTGCATAGCCATCATATCGCATTACATTTCGGTTGCCCCATGTGTCGGTCGCTACGTCAGTCAGTCAGTTAGTCAGCCAGGCAGTCAGGGCCCTCAGTCGAAGTCGGTCTTTTGTGTGCTCGCTGTCCCAGTTACTCGGGGTCTCGTAAGGGATTAGCTTACCTCCTCGCCAGCGCTGACAGCTGTTTTATTTTTGGATGGCTGCCCATTCGAACCACTTAGCTCGGTATCAGTTCTCTTCAGCTCGTCCAGGGGCTTGGCATGAGCTGTAAAAAACGCAATTAAGCAGAAAGATCAAGAACAAAATTAATTACTTGGTCATGGCATTTTCCTTGGAAGGCGCTTCTTCCACAGACCGATTATTAAATATTTGCACGAGTTTTGCGAGTCTACAAAATTCGCACCTATGTTTATTGGCCCAATCAAAATATTTATCTTGCCCAGAAACATATTCTGCGCTCCGACTTTTCAGAAGAGGCTGACATAATTTCAACGGAGATACGGAGATACTTTCGGGCAAACAAAGAAACGTGCAGAGACAACAAACTCAGCCGGCAAGCTCAACAACGAAACCAGTCTATATCTACCATATACATACCAGTATATATATATATATATATATATGTGTGTTTTTATATGCTCTTTTATATTAGATGACACAAGCAATAAACACATTCCTAATGATGAAGGCGAGTTTGTCTATCAACTCTGTTTGGCATGCGTGTCGCATAAAACGCGCATAAATCGCGCCGAAACCGCGTGGAGAAATTAAGGCTTGCGAATAATTCAAATAAAGGTTGCCCCAGATGCGTCCATTTGGGGGCCTTGAATAACTACTATTTAGTTGCAAATGCAGAATAGCAACTGTAAAAAGCAATTACCAATGGCAAAGAGGCCCGCATGAATCAATCGCTTATCATTGGCAACGCATGTCACCCGAATCGCGAACAATAGTATCTTATCAGGTTAAGCGGAGGGCAGCTTTATAAGGAAGCAAACGCTGGCAGTTACAATATTACCTTAAATATATGAGTATTTTGTGTTTTTATAGGTACGACCTTGATATTAAGTGCTCTTGGCTCTTGGCCCTCGCTGGAATTGGCATAATAAAAAGCCGTATTTATGCGCTGCAAACTGGGCTTGCAAGCTGGACCCGCATCACAGATCCGTTAACGGTTGAGGTAAAGGGTAACAGCGTATCTGCCTCTGGCCAGCCTTCCAGCTGCATTGGAAACTAGTTTCCAGATAATGTACGACTGGCAAAATAAATACTGAGACGTTGTGTGGATACTTGAAGTGTGCCTTGGCTATTCGTCCGTCTATATGTCTATGGCTACATATATGTTTATGTATATGTGTGTGTGTACTTACAGAAACCCGTCGCCAGAAGCGCCAAAAGCAAGAATGTTGAACCGTTGCTGACACGCATTCTCGTTTGATTTGCGTTTTTTATCAATTGTTAATTAATTCGCTTATCACTGGGTCGTAAATTAAATAATATTCAGTCAGGTGCGTCAGCTGATATATGGGCTAGGTGAGTAAGCTATGGGATATTTAGCTGCCAATTACTTAAACACTGTTTCGATCACTCACTAAGCTCGGAAAGTTTTTGCGCGTGCGCTCACGACGAGTTCCATTCGAAGACTGAGCGAGTGCAGACTGTTCATTTCATTGGTCCGCATAATTAAAGCTTTTGAGAACGAAAGCAAGGTAGAGGCTAAAAGAGAGAGAGAGAGCGAGAGAGAGAGAGCGTACGTCAAGTTCAAGTTAAATGAACAAAGCACACGCCAAAGAGTACTTATTTTGTTTTTACAAACCAGTTCCGAAGCGTTGCCACCTGTGTTGAAAATTGCCAATTTACTGGTACTTTTTATATATTTGTTCGTATACTTGATTTTATTTATTATACAAAATAACTTGTCTTGTTTCTGCATTTATTATAGCTAAGCTTTTTTAATATTTAACTTGAAACATTTTTGCTTTCTATAAATAAACACGAATGCTGACAAACTTATGGTACATTTTCTTTATGGTACTTGATGTTTCGGTGGCCCGAATTTAAATAAAGTTTTAATAACAACTCAATTGCGTTTATATCGAAGGGCTTTGTATTTATTATTAAATAGGCTAGACTTTAAAAATGGGTGGCTTTGATTTTACAAATAATAAGTGTAGAAATTGGTGAATGTGGCTCATTTGTTTCAGCTATTCGGTACAGTGAATTTATGTCTATGCAAGGATGGATGCACAGGCTGGCCTTAAAAGTAGTAACAAATCTCCTATACTCAACAATTTAACTTAAGAATTACTAATTGCATGCACTTTTAGCTTCAACATTGAAATTTGGGCCAATCACTTGCGGCATCCGAGCGCCGCCGGCCACGCCGCACTCTGAGCGCTCAAGCTCACAGGTTAATATACAGCTTACAAGATAGGATAAAATATACAACATATATAGCGCCATGGATGGGCGGTCAGGGTGTAGCGTAGCCGACGATGACCGTAGTCCGTGAGAGCCGGCGTGCATGCAAAGCCAAGCCAGCAGTCTACTGTAATCACAGATAAGCTAGGAAACTGACCAGCAGCTCCGGCTTGGCTGAGCAGATGCACGCGACCAGCAGTTGGCAAAATCTTCGAAGTAGTAGAAGTATAAGAGCGAAACTTTTGCACACATTTGAAAAAAGAAAACCAACTGCTACGGTATCTGTCGATTGAGTGTGTGGTGTTTGGGATGATGAGAGGTAAATAGTGTGCAGCACGTTTAAACAAATTGCTCCTGACTATTAGCCGACAGCTCCATCAGCCGCCATGCAGCCTTGGGATTGAGTTCGTTTCTATCGCGGCATAGCACCCAAACGTAATGAACACGCATTACCTTGTCCGGATTACCTTCGACAACCTGGGCCTTCTGATCCCGCACACACATGATCTGCTGCGCCTGGAACGTAATTATCAGCACGGGACCCTGCTCCATGACCTTGCCCATGGCCAACTCAATGTTTTCGATGTCGAGGATTTTGGAGTCCAGATAAAGGCCAGATTTCTTCGCTTGTGTTATGGGCGTTGCAATTATGTTGTACGTGCTTTCGAAGCACCAGTCCTTCAGAATTTCCAGATCCCCTCGAACAATCGCCTCAAGGACATTGGGAATAATGTCCTTTTCGCAATCATACAAAAACTGCTTCTGATCAAAGTTCGGGTCAATTTTGACTAGTTCGGTCATCGTCTCGGACAGCTCGGTTTTTGAAAAAAGACCACCCATTACATCGGATACCTTGTCGGTGAGCAGACGGGAGGCTCTGATGACAGGATTTTCCGATTCGTCGTACTTTACCTTCCAATCAAGTACTTTATTCACATACGTATTGTTGTTCTTAAAATTCTCCCAAGACTGGTAGAACTTCGAGTCCTTGTGAAGCTCCAAACCTACAAAATAAATCATTATTGCGTTTCTTCACACACTTTAACTGAATTAGGCTCACCTAATGCTTCCGTATCTGCCTCCACAACTCTCGAGCTATCGGACAAATCCACTTGAACGCGCTTGCGCAACTTTACGGGCGAGCAATAAACGCGACTTTCTATGCTGGTCTCATTCATTTCCTTTTTGATTAACTTCGTTGTGTCGGAAATGGCCTGGAAGGCGCCAGATTGACCCAGTTTACCGCTCGTATCTGTTATCGTATCGCTGACGCCCTTCGCCGTTTTGGAGATCTCCTCAGAAACTTTCTTGGCCAAGTCCGATTTGGAGGCATCGTCAATAACATCGCCAACCTTTTCCTTGATGGCACCTAATTGTTCTTTCAGTATGTTGGAAGACTTTTGCGCCTCTGATTCAACAATGTTGAACTTCTGCCGCGCAGATTTTAACGCATCTGATTGTTCCAATTTCTGCGCCTCCTCGCGGAACTTCTTTATGCTGTCCTTCATCTCTTTGTTCTTGTCCATTTCATTTCGTACATTGTCGATGAATTGCGATAAAAATCCCGGCCGGCGTCCTGGTGAGCTATATAGGCGTTGCTAGCATCCGAAAGAACAATAAAATGCATCAGATATTGTCTCCGGCAACAAGTTTAGATCTCTCAATATTTACCGGTTGTTGTTGCAGGTTGTAACTCGCTAATTGGTACGTAATAAAACATGCGCGCTCGCGCGCTAAGGCAGCCAATTTGTACTGCAATGAAAGAGCGGGTTCGGTTTATAAATTAGGTTTGCATGGGGCTGCAGCCGGGCACAATTTAACCTCGAAACGGTCACATGTGTGTGAATAGCAGTTCGGTTGACGGCAGAATATACTACCTATAATGTATGAACCTACCATTGTGA
This sequence comes from Drosophila peninsularis, assembly GCA_035047485.1. Taxonomy (NCBI): domain Eukaryota; kingdom Metazoa; phylum Arthropoda; class Insecta; order Diptera; family Drosophilidae; genus Drosophila; species Drosophila peninsularis. The sequence goes on from JAWNPN010000027.1 coordinate 3,603,142, forward strand.
CAGGTATTGCTGCTGCGAGGAGTTTTTCTGGACTTTCACTATGGTAGGAATGCTTGGGCAACTCACGTCAATCGCACCAAATTTATGTAATTCGTTCCCTGAAACACGCACGTATAAGAATCTGAGTATCAGCTGTTTTGAGCGTGCAGTGTTGACTAATGGCGGGTCAGTGCTGTGGAACGTATGTGGTCGCTAGCTGAATTTTAATTGTTGGATTCAGTGGTATGATGGTGTCTGTGCAGCAATCGTAATTATTGAATGATGGCGGATGATTGTCGCCTATACTATAAATGTATTAAATAATGAATTGATTTGTATTGCTTGGTTGCTCTGTTTTAGTATTTTGTCAATTCCCTTTTCGACTCTCACTTTTAAGGCCATGTGGCAACGCTTTGAGAGAGCGCATTGCGCTGATTCAAACCGTTATTCCGCGAAGCTTAGGCGCCGACTTCCAAGTACCGATCTATGCGAGCGCGGCATGTACTCTCACTTATACATTTGCTTTTGTAGTTGGCGCGAGTTGCCGATCTTTTGATTTTGCGTTTAATAAATTTTTTGTATTTTGGTGCCAGCTTTGAACAGTGAAATTAAGTTAAATCGTAATAAAATATTAAAGAAGTAGCGCAAAAATATATACTTCAGGCCAATAGAAACATAAAACCATTTAATTTAATTTTATGTGTGCAAGAATTGGTGCAAAACGAAAAGGGCAATAACGGCACTTTGTACATTCCACATTGTTTTCGGCATTTATCATGTTTCGCAGCGGCAGTAGCCTGGAAAGTAGTGTACCGATGGTAAGTGGACGCCATTGCAAGCCGCAAAGTGGATTAGGAAAATAAATAGAGTGGATAGAGGAAAATAAATATTTGCATTGATTTGATAGGACAATATGTCCCTCTTCCACGGTATGTGCGGTCTCAATATGTACTTGGACACGGCATCTCAGAACATCTCGCCACCTGTATCGTCGGCAGCTTTGAGTCCTCCTATGACCCCATTGACACCGGAACCCAAGATGTCCCCGACTCAGTTTCCTCTGCTGACGGACAACAATCAAGTAAATATGAACGCCTCTGTGGCCAATACACTGTTCCTGCAGCGCCAGTATCAATATCACCTGCTTCTGCAACAGCAGCAGCAGCAATTGGCCTTGGCGCAGCACCAGTTGGTGTTGGCTGCATCTGCGGCTGCTGCGAATCACCAGCAAAAGGACGAGATAGCGCATTCATTGAAAATGTTTGCCCTTCTGACGGTCTGCAATACAGGTGAGTGCGAGTGGGATAGATATGTGGGCATCGGTACAGTCACTGTCATTGAACCAAAGGGGTGTAACGGTGATAACGGGACATATATGTTGCTATTGCTCACTTATTGGAGTTTGCGGGCAGTAATAAAATGGCGCTAATTAATGTTAATCCCCTGCACAGATACAAACAATGGAACCACACAAGATGTAATGCAGGAGTTTGCTTCCAATGGATATGTGAGCGATGATATCAATTGCTTTCAGCAATACAACACTCAAGGTTCCGCCACTCCGCAGCCGTCACCTTTGCCAGGACAATATTCACCTGGTAACTCAACGGATGCGGCGTCCTTTGTGCCGCCCTCACTAGCAGCTGGCAATTGGGTTAATTTTAACAATTATCAGGATCAGCTAAACAATGTCTGGCGTAGCATGTCCTACATGCCGAATGTGTCAACCCCTCCAGGACTAGCTATGACCGGATTGCCCATGCCTCCGGATCATATACGCAATATCAGCAATGTGAACTTAGCCAATAACAAAGTTAATAAGCGCTTTACCAATGGCAAGAACAAGGAATTGGTTAGTAGATGAATTTCTTTGTGGCTGCGGCTTGCGGTAGTTTCTGATCACTTTTTATATCCTGTCCTCAATAGGTGCCCAAGCACTGTGTTTTCTGTGAAAACAACCATGAACCCGAAGCGGTGGTCAACAGTCATTCAGTGCGTGACGCGTTCGGACGAGTGTTGTGCCCCAAGCTACGCACCTATGTATGCCCCATTTGTGGAGCATCCGGCGACTCGGCGCACACCCTTAAGTATTGTCCTAAGAAACCCATTGTCACAATGGAGGATGCCATTAAGGCAGAGTCGTTTCGACTTGCAAAGGGCAACTACTACAAGCAGCAAATGAAGGTTTAATTGTGGGAGAAGCTCTGGTAGTTTTTCAAACGTGTATATAATTTGTATATATATACGTGATCCGCACTCAAATGCTCAAAGATGAGCGATAGTTTAATGCGCCTGGCGCGTTCGATTTTATTATATTTTGTTAAACCCTTCGCTTAGTTTTGTGTGTTATCCTTAGCAAAACACACGTTCAAACTTCAAAATATGTTTGTTTCAGAAATTCAATATCTTAAAAATACTTACATCGTAATTTTTGTAGAATCGTAGCGGACGATAAATATGTCTAAACACTGGCTTATTGATTTGTGCCAGCATTTTTGTTAACGCTAACGAAACTTAGCGATCAGATAGTCTGCAATATTGGTTTGATAGAGATTAATCTATTATTTTTTGATTGAAAGACTTTGAATTTAGAACTGCCAATCGTGATAGAGTTTAATTTGAATGCTAAAGAAAAGAGCAATGAATATTTCGATGGCAGACTTTTCACAGTAAGAGTTTTTAAATTTTGACATTCCAAAGTTGATAAACAACACAATTTTTATTATATGTTTCATATATATTATCATTCTTTTATTTTTTGTATCAGCGCTCATTACCAATATATATCCATTTTATATATTTCCTAATATGATGCTATCTTCACAACGTATAAATCGATATATGTTATACATAAGAATATTTTTTTATATTTCTTTTGTTCCAATTAAGTTTAATCAAAGTTCATGTAAATTGAAGTTGAAATTAATACAAAAAGAGTCAAATAAAGTACTTAATTATGCTAACTGCGTGTTTCGCTAGTTCCTGTTGACCTATTCATTGTCATTATCCTGACGTTTCTCGAACATCGCCAAAAATATGCCATCGGTCAGATCGTGGTCGGGCAGACAATACAAACAATTCTTGCCAATTTGAGCGTACTCTTTGTCGCCCACGTTCTGCCATTTATTTCTCAGCGCTTTTTTGCAGCTGAGTAGCTTGAATGAAGGATTTAACTGAAGGCAACGCTGAACCACTTGCTCGTTCTCCTCCTTCCAGAGGGAGCAAGTGCAGTAGACAATACGTTTGACATTTGGAAACGAGCTCATGGCATGCGATAAAATCTTGATTTGCAGCCCAGCCAGTTTGTGTAGGCGTTTGTCGTCCTTCTGTTCATCACAGACGGTGATGCGACTTTGCATTCCATTGCCTGAGCAACTGGGATCTACCAAAATGTACTCCACGTCTGGACACTTTGTTGCATCTAAGGTAAACAAGGATTTCATAAGTAATATATGTCATAAGTTTTTTCTATTACTGACCCATAGTAAGAGCGTCGCCCAGTATGGGGGTGACTATTTGGCAGCCCGCCTGGTTCATAATATCGCACAAGGCCTTATAGCGCTCGGTAGATTGCTCCACGGCGTAAATGCGTCCTTGGTTATGCATAACATTGCACATATGCAGTGTTTTCATGCCTGGAGCTGCGCACATGTCTAGCACCGTTGACCCCACTGGAGGGGCTAGTAGCTCGGCAGCTAAGCATGTGGCCTTGTTTTGCAGTATAAGCTTTTTGGCATAGACGTAGTCATTAGAGGCCCAGTAATGATTATGTCTGGAATGGAATATCAGCACCCCTTCCACATGTATATCCATCAGGAATTCGTCCTCCTCCAGTGCCCGTATGGCTACCAAAAAATCAGCATATGTGGCGTCTGGAGGCAGCTGCTTACGCCGCCACTCATTGGCATACAAGTACTCCAGGGCGTCATCAATACTGAGCAGATTCGTATTGATGCGTACATAGCGTGGATTGAGCTCTGCGTGTTTAAGTAAAGAAAAGCATTGAAGTGTTAATAAAACTGTCTTTTATTACATCTGATCTTAAAATAATTTACTGGTCTTTCTTTTTCTCCCCATCTGCACTTTCCAATGCAGGCGAGTCCTTTTCACGGACAGCCTTCAATACATACATGGCTACTATTGCATTGACTACCAGCACCGCCGTCAACACGGAGTAGCAATTCACTTCAAATGTGCTCATTTCGGGAAAGGATTCATCCAGCCAGCTGCGCACGCCATAGAAGCCAAGAAACGGCAGCGTAAACATTAGCACGCTGTACGCCATTAGCCACAGAAACACCTCTAAACTTTTGTCCTCACATTGTTGTTCGGGCTCAGTTTCAAGTACCGACTTTCCTGGCTGCACGGCTGAACTTACTTGCGCAACGGCAACGGCAAGCGGTGATTGCTTTTTCGACTTTTTGCCCATTGAATTCAGTTGGGATAGCTACACTTAATACTGCTTGGTCTACAGCTACGGCTATATTTGAACACCTGCCTTTCTTCTTGTGTTCCGAACCGCTAATCGCTTCTTGCAATTTCTCCTTGTACGAGCGCACTATTTGCACAGGCCTGCTTTCCCCGTTTAGTTCTCCGCGTCCAAAAATTAGTTCCGTAACTAGTACTTTCGCCAGTGCCGAGTCAAGTCTTGGGCAATCTTTTAGTAGTCCAGTTTCCTCAATAGCGCTGTCAATCGCTCCTCTATTGTCGCTGTAATGTCTCAGCACCGCTTGCAGGCTTCGTACACGCTGATAATATGCAAAGATACGCTTGTTAGCTGCCTGTGAATTTAACTTAGTCTCATATTACTAACCGCATGCTTTTCTTCAAATATCAAAGATTTGATTGATTTTTGTTTCTCAATGGCAGCTTTTAATATTTTCGCTGTTGCCTTATATTGGGTGGGCACTTTTATTGAATGAACAAATGCAGATTGGCTCATGATGTATCACGTGTATAATTGTATCGAACTATAAGAAAAAGTTCGCGTGAACCACATTTCAAAGTGAGTCAGTGAACTAACCAGGCGCTCTTTTAGTTCACTGTCAAACATTCTGTTAGTATTAACAGCGCGCCACGATTGAGTAACACTGAGTCTTTTAACAGTGCAGCGCGCGCTTCGTTTTAATAAAAAATCATCAGTTACATCTTTTTTAAATATTACAAATTTGGAGATATATTTATTGATTACTGAAATGTTATAGCAGTTACTTACTTAGCACATAACTTTGACGTAATCTTGATTTTTGACTTATCTTATGTGCAATTATTACTGATTTTTTGAATAACAGCGCAATAACAGCCTTCATTTTCGATAAATAACGATGCGATAATCATTTCGATAGATTTTCTTGTCACTATTTCTCTTCAAATCAGTAATTACAAAAAAATTTCATTTAAATGAAGTAAAAACTCATCGCTTCAAGGTTTAAAGTATATTTTAATAAGATTTACTTCATAGACAACGACTAAAATGCATTTTAAACATAGATTATAGCTTAGCTAGTTGCGTATGTAAAATTGTTGTGTTTTATTAATATTAAGAGCATCATAATATTTTAACACATATCAAAAGGCGACTACATCTAATACGGGAATTGTTGTGGTATATGGATATGAATACAAATTGATAACTGCTTGCAGTTGTAAATGCTTATCTAATCAATGAATTAAACTATTGCGCACCTGTGTTGCGAACTCTCTCCCTCTGCCTCTTTATATTTCTCTCGTCTACGCGCTATTTTCGTTTATGTTGGGCTTGAGCAAGTGCAACTTGGTCGAAATGGGCCGCAATGACGATGTTAGTAATGACGATGAATGCGAATGAATGGTGCTGTCGGTGTTGCTTCCACTTAGACGCACTGGATTCGTATGATCCGGTTGCACGCCTGCCTGAGTGGTCGAGAGGAAGTCTTCTGGTAGTTCGCCACGATAGGCACCAAACTGTGGAGTGGTACGTATTAGCTTCTCCAATGGGGTTAAGCCGTAATGCGTGTGGCGCGAGTGTCCACTGTCGCGTGCGTCCAGTTTCGGTGGCAGCACCAATGTGGCATCCACCACTGACTTGCCATCGAAGGTGTAAACGGCACCGCTTGGAATTCCAGCTTGTGGTATCTTCCGGTTGTCTGGCGGCAAGTAGTATGTATCAATTCGTTCGGCTGCTTCAGCTATCTTTTCGTCTGGTTCCATTTCCAGGTCGTCAGCTAAACGATCCTGCATGTGGTGCTCCTCCTCCGCTGTTGGCTCGAACAGGTTACCTACGTCGTCATAGTCCAGATCTTCATCGGTTGCGACTGCTGCTTCTGGAGAGCTTTGTCCTTTTTTCATTATAGTTGGCTGAATTGTTGCAGTCAGCCGCTCTTCCTGCTCCTCTGCTTCGCGTTGCGCCTCATCTTCATCGCCTTCGAGAAATAGCTCCTCCAGAGATGGTTTCCTAAGCTCCGCCGCCGCTGGAAGTGTATGCTTGATAGCGACTGAGGGCAATCTCAGCGGCGATGCGGACTCTGGTGCTGGGTCGACGACTTCCTTCTTGGTGCTCAGTGCGAGCATTGTTGCATTGGTGCTGTCCAAAGGAGAAGGTATGAACATCGGCTCAAAGCTCTGGGTCTCGCTGCCACTTTGCTGTGCGGTAAGAAAGAGCGTGTCTGTTTCCATGACTTCGTCAATCTCGGAGCCAGGATCCTCGCGTCTGTGAGCTACCTGCTCAATTAACTCAGGTGGTAGTTGGACGCCGCTGCCATCGTTGCGTACAATTGGACGGAAGCCGCTCTCAACAATAACGGAATCCGGCTTAAATCCTTGATTTACTGCCGGACGCATGCTTGCAATTTGTTGAGGCGATGGCTCTTCCGGCAGCGGGCGCTTGATAATTGGCACAGTCGTCGTTGTTGTGGTGCTTAAGACTGGTTTCTCCACATTGTTGTTTGATTTAAAATAGGAAGTCGTCTTGAGTGAGGCCTGAGGCTCTAGGTCTACATACGGCACGGGCAACGGGATAACGGGCTTCGGTTTGCCTTTGGCGCGCTCTGCGGCATCAGTTTTTCTCTGTCCAATGCCGCTAAGCTCCGTTGGCTGACCCAATAGCAGCACCGAAGCTGCTATCGGCTGAATGGGAAAGAGTTTTTCCTTGAGGAACGGCTTGAGCAAACTGGGCACAGGCTTCCGATAGTGATTAACAATCAACGATGACTGTGGCAGTAGTCCGCCAGGAGGCGGATGCTGCTGCGGCAGGACTGGCCTAGAGGCAGGCACCTTCTTGATGGGGCCGGGAAAGGGTCGCCGTCCGGGTAGCTTGACGGGATGGAAGAGCGGAGCATTTTGTGGTGGACGTAGATATTCGGATAGGCTAATTGTCTTTTGCGCCAGCGCTGGAAGATTACTAGTTAGATTGTGATGCAGTTGCAGTGCAGAATGAGCGTGATAATGGTGCGGGTGAGGGAATGGGTAGTGTGTGTGGTGCAGATGCGGATATTGTAAACGCTGATGCAAATGAGAGTTAACAATGACAGGCGCTGATTGCGGTGCTGCGAAAATGGGGAGCTTTGAATGAACCGATGCTGTGGATGAGGGTGATGGTTTCAATGAATGAGTTTCGCCATGCAAAATCTCCGGTCTGGCTGGGGCCAGCAATGGTTTCGATGGAATTCTAGAGCCAATATTATCGAGGTTGTTGTTGCTGTTGTTATCTCTTAACTGTGTCGGTGGTGCGGAGATGATCGATTGGTTCCTTAGTAAGCTCTCCTCGAGAGCCTCAGCAGCGCGGATCCCATCTGAAATCAGTTTGGTTATTTCCGAAGATTTCGTTATTTCAAAACTCAGTTTAGGCGGTGTTCCGTTCATATTGTGATTCTTAATCAAATCGGTTTGGTGCTTCAATAAAAAATTATCGTTGGGGCTGACCTTGGTTTCGTGACGAATCGATGACTCGGCAGCATAGTCCTCCCGGACGGGTGCCGGCTGCCGTAACTCGTGCCGCTCTGAGGCGGCGCCTATACCATCACCAATGCCATCGCACGAGTCATGCACGTGTATCTTCCAGCCCAGGTAACGATGCGTGAAGCAGTGATAGTAAACGGTGTCTGGCGTATTCCTATCGGGCTTCCAGCTGATCACTCCCGGCTCGCCGGCATCGCACTTCAATGTCAATGTGCGCTGGTACGCTCCGAAACTCTGATAATCATCCGCTGGTGGTCCATCTACATCCGGAGTCCAGTTGCATAACCGTCCCACGCCAGTGGGCGTAACCTGACCAGATCTCGAGCGGTGCACACCAGCAAAGATGCGGACGGCCTAGAACGCAGTAATATGAAGTAATCTGGCGCAAACTATAATTGTGGAATGCCCTTACCTTCTTTTCCTCCTCCCGCTTGTGCTCAAAGCCGCCTACTGGATCGTCGCTGATATAGAAGGGGTGGTATTTGGCTGGTATGTCCGGATTGTTGCCGCCCTCCACCACAAAAGTGTAGGTCTTTCCCCTAACCACATGGAGCTCGGGAATCAGCAAACCGTTGATGTACCAGGAGATACCCCAACCCACGTGACCTGCAGAAAGCAATATGTAAGCTAAGAGAGCGATATATGTGTCCTCAGCACTGCTCACCGGTTATAGCAGGATAACCATGCTTGCCACCTGTGGGGCCCATTTGGGCATAGAAGACGCCATCCTCTGGCTCGTGGCATTGAATGGCCGGAATATCCCAGGCACCATTACTGTTCACCGGCCTGGGTGTGGGTACTAGTCGACGTTGCGTGGACAGCGTCTCTTGGCGCCTTTGTGGCGGCTGAGCGACTGTTGTCCGCTTCAGGGCTTGTGGGCTATTGTCATAGAACTCCTCATCGGGCTCAATGCTGGGACGACCCGCAGGCGGATAGCCAGCGCCGCCAGTGGAGCTAACTTGAGTAACTTCCTCCTCTTGTTCGGCTGAGGTGCTGCTGCTGCCTGGCTTAGCACCCTCCGGCAGGGGGCAATTCCATTTGGGCTGGCGCCCGAACTCAATCTGATGCAAATGCTTATTATAATAAGTGTGGAAGGAGACCTCCCTGAAATCATTTAGGGGCCCGATGGCCCACACAACAGACTCCGCGTCGCTCACTGATATCGGCAAATCCAAACGATCTGTGGCAGACAGCGATCGCTGATAGGTGACAATGGAGTAGCCATTCACCATGGCCGCATTGAGTAGCCGGATGGAGTTGGTGTTCGATTGTATCTTAATGTCCGGGCATGCTCCACGACCGCCTGAGCACTGCGCCTTGCCCTCCAGGAAGTAGTCCTGCGCAAAGCCGTTGCCAGTCTCGGGATCCACCCACGCCACGGCGGCATCTGCTCCAATCATCTGGCTGATGTTCTTGTTCGGCGAGATGCCAAAGGACATGTAGTTGTTGGGTTCTGCGAAGAATCGAAAATGGTAGTAGCTAGCTCAGAACTGTAATGCTCTTGGAATCGCAATCAACGAAAGTCGCTCGCCCCATTTCTGGAGGCCAACACAACATGTTCCTAAATGGGTGCCTAACCGACCAGCAACCGGTTGGCAGAGTCCAGGTGAAAATTCCCAGTTGGCATTCTTAGCGGTTCCGAATTGCCAATCCCAGCCACTGCCACACGCAAGAGCCAAGACCAGTAGCATCATAACAGCGAGGCATCCAGCGCGTGCCACTAAAGAAGTATTCACTCGTAGATGGTCATGCACCAAGATTGTGTGTGCCGAGTGCCGAGTGCTGAGTGCTCAGAGCTGAATGCTAAGTGCAGATGCGCGCCATCGGCAACGGCAGCCTCCACTCTGCCATGGCTATTAATTGCCCCATGCCTCGTGCTCCGTCCTCTGTTCTCTGCGCTCTCTGTGCATTGGTTGCGCAATAAACCAGTCGTCATATTTTGCAACTTGTTATTCTACTAACGCTGCGGCCGCTGATCGGTCAATTTGACTGCTAACTGGAATTTTGTTGTTGTTTTGTCTTCGGTGCTCGCAAGCGTGGAGATTCCTTTATTTACCACGCTCAGTCAAATGTCAAAGCATCATAAATCGAATCAAACTTTACTTGCTCTCAATTTATTTTCTAGCCAAAATCTTATTCTGGGCTTGATTCAAAACTGATTCTCTTCAGTCTTCAGGGGAATCAGGGGATTGTTATAAAAAGGGTTCTTAATCTCATTAGGAAAGTACCAAGATAAGAGCTCAATCCATTGTTAAATGGTAAAGTTCAGCTTGAAATGTAAGCAGGATTGCAAAGGTCTAAAACAGGTCCTAGAAAGTAGGACATATATGCAAAAGTAGTGCAGAACTAGGCGGTAGCTCACTAAGGTAACTAGGAATGTGAACACATAAATTGTCTTATACATGGTTCTATAGTTGAGTAAATAATATTCCTATAAAGGAAGTCGTAAAGGTTGTGCGAATTCCTTTCTTTGATCTACGCAGTAAGTCATTCGTTTATGGCTATGAAAATAATTTCATAATGAATCTGTTTTGAATGCTCCCACGAGGCTCTTGCCAAATGAGACGAAGTATTAAACTTAATTAGCATGAGCGTGCTAAACGCCAGAGCTTACTCTGATTTGTTTAGCCACCCATTAGAGCTGTGAATGCGCCAATCAATTTGAATTGATCTGTCGCCTCGCTGATGCCGTAATTCAAACAGTTTACGTAGCGCTAAACATTAAATTGCTTTGGCACTTTGGCCTTTGGGCGAGTGTCAAGTTCGGGGATGGAGACAACCGCAAAATGGTTCCGCATTCAGCTCTGCGCTCGAGACTTACCCAACTTGGCGACCAGCTGCACCACGATGCTCTCACCGGCCACTGCCCAGCGTACTTCGAAGGCCAGGTCATCGTAGAGCACCTCGCAGTTGAGCTTCGACTGGAAGAGAATTAGTTTTGCTTTTGTATTGCAGATAGGCATTGGAATTGGAGCATAATGAAATGAGTGCACGCGTGGAGTGGTGGGGTGAGTAGGCATGAGGGATTACCAGGTTAGGATTAGGAGATTAATGATTAGTCAGCGCTTGCCAAAGGTCAATTTGCGGTCTTTTTAATTCGTTTTGTTTTTGTTGTGTTTGAAAATTTTGCTTTTCATTTTGAAAGGAATAAGTCACAATTTGAATCCGGATTAAAACGTTTGATGAAGCATATACAAAATGAAAATGTTTGGGTTGGGTTGGTTGGTTGGGGAAGAGGCTGACGGGAGGTACGAATACGCAGAGATTTAATTAGTATGGCTGGGCAGGGGATTGTATTTTGTGTATGTGTGTGAGAGTGTAGGTGTTGGGTGTTGCGGGAGTGCGGCTGGGACTGAGGACTGAGTGGATAAGGGCATAGCTGTTGGGTGGACCCAAGAGAGTATTGCACACATTTCATTTTGTATAGGCGCTCAATTCAAAAATACGAAGCAAAGTCTTTTTCAACTCAACAAAACACAGAAGACGACCAATGTTTCAATTGTATATTAAATGTGCTGCACATATATATTTGTATACATTAAATTCGTGAATTCATTGAAATAGTAGTTTATAAAAAATGCACACGCTTAGAGTCTAGTAATTTCAAGAGCAACTCGATTGTCGTTGTTAAATAGATGTTGCACATAAGAATAAATACGAATAGTTTTAGATGTTTAAATAAGCTCCACGCACACCTCAAATGCTTGGCGAGCGCCTAGGGCCATCAGGGCTGCAGCTCGCTGAGTATTTGATTTAACGGCTTCTTTACCTGTGGACTGATGCCCAGCATTTTGAGCGACGGCGGCACATTGAGGCCCTCCGGCAGGCGGACATGGCCAAAGTCGACGGTGAACGCCTCGCACCAGACGCCAAAGTGTCCAATATCGAAGATGGTCAGATCCTCGGGCAGCGTCAGTACGATTGTCTTGCGATCGTAGCGGCGCAGGGGATTCTCTTTGCCATTCTCGTCGGGTATGCGTAGGCCCTCGGACGTGGGACGCTGGCCACGCCCCACCCAGAATTTGGCGTCTGCAAAATTGAAATCGAGTGCCAACGCTGCAGTTCGCCCTTCATTAAGCCATGATTGGTGCCATTCACTCACCTGGCGCCTCGCCGTCGTAGCTGAAGTTCGGCACGAGCAGCGTCTGGGCATCCACAATGACGATGTTGTCGGAGGAGACGCCGTGCACACCTCTCAGTGCGCCGATCTTTTGGGGACGGGGGAAGTCTAGTGTGCTCGGAATGGCGACATCGCCGAAGTTGACAGCGAACTCGTCGCACCACACAGAGAACCATTTCACATCCCGCAGCGTCTTGCCCTCTGGCAGGGACAGGGTAATGTCCTTGTTGCGATAGCGGCGCGTCAGTGCGGTGTTGCCTCCGCGCTCGTCCCTCAGGCGGGCGGCGCCCTCGTTGCTGGGCTGGGCGGTGTTGCCCACGTAGAAGTAGGCTGCGGGCGCTTCGCCATCGTAGTTGAATTTCTTGATGAAAATCGTACGGGAATCTACGGCATAGACGTCACCGGAAACGCCGTGATGCAGTCGTGTCAACGAGCCGATCTTTGTGCCGTAATATGGGTAGGCGGCATCACAACAGTGCTGCAGTGCTGTGTGATGATTTGAGTTTTTTTTAGCGAGAAAACAGAAAACAGAGAACAAAAACAAAAGGCAACGCCGCAAATGTTAGGCAAACCAAAACAAAAGACTTAAGCAACGAACTTGAGTCGACGCCGTCAGCGCTTAACTCACGCGAGCTAAAGCAGAAAGAAAATAATAAAGTAATAAATAAACAGTTCCCTGGCACCACTTAGCAGCCACTTAATTATTCGCATCAAATTTACATATTAACAGCAATTTTCGAGCGACTGCTACAACAACAACAGCAACAGCAACAGCAACGAGAACAACAACAATCACGTCATATTCTTGGCTGCCAAATTAATGTTGAGCAGGCAACAGAATGGATAGATAGATCGAGCAACAGCAGCAAAAATTAGAATCTGAATCAGAATCTGAATCAGAATCCGAATGTGTTGTCTGCTTTTTTTGGGGGCTGCTGGCTTCTTATGGCCGCCTGCGCTGGCTTTTATGGTGATTACGACTACATTGTTAATGCTGCTCTAACGATGCTAGTCATAAACTTTGATAGGGTACAGGAAGTTTTCGCTTCATGCTAAATAAAGCTCCACAACAATAGCATTAGCGCTCAAACAGAGTTTGCGATGCGTGTAACATAGATGCTGATATTAGTTATTTATTTAAACAAAACAGAGCAACGGCAGAGTTCAAAGAGTTTCAGCCGCAGATGTTCCGTGAATCAGACAAAAGAGAATTGCGTCTCCCATTTGGCTTGAAGACTTTTCGCAGATTCTATTTTTAAGCAATGCGAATTTGCAAATTGTTTGCGCGTGTGCGCGAATGTATTTAAAAGCTTCAAATTTTACCTTCACAGGCCTGTGGCCAAACTCAAACATAGCTGCTGCTGTTGTTGTTGTTGTTGTTGTTGCTGTTGTTGAAATTCAATTAATTTTTTTATTATTATTGTTTGCTGGGGCTATAAACACGTTTGGCTCTTGCTGCCACTATCAGGCCAACAACTATGGGCGGCCTCCATGGCCTGCAGTTTTAGACGCGACTCGATTTGGTTATGGGGCTCGGGCATTCGCATTACTGTAGTCGTTGCTGTGGCTGTCGTCGGTATGCCGTGTCGTGGTGCCCACGATCGATACGACTCGTGGCCATGGCAGTTGGTGCTCCAAATTAACAAGATGCCGACAAGTCTTTCCTGTCTGAGCGCAAGAATCTCGGCTACTGTTTCAGCACACACAATTCACACTTAATTGAATCAAAGTGCCGGCTGCGAAATAAGTCACAAATCATGGTCCAGTTGCGATGCCAGCTCACATCTACATATGCCCCAGTGGGGCAATTAGTCATATTAGGTACCTACGTGCATCAAGCCTAAATTGTTAGCTCTTAAAACCAGCCCAGCCTCCGAGCTGCGGCTCGGACTAAATGCCAAAGGTGTAATTAAAAGTTAAATAAAAGCAACAGCACTTTGCCGTCGAGTGTCTTATTAATGATGCTCGGGCCGGAGTTAGACAGAGCCATTAGCCAGCAAGCAGGCAGGCAGGCAGGCAATGTTAGCCTATCGAGTGATCAAGCAAACGAACCCAAACTCAAATCTAAGCCCAGCTGGAACTGGTTGCGGCAATTGCCAATCATTTGCAGCCCGGCCAGCAGCATTTAGCCAATCAATATATATATATTTATTTATATATAAATGATGCTAGTTCACACACACAGCCGGGCACACAAATGGATATATAAGTATATGCATATACGTGTGCACGTATTCGCAAAAACCCAACAAGCAATCTTCAACCTAGAGACCTACTTTCACGTTGCATAAAATCGAAGCGAAGAGGAAGACGACAAAAAATACATCGCTTTTCCATTGAGGCAATCGCCTGATCGGAGGTCTCCGAATTGTATCAAGGAAACGCAGACACATAAATTTATGCTAATCCGTCAGGCAATGCTAATGCAGTCAGTCAGTTGGTCAGCCAGGGAGTCAGTCAGGCAGTCAGTTGGCCAGTTCGCCAGTTGGCCAGTTGCTCGGTGGCCAGTTCAACGGTCAACGGCAATCATAAAACGTGGGCAGACAGTCCAGCGACTGTTGAATATTCATTTGGCATACTTTGCATTCACACTCACACAAAAGATGATATATTTGCGCCGTGTCATTCGCGCATTGTCTGGCCGCCCTCTCGCCATTAAAAGACACATTGAGCCATACGGCTGTGTGTAGCGTGTGTTGATGGTACTAATCTAGTTTTAGTTTTTATTTTTATGTTTCGGCTAGCCCCCAATTTGCATCACAATACGCGTTTGTCACTCATAAATCACAGCTTAGTCTACTTACAGCTCAACGCGGCCAGTAGGCCAACGAGCAGCAGCCAGAGCTTATCCTTCACTGCTGACATGGCTGCCAAGTGGGACTCCAAAACGGAGCTGGGGCGCCTTTGTCGACAAAGTTGGTTTTTGTGTGTGCCTCGTTTTTCAGTAGATCCTGCACACAGTTGTTATAAGACACTGTTAGACACACACACACACACACAGACACAGACACAGACACAGACACTGACACAGACACAAACAAGTTGTTGGGGGTGCTGCACGATCACGACCAAGCGCTATGAACTCCAAAACCGCACTGAAACGACGTTGCGTCTGCGCTGTGCTAGTGAAGAGTTGCGCACCGCATGAAGTTGCTGTCGACGTCAGCAGCGGGCTGGTTTTAGTTGTTGTTGCTGTATCTTACAAGTGCTTAGTTGTTGTTATTGCTTTGGCACCACCAACAGCAACAGCAGCAGCAGCAGCAGCAGTTGTTGATGATGTTGTTGTCGCTGTTGCTGTCGCTGTTATTGTTGCCATTGTCGTCTCCGTCTCATCAGCGTCGTCAATAATTATCGCAGTCAAAGCCCCAACTAAAAACTTCAAAAGGCGCTTGGCCGGTAACTCAATTTTTGCACAGATATTCGTCTGTGACGTTTGTGGGATTTGCATTTTTTCTCTTTATTTTTATTTTTATGTTTTTACAAATTTTATTTTTTATCAATTTTATGTGCATATTCAAATGATATTTTACGCTATGAACTTGTTTCGCTATAAATGCAATTTTTCCATCATTTTTGTATTGAGGCAACAGCATTATTTGTATATTAGTTGCTCAACTCTGCTAGAAACGTCTCGTCATTGGCTCACACACACACACACACACACACACACACACACACACATACAATATTTAAAAAAAAATCCCAACAATTAAATTTGGCATCTGCGCTGTTCCAATTTGGGGCTTTGCGTTATTGTTCACTTACTGGATTAGATATTAGATAATGTGCCTCTATCAATTTCAGATGATAGATGAGGAGACTGACTGAGCGCGAGAGCAGCCGCCTCCAAGTTCACTGCTGGTGGTCGAGCGACTCGTGGCTGGAGGTTGCCCAGCGGCTGCTTTGCACAACTTTCTCGTGCAAGGGTTCGCGAAAGGTCAAGCCAGCTGCTGGAGCCACCATTCGTGGGGCTTGTAACTGGTTGGCTAAGTCGCTTGCATAATTCAATTAACATAAAACTGATTTTTGCGATCAAATCCACACGAGCGTTTTGATCTCCAGCAGAGGCAGCCCCTGAATAGCCAGAGGCACAGCTCGACAAAACTGGCTCCAAATCCTTTGTTCTTGGCCCCTTCTGGTAGTCACGTAAAGTGTGGCCTGTTTACTTTTCGAATGCCTTTGTCTCCATAATCCCTCACACTTATTGGTCGAACAATGGCATTCCGCTCTTTATATATTGCAATTTATTTGCGCATTTCATTTCGACACATTTTGCGCATTTAAATAAATTAACCCGATCACTTCAGAGAACCACACAGCGGGCGGCAAGGTGGCTATAAAGTTTCTATACCCCATTAATTGGCCAAGTTCGGAGTGAACATAAAAGATCTTTTATGTGAGGTGCCTTGCCACAGGGATAGCCATTTAAAGTATATCAATGAAGAAGCGATGGACTGCCGAATACTCGCTCAAATACATGGCAACATTATTTATATATAATCTTTATTTATTTATCTGTCGATCACGTGAACAATGATCCAAGTCAATTATCGATTAAGTATATATATAATACTTTTGTTTAGTCTTTTCTACTTAGCTTTATATATTACCAATTCTAAATCTCTAGTTTCGCTGAACAGAGGTATGGTTTAAGCCGAGGATAGCCACGGCAGAGCTGAGCACCAATATACTCTTTTCAGCTCGTAAAACTGAGCAACATCCTGCTTAAGACTTCAATTTGTATTCAGTGTCCATGTTTGTTGTCCGCGCTGGCACATATCATTTCTGGCATGTAAAAAGAAATTCGTTATTAATTTACGTCTTCTTTAATCTACTATTACGATCAAAGTTAGAAAGCGTTGACACCCCACCGCCTGCTGCCCCGCCCGCGACAAGGGAACGTGGTGAAAGATTTCATTTAAATTTGTAGAAAGTTACCATAAATCATATCTTAGTTACTTTTCTTGTTTCACTTGAGGTTTGATTGACGAGATCATAACTTGCTTGATGAAATGCTTTCGTAATCAACATTTCAACCGAGAGCCGTACGCCAATTCGACGGGCTTTACGTTGCGTGAGCGACTCCTATTACCTGCCCGCAGAGCCAACTATTCCAGTGCGTGCCTTCTCCCATGAGCTTGTACACCATAATTTGAATCGCCTCAAATTAGCTTTGAATTTCTTAACTGACATTGAAGTTCAAGCCAGCGACGACCGACTAACGGCCGCAGCAGCAATTAACATTCAAAATTAAGACGTAAAGCTTCCACATTTGGCTCCCCACTTGCCGACTGATCAGCTCGGCCAAAGCTCAGTCAAGTCGGCCTGGGTCTTGTCTGGCCTAGTCTGGTCGTGGCACTTTCGCAAACATATATATATATATACCAAGTGTGTGTGTGTGTGTAGACACACATATACGTATACAACGCTGGCAACGTGCTGGCCCATAGATTTATTGGCCAAGTATCTTCGCATGCAAATTCACTTCTGCCGCTTGAGTGGATTGATTCGATAATAAAGCCAGAGATTTTAGATTTTAGATAAAAGCAGCTGAGACCGCACGTAATTAGCCTTTGTTATTCCATTTCGATTGTCGTTGCGCTTTTGGTGTAATATATTTATAATGATCACAGTAATGCCCTTCACGCATATATGCATATGCTTATGTCTCTGCCAATTATAATATCTTCAGCAGAATAATGTCTCACATCTCTGAATAGCGCCTATGCCTCGTATACTAAGGATTATCTTCATGCCCAGTAACCATCGAGTGACCAAACTAACAGGGAACCTGCTGAGCCACTCGAAAGACCAACCTCCAACTAAGAATAACAATAAGAGTTTTGCATTGAGACTCCGAATTATGTTAATTGTGTCTTCTATATAGTTTCCGAGATGTGTTAATCTTAATTTCAATCATAATCCTACCTTTATTCAAGTGGCTTGTCAACTGCTTAAGGCATGTGTATTTGAAATGCGTAAACCAAACTTTGGGTATATTGGATGTGTTTTTAAAGATATGCAAGTTTCAATTACAATCAAATACAGAACTATATTTTTAATATCAATGAAATGGGCAATGAAATAACGAACTTAAGGCCATAGAGGCTGACGCGTACAAGGCGCAATCCGATGCACCAATTTGAAGACCAATGAATCCCTCGTCAGGGGATGTAATGATGGCATTCTTAATATTGAGTACTTAAAGGTCCACTCAACCAATAATGGGCTTCATCAGAGCACAAAATGTAGAATGAAAATTCATAATCAATATCAACTTGAGCTTCTTTTCATTCCCAATTGGCAAGCGTTGCCTCTATTGATAATGAAAAGTCAAACCAAACTCAACTAAAAGCAACTTTCAGCTGTTAAATGGGTTGTCAAATAGAGCCGTGTTGCCAGCTCAAAGCTGTTAACCTCTGAAACAAACACCCGCTATATATAAGCTGAATAGCATCAGCTTCTCACTAAACAATTATTTAGTATTCAAATTAAGATTAGAACCTGAATACCTCTACCAGAGTAGCACACTCTTTTCAAACTGCATTGGCAGTGAGTCGCAGCTCACATTCTACAATGATCAACTGAGCAAACTCTGATCAATGACAAATTTCACTTCCTTCTCTGGTCTGGTTTCCTTCCTCTTGCTAGGCAGTCACTCACGCCTTTTGCACTCAGTTCACAGGTGTTGGTGCGTATGGATATCAGGTGGGCTTCGCGTGGGACGTCGCTGCAGCTGAATTGTGACTTTCGAAACTGTTTTCGACTTGGTTGGCAAACAGCTCACACATTCAGCGCGCTAAGGTCAAGCGAATTGCACAAATCCGGAGGGGGCGCGTCTATAAAAAACATCTCTAATCAAAATGGTACAAAATAAATACAAAGCAAACACGCGCAAACACATATCAGTTGAGCGCGTCGCAGCGCCTCAGCTCAGAGTGTTCGATTCACAGATACCCTATATATATTTATGCTATATATATCAATATAACATTTGAATATATATATTGGAATTTATTTTGCATTTATATAGTAGTATTTATATATTATTTATATAGTATAATATCCAATTTTCTTTCCTTACTATAAGTCAAATCTTCAACTGAACCTTGAACCTATTTTTGCTTAAGATATAAATGACTTAATAAGATGGTAAATCCGAACCATGTATAGAGATGAAATCCTGCCCGTCTTGTGTATATAAATAGGCTCATTGGGCTATGTTTTATTATTTATTAATTCATTTTAATGTTGTGATTAAATTAACAATTAAATTGTTTTATCAAAATGTTGCAAATATACAAAAAACCAAACTACGAAAACCAGAGACAAACGGAACTGCAAAGCAGATGAAGTCGAACCACCACCAACTATTGCCTTAATAAAGGTTTTGATGTTGTATATAGCTATATAGCTTTATGTTTATACCTTAGTTTATAAGGTATATACAGGGTATTCCAAATTGGAAAGGCAGCATATTAAATTTGATGACTGCAATGACTCAACGTTTTCTAATCAGACCAGGAGCTGGAGCCATCATCATTAGCAGCAGCTCAGCAGCGGCAGTGGCTGCGGCAGCAGCAAAACAAATTCAAATTTTGCTGAAAAACAAACAAGATTTGGAACATTATCAAATTGTTGTTATTCAGGCAAATCGCGTGTGTCTTCAATTTTTTCTTAATTAACTTAATTAGCCGCACAAAAGAGCTTGGCTTTGTTTCTCTTTCTCTGCGGCGGACGAGAAGAACCCAAAAGCTCTCTGACCTTGGCTTGATCATCTGCTTGTCGTTGCTGTGGCCGTTGTTTGCTGTCGGCGTATCGCAAGCGCGTTGGAGGGGCGTCTATTGGCCCCTTGGGACCTTTCGGCTGCACATTGTTTATGACTTGATTGTTCAGGTGCCGCCGTCGTCATCTGCAATTCAAGGGCACCAGAGCTAACACGGTCATTATGTATGTAGGAGCTGCTGCCGCTGCTGCTGATCAAATTGAATGGCTGCCCGGCGGCCGCAATGATTTCTAATTTAAATTTTTACTACCATGCATTTGCAAATAATGCTAAGACTCAAGACTCAAGACTCAAGACTCTCGACGCTCGACTCTCGGTGTGGCGTGCTTGTTTGCCTTATTTATGGCCAGCGCTAGTGTAATTAATCTTCTGTAAAGCAGTAATACTAACTGCACACAGGCATAGGTAAGTGCACTTGAGCCAGGCCAAGCCAGACCAGGCCAAGCAAGACTTGGCCACAGTGCCACATTATTAGCCACATGCCATTAGTTTTCGCCGCCTCGCATAAATTTACAATTTGCCATTTGGCATGCATTTCCAATGCGACTTTTTATGACATTTACAGCTTTTGGCTGACTTCAGCTGCGAATGTACACATGGCTGTGTGCTTAGTCAATAGCATTATTCAAATTCTAATACCAAGCACTTGCACTTAAATAAATATAGATTCAACCATAGCATATAGACATATAGCACATGCTGTTCGCACGACTCGACCGACACATTCAACTTCAACTTCAACTTGCAATTCGCTTTTTAATTGCGCTCTTTTCCATGCGCATTATATAAACATATGCAGATATATAAACGCCGCTGCTTAACAATAGTTTTCGCATATTTGGGATGAGGAAATCGCAGTTGCAACAGCGACCCACGCATAGGCAGCAATTAACTGTCATATATGACGACATCAAGTTGTAAAAAAGACGCTGCGCATTAGCTAGACAATAAACACATACATACACACATACATATGTACGTATGTATGTAAACATTTCCACAAATGCATGCATACACACACATATATGCATGCATGCATGCACGCATGGCGGTCCCCTGCATGAACACACGGACGGCACGTGAGACACAACTGTTGCATATTTGAGGAAATTTTGGAATTAACCAGAAAATTTCGGGAATGTCAAGCTAAAGTGAAACCAATGTAACATCATTCAGAGATATGTCTGCATAATGAAATAATGACAGTAAGTGACAATCAAGCAGAATTTGTGTAACTCAGAAAGCTCAACTGAACCTTAACAGATCGAGCTATGCTAACGTAGTGATGCCAATTTAGAGCCGCTAAAATTATGTGTATATATATAGACATTTTCATTAATATATCTAAATGTGTTAATGTTGAATATGTTCTTTTTCGTTCTAGACATAGTCCTAAAAAAAGAAATTACAAAAGCTTGGTCATCAGGATAACAATAAAAAAGAAGAAGAAATTATTAAATAAATTTAGTAGAATGGATCACAAAAATGAGATTTGGAGTCTAAATCTATAAAATAGTTATCCCAATGTCTATATATTATTGTTTAACTAACTTGTATAACTGCTGATCCCAAGATAGTAAATTTATAAATTTATTTTCCAGGTTAGATTTAATTCTGTTTGAGTTTGACGTCATTTTGAATAAATACTAAACATAAATATATGTTGGAGACTTACTTTATTTTAAATATAATAGTGAAAAATTTCCTTATTTATAAATAATTTAAAAACACATTCCCAATGATTGGGGGTTTTATAGATTTGTTTATAGAATAAATGTCATTTAAAACTTTTTATAATAAAATGAATATATTTTATTCAAATATATATATATATATATATATATATATATACATATATATATGAATGTATAAACAATAGAAAATATCATGTAAACACACTCAAACACCAGGCAGAGCAGCCTATAGAAAAAACGGCTAAATCTAACTAGAAAATGCTGAACTGGCATCACTGCTAACATAGAGGGAGACCCATGGTAACAGCTCGAAAGGGAGGGCGAGCGAGCGGGCACGAAGCAGAGAGTGAGAGAGAGAGAGAGAGTGAGCAACGATCGAGAACATATGCTAAGAATACACATGTGTGTATAGAGCACCCGAAACGCGTCGTGTGGGAAGCGCATATCAGGCCGAGTGTTCGAGTGCTCGAGTGTCCGACTGCTCGACTGCCTGGCATAGCTGGGTGCTTCAGATACTGTTTTCAAAAAGGCGAAACAGTTTTGAAACGTACGCGAAACAGAGCAAAACGTGCGCTGTCGAACTGTGGAGGAGCGATCGACTGCAAAGTGTACGATATTTGGGCGAGGAAAGCAAACAAGAAAGCCAAAATACAAATTGTTGATTAATTGAAACAACACGCAGTACAAAGCGAAGCACAATGCACAGCAAACTTTTGGATGAGGTATGTACACATCTATCCAAGTCTATTCATCATCAGCCTTAAAGTATTTTCTATGAGAGCCCAAAGTTTTTATTTCTTTGCCGGCTTTTGTGTCTATTTTCGTTGGCAAATGATTTGTGTCCAATTACTTATCGATGGACGCGTTGGGCTCCCACCGAGCTCTTAGTTGTTACTTAGTCATCAGGTCCTCCCCCTGCTCGCCCGTGCACGCCTTTGTCTCATGACCCATGGGTCTATTTACATTCATCTGCATCATAAACATTGGCAGCCAATGCGTCGCCTTTTGGCGTGATTCGCGGAAAGCCAACTGCGGAAAAGCATTCCTTTATTGTTGGGGAACAAAGACTTGGCCCGAGATGGCCAATTGAGGAAATGTTTTAGCGCTGCTGAAAGTGATTCTCCAGCCATTTCGGGTCGGTTCTCAATTATCTTGATTTTGCGGTCAGCCTTGGCCAAATGGCGTCCGATTATAATGCTCGATGAACTGGTTAGCCAGCTCTAAAGACTCTAAGCATATTCATGCATATTCATGCCGCAGTAGAACTCAGCTGAGCTCATCAAAGCGTTCTCAGCCGCTCTTATGCAAGCGCCTTACGACACAGCTCGGACTCGGACTTGTGCAAGTTCTAGTTCAACAAACGATGACTTAACAGCCAGCTGAGCTCGCAGCCAACCCCTGCCCAATCCGCTGAATTGCACTTGCACAAGCAAACTGCTGGCGATTACGGAATCAGCGGAATCTCAAGCTAATTGGCTGACCCCAAGCGTAATTTTCCACGAGCTGGGCATCCTCGCGTTTCCCACTACCCACTTCCCCCATTCCCTTGACACTTGCACGGGCATTTTATTTTGGTAGATTCGTCAAAAGGTGGGGAGGCCGACTCCTCCGATGCTCAGTGCAGGTGTGTAGGTGCCTTTGAATCACTGCGACTATTTATACTCTTGCTCAAACCATTCGAAATTCGAAATATACTTTTTTATTTGATGAAGCTAAGAGAGCGCCCACAATGAAAGCGAACTGTCGCATGCCAAACAGAATTTTGAATACCCTTCTGTGGCACACAATGAAGCAGCAAAGCGCGCACAGATGACAGAGTGACAATACCCCAAGAATGTGTGAATTTTCAATTTCACATTGAGTGATTTCAGTGAATGGGCACGAATTTCTGTTTTGCATGTCAAGTGCCCGACCCCAGGCATGCCTAGAAATTCGTTAATTAGCAGGTGCCGCAGCTGACAGTGGAACACAAGGGGAAGTGGGAGAGACTGAAGGTTGGGTGTACTTATCCCAGGGGAGATAGGGGCAACGGCTGCGGAGCGCGTGTGCCCATTACACAGTCGGTCAGTCTGATAATGTGCGCGGGTGTGGGTGTGCGGGAGAGTGAAGGCAGACGTAGACCAGACGGCGCAGAGATAAGCGTCGCATAGCGCAGAACTTTATGAATCAAAGCGGACCTTCACCCGCTTATGCCCCTCATGTGTGCTTGCTTCGAGTGCTTCTAACTGACTAAATTATTTCCATTGGCAGCTGAACGAGAATGGCTACATTGTCATAGAGGACTTCCTGAAGCCCGAGGAGGTGGACACGCTGTATCAGGCGGGGCGAGCGCTGTGCCTGGATGCGCCGCAGTCGAATCGGAAGATCTTTAGCACCCTCAAGGCGGAGGATGCGCACAGCAAGGAGCTGTACTTCATGGAGTCCGGCGACAAGGTGCGCTACTTCTTTGAGCAGGGCGCCATTGGGGACGAGGGTCAGCTGGTCGTGGACCCGATGATCGCCCTCAACAAAGTGGGCCACGCGCTGCACGTCGAGCACCCGACCTTCAATGCGCTGACCTTCAGCAATCGGGTCAAGGAGATCTGCTGGCAGCTGAACTACAATCGGCCGGCCGTGTGCCAGAGCATGTACATCTACAAGAATTCCGGCATTGGCGGCGAGGTGACGCCACATCAAGACTCCTGGTTCCTGCACACAGAGCCCAACTCGGCGGTGGGCTTCTGGTTCGCTCTGGAGGATTGCACCTTGCAGAACGGCTGCCTGCAGTTCATCAAGGGCTCCCACAAGAGCGGAGTGCACCGTCGCTACCTGCGCAATCCCGACTCAACTGCCTCCGAGCTGATGGTCTACGATCGCGCATCGCCCATCTACCCGCAGTCGAGCTTCACGCCGCTCCAGGTGAGCAAAGGTGAGTCGCTGAAACGGAGCTCCGCTATCCGGCACCAGCTTAACTTGTTCCCATTCCTTCACAGGCACGTGCATCGTCATCCATGGCAACGTGGTGCACAAGAGTGAGCCGAACCGCTCCCAGAAGAGCCGCCACGCCTACACCTTTCATGTGATTGAGACTGAGAACAATGTGAAGTATTCGGAGGGCAACTGGCTGCAGGCGCCGCAGGACAAGCCATTCCCACTGCTCTTCGAGCGCACGGCCTAACGGCCAATCGGAATCGAGATTGCATCGCTGACTTCGGTATTTTTGCTTATAAGATTGAGAGTGAGTTATCTGAATGAATATGATATCGCCATATATTTTAAGTTGTACATGACGCGTTTTGTGAAACTGTAATAAATAAAGCCTAATATGTATTCCAATCTGTGGGCATATACATTATGGGACATAGGTGATTAGAAAAGCCGAACCCTCTGGCTTTTCTTTAATTTTAAACTTAATTGAAATTAAATAAATCATGTTGCCAATTAGATAACTCCAATTAGAAACAACCAACAACTATTGTGTGCAAAAACATCGAAACATAATAATCAGCAGGTTTGGTTCTTAGCTCTACAATGCAATAACATCGAGCATTGATAATGACAACTTTGGTTCTTAACTCTGCAATTACATCGAACCTCGATAATCGAACTAAGCGACAACATCGATACTCGTTAATCAGCATGCTTGGTTCTGAACATTGCTAAGGAGCGACACTGAACATTTCTCGGCAGCTTAAAAGTATGCAATACTTTTTATTTAGAGTAAAAATTTAATCAGAATCATTAAATGTTAAAAAATCATAGGCTAATGCATTTAATATGCATCAGCATATCAAATATCATATATATCTAAGAGCCATTTACTGCAGTTATACATTTCAAAATGAGTGCTTCAAATTATGCATCACTTCTTATAGGTCTAAAAATTTTAAATTTTAGATCAGTTGTTAGAAACTGTTATACATGCAGTATTTAATACTGAAGTACTTGAGGAGCAAGCTATTATTGTTGCAGCTGAAAAGTATGCAATCATTTTTATAATAACAGAATTTATATTTTGTACAAATGTATTCTGTTGCACTGCTTGAAGTTGTCTATTTCTAATAAGAATGTTGCGTTTGCGAAGTGGATTCTTATTAGCAGGTGTCAAGCTGAACATTGTGGATCTTATTTTATAAATATTTATGCATAGTAATTATATTTGTGAAATTAGTTGCTATTTTCCCTCCTTAAAGAGATGCAAGATTCAGCCAAATTATTTATTGATCAATGTGATTAATCTTTGAAGTTCGAGTTCAGGAGACGGAATCAAAGATGAAAGATGTATTTGGCGAAACGAATTTTCATAGTTTCATCCATAAACTATGGAAGTCTAAGATAAGTTATCTAAGTTTCATAGAGAATACTCCCACCAATACCATTTGGCACGTGGTTAAACGCCGTTTACAGTTACAGTTGCAGCTCCAGTTGGAGGCCAGCTGGGTCTTTGCCCAGATGGAGATATCCTTGCTGTCGGTGCTTCCAGTTTTTCTTAAACGAGATAGAATCTGGCATCCTTGCCTTCACTTATAATTAATGTGACTAATTTGTGATAATCGACATGGGAATCTTGTTTATTAAACGGTTTGGCAAAATGAGTAAAGCCAGGGGAGCTCCCATACAGAGCCTTTCACATGTTTCGGCAGCCCAAGCACACACACACACACACACGCATACACACACGCTGAATGAAGTGGACACTTTTTGCTCCTTGAGTCTTTTGTTGTCGATGTTGTTGGCTGCCTTCTTCTGGCTTCTTCTTCTTCTTCTCCGTCTTCTTCTTATATGTGTGTAATGTTCTTTCATGTTGCAAAACGATTTGTTGGGCGCAAGATTTATGAACTTGTTTTCGCTGACAGCCGACAGTGGTTAAGGTAACACACACGCACACACACACACACAGGCGACACTTTGTGTACGTGTGCGTGTGTGCGTGAACATGCCGCTAATTAGAAGATTTTAATTATCTGTTTTCAATCAGCTTCCACTCAGATAATGATAATGCTGCCTTGTTCTCGTTTTTCGTCTCTGGCTTTGGTTTTGTTTCGGTTTTTTGGCTTGCGGCTATTTAAGCCAAAATGCTGTTGACATTTACCGGGTCGTCGGCGACGTCGCTGTCCGCCTGGCCAGCAATTTTGGAAGGTGTTTTTGGTATCACGGCCACGCGAATGCTGCCAATAAGTGCTGTCAAAATGTCCTAAATCGATTAGAATTGATTTTGAGAAGCTCGCTGACAGGTCGGGCGAGCGAACAGGGATAAGCCCCTCCCGCCCACAGCCGCGCCCTGGCTGCTCCTGCTCTGATCCTGTACACAATCACAATAGCGGATTACAGTTGTCTGTCGTGTTCTGCGGCCAGCACGTTGATTGTCGGCCTTTTTGCCCAGTTCAGCCAGCTCGCCAGCTCGCCCGTCAGCTCCCTCGTTGCGTGTTTAAGGCCCAAAAGGAGGCGATGTCGCTGTCATTGACGATTTATGTCAACTGCCGCCGCGGCACAATATTCAAATTCTTTGCATTCACTCATCACTTGTCGTCAGCTCGCTGCCCGCTGCCCGCTGCCTGCGCCCCTGCAGCGTATGGCGTACGGAGCGGCCTGTGGACCGAGCCTGGGGGTTGCCAGTTCGGAGCTGGGGACGGCATGAGCTTTTGAAGCGCTGAGCTGCAAAATTATGTGTCCGGCATCGAATACCTGACGAGGGTTGCTCGATGGCTCCCACAATCTATTTGCCTACAGCTGCAGAGATACATAAGATCTGCATCTATCGGCGCGACAACTCGCTATGCTGACCAGGTGCGCAGTTGAGTAGCTGATGCAGCTGATACTCAGCTGACTGCTGAACTATTCTGAACTATTGCAAATATAATTCGATTATGGCTCACAAATGAGTTAAGCTTGTATAAAGACACTATATATATTGCAGTGTTCACTGACATGTCTGCAATACAGCTTGATTCATTATGATACTTAGTTTCTAATCAGTTATTCAAATGCTTTTCAGCTTGAAACTGAGTAGAAAAACTTGAGTGGCGCGTGGATATAATGGGAGACTGCACAACTCAATAGTTGTCATAAGCAAATCTCTTGCGACAGAGATCTTTTGAGGCGCGAATCAAAAAGGTAATTGTTCCTGATAGTTAAGCAGTTCATGAACGATTTCACTTGCTCATCGAATGGAACTGGAACAGACTTCCTCTATTAGATACACACATACCTAGCGCTGTCCTAGGTATCTGAGTGTAAGCAGCCTTAGCGGAACACTTGCAAATCCCAGGCTTGTAAAAGACTTGTCAAAGAAAGTAATAAATACATAAAATTTAACTAACATCTAACTCTCTAATAGGATTCAGTGAAGTCTTCAATTTATTTACTACGCCTGGGCAGACGCCCCAATGCACTAGCCAGACGGCTAATTAACAACCCGATTCGAAGAAGAAGACTTAAAAGGTACCATCCACTGGATCTTCCAACTAGGAAAATTAGCTAATTAATTTAAGCTTATTTTTATATCTTTTAAAATAATAATAATAAATAGTTAAGCAATAGTTAAGTAACAGTTAAGTAATCACATAGTGAGCTGTCATTGTTTTCCCCCTAGATTTAAAACTAGATTAAGTTGCCATATTAGGTAGTAGAAAAATAGTTTAAATAAAATATACACATTTTTAATCTATATCGAATCTTGCATCCAAAAGTATGCTATATTACATATAAGCTGAGCTCGTACATAACATTTGAGCGCTTTTCTCTAATAACTGCCGATCCCGCAGACCTCATTCTCTGACCTCTCCCAGTTGATGCTCAGATCACGCCATGCTCAAAAGAAGAGGTTCAAGAGCAAAGTCAGATGAGTTAAGGTCAAAAAATCTCCATTTGTATTTATTTGCTTATTTTCATTTATCTTTGTCATTAAATACCCATAGGTTTGTCTTCTGCTTACTGAAACGCAACCTAAGCTAAGCAGAAGACAATATATATATATATATACATATATATACATATATATATATATATATATATATATATATATATTATATATAGCAGACGTAGGAATAGGTTAGAAGAACATACAGTTATAGGCCTTAACTATGGCAGATAAAGTTGAAAATGATATTTGATATATTTAAGGTCTTATATAGGCAAGTCTGCTAGTGTTTGCCGCCTCCATATTATGCTCTGATTTTGACTGTCCGTCAGTTGTAACTTGTCAAGCTACCCTCGCTCAAGCCAAGTGGTATTTCTGTCTAGTTAACTCGCAACACGTAAATTGAATTCAAAAACAAAATTTATTTAACTCTAATGGATTTGGGCATCGCGAGTGGTTGCCCGAGCTTTGCCTTTGGCTTTGCCTTTGCCCTTTGCGCGCTGTCTCCGGGTGTCCGCGTGTCCGCCGGTCTCTTGTTCTCCTGTTCTCCGCTTTCCATTTCATGTTTCGTTTCTCGCACGCCTTGCGTCGCCTTTGTTGTTACTTTGATTTGACAGGATTCATTGTCTCCGCCACTTGAATGACTTCAAGCTTACGCGCCGCAGTCGCAGTCGCTATCTCAGGCGCTGTCCCAGAGTTAGAGTCAGTCTCGGGCATAGCCGCATTGTCCGCGTCGTGGAATCCATCGTCGTCCGAGCCTGAAGCCAATGCGTATTGACATTTTAAATGCGTCCATCACATTGGGTAGACTTTGGCTTGGGCCTGCGCCTCATCGCCTGGGTGCTCGCCGCTCGCTGCTCTGCGTGCTGACGGAATTGATTTAAATATATTTCTGCCCCAAGGGGCCGCAGTGCCACGGCCAGGTCGCTGGGCATTTTGTTTTCTTTTCGGTGGGCATGGGCAGTAAATTGGTTGGAAGCTGCAGCGGCAGCGGCAGCGGCAGCGGCAGCAATGGAATTTATAAGTGACGCGCGTTTTGGACGCTTTGATTGACTTGTGTCACTTTGTCTCATTTGTCAGGCGAACGCCTTCATCCAGTTGCTGGCGCTTAAGTGTCAGGTGTCTCATTGGGCACTCAATTGAAATGTTCGGCATCAATACGGAAGGCCGGGAGAGGCACGAGTCGGCTGGCACCCAAGGCTTTTGTCCAAGCCGACTGACGTGCGCCTACATTCAAATGCCCATCAAAACATTATGCGGATGAGCGGCCACCGAGGCGGAGGCAGTGGCAGCGCATCCTTTTGGCAATATCCTGCCGCAAAATCCCAACTGCGGCCCATACATGCGGCTTATGACAGCTGTGCGTATGCGGGAGCCGGCCGGCACAGGAAATGTCCTGCCTGCTAACCGGAGATATGTTTCATATCCTGAAACACGTAGCCGCCTGCCGTGGGAGATCCGCATTCATTTCACAATTGAATGCCGCAACTCAGGCCCTGTGACAGCCAAGATTTGTTTGTTTGCCCCGCCCACTACCACGGCCACCCGCCCGGGCAGCAGCTCTTAGCCGAGTCGAAAGGGGTATCTGTCCTGCTAATGCGCCAACAAATACGTGGCTCAATTGCGTTGGCTTCGACTGAATGCTCCACGCTGCAAAGTCCTTGCCATCACAGCATGACAGCGGATTCTACAGCTCCCTCTGCTCCCCTTTGAAAATAAGTATTGGGCATTAGCCCTAATCAATGTTGCCATTGGACTCTCATTTAAGATATTCAGAGGGCGGATGTCCGACTATCTTACGCCTAGTCATATATTCTATGGGTTGAAGTATGAGAAAGATATGGATGAAGAGACAGAGACAGAGACAGAGACAGAGACAGAGACAGAGACAGAGACAGAGACAGAGACAGAGACAGAGACAGAGACAGAGACAGAGACAGAGACAGAGACAGAGACAGAGACAGAGACAGAGACAGAGACAGAGACAGAGACAGAGACAGAGACAGAGACAGAGACATTAACAGAGAGAGAGAGAGAGAGAGAGAGAGAGAGAGAGAGAAACAGGTACACAGAGAGAGGAAATAGAGAGAACTATAGAGAGACAGACATATATAGAGATAGGGAGAGACAGAAAGAGATAGGGACAGATCACGCATAACTTGTAGACCATAAAAGCTCAATTTGAATATAGTTAGTATTTTTGCCGCCTTCTCCAGATTACTAAATTAATAATTTGTAATCAACGCTGAAGTCTTGGCATTTGATTCATAAATTCGGACTAATATCATAAGTCGTGATAGTAATATGAGAATTTTTGAAAATCAGACAGACGGAACTATAGTTAGTGTATTTCCCAGTCAGATATTCTCGATTTTTGTTTGCTTTAATTTTGAATTTTTTTAAATTTTAATTTTAATGAGAACAATGATTATGCCATTTACATAATTGATTTAAAGAGATATAATTTTAAGTAAAAAACTTTATCATAGGTGATCGATTTATCCGCATGGGAAAATATGTAATAAATATTTATATACAAATATATTATATAAAATATTATATTATATACAAGTAAGTCAGGTCTCATCGAGACTTTAACTATCTCCAATACAAAATCTGATAATAGAAATTCTTCAGTTCGACTTGGGCAAAGTGAAAACTTCGAATTTGCATTTTATGATGATTAATTTGTTGTTCGTTTGGCATTATAGATTCACTTAGATATATAGAGTTGACTTTCGGCTGGGCTGAACGCCCTGAAGACATTATCGTTTGTCAATTAGCACAATCACAATTATCGAAAGGCACAGCTCAATAGCTGGGGAATAACGAATGGGGGATAGTTTGCAGGAGCTGTTTCCATTTCTTTAGCAGCTCCAACTGCCACTGGAACTGCAACTGCGGCTGGTACTCGAAGGGGAAGAGGAAGTGCTGGACTCGATGACTACTCGCTGCAATTATGAATTCACCAAAAGCTGGCGCACTGAGGCCAGCTGCTGGCAGATAAGTCGGATGCTGTTGCAACGCCCAGAGGTGTAGCCAGCTCAATTGCAAATTGAAAGCCAAATGTGAGCGGCACCGACGCCCCCGAGCAACACGCCCATGCGCTTGGAAACGGTTGCTGGTGGGACTGAGGCTGGCTGAGAGCACGGCTCTGTGGCATTTGCCACAATTGCCAGGCACTTTGTAACTGTCGGCGGCTATTAAGAGGCTCATTTTTTGCCCCTGCCGGAGCGCTATGCGCGCCGGTGTTGGCATGCAAATCCAGAGCCAAAGTTGCTACCGGCAATTGGCAACGTGCAACGGGCAACGGGCAACGGGCAACTGGCGGCAGCTGTAAACTCCTTGCGCCTTGTAACAATGTGGCCAAAAACAAGAGCTGATCTTTGCCAGTTGCGTAATTTGCAAAAGGCAACAACAGCGTCGGGCTACAAGCAGCTACAGCAGCTACAGCAGCATGTGGGTTAGCTTGGCGGCTGAGTTTTTGATTTCTTTCAAATTGGCAACCGCCGCGCAATCAACTCGACCAATCCAACAGAGCTGCCCACCCCTGCCCGCGCGCACCGCTGCCCCTGCGCGCTGCTGGCCAACGGCCTCTTGCCTTTTGAATTGAATTCAAATTTCAATGCAATTTTGCATATCCAAGCGCATTATAGCCGCTTGCCAACTTACTCTTACTCTTACACTCCCGACACAAAGCCTATTGAACTGTGAGCCATTGGGAGCTTTTTGATCTGCCGCCAGCGGAACGGGCGGAACATTCGCTTTTGTGCCCAGGCGAGATTGAGTCTGTTTCGACTGACGTTCGCCATTTTGCTGAGGCCTTGCAACTGCCATCTGCAATGCGCTGCAACTGAATTACGCAGGATCCGACAGAGCGCTGAGCTGCTCTCCTCGAGATGGACTGTGAATGTCGCGAATTGCGACTTTCGGTCAGACCCAGACCCAGACGCTAACAAACAGCCATCGACGTGGACATCAGTTGGCCAGCGATGCATTTGGCTTTTCGTGGAATCAGAATATTGACATTTTTGTACAGCAACAACAGCATTTGCTACATTTCTGAAGGAACCACTTCCAGTATTCGGCTGGCCTGCCTCCGCCGAGAAGAGAACAATGGCCAAATGTGCCAGAGTGGGCAGGCATCATGTGGAGACAAAGCTTGAGCTCAGCTTCATCTGGGGCTGGGGCTAAACTTGGAAGCAGCTCTGCGCCGTTTTGGTCTCGTTTAATGCCGCCAATTGAGGCAGGCTTAAGTTTTTTTTTCTTTCAGCGAAGCTGTTAAGATGCAGCCGGATTGTGCTAGCCAGACCTTCGCAATGAGTTGCAGACTTAGAGAGTGTTTAAGACTGATTGATTAACACTGATTAATATAGTTCAACTAGTTTTGACAACTCCTTCATGACTGCTATGATTTTCTTAATGATCATTAGACCTACCAGATAGGGAAATTTAATTTAATTTAAAATAATAATTAGACTAAAATCGATTGTAAATAAAAATGTAAAAATTTTATTAAGAAAATGTAAAGTTTATATATAAGCGCCGTTTTAACTGAAAGATGGCAATTCCTGTTATTCTTATATGTCATAAAATTTGTTTATTTTCTTAAGGCAGATCGTAAATAAAAATAAATATAAAAGAAATTCTTTATATAAATGAAAATCAAATCAAAATCAAGCAAAAGTTAGCTAAGTTATGAGCTGATTCCCATCGTCATCCAACAACTACTTTCAGCTATATATCCAACTGTCTCTAGTTAGTCTGGTGCACTAATGGACCCGCTTGAGCGTAGGGCATCAACAATTGCTGCCGACAAAAGTGTACGGCGGGCAGTTGGTACGAGTACCAACATCATCGCCGTCTTCGTCTTCGTCGTCGTCGTCGTCATCATCATCGATGTGTCGGCGGCTGTTTGGGCAGCGCTTTTTGTCGCTCCCAGCGGCTGGCGTGGCTGCTGTTTGCGTCTGGTTGGTCGGTTGGCTGGCTTCGGCCTGTTGCCTGTTAGTCAATGGAGTCATGTCCATGTTATAAGCACTTAATCTGATCTGCACAACTGGCCTTTGTTCGCGCAGGCTGCCCGCTAGAGCTCCTTTTCTCTGCTTTTGTTGGGGCTAAATTATTTGGCGACTTTGACCTTCGGCTGCGACTAATTTGTTGAAGGCGAAGCTGAAGCTTCACATCAATTAAAAGCAACGCATTTGACTGAAAGGCTTCGGACCCTACTCAAGATGTCTATCTGTCTATTGGAAAGGCTCGGGAAAATCGGCGCAGGATGCCGAGGAAGTCGTAAATCGCCTAACAGTTTGCCCCCAAAACGCAAATCGGAACGCCGAGCTGCCTTGCCGGCGTTTTATTAGTATTAATTTGTGTGTATTTTTAGTTTATACAGACTGCGGTAGGTTAATGGCTCGCTCAAGTGCCCGCAATGCTTTCTCTGCGGCTCGCACATGCTGCCGGGATCTGCAGATACGCCGGGACCACACAGCGTCGCCGCGGTGCAGGCACTTGTGTTATATGTCACACGTAAACAGGCTGCGGAGGCGGCGTGGGCTATCAAAATATTTAGAGAACGGCGAGAGGCAGGCCGAGGCTGAAGTGAAAGTAGTAGTCAAATTTGAGATGCGCAGCAGGAGCTGTCTAATCCCAGCCAACAGCAGGCGGCATTCGCCTCACAATTGACTTTTGCGGCCCGAGCACAAAGGCAAATCCGCAGCGACAACTGCGACGACAACAGACAACAGACAACAGATATCGGACATCGGACATGGGACAGAGGACAACGGACATCTTCCATTGGTTCCTTTAGCGCATTATTTCACTCTTTGCGCTGCATTTGCATATCTGGCCAAGTCGCTCAGCCACCGCTGCAGTTTGGCTAGCACTTTGTGGCCAAAAGCCAAAAGCCGCTTGCCGTTGCCGCTGCCGCTGCCGCTGCCGCTGCCATGGCCATTGCCATTTCGTCATGCTTGATTGTTGAGTGCTCCTTTTATGAGTTAAGCTGCTGAGCTGAGCTGCTCAGCGGTTGAAATTCGAAGAAAAGGCCCAGCCAACGCTGCACACTGATTCCAAAAGTCCCAAATTCAAAACGAAATCAAAAACAAAAATAGCAAAAGAATGGTAAGCATATCCGCATACGAAAACAAAAAAATGTGTAAATATATTAAGATTTGAATGTAGGCAAAGGAGCTGAAAGAGGGGCTGAGACCGCGAATGAATTGTGGAAGAGGAGGTGAGGATAGCATATTAGATAACTATATATCTATATATCTATATAAGATTTAGTTCATACTTAGACTTAGTAAATTTCTTATAATTCCTCTTTGGCCATTATAAATTTAATCTTAATGCCAATCAAAAAATTTAATTTGTTAATAACCTAAGCGGAAGAAATATTAAAAATATTCATATTAAAATAAATAAAATTTTGTATTTTATGCTAAATTTGTTATATTAATAATAATTATGATTTTATATAGTCAGTAAACATATATTAAAAATATTAATATTAAAATAATAATGAATATATAATAATAATAATATTAAATTTGATTATATATTTAAAAAAAATAATAATAATAATAAAACATATTTTAAAAATATACTAATATTATAATATGTATTATTACACATAATTTTGTATATATTAATATTAATATTGTATTTCCAATAAACAAAACTATATTTCTTTTTTTAAAGGACTTTGGCCTCTGACATTTCAAGTACCAAGTGGCTGTGGCGGCATTGTGCTGACCACTGTGGTCAGTCAGTCGGCCTCTGCTCGTCCTGATGCCGTCGTCCAGTTGCCCAAATAAGGTGCAACAATTGCGGCAGCCGCTGCAACTGCAACTGCAACTGCACCACTGAGCGCGGCAGAGGCCGCCAGTGATGGCGCGGCGACTCCTTTGTTTGCTTCGTTGACGAACGACTGCAATTTATTTGTATTGTTGCATTGCCGGCATTTGGCAATGCATTTTTGATTATGTGAACTTATTTCCGTGGCATATCAAAAAGCCTTGCCGCCGCGACTTTTGCAGCGATCGCGCGCAGAGCCCAGCGGTGCCACCCCGCGAGTGCCCCACCAAGAGCCAAGAAATAGCTAGAAATTGCTGCCCCAATTTGTTCTGCATGCACGCGCCTTTTTGTTTATTTATTTACATTCGAGAAGTCCGCCAAGCTTCTTGCTCTTGCTCATGTTGATTTTAAGTGGTGGCGCCAATGGCCACAGCGCCAGCCAAGGGCCTGGGTCCCGGACAGACGCCCCCGCCCGCAAATCCGCCGCCACTGCCATGTCCTCCTCTTCCGTGGCAATAGCTTTCGGCTGCACGGCGCATTTTTGTTTAAACATAAATTTTTCATTTTTTTAAATCAATAAAGTGAAAAGCAGCGAAGCCAAACAACGCCACGAGACCAAAGCCACAACCACAATTGTTTAAATATACCACTGAGTGTGTGTGTGTGTGTGTGTGTGTGTGTGTGTGTGCTTCTAATTGAGCTTGACTGAAGTTATATAAATAAACAAATCAGTCGCAGTACTGCCTGCACTGTTGCCATCGTCATCGTCGTCGCTGTTTCATGGCCTTCTAATCTCTAGCAGATGGGCGCTCTGGCTCCAGTTGTGGATATCCGATGTGCGTCTCTTGTTGCAAACATAAACAGAGCAATGCTACAAATTAGCCAACAGTCCATTCGCAGCTCATGGCTCATGGCCCATGGCCCATGGCTCATTGCCGATGGCTCATTGCCCATGGCTCATCGCTCACAGCTCCAGAGTCCAGGGCGTGAGACAACTTTGATAGATTTGCTGCTTAGTGATTGATTGCTCGGTGCACTCATACCTTCAATTGATATATCTGTCGAGCGATCTGCAGCAAGTTGAGGAGTTTTTGATTTGTTTAGACGCCACTAGAATCGTGAAAGGCGATCTCAATCACTTCGAGACAATTAACTAAAACAATCAAACTAAATGATGTCTGCAGCAGATCCCAAGTATATATTTAGTCTATATATATATTCACGATCCACGCAACACTATTTATTTATTTAATATTTTTTTGTAAGTAAAATATCTGCAAAGTTATAATTGATTATGACTTACACATGGTTAGAAAAGTAAATAATAAATAATGATAAATAAATAGACAAAATCGCAATTGATTATGGAGATTGCATAGGAACATAAATATTTGTATAGTATATATGTATACATAAATAGAAAATAAAATGCCGTTAGCATTATGTCACTTAATCATTCTGTTCGGTATTCATAATTGGAATGAATACAGCTTATATCTGGACTGATTTATAAGGCCAATGCTGTAAGGCGACATCTCCCACCAGATGCCACCTTCAAACTGGCTATTTATTAATGTGGACGTAAGCAAATTCCACATTTCTTAGGAATCCACTCAAATTCGATGAGGACTGTGTCTCCGACGACTGTGGCCCCAGCACTTGCAGCTGTGCTTTCATTTTCCATTGCAGAGCCTGTCAATTGGCGTGAGTGACAGTTGAGCAATATGTAGCCATGGCGTGGCTATATTGTTCTTTTCGAAGTCGTGTAGTACTTGCTTTGGGAACTGCAGAGTTTCGGGTGCGAGATCGAGCTCGAGTCTGGGGCGAATTCCAGTTTCTATACCACTGCCACCTCCGTACAACGTGGCATAATCATAGCGTAACGTTTATATGCGCAATTTATCAATTTTTTAGCGCCGGGGTATTTATCAGATAATTGCTGTTTACACACACTCGACCGAACAGCGCACAGAACTGGCCGGGCGTGTGTGCATGTGAAGGAGTGAGGGGCACGAGAGTCGGGCAATGGGAAAACCGCAAAATCATCGACTCAGTTGAGTCTTGGGGGCACTAAATTGCAACAGCAACAAGAACACGATAGTTAATTGGCCCAGAGAGCAGATAACTGACAGCTAAATTGCAATATCGCATTGCGTTTTGTTGGTTACTTAAGTTTACTTTACTTTTAGCCTTTATTGTGTTCGACCTGCTTGGGGCTGAGGCTGAGGCTGGTGCCTGGTGGCTGGTGGCTGGTGGCTGGGGTCATTTTGATTGAGCACAGCTGGTAATTCAAAGTGATTCGATGCCATTCAAGGCGATTCGAGTTCGATTGAATACGCTCCGATTCATTCTGCGCACTTGTTGCATTCATTTTGCATTCAAAGCTTATTCGCCGCCTTTGCCATCGCAGCGCCAATTCCCATGCGCGGCGCGCAAAAGAGCAGGCACGCCCCACGCGCACCGCCAGCCAATCAAAACGGTCGCCATATTTGAAGCGAGCGAGCGAACACACCGTTGAGCAAGCGAGAGCGAGAGAGAGAGAGCAACCACCAAGGCGAAATCGAAATGAATGCAGCAGTGGGGGAGCGAATTTATTGTTGCTGTCGTTGCTGGTGCTCGCCTGCAGGCTGGCTGAGGCTGGGGTTGGCCTGTCTATTTTTACTGCGTAGTACAGCTACACGCCGCTTGGTGGCGCTGCTGCGTGTGGGCTGCTAATTAGCTGGTTGTCTATGTGTATTGTTGCAGCAGGCGGAGCAGCTTAAATTCTACTTTTGGGTACGCACCGCGGCGTGGGCCCTAAAAACTGTCTAACGAAACACTCAAATGCAGAACGGCCATAAAACGCGCGCTGTCCATCAACAGCCAGCAAAAACGACGAAAAGAAAATAGCAAAAACAAGAAAAAAGAAAGAGAGAGCATAAGAAACACTATGAAACAACAGAAAAACGCAGCCTGTTACCGAAGCTATTTGAAAATTAACTACTTGAGATGTGTTTTGGCGATAAGTGCGCTTACACGAATGCTTACCAGCCCTGATGATTAATTGCGCCACTGACCAGCAACAACAATAGCAGCAGCGCAGCGACAACAACAACAACAACAATAATAATATGGCAGGCAGCTGTTTTTTGCTGTGTGGGGCAGCCGTCTAAATTAACTTGCTAGCGGGGCCAACGGGCAGCGGGCAGCGGGCAACGGGCAGCGGCAATCCAATGCAATGCAATGTTATGTTGAATGCAGCAAATGTCTCATGTCTTGCTGGCTGGCAACATGACGACAACGTTAAGGGCCCAGACCGGGCCAGAGTCGGCCTCGGTCCCCGACGGAGCATTCGAAACATGCAAAAAATGTTACGCCATTTACGGGGCTCAACTACCCCCCAAAAAATAGGGTCAGGCAACGAGTTGGCGGTAGCTCAGCAGGTCTGTCCATTGTTGCGTGGCGAAGGCTCATTGGCCCAGACCCGAACCCCGTAAACCCACACACACACACAGACACACAGCCTAGGCTCCCCCACTCGCATAACTCAAAAGAGCGCGCACACCGTTAGTTTGTTGGCTGCAAAATGCGAAAATTGCATTTGCATATGGACGCAAACAAAATGCTTGGAAAAGGCCGAAAAACAAAAAACTGCGCCCACTTTACGGCAATGGTGGAGGCAATGGCAATAGTATAATGGTAATGGTAATGCTAATGGTAATGGTAGCATGCATGCATGCATATAGGAAATGCAAAAGATTGCTATCGTTCGAGCCGACTTCGCTCGGCCTGGGCTGGGCTGCACTGCGCTGGGCTGGGCCTGGCTGCAGCGCGGCGCAATGAACGACGACACAATGGCCGCCGGAAGTGATAAATTAAAATTATTTTTCGCAAGATTTTGCCCCAATCGAAAGGCAGCCCCCTTCGCCCAGAAGCGGCCATTGCCTACTTTTTGCTACCGCTGCCAGTGCAGTAACCGTCCGCAAGATACGCCAAAGACGCTTTGATTTGATAACAGAGCTGCTACTCGATACCTGCAACGTACGTATGTGTGCTGGGCGGCCTTCTGCTGCGTGTGTTGCGCCGTCCGCAGCGCAGTTGGGGTTGTTGCATTTTTCAAATATTTTTATGCACTGTCGCACACTGCGAATGGAACTTTTCAGCTTTGCATATGGGCGCAGCGAAGGAAAAAACATTTCCTTCAATTTTCAAATTGTTGCAAAATTTTCAGCCATTCAATGAGATGCGAATTGCATTGAAATGATTGGAAAAATAAATAAAACATTGTAAAATATAAAATATAAGAGAAATGGAGGAGAGAGATGTCGATTTGTATTTAGCAAACACATTTTACGAGAAATAAATTTTGGCAACAGTTTGATGCAATTTATTTGATTAAATTTAATGTCAAATCAGACTTTTGATGTGCTGGATCAGAATCGCTTCAGGTTTTCAAGACATTCTAGCCGAAAGTGATCAAAATTACATGTTTTGTCGGCTGCATTTGATCTTCTGAAACATCCAATATAGATTTATGGAAGTGCTTTGCCTCCACTTGATAAAAAAAAACTCATTTTAAATAAAAATAAAAATTATGTGGAGTTGAATGCTGATGTGGATGAATGTGGATTGTTATTCTTGATCAAATATTTATTCAAGTATCAAATTTGATAATCGATAAAGGGTTTTCTTCATAAACTTTACAAGCTTACAAGTTTAAACTATTTGAATTATTTAAAACAAAGGTTTTTTGTTTGTTCTGATTTTGCTTCCTACAAAACCGGTATTTAAATATAGGCAATAAATACAGGCTTATAGATATTTCAAAAGTATGCTTTAATAGTCAATAAGACTTTATTAATATACATATAAATAAAAATGTTATTAGGTTGGTATTTAATATTTAATTAAACTTTGTGATTAATTATTATATAATAATATTTATCTTTCAATTAAAAGAATTTCCTAACTTCTGTTTTTTGGTCTTGCCAAATTCATAAATAACTATATTAAGCATTTTAATAAATTTACATAAATCCTACTAAGTTCTCTCCACATTCTCTCTATTAATTTAGATTTGATATAGATAGAGTAGTCTCTCTTTGAGCGAGGTGCACTTGGTCCATTTGCGCACGATGGACAGTGGCATAAACTACAGAGCAGTCATGCCTGGGTCTTAGGCACAGCCTCTGCCTCGGGCATTGGGTCAGTGTCAGAGTCGGAGTCAGTGTGGCCAGGAGGAGAGCGTCGCCTTCTGGGCTGGCACCAGAGCCAGTGCCAATGCCAGCCCCTGACCCAGGTGCCGACTGTCGCCTAATCGCAGTTTATATGCGCTTGCTGTGCACACCTTCTGTCGACTTAGAGTGCGCTCATGGTGCAGGAGCGAGATTCAGTATTGTCCGAGAGGCAGCAGCCCGATGGCTGCGCAGGCGCAGGCGCGCAGGCACAGGCTGGCTACATAAATTCGTCGATTTAAGTGCCCCATGCACAGATTGCACAACAACAAGAACAACAACAGCTACTACTACTGGACTACTGACTACTGACTACTGCTGCTGCTGCTGCTGCTGCTGGCCAGCCGGCTGACGAGCCTGACCGGCTGTTCGGAGTTTGGGCTCGGTTGGCGCATGAATTTATGGCACAGCGTCACATAACTTTGCTGGCGCGCGTAACAAATTGCCAAGGAAGTAACGAGATTTAGTGGAAATTGTTTAATTGTGAATGCAGATACAGTCGGCATTGGCATCGCGGACGCCGACGCCAACAGTGACGTCGAGGCGACAAAATACTCGTACTTGTTGCTGTGGCTTGTCGCCTTGGCCACTGGCCACTGGCGACCCTTCGGCCCGAAACGCTGCATAAATTAGGCTTAAGTCTAGCAAATTTATGCCTTATGAGTGTCGCACGAAATGAAGTTGTTAGCCGGGGCAACATTATTCCGACTCCGCCTTTGTGTGCATGTAGTTGGAGGATAGAGCTTGGAGCCGGGTCTCCTCAGCTTCGGCCTCTGCCTCGCATAATATACGATTTGATTTTTCTTTAATTTTTATGGCTGGGCGTTTGTCACCGCAACGTAGGTGGCTTGTAAATTGAACGTTCAGCGACATGCCGAGAGTTTTCCTTGAGACTTTTCTCATCCTTTTTTCTGGCTCTTGCCTATGGCCTATAGCTTATTTATTTTTATTAATTACTGCACATTTTCCGTGTGGGCCGGCGCTGGGAGCGCACATTGACATAAATTGCGTGTTGCTTGTCCAATTTTTGCTTGTCGCACAGCTGCATAGTTGCCCAGTGCCTGTGCCGGTGTCAGTGCCGATGCACAGCGAGCCAGCGAACAAATGTTGCCCAGCTCATTTGCTTCAATTCCATTATCGCCTTAATTTTTTATCGTATCAAAGCGCAGGGCGAGCTCGGGCGATCGCCGGCCCCACCATGGGTCCTCCACATCAAAGGAGGATGCACGGCACAGTTGGCGGCCCACAGCAGGCAGCAGTCACTCATAAGGCCAACACGCGAGCCTCTCGATCGCTTGCCAGCCCCCATCCCCCATCCCCCATCGCCTCTCCCTTATTCCCTTGGCCCTCCCGGCCAAGAGTCTTGCTCATTTTGTATAAATGGCAATGGAGCAACAGCATGACGTTATTCAGCCTTAAATTATCATATGGCCACGTCCTCAGCCTCAGCCTGAGACTGAGACTGAGACTGCGACTGCGACTGCGGGTCCGACTCGGACTCAGATTCGGACTGGACTGTAACAACAACAACAATCGTTGGTTGGTCGCCAGGAATCGGAGTCCAGCCTTATTATTGTAGACCTCTCTCTTAAAATCGCGCTTCCTGCTGTGCGCCGCATTTACGTTCGATTTTTAATTTGAATAGTGCGCGTCGTCCTCTTTTTTATATTTTATTCCCTGAGTCGCCTCACTTCGCGCTGCTTTTGGTTTCTCTTTTTTAATTATGAGGAAATAAAAAAGAAAACACAAATTAAATAATATTAATGCATTTGCGATTTTCGATTTGAATAAATTCCTTTTATTCTGCGCTCTTCCGCCTGGCTCCGCCCTGCCCTCGCCGAGGCACCCGAAGCAGAATGCCAAAGCTGACAGACTTTGTCGGGCTAGCTGAAATTCGTATCCGTTATGTGTAGATGTTGTCGGAGAAGCTTATCTAAACTATTTATTGAGCTCTGCTGTCGATTTTTAAATTGTATTCATTGGGAGTGTCTGACTTAATTGTGCGAGTATGACAGCTTAAGTTATGCCCCCAAAAGTCAGCAGCAAAGCAAAGTCGGAGAGTTTTCTTAGGTCTTATCTTGCGATCAATCCCTCGTAATGAAATATTATTATAAATTATTCATCAATTCAAATTCATATAAATAGCTTTTAATTGAGTGATTAAAACTTAAATAAACCTAAATCAACAAATTATTTAAAGCCGTCTTAAGAAAGCCAGGCAAAAATCATTTTTTGATTAAATTAAAAGCATTTGGTTAAGAAAAACTTCGGGCTAAAATAGTTTTAGAAATGTTGCTGTTATGTAAGATCGATTGCATAAAATAACTATAAAGTCGTTGCTTAAGAGTTTTAGTTTTAATTAGGATTAATAGAGAAGATCTATCTATAATAAATTTTAAATAAATAAATTAATAAATAAATAATTAATAATAATTAATAAATTTATAATAACATTTAATATTATTAGTAAATTTTAAAAATATGTAATAGTTGACGTATGATTCCTGAAATCTTTTATATCTTCATAAATTGAGTCAGTTTTATTTATTGTTTAACATTAATAAAGCCCTCAGAGTCTTAGGAGCTGAAAGTGGAAGCCCGTTAAATATTTACTATTAACTAATAAATTTGATAAAACATGTATTTTATAAGGGGTTTTTGTATAAATTTCCCACTCATATTCATGTTATATTCATTCATTCCTTTCATGTATATCATTGTAGGGTCAAAGGCCATAGGCTGCTTAAATTTATTGCGAAATATCTAAATTGAAGCCTGTAAACTGTCACATAAATAAATACATTGTTTATTATTTATTCAGCTTTTAGTTCATGATTGTAACTTTTTACTTTTAACTGTGCAATTATTGTTATTTTATGAGCTTTTTCGTCAGTTTGATTAATCTGAAAAGCAAGCAATACCCGTACATCACCCAACCAATTAAGATCATCGTGGAGAGCTGAACTCTTTCTTTAGTTTAATAGTTGCAGAATCTTCGGATGACCCCATAAACCACAGCTCATTAGAGCAATGTTGTTTAGCAAAAGCAACAGCCAGAGCCACAGCAAGAGCTAAAGCAACTTTCTATGTGCTTGCCGAGATGCTAGACAAACTGTAGAGAGATGCTCCTTAGTCATGGCTTATCGTCCGAATGCATCTGTACCCACTTATCATCCGAAAGCTGCAAGCTATTTTTATCTGGCTATCATGCAACTGTCATCATGATTTAAACGGAGCTCTGGCCGGGTCTCCAAAGCGCCACGCCTGCCGACGGACCGACGCAAAGACGTACCGGCGTATCGAAGATAAAATGCGGCTCGAAAATGTCAATAAAATGCATAAATGGCATTTAAAGCTGTGCTGCCTTGTTGAGCAGCGCCTACTAACTGCTGCGCTGATGATAATTGGTTCACTGATGACCGACGATGATGAGCTGCCTTTGAGGAGGAGCGGGAGTCGCGTCGCATTTACATATATATGAAATGAAACGTATATTTTTTCTTCGCTCTTTTTATCAAACTTAAAAATATCAACATAAACATGAAATAAATGTGTCCGTTGATAGTCTCATACACAATTCAGATGGGTATCTGGGTGTCTGACTCGGGCTCGGACTGTCTCC
This sequence comes from Drosophila peninsularis, assembly GCA_035047485.1. Classification (NCBI taxonomy): domain Eukaryota; kingdom Metazoa; phylum Arthropoda; class Insecta; order Diptera; family Drosophilidae; genus Drosophila; species Drosophila peninsularis. Next base: position 3,647,124 of record JAWNPN010000027.1, read on the forward strand.
ACAAATACCACACAAAAGGGGTCGTCGGTGAGGTCAGCTACGATTCAAATTCGAATCCGATTAGAACTCCGATTCTGCCTTAGAGTTCGGATCGTAGCACAGCACGTCGTTCCATCTGGTTGGGTAGACGACTAGTCGGTCGGCCTCTCTGAATTTCGTTTGCGGCCACATTAAAATACTCAATGTGTAAGGTCTTAAATTTAAATTTGAAATCCATAAGCGATTGAATGCAACATTCATAGTTCGTTTCGGCAGCTATCACTAACCAATTTTTCAGGCATTTTTCCGGGGCTCGCTCTTGATTTGATTTGCATCTAAATCAGTTAGTGAAATCACACACGCAATGCTGGTTGCATTGGCTGCGAGGAGCCAGCCGGCCAGCCGGCCAGCCTGCCTATCCATCCATAACTCTTGCCACTTGGCTTGAGTTTTTCAGCAGGGTCGCGTCAGCATATCGTTTTCTTCTATAGCTGCTCAGAATTTTAATACACAATTCCCCCTACACTGTGTGCTTTGATTTTAAGTGTTGCTGCGATCACTCTGGTTCCCCATGCCCCATGCCCATGCCCCAACTCAATCGATTCATAGATCATTAATATTTTAAGCATAGCCCCAGAGATAAGTTATGGGTTCCCCCCTCCGCCAGCCGAGCGAGCGAGCGAGCGTTAACTGCATGTTGAGAGCGTAATATGATGGATACTTATGTATCCCCGAAATTGAAATACAAATAAGAAATGGGAAACACAGCTGCTCAGTAAATGCATTTCGATATCTTCGAAATGGGCAAAATTTCGGCGTTGAGGCGTCGGCATGTTCAAAATGCCACTGGATGATAACCTGCTGTTCCAGCCGGCTGCCCTTGCTGCTGTCCACAACTGATGCACACATGTCCGGCAAAAACACACAACAAAGCAGAACAAGAATTGCGCAATGCCAGAGCAGGGAATGTGACGGAAGCGTTGCCTTGTCTTCGACTCTGGCTCTAACTCGGAGTCGGACTCGAACTCGAACTCGGATATCGTCGCATGTTTTCGGCGCACTTGAGAGATTAAAGCGATTAACATTTTTACCATGTCGGATGTCCACTGTCCATTGCCCGCTGCCCATTGCCCATTGCCCGCTGCCCGCTGCCCGCTGTCCGCTGACCTGCAGGTCGCTGCGCATGCGCCGAAGTTGCTCGAGTTCTTGGTAAGCGCGCGCATAAATCACACGCCCTGACACTTGTCCAAAATGTTGTCAGTTTATGGCTTGGGTCGAGCCGCTCTGATCCCAGTGCCGATCCCTGCACCTGTAGAATGATCGCGGCCGTTCTGCAGGTTGAAAGTTCATCTGTCCATTGTTTGCTTTGTCATTTATTTGGCTTCTCTTGTCTTACAAGCCCCATTACGGCTTGTTTCCGTTCGCCGAGATACCTCGGAAGCCCCACCACTTAATAGTTATAGTTTTAATTGCTATTTAAGTTGAGTTTCCGCCATACGCAGCCGGAAAGTTGATGCCCACAACTCTAGGCCAAGGGTGTGTTATTTTGAGTGCCTGTGTGTGTGTGTGTGGCCTGCCCATCCAATCTGAGTCATGGTGACATTTATGCGCGTTTTATGGACTGCTTCCACTGAAAGCTTTCAAATTGGCATTCTAATGGCAGCACTTCTCAAAACAGATACAAATCGTTTGAGTTATGGCCATCAAAAGGCAGCCATGGACGCATCTGATATGGCCAAAACTCATATCCATTGTTATTACACTTTGTGCTGGCCATCTTTTATGGCAGATTAACGCGTTACAAGAAATTTAATTTAATTTCATGTTCATGATACATCAGTGTAAAGGTGAGCCTCAACTCCGCTCTCTACAAATTTGTCAACAAATAAAAATGAACTCGCCTAAAATTCACATGTGAATCACCATTAATTATGTCCGTCTTCAAATAACATTTCTCGTTTCTTTTTTGATCAGACAATATATATTAAAGCTAGAGTGGCGCACTCTTATTGCATATTAAAAACAAAATAAACTTCATAAAATTAATATTTACAAATTGTATTATATATTATTATATTTATATATATTTATTATATTTTTATAGTATTTTTATTATTATTATTATTTTTATTGATTTTTATTATTATTATTTATATAGTATTTAAAGAGCACGCATAAGACAACATAATTTTTACAAAGTGGTATTAAGCAAATGAAAATGAAATTTAATTCAACATTAAAACAAATAACATAATTTTATTTGCAGTCAAAGAAAAGTTCTCGTAACTGTTTTGTATGCTACAAATAGTTCCAGCTGCTAGAATACAATAATATATGAGTGAAGATATAATTACAGATATACCTTAGATATTTTCAGATCAAAGCCAATTCATATAATTCAAAATAACTTAGACATTTGCTTACTATCACTAAAGTCTATATAATAACTTATTCAAAATAACATAAAAAGAAACAACAACAGAAAGTCACTGATTTATATATTGAAATCTGGCACATAAGATGTCATAAGTCAAGAGAAGAAGCTGCAGAGCCGAGTGGCAGCAAGCCCTTGACACAGCGACAACTCCTACGCAGTCGAAATAAATCCCAACTTATGTTCTCACATTGAGTTTCAGGCACTTCGATTTATGTTAATCCATCTAAATAGCTGCCAACAGTTTGGACACATGCACGACTATATTTGTTTGAGACGAGCGGGTTGATCTCCATCTGCATCTTGCAGTTGTTGGCGTTGAGGCTGGTGTTGGTGCTGTGTACCTGTACCTGTACCTTTAGCTGTGGCTGTATGTGTGCCTGTAGACCTCCACATGCGGACACGCAAATGTATCTGATGGATACACTTTGTGAGAAATCATGCGAGCTGCCCCGTTAGCGTTTAGCCGTTTAGCCCTTTGTCGAATTCGGCTGTCCCAGCGGCTTTTCTAGAAAACAATTTAAATTGATTTCAATCAAAAAATGCCTTTTTGTTTTCGGGATTTTCAATTTTTGTTTTGTTTTGTTTTGTTTTTTCCTTTTTCTCTCTATCTGGCACTTGGCGCGGAAGAGGATTGGATTCGATTGCTCTTTCTGTTTCGCTTCGGCTGAAGGTTTTTGGGAAAAAGGGACACACGCTTTCAGCGTAAAGATCGCATTTAAACGAAACAAAATTTGACTTTATAATAATGCCAGCCTGTGCGCTGTGCGATGTCTGTCCGGCAGCCTGTATGTCTGGCTGTCTGTTCGTTCTAAGCCAGCATATCCAGCCAACCAGTCAGCCAAACGAACGACGATCCGTAAGATACAATACCGGATTATGTGCCTTTGTAGTTTGTTGTTGCTGTTGTATGTAGATATGGCGGCACGAAGCTCCACGTCTCTGCGGCTCTTTGTGACGGCTTTGTGGGCATTCATTCTCCTTTTTGTGTGCGTGTTTTGTCTTTTTCGTTTTTCGTTTTTGACTTGATTGAAAATCTAGAAAATCAGGTTAATAGCTTAGGTGACAGCCAGCAATGTATATGCGGTTGAATTGTTTAGAACCATACAAATACACACACACACACACACACACTTGTACAGACACATATTTACCCGAAATCGAAAACGTTTGGCATGTTGTTGCCGTTGTTTCGTTGCGTTTCGTTTGTGCCTAGTGCCTAGTGCCTGTGATAAGATTGATTTGAGCCAGAGATACGCTGCCCATAGAGCTCTGAGTGTGTGCCGGCTGTCCATGAAAGCGTCATATGCGCACATTAAAGGCGGCCTGCCGGTGCGCCGTTGATCCCAGAGAGCTGCGCGCTCTAGGGCTCATTGTGCTCGCCACTCAATTAGTTGGTTTGATGTAACTTTTGTCAGCTGAAGCTCGAGTGCTGGGGAGCACTCTGCTCTGCTCGGTCCACCAATCCCAGAGCCGAGCTGAGATGGCAACGGCGACAGACAGCGTGTCAGTGGCGGTGCTTTTAGAGCCTTTGTGATCATGTCTGCAGCATGAATATGCAGATTCTGTATCGAAAATCTGGGCACAATTGCTCGACACAAATGTAGATGGGAGTACGGGCATGAGTCTGAGTACTCTGACTCGCATTTCAATTACCAACTTTGGCCTCTCGCGCGTTGTTATCAAAGGAGAAATCGTATTGTAATTGATTTTTATAGATGTATTTTGTACCACACAGCACTGACTCCTATGTGTATGCGACTCTCTACAAATGCCGAATTCCATTATAATGATCTCTTTTATGCCACTTCCATCAAATGCTTTTGGCATTAACTCTAATAGCTCTGTGTCGGCGAATTCTGTTTTGTTGTCGATTTGTTGCGCTCAGCTATAAATATTTTACATATTGTCCCAAACGTTGATCAATCGGCTGGAAGTAGGTAACGCAAAGCAATGGAATGTAGAGCAAATGTCTGATGCTTCGACATATTCCTCGATCTATCTCTCTTTTTCCTTACATGACAATTACCCGAATCGAATTATTATTAAACACCCAAGTGGAGCTGTGAATTGTAATTGAGTAATTGAGTTCGACTTCTAGCAGATAAACTATAAATAATAAATAACAATAAATAACTAAACAATAATAATAAATTGTAGAATACCTTAAAACAAGTGACGAACTGCTTCTCCTTTTCCGTAGCCATACTATATAACTTTATCATTCGTATTATTATCAAATCTATAATTTATTATATACTTGCGAAAATATCCACATATCATGGGGTAAGCCTCCTAATACCACTGCATTTATAGTGAAAATTCGATGAGAGGCACTTTCTATAACTGCGATAAGGCTTAGCGGCGGAAGAGTGGGACCTGAACATTGGCGCACAGGTGACAGGGCAAGCGCACATAAACCTTGAAGGTTTATGCTGATAACTTCTGGTCTCAAGATGGAAAGCAGCTTACGAAAGAACAGGTCTTTGTAGCCGATAAGAAGTAGTGCAGTCCAACACACCCGTCAGAGTGACGAACTGACTGATTATAATTATTGTTATTAATTTTTTTTAAATTTATAATTATACTCTTCACTTTTAAACCATTTAAATTGAATCTATTTAAAATGAGTATAATGGTTTCGGGATAATTTATATAGCTATCACAATGTAATAAACCAAATAAAAAAATATATAAAATAAAAAACATTATACAAACCAATTATATCTCTGATTTCCCATTTTCAATGGGCTCAGGGTGTAATAAATAAAATAAATATATATATAGTATTATAAATATAATTCTAAATGCAATTTCCCCATTTCTACAGTGTTGAAATTGAGATGGAGTCAATAATAATGCTTGGTGTAAAGCTTCGTCTACAACCTGCACATTGCCTCATGGGGTCAGTCCAAGTGATAGACGGCCCTGTACATTGGTGAACATAGTGTACATAGATCGTCTGCTTATTGCTTTATAAAGATAGCACAATAGAGACCGAGTTTATTCTATAATTCGTTTGCCATTATAAAATATCACCTGAATGTGTACCTGCGTAGCAGTTAGATTGATTGCAGCAGCAGCTAGACTAGGGATTGAGCGTATTTCCTACTTAGGCAGCCACAGACCGAAACACTGTTACTTATTTATAAGTATATGATGTATACAAACTCATGCTTCCTCATGGTTTATCTCGCATTTAAGCAACACACTAAATATGCTGACCTTTAGACGGACAGAGCCTAGCCTCAGTTGATTACTTTGTTAGCTATTTGATATGCATTCACACGAGTATCGGATGAGGAGTGAAGCCGTCCATTTGCTGATTTGGCCGGCTATTTCCCGTGCTGCTTTGCCATTAGGCATTGCAGCTAACAGGCAATTAGCAGCTAATGCCGTTTGGAAAACTTTAAGAGCCTGGTCATGGGGGCTGGCTGGGGACTGGTTTCGCTATGCGAGCAGGCGAGATCTTTCACTGAACGGCATTTAAACACATTTCTAATTATTTTTCATTACTTTGGCTTGTCGCACGTCGAGAGTCAACTACATAAAATCGTTTAGTTTATTGGCCCATCAGTCACTGGAGTTGCGCATTTGCGGTCGCCGGGGCCATTACATTGAGTTATGAAATGAATTTCAAATTTCGCGCAAGAGCGCTAAAATAATTACTAGCTGAAGCAAAAACAGTAGCCCCAAAGCTGCCGCTGCCCTCGCCTCGGCCTCACTTAACTTCGCCTCTCATTGATACGCGCTCCAATGCATTTGTGATTTATCAGCCGGACAGGCATTTGGCATTCGGCATGCAGTTGGCTGGCCACCATCTGACCACCAGTAGCTCATCTGCCATGGCCGGCTACTGGCCCACAGCTAACATGGCTAACACAGCTAACATGGCTAACATGGCCACTTGGTTTCAGTTACCACTGCGTCGCTCAGCGTGCGTTCTTGGCGTTTGTTAAATTGAAAAGTTTTCGTATTAAGTTTATTGCGACGACCCGATACCAGCGGGCGTGGCAAGCGGGCTGGCAGAGGCGGGCGTTGGCGATTGCATTCGCTGCTGCTGCAGCTCTGTCCGTACGGATGCTGTATGCGATATGATTGCGCATATGTTTTGTGTGCCAAGTTACAAATCAGTTTTCCCAAGAATTTGCTGTGTTGGCGCTGATATGATCAAATGTCATGCATTATACACTGCACTACAGACTGAGCTGATTTCTGTTTTCTAATGGCCAAGCACACCAAACTTACAGGGGTTATAGACTAGAGCAAACCATAAGCCCGACTAGCAGATACACAACACAATTCAATAATAATTTGTATGAAATAAATATAAAACTAAGTGGGAAACATGGGGACTCCTTGTACTTTAATAAGGGAATTTCGATAGCGCCTCGATAACAAATTGTTATCGATTATTTGAAACTTTACAGAGACCGACAACAAGTCTTTTGTCCAGCTCTTGTAGGTCCCTCTACCAACATTAATTAAAACTTTTATCCATTGCAATTAGCTAGTTTCTCTCTTCTTTCCCTGATGCCAGCTTGGAGTTTGCTGTTGGAACTGGTCATTATATTTAATTTCTTACAGCGGCGTATGCCGCCTGAAATTTGTTGTGGAGTGCTCTTACTTAATACAATTTCAATCTTAAGAAATCCATGTAAAATGCATGAAATTATAAGCCAAGCAATTTGGCTTACCCGCCGAACGGGCGGACCTTAAACATAGCCGTCTCAGACTCAGTCGCAGTCAGAGCTGGAGTTGGAGCTGGAGCTGGAATCTTGGGTGCAGTTGAACGCAAAATGCGCCCCGTGGAGCGACTTGGCAAGAAACAGCGACATTATAAAAGGTGTAGCCTCGGTTAGGATCTGTGAGGCGCGGGCCGAGTCCGCTCAGATGGCCATGATGTGAAGGAATAAACTTTATCCAGTGGCCTGCAATTTTCATGATAATTAAATGCAAAAGAGCAGAGAGAAGAATTCTAAAATTATTATAATTAAATGCACCCGCCACAGCGCATTTCAGCTGAATTGTTTTATAATTTCCAACTGCAGACACTGCCAGCTGTCCGCTGCACCTGATCGCTGGCGCTGTCTCTGGCTCCGACTCTGGCTGTGGTCAGGGACATGATCACTTGCAATAAACTAAATATTTCCGCTCTTAAATTATTTATTTTGATATTTGGTTAAGACAAACAGCGCCCGGAGACAAGTCGGACAAATGTTTAACAATATTTTGATAGCGGCCGCCTGGGCATAGCAAATTAGCCCCGAATGGCCAATGACACAGGTCGATCTCGATACCGAGATCATCGATGATGAAGATCATCATCATCCTCATCATCATCATCGTCGTCGTCGTCTTCTGTAATTCCTGCATAAATGCATGTCATGACAGCTAGCACGGGTATGGATGGATACGGACACGGGCACGACATGTAACACCTTTCCGTGTTGTCGTCTTGGTCCTCTAGTCGAAATGAATATGTCAAAATTTACAATTCGTATGAGCTGATCGCGCATTGAGCGTCTCACGATGACAGGCACAATGTTTAGCGCGCTGCATTGTTTGCTCCAGGAACACTAAAAACTGCTCGATTTTCTTTTGAAAAATCCTTCACAATTATTTTCTGTTGATTCACAGCACTTGTGCCGAACAGTGAGGCAAAACCGCAGCCACACTTCACAGCCCAAGAGATGATAATAAATCAAGGCGCATTAAAAGTGTTTTCAATTTCATCGTAACTCAGAACGCAACCTGACGACGACGGCGACTCTCTGATTAAGATGATGTTGCTGATGTTGATTTGCCAGTGGCCGTGGCTGAGGCTGGGGCTGTGCTTGTGTGGCTGTGGCAGAGGCTCGAATGTATATGATTTGGTTGCTGTCCCACGTCATGTTCTACATGTTTCTGAGCATCATTTGAACATTTGCCGCACACCAAACCACCAAACTGACCCATGATTTATGTCTATTGGTCGTGGCCTGGCTGGAAAGCCAAGTAGCCTAACAAAATAGAAATATTATGCTTTTGAGTGTATGTGGCTTAGTTGATTCTGCCTTTGATTTTGATTTTGAATTTTTATTGATTCTGTCATGGCCCACAATTAACTGGTGATGTGTGTAGCGAACGCCTCCTGCGGCTTTTCACGCATGCGCGCGATTTGGTTTTGAAATTTTCGATGTGATTTCGACACGCATTCCACTGTGCGCGCCATTTCGTTACGCAGAGCCGCCATCTCAGCCGAATTGACGAGTTCAAGATGGATCGTGCGCTTGGCATTCAGCGCAGACCTTCGGGCGACCGCCTAGGTTGCCCGACCCATACCTATTAGTGGCGCCCACGAAGCCCTTGGAGCTGCTGCTCCCCATGGCTACGCGAAAGGCGAACCAGCTACGCTCACGCACAGTACCGCACAGCTAATTAAACGTTTGACAAATGATTTGACATTTTCATTTAGCATTTTCAGGATTAAGAAGTTCCATTGGCCCAACAGCGCTGACAGCGCATGCGGGCCGCCGCGCTTTATTCGAATATAAATTGTACTCAGAGACTTTGACGATCGTGCAAATATATGATGGTGCCGACGAGTCTGCTGATGCGCCGCATTGACAGTAATTTAAAAGAAGATTATTGAGTTTTCCCACTGAGGAGGCTTGATGAAAACAAAACGATGAGCAATTAATGTACTTGAAACAAAGTATTTTATTTATTTTTCCGGGTTGCAAGCCCGCTTTCTCTGCACACATAATTGTGATTTCATTGAGATGGACTTTGGATCTTGGCTAGAATATATTATGAAGTTATCATTTAGTGATTTGAGTATAAGCCAAGGATCTTTACTTCTAAGAATATATTATTATTATTTTTATTAATTCATTTTTATTTGCGATCTGTCTTAAGACAATTTAAAAATTTTATGTTAAATAAGAATAACAGGAATTGCCATGTTTCAGTAAAAACGTCAATTGAATATAAACTTAAAATTTTCTTAAAAACTAGTTACATTTTTATTTACAGTTCAATTATTATTTCAATTGTTTCTTTAAAGTTAAATTTTCCTATCTGGTAGGTCTAATATATGACAGCTTTTAAGCCTACGTATTATTATCTGCGAGGTTTGAAGCTAGTCTAGTTGGATATCTATTGGATATATGAATGTTAAAGAAGAAAGTGCAAATGCCAGCAGACTTTAGCTAGCTGAGTAAATGGATCAAGGAATCAGCTAGATGAAATGAATATATATATATATATATATATATTATTACTATATATTTATGATATTTATTTAACCCCTAATTTCGTTTGTCTAGTCTGGAAATACATTTGATCCGAATATTGGGATAAAACCGCAGTCCCAAAATAAAGTTTCACATGATTAGATTAAAACTACGAAATGCGTAGCGAGCAGCAATGAGAACTATCCATCCACAGTAAATGAGTGGGAATCGGTCTCGGACACGGTTTGAATACACACACATGCATGTGAGGGCAGCAGCAGGCGTCGTGTCCCTAATTCAATGTGTCAATTGAGTAGCATCGTTGCCATCGTCGTCGTTGTAGTCGACTGCGAGTCGTCATCATCGCCGTTTGGTGTCGGCGGTGCGGGGTCTCTGCAGGCTGATGAAGAATAAGGGAGTTTGATTAATGTAAAAGCTGCCACTGATATGTCACACGCATGTCAAATTCTGACATTTGACATTTTGCAAGCGAGAGACGCCAACGCCGCTCGCATGGTGGCTGCCTGGTTGGATGAGCAACGCACACCGCCAGCAGACCAGCACCACAACACTGCCAACCACCAGCAGCAAGAAAGTTGAGTGCAAGCGACGAGTTTCTCGTTTGCTTACTTATTTAAAAATACATCGAATGCGCGGGGCGTTAATACATCCGTTAGAGTGCCATTTTGTGTGTCAGCCCAGCCCAGAACTCAACCCCCATCGCAGCGACTATTGAGGCTGGGTAGAGACAGGTAGAGGGGCAAGGTTTGACCTCCTGACTGGTTGTTTGCATCCCTTTTCCATCAGAGCACATCCTCATCCACATCCACATCCTGCGACTTGGCTCTGCTTCACTGCTGCTGGCACTTGACAACGACGACATTTGCGCATAAAAAATGCAGCATTATTTGACTGCGAATTAATGTTAAATTGTTGTAGGACGCTTCTGCTCGGGCGAGCGGTTCGGTTCGGCTCGGTTCGTTGATGTGGGAAATGTCACATTGTGACAGTTGACGCCGACAAGTGTACGCCTTGTTGTTACTGTACATTTTTATAAATATTTAATTATATTTTGTTTCCATTTTCGGCTCGGGCCTTGGCTCTGCCTCTGACTCTGGCTGTGGCTCGCAGGCCGTGACCCACCCCTCAGCCCACACTTGATAAACATTTGATTAATCACACGCGCACACAATTACACATACACAGATACGTCCTCGCATACAATTTTCACACTCTGGTAAAAGATCAAAGCACTTTGCCTTCGGCTATGCAATAACAGTCCGTCAATTCGTCCAGACCGAGGCCCCAACTAGTCAGTGAGTGAAACTATTCGCGCATTATGTCTAAATAAACAAACAGAGCAGCGACTGGCTGATCCAATCCAAGAGCCAGAGTACGAGAAAAGGAAATCCATTGGAATCGTTTGCCAGCTCTCGATAGTTGCTCGTGGCTGGGCACCCGAGCGCAGACTTCTTCTGTTAGTAAGATGTATGGCGCTGTGTCTGTGTTTCATGTGGGTGGAAAATTTATTTGAAAAACAATTTTCGTGAAAAGTATGCGCATACAAAACTGACAGCTTTTGGTTTAAAGAAAAATCAACAAACTGCTCGGGACTATAAATCGCAATCTACTGACCCAAACATAATATTGTTTGTAAAGAAACACATGGGCGGGATCTGGCCCAAGCCGAATGGGCATAAATAAATGTAAGTTTGTTTCAAAAGCCACTCGCACAACATAGCCAAGTGAAATTAAAATGTCATTACTGACGATGGTTCCGAAATGGATTATTAATCGTTTAGCTATGTAGTAATAAAAGTAATTAATACGGGCATTAATTAAAGCCTTGACAAATATCTTGGTTATTGATAAGGAATTTTTAACTAATTGAATAAGATTATTGTCAGAATTCATAAATGATACTGGCCTATAACCATTTTGTTTTTTAAGGTAAGTTAAATAAAGTTAAAAGGCTCTTATTTTATAGATAAGTACTCTAAGCCAAAAGCTTTATTATAAAATTTTCTTTGAACTTTTTAATAAATTATAATTAAATTGAGATTATTAAGAGTTAAATAACCCAATGTGGCAGCTACCAATGTATTGTTGATATATGCCAAGTCTTCATTGCTTTAGAATGACTCTAATACAATTTCATCCGCATTCGTAGTCACTCTCAATACCCTATGAAATCATGCATTCTATATATTCCTGTTATGGTAAGGTTCCACCTGCCGTCCGGGCATAATCACGCCCTCGTAGCACCAGCGAAGTTCATTTTCATTAGCAAAATTGTGGACTTGCCGGGTTGAGCTGGGCCCTGCAGACCTGCCAAAAAGTGCAGCCATCAGGCAAACGGGTATTTACGGCTTCGATGGCGGCTGGCGCATGCAGTTAGGGGCCGTTCATGGTAATGTGGCCACAGATATCAGGGAAATTTATGTGCTGCGCTGCGCCAGCTAAAATCAAAGCCAAGTGCTCATAAATAAATATCGGCCGAGGTGGCTGAATCAAATGATGTGCCTAAGTGGGGAGCAGCTACCTGAGAGTCGCTGGCGAACTCTGCCTGATTAGCTATTCCGAATGTCGTTCGAAACAATATTTTTGGCAGAGTCACACGTGCGAACTGAGTGTCTGTGGATTAGGTTCATCTTTACTTTGCCTCCAGTCGTCGGAGTGCTGGCTTTTGTCTTGGGGACCTACAAAATGTGAATGTGTCTCGCAAGCTTCGACTTATAATTTGCATATTAATTACATTACTGCCCCGCTGAACTGTGCTGAACTTTAGCTTCGACAGCATCTAATCGGTAATGCCGAGAAATTAAAAAAAGATTAATTTAAAGCGATCAGTGAACGCCATTTGCTCATTAGGCAGCCGTCGCAGCCAGCGGATCGCCAAACGAGCTTAGCACTGAATTTTGTTTTTGTTGCTTTTGGAAGGCCAATCAAAAATTTAAATGAAGCTGCAAAGTTCCGAAACTAAGTTGAAATGCTTAACTTTTTTCCCCCCGAATATTTCGTATTTTGTTAAATTAATCTCAACAAAATTAAAATACGCGGCTAGCCGCAACCTCTGAGACACAAAATAACAAATACCAAAATCTTTGCCGAGCTATTTTAGTACGCTGACGCATCTTGATATATCAAAGTCACAAAGGCGATACGTTTTCATCTTTTAGCAAAGAGTATTTGAGTTCTGTAGCAAAAGCTGTGAGCGTATTTTTCAGAACCGTATCGAACTACTGCGAGAAGGTATGGCATGTACAGGATAATAGAAGATGGTTTACTTTTATAATAGAACCATCAGGGTATCTCATAGTAGGGCACCACCGACTAGAGCTTCTTACTTGTTATCAATTATTTATTATTATTTTATTTTTGAAATAAATTCTTAGTTTATTTATGGACTTACAAAATTCAAGAAATTATATACCGTTTTATTTTACCACACTTTTTTTTTCCATTTATTTTCCAAATTAAAATACAATCTTTACTAATTTTCTTTTTTTTCCTATTAATCCCATCCGAAACGAAAGTCTCAGAACAAAAAAAAATATTATTGGTTTTGGTTAATATCTAAGGCATAAGTTCAAATGTTCATCGACCTTGGTTATCATTATAATACATAGCGAATGCTTCTGGAATAGCTAAAATACGAATCAAGTTCAGTTCAAGTTTTTAATCTGCATAATTTGCTGCAAATCGAGTCAAGAAAGTTTTACATTTGCCTTTTAAATGACGACCTGGCTTAGAAGTCAACTATTTATAAGTCTGATGCATGGCTCGTAGTATGTTCTGTTAGAGATTGATTGTGTTATTGGTATACAAATAGAAGTAAAGCAGCTAGTCCATTCTTTCGATCAGTTTAAGTATCAAGAGCCTTGACTTCGCTTTGTTTATAATCCTTTTATCCGGGCATGTGGCATTACATAAGATTTGAGCTGAGGAAACCGCATTATCCGCCAACTGACAGATGATCACAAACTGGATACGGATGCTGATGCGGATATGTGTGCGTATGCGGATGATCAGGCTGACCCTTCTGCCGGCACCCAAAAAGTCAACACCGTGATGAATAGCGTGCTAATTGCTGACAGACAAGCAGCCGAGCGCATGAATGTCAAATGCACAACAAACACAATGCGCGACATTTGATTGAGATCGCTGGCAAGGGGCGGCTTGGCCAAAAGGACTCGGTTACGAATGCGAATTACTAATAACAAAACAGTTGACAATGCCGTCCCAATTCTGCCTGCTTGCTGCCAATGGTGATGGTGACGGTGACGGTGACGGTGGTGGTGGTCTTAGCCTGACATTGAGCCGCGTAACTCGTCGTCATCGTCAAGCCATCGTCATCATCATCAGGAGACAAGGCAGGTTTGCCCATATACGATTATCCTGCATATTTATATGTCTTTACCCTTTGCCACTCGGCTCAGCTGCTACAAAAAATCGAAATTGACTCTGACTTTTCTGACAATTATTAGTTTAACGCATGTTCTGTTTGCTGCCTCTTTTATTTAGCCTTCCAAGCGCGAAATTGTTTGTTGTTTTTGTTGCTGGCACTTTAATTCAAATGCCGTGGCTGGGGTCGGGCCGGGTACGGGTACGGGCTAAGGAGCTACTGAGCCAGCCAGGCTGTTGTTATTCTTGTTGTTGCTTGAACTTCCTGCGATTGTTCACAGTCTCGCTTCTCTGACAGATCTGTGACAGCCTGAAGCAAGGCCAGTGGCTGTAGCTCGACTCGACTCGCCCTGGCTCGGCTTGCCTCGATGCGGCTCCATGGATCATGTGGGGTGGCTGCCTGATGGCTGCTGCATTTGATGGATGCCACTTTGGCCATTGTTTGTAAAGTGTTAATGTGCTGCCGTTTGCCATTTGTTGTAGCTGTTGCCATGGCTGCCTGCGGAAATTCAACATTTTCTGCTTCGCTTGTCCAGCTGAATGTGGCCTATTGAAATTGATAATTTTCGCTGGCCGGCCCCGACCGCGACTACTTCGATTCCAAATTCACCCTAAGCCGTGTGTAAATGTGTTTATTTTCACAGATTTACATAATATCTATAGATCGTCCTGGACCCGACCCATCCGACCCTCAGACCTCCTCAGTAATCTGAAGACATGTGCAATGTGCCCGGATTGTCGCCGACTTGTGTGAAAGTCAGTGCGAAGAAAGAGCAACAAAATGAAAGCAAACGCAGGAGAGTGGCAGGAAAACAGAAAATAAAAGAAAACGCAAAGAAAAAGAAGAAAAGAGAAAGATTTAATGTCGACTTTAGGTGATTTATTACCAACAAAATTGCGTCCAGGGCATCCACAGTGAGTGCAGCGCGACGCGTACAATATATATATATATATATATATATATATACGTATATGTATATGTGTATGTGTATGTGTGTAAGGCTGCAACAATATAGAAATGGAAGTGTATAGAAAATAGAATGGAAATAAAAGGCAAGGGCAAAGGCAAAGGACACACAGCCAGCTAGAGAAACAGACAATTTGGTTCACTTCAAATGTCAGGCAATGGCTAAAGGAGGTGGAGGAGACATAGACGGAGAGGGAGACGGAGACGGAGACGGAGACGGAGACGTAGACGGGGCTGGGATTTTAAGATGGAACTAATAGCATTAAAACTTGCGTAAATGCACCAAGATAATTTCTATTTTTGAGGGTGTGAAATGTATACACACACTCTCACACACACACACACTCGCTCGAACAGGGATAGGGCACGGTGAAAGTCATTTCGGGGTCGAGATACAGATACACACAGACAGATTGTACAAGTATAGAAAAATAGAAGTCGAGCAGGCAGCGTGAGAAATTTGTTGCTGTTTTTAATTTCTTTTGTATCGATGCGACGATTCCGATTTGGATTTCGATTTCGATTTCGTTTTCGTTTGTGTCGCTGTCGTCTAAAAATGGATTTATTTGTGTGGGGGCTTTACTGTATTTAGCCTAGGCAATAGATCAAAATCTACAATTCGCCTTTGTCTGCCGGGGCTTACTTGAGCAGAGGGCGTTCTAGGGGGAGAGCATGGCTATCTCGAGAGTCTCTAGTCTTAACAAATTTAAAATTTAATATGTAAAATGCTTGCGCTTTGGCTCCATTAAATATTTATTCGACTCAGGCGGCTGTGTGTATCTCTCGGATACGTTTTCACTTTGCACTTTGCCATCGACCCGCTCAATTATTTATTTGCTTAATTAGTGGACAACAGACAAAACGTGTTCCCCGCCTGAATTAAGCTAATTAAATAAAAGGTAGCTAAATAAAAATTAGAATTGCTCTGCGTAAGTGAAACTGACAACCTACTACTACGACTGCACTCAAAGAGTGACAAATTAGCTAAATATTCTGGACCGAAATAGCTATGAGCCCTGCATTAGACTCGATTTAGATATGGCTAAAAAAAAACAATTCTTGGATGAGCCAAGTTATCTAATCGAAAATTAATTTATTTAAAACTATCAAAGTGAATATTAAATATTCTTAATAGACTTATTAGATTTTCTTGTGTCTTTGCAAGCAGCAGCAAGTATAGAAGAACAGAGATCACTGTCCGTATCTCAGACTAATGTTTATAGGTCTTTGCATACAATGAATCTCAAATACTTTACTACATACATACATTACTTTGTTATTATTCTCCTTATGCTGTAGTTTCCAAAACCTTTATTTAAGTCATACCAAATAATATGCAGCTCGAGCGTAAATATTTGGCAATGTTTCCCTATAACACTCCCCCTTTTATAGGCTTATTAGCTTTTGTGTTCTGTTGTCGGATCATGGCTTATTCACCTACATTACAGCTGTATGTGGCGTGTGTAGGGCCCACGCAGCTAAATAAGCCGTTGCCGCAGCAAAGAGGTTCAATCAATTCCACATTACCGAAAGCCAAGTAGATCAGATGCCAAAAAGGCGCAGGGAGGGGCAGGGCACGGCAGGGCATAAAACCATGAGGGGGTAGAGTGGATGGGACAGTTGCTCAAGTACATACATACATATATGAGGGCACTGAGCGTACGGCGTATGGCAAAAACCAAATCCCACTAATGTGCTTAAATAAATTTTGCCAGCGTTTAAGCCAATTAGTCCGTCGGACATTTTACTTCTTGTCAACTTTGGTAGCAGGCCGCTTTTGGACGCTTCTGGGGTCGGTTGGTCGTTTGGCCGATTTGTCTGTCTGTCTGTCGGGCGGTCGGTCGGTCGGTTGGTCGGTTGGTCGGTCTGTCTGTCCAGTCGCTGGCTTGTCGGCTACTCGTGGGCTGGCCCACTTGCTGCTCCATGCAGTGCGTTGGCTGCTGTTTCTGCTGACAATGTAGCTCGGGGTTTCTGTTTCCCTCTCTCTCTCTCTATCTCTCTCTCTGTCTTCTGTGAGCTGTAGTGCTTATGCAGCAAATATCCGTGGGATTAAAATTGTATGTGCCTCGTAGTCTTTGCCGCGGCTGCCGCTTTTCATGCCCTTTTACGCATTTTTGCCTTTTTGCTTTAGCTTTTTTCGGGATTATTGAAGTGCAATTAAGCTAAAATGTCAACGTGAAAAAAATTAATCGTTATACTACCCTTTTTATGGCTTCCCCTTTGGGCACTCTCCCTCTGCGCGTCCCTCCCCTTGCCCCTTCCTGCCCAGTCGCCAATCTGCTCCTTAGCTCTCTCTATCCCAGCGTCCGCTTATCTGCTGCGTTTCATCGCAGGTTTTACAAGCAAACTCATTTACCGGCAGGTTGCCGCCAGCTTGTGGCTCCTCGCGGCCAGTCCTGCAATTGCAAGCGGACGAGTTTTTAAAATCTAATTCATGTACATGTCAAAAATTGGCTTGCATTATGAGGCACCACCAGCGACCGAGGCACCAGTTGATGATGCCGCCGGCTATGTGGAACCCAAGCCGAGCCACGCCGACTGTTTGTCGTCCGTGGCGTCGTTCATGTCGCCGTTGCCGTAATGATTTGTAATTTATGAATTTCGGTCGCTGCCAAAGGCTATCAGAGCACGTCTTCAGCTTGCCAGCAATCTTATCAGACCGAAATCCAAAAGAGACTGCAATTGTTTGCCCACTGCATCGCCAACTTTGTTGGTTGCCAGTTGCCAGTTGCTCTTTCCTTTTGGTTAGAGTTCGAGTACTCGGACCACCATAAACAATTGCCTGGCAACGTCGCTAATCGTCGAGTTAACATTTTATCGCTACTGTGCTGGCACTAGGCAAATATGTGCATTGAAAAACTGAAACTGAAACTGAAACTGAAGCAACTCAAATATTTTCGTGTTTGCCGTGCGGCTCAGCTCGGTGACAGATTTGCGGCCAGCACCAGCACGGGCACCGGCACCGGCACCGGCTCCGGCTCCGGCTCGTAAATCTCAGTTGTTGTACTATTTTGAAACCGTATACGCTCTGCCAGCGGCTGCTCACCACACATTTTTTATCACAATATCTGAACAAAATGCTTAGTACGCAGTAATTTTCTTATCTTGGCAGCGCAGCGCAGCTATTTATACAATGCGAGCGTTTTAGGCGCTCTGCACGCAGAGGGAGGGGAGCTTGGTACCCTTTGATATCTAGCTATCTGGCAGCTATCTCCATGCGCTCTATATAGGTATGTACGTGCCCATGACGTTGTCGCATTCGCATTGTCGCATTATGTCAATGACGACAGCAGCGCCACATGAATGCAGTGATTGTTTAGTCGGTAATTATTGGCT
The DNA here is from genome assembly GCA_035047485.1 of Drosophila peninsularis. Classification (NCBI taxonomy): domain Eukaryota; kingdom Metazoa; phylum Arthropoda; class Insecta; order Diptera; family Drosophilidae; genus Drosophila; species Drosophila peninsularis. The sequence goes on from JAWNPN010000027.1 coordinate 3,665,461, forward strand.
GACGTCCCGCCGATCTGCCCACCGGCCAGGTGGCTCAGGTGCAGGAGCAGCAGCGAGTAGCTAATGCTAGATTAGTCTGGCCTGTGGCGTGGGAATTGATTCTAATATGTTTGCGTGGAAGCGCCACATGTCTGCAATAATGCCAAATATAATACAAGTAACATGGGCCAAGGGCTCTTATAGAGAGTCAGGTAGAGCTATAAGGCGGTAAAACTGCAGAGATGAAATAACTTCTAAAAAACTATAATTTTGTAATTGATATTGAGAAAAAAGTAAAGGCATCCCACAGTTTACAAATGCTCATCAAACGTGTCAACTGAAAGTGAAAATAAAAATTGAATAAAAAGCATTTAGATGACCTCAAATTTTGTATTTTCATTTCTAGTTTAATTACAAAAAATATATAAATGTTTACGATTGTCAGTTTAGTCAAAGGTAATTAGTTATTTACTATTATTATCATTATTTTATATTATTTTGTTTATTTATGTGTAAGATTTATTTATAGTTTTGACAACAATTTCAAATTAATGCCCTGAATTAATACAGGCTGAATAATTACCAAGGAATTAGTATCTCACAAATAAATTATTTACTCATTATTATTTCATTTGAATAATAACAATTTATCTATATCAATTACACAAGTGTAGTCTGCACAAATATATAAAATGAATTTATGATATTTAGCCATAATTTAGAAGTTAAGCAAATAAATATTATGAATTGCTGTAACTAGATAAATATTTTAAGCATAATTAAAACAGCTTGAAAAGGTTTCAATCTGCGTTAGTTGATTAATGTGACTTAAGATTTATAGATATATTTAAAATATAATTTGAGAAATATTATTTTGATGAAAAAGTATAAATTTTGGAAAAAAAAATATATAATATTTCAGTCCGATTATATTTGAATAAAGCTGATATGATTTATTCTTTATAATTCATTCTTCTTCAGAAATAACAGAAATAATATAGTTCACATACAATATATTAAGGCATATTTTCCATTTAATGAAAGACTTTACATCAAAGAATTTATTTGTAAGACTCCAGAGAGACGTGAGTAAATCAAAGCGTGTTTAGAAAGTCTATAACTTACAGTTTGTAACTCACTTGGATTTTCGTTAACAAATTAAACGTGTTCACGTAATTTAATGAATTTCCCCTCGAGTGTGGCCCGATGGGTCACTTGATGGCCCGCATTGCGTATGTCACGCCATATATTAAATGGAATTGAGCTATCAAGTATTTGGCCGGAGCGCCCACTCCTTACATGCTTGTAGATCGTAATCAGTGTACAGATATGAATGTGTAGTTCGTTATGATGAATTCGCGCTGCCCGGGCAGACGGCAGACTTAATTTTTTTGCACCTAACAAATAACCAGAAAGCGCCATGTCGCCAATGGCAGTTATCAGAGCAATGCCATCAGCTCGTAGGCCCGGCCGGCCAGGTGATGATATTTAGTTGACATCAGCCTGGCACTCGGCCCAAAGGCCGGTTTGTCTTATGAGTGGCTGACACGCATATTAAGAGCGAGAGAGAGCCACTAAAATCACGTGTCTCAATTGTTTTTGGCGATTTTAATGGGCCCAAACATGGAAATATCTATAACTATCCGAGTAGCGTGGCCTTTTCTGGCCTGCTCTACGCAGGGCTGGGCCGAGCTGAGCCGCCCTGAGCTGGTTGCTGCGTGTGGGCCGCGCTGCTGCTTATATTTTGGCCTAGCATAAATTAAATTTGAATAAAAAACCAATTCATCTTCGTTAGGAAATGCGTTGCGTTGCGTTCGTTGCGTAGCCAGCCGATCTCGCTGGGGCCGACCCAGAAAGCAGTTATGACATTTGTGAAATGAGAATAAATGGAGAGCTGGCCAGCTAAGTGACCGCAACGCCCACACGACACACATAGCGAGGACCAAATACGAAAATGGGTAATTGCTTAATTATGAAAATTCCTTTTGTAACGCCTGCCAAGTCCTCTTGGCAGTGTGCGTGTCAGGGGCCATGGAATAGAAGGTGCTGCCACTCGCTTAGTAGGTTGGGTGGGCCGAAACGCATTCTTACAAGCAATTGGTCAACCATCTGGCTGGCACTCTAATTAAATTATCAAATTCTCATACGCAGTAGAGTCCGTTTCGCCTGACGGCAAGCTGAGTCGAGCTGATGTGCATACATATGTACGCATCGAGTCGGCTGGTCATTAATTTCCATGTTATTTGGCTCATCCAGGGCGACGTTGCTGCTGTCCGATGTGACGTTTATTTGCCAGCTAAATATTTTGTGACATTGTTTAATTGCCATGGCGCGATCCAAGCTCGGGCGCCGGCTTATCAGCTGATGAGCCCGCCCGATGGACACTTGATAAATGAACGCGTGTCGTTCACTTGGCCGCCTGCATTTTGCATTTCAATTTGTTTACTGCCCGGACTACCTGCCTGTCCGTCTGTCCGCCTGTCAGTTGGCCGCGCTGCCGGTCTTTGGGACCCAAAAGTGTCATCGCTGACGCGTTGACAGCTGTCAAAATGCAGCTCTCTTGCATGCGCATTGGCAGCACAAAAATCGATAGGCTCTGACGGCGCTGGCGACAGCTTTCCCTGTCGCGCACGTTCGCGAAAGCTCCAGCATCAGCTTTGGCGTGGAGCGCTGCGCAGTGAGCGCCGCTCAGCACCCAGAGAGCCTCAGCTTCTGGCCTTAACATCCCTGAGAGCATCTCGCCTTATCCTTTGTTTACAATGACAGCATGCTGACTATAGCTCCAGCTGCTGCTGCCTCTGGAGCTCCGGGCTGCAGGACACACGTTGCCAATGGCCCCGAGCGTACTCTCCAGAGTACAAGAGAACAGGAGAGTAAAGCTGTATCCTGCCATCTCTATGTGTGTGTGAGTGTGTGTTGGTGTTGAGCGCAAAGTGTCAACGCGTGCTTTGGCATTTTTTCGTTTGGCTTTAGGCTACATTCCAATGAGGCATATGCCCTGGCCGAACTAATATGCCTTGTTGGCTAAGCTTAGCTTAATAATAATAATATTTTTTAGCCATTTTCAATTATTTTTGTGGCATTCCTCAACTGCCATATAAAGTATCTTTTATATTTATATAAAATTAAATTTATTTTCTATTCTATTTTACATGCTTCTTTCTGCCTTTTTCCCTTTCATATCAGTTCAATTTGCAGCGCATTTGCATGCGTCGCTATGGCCGAAGCTTCAGTTGGAGCTTTTTATTGTTTTCGGTTTTTAGACGCAGCAGCAATTGAAGAGTTACCCACCGTCGAGGGGTTATTTGGGGGGTTGGGCCATGCATCGCATTGTACACGATACTCAAACGATGGGTGGCTGGGTGGCTGGGTGGCTGGACTGGTCGGGTTGAAAACTATTCTGGCCCGTGCGCTTTGATGCTCACTTCACTTTTTCTGTTTTATTTTTTTCTCCTTTCTGTTTTTGCAATTGCCTCACTGTTGTTGTTGCTGCCGCTGCTGTTGGCACTGCTGCTGCCTTTGGTACGTTCGATGGCGGCAACGTTTGGTCCTTGTGTGGCTGGCTGGCTGCCTGTTTTGCTGTGTGTGCCCCCGGTTTGGTGTTGGCTCGCTGTGAGATGCGAGATTTTGGCTTTTGTCGCTCGCTTCTCTGCTCTTTGACAAACGCGACGCGACGCGAGTGAACAGTCAGCCAATTTTTTGTTGTGGCACCGCATTAAAAAAAACTCACACGCAGCTATTTTTCTAAATTTTTCTAATCAACACGAGCGAATGTGCAAATGGGCAGCCGCGTTTATTGGCCCCACAATTAAACAGTATTTGTGAAGCGCTGCGAAAATAAATAAATACAGCTCCCGCTGCTCTCCGCAAAATCGAACCTGTCGCGAAATTAGAAAATTTTTGGTGCCTGTCGCCTGTCGCCTGTCGCCCGTTGCCTGTCGCCCGTCGTTGTTGTTGTCGTCGTCGTCGGCAGGGCTGGGACGCCGGCCATGTTAGGGCGACGCGTTGGACCCGTTCTTGCTGTTATTGTTACCATCGTCGCCGCCACGTTGCCAGCGTTGTCGTCGCGTTCGCGTCCAGGTGCTGAGCCCACGTCGCATCTCGGTGGAGCTAGATTTGAAGCGGTTCGCGGGAGGCTGGAGGCTGCTACTTTAAGGGCTGCTGGCCCTCTGGGTGCCATGTGGGCATGGAGCTAAGATTTGGCCATTGAAAGTGTTGGACTTGGATGTGTAAAAGGCGCGCGCAAGCAAGGAAAAGTCGCGTAGCCCGCCGCCAGCCATCGTCTCCCATCCTCAGCCCCTCAGCCTCTTCCTCTCTCAGCCATATTAGACACCCTTCGCCCGTAGACGTAGTTCCGTAGTGTTTTAGTTTAAAAGGCTCTCACTCGTTCGCTCACTCGCTCGCCCGCTCGCTCGCTCGCTCTCTCTCTCCACATGGCTCTCGCGGAGTGTGCGAATCTCTCTCTCGGCCCGTCGTCCTCTCGCTGGTGCGTGTCCGCTCTCTGGTAGCCGCTCTCACAGTTGACATGTTTATGTTTTGGCAACAAACGGTGCTCTCTGTTGCAAATTCTGACAGCTGCACATGTCAGCACAGTGGTGCAATTCATAAACATTTGCCGCAAACTTAAAGCCTGCCCCTTGGCAACTGCATGACAAAATAAGTCCAACACATGGTTCCTAGCTAAAACTACACTGATTTAATGATGCACGACGAGGAAGGGACTTGACATAACAAATTGATTGGTGAGTTTAACCCGCGAAATATATTACAAATTCATTTTAAATATATATATCTGATATATCTGATATATAAATCGTAAAAATTTGCTAGACACGCATATGCCACATCGATATACACATTGAATGTTTGCTGATTCTGTATAAAAGGAGCTCTCGTCTGTAGGCCCAGTTTCATCTCGAAATTGTAGTCAAAGCTCGAAGACCTTTACAAGTAAAAATTCCTCGTTAGTTATGTATTTAGTATATTTGTATGTTGAACAACTCAGAAAGATTCTTTAGCTATCAGCTTTATTTTAATTCACTCTGCTTATATAATCTTATATATATATATATATAATATAAATAGAATTCATTCTGCTTATATAATCTTATATATATATAATATAATCTTATGCAAATGTTATATTAAAAGCTTCAAAATTGTGTTTGGTTTTTTATCTATCTCAAGCCGAAATCTCTTATAATCTCTTATGAGCTCTCAGATATATACTTAAGATCCACAAGCACAACTAACCTGATATATTATTCATGTTTTGAAAATGTTATTTTTAAGCATTTATTATTTTGTTATCTTATATAAACTTATAGCTTCCATTTCCAATTTGATGCCCCAAAAATAATTATTCCCACTAATATGGTCAGCTACTTTAGTCAGACTTAATAGCGTCAAAAGGATACCTGTTAAACGAAGCTAGCTAAAGATTGGAATATTATAATAGAATATAATGAATATTGAATTGATTTCAATATAAAACATTTTCGAAGCGCGCCCAGTGTAAGAGTTGGAAAATCAAGTTGAACTTCACTATACGATGCGCTTTGATCTTATCCTATTGAGAGTCTCTCAGCTGCAAGTGTCGCTATTAGGAGTTTGTCAAAGCCCATTCAATCACAACTGATTAAAAGCTATTTTCTTTAAGTTACACTGATTAAGTTACTGATCTCATAAAACTTACAGTAATTCGCAGTTTGCTCGTACACACACGCCTCGAGCTCTATTATTCAAAAGGTTCGCAATTATGCGAGCTACAATTAAAATGTCTTCTCAGAACCTAATCGTCCGCTTATCTAATATTGATAAGTGAAGCACACAAAATCTAATTTGCTGGCCACGTAATGCTGACAATTTGAAATCAATTTGCTTATTACTAATGCCCACTGGCCGCCGCAGTGATGAGGTCCCAAAACCCAAAGCGCAAACTGGCCAAATATGCAAATTGGATGAGCGGGCAAATGGCAAACATTTGAACTGTCGATTTAAATGCTGGCGAGCGAGTGCTGCATTTAATTAAAAGTGCATTATTACGTATATTATATAACATATTATGAGAATATTTGAATGTGCATGCATAAGACAACAGGCTGTCTGCCCGGCTCGGGATTGCATTGGATTGGATGGGAGCCGCAGTCGGGTTGGTTGGCGGACGTCTGCCTTATTTGACAGGCCAGACATTCATCAACACAACGAATGGTGCACAGCTCGTAACATTTGCACGAAAACTCATTATTTTAATTAACTTTCTCTTCACAAAACCATTTGGTGCGGTTGCCATGGACATCGACACCGACAACAGCAACAGCAACAACATCGACACCGGCGACCGGCGACCGGCGACCGGCAATGGCCACGGCAACGGCAACGGCAACGGCAACGGCAACGGCCAAGCAAAGGCGAATGTTTTGCGATTTTGTTGCACTACTCGCACTGAATGTGCACTGACACAGCCGGAGAGACCACGAGGCCATGAGAGCTGGCTGGCTGGCTGGCTGGCTGGCTGGCTGGCTTCGCAGCTGCTTTGGCAGGCTCGCTGGTTGGCTGCTTGGCTGTTGGGCTGATTGTCTGGTTGGCCAGCCTGCGGCTGTCCTTTATCCTGCTAAATCGCATTACTAACCTGTCATGTGAAATGTCAACCGTAAAGCGCTCGCTGATTGTTAATTTCACTTTTATTATCGCTCCGCGCTGACGCTCTAGTAGCTCGCATTGATATTGCCATTGTCGTTTCCCCATTTCCCAATTGCCAAATGCCAATTGCCAGTTGCCATCGGCTTGTCTTTGGCAGTTGAAAGCTCTTGCGGCCACAAATGGTGCCTAAACAGCTTAGCCGCACAGTCGGTTGACTCTAAGCCACATTTAGGGATTTGAATTGACTTTGTCCATGCTCTCAGCCTTGTATCAGGTTTGACATGGGCTAACGATCACTTTCCAATCGCATACAATTTTCTCATTTATTTGAATGAAAGTAAGTGAATATAGTTATATATATATATATGTATATATAATTAATATTAATATTATTATATTATTTTAATATTAATTAATCTACAAATGTAACTTAGTAAATAATTTACATATTTCAGCTCTCATCTTCTTTCAACATTTTTGATTACTGAGCAAAATCAGGATTATAGCTTTGCTTAGTGAGCTTCTATAACAAAAACTCATCTCAGTTACTATAAACAAGTCGGATGCCACCGACTGCATAATACACATTCATGGTACAAAATCGGTCGAAGCTTTGGTAAAGGAGTCAGGAAGCTGTCTGTAATGACTTAACTTATCCAATTTACAGACCCAAATCAGTAGCTTTCCAAAATAAACATTTTCCGCTTTACCACGCCACCAACTGGGCGTGGTTTCGCCTTGTTTTAACTAAAATCTTCCAAACAATTATTTTAGTTAAATGAAATTGAGTACAAATTTGTGGTTATTATGGTTATAGTTCAACTGTTATAATAAAATATATAATAAAATAAAATATATATAAATAATATTTTTTAGACTTTCTGATTATCAATTTTTAATTTTTTTATTTTTTTTATTTTATTTTATTTATTTTTTATTTATTTAAAATTGATGCGGATGACTCTTCACAGATGTAACTTAAGTTACTATCGCCAGCACAGGATCCTCAGCGGAAAGTTCATAGAGTAGAGATTAGTTGTAGTAATGTTTCGTTTTGGATACCTTCGACTCACAAATGAGAACAAGCCCATGCTTCAATGTCCAAGACTTCAATGGAAACTGCTGAGGACCTACCTGATGCCTCAGCTGTCAGTTCTGATTTAAATGAATATCTTATTCCATAATCAGTTGCATGGCTGCTGTAGACAACATTTTGTACTAGTAGTAATTTGTTTTAGCCTCGTGCTAGGCGGGGTCAGCGGCGTCCGTAGTATGCAGTTCTTTTCAACAATCATGTCGGGACTTTGTTCCGGGCAACATTTGGTCAATTGTCTCGTTAACAAATTGCACGGCGCAGAGCTTCAAGCTCATTTTCATAAATGCAATTCGCGCTGTCTTCTGTTGTTGTTGTTGTTGTGGTTGTGGCTGTGGCTGTGGTTGACTGCCTGCCCCACTGCCCATTGGGCTTACGGTGGGCCACTTTCGTGGCAGCGCGTGGCGTCCTGCGCCCGGCTTCAGCTAGTTGTAGCTGCTACCGAGTGGTCGGAGCCAAGCAGCTCATTGCTCCACTCATGCGACGGCGTCTGTCACTGGCTATTCCCAAAGGTGCAAACAAAGTGATTATACTTGGCCATTGTTCCGGCTCTCTTTGTGGGACGGTCGTGGGAGTGCTGCGTGCTCGAGTGCGGGACGGGGCGGGGCGGGGCGGTGCGGTGCGTGTACCGAGTGGAACGAGTGGTTTATTAATTGAAATGTTAGTGCAGCAGTTACAAAGCAGCTCCTAAATAATAGATTTGTATCGAGAATTGTGGCAAGCAGATATTTGATGCTCATTAAGTAAAGTGGTTTTAGTTTTGCCCTAGCTCGTTTTGCAATTTATGTTCTCGGACCTTGTCGAGCTGCCACTGCCAATGACGACGACGACGACGACTATGGTGACGCTGAAGCTGAAGCTGACACTAAGGCTAACACAGACACTGACACTGACTCTGGCAACTGGCAACTGGCGGTTGGCGGCTCCACAAAAAAGGTCCGAAGATGAATTGGGTCTCGTTTATTTTAATGCGCTGTCGCCGCAGTGGGTCGTACAGATGTCTGTCTGGGGCCGGCTGAGCTGGTCTCACTTATTAGACATTAGCTCAGTCGAAGCCAGCTCGTGACTTTGTTGTGAGGCGCTTTTGTCCCCATTCAAACATTGCGATCCCATCCGATCCCGGCCATAGTTGTGGGGGCCCTTTGTGTAAGGTGCACATTAGTAGTAATTTTTAATGGTTTACTTTTTCGTCTACTTTGTTTGAATGCTGCGAACGGTTTTCTATTTAAATTGCCTGTGTTGTTTCTGCTGTTTCCCCGAGGTTTTTAGTGGTTTATTATTTAAATGAGAGTTCAGCTTAACGGCTGTGCCTATTGTCCCGCTTCATCTGCTGCCGCCTCCTCTCCGACTTCTTTTTATTTTCGAGCTCTCCACATCATTTCTCTCTCTCTCTCTCTGCTCTGTTCGAATTTAATCAATTTGATTTATTCTCTTAGTTCATATTGTGTTGAAAATATTGTACAATCGCATTGTGTCCATGCGTATCCATATCCATATCCACGGTCACAGCCACAGCCACAGCCACAGCCACAACCGCAGCCATATCGTATGGCACACAGGAAAAGCAGATTTTAATTTTTGGAATTTCTTTTGCCGTTAAGAGGGGAGCAGAATTAGCATAAGCAGCTGAGGGTAGGGCCCCGAATCATCTCCGCCTCCGAACTCTTAGGGATCTGTTAGGCATTGTGTTTGCAGCGTTAGTGATAGGCGATGCTGTTTCTTAGATTTTCGAGCTGAAGAACTTAAGTTTCTGTTCGGATACGCACATGTGCACATACATAGATATTTACATCTAGTATGTAAAATATTTATGGCTCCCTCGAATCACATATGTGCATCTATAGCGGGCTGAGGGAAGTCATCTTCAAGTGGCGCATATTACATGGAGTGTGGTATTTATGTGGGTCACGCAATAAGCTGATCTGAAGATCTATCACACATACCCATACGCACCACATGATCCGCTTGAAATAAAACATTCTACAGCCTCGACAAAGACCAAATATATCTACAATTATGCTTAAACAGTTCCACATTGCGGGCAAAACAAAATTACGAAATGTCAAAAAGATTTATTAAAATTAAATTAACTTGAAGTAAACTGTTTAATAAAATAAATAAATAAATCTAATAAATAATATATATAATATATAATACATATATATAACATATATAATATATAATATGTATTATAATCAAATTAAATAATATATAATAATGTGTACTAAAGATATTTTATACTTCTAAAAGTAATATCTGTATTATGAGAGAGATGGAGGGTGAGAGAAATAGGGTTAACGAAGAGAGGAAGAGGGTGATAGATAGAGAAGGTACTCCGTAGAGAGACAGAAAGGAATAAGGTAAAAACGAGAGAGAATGAACGATATTGAGTGTGAGATTGTGATGGAGACAGAGAGAGACAGAGATGGGGAGAGAGAGAGAGAGAGAGAGAGAGAGAGAGAAAAAAAGAGAATGAGATGGAGACAGAGACAGAGAGAGAGAGAGAGAGAGAGAGAGAGAGAGAGAGAGAGAGAGAGAGAGAGAGAGAGAGAGAGAGAGAAAAAAGAGAATGAGATGGAGACAGAGACAGAGAGAGAGAGAGAGAGAGAGAGAGAGAGAGAGAGAGAAAGAGAGAGGGAGAAAGAGAAAGAGAGAGTATGAAATTATTTTAAATATAAGAATTTTTAAAATTTAAAATTAAAATAAATAAATTTTTAAAAAATAAAATTAAATAGAATATGTATCTGTAAGTCGAGTCTATGTTTGTATATGCAAACACATATCTCTTCTTCTATGCAGTTGAAGCAATAAATCAAAATGAAATCAGAAATCAGGCAACATTGGATCCAGCTAAGGATAAAGGCGGGCTATGTGACAGGCTCTACTATTACGTTAATAACATTTTAAACTTAAGTTAAGATTGTGTTCATCTTATGCTAGTTTTAAATAAATATTATCCCTATAACGGTTGAATTTATCAGCTACAAAAGGTATTAAGCCATGTCCACAAAGAAGTTATTAGAACTTTCTGCTCCTTATATTATTGGTCGTAAAAACAAATGTAATTTGTTATCAATAACAGTTCAATAGTAAATATCATTATGATTGACCTCCCATCCTCTTGACTTTCACTCCAGCCTTGTCAATCGAAAGAGCGATCAGGTACAGTTAACAAGCCGAAGTCAGCTACCAGATCCGCCTGCCACTTGCAGCATGCAACACCCACCCACCAGCATTTAAGCCAGCATATTTATCTCAATGGCCACATACAATTGCTGAGCAAGAGGAACAGGATCGGGCTGGCTGGCAGCAGGCACACACACACACGCACAGCAGGCACCACACCACACCCAGTCAGCCCACTTTTGTTTATGAGAAATTACATTTGAACTGCAAGCAGCAGATGCCAATCTTATTAATGTTGCTTGCTGTTGCGCCTGTCTGTCCGTCTCCGTGTCGGTCGTCTGCCTGCCTGTTTCTTGTTGTTAGTCGTAGTTCCAGCCAATGCCTTGTCGACTAGCCAACATTTTTGCATACAACAGCAGCAGCAACAACAACGAGTTACCTGGCATCCCAGGCTGTTCAGGCCAAAATGTATCAAATTTCAATGCACAATCATCACAATCAAAAATAAAAATTCCGAAATCAACTTTTGTTGGGTTTTGGCTGGGCTGTGAGATCTCCGTTGTGACGATGACTGCAGCTGGGCAGCAGCCAGCAGCAACTGTTGCCCAGAGTCACACTTGGCATTCACTGAACGCTGTTGTTGTTGCTGGTGTTGTAGCTGTAGCTGTGGCTTGTTGTTGGTAATATAAGATACGAAATCAAAAATACATCATTGGCAACAAGCGCAGCCTGGCTGCTCCAGCAAACGGTCTCCAGCTACGAGAGCATCGGCCATCGGCCATCGGCATAGGCATCACATTGGCATTGGCATCTGCCCTGGCTCTGCTCCCGCAGCCGCTGCTGCTGCTGTTGCTGCTGCACGTTCATTTGTCTGGGCAACGCTGATTGTATGCATGTTTCGCTTTTCTTCTGCCGCACGCTAAATGAAGTAAGCAAACGTTGATTACATGGCCTCAAGTGTGCGCCGTGTTCGCAGCCGCCTTGTCGAGGAGCCGCGATGCCGAGGATCGGTGGGAACGATGCACGGGGTGGGTACCGGTCAGCGGTGTCGTCTGGCTGAGTATCTGCATGTTGGCGCATCGCTCGTCGTTTTTAATGATGACTTCAAATGAGATGCTGTTTATACGTTGCTCATGCAGCCAATCTGCGAAGCAGGCCTGGCCATAATAGACTTCATTTTAGCCTGATTAAACGAATTCTCTTTCTGCTGCCCTTCTTCCCGCTCCCTCTCCCTCTCCTTCCCCATCTCCTTCTCCAAATCGAAGTGTGTTAATTTTTAATTAGAGTTGTACTGTTATTTGTTGCCGCTGCTGCAGTGAGGCTGCGTTGCTGTTGCTTGATCAGCATAAAGGGTTAAGAATGCAATTGACTTTGTCTCGCCCTCTTGACTTCAGCCGCCACAAATTTGCAAATGCGAAGGAGACACGAGACAGGAGACAACCATATAAGGTGGGGCCCCGATTCGATGCGACACAAACAGCGACGACTCCTCTTTACAACTTACATGTTCTTAATTACAATAAAATGTTACAAGCTTAAGGTGAGGTGAGGCTACGTACAACACAACATACAGCACAACAGAACACACAACAACAACAACAACAACAGCAACCACGACGCCAATTCCAGCTTCAATTGCAGCTCCACGCTTCGGTACACTTTGATGTAGGCAACAACAATAGCCCCTACCAAGAACCCAGTGTGCCAGCCCAACTTGAACTGAGCCGAGCTGAGCGATGGCGGCCATGAGTGGGATCAGCCCACAGACCACTCTCAATATTGTATTCTTATTATTATGAAATCAAGTCTGTTGCCCCTTCCCCTGCCCGCTCCCAGCCACGTTCCATCGCCGACTCGCGGCCAGGTATGATATGCATATAAATAAATAAAAAGAAAATTGACAAGCTCATAAACTCGCTCGCGCCTAAGAGAAATTCAATCTCGTAGATACAAATGAAACGCAATCATATTTTATGCATGAGCCCAAAAAAAATGTACAAAAAACAAACAACAAAAACAAACAGCAACAAAAAATCACCAAACTGCAAAGATACTTACGACTGTATATAGTATGTCCCACACATGTGTCATTGCGGCCACTATATGTACATATATACATATATATGTATGCATATGTGTATGGCCATGTATGCGTGTGCAAATTTGGTTACTTAGTAGGGTGCTTCAAGATTAGTAATTATTAAATTAATATTAAACACATATGCATTGCCGTAAGATAATTAAAGTGTAGTAAAAGAGTGCAAACAGTAGAGGCTAAAGATTATAAATTAAATTAAATTATTTATATGTAGATCTTCACGAATTATGCTTTAAAAATCATAAAAGAAAATGTTGTGCAGGTGTTGAGAAAGAGAGCATGTGGAGTCTAAATGAAGTCAAGAATCAAAGGCATCGATCCTAAGGTTTACTTCTTAATAATTTACTTATACATTACAATTAATATAATACATAGTTATAGCACTATCATAATTCTATAAATAAATCGACTACAGAAATTGCCAGGCAATATACTAAAGAAACACATAAAATGAACTAAATAAAAGATTTATGATTTAATTTTAAATGAAAATAAATAAGGGACTGGTCACTCGAAGAGTCACCTGCACAAAAGAGCATAAGTTCGGTTTGGAAACTGATTTTTATCTATTTCAAAGTATATGTATATGGAAATTATAATTTAAAATGCGGCAACAATTCACTGTGTCTCTAGGACCAGCTTTTGCTTAGATCTTCTCGCCCTCAAACAATCACGACTCGCAAGCTAGCCGAAAGTGACTTGCGTTTATTTTGCAAAATATTTAGAAAAATCTAAAATTAATTTTAGTTTTAAATATTAAACATTAAACATTATATAGTTAATGCAAATAATTATTTATAATCATATAATATTTTTTATTTTCAAATTTCGTTTGTCTTTAATGTTGGCTAGTCAGAAAGCTACGAATTTCGTTATCTTGAGCAACCCTGCTGAGCATGTGTGGTGTTTTGCTTTTGCATTTGAGTGCAATACCTGGCTGGCACTCCAACGAAGGTGTTAAGTTATGGCACAGTCTCCAGCTACACAGCTGGGCATCCAATTTGCTGGCCACGACGCGTGCGTCCGTCTCCTTATCCAGAAATTAAGCATCAGCATCGCATTTCGCAGCGTCGCTGTGGAGCAGTCCGTCCTACCTATGGGTTTGGTCTTGTTGCTCAGTTTTCTGTGCTGGCAATGCTCACTGTCACCGGTCGCCAGTCACCGTCACCGTTCACGTCACTGGGAGCTAGAGAGACAGCGAGAGAGAGAGAGCGAGATAGAGAAGTAAACCACACGCCCCGTTTGATTTATTGCGCATTGTCAAATTATCCTTGATAAGTCATTAATATATTTTTCGGCCACTCTTCTCGGTGGTAGCCGCCAGAGTCGTCCCCCAGTCGCAGTCATCATTAATGCCGTCTGTTTGTTTGTTTTGTTTTGACGTTGACTCTTGTGGCTAACGTTTACTTTTCTGCAGTTGCATTCGCCTCTGTTGTTGTTGTTGCCCAGTTGCCCAGTTGCACGGTTGCACAGTTGAACTTTAATGCTCAACACTTTCGAATGTGCAACGCCCAATTCACATGGCCATAAAAAGCGCGAAGTAACCGTGGCTACCAGGGCGCCACACACACTCGCGCACCCATAGTCGGGCGTAATTTATGTCTTTACAAGCTCTCAAATGAAGTGGCAAATTCACACTTTTAGCCAGCCCGTAAAAATGTAATAGTTCGGTCGGATTGTATGACCGACCACAAATAACATCATCATAAAACCCAATTCACAAATCATAAATATAAATGAATTTGTGCGGAGAACCAATACGAATCCAATCCAATCCAGTCCGAGGCAAACCAATTGCACGCCCAGCCAGACGACTGCCCTGATCATCGATCCATTTCGCATACAATAAAGCAATCTGATTTTCGTATCATAAACTTAAAATGCTCTCAGCCGGGCTTCAACATTTGCGTTTGCCAGCCGTAAATCTTCCTTGGCCGTCCGGCCGGCCAGCCGTCCGGCCTATCAGCATGTACATGCTATCCAGAGCCAGATACCAGGCTCTGTTCCTCGCCTGGCCCGGCTGGCGCTGGTCCAGTGTTTGCGCATGCGCACGCGTTGCGCCGGCGTTGATAGATTTATGGCGCCAAATAAAATGCCTTAAGACAACAAACCAAATCACCAGCCCCAGCCAGAGCCAAGGAAGGCAGCAGGGGCGCTCAGATCAACCGAGTCTGGTTAATCAAATAGTAAATGCGAGAAAAAAGAAACCTCACTAAACATGATCATTTGCGATTTTACTCTGGGCCATAAATGACTGGCCATATTGCCTGAGAACAGCGCTAGAAGACGGCATCCCCTCAGCACAATTACAGATACTTCCCGAACTTTAAGCATTAAAATAATCAGTAAAAGAATTTGATAATTGTTGGCCACAATGGCAATAAATTGACTGACAAAGAAACAGTTTTAATTTTACTATTTTGTTCTCATTAAATTTTTGTATATTTCAAATTACAAATTTGGGAGTGGCAAAAAAGTATGAAATTAATTAAGATATATTAATTAATTATTTGATTGAAGTCATATTATACTTTCTATAAAAACATATAGAAATAATTTATAAAATATTTTATAGTATTTTAAATTCATATTTCTAGAATAGATCAAATAATCTTATTGGAAAACAATTTTAAAATTGAAATAAATATATTTTGGGGAAATTTACAATTTTTTAAATTATTTTAATTTATTAAATACTACATTTATTTATTAATTCGCACTATTATTTATTTTCACACATCACACGCAAGTTCTGCATTTCTGCAAGCTAGAATCGATGGAGCACTACGTTGAGTTTCCATTTCAAAGCCTTCATTGAAAGCTACTCACCTTGCTTAATTAAATTTGAGGTGTAGGGTGCAGCAGATGTCAACTCAGTTGCGGGCACATCGAATCTAAGCAGCTAGTCGAGCATCGCGCGCACACAATTTGCAAATCACGTTCGTAATAATTCGCAGATACGATAATTAGTCGCAATGCGATTATAGGGGATCGCCTGAGTGCTCAGCAAGGAGGCCCACGGCGACGAGGACATTGCGCATGAGTAACGCGCCACCAGGGCAAGATTTATGGCCGCCGCTATACGAGCGCAAGGACCTGGGCAGCGGGGGAGGGGCAAGGGGAGGAGGAGTTATTCGCATTTTGGTCGCAGCTTACGTTCATTTGTGGCCAAGCGCGATCTCGTGGCCGATCTGTGTCCGACTCTCGTAATTTATGCGCTCACACGCTGACATAATTGCGGCTGGAGTGTCGGATGGGCGTTCTACAAGGCAAACGGAGCCGGTGGGTGTGGGGCGGCCTAGCGGAATGCTGGCTGTCTGGCAAATTGATTGAAAACTTACAACGGCCGTAGCACAAATCGTGTCCGCGGCAGCATGCGACGATGGCTGCTGGCTGGCGAAAATTTTTATTAAAAATAATTACACCTTTGTAGTTTGTCAATCAAAGCGTTAACGGGGCCAAAATAAGCTACGCCAAGAGACGACGGCTCGTTGAAAAATCGCTACAACTTCTCGCTGACTCAACAAGCACACAAAATGCCGGCCAATTGGGGTCCTCGCGGCGGGCGGGCAGGCGGGCGAGCGACGTAAATCTCATTTGAGCCTCTACTGACATGTCGCAGGATTAAGTTGTCAATTGATGTAGCCATGGAGCAAACGCATGGCAACGCCTATCTCGGTGTAGTTGCTGTTGTTGTCTCTGGTCTCTGGTCTCTGGCTCTCGGCGCTGCATCTCCTGTTTTAGCAGTGCGAAAATATTGAAATAATGTTGTATGCCCAGCCAGCTCAGCTCGAGATTAGTTGCAATCTCAATACAATAAGCGCATTTTGATGGATTTTCAATTGATTTACGATACAGATACGCTCGCCTGCTCCGCTCACCTGCTCCTTCTGCAATTAACTGACATCATTCGGGGCTGCGGCTTCATTCTGCGGTGTTCGTAACCCCGCCAAGCAAATGCTGATTGAATGACTCGTCTGGCCGGCTGGCTGACTCCACCAATGGCTGCTCACTTGTCAGTTGGCCGCCCGGACATTTAGCCAATAAAGATAATTTATGCATATTCAAAAGTGTGATGGGCTGCGGAGTCCAGGTGCTTGGGCGTGGGTCTGCCTTCGCTGAGGTGTGCTCTGTCACCTACTAGGCGGCACTGATTACTCCGCAAGTGAGTCGCCGTTGCTGTTGTTGTTGTTGTTGCTGGTGGCATTTGCAGGACAGAGTGTGCCTATAAGTCAATTAGTTATCCACGTCTGGGGCTGGTTTTGCGGTGCTAGAAACTCGATTTGCGATAAGATGGCCAAGTGATATGAAATTGATTTTACGGCGATAGAAGCCGACTCCGCTGCCTGCCCGTGCCACGCTAAGTGCTTAGAGTTGTGTCCTTTCAATTACGCCAATTAAAGATATTCCAACTTGTCCCAACAATCTCTAAAACACTTTTAATGAATACATTGACTGGCTGGCAGCATTCCCATACACACCGCACTTAACTGGCCGATGCCTAAGCGAACGTAACGTGTTTTCAATAAAATATGCCAATTAAGATTGCTTTTAAAATTACTCGCGCAGTAAATGATAAATGGATATTGGCCAATTTACAAGACTAACTTTATTACCACACACACACACACACACACACACACCAATGCAGCTCTTGAAACTTAAGTTTCTGCTGACTTCATTAAGCTTTTCAATATTCCCAGAGCTGATTCATGAGCCCCACACCGATGCAGCTCACATAACTCTATCAGGTGTGCCCTCTACGTATACCTCATATAGATTAGTGAATAAACATATCAATTCTGGCAACCTCGATTAGCCTCTTCATATTGCTGCTGCATCTCTGTTAGGACTGTACAGCGTCATAATTATTATTTACAATCTCTCGTCTGGCAGCTGACGCAAAAGCCGAGTTATATGACTTATCAGAAAGATGATTTGCTTTCTTCAATTCACGCAAATGATTCTGAATAAAGTGTGATAAATAAAGCTCAGTTCATATTTATTTTTCTTTGCTGGCAGCAAAGCTTGAAATGGGCAGAAAATGGTTGAGTTGAAGTAACAAAGAATCAAGAGGTTTCAGATGAGCTGAAAATAAATCTGGAAGCTGAGACTGATATAGATTGATACTGATACTCTCTCCATCTCTCTCTCTCTCTCTCACTTTCTCTCTCTCTCTCTCTCTCTCTCTCTCTCTCTCTCTCTACCTCTCTCTCTTTCTCTCTCTCTCTCTCTCTCCCTCTCTCTTCCACTCTCTTATAATGCTGATATTATTAAGAATTTAAAAAAATATTTTATGAGCTTAATCGTTCTCATATTATGATTAATATATTTTCAACTTGTATTCTTTTCTGTTATAAAATTAAACTTGATTTATAATTTGCCTTACTAAATGGTTTTAGAGTATTGCAGATAAAAGATATAAAACAGTTATTGCTTGTTCGCATAGTCGAGGCCTTTCAATATTGAGATGAATTAAATATATCCAGCAATGTCTGATGGGTATATATAAGACTCGAGAGATAATCCCTTGATTTGTCTACTTTTACGAACTCCTCTGGGAAGTATGTTAGGATTTTAGTCAAATGTTGTTGATTGTTTATTCATTGTTCTGTATGACATAAGCACCACACAACAGCGCCGACACCTCTGAGGAAGGTGGTCTATATTTTGTTTAGGTGACATTGCAAAACATTTATTTAATTTTAAGTATGTGACATTTCGGTACAAGAATAACAATATAAACTAAGTCAATATAAATTAAGTTCTAATAAGAAAAAGTATATATTTAGTACTTTGTCAATTGCTTAATTCAGGCCAAGTTAAAGGGAAATAAAATATTAATGGCAACAAACTCTTCACCTGTTCAATTTACAACAGTTCTCAACATCTTTGCGCGGCTCTTCATGGCATCGAGCTGCTAACGAGTTGTGTCAAAAGCAACTTTCTCCGTTGTTCCGCACTTAAGCGGCGCGTGCACTGCCAAAAAGAGAGAAATAGAAGAAGCGCAGCAGAGTGCAACACGTGAGCATTTGTCATAATCAAATCAAATTTTATGCACGTGAAAATGCATCGGAAAAATGTATTTCCATTTTCATGGGGCTGCTTGATGCCTGTTGCTGTTGGGCTGAAAAACGAATCGTGTTGATGATGATGACGGCCACGACGACGACGATGATGGGCCGATACCAATAGCCATATCCATGCCATATACATAATTGGGCACGCGATGCAATAAAATTGGCACAGCCAGCGTCAGCAGCAACAACAATGCAATTGTCGTTGTTGTGGGAGCAGACGTGTCGGTGTTGGGGCTGCCATTGGAACTGGGGGTGCGGATGGGGTCTTTGCATTTACAGTTTGCATATCATGGCAATGACGCAAGCTGTCAACTTCCCGCGGTGTTCATAAAAGTCTTGTTTTGTTTGATTGTCGCATAGCTCATGCACACACGCACACACACACACACACGCACACACACACACGGATACCCACATATGCATATGCAGAGTCATTGCATTTGCATTGTTATCTCATAGATACGGATGTCCGACCGCCAGACAGCTACGGCTCGACATTCCCGTTGTTATTGTTGGCGCTGATGTCGCCCGGGTTTTCGGTTTTCCAGTTTGTTCAGTTGGCTCTGGGTTATGGCTGCCAACGAATATCTATCAACTGCACATTCCTGTTGCTCTCAGCCAGTGCTGCTGTCGCTGTTGCTGCTGCAGCGGCACTTATCACTTCATTGCAGTTTTATGGCGCGTCAAAATTGATGCTTAACGGTTTTTCGCGTTTGGCCACATTTAGAACCCGTCGCACTTGCAGTCCCCAACTTTTTAACTGCATTTGTCTGCCTGGCCGCGTGGCCGCGTGGCCGCATGGTCATGGCCCATGTGCCATACAATGAATTTGATTTTGATTTTGATTTGGATGTGGATTTGGCTGTTGATTTGCCCGCAGACGATTAGCGTGGCAAAGCCAACTTAAAGTGCAACTGTTGCATGTGCTTTGCAGCTATATCTATGCAACTTCTAACACTCCATCCAAATAGATGTCTCTACCGAAATCTTGCATGTTGCGCAGCTTATACATATTCTTGAGACTACTAACTGAGGACTGCCACTCGAACTGTAGCCTGTGCAAATGGTCATCAATTCGACTGGGAAACTGTTTTTTATTTAGTCCAAAGTTTAGACTATGTGAAAATAATCCAAGATTCATAATCAATTTACTTTTTCTCCATATGAACAGCTTTTACCTTGACTATGGCCTTGCCAGAATGGTTTTAGTGTACTTACGGACGGAATAGCTCTCTTCAATGAGATGTATGGCTTGGCTTTGATTTTCCACATAAATATTATTCCATCAGACTATTTGTCATTTTTCTAAGCTATCATTTAGCAAGATTATATATAAACCCGGCAACAATTGCAATTAAGGTCTGAAGCTTGAAGCTTTCTAGCCCAGGTATACTTACATCTGATATCCTTATCTTGCAGCTGAATAAAACTTGTTAAAGAAATAAAATAAATTTAAATAAATTCTTGATTTGATATCAAGACTCCTTTGCCATTCTCTATCTCCTTTGCAATCTTATCTGTGTGACTATAAACAGAAAATGTTGCCTAGTTTTACAGCTCAGTCTATCTTGTCCTCCTACATATCCTTGACTCAGTTACCTATGGCAGCTGCCATGTCATTGTTTTATTCATCTCAGATTAGCTGGCATAATCTTATCGGATGCAAGGCATTAAGCCATCCGAATCAAATGAATTTCCACTCTAGTTCCACACGGTTGGCATGTAAATTTACATCTCCATTCAATCGCCTACGCACGTGAGCCTTATCGACCGGACATTAAAGACTCCTCACTCCGCCTCTCACTCCATCTCACTGTCTATCTCAATCTATCTGGTGGGGTCGCAGGTTGAGTTTCATTTTGCGCCATTGATTTTATTACCAATTTTAGGTGATTTTTATGTTCTAACAACAATTTGGAGAAGTTTTACGAGTGGAGGAGCATGGAGCCCGGCTCTACTCATCATCGAGTTTTCATGCATTCAGTAGACTTTTTACGATCATTTAATTGAATCGTGAACATTTCTATTTGGTCATTTCGATTGGGAAACGCGCATAAAAGTGCCCAGACAAATGAGGCTGTGAAATATGCAAGTGGGTATAAAATATTTATAGGAGTCTGCGACACCGACCCATAAAAGCGAGCACCAAGCGGGGCTCGGCTCGGAAATTGATAATATTATTACTGAGCGCTGCTCGAAATCAAAAGGCAAATTGAGTCACATGGGAAGTCGGGCGACAGCTGAAAGTCAAAACTGTACAGCGAGCACAACTGGCTGGCATGTGGTGGCCCTCCGATCCTGGATCGTCCTGGACGTTGCACGATGCGCTTGAGTCAACACAGCCACAGGGGCAGGAATTACTCAAACAAAATGGTCGTAAATCGAGAGGTTGACTTCTTGTCGTCAAAAACGAGGACAGCAACAACCACTAAGCGGATTTTCAGGTACGCCGAAGGCGATGCCAACCTTTCGGCCCTTGTTTTTCCTTGAAAAGTGCAGCTGAGCGCTAGACGCGCTTCGAGGAAATTTAGCCCAAAGACAACAGCAACAGCAACGCGTCGGCACTTAGAGCAGATACAGTCTGGGGCGCAGCCAGAAATTGAAACAAAACAATCAGCGAAGCGCAGCAAACGATGCGTTCTTAATTTCATTACCCAAAAAAAAAAAAAAAAAAAGAAAAATAGAAGAAGAAAACTCCAACTGTGCATCACTTTCGCTTTCTGCCTCGGCTCGGCTCAGTCCTGCCCTTGCACATGTAAGTCGACACCTTGCGCTCGCTTGGAAAAGGACCTCGGCTTATGTGCTTCGAGTAGGTACAGGCGGCCACAGGACCGATCAGTCAGTCAACGAGCTAGTTAGTCACTCCGTCAGGCAGTCAGTGCGGCCATCAAGTGCGTCGGTAATTGGAAATGCATATATTCCCCATTTGCTGGCAGCTCCTGCTGCATGTGGCATTTGGCTTTGCCGTTAATGCGCGCACATTAAAATAAATGCATAAAAAAGAGTTTATATTCCTTATTGTTGTTGCCAGGATCGCGCGCGTCTTAACACGTGATAGTTTATTTGGCTAATAGAAGCCAATCATAAAAGCCAACTTTTATACGCAATTTAAATGCCGCCCGGGACGTCTCTCTCTCTCTCTCTCTCTCTTTCTGTGTTTCTCTCGCCTTAGCAATTCAGTATTTTAGCATCAAATTAAAGTTCCTCGAGTTTTATTTTGATCGTTAAAGTTTACACGCTGTGGCTGCGCCTTTTAATGCGATTTATATGGCCGATCTGGGCTGTGGTATTATCTGCGCTTGCAGATCGCAGCTTGATTAGCCAACTTGGCTGTTGCCTCGGCCTCTTCAGATTTGTGCTATGGACTCGAATAATTAGAATCGTTTCATTTCCTCACTCTTCCGCGGATCACGATAAGGTGTTCTAATTGATTTTAAATGATTTGACAACATCTGGGCGCCTCGTATCGCATCGAGCATTGACTGATGATTCATTCGCGCGACGCTCGCTTGACACATCACTTTCATTTCACCAAATTGATGATGTGTACTTATCTATGGGTGCGACGGCTCCGTACTCCCACTCTGCCACTATATGTAGGTTAAAGCACCAGACTAATCTATGGTGCTTGTCTAGCGGATACCCTGTAATCGCCATGAAACGACAAATCAAAGCAGAAATTATATATGATTTTCAAAAAGGAATGGGTGTAAAAGGGAGTCAAATATTTTTTAAAAATCTTTGAGTTCTCAACGATTATAAACTGAAGACTATGACTATATATATATAATAATAACAATAACAACTGATATATACAAGCTATATCTCATACTCTTCACATTTTCTTCGAAAACTCCCCCGAGAACGGCTTGTCCTTCCCCATCGCTTGGGGCTGGCCTATTGACCTTAGGCTATCTCTTGAGCAGCTTATCAGCTGGCAGGGCTATCACGTGGGTGCCTTCCGAAAAAGAGCCCTATCTGAATAAATACTAAACACAATGCCTAGCAAAGCTCTGTCTATTTGGCGCAGGTCTGCGAGTGCGTAGAGACATGGCATGGATGAGGGCAGGGGGTCGCTGCTCACTGCTCACAGCTCACTGATATCTGCCACGTCTCTGTGTGGCAGCACCTGAACACAAAATATCAGTGATTGAGCGATCAGTTAAAACGTTTGTGAAGTGAACGCGAATGATTGAGTGGATATTGTGGAGCGGCGCGCCCCATTCCCATTCCAACATAGAAACGGACTTGGACTCCTCTGTAGCTCTAGCTGTGGCTGTTGTTGCCTGCTTACTTAAGGGGTCCGAGTGATAAACACTGAACGGCAAGTGTAACGACGGCAGAGGCAGAGGCAGAGGCAAACGTCGGCATTAAGTGGCATTAGGCTGTGTCAAAAAAAGCATTTACTATTTCGCGGAATGTTTATTTTGGTTCACCTTGTGGGAGTTTCTTCAATACGTAGACATATCAATTTGGGTAGCGATATGACATGTCCAACGGTGGGATTCGCTGGCTGGCTTACTGCTGAGCCCAGCTGAATGATCGCTCGGCTGGAGAGGGAGCGAGGATCGAGTGGCTGGCGAAGGACCATCGACCCATCGACCATCGACCATCGATTGCCGAGTTTATGGCAAGCAAATGGCCGATAAGTTGGCCGAGTTTATGACGTAGCACTTGTCAGTTTTGACAAGTTCGTTAATGGGCCACGCTGCATTCCCGGCAAGTGCAGCCGCGAGGCGTGAAATGCTCAATTAACACGAAATTTACGAGCCTCTCTCGCGCTGCGACGGGCCCTCAACCCATTAAGACAACCTGTTATTAGGCAAGGTCCTTGAAGCCAAGCCGAAAAATACCAGCAAACACCAACCCAGACGTGTGTGTGTGTGTGTGTGTACCTACAGCAAGGCCAAAATAATTTATTTGCCTTTTCTCGCCTAGTTCGCTGAGTGTATAAAGAAACGCTCGTAAAAACTTTCTTTTGTTTCGACGTGCGCAACTTTACGACTTTTGCTGAGTGCGTTCCAAATTTCCTACTCCCAAAAAACAATTTCTTTTCGGAAATTTCGGATGGGGTCCGCCTGGGGGGCGAGGCCAAATCACAGCCAACGGCAATGAAATATCAATAAAAGGAGCAACAATTTAATTTACACAGCCAGCTCTGACAGCTTGTAAACTGTCCGAGCGGGAGAGCGAGAGAGACGCCTCGGAATTGTCATAATGATAACACTTACTGGGCCATCAAATAGACGCATCGGGAATTTTTACGAGCCTGGTGTGTTGCTGGCGTGTCACTGGTGAAAGGGTCGACCAGGAACTGGTGCTGCCGGGCCAGGGTCGAGGCAGGGTCGAAGTTTCTGTGGACATGGTTTGTCATAATTTTCTATTTATCGTGTAATTTGTAGCGCAATTTGCTGCTCGTAAAGTGCTCGAGTGAAAATATGATCGGGTAATGTAGCGTTAACCTAATGCACAATGGGCCATATAAAAATCGTAAAATGTTTATTCCAGCGAAAGTCGAGCGCGGATGACGACGGATTTATAGACTTCTTTATGAAGTCACCAAATCATCCATTCTATGGGAAGTTTGTGTTCGCCTAATGAAGCGACTGCAAACATTATGGAAACAAGCAGATAACTAATTTACAGCTATTCTTATATAATTCACCTGGTATAATTCAGTAACTGATAGATAGATTGTTGTTATTAACAGGTATTTGTGGGGAGCAGAGACAGAGTCTTTTATAGCTAGAACTACATTAGGATGGAAATGGGAAAAGAAGCTTCCAATTGGAAGAGGGAGAAAGATAGAGAGAGAGAGAGAGAGAGAGAGAGAGAGTGAGAGTAAGAGAAAGATAGAAGTAGATAAATAAATATAGATACATCAATAATGGGAAAAGATGCTTCCAATTGGAAGAGGGAGAAAGATAGAGAGAGAGAGAGAGAGAGAGAGAGAGAGAGAGAGTGAGAGTAAGAGAAAGATAGAAGTAGATAAATAAATATAGATACATCAATATAAAGATAGAGATAGATAGACAGGAATAGATAGATAGGGATAGAGATAGAGATAGAGAGAGAGAGATGGATAGATAAATTCTTATATAATTTATATAGATAAATATAAATTATATAGATATAATTTATATATATAGATAGATAGATAAATAGATGATAGATGATCAAATATAGATAATAGATAGAGATAGAAAAAGAGAAAGAGAAAGAGATAGAGATAGAGAAAGAGATAGACATATAGAAGTATATTGATTGATGTATAGAAATATACACCTGTAGTAAGATAAATATAGATAGATAGATAGATAGATAAATAGATGTTAGATGATAAATTATAGATAATAGATAGAGATAGAGATAGAGAAAGAGATAGACATATAGAAGTAGATTGATTGATGTATAGAAATATACACCTGTAGATAGATAAATATAGATAGATAGATAGATAGAGAAGAACAGATAATAAAGGCAGCGTATAGTAAAGAGATAATTTCATAAAGAAATATTGAACTTGTTAGCCTTAAATATACAATATTATGTTTTATTGAAGTTATGAGAATCACATAGAAAGGCGGCAGTTAAAATTGGGTTAATAATTAAAATACATCAGCGTATGCGTAGGCTTCACATTAAACAAATTCATTGACTTTAAGCCCAAAAGAACTTCAATAATATCGAATTAATGCAAGACTTTGCTCTTAGCAGCTTACACCAAAGTCTTCGGAGTAGAGGCACTTGAAAACCCAAGTTCATTTGCAAATCAGCTTAAAGCTTTGTCTATTTCAAGCCTCCATTTTGTAGGTGAGATTTTTATGTATTAGACTTTAGCCATATGAGACCTGAAAGTCTATAATCTATAAAGGAAAAAAGACTTAGGTTTATGTAAATATGAATAAATAATAAATATATTTATATGTTTATATATGAATGCCAATGCAGATCAGATATTAAATTAAAGGCCAAACCACCTCACAAATCGAATTAAATTATTTATAACAATCCCGAGTCGAGCTGGAAGTTGTTGAGCCAACAATGTTTTAAGGGTAAATGACTAGGCTTCAAGATATAATGTGATCATGTGATAATATAAGAAACACCTAATTCCCAAGAGAGAGATTAACTCGAATAGACCAAGTTTAATTTGGGTTTTAATTGATTTCATAAAAATCAACTCACTCAGCTTCTACTCAGTTTACAAAGCATGAATACTCCAATTGCTCAATTCCTAAACTGAAAGAACCCTTATTCTTAAGAGTCCTTCCGGCACACAAGACTCCGAACTTATAATATATATATATATATATACAGGCGGACAAGGTTAAATAGATTCGACTATTGATCCTCATAAAAAAAAAAAAAAAATAAATAAATAAATAAAAAAAATATATAAATATATATATATATATATCAATATTTATATATATTTATATTTTATGGCCCAGTCACGCCTTCTTCTAGCTTTTTACACACATTTCCATACAAATATATCCTCAACCGGGTTGTTTACGCTAAACGCAGCTCAAAGGTCAAGTGGCGATGGCACTCAGCTGGTTCATTTGCAGTTGCCGAATAGGACAATCCAGAGGCGCTTATCAGGAGTCTTGCCGTAATCGGGGCACTGCCAAGTGGAGTGCATCCGACGGCTAAGCTCTTATCAAGGTTTCTCTGGGCATCAAATTCCAGGAACCTATCTGATAAGATTGTTCAAATATTTGGCATATTTTCCACATATATATATACCATCTATATAATTAGTTTTGGGCTTTGAAAACCTGAAGAAAATAAATGTTGACTGATTGGCGGGCTGTAAGGGAGGGGGCGCTGCTTATAAATAGACTTAACTGTTTTCCAGCTGATTCGGCTCTTTATTTATTGGCCTCAAAGTGAACACGAAATTGATTTTGTTTCACAATTTTCTTGATTTCGTGTGCCACTAAATCAGCTGCAGCAGTTAGTCAAACAAACATATATGCGGCTTGATTGGCCGATGGAAATTTGTGTTGGCCAATTGCTCAAAGGGGCCATAAACCATGCAGAAGTGCAGCGCAGACGAGGCGGATACGCAATCTTCAATCTACGGAATCCGCTTTTAGACATATCCATCATCGTATCGTACTATAATCGCCCACACACACACACACGCAGGCACAGTGAGCATGAGGCGCAGACACACGAAAGTATTTTGCAAATTTGCGCTCAATTAATTGCATATAATTCATTTGTTGTTTGGCAGCGCACGCAGAGGGCGAGCAGAGGCTCCTTGTGCTGCTGGCTGCTGCTGGCCGCTCTCTTGGCCAACATTGGGGTATTTTATGGCATTTTGATTTGATTTTTGACAAACGTCGCCGTCGCCGTCGCCGTCGCCGTCGCCGCTGCCGTCGTTCTCGTTGCCGTTGTCCAGCCAATGCCCCGTTTTTTTGTTTTTGTTGTTTCTTGTGCAACGCCCTCCCCTTTTTGCCCGCTTGCCAATTTGATTTATTGCCGACCTTGTTATGTGCAGGCGCATTAGCGATATATCCATTTCACTTTCCATAATGGTGGCGGGACCCAAGTGACAGCCCCCGTCAGTTCGTCAAGCAGCGGCAGACAGAGCGAGACGACAATAGCAGCCGCCTTTACGACGTCGCTAGCTTGTAAGCTCTATGCGTGTGTGTGTCTGTGTTGCTCTGTAAGTCAGCAGGGGAAATGCTCTGCCTGCGCTGCGCTCTCGTGCGCGCCCCTCTCTGTTTATAGCAAGTGGAGAGAGCCCGAGTGCAATGCGGCGCAGGGGAAATGCCAACACCATACTTTATGGCTACGCTTACGATTATAGCGCGAAGCGCTTTGAGTTACAATTTACGAGTTTTCACAATTAGGAAATGCAAAAATGACGTCACGAGCCTTTCGTGATCCTGCTTATTTATTGGCAGCGGCCGATAACAATTAAATTTTATATGTAATAAGCAGCAAACCCCCCACCCCTCTCCCTTTCAGACTTTTGTTTTTGGCAATTCTTATTTTTAGCTTTGTTTTTTTTTGTTTTTTTTTTTGGTTTTGCATTTGGCAAATAAAACCAATTTATAAATTTCGCTCATTCTGAAGCCGCTTTTGTTATGCAAATGCCACAAAAAAGCGAAGAAAAAATGTTACATTTTTGGGGGAATAACTGAGCAACTGGCATGGTCAGTTAGCCAGTTAGTCAGATGTCGAGGTTCGATTCAGATTCAGATTCAGATTCAGATTTTTAGCCGGTTTGGCAGCATTTCCGCGCTTTGATGGACAAAGCTTTTAGGGAGCTCTCGAACGAATCTCGAATTTCGAATTCGCATTTGGACTTCGATGCGGCTCCACGCTCTAAAGGTCACTCGGGTCATTCGAGATGTCGATCCGCATTCGACTCTGACATCAGTCGCGCTGATTTACTTATCGGCCCGGCGCGAACATATCGAATTACCCAAATTAGCAATTCCGTTTCGGGCTAGCGATATTTAAAGTCACAAAACGTCGATAAATCGCTCAATAAAGTCTGCCCCTTGGGCTGATGGCCGAATCTCGAGGAATACAAATGAAATCAAAATTTCGCCTATCGCAAATCTATTAAAAACAAATAAATAATTAAAGCCCAACAACATTTTGACAAATACTCGCTGGCTATAACATAATTAGATATGCGGAATGGCAAAATCATTTTAAAACGTAAATACATTTTTTTTTATATATAATATATATTATATTATATTATATATTATATAATATATATTATATTATATTATATATTATATATTATATATTATATATTATATATTATATATTATATATTATATATTATATATTATATATTATATATTATATATAAAAAAGATATAGAATATATATTTTAAATGGTTTTTCGCCCAGCTTTCATTGCATTTTTTATTTTTTATTTTAAATAGATCTACAAACTACACTTCCTATTCACATGTCTTTTAAAGACTTTCCCTATAATTATATAACATTTTCCATTTTCATAAGGAATCGTTTCCTTTCAATCTAATTCTTAACGCAGAGTTTAAAAGAGCATAAACTAAATCAGAAGAGTAAAAAAAAATAAGACGGAAAGGCTCATCTGGAATCCTCTTCTTCTACTTATTATGGTTATTGTTGTTCTTCTGCTTCTTCTTATTAGTATTATTATTATTATTATTATTATTATTATTACTATTATTATTAGTATTATTATTACTATTATTATTATTTTTATTACTATTATTATTATTATTATTATTACTATTATTATTATTATTACTATTATTATTATTATTAATACTATTATTATTATTACCATTATTATTATTATTATTTTTATTATTATTATTATTATTATTATTATTATCATTATTACTATTATTATTATTATTATTATTATTACTATTATTATTATTCTTTTTATTCCTCTTCTTCTTCCTCTTCTTCCTCATCTTTAATGTCTAAACTACAGTCTACTCTTTACCATAACTGACAAACATCTCTGAGTGTACTAAAATAATATTATTATAGTAAAATATTATAGTGAAATAGATAAATATATTTGACAGTTACGTAAACATATGTCAGCTACAATTCAAGCTGCTGTTCATTTAATCATGATTATAGATTAGTTACTTCCATTGCAATTGGCTAATTGGCTTACTTAATTATATGGCTAAAAAAAAAAAACATTTGTAACTCAGTCAAATTCATTTTAAATATTGGTCAAGATCTGTGCGCTTTAACGCACAGTTTTGACTAGGGTTGAGTTGAGATATATTGTATATATATTGTAGAGTATATATCTCTCTATAACTCTCTCTGGATTTTTTTTTAAAGAAAAAAGAATTTATTTAAATAAATCTATTTTTTATGTTTTTCATTTTGTTTACTTAAATTTGTATTCATTTTTTATTTTTATCCAAAAACTAGTCCTATAAGAAGATTTAATAACGAGCAAATAATATAAAATATAAAATAAATAAAATTTAAATGAATTTGCTCAATAATTAGCATAAATTACTTTAAGTTAGTCCGAAGAATGTAAACAAAAATATATAAAATAAATAAAAACTGAGTTCGGCTTTGCCAGAACTTGGCATTTAACTGGGATCAAGGCTCGGCTTGCTGACCTGGCTATAAAGCCTAAATATACAGAAATTGATATCGGCTCTCTTAAGGCTTATTGAATTAGTATATCATATATTATATTATATATATCATATATCATATATCATGTATCATATATTTAAGAATTCTCTCCAGTTTTCTCACTTCTCGAGTCGAAGTTTTTGGTACTTTGGTCGGCGGCTCGTTTTGGTATCTGCTTTTGGCCACGTTGTGCACGACCTTGAGCACAAATTGAAATTGTTGCACTTTGATTATCAGCTACGCGTTGCTGTTGCTGTTGTTGTTGTTGTTGTTGTTGTTTTCATTGTTTGGCTTCTGGTCAAACAGATTGAAATTATTTTTTGTTTTTTTTTTTGGCAAGTTTTTAACAAGCAAAAAGGCCAGCGGCGGCGCGAAGAACGCTGCGAGCTGCACGATAAAGCCGCCGTCGCAGCTGAAGCTGAAGCTGTGGCTGTGGGCGGAGGCAGAGGCCGAGGCAACGGCGGCACAGCCACAGGATTCTGGCCAAAGGCCACGTTCCTTATCGAAATGCCGACAGAGTCGAAACAACGTTTAATTAGAGTTTGTTGTTTATTTATTTATTTGCTCGAGTGTATACACTGCCTGTGTGTGTGTGTGTGTGTGTGTGTGTAGCTGGTAGCCAACCGAGCCAAGGCGTCGTCTGCTGACCATTTGCTCCACCAAAGTCTCTCCCTCTCTCTCTCTCTCTCTCTCGCTGCCGCACTGAGCTGCACTTTTCGAACATTAATAATTTCATTGAGTTGTTGTTGTTGTTGTTTGTTGCTTATTTGTGTTTGTTGTTGTTGTTGTTGTTGCTGTTGTTTGTAGAGCTCGACGGCAACGGCTTCCGTTCTGCCTGCCAATACACAGCCCAGCTGCCCCTCGCCCCAATCGCACCCCAGTCCCCGCTCCATCCGGTCATGTGTGTGTTGTTGTTGTTGTTGTTGTTGCTGCTGCTGCTGTTCGTGGTGTTGTTATATTTTTGAACATTTCATAAGAAATCGTTTGTGGCATTATTTAATTTTGTTGCTTTTCTTTTTATTTTTGTTTGCTTGCCTTTTTGTTGCTGTTGTTGTTTCTGTTTGTTGTTGTTGTTGTTGCTAGTTGTGCACATTGTATTTACTTTGTTGTCGCTGCGAGCTGACGAACTATCTTCAATGGGCACTCGGCCGGGTCCTTGCCACGTCCTGCTGCCGCCCTGCGGCCAAGCGATAATAATATTTGTTATTTACTTAAACGGAAGGAAAAAACAAGCAACAAAAACGGAAATGCACATAAATTTCTTTTTCGTAGATTATAATTCCTTCCCACTCTCCCACTCTCTCTCTCTCTCGCACTCGCTTTCACTGTCTGTGCTGGCTTTTATATAACGTGCCAATAGCTTTTCCAGCTGCTTCTTCTGCTTCTTCTTCTTTTGGCAACTGCCTTGCCAAGGCTTTAACTAGCATCTAATGCTCTACATCTATCTCTAAATAAGATATTTCATTCCCTTTCAATAGGAAACAGTTTTTAAAAATTATTTTTACTCAATTTCCTTTTTTTTTAGGGCCCTCCACAAAGTAGGAAATGTCTAAGGACATAGGTATATGGGCCCCCTATGGACCCTCCTTTGTCTGTCCGTCCGTCTGTCCGTTCCTACATGTTCCGTAATTCCTCCGTCCCAAGTACTTCCGTCAGCCGTTCGTCTAAAGACTTGCTCTAAAGCTGGCTGAATATTTTCCTTGTCTTTCAATGTTTTCAGATTGGATATATTTGCTGGGAATGTTTTTTTCTATATATCTTTCTAACTTATCATATAAAAGACTGGAAATTTTGCAGTATGAAGTCGGAAATATAATATAATTATTTTATATAGTTGGGTTTCCTGGCATATCGGATAAAATAAAATCATTCTAAATTTCGGATCGCTACGCTTTTCAGTTGAGTTTATTTGAGACTTCCTTAATCTGCAGGCTAATCTATATATTTATGTGCGTATATAGGTGTATATAGCAGAGTATAAGTATACAGTATAAGAGCTAATAATAATCATTTTAATACCTCTTTAAATATAAGCGTGAAGTATAAGTATCTAGTATAAGTATGGATAATATCTATCTCTGTAGGTATAGAATATCTCTATAGTATAGAAAATATTTATACTAGTTTACTTATACTTCACACTTATCCTTATAGAGGTATCTTCTATACTTATACTGGTATAAGTGAATATATAGTATAAGAGCTGCAAATATCCAGTATAGATAAATATAATATATAGTATATTATATAGTTAATATAAGTGTGAAGTATAAGTATACTAGTATAAGTATATAAAGTACTTATACCAGTATAAGTATTTAAAGTAAGTTAAATTTGAGTACAGTACAGTACTTATACGTATACAGTATAATAGCTGAAAGTAGTATACATATTTATGGCAGCCAAATAATATAAGTATATTTAATACTTATAATTTACCTGTAGAAGTATAAGTAAATAAAGCACTTATACTAGTATAACTAAACAAACTATACTATTATAAGTAAGCAAAGTACTTATAATAGTATAAGTATAAGTAATACTATTATACGTAAACAAAGTACTTATACTAGTATAAGTACAAAGTATAAGTAAGCAAAGTACTTATACTAGTATAAGTATAAATATAAGTATATAAAAGTACTTATACTGCCTTATGCAGTTATAAAGCATTCAATTGCAGACTAAAGACTTATACGTATACAGTATAAGAGCTTTAAGTAGTAGACTGTAGTAGAGTAGTATAAGTATATTAATTACTTATACTGGTATAAATAGTATACTTATATATATACTTATACATACATAGTACTCATACTAGTATAAGTAAAGTACTTATACTACTTGATGCACTTCTAATACTCTGAAGTATAAGTATAGTATAAGACTAATGAAATAAATTAAATTTACTTTTGTTTTTTTAGAGGATTTCTCCACTGGTGCTTTCTCCCTCTTCCTCTCCCACTTCCTCTCCCTCTTCTTCTGCCCAACTTGAAGTGCCCGTCCCAAACCTTAAGCATTTCCCCATATGCAGCCCTCCCCTCTCCCTCCCCCTCCGCCTTCCTCCTGCTCCTACGTTTCCTTTGCACTTTTCATCTTCATTCAGTTGTATTTTCCTATAGACAGGCCGCAGCAATCCCTGCTATAATGCCATAAGTAGTTTTTCATTGGAAAAACAATATGGCTGTGCGTGTGTGTGTGTAGAAGTGATTTTCACTTCGAATGTCCCGTTGCCCGTTGCCCGTTGCCCGTCGCTGCCCGCCCCTCTCACCCCTCGCCAGCTTCTTCTGTGACAGTTTCAAGTGGTTTTTCAGGGCAATCAATCAAAAACGAAAAACATTTCTCGTGTCTGCTGATCGCTTGACTAAGAGACAGAGAGGGAGAGAGAGAGAGGGGCGGGAGAGGAAGAGCGAGAGAGTGGGGCGTGTACGACACATGTGCCCAGGCTGCATGCCTGCATCAGATGCATCTTAATCCTTATACCTCTCACTCTCTCTCTCTGTCTCTCTCTCTCTCTCTCTCTCTCTCTCATTTGCATGCTGACTTTTGCTGTTAATATTGAAACTAAATGAATTTTCCATAATTTTCTTTGCTTTTCCGCAGGTAACGTATGATGAATGGTCGCTCTTTAGTTGTTAGCACCAAGAAGTCAGGTAAGTGTGTCCTTTGGCATCCCTTGACAAATTGCCAAGTGCCTGGCAAACTTTAGCCGTACAGTGGCTGCCAAACCTCAGCAACAGTTGAATGTCCTGTCAGAGGCAGACGAGACGACAATTTGTTGCTGTTGGGCGGCGCGCGGTAGGCGGTAGGTGGGGGCGTGACCGGCAAATTTATTTGTGCATATCGTGTGGGTCCAACAACAGGACTTTGAGTCCTGGCTCTGGCCTAAGCCAGTTTTATGGCAAGCGTTGAAAGTCACTAAATTTCGGTTGTAGTCGCAGGCTGAGCCCAAGCGGAAGGTAACGTATGGAAGCGAACAGGTAAATATGCATTTATGTAAGCAGGTACCGGTGCAAAGGAAACGTTTTCGATCATAAAATGTGCAAAAACAATGGAAAACTCAAAGCGAATTGGTCCGTGTCGCGAGTCCAGTGGCTCCCTAACTGTACGCCACTCGAAAACAGCTGTTTCGGCTTGCCATAAAAAGCGAGTGAGCATTTGTCATGCCAGCCCGCTCGCACAGCGCGGCGAATTCGGTCTGGTCGTGTCGTCGTGTTTGAGCTCGTTTGCTGCTGCTCTCTTTGTCGTGCGCGCAACGAAAACAAAAACAAACCATTAAAAGTGCAGCGAAATGGCCGTTTGAGCGTGAAATACGAGCGAAAACAAAGCGGTGAAGAGCGGCGCGGCGCGGCGCGTCGCGAGAGTGCCGCTGAATGACTATGTGTGTGTGTGTGAGAGAGCGTACACTTGTCTGTCAAGATTATGGCGGTTTTTCAGTAACATCGAGTCGGGGGCTGCCAAAAAGAAAATCATCGTCGTTGCTGCTGCTGCTCCTGTTGTTGTTTTCTCAAGCGCCGACGGCAACTCCTATTTTTCTTCATGTGCCATTTTTTAGCATTCTTTTCTGTTTTGTTTCGCGAGCGACTGTCGTGTTGCACTCGACACTCGGCTCTCAGCTTAAGTTGAGTTTGAGTGAGTTTCGCTTGTCTCACATACGCAGCCTCACACACACACACACTCATACAGCCGCATTCACATCAAGTTGATATCGTGTCGTCGTCTTCATCTTTGCTGTCGCTCGCTCGTCGTTTTCATTTGATAAATTGCGTTTATAAGAAAGAGATGAATTGTCATGCACAGCAGCGCAGCGCCAACAACAACAGCGCCAGCTGTTGTGTGCCTGTGTGCGTGTGTGAGTCTGAGCGAGCAACGGTTGGCGCTCATTTGGGCCCGCTGCCGCCGCTTTAAATCATATTGGCTGCGCCTCAGCCTCTGCCTCTGTGTGAGCGCAAGTGTGTGCGTGTGTGTGTTGGTGTGCGTGAGCTTTCTCATCGCCACATTTTTCGCTCGCACACAGTTTTCTTCGCCCGCCTTTGCCCCTCCACACTCGGCCCAAGTGTTCGGCGCTCGTCTGGGATTGGAAGTTTCCAAATGCAATTTTGCTGCCTTGAGCTTTTCGTCTTATTATCAAGCTGCCGTTTCTCTTTTTCTGTTTTCTTGCACGTTTTCTCCTATTTCTTTTTTTCGTTTTCTGCTCAGTGGGTGGAGACCTCGCTGCGCCCTTCTCTCTCGCTCACTCCCTTACTCTTTCTCTCTCCCTCTCTCGCTCGCTCGCTCACTCACTCACTCGCGCCACCTCTGCTCGAGCACTGCTGATTTAAATTTCATGGTCTCCTCAATTTTTGCCAAGTTGTAATATTAAATTAAATTAAATTCCCTTTGCATTCATCCTCCTCCTTCCCCTCAACTTGGCCTTAAAGAATGCACTAGCCGCATTCTTGCTAACAAGCACAGTTATTACACTCTCGCACACCTTTCCCTTATTAATTGAACAACTTCAAAATGTCAATTGGCTGAGACGAGAGCAAGCGATGTTTAGAAAACCATTGAAACCATTTTATATAACTTAATTTATATTTTTATTGTATTTTAAATATAATTTCATTTAGAGATTTGATTGAGCAGCTGTTATGTCTGGAATTTATCTTGAAAACGTTTCATTTAAAGTAAAATTTATCAGAACAAAAACTAAATTAAAAAATTAAAAATATTTCTTGCATAATGTTTGTATTTATCCTGAATATTTGTAGTAAAATATATGTCTCATATTATTTATATCTCAATAAATATATTCAATTTAATACACATTTATAAATTATGCAAGAAGTATATTTATTTTATAATTATATTTTTGTTTATACTTTAATATCTTATATTCTAATATATGAGATATATAAATATATACAATCTATTTTATATGTTTAAATATTTTGATTTTCTGATTATTTATTTGCTTTTGTAATTGTAATAAAAATATAATTATTATATTTTTTATATAATTTTATAAAAAATGTTATGAAATAAACTAAATATTATTGTTTTATAAATCTTAAAATGAATGGAATAAAATTGAATTTAAATAAATTTAAAACAAAGTTGAATAAATTTTAAAATTTAAAAATAAACTTATTTAAACATTAAATTTAATTAAATCAAAAGAAAATAATATTTAAATTAAATTAAATTGAAAATAAACTTGTTTAAAAACAAACTTAATTGAAATGTTATTTTAAGTCTTTTAAAACTTCTTAAAAAATCTGTAAAAATTAATAAAAATTGTATATACATAGATAATATTATTTAAATTAATTAATTAATTTTTTTTTAATTGTTCTTTTATTTATATTCAATTGAATATGTTTTGTGACAATTTGTTTTTTTTTTTAAATTAATTTTTTTAGACCAAATATAAAAGTGTATTAAGCGTTTATTTAAATGATCTTTTATTCATATTAATTTTTGCATATATGTTCTATTCAGTTTCTTCTTTAATTATAAAATGGATTTCCTATTTCCTCGATTTGTTGTCCTTGAGGCTCGTCTCCTTGAACCTTGAACCAGTCAATCTCTTCAATAACATTTTGTTCGTTTCTTTCAACGAATCCGTTTTTGGCAGTGCCGCCCACACACGCCCACACACACACGCAGAGACTCTCAAATAAATTAGCAATTTATTACTTTTAATTGAATTTTCAAATGAATGCGAATTGTTTTCGTCTCACTGTTTTCTGTTTTGGCTTTGGCACAGAAATTTTGCATTAGCGCGTCTGAAATTTAAAGCACCTTCGGCTGCAGCAGAATTTTGCATGGGAATTGAAAAGAATCTCAAACCGCAAATCAATCAACGTCTCATAAATTTGTCAAGACGGCGACAGTTAGACGAAAGCTGCGCGGCGAAAGAGGACGCGAGGACAAGTGTCGCTCTCTCTCGCTCTATCAGATGCAATAAGAAGTGTGTGTGGAGGGGGCAGGGGGGCGCTAATGTGTACAAAATATGATCAGCTGTTTTGAAATGGAAACCAGATTAAGTGCAGCATCATCGTCATCATTATTATCATTGTCATCGGGCCACGGCGGCAGCAACAATATCCTGGCCAAGGGAGCCAGCAGCCAGCAGCCAGCGGCCCCAGCAGCCGGCCAAAACAAAAAACAAAGCAATTTTTCATATTTTGCTAAAAACGGCGGCAACATTAAAACGAGCGCCGGCGTCGACGCTCGCCTTTGCCGTTGGCTGCCCAAAAAATAAAAATGGCGCCGGGCGCCGCTAGCCGGCTAACCGAAAAAAACAAAAACAATTGCAAAACGGGAGCAACAAAAAGCAGAAGCAAACAACAAAAAGGACGCACAGGCCAAAAATGCGTTGTTGAAAAATTGCCTCGAAATATGTGTTAACTGCTTTTTAAACTGCCACGAGGACGACGACACGACGACGGCGGCGGCGACGCCGCCAGCAGCAGCAGCGGCAGCAACAACAATAACAAACAGCAGCAGGATATGCATTTTGGGCCGTGGGATTTATCTGTGGGCGATTTATTATTGCACACAAAGTTCACAGTGCGAACAGCTGTTGGTGTTTCTGTTGTTGTTGTTGTTGTTGTTGTTGTTGTTCGTGGCAGGATCATTGGCTAAGTGGCTGGATCGCCATGACGCCTGGCGACGACGACAATGACGACGGCGACGTCGCTGCAGCTTTTGAAGGCGTTACCTATTTGACTGTCGCTGTATGTGTGCGTGTGCATGTGTAAGTGCTTCTCTTCTCGTACGACTGTGTGCGTGCGTGTGTGTGTGTGTGTGTGTGCAAAGAGCGCAAAAAAATTGAGCGAAAGTTGAGCGCGTTTCGAAGTGACGGACAAGCGCAAGCAAGCAAGCTAGCAGCAAGCAGCAGCGACAACGTCTGGAGTGGCGGCGGCAAAGACTAGAAAACACCTGAAAGCACTCACTGACACAGGCACGAAGCACGTAAGAGAGAATACGCTCAACCCCAGCCCCAGGAACCACCCAATGCCCAATGCCTGCGCGCACAGGTGGGGCGGCCAAAGAAGACTGAATGGCAAACTGATGCAAACTGCCACTCACTCAAGCGAAAATAACAAATGGGATTGGTTTTTGCTGATTTTCAACGCACGCACAGCGACGGCAACGGCAACGGCAACAGCAGCGACGACGACTATGCTGCCAGCAGCAGCAGCAGAGAGAGGCGATGCGACGTTGGCAGCGGCCAAAACCTATAAGCCGTCTCCTTTTGGCCAAAGCCAAATAAATTTCAAACGAATGAACGAACGATGAGCGAGCGCCAACGACGACGACGACGACACAACGACGTCGACTACGTCGTCGTTGCGCAAAAAGAGTCGAAAAACAAATGGCAAAACAAAAACAAAAGCAAAAAATATACACACACACACATGCATACGTATACATATAGCAGAACTGAGCGCAGTAGAGTAGCGCAGCCCAGGCATGGCACAGCCAGATTGTGACAAGTGTGTGTATGACAGAAAAGGCGTACTAACAAATCAGTCATCATCCTTTGCGCTCTGCCTTTGGGCCCCATTTTGTAGTGCGCTCACAAGAGAGCGCCTGCGCTCTCGCCGCGCAATTCGCCGCAATTACAGCAACAAAGCAAGCAGCAAGCGCACACATAAATACACACACACACACACGCACGCATCACAATTCGCCGGAGTCGAATGTGTTTGTATAGCCATCGCACTCGCACTGCTGGTAAATTTATGAGTCTCCGCGTTGTACAACCTTTTTTAATGGCACAATTGTTGCGTCGCCGCCGTCTTTGCGACTGTGTGCGTGTTGTGTGTGAGTGTACGATCAGGCAGACAGTGGCGTGCAAGCGTGCATGAGCATGATTGACAGTGTGTATTTGCCTTCGAACCGCGTACGACGTGCTTGTGCTTGTGCTGTCTGTGTTGTGTGCGAAGCGAGAAGCGAAGCCGAAAACGCCGAAGCCGTCGCCAACGTCGCAGCCGTTGAGAAAAATTATTATTATTACTATTATTATTGCTACTACATAGCATTATTATTGTTATTGCCGCACATCAACAGCAACCAACAACAACAACAACTAAATCAAGAATAATAATAATAGTCATAGCTGAACATATTTTGGACGCCGCCAAAAAATTGTTTCGTCGCGATCTCCACGGTTAGCCAAAAAACACAAAAATAAAATAAAAACAAAAAACAAATCTCAAATAAGCAAAAAGCGCGCGCGTCTCGTTGCGCGACGTTACGATCGGTCGTTACGTTACGTTACGCGTTACGCAGCAACGTTAACGGACTTTCGTCGTGTTGCCGCTGCCATCGCCGTCTCAGTCGCCGCCGTCGCGTTACCGTCGCTAAAACATATTTTGCAACATTTTCCCATTGCACGTTTCATTAGAAGCATAATATAAAAGTAAAGTGCACTAAATGCAACTGTAAACTGCAAACAGTTAGTTGACGTTTGATTGGCTGCCGCCTTGACAAGCTTTTCGTTTTCATAGTATATTATAGTATGTAGAAGCAGCTGTGATAAATAGTGCGCATATTATACGAAGCAAGAAGTATACGACATACAAAAAAACAAAAACAAAATATTAATAAAAACCAACAAGAACAACAACTACTACATCTTCAAGGCGATCAGTCGGAGAGAAACAACAGTTAGAAGCAATCGACGAAGAAGTAGAAGAAGAAGAAGCAGCTGCAAAAGGCCCCAGCAATGGATTTATGACAACAACAATAACCCACGAGCAGAGCTAAAAGGCAACAGCAACTGCAAACTATGTTGCCTGGCCCACACAAGCAGCAACAACAACAACAACTACAACAACTCGGCAGTATACTAGAGAGAAGAAGAACAACAATAACGGCAAACCCAATATGAAAACAAATTGTATACGATTTTTATAAACCGCAAAACAAAAACAACAAATTATATATAACTACAACAAATTATATGTAAATATAATATATATATGTATATATATATAAATACATATATGTATGTATACAAAATACAAAACAAAAAAGATCTCCCGCTAATAACAAAAACGCGCGCGTAACTACAACAACAACAACAAGTATACCAGAAACAACAACAAATGAAATACATAAATCTAAGCAAAGAATGTAAAAAAATCTAAAGCAAAGATTTTAACAAATGTGCCTGTGTTAAAGAAGAAGAAGAAGAAGAAGCATAAAGTGCAAAGCAGCTAAGAACCACGTAGAAAACATAGCAAAGAGGAAGCAGCTGGAAAGAGCAAGAGCAAGAGCAAGAGAAATACAGAAATTCTAATAATATTTTCGTGAGTGTCAAGCATAAAGTAAAAGAAAGAAAAAAGAAAACAGAATCCGAGCGTAGCAGGAGGCCCCAACAGATCCAGAGATCCGCAGAGAGAGAGGGAGAGAGATCTTCGTCTGTGAGGACGACGACGAGGACGAGGTCGCAAGGGACGCGGACCCCTCGTTTTGTGTTGAGCCGCCAACTGTCGTCTGTACACCACTAAAAGTGGCACAAATCGGGTTAGACGTCGCTCCCAGAGCATTAATGGCTCAGCCTAGGGTAAGTACCATAACTAAACTAACTGTAAACCCAGTTATATGCCTCAGCGTCAGGGAATCAGTCAGGAATAGGCCACTTGAAAAATCTGCGATTTGGCGACGGCATTTCTTAGGCGACGGCATTTCAGCTGGGAAAACATTTTCCACTCGAGTGTAGCTAAATTTTCCCAAAACTAAGATTCAAAGTGAATGTCAATTACTGAACCATTAAGTAACAGCTATTAAATCTGCAATAATTATTTGCAAAGGTTCCCCAGACAAGTGAAGATTCGCTTAATTATAGTGCTGCAAAATCTCAATTTTCGTAATTTTTAATTTAATTTTTGCCGTCGGGATTTGGATTTGGCTCTTCTGTCTCTCTCTCTATATATTTTATTAAGCAGTTGATTGTGGCGTGACCAGATTTTTTATAGATAAATCAAGCTATAAAAAATTATAATTGCAAGAATTTTATCAACTTGATAATCTGAGTACACGTTAATACTCAGGTTTATACGTGTTTTCAGAGAGTTATTATCAAATCAAGTCCGCAAATTGTTTTAGTCGAGTTTTTAGAGAAAGTTTTTATAGTTGAAACTAAATATTTAAAATTTTAATAAAATATGATAATAATATAATATATATATATAGATATATCAAATAGAATATGATAAGATATGATATATGTAGATATATCAAATAGAATATATGATAGAACGAGAAGAAATATAAATAGAAGGAAAATAAATCGTAGATACAAATACAATAATAGCAGAAATTGTAATTAAATATGATAAGAATATGATATATACAGATATATTATAATAGATTATATAATAGGAGATGGGACATAAATAGAAAGAAAAGAATTCTTAGATAGAATTAAATTAAATAGGATAAGAAGATATATATATCAACATATATACATATAAAATAGAACAAAGTTTTGAAAGAGAAGGAATATATATAAAAGGAAAATAAATCTTAGATACAAATACTAAATAGAAGGTATAATTCAATGTGATAAGAATTAGATATACATTTATACATATATATATAACAGAAAGATATGAAACATATATAGAAGAAAACGAGTTTTTAAATAAAAATATTCACTAGAAGATATAATTATATATTATAATATATATAATAGATAAAAATAAAATATAATATAATAGAATCAGTATAAATAAAAAGAAATATTTATTAGATGAAATACTATTGATAAGAAATTGTTATCAAAGCTTCATTTAAGATTTTCAAGTTAGAAATATAATATAGAAATTTTCTGATATAATTAAAATTACAATTAAATTGGATTTAACTCAACTCAATCGAGGTAAAATCTGTATTTGCCAAAGACATTTCCATCTTGTTTAATCTGTTATTATTATTGTTATATTGTTATAATTTGCTCTGGAGCCAATAAATTATTTATCAGCTGACTGACTGGCCAACATACTTAACGCTCTTTTCTTGCATTTTGTTTTGCTTTTTATTTATTTTTTATTTACGAACTTTAACTTTATGAATTGATTAACATATGTGTGTGAAACGAACTTGATATTTCTATGGATCGTTAAATCGTTAGGAAATGTATAACAAAACGAGAGCAACTTGTGTGTGTGTGTGTGATGAATAGTTGATAATTAGTATGTGTCTGTGTGTGTGTGTGTGCGACACTGTCGTACATAGTTGAGGCACCTTTCGCAGCTAAAGAGTTGTCAAATAAAACTTTAAATATTTAACTGCACTGAATGCGGTTCAGTTCGGTTCGGTTCGATGCGATGCGGTTCGCTGTTGGCTGGAATGGCAGAAGATGTGAGCCGTAGTTGTTCCGTTCCTGCCAGTCACATAAATTTACACTTGCGGTCAAATTCTCTCACTCTCTCTGCGAGTCTCTGATTCCAATTGCAGCCGAGAGGCCATTGTGCGTGTGTGTTTGATGTGATGCATATAATTTTATTGCACAGCATAGGCGTGAGGCAGTACGGCGGGCACTACGGCGCGGACTATGGCTGTCCGGCATTCATTGAGGGCAACACGCTGTGGTTTTATTATTTACAATTGCGATTTCATTGCATTTCTTTTCGTAGCGCATTCTTTTTTATTTTTATAATTTTCCCTTAAAAAGCAAACAAAATTTTATACATTTTATATATAATTTGATTATTTTATGCCTCGCAGTTAATGAAAGGCCGAAAAGAAAAAAGATTACAGAATGCGAGCAGCGCCAATGGCAATTGCAATTTGTGCAGCTGCCACACATACACACACACAAACACAAACACATACACATACACACCCTCCTCTGCAGCGCTGCTGCAACATTCAACATTCGGCACAAAAATTGTTTTGGTGTTATTTTAATTTAAAGGTTAACCGCAGCGTAATTTGTGGCATAAAATATAATTCGTCTAGTGTGCGCCGCTCGCGCGCTGCAAATGAAAAAGTCAAGTAAAATCAAAATACAAATGAAAATCCAAATAAAAATCAAAACAGAAACAAAAACAAAAATAATAAAAATCAAATAAAAGTGCACTGCAAGCAAAAATGGCATTCGCGTTCGACTGCGAAATGCCTCTCTCGCCATTTGTTTGGCTCTGCGGCTGCCTTTTCGATTTGGCCTTAAATTGTTTTCTTTTTTAGTGTCTTTTCGGTTTTGTGGGCTTCATAATGCACAATTTTCACATTTCCCATCAGTTGTACCCTTTGGCAGCTTAACAGTTCGCAGGCAGTTCGAACGCACAGAGAGCATTAGAGCGCTAGAAATTGAAATAAATTTTAATAATAAATATACGGCAAAAAATCTATACATATATAACATATATTGAGAACATGTATAAAACATAGGTAAAAAAATATATAAGGGAAATATAGAAAAGAAATATATAAAGTACATCTACTAGATAGA
The DNA here is from genome assembly GCA_035047485.1 of Drosophila peninsularis. Classification (NCBI taxonomy): domain Eukaryota; kingdom Metazoa; phylum Arthropoda; class Insecta; order Diptera; family Drosophilidae; genus Drosophila; species Drosophila peninsularis. The sequence goes on from JAWNPN010000027.1 coordinate 3,709,080, forward strand.
AAGAAAAATATATAAAATATAAAAATAATATTTACAGAATGTATAAAAGATATATATAATATATAGAAAATATATAAAAAGAAAATATTAAAATAATATTTAAAATATATAAATAAAATATAAATAATATATAAAGAAAATACATAAAGTATATAAAATATAAAATATATACATAAAATATCACAAAAATAATATGTAAAAATTATAAAAGAACTGTAGAAAATTTGTTACAAAATTAAAAAATAATATAAATATCTTTTGAAAATACATTAAAAATATTTAACAGCAATTGATAATGATTTTTTAAAGACAAACAGATTAGATTAGATTCTTAAATTTAATTTTAAATAGCTCAAAATAATCCATAAAATTCCAGAAAACATTGAAAAAAAAGAAATGATATCGATTTTAATTTACATTTGTTGAATAGATAGATATATGAATATGTATTAGGTAGAAGTAATATATATATATTATATACATATATAGGTAGAGTCAGGTGTACCAAATTTATATAAAAATAGACGAAAAAGATTTAATTGAAATGATAAAGTTAATGCTTAAAAAAAAGAACAAAGATAAGTTTACAATTAACTAGCAAAAATATCAACAGTTATATGAGCCAAAGTTAGCTGAGAATTATTTGATGTTTGCCAGCTTGATGCCAGCTTGATGCGCGTTGCTCTCCAAGCGAGTGATTCATAGAAGCTGGCAGAGAAAGACAAGTAACTTGGAAGACCACGAAACACGCAGTCTCCAATGAGTCATGGCGCGGATCAGCATTTCCATCAGTGGTTGAGTGGAATTTGAGCAAGGCAGAAACTTGTTCCTCAGGACTTGGCGCAGCCTACGCCACGGCTGCAAATTTAGTATAAACAAATTATACAATTTATGTATGTGTAGTTATATATGCATATTTTTACCATATTCATAACAGAGCACAGCGGCTGCATGAGAATTATGCGCTGCAGGCCTCATTGAGCCTCCGACACAGAACGGAACCTCCGACAGAGTCGCCCGGTATTGGATACCCCATTCACATGGCTGGACTGCTCTCGGCTCGCTCCTCCACTCGATAGCTTCTCCTGTGGCAGTGTTTGGGGTTTTTCGTGTGCTAAAGAGCTTCATGTTTAATGATCAAATTGCGTGCCTCGTTTGGTGCCTGGTGCGTTGTTGCTGTTGTTGTTGTTGTTGTTAGTGTTGCTGCTGCTGTTAGTAGTTGTTGCCAAGAGGCCATTGGAAGTGTTTTCATTAGTTTCATTTCTTTTTACATTTGCGCTCAAATCGTCTTTAATTTTGGTTCGCTCACAAGTATTTCGCACAATGTAATTTCCCCCGACATTAGCGCTAAGCGAGCGTTAATTTTCGGCAAGTTAAGTGAATTCCATTACATCTTTTTGACTTACGCGCTGGCCAAGAGAAAGATATGTACTATAAACTGACTGATACAAGCTGCTGGCTGGGTTGGGGTTGGGGTTGGGGCTGGGGCTGGGGCTGGGGCTGGGGGCACAACAACGAAAAGACGTGGAAAATCATTTAGACAAGTTGCACGCCGCTCATTAAATTAAATGAGCCATCAGCACGCAATTTATTTTAGTATTTTTCTTTTCTTTTTTTTTTTTTTGAGTAACTTTTGCCATGCCAGACGCAGACGCAGACGCAGCTACTTCACAGTTTAGCCATAGCTCCACTCCACTCCACTCCTCGCCCTACCTCGCGTCGCCTCCTCTCAGCTCTTCATTTGTTTCTTTAGTTCTTTCAAGCCAATTTAATTAAACAGACGCCGCGTGCTGCTAAAAAATTTGATAGAAAATGTGAGATAATATTAAAAGTTGTTTTCAAATTTATATATACACACACTTATAAATATATTTAGAAATTAATACAATGTATAGACAGATAGATAGCCGCAGCTACAAATACCAAAATGCCTTGAAAACGTGTCCGAAAGCGGCAAAATGTTTAATGATATTCCAAATATTCAAATTAATATGAGGCTCGTCTGCTTGTATTTGGTTCATTTCATATGTATTTATGCATAAATTAGTTAAAAGCAAAATGACTAATCTAATTTTTATATTTGTTGTTTTTTTTAGTATATTTGCGTGAGATTGAGTATTTGTTATATTATTTGCAAGTAAGGGCGACTATCAAGGCAGTGCCTTGGCCAGCTTTCGTTCCTCTTTCCTGGGAGTTCGCAGATATTCGAAATGCTAATTCCCAGAATTTCAATTAACTTTGCTCGGATTGGTTGAGCTTATGACAGGTTCGAAAATTGCGCTGGCTATTCTATTATAATTTTTAAAAGTATTTTTGGCACTGCTTTTAATTTAATAAATGCTCGCACTGACGTCATTTGTTGTTCCTTCTCCTCTTGGTGTCTTTTTGCCTTTTTGTCTTTTGGACAAATGTTAAAGCAAGAGAAATGTTTGCTTGCTGTCGCGTTGTTATTTGCGTAGTCGCTGCTTTAAATTTAGCTGCCGATCGTGTGATATATAGTATAACTACTATATATGTACATATGTATGTGCTCGCAGCATTCGCCTTCCCAACAAAAATTTTAACTTTACAAATAAATTGGCGATTGTCACCAAATTGAATAAATTCGTTATGTTAACGGACTTAATAGAGCATCTAATATTATTATAAATTTTACTAGAATAATTTATGATTTATTAATTTTATTAATTAATTTATTATTGTTATTATTAATTATTATTTGTATTTATTTTATTTGTATGTATTTAATTATTCTATTTATTTTTCTGTTATTTTTGTATTGTTATTTATATTTATTTATCTTTATTTATCATTTATATATTTTTTAAATTTAATTTATATTTACTATTACTTTTTATTTATGTTATTATCATTATTTATATATTTTGTATTGTTATTATTTATTATTTGTATTTTTATGAGCGGTAATAAAAGCGAGCGTGTTCGATTTGACTGCGGCTGCAACTGTAAATTAAAACAACGCCGAGACACGCAACAGAAATTAATTGTCTAACACCAAATAAACTATACAAAACATCGACAGCGACTCAAAAAAAAAGAGAGAAAGAAATAATAAAACTGGGCGTGTGCCCAGCTTAATGAAATGCTCTTGCGCCCGGGGGAGGCGAAGGGGGAGGGACTATGGCTTACTCCGAAGTTTTGGGCGACTCTCTGACACACCTACAACACCAATTCGACAACCAATTCCTATTCGACTTCTAGAGGCAATGGCACTAGCATATCTCAGGGTCATTCGGTTCTGCGGTTCGTCTGCTAATTAAGCAAGCAAAACAACAAAAGGCGAAAAGCAACAAAAAAAAAAAAAGGGAAAAAATTAAATTAAAAAAGAAAACGAAACAAATTCAAATACAACATGATAAACAATTAATTTTGATTAGGCGGCCAACGCCGCACAATTAAGAATGTGAAAGAATGAAAAGCAAAAGTGGTGTCCGAATAAGAAATCAATAACACTGTCCAGCACAGTTAAGCACAGAACTCCAATCGAGCGCATTTATGTATATGGAGCACACAGGGCACACACCCACCCACACACACGTGCCGTGGCTTTAAGGGCTTGCTAAAATGGCGGCCATTGTCACCACACACACACACACACACTCACACACGGACAGTCGCACCTATAATTCTTGCAGTCTGGCGCTGGTCAGTTTTAGGCGCCGTTAGATAAACTCCCCAACAGCAACAAAAACATTGCGATTGCCGCCTAAACTGGACACCTAACGCTGGACTCCACCATTTGTCTAGCTGTCTCACTCGCACTCTGCGCACTTTTGGGGGGCACAGGCAACTGCATCTGTGTGGCGCTGCGTTTGGCTACAGTTTTCGGTTTCAAGTTCAGGCCAGAAATGTTTGCGCAAATGTTTTGGTCAGTTTTTGCCTGCCGCCCACTTTTTTGGCTGCCCGTTAGGCTGACATATGCGTGTGTGTGTGTGTGTGTTCAGCTATAACAACTGCCTAATGCAAGCTTAAAGTGCTGCACAAACTCTTGTAGGCCTTAAAGCCAACAATTGAGTCGAGTGAGTTGTTGCTGTCGTTGTTGTAGTTGTAGTTGTTGTTGGCTCGATGACTTAATGTCTCGCAATCACGACAAAAGCACACACACATTTGTATGTATATATATATATAGATAACACACACAACAAGGACAACAACAGAAACTCAACTCAACGTGGTTGAAACTCAGCTCCCGTTGGCCATGTGACTGCTGCGCCTGTCACTGACAGCCAGCGACCCGCCTCCCTTCACCCACACCGCGCTGTCATTGTGTGTGTGGGCCGCAAATACATAAATTTTTGAAGGATTTCGGCGCTGAACTTGTCAAAATCAGACGACAACACCAACAGAGCCATGTTCGTACGGAGTTCCCGTTCGCGTCCACTGATTGCTGGCTGTGGGTTATTGATTCACCAGCTGGGAGCCCGAGAGGAGTGCTGTAGACATCCACATACACAATGCGAGTGTAGAGCTCAACAAGGTCATTGGCTCGGGTTCGTTGGAGCCCGCAGATGATCATCAATCAAATGGGGAAAGCCTTAAGTCTTCGTTGCCAGGTCTTAAGTGTGTTTGCCTGTTCGATTTTTGGCGCGTTCGGTTACAAAAGTAACAAAAGTCCGCTCATTTGGGCACTGCCAATGGGAATGGGAATGGGAATGAGGATGGGGCTGGAGATGGAGATGGGGATCAGGGGAATACGCCGCTCAATTCCCACATTACTTATGTACAAGTACAAATTGTGGTAATTTTCAGAGATCTCTTTGTTGGCGATTTTGCTTGTGCTTTGCTTTGTTTTCTTAGCTGTGGCTGTAGCTGTGGCTGTTGCTGCGGCTGTGGCTGTGCTCGGTGTTTGCTGGTGCTCCACAATTTCCTCATTTCTAAAAGCAACGTTGCCTGCGAGCTGCTTTGTATATTCGCTCATTCGCTGGCTCTGCCACCAACACTAAAATTAGCATAACAACTTTATAGTTTAACTGCTCGACTGCCTGGGTCTGGCCCCGACCCGGCCTGGCCTGGCCTGGTCTGGGCCCGCTCGCTGGTCTGCAACTGATCCGGTCTGGCTGTATCTATAAGTTTGTATCTTGCATGCAGTGCATATACACAGGGACGCCAACACTAAGAATGAGTGACAAAAAGACAAAACACAACGAACACATACGGAGAGAAACGGAACAAAACTCGATTTGTGCTTGCGGCTCAAGAGCTGCACAGTAACTAATCTGTTGTGTGTATCTAAAGGATTGCAGAAAGCCAAAATGACAAAAGGTCTGCTGCTCTTGCAGGTGGTAGCTGCCAACAGCAGCTGCTGAGAATGACAAAGTAATGCAATGGGTGGGGCGAGGGGCTAGGCAAACAGAGTCAGCCATTGATAGACCCATTTCAAACACACACACACACACCTGCACAGAGTCTGTCAGGTGCAAATCCTGCTGGCAAAGCTGAGTGCCAAGTCAAGAGCCACTTGCCTCAGACCCTAAGCTAACCAATGCCAATCCCAAGCCGCCAAGCGTCACTCAGTCAATTGCTCATTTAGTGTCAAAGATTTTTCCAAGACGATAACAACACACACACACACACACACACACAAACTGCGAGGGAAAACTGCGGCAGCAAAAAGTGCCATCATTTCTTGTCGCTGCACAAAAATCTTGTCAACTGGCTGCGCCGGGGCTTCAGCTCCTCGCAGCTCCAAAATTATGCAGTGTGAAGCGGCGACGACGACGACGCCACTTGAGTATAAAAATGATAAAAATCTTACACAAAAACAACAACAACAACAAGAACAACAACAAGAACAACAAGCAATCACAATCACAAAAGGCCGTAATCACAGAAGGCGGAGAGCAGAGCCGCGTTGAACTTTAAACAAAAATAAAAATATTTTCTTGTTGCTTTTGTTGGTTGTAGTTGTTGCCGTTGTTGCATATACGCGAAACCAGTTTGCAATTGCGAGCGAGACGCAGCTAGCTAGCGCTCACCCTCTCACTCTTCCTCTCTCTCTCACACACAGTAAAACAGATTAACTGATAACATTAAAAATTACTTTTTTTTTGTACTTCTTGCTCTCTGTTAACTGTTTTGCTGCTGCTGATTTTGGCGCTTAATTAATATGCAAAAAACGTCGAAAGAAAAGAAGCGACAGCAACAACAATCAGCTAAATATACTCATATCTGTATATATGCACATAGATATCTGTATATATATATACATATATATATATAATGCCGCAGCCAAAGTAATCACAAGGTCAAACACAATGCGAACCGTTTTGTTATTTCTTCTTCCCTCGCTGCTGTTATTTCAATTTTTGTTGACGTGCTTGGAAATAATGTATGTGAATGTCGGTAGAGATATTTACCGATATATAGATAAGTAGATATAGGTAGATTTGGGCAGGTAGAATCTTTAGTCGCCTGACGCTGAGCAGCATATACAAGTATCGCCAATAAGCTAAAAGTATATACTCACTCACTCTCTCCCTCTCTCTGTCTCTTTCTCTCATTTGTTTACAGTATGACGATGGCCTGCATGGCTACGGCATGGACTCTGGCGCCGCAGCCGCGGCGATGTATGATCCACATGTCGGCCATCGGCCGCCGGGACTGCAAGGCCTCCCCTCGCACCACTCACCGCACATGACGCACGCCGCGGCAGCGGCCACAGTTGGGATGCACGGCTACCATTCGGGGGCCGGAGCGCATGGTACACCTAGTCATGTATCACCGGTTGCTAATCACCTAATGGGCGCAATACCCGAGGTACACAAACGTGATAAGGATGCGATTTATGAGTAAGTAAAACCCAAATTGTTCTCACCAAAACCCTTTCGTCTGTCAACTCAGTTGCCGCTGAGAGCTGTGAATGAACCACTTCCCTGATAAGCGCAGATCATAAACGGTTCGCTCATTCATTAATTGGATTAGACTCGATCGAACAGTGCGAAATGATTAGCGATTACGGGCCGAAAACATGATCACGCGAAATACTTGACGAAATTAGATCTATATATAGATCTAATATAGACTAGCAAATCAGGCCACATTCCACATCAGTTCTCGGTACGCAAAAGATCCACTCATATAAAGCGATTTTCATGGTGATCAAGCACTTATAGGGCTACTGATAGTGATCTATCAGTTGAGTGATCAGTCAGATCTTCACTTGGAATTAGAGCTATATAGATCTTATATAGACTAGCAGATCATGCCAGATTCCATTTCACCTCTATGATCGTGTAAAGAGAGAGGTATGCATATAAATTTTATATAGACCGGAAGATCATGCGACATTCCATATCAGCTCTCAGAATTAGTGATCTTCATTCATATCAATAATTTATAGGGCTACTGATAGTGATCTATCAGTTGAGTGATCATTCTGATCTTCACTTGGAGTTAGAGCTATATAGATTTTATATAGACTAGCAGATCATGCCAGATTCCATTTCACCTCTATGATCGTGTAAAGAGAGAGGTATGCATATAAATTTTATATAGACCGGAAGATCATGCGACATTCCATATCAGCTCTCAGAATTAGTGATCTTCATTCATATCAATAATTTATAGGGCTACTGATAGTGATCTATCAGTTGAGTGATCAGTCAGATCTTCACTTGGAGTTAGAGCTATATAGATTTTATATAGACTAGCAGATCATGCCAGATTGTGTAGATTGTGTAGAGAGAGGTATTGGGAGTTAGATATGCATATAAATTTTATATAGACCGAAAGATCAAGCGACATTCCATATCAGCTCTAGTGATCTTCATATCAATCTGATTAATTATTTATGGAGATATTGATAGTGCTCTATCAGTTGAGTGATCATTCTGATCTTCACTTGAAGTTAGAGCTATAGATAGATCTTATATAGACTAGCGGATCTCTAATACTTAGTGATCCTCAATCAGATCAATCATTTATAGAGATATTGATAGCGATCTAGCTAGCTCTATGACTTATTACCTAACAGTGATCTTCGCCTTGATCAATCATTAATAGAGATATTAATATTGATCATACAGGTCTTCACTTGGAGTTGATCATCGTCAATGAATGACAAATTTAGCTTTCGGCAAATTAATTTATTTAATTAACTGAGGCTCCGTCTACCCTCCTGCCAAGATCCTCATCAGTTGAGGGTCTTTGATCAGTGGAACTCACATATTGAATACCAATTGGTATCGATCGAACCCTGGGCAGAGCCGCCACCTGTTGCCGCCTGTTCGCACCTCTGCCGAATACGTTCGAGGCGAGGGAGTAACATAATTTAACACACACGCGACTCGATGCCCACGATCCTGCTGCAGAGCAAACAAAAAATGTTTTCTCTGGGCTGGGCGTGACCTTCTGTGTTTTGCACAAAATACAAAATTATGGGTTTCCTTTTGGCAGCAGAATTTCTTTTTTAATTCGTGGGCTCCGACTGCGGTCGGCTGTTGCTGCAGATCGGGGGGTGTGGCGCGTGTTTAGTGACGGACACGGCACAGGAACGTGCTTAGGCATTAGGGAGTCCATTCCAGCAGCAGGTTGTTAATGTTGCTTCAGCTGCCGCTTGGTGTTAAGTTGCCAAAATGCGGTTTCGACTCTTTCTAACTTGATCAAGAGCGGAGGACACGCTGCCCGTGTCATTCGCATTTCTGCAGTTGCGTGTCCTGCCAACTGCCAATTTTCATGTGCTGCAACTGGCCGGCCAACTGGGACAGCTGCTTGAACCTTGTTTGTCTTTGGCTCAGTCTCCTCTCGCTCTCTCTTCGTTTTTTGTATTCGCATTTTAATAAGCAAATATTTGCTGCTTTTTTGCTTTGTTTATTTTGTGCGGCAATTTTATGAATGAGTTAACTTTGAGCTGCCATCAATCAGCTGTTGGTCGCTGGCTGTCCTCCTCTGACTCTCGAGTGGGTGAGCAAACATGGCGCATGACTTCATTAGCACACTTTTTGGCTGGGACTTTGGCTGTGGCACCTGCAACAGCCACTGCACCGGCTACTGCCACTGCCACTGGCATTGTAAATAAAAAACTCGAAAATGCGCTTCTTATTTGTACAATTGACACCTTGAAAGCGGCAGCCAGACACCAAAATAATAATAACAATAAGAAATGGACGCATTGAAAAAAGCAGCCGCCACAATAAAATGAGCATGCGCAGAATTCTCTTAACACCTTCTCGAGTGGAGTGCAACAACAACAACAATAAGAGTAGCAACTTCAGCTGCCTGTCACAAATGCCAAGTCATGGCAAATGAGTGCACACTTTTTGTTGCTCGGGTCGATCCTGGCCAGGGGCAATGGGCATGGAAATGGAATTGAAAGTTGGAATGGGAAATGGGAATGGAAACTCTGCTGCTGGTGCTGAACTGCCACTGCGCACTGGACTGTAAAAAGCGCAAGGGCCTTGGCATTAGCAGAGCTCAGGGGTTTCGGGCCATGGTCCGCTTATTAATAGTTGTTAAGCGCACGGCTACACCCTCGCCTCGCCAATGGTCAGTTGTGCCATCTAATGACCAAATGAAGAGTGCCTGGGCAGGGCCAAGGAACAGCCCCGCCGCTTGAGGAGAGGGTTCACTCGCCCGCTCGCTGCCTAATTTTGTTCAGGTGCAATTTGTGCTTGGAGCGTGAAGAGCAGTTAACAACAATAAAACAAAGCGAAAAGAGGAGAGAGAGAGAGAGGAGGAAACCAGCCGAAAATAGAAAACAAAAAATGGTCAAATCATGCATAGTTGCTGAACTAATCCGTCAAAATGTAGGGCCAGGTCACAATCGGAGGGATTATATGTAGATGTGGACGTATTTCGTTTTTTGTTTTCTGTGCGGCTGAAGCGAAACAGCTGCTGTTCATTTGCATGGCAGGAAATAGTTAAGAGCAGCTGGCAGTGCACTGGGAAATAATGTTTCTAACTCATGAATATCTGGCATACATATATATCTATATATATATATAGAAAATCTTAATCTAAACCTAACTCTAACTCTCTTCTATTTGCAGACATCCGCTATTCCCGCTCTTAGCGCTCATATTCGAGAAATGCGAATTGGCCACATGTACGCCGAGGGAGCCCGGCGTGCAGGGTGGCGATGTTTGTTCGTCGGAATCGTTTAACGAGGATATTGCAATGTTCAGTAAACAGGTAAGCCAGGATGAAGAAGCAGGATGAAGGCTGTGGGAGAAGGGGTAGGGTAGAAGTAAGGACTGAGGCTGGGGGTAATTGGAGCTTTGCCACATGTGCCACATGCGGCACACGAGTCTAACGAAGCAAGCCGTTAAATGATCGGATTTCGGGGCACTCTCCGGCTCTCTCAAGTGGCTGCAGCTTGCCATATGCTGCAAATGTGTGTTGCTGCCACAATTGACAGTGCCCAAAAAAAAAAAAAAAAAAAAACAAGCAAGCGAGGGAGCGAGCGAGCTTATGCTAGTATCGTACTTCCCCACGCTGACATTTCAATAATTTACGATGTTTTAACACACAAATTATAATGTTGCAAGTTGTAAGCACATCCTGGCCCAGTCTCCCCTCTCTCTCTCTCTCTCTTTCTCGCTCGCTCTGCTGACTTCTATTTATATAAACGAGATCGCATTAAAGACGCTCGCAAAACTTATGGCTCCATCCAGAGAGATTTTCATGTCGAGATGCGACATTTTTGGCGCGTCAAAAAAAAAGGAGAAAAAAAAAACATTTTGAAATGAGAAGTTGCTGCTGTTGGCCAGTTGAATTTGATTCGCAACAACCACAAGAAATGATGTTTTTATTTATGGCCCATTTGGAGTTTTGACAGGCCTGCCATGGGCAATAAAAGCAACAGCAACGGCCACATTTATCAAGATACGTTCTTGGTCCTTTGGCGCGAGGTGTCGCTGGGCGCGACTTTGATGAACTTTTGTCAAATTGACAATGAAATGCCAAAATGAAGTTAACAAATTTCGGAATAGCCTCAAGTTCTTATTAAATTTTAATTGGATTTACCTCTCAGCTTCGCAATTCATAATTTCTAAAGGCTGTCAGCCCCAACGGCTAAACATTGCTTCACACTTTGCCCGCTGAGTGGTGCGCACACAGAGAGAGATGCACGGCCACAGATATAGACAGCATCAACAACTAAGTTGTCGCTTGCATTTCATTTGATTCGATTTGAATTCATTTCGGGTTGTTTTTGTTTTTATACCCTGAGCCCATTGAAAATGGGAAATCAGGGTATAATGTTTTTGTGAAAATGTATGTAACAGGCAGAAGGAGACGTCGCAGACCATACAAAGTATATATATTCTTGATCAGCTCGATGAGCTGAGTTGAAATAGCCCTGTCCGTCTGTCCGTCCGTCCGTCCGTCCGTCCGTCCGTCCGTCCGTCCGTCCGTCCGTCCGTCCGTCCGTCCGTCCGTCCGTCTGTGTGAACGCAGCGATCTCGTAAACCACAGAAGCTAGAGAGCTGAAATTTGACATGTATACTCCTGAATACCATACGCTATACGAGTTTTTTTCAAAAATTCGATAACTCTTCCCGTTCTCTTTTTATCGATAAATTTCGATAACTTTTCGTCTCTTTTACGTACCGTAAGAGCTAGAGACCTGAAATTCACTATGTAGATTCCTGTTGTGAATGAAGACATTTTGTAATTTTTGGTTTTTGGATGCCACGCCCCCTTCGCCCTAAATTTGCAAAAAACGCATTTCAAATACTAGAGACTTGTGCTTCGGCACATACACACATATGAATAACATAATCATGCCCTGAAAGTTTGAATCAAAAAGTCCTGCTAGAAAAAAAGTTATTAAATATTTAATTTCCCATAGCGTAGGCGTCTTGCAGCCCAAGCGCTGTCGCTACGTCAACTGCGCAGTTGGCAGAGCGTGTGCTTGAGCGTGCGTCTGTGTGTGTGTATGTGTGGCTTGCAATATATGTATATGTAAACTAAGCATAGAATATTTAAAGTATCGGCACTTCGCAGGGCTCAGGGTATCTCCTAGTCGAGCCGTCTCGACTAGAGCATTCTTACTTGTTTGTTTTTAGTTGCCCACTAAATTGATGGTGCTTCGGGGTCGTTGTTGTCTCCGTTGCCGTCGCCGTCGCCGTCTTCGGCTGACAAAAATAACTCAAAAATGTCATTCGCCCATCGAATTTTAACAAACGAGCGGAGCAGCGCTCACCCAGTCGACTAGTCGACTCGACGGCTGCCAACATGGGCGCTAAAAATATGTGTGGCGATGCTTTTTTAGCTGCTGCCCCACTGTCGATGCATTTTATATAGATAGTTTGCATCTCCACATGCACATATATACAAATACATATACATGTGTATATATGTCACTTCGTTTTGAGTAAGCAACTGCGTAAAATGCGCCAACGCCAACGCCACAGATCGACAACGCGAACGAGAGCACCAGATCGAGATCTGAACCAACTGAGGAAAAGTCGGCGCACTCGGCGCATCGTTTGGCATATACTTAGTTAGGCGACTTTTGGTGTTGGCGCTGCTAATGATGCAGCTAAGGAAACGCTTTATAATTTCTCTTTAAAAGCAGCTGAAGAAAAAACACTCTTATATATATATATATATATATATATATATATATATATATGTAATTATATACAGATGTGTGTACTTTATAAATACGCAACAAAAGCTGAAGATGTTGTTGCTCCCAAAGCGCTGCGAGGCGACGCGTCGCACATGTCTGTCTCTGGCTCTGTCTCTGTCTCTGATGATTTCTCCACATACAAAAATTTGCTTAATGCGTGCTGCACGGCCTTTGTCTCCAATCTGTGTAGACAAAGAACCCCATGCTGATTGCCCAAATAATTTTTATGATTTCATTTTAAGTAATTTTTAATGAAAATCAGTCGTCACAGTAACTTCTGGCTGGCTGGCTGACTTTTTGGCGTTTTGGCTAATAGTTTCAGCAGGCGGCGAGTTGATATTTTGGCGTTGACAACGCAACTCCATTGTCCGATGTTGTTGTTATTGCAGATTGCAGCCATGCGTGCAGCAGCAGCAGCAGCCTGCCTCACACACACACACACACAGGCCATGTTGGGGGCTGTCTGTTTTGGCATGATGATTAATGAAGTGCGGGTAAACTGATGATGCTGCTGCCGCTGATGCTGATGATATTTTGAGTTTGTATGGCCAGCCAGCGTCTGGCTGTTGCTGTTTTCCATATGAACAACACAAAGTTGTTGTCTGCGACTGTCCTTGACATTATGGTTATGCCAAAGACTGTAGCTGCATCTGTCACAACATTGACACTGCCCGAGCTGAGCAACTTTCTAGAGACTGACAAACTAAGAACGCCTTTGGGCTATGGTTCTGTCGCTGGATTAGCAGCCGGGCAGGTAGCTCGCTGCTCTGGCCGAAACCCGAACAGGTTAAGCGTTAATACCAATCAATGGCTTGGCCTATGGCTGGGCAACGTTTGTACAAAAGCAATTTAATGTCTGCCCGGGACCCGGGACGGAGACTCGCTTTTCCCGACATTCTGTGTTTTGCTTTTTGTTTTCGTAAATTGCATTTTCTGATTTCGAATGAAACGAAACGAAACGAAACGAAAAGAAAGACACAGATTTCTATAGTGAGCCCATAATCAGGTATGAAAGGTTACGCTTGCGCAGTTGTGTATTGTCGGAGAGCGAGCAGGCAGGACGGCAGGACGGCAGGCAAGAAGGCAGACAGTCAGCTAGCCAGCAGGCAGCTTGGAATGCTCACTTGGAACTGTGCCTGTGCCTGTGCCTGTGCCCGTGCCTGCATCTCTACGCATTTGCGTGTGTCTCGTTTGCTGAAAGGAACTTAATCTCCTTTGTGCAATATTCCGCTCCCTTCGGCCTCGGAGTCGGAGAGCTGGCTCTCGCTGTTTTTTCTTTTAATGATAAAAAATACAGAAACCTTTGCCTTTTTATTTGGAATTCGGCATTGGTACCTTTTTAATCTCAGCAGCTGGGCGAGCGAGCGAGCGAGCGCGAGCGATCGCCCTCTGCCGCTCTCGCTGTGAGCTATGCGCAGTTATATTATTAAAGCATTGTTCTTTTATTCGCTCGCACAACCCTTAGAGCCAGCGGGTTTTCGGTTTTGAATTTCTTGGCGAACAAAGGCGCAACTGCACACAATCAGGCCCAACTTGTTAGCCAAAAAAAAAAAAAGAGAAATTCAAAAAAATACGGCGAAAAGAGCAGCGACGTTGTCCCGTTGGAAATGCGGATTGCGCAGCCGCAACTGTTGCCAGTTGCCAGTGGCACCATTGCACCACCACTGTGAAGAAAACTACGTCGCACCACCCACATGTATTTACTTTGACTTACCACAGCTTACAGCTGCAATTGCTGTGCCCTTTGATTACATTTGAATTCCTTTCCATTTGCGTTGGCAGCTTTTCCGCACTTTTTCGGTTCTCCAATTGCTAGAATTTCGAATTTTCTCCGTTCTATTCAAATATTTGTTTACGAAACCACTTGGCGCCTTTTAAATGTTATTATTTAGTTTGCTGTGTGTGTGTTTAGATTGAGCGCGCATTTGGTCGGGGTCGTTAGACGAGTCGTCTGCATAGCTGATGACTTTCAATATTTGTACAGTAGTTTGACCCTTGCTAACAGCTCTATATATGCGATACGAAATGGTGCATGCTGCATTTCGTAGATACATTATCGCTGTGTGAGTGCCGCATTACTGAGTCCCTAATGCGCTCATCAAATACAGGCCGTAACCCATTAGAGTGGCCCTCTTGGCTGAGCAAAAGAGAACGAGTTATTTATGTACATAGACATAGATATATGTATATATATCCAAGAATTGAGCTATATGGTTGACTATTTCATTAGTCAGGTGGCCATTATCATTTAGTTGTGCAAGCATCCCAAGTATTTCATTCTGATCCAAAGTCTTTCGCTGCGCCTTTATTTATGTGCCGTTACTTATGAGCTGCCATGATTTATGTCCCGCTCTCGCGGCCGCGACGTGTGCTAAACGCTTTCAAGTAAAAGCCAGAAGAGGCGTCGAGCTGCCTGCCCTGACAAATTGGGCAATGGGTGTTGACAATCGATGGCACTCATACCCTGGAAGTGGCCAGCAAACGGGGCATATTAGTGGTATGCAAATAAATTTCACATTTATTGGGGTCCCATGACTTGATGAGTATGCGCCGTGTCTATCCATCTCTACAGCTTGTTTGCTTTGCATTCTCGTGCTGTTATCAGTCAACGAACGCCGGATGTTTGTCCAGGCCAGGCATGACGAGAGCGATCTATGAGGCACAGGTACCATTGATATGCGCCACAAGTAGTCAACGAGAGCAGCACACAAATTGTTGCTGCCGTTGCTGCTGCTGCTGCTGCTGTTGCTGCTGTAACATTCCAATGCAAATATTGACATTCAGAATGTTGCTAATGTTTACGCGCTTCCATGCCAGATTGTTAAAAGGTATCCGAGCCGAGGAGCGGCAGCTACCTCAGTGCTTCGTTTGTCTTGGGTCGTAAAAGATGGCCAAGTGTGCTCGGCCCATAGACACAGCCAGATACACTTACACAAGTGCGCCCATGAGGGTATCATAAAAAGTAAATCAGTCGAGACGCGCCGCATGTGGAACTGTCCCATTATGGGACCGCGCGCATGTAGCTTTTACTCTGGCACTCGCACTCGAATTGTCACCTCAATTGTCGTTTTTTACTACTGATATTGTGTGCCCATTATAAAGATAAAAGCGATGGCTCTGCCAGATCGGGCGCGTTACACATTTCTCGCTGTGGGTTCGGCTCGGGTTAGGGCTAGGGCTGATGTTTATGTTTATGTTTGTGTTTTGTTTTGGTTTTGGTTTTGGTTTGGTTTGGTTTCTTGCTGCTAATGACGGCTAAAGGTAATCAGGCGACATTAAACAAGCACTACAACAGCATTATCATTATAATCGTCATTATCATTAACGCGATTATCAACATCAGCAGCAATGCCAACACGTAACGTCATCAGCTAAGCAAATATCATTTCTTTTTTCATTTTTGGTATTGCATTACAACAAAATTATTGTTCAACGTTGTTTTTGTGTGTGTTGTGGGTGAAGGCGTTGGGATGGGAACTGCAACTCGAACTGGAGCTGGGAATACTGGGGCCAAAGGGATGGCGGCATTGTGCAAGCTTTTAGGTACTTAACTGTGGCTAGTTGTTGCTGCTGCTGCTGCTGCTTGTTGTAGGTGTGAGAAATTTGATAGGCTTTCTTGGGTCTTTGGTTACCTGGCTGAGGTAACTGCAATTTTCAAGTGAATGGTTTTGGAAACAGATGTTATGGCCTCACGGCACAAGACACTGCCGAACAGCTCTATAGACTCGTTCGACTGGCACTGGCTTAAGCAATTAAACATGGGAAAACTTCGGCAGTCGGACTGTTAATAATAATTAGTAATTATTTATAGATAGTCTGGCAAGCAGTTGCATGAAAACTTCAATTCCAACAGTTATTCTAGCCACACAGCAAGGGCATTCCAAATTGTTACCTGTTGAGAAGTTGAATTTACTTTTTTTTTTTTAATTAATTTTGTGCTCTATGGCCAGAGCGAGAGAGATAAAAAACTCGATAACATTTCGACAGCCTCTCTCTGTAGCTGCTGCTGCGCATGTTTGTTGTTATAGTTGTTGCTGCTGCTGCTGCTGCTGGCTGGGCTGCGTTTGTTTATGATATAGCCAGAGCCCGCATGCGGCTGTGCGGGGCCGGGGCCGAGTCCGGCGCCGTGGCACGCAGCGAAATACAAAAGTAATAATGAAAATTAGTGTAGCTACGTGCAGCAATTTAGGCGCCACATAGCCGAGAGCCACAGAGAGAGAGTGAGAGAGTGGGAGAGTGAGGGAGAGGGAGAGAAAAGCCATTAGCTTAGATAAACTAATAAGAGAAACGTGCGTTCAGCCGTCAGTGCACAGTGAACTAGTTCCAGTTTCTGGTTCAGTTCACGAGCTACCTTTGTCTGCGTCTGCAACTCTGTTATCACTGCAGTTTCTCAAGTGCTTTGGGGTTTCGGGGGCTTTGCGCCGGCGATCGCCCGTTGTCCGGCTCTTCGGCTACTGTGCGCGCTGATTCCAAAAGTCGACATGGCAGGGTGCATAAATTGCTTTATGGCCGTTTGCTGGGCGCGCTTTATGGCCATTACTCAAGTGCTCAAGACTTCACTACACAACTACACTAGACTCTACACCGACGTCCTCCTTGCCGTGCGCCTCGGCGCGCACAGGTTTATGGCCAACACAATGCCAGGGCTATAAACGCGGGCGGACCCGGGCGAGCAGCTCCTAGCTATTGGCATAATAAAAACGTAGCAAAAACAAACGCTCGCCCACCCCCCCCCCCCACCCCCTGCCCGCCCCCCTCAAGCATTTGAGGCGTTTTATAGACTTGAGCTCTTTTGTGGATTGCGTTTCGATTTTTATTTCGCTTTTTAGTGGCTCAAATTTCTATAAATTTATCATGTGAGAAATTAAAAGCAGTTCTGATTGAATCATAATTCCCGGTATATATAGAGTGTGTGTGTGTATGTGTTTGGGTTTTACTTTGGCTTTTATGACCCGATTGCTGCTGCTTTTGGCTGATAGCACGTGGCCAGGTTGATGAAATGAATTTGATTTGAAAATGCCATACAATTTATGGCCGGCGAACGTGAACGTCAGCAGCGCCGATCTTGCAACTGTGTGCTTCTAGTATCTTTAGCCGGAACACAAACCCGAATTCGAGTTCGAACCCGAACCCGAACCCTCGGCTATGGCACTGGCTGTCAGCAGTCGCTGGCGGTTGTATAATTGCATTTATTGGGGGGCATCATAAAAGCGCTTGAAGAGCAGTATCTAAACAGTAGTGATTTTATTTTGTCGCCGTGCTGCTTGCGAAATTTATGAGCTGCCCATGTGAAACTGATTAGAATGTGAGGAAAGAACTCGGACGGCCCATGGGCGACATGACGCGCAGTTTTCTGTTTTCTATTTTATTTTTAAAGTGCGTCTGTGTTGGGGCGGGAGCGGGAGCGGGAGCGGGGGCTTGGGGCTCTTGTGGGGTTTCCGCATTGGACACTACTTGGAGATCGAAAATGTGCTGCTCTGCGCTTGGCTATAAATATGAAATTGTCAGCTGCAGACGCCCACGCGGCCATGTTGACAAAATGTTCGTTCGTTGGTAGAATTTTCCTTATGCTCTTCTCGCTTCTCGCTTTTCATTTTCATTTGGATTTTGATTTTGATTTTGATTTTCATTTCATGATGTTGATGTTATTTTCACGCCCGCTGTTGACTCGACGTTCCGGCATGTCCCGGCTTATTTATAGACTTGTCTCATGCTGTGTATTCGCTTGTTGGCAATGATTTATACATTTTTAAAAACCGCATCGCAGACAACGGCATTTCGTTGGCCCATTGGGCTAGCGCTTATCAGTTGTAATTGCCGCCGAGAGCGGCCTCCGCTCAGAGGAGAGAGCTGGGCGGCCATTTTGATTTGGAGAATGAAAAGTGCGTGTGTGCAATATGCCCAGAGTCTCTCCCTATCTCCCTCTCTCTCTTGCTGCGTGAAGAAACCGCGACCCTCGTGCTTTTCATATCAGCTAAAGCAAAAGCGCGACCTGGTCGCCAGTCAGCCATCCAAACGGAGAGTTATCATGCAAACCAGTTTGACAACTTTGAGTCTAAGTGTGTGTGTGTGTGTGTGTGCGTGCGTGTGCAACGCCAGCGACCAACCAGCATTTGAAAATGCAACATTAAAGCCAACTGGCAACAACTTTGGCACGCAACTTCAGCCTCTGCTCAATGGCTGTGCCTTGTATCGGCTATTATTGTCGTCGTTGTTGTTGTTGTTGTTGTTGCTGTTGTAATTGTTGCTCTGTTTGCCGTACAATGGGGCGTTTTTCTCATGCCCGTTGCCCACATATTTGCAGACGTCCGACTTCGGACTCCTTACCGATCCGCAACATAATTATTAGTCGTCTATGGCTCAGTTGCTTCTAATTGCCGTTACGATACTTGGGCTTATATAGAGTGCGCGTAAGCAAGTGTGAACCATTAGAGCTAAAATGCCCATTTACTGAAGCTGAAGTATTTGCGGAAGAGTTCATGGCTCAGCCTCGGCAGAGATCATTGCAATTGTCGATCTATTGTGCAGCCAATATTTCTGCTGCGACCGCCTGGAGTGCAGCCTGCCATACGTATTTGCATTGGGTGGTCTCTGGACACAGAAAGACTGAAATGAACGCAAGTACAAGGTCGCGCCGAGAGCTGCGTTGCTATGAAATTTCGCAGCGGGTGTAGCTCTTTTTGAGTTTTTATGTGTTTTTGCCGTTTAGCTATCTATCTATTGAGGAACGACCCAAGCTGGTCCCACAGATCTCGCAGATGGGGCAGCCGATACGAGTGTGGTTCCGTGAGAGCCAGCGGAGCGCCTCGAACCGCCGAACAGCGATCTTCGCTAATGGCAACAGCAACAGCAACAATAATAAAATCAACAAATAATTCGCAGCATTTATTTGACCTTCTGTCGCATTTTGGTCGGTCGCGGTCTGTGTGGCCACTTTTTTATCTAGCCACATATTGCTTTTGTGATTTTTATCTAAGTGTGGGGTTTATTTCTGTTGCCTTTTGCAATAAAAATAAAATAACAAACATAAAAACGAGAATCGCTTTTATGGTCACAGCGAGTCACCTCTGGTCTGATGAGCAACAACAGCAAAAGCAAATTTTACGCAAATGTTGCGTTTCCCATGCTGTGTTTTGGTAACCATCTCCTGTTGTTGCTGTTGCTGTTGCTGTTGCCTGTTGCCTGCTTTATATGTAGTATTTTGCTGGCTGCGCGCTTATCGCTTGGACTGTGAGCTGGCATCATAAAACTACGGCGACACAGACGGGCGGACAGACGGACAGCAGCAAAACATTGGCGACCTAGTCACGGAGTTGCTGCAGTTACCACCTGCCTGCGTTCGTCAAGAATCAGCACAGCAGCAACAGCAGCAACAGCAACAGCAGCGGCAACAGCTGCCACTGCCTATGCATATTTGCAACGATTTGAAACTAGTATACATAATGTTTCTCTTTTATACTCATGCCATCTCTCTCTCTCTCTCTCTCTTGCGCTCTGTCTCTCATTTCAGATAAGATCACAGAAACCCTACTATACCGCAGATCCCGAAGTCGATTCACTGGTAAGTAAACAAAACGGCGCCCGGCAACAATGTTGCTGCAACATGCTCCACGTGTGTGTGTGTGTGTGTGTGAATGTGTCTCTGCGATCACCTTGACCCAAAACAATGACAACAATTGAATAATTTTCTTTTATTTAGAATAAATCACTGCGAATTTAGCCGCAGCCAAAGCAATTTATGAGCATTTGTTTGCTCACTTGCAGGCACGTCCGAGTCCAAGTCCGAGTCAGAGTCGGCATCCAAGTCGACATCCACTGCTCGGAGCGGACTAAGTTGTTTAGTCATTTTATTGGACAGCGTTGCCATACTTTTCTCTCACACGCATTTTGATTTTGCATGTGGCTGCCGCAGGAACCCCAACGGGGGGGGCAAAGACAGAGGCGGGGGGACGACGACCGACGACCGATGCTCAACGCGACTACAATATGAAGCAGAACGATTTAATGATGCATATGACATTTTTGCACTCTCTAAATGGGCAGCCTTTGGGTGTGCAAAGACGACGGCAACAACAGCAACAGCAGCAGCAGCAACAGCAACAGCAACAGCAACAATAAAGCCATCGTCGTGCTCGTGGGTTAGTTAAATGCATTCAGATCTGGGCAGTCAGAGTCATAGCCCCAAGGCAAAGGCAAATGCCATCAAGACAACCTTGGCGGCGATCATGGCATGATCATCATCATCATCTTGTAGAGCGCATCATGTCGCTGGGGCAACAAGTGTATAAAGCTTCGAACTATGCCAATCTCCAGATCAACTAGATATATAAGCGAGCATATAGCATTTCCAAAGCTGCAAGATCGGGCCATAGCAACAGATGAGTCAGCAGATGAGTCTGTCTGTCTGGCTCAGTTGAGCGCATTCCAAGAGACTTTTGGAGAACGTGTAAATCAAGACGGAAATGCTGCGTGCAAAAAGTGCAAAACGATCCATGCAATTGGGCTGTGCAAATCGCGTCAACAGTTGCTGCTGCTGGTGGATGTTGCTGCTGCTGTTGCTGCTGCATATAAAGAGATTAAGGGGCAAAACTAATTTTAATTGCGGCTGCCTGCGTACCACACGACAGCGGCCTCTCTGCTCAGTCGTAAATGTGTCACTCACTCACGCAGTGCAGCAGAGATGCTGCTGCTGCTGCTGTTGCTGCTGTGGCGTTTAATGTCGCTGGTTTTATGGCGTATTAGTCGCCGGCAACAGCAGCAGCAACGGCAACGGCAGAGAAATCTCTGGCGGTGGCCCTAATTTTATGCACTTGCAGATTAGTTTATTAGTTGTAGTACAAACTGACTGAATGCCGGCGCGCACACCCGGACCTGGACTGTCTGTTGGGCAGCGCTGATCGGCTCTGGCCGTGGCCGTGTGCGCCTGCGTACTTTGGCCATAAATCATGTTGGCATGCCTCCACTCAGTGGTGGTGGTGGTGCTGCGGCTGCTGCTGCTGCTGGAGAGTTCATGTTTGAACATTTAAAAGTGCATTTAGTAACACTTACTTAAACAAAAATACTCTCGGCGGGTTTGGTGCCTGGGCTACATCATAAGAGGCACTCTTATGCTCTGGCTGTGCTATAAAAATGTTTATAGCATGTTTTCTCTATGTTATTATTTTACTATGCGGTTCAGTTGGCCGCGTCTTGGCATTAAATGAAATTCTTTAAACATTTTGCCGGCCGCAGAGCAGCAGCTGCTGCAACAAGCGACAGTGGCGGCAACAGCAGCAGCCACACCAGTTAGCAGCATCGTAAAAATGTCAAATGTCAAACTGACGTTTTAATTAGCATCTGGTCACCCTAACAGTTGGCGCTCTTGCGATTCAAGTATGTGTGTGTGTGTGTGTGTGTGTGTGTGTGGTTCCGGGGCGTCAAACGATTTGTTTGAAGCCCTCTGCATTTTATGATCTCTCTTTTGATATGCATAACTCATCTCTGTTCTCTTCCGTCTCTCTCTCTCATGCTCTCTTTGCAGATGGTGCAGGCAATACAAGTGCTTCGGTTTCACCTTTTAGAATTAGAAAAAGTAAGTAAACATCAACTGAAATATATTTATATATATAAGATATTGATTAGAGGCAATGGCAATACGTTTTCAAAGGAATAATTGACTGATGCTTGAGCATTAGTTGGCAATTAAATTATAATGGCAAATGCTGATTCGCCTCGTGGTCAGTTGGCTTAAACACTTTTATGGCTCGCTCCTTGGCTGCGGATCATCAGCACAGCAGCAGCAGTCATGCAATTAACTGCATTTATCGCCGACCCCAACGACCACCCATAAAACCCATAAATCAATTGCAAGCAAAACTGAAGTCCGACTGCGCTAGGTAATACGGGGAGATACCCTGCAATAAAGCAGAGCAAATTAAGTCGATTGCTATTGCTATTACGACTATTATTATGAACAGCGGCGTTAGCTTGATATCGATCAATCGTCAAGCCTCGCTTCCCCGGCGACTACAGGGTATGCCGAGATTTACTTACCCACGGGTGCGCATTTCGCATTGCCAACATTTGTGTTGACATTTTATTGAGCTTGTAGGCAGACCGAGAGACACCTGGGCTCAGCATGCGGTCGTATCTCTTTGGCAAATGTCTAAATTAAAGCACAACAACAACGGCAGCAACGGCAATTGGCCATGCAGCTGGCCGTGGCCGAAACTGCATTAATTGCCAATCAAAATTGTAACATGAAAACCGCTTGCATAGCTTTAGGTAGAGATAAGTGCAGCAGTACGGCGCACCGACAGGATGTGACATAGCGTTTACACAGCGCAAGATATGAGCGAGCCGAGGACAAATATTTGTTGCGCTCTGCGCCGCCGACAGGTGTTTGTCCAAGATACTGTCAGCCATACGGAATTTCGGCTGCGTCGGAATCCACGATATTTGCATTAAGCGCCGCACAATGCAATGCATTCATTGTCAGACGCGGCTCGGCTTTGTTCCTAATTCATGAGGTGCGGACTTACGGCCACCCCCTCTGCCCACATATCTCCCCCTCGCTGGCTGCGGCTAACCAAGCCTAGACGACGCACATAAATAATTTTGGGAACGCAGCAACAAGCAACACCTACTTTATTATTGGACACTTTATAGTCTAAATGGAAAAATTACAGGTTGCCTAATTTGTTTTAATTTCAAATAATATGCAAGAGCTTGGCTAGTCTGGGTGCGTGTGAGTGTGCTTGTGTGTGTGTGTGTGTGGCGGCTGTCTTAATGGAAGTTGTTCCTCAACGTGGTCGTAATTAATGCCTGCGCGCCCTCCCTCTCCCTTGCCCACTGTCCAGTGCTGCTGCTGCTGCTGTGCCAAGAAAATTAATTAGGCAAATGCGCAGCGAACCGTGGAGCGTCGAGCGTCGAGCGTCGAGCGTTGGGTCGGGAACCGAAACTGAAGCCCAGTCGAAGTTGGGGCTGAGCCGGGCTTTGCGCTAAGCCCGTCATCAGACGCTGTTTTCTTCTTTCGTTTTTCAATTAACTCTTAAGTAAGAAATTATGCAAAACATTATATAAAAGAAAAAGCAACAATAAGAACGCACGGCAAACGCTATAGGAATACGAAGCTGGGCCATTTGGGCAGAGCAGGAATGCCTGTTGCTTGTGTAGGCCCCAATCGTCGTCGTTTACAGTTATTGGGGCTCTCTCGCATATGGCTAATGACACAGTGACAAATACGAACAACAAAAGTCAATCAATGTGCAATTAGTGTTGGCCAATCTTAATTACCAACTGCAGCCAGCTTTCTATTGAAAGTAGTGCAGTAAGCCAAGTCAGTCCGTCTGTCAGATCAGTCTGCCATTCAGTCATTCGGCCAGCTGCAATTTGTTGCAACTGGCACCCTGTATAACAAACAGAGGAGTAGTGAAGCGAACGAGATCTTTATCATCATCACACAGCACAGAGCACAGAGCACAGAGCTCAGAGCTCTGAGCGCAGCCCACGACAGGTTTTTGTTTTGTCATTTGTCACTCACACAGCTTGCGACACACACGAACCACGACACAGCCAACAGCCAACAATCGGCACAAAGAACTGTAGCAACTTGTACGAAAACAACAAAAATACAATTCATTTATATGCAGCCAACAAAATGCAGCGGGCGATTTTGGTGTATAAAATAAATAAAAACACAAAAAACAAAATACAAAAAAAAGTAAAAAATTCGAAAAATATAATACTTAAATAAAATGTGCGGGCTGACTGGCAAAAAGCTTCTATATATGCTTATGTATATACATATTGTATGTACGTATGTGTGCTGTATCTGTATCTGTGCATATTTGTTGCTGCTGCTAAAAACAACACACAGAATCAGTTAAAAAGACGCTTCAAGACTTGTGTCTGTCAAAACTGGTTTGCCAGCCCCATTTGCCCAGTCCTCAGTTCCCATCCAGCACGGACAATTCTCGTCACAGAGTAACATGCAAAAAAAAAAAAAATGCGAAAAAAAAACACTCAACGACGACGGCGCATTGCAATTGACAAACAGACAGTGGGACACAGTGCCACGGACAGACAGACACAGGCCGAGAGACGAGCGGACAGACAACACACGTTGGGTCAGTTGCACACACCCCGGCAGGGGGTAAGCAGTCGCAGCTTGGCGGCTGTACCGGTACTGGCACCGGCATGGGGGCTCCACTGCGACTACCACCAATACCTCGGCGTACACGCCGAATTGGGGGCCTTGTTTTGATGGCCTGGCCAGTTTGGTGCTACAACACCAAACGACAAGCAACAGCTGTATTTTATTTTAATTTTTTTTGTTTGTTTTTTTTTTTTTTTTTTTTTTTGGCTAAGCGAGACTTGAGATGCAAGCTGGACTTGAGATTTGATGGGGCAACAAAAAGAACAAATAAAATAAAATGTGTGGGTTCCACATTTATTGGCATTTAGCCTGAAAGAATTTCGAATTTAGCAGATGATATAATAATAGAAGGCCAAAGTGGCATATATACCTATATAATGAAATTAATGTTATTTTAAGTTCGTCTTTGAGGCGTGTTCGTAAACGTAACTGTTTCAGCAACAAGATTTCTGCACTCCTCTTTCAAGCACATTCGTAAACGTGGTCAAAACTTGCATTTTACAATTCCGGTTTGAAGTTTATTCGTAAACGTAATATTTCAGCTGCATTGCTCTCTGAAGCTTCTTCGTAAACATAACGTTTCTTTGCAAGATTTTTGTATTCCTCTTTGAAGCACATTCGTAAACGTTACTCGGAACTCTGACAATTACTTTTTGCAGTAATCTTCTTTACTTAAGGTATACGATTTTCACTTTCCTCTTTCAAGTATATTCGTAAACGTTGCTTCAGAGTGCATAGAATAGAGTTTAGTACGCCGATCTCTCCCAACTCTTAGCTCTCTCTCAGTCAGTTTTCAATTATGCTTTATCCCGTCTTTCTTAAACGAGATGCCATTCACATAGTAATTTTGTTACTAATCCATGTTGACAGGGCATTCACAGTTCGCTACATTTCTATCTCAAAGTCAAATAACATTTCTATCTATTTTTTTTCTGAATTAAAATATTTATTTTTGCCCAGCGCTTAGATTCAGTCTGTACTGTTTTGTCGGCACTCGTTGCTATTGTTGCTGCTGCTGTTGCTTTTTTAATTACATTTCATTTAAATGTCAGCAGTGTTGTACATTTTTTGCCGCACGCTTGTTAAACAAAATGCAAAAAATAAAAGAGAGGGAAAAAAGCAAAATAAAACTTGTTGCTTGACTGGGACTGGGACTGGGACAGAGAGTGCCGACTGGCATCGCAACTGGAGGCTGTGTCAGTTGGTCGGTTTCGTGTGAATCTCAGTCGGAGCTGGTCTAGTCGTCATCACCGTATAGAACATTTAACGCTATCTATGAACGGAAATCGAAAATTACCACTGCGCAGATTGGAGCGATTTACATTAGATTAGAGCGAGGCGAATGCAGGCAAAGTGCAATAGTTGCGTTGGCCGAGGGACGGTCTGAGGGGCTGGCATGCAATGGAATGGTAAACAAAACTATACGCCCGGACGCATTGCGATCGTATCTCAGATGGAGGAAGCTGTAAAATGTAGCGAGGACGGGACTGTGAAAAGTTTTGCTTAACAGGATGTACAAATGACTGTAACATTTACAATGCTTGCAACAAGCAACGCCCCCAGTGCGCTGGCTGCTGCTGCTGCTGTGGGTCCCAGTTGCGAGTTGCTGCTGCTGTGCCCACCCAATGTGCAACAGCAACAGCCAGTCGCAGCCAGGCACAGCAGCAGCAGCAGCAGTCATAAATATCGCAATGAGCTGTTTAAATGTCACACACAACGCTGACAAATTAATCAAAAATTATCAGCGGCCAAGCATCGGCTGCAACAGCAGCAACATGCCACGAAGGGCTGCGTCCCGGGCCAGAGACAGGCAACTGAGCAACTGAGCATAAAGCCGCATAAACATATCAATTTAGTAAGTATTTATGCCTTGTTGCTGTTGCTGTTGCCGTTGCGCGCTGGCAACATGTTGCTGGCGTGCTAATTGCGCGCTTTATGTGCATTGTTATGGCAACTTTGACAGCTATACACATATGCAACACCAACATGTTGCCGTTACTGTTATCAGCAAGCAGCAACGACAAATTTGAGTCCTGTCATAAACCAGTTGCCGCTGCCACTTTTTATCATCGTCATATTTTTGGTGACAATAACATTGAACACAGCCGGCAGCAACATCGACAATGACGGCCGCAGCAGCAGCAGCAGCCTGGAAACAAGTTTGGCAAGTTTCGGCAATGGGCAACAAGTTAATAGCCAGCCAGCCAGCCAGCCCGCCCGCCAGCAACTGTTACAGCTTTCGTATGCCTACAAAAAAGAAAACACAAAACGAGAGCCGCAGCAGCAGCAGCAGCAGCGTTGCAAGAACACAACAACAAGCAATTTGCATAAGCAACGCGCACTTTTTCGTAAATTAAATGCCTGCCCGTTTAAATGGAGCACCCTGTTGGTTGTTGCTGCTGCTGCTGCTGCTGCTGCTGCTCCTCTGTCTGCTCGAGCCCAGCGCAATTAATTTCTTTTTAGCCGTGTCGGCGGCTGCATTCCTCTTTGGTGCGCAGCCTTTTTGCATATTTGCATATGCGCTCCGCCTGACTCACACTCACTTTGGCCTTATCGCATTTGTTTTATCATACACACACACACACACACACGGACGCACACTCACACACGGGCTTACACACAGTTTTTGGATGCAGCCAACAAACAGCCTGGTTTTAAAAACGCATTTTGTTGGCCGTTTGCTGCTGCTGTTGCTGCTGACGCCAGCCAATGGTCTGTGCGTTGCACGTGCTGCTGACTTAAAAGTGTGCCCTGCGGCCAAACTTGGCTGGCCAGCCAGCACTTCCTTTCTGAGTCGACTCGTATGCTTTTGACCAGCCAGCCAGCCAGCCAGCCAGCTCTCTATGCATATTTATGTGGCCGGGCTCGCATTTTTATCGCCTGCAAGCGCGTACACCTTCTAAGCTTAGCGGTGGCTCTTGCTGACGTTGTCTACGCCATTTTTGAGTGCCATCATCAACCATTGCCAGAGTCCAGAGCCGAGTCCAGAGCCGGGCCTTGGATAACGCATAAAAAGCAATTTGCATGCCATTTGCAGCGGGCGAAAAAGCAGGTTTTAGCCATATTGTTGTTGTCTCTGGATGTTGCCGTTGCTGCTGGCATAAAGAATGCAATGGCGCTAAGTGTTTGCAGCTGTCTCAGTCGCTCAGGTTGAATGCTTTATAAACTAACTGAATGCCTAATGAAGTCCCGATTGCGGGTTATGAAAACGTATTGCTAAGTCTGATAAGATTAAGAATTATATTTATTAAGTATATCTGCACATATCGTAATATGCCTATGTTATCATTCATTTATATATGTATTTGTATTCCTATTCATAATCGCCTTGGCATCGCACCTCACTCACACAACAATCTGTTTCTCTCTCTCACTCACTTTTTGCGGGTCTCTCGTTGCAGGTGCATGAACTATGCGATAATTTCTGTCATCGATATATCTCATGTTTAAAGGGTAAAATGCCAATAGATTTAGTGATTGACGAACGGGACACCACCAAACCACCAGAATTAGGTTCAGCAAATGGTGAAGGAAGAAGTAATGCCGACTCAACATCGCACACCGATGGAGCTAGTACACCAGACGTTGTGAGTACCCCCTTCGCGGGAGCACATGGTCCTATATTGGCGAGCTACAATGCGGTGGTGCACCCATGTTCGTAGTACGATAACGACCTTCTTGCAAAAACGAAGCGGGTGCTCACAATGCCCTGGGATTAAATGAATCAATAATAATAACCAAAAATAAGAATGTTGCGAAACTGCATAAGAAATTAAGTAAAATTAATTCATTTTGCAAAACTACAACAAGAAATCTACAATAATCTCTATTGATTATTTGACGATCATAATAACAATAATATAAATATTGATGAATAAAATCCAATCAAAAAACGCAGAAGAAGTTGTACGTAATTATGAACAAGAACAAGAACACACACACATTGTAAATTAGTCAAGTGAATTAAACAACTTAAAAAAAAAAAAAACAAAAGAAAACAGTACAAGAGAGCAAATAATAAAATGAGAAAAGAACTAAGCAAATTTCTAACGAGAGCAGTTGCAGCAACATCAACAACGACAATGGCAACGGCTACAATGGCAACAACGGCAATGGCCACGCAACAGCAACAACAACAATTGCAAGGACTTAACGTTAGCGGCCAAAATGACGATGACAACAATGACCACAACGACACCGACAGCAACAACAACACATTGACTACTACAACACCACGACTCAATGAACAACAACAACAACAAAAACGAGCTTCCAAGCGGCCGCTAAGCGAGGATCTTCGACCATCCAGACGCATTGACAGCAGATGCTGTTGCTGTTGTTGCTGCTGTGCATTGCTGTTGGCTGTTGGCTGTTGGCAACTGTCGCTGCTGCTGCTGCTGCTGCTGGTGCTGGTGCTGCTGTTGCTGCTGCTACTGACGCTTTGGCCGTTAGAATTTGTCTGTTTTTGTACAGTAAACTGAGAGCCATAAATTTAAGTTTAAACACAAAAATACGAAAACAAAAAGAAAACAAGAATAAAGTAAAAACAAAGAGTAATGCAAAACATAAGTCATGTTATTTATTTTTGCGCTCTCCTCGCGGAGGCAAAAATAGAATACATTCAACTTGTAAATTACTTAAAATGAAAATGAATATGATGATGAAGAAGAAGAAACAGCAACTGAGCAACAATAATTAGCGCAAAAAACAATTTGCTTAATTTGTAAAAAGTACCAACAACTAAAGAAAGAAAAACTATGCAAAAGAGAGAAAGAAAAACAATAAGAAAATAAGTAAAAGTTCCAGTCCTTCGTTTTTGCAAGAGGCCCATATAGCTCGCCAATATATTATTAATTATTATTAAAACATTTAACAACTTTTTATTATTTTCACTACTTAACAACACAAAAACTTAAACTACAAAAACAAAAAAAAAAAAAAACTAAAAATTAAAATTAAAAATTATTATATTACAAGAAGTTTACTAACCCAAAACTAACCAATTTTAACAATTTACATATGCACATAACTCTATATGTATACATATATATATATGGAAACTATATACGTATAAATGCATATATATATACACTTATATGTATATATGTATATATTATATATATAATATGAAAGCTAGCCTAATATGCATGGCCTTGACTATGCGGGGGCAGCGTCAGTCGTCGATAACTTGCGATAGACGTGTTATCGTTTTGAGTTCGTAAACTTGTAAATATCGCCTTCGTACCCCTCCACAAAGCAAACACTGACAGACATACTTAGTTACAGCAACAGATGCACACAATACCATCCACACACTTGATCTACTATTATATCTAAAGCCCTTTCTCTATATTACAACTCTGGTGCCAAATTTCCATTTTGGAACCTTAACACAGCCCCACACCCAAGACTTTGCGCCGCTGGAAGAAACCTATGCCAGTTATCGCATCAAGCACGAAGCGGACTTTTAATTCGCTGAGCGTGGCTGTGCGCGTGTGTATGAGCGTGTGTGCGTGTGTGTGTTTGGGTGGGTGTCCCAGCAGAGACCCCCCCAAGAGAAAGAATTAAGGAAACCCTTTGGTCAAATCAGAAAGCATAACCCTAACTACGAGCAAACTTCTTAAGAAACTAAACTATAATAAATATAGCTTAAGCATGTAGTTGTACGAAAGCCTAGGCTGCTTACAAGTCAAACCCTAAAACAAAAACAAAAACAAAATCAGAATGAAAAACAAAAGAAAATTATGAGTAATGAAAGAAAAGTTTATTCCCTTTTTGTTTGGCTTTTCACTATTATTTACTTCAGCAACGTGTATACGATTTTTCAATACGTCCTTTTTCAAGGTGTTTTACAACACTCGAAGAACTTGCCAAAAAAAAAAAAAAAAAAGAAAGATGAAAAAAAAAAACAAATTTGTATAATCTTTATTTTTTGTTAGATTTGTTTTCACATTTTGTTTGTTTCTTTTATAAGTCTTATTTCAATGCGTTCTCAACGAGAATGGAGAACCAAGTGCAACTCATATACGTAAACAAAAAGATGAAGCAACATAAAATCAACCTGAGTTCAAATGCAAAGTATACGAATAAAACATAAAGTAAAACATATGTTTTTCTATTGTTTAAAGAGTTAAAACACAAAACAAAACAAATACCAGATTAATGTTAATTTAATTAATTGAGAATTGAAACGCGCATATACGATGACATTATAAATGAGCTAGAAACCGTGCGAACTAAATATACGTAATGAACGGGATACTGTTTAGGTTATAATTCAAGATCATTAAAAACAAAAAAAAGAAGAGAACTTTAAGCATTTACTAAGCAAAATTTTTAACTATACAAGTAATACGTAAAATGCTAAACGCGATACTATTATATAAAGGTAAATGTAATTATTAATAAATAACAAATATGGAATACGTCAGTCGGTGCGTAGCCACGTACGTATATAGCGACAGTGCAGCTTCTGGTGCTCAAATCACAGCAGTTAAGAGATGGAATAAGATAATGCCATTGTACTACTATCCCAGTCCTACTTGCAACTAGACTAGGCCCGATCCCCGAAGTCGTCGAGCTACGGCTTCGGCGTCCAACTTCCAACTTCCCCTCCCCTACCCTACCCTACCCTCTCTTCATCCCCTTCAACTCAATGTATACTATAGCGGTTTAACTAAATGTACGTTATATAGTTGTTAGTGTCCGTAACGGAAGGCTACGTATTATTAGGTATGCTAAGCTAAACTAAAACTAAAGCTAAACTCTATGTTTACCCCAAAACTAAAACTAATTTCGAAATGAACTCTTCCCAGCTCTAGGCACTTTCTCTATCGCTATATTCTCCTACCTTTTGAGTTAATGCATACTAAAAATACAACAAAAATCTACCAAACATTGTACTTAATGGAACTGCACTCGGTTGCAGTCCAGCTATATGGGCAGTCATTTGTATACTTACACTTTACGAGTAGACCATAAACCAACTGGTTTATTAGCGAAAGAAAAAACCAACTAAAAAAAAAACTAAAAAAAATGAGAATATGTCAAGCTTTTGTACTATTTTTTCAACTTAAGAATAAACAAAACAAATACAAAAATCTTGCAAATGAATATATTTGCAAAACAAAAAAAAAAATCCAACACAATATAATAATTAATAAATAAAAATAGTTGTTGTACTTTGTCTCTTAAAAATTAAAAAGAAAAAACAAAAAAAAAAGTCAAATGATTAAAACAATTATTTGAAAACAACAAAAACCATACGAAGTGAATACAAGCTGTAATTATAATATAATTTTAGCATAAATCTGTGGCCAAGCGATCTTAGTTGCTTTTTAGTTGAAAGAAAAAATAATAATTAATATACAAAAGGATATACTATATATATATTTAAAAACTGTTGCAAGATCGGCTGCAACAAATTGTTTCCTATGATTTTTGCGGGCTTTTGCATTTTGTTGAACACTTTGTTTAATGCTTTTGTTCTTACGATTAGTTTTTTTTTGAGTATTGAACGTTTTGCAAACAAAGCGAACATTTTTTATTGTTGTCATGTAAAAAAAGAAAAAAGCAAAAGAAAAACTAAAAAAAAAAAAAACAGAAATACAAAACTGAAACTGAAATACGTAATTGCTTTAGGTGATATTTTATGAAAATATAACACAAGTAAATATAAAATATGAATAATGAAGGAAATAACGCAACAAACATATACGTAATATATATATTTGAAAAGTAATTGAGATGCTTTTTGCTTTTATTTTTGAAATATATGTAGGAATATACATTTAGTTTTTTTTGCGTGTGTCCAATTGCATAAATTCTTATTATTGTTTGACGAAACAAATTTTATTTAGTTTTTAGCAAAATTGTAAAATGAGAAACACGATACGAAAACTTATGGTAATGATCTAGCAGAGAAGAAAACGCAATCAAAACTAAAAGAAAAACAAAAAGAAAACAAAATTATATATGAAAAGTAAAGAAAACAAACAAGCAGCAACTTCTATACGATATACGAATACATTTTAATGTAATATTTTTAATTATTTATATGTATACTAATAATATAATTAAAAGAAAAACGAAAAAGAATTAAGAAACAACAACTACAGAGTAACGTTTAAAGAGTTAGCCAATAAATATATGAAAAAAGTATATTTGAAAAGTAAACTGAATGTTTTTTCACTTACGAAGCGAGGCCTAGTTTGTAAGACACCGCGTTTAGCTGGCCCATCGACTGGATATCGAAGAACTCGCTGATGTGACCGATCGCCTGGAGCAGCCAACACTGAGATAGATGCACGTGTGGACGCGGATACGCGAGAGAGCTGCACTAGTTGATATTATTTATTTTCAGCAACAGCTCTCTCCAGTCTGTGGCCTTTGGCCCTAGCTTTAAGCTTAGCTCTTAAGTGTGTGAAACGTGCGCGAAGTTTGTGACTTTCAACGCAGGACTCGCAGGAGAGCTCTCCTGCTATCACTGCATGTGAATCGAGAGGCCCGCTCGTATTTCGTGGCTGCACTTTATTAATAAGCATTTGTCCCCATTCACATTCCGCTCGCTGAGCCACGGCACGTGTAAGCCGCTTAGGGCCGCAGCCGTCGCATCAACGTCGACGCCCCCGCCTCAGCTCAAGTGTCAACTGCAGTGCACAGCAGTTGCAGTTAAAGATCTGCGAACTGCCCCTGGGCCGGGTGCCTGCCCGGCCCGGCTCTGCCCTGCATGTGTCGCCTGATCTGCGGCGGTTGGGCTCTGTGCGTGCGCTGCGCCTGAAACCTGAGCGTCGACCTGGCCCCGATCGAATTGCCTGGCAGCTGCCAGGCGAGCCTGAAACTGAACAACGGGAATGGGAAGGGGCACGGGAGCGGGAGCGGGAGCGGGAGCGGGCCTGCGCCTGGGCTCGTGTACGACTTGTGGAAAACACCTTAAATGACTTTTTTTTTGTTGTGCTGCAGTGCTGCCCGGGCCAGCTCTGCGTGTTAGATGATTTCGTTCTGTTAATGGTAGCTACATGTAATTTGGCATTTTGCGTGATTGCCTGGGGCGTGTTGGCTGTTAGACATCGTTTCTTTTTTCTTCATTTTTTGAATACTTATTTGTTGGGCATTTTCCACTTAAGGAAGGCAGAGCAAAAGAAAATGCTTTGTGCTGGCTGGCTGGCTGACTGGCTGGCTGCATTTGTATTAATTTCTTCAGCAACGCCCCGTACAATTTTCCAGTTGGTTTCGAAAGACCTATAATTTTATAGGCATTAAGTCAAAGTCAAAAAGTCGAACTGGTTTTGGGTGTCTGCTTGTCTGGCCTGGTCGCTGGTCGGATGGTCGTCTGAGTTCCAGTTTCGAGCCAATCAAAGAAAAAAAGGATGCTTGGCAGGCTCATTAGCCGCGCTCTCACCTGAGTAATACGAATTCGAGTTAGCTGCTCGGATCTCCACTTTTTTGTGGCTTTGCGCTGCTTGGCCAAGCGTCATACTGTCTGTGACTCTAACCGCAGGCGACTGTCCGAAATTTGTGCATTCATTTGTGAATAAAACGCAGCCGATGTCCAAGTCCAACTCCAAGTCCAAGTCCAAGGCTAAGGCTACAATTAATAAGCCAACAAAGCCCTACAAATGCCGCCGTGATGGCTCAACAAAGACGTTGCCCAAAACCCAAACTCAA
The DNA here is from genome assembly GCA_035047485.1 of Drosophila peninsularis. Taxonomy (NCBI): domain Eukaryota; kingdom Metazoa; phylum Arthropoda; class Insecta; order Diptera; family Drosophilidae; genus Drosophila; species Drosophila peninsularis. The sequence continues at coordinate 3,743,477 of JAWNPN010000027.1, forward strand.
AACCCCAAACCGAGGCAGCGTTTGCATCGATGCTTAAGCCCCGGCTCAATGTGCAGCGGGTCGAGTGTGTGACACGGCGACTTTTGACGAGCGGCGATCGACGCGTCGCTCGGCGATCCACTTTTATTATGTATGAAGTGTCGCGTCTTCAGGAATTTCTGCCAACCGGCAAAAAGCCCAAGAGCCCAACCAGCCAAAAAGCTAAGGCTTAAAAGCCAACGGCCCAAAACAAAGCGGCATCAGATGAATCGCAGACGCAGACGCAGACGAGCGGGTGTGGTAGACGGAGCAGACAGGGAGGGTGCCAAGGGTGCGGAGTGCGCTGAGCAACCGCAAAAATGTCATCACTGCTAATGTTTCAATGCAGTTGCCAATGTGCTCGACAAGTTTTTAGCTGCGGCTCATCTTGTTTTGTTTCTTTTCGCTTTGGACTCTTTTTTGGTGGCTTACTTTGCCTCCGTCTGCTGTTGGGTTTCAAGTCGCGTTCAATACAAAACTTTCAGCAATTTTTGTCGCACTGGCGATTTTCGATTGCCCAGGGAATTGTACAAAGTCCGCAAGCGTTGAATGCGATACCTTGGGCCATGGGCGTGAAGAGACATGCCAAAGTGACGACGGTTCCATTCATCGATCAGCGTGTAAGGAAATTCGGATTAGAGGACACCTAGTGGTCCCTAACCTTAAGCCTTGGTACCTGATGAAAAGCAATTCTGATGCTAGACAAACTCAAAACTTGAATATTTATATAATTTATATTTTAGTCTATCTAGTGGCTATTTGCATCTCAGCTAAATGTTTCATTCATAGACGTTTCGTTCACGTACTTAATAACCAAGACCCGCATGCTTTCGCTTTCCTGGAATTCTATCCATAAAATTCAATCAGAAGCACAAAAAATGCTTGGCAAATAATGAAATCTTAATGAATTTTTTGTTGCTGCCATTTCGTGTATACATAAATGTTTTTCCTGTTTTATTTGTTGTTTTTGTTTTTGTTTTCGTTTGTTTTTGTTTTTATTTTCTGATCTGTCTATGGCTCAGTCAAGTGTTGCTTCAAACGGCAGCCGCCGCTTCGAAAGCTCGCAATATTGTTGTTATATCGAGTGCCCATACATATATATATATATATATATATATATTTATTTTTATATATATCGATACACTCATATCTACCTGATTGTGTCAACCTTTTGGCTTAGCCACAAAAGTATCAGTGCGCATCGTCTTTATATATTTTTTAGAGTATTTTTAATATAGCGAAACATTTTTTTCAATGGAAATTTATGCCGTAAAACAGCCGCAAAAAGCACGCAGATACCCAAAATAGCTGAGTCGGAATTGAGAGTCTTTGTCTCGGGCTTGAAAATATTTTTTCCACTGAAACACACAGTTTTTGGTGTTTTATTTTGCGAAATATTTCGCCGCTGCCCTCGACTAAGCTGCAAATCGGTTTAAGAGCTTACAAATTATACAAAGTCCGATGCGTCGCTTACGCCTGGGTCATTAGGCAAATGCAGGCGAGCGCTTAGCGCACATTAGCCGCTGAGGCTTTGCCCTGCACCATGAGCTCCAATGGGAAGCCGTACTCTGGGGCGTTGGCCAAGCTGGCGAGTGGGTCTGGGTCTGGGCCTGGGTCTGGGCCTGGTGCCTGCACAATTACCGTTAATTACCTGAGCTGTAGCTGCACTTTGCACCGCAAAAGCAATTGAAGTCAACTCAAATATCAAAAGGACGATTTACGCTTGTTTCAAACTCGATTAGCCAGCCCCGCACGCCGCTGGCCATTTGAAGTGCCTTTCAATTATCATCGATGCACGGGCACGCAAGTGGAGCTGGGTCCGTGCTAGAACGCGACCACAAGGGAAGGGTTTGGTCAACGGTTCAGCACTTAAGCCCGCTTAGCTTGTATTGGCCACTTGTAAATTGTAATTTAATCCGCCTAAACGGGAACTCAACTATCCCGTACAGGCGAAACTAAAAGCGTTTCCTCAACAGGGTTAAATATCAAAGGGCCCTAACCCTTCGTAATTGAATTTCTCATGTGTCTGCTGCACTTTCAATATTTAATGCGGCGCTCATTTGGCATTCGGCATTCGGCATTGGCTCGACAATTGGCATTCCGACTTTTGATTGATTTTGCTTGTGGCCAGAGCCGATTGCCGTTGCCATTTGCCATTTGCGATTTGGCGCATACTTTGCCCGCTCGCATTTATGTCTACATCAGCTAATTTTCTGTCGCACACACAAACATATATATATATATATACTCAGTCACACAATCCCCCCGCCCTGCGTGGAGCACATAAATCACTTGCACTTAAATCCGCTGCTGGCGACGTCTCAGTGTCTGTCTGCTGGCCATTAGGGCTGCCAAAGAGATCTCGTGCCCCAGCCCAGCCCAGCCCAGCCCAGCCCGGCCCGGCCCGGCCCAATTCAATCCTTGTATGCGGGGTTGCTTTGTTTGTTGTGCTGGCATTTCTATTGGCCCGGAAGCAGTGCGGCCAACATCTACAAAATAGTCAGCCAAAAGTTTGCCCACTCTGCTGCCCGCATTCCGCTTAAGTCTTGGCCTCTTAGTCAGCCTCGGCAGCCTGGCAATTTTTATTGCCTTTTTGTGCTTTATTTCCTGCGCACTATTTGGCCGCTTATGGGCCTCGGATTGCAGATTGGGCTTTAGTGGTGTTGAGGGGGCGGGGCGGCTGCTCATTGGGGGCTTTATGCCTCAATGGCGCGCCGAGCATTAGATAATGGTGTTCCTGCTTATTGCTTACATTGACTTTTCTCTCTCCGACGCACTGTCTGTCCCTCGTTGGGATTTTCTATAATTTGCAGGCAGCTTAGCAGAAATGCCAACGAAAAACTAGCAAAAATAATTTATTGCATATTTAATAGCGCACGTGCCGGTGTCCGAGCCAAAGGACACTGCTTTCAAAGGCAAACAATATGTCGACCTAGTTTGCAAATTATATGATCAATATTCAAGAATATTTATATATATATATATATATATAAATATAAATAAAATATATATATATAAATATTTTACATTATTCGTATTAGAGTTTGGTTGACTTATCTTAAGCATTGCTTTAACTAACCTCTCTTGAAAGAGTTTTGCATGCTTCATTAGGAACCAGAGCGCCGCAAGACTCGTTATGAGTGCTGCCATTAGACCTGCCCATATTGACACATTTTGGCAATTCCCCCGGCCACAGAGGGAGGAAATTCTATTAGGCAAACGCCCGCCAAATGCCGCATAAATCTCTAAGCTACTTTACTTTGACGCACTTTACTCTTGGCTCCGGCTGCCAGCTCAGCCAATTCCCATTTGGGCGCCTTCGCATGCCCTGCATATGCCCTGCATTATGGGCATAAATAAAAATGCTTGTCGAACTGCCGCCACCGCCACCGCCGACGCCGTCTGCTAATAAATGAAATATGACGCTCAGGCATGGGCATGGGCATGGGCATGGGCCACCCTCGTTTACCTTCAACTTGGCTCTGGTTCTCGCATTGTCGTAGCTCCTGTTTATTGCGACCGCCAGCCATTACAATTTGAAGTATTCCTTAGGATCGTATTGTCGCTGCCGATGCCGCTTCCGTCGGGGCGACACAATTTTCTATTTTTGGCAAATTATTTTTCTGTGTCGTATTGGATTTCCGAGCTGAGCTCAGTTCAGCCTTGGCTGGGCTTGGTGGGGTTCCGGTTTTGGTATGCGCGGTGCGAAAACAAAATTGACGTCAATTACGCAATGCACACAGGGCGCAGACACCCAAGCCGAAGCTCAGCCCAGTCCACAGACCCAACCAGTTGCCACCAGGCCACACCCCAGTACGCACTTGCATGCCAATGCTTCACTAATCCGCTTCGGGGATTTTGGGAATACGCGTAGCATACTTTTTGGGGTTTTAAGCGCGACGCGTCTGCTGCTCTCAAGTTCGCTTGTTGTTGTAAGCTGGCTGCTGCTGCTGTTGTTATTATTTTTGTATTCGCACCCCGAGCAACTCTTAGCTCCTGCTGCTGCCGCTGCCGCTGCCGCCTGGTGCTAATTAACGCATTAAATCATATTAATGTCGCCAAATGTTTCAAAGTCAGTCGCCATGGCCACCTTCCTGCTCTCCCTCTCTCCCTCTCGCTCTCTCTTTCTGCTGCTTTGCATACTTATTGGCTGCTCAGTTGCTGAGGCCTGTCAATAAGCCGGCATAAATTGCGACTAATGCTGATGCAGCTGCCGATGCCGCTGCGGCTGATGTTGATGCAGAAAAATCACAAATTAATTAAGGAGCTGCTGGCTAGGTTTGACTGGTTAATAAAACTTATATAATAATTGTTAATAAACTGAGCAATTTTATGGCTTTTCAAATTAGTTTGTCATGCCTTCTGCAAGTCGTAGTCTGGCTCTCATATGCGGCAGCAGTTGTTGTTGTTGCATGTTGCTTGTTGCATGCAACATCGGCGCAGCAGCGGCAGCAGCGCATCACTGACTGGCTGCCATGCCATGCCGTGTTGTCAACTATTTCTTCGGTTCATAAAAATTGTTATTAATTGGCACTTAAATGCTCAAACGCAAAAGTTGAGAGACGTCGTCCGAGACGGCGTCGCACTTTTTGTGCCGTTGATGCTGTGCCTCTTTGCTGCATGTTGCTGTTGCTTGTTGTTGTTGTTGTTGTTGTTGTTGTCGAGCGTGTTGTGAAATTTAAGCTTTTTAGCAGTTGTTGCTGTTGCCGTTCGTTGCATGTTAACCTTTGCCTCGCTTGTAATGAATGCAACTGCAGACGTCGAGAGGATGGAGGGTGTATGACAGGAAACGGCAACAGCAACAGCAACGGCAACGGCAACGGCAGATGGAGACTTACTTTAAGCTTTCATATAAATTTCTTTACTTCATGGCACTTGTTTAAAGTCCATTTGGGCACTGCGTGAGTGTTTATTGAATGTATCTTTTGGTGTTGGCGTGAAAGTTTCAAGCAGCAGCAGCAGCAGGAGGCGAGAGCTGTTGAAGAAAAGATCGTCTGCACAACTTGAGGCGTTCTGAGACAGACAACGATCGCTACACTGATTGCTGCCTACATAAGCCTAGCTTCATAGCGAACTGCAAGCAAATCAAATAACTTGAATTTATAGTCCGATAACATAAAACATTGACTAAGTGAGTTAAAGGGGGAAATTAGAGGAGAACTTGAAGCAAGCAAGGCTAAAATGTGAATATAAGGAATTTCCTTGTTTAATATTATAATAATTATGTTTATATATGCTTTTATACATACATCTCTACATCTTTATATATATTATTATCCTTATATATATTATTATCTTATATTAAATATGTTTTTTATATGATCACATGCACTTGCTGAGCATTATCATATATCTTCTGTTCAGTTATTATCTTTTGTTCCATATATATCCAATATATATATCCCTACTCTCAATTTTGTTCCATATATATCCAATATAAATATCCCTACTCTCAGTTGTTCCCTCCATAATCATTTGCCAGCTCTCGTATGCTTTTTCTCTGAGTGTACTCAGATTCTTATGTGGACATTGTAGTTAAGCTGGAAGCCTGGCCAATTTATGACTTTTCAAGTAGCGGCTCAGAGCTAAGTTCGCATTTAGTTCGCTTTGCGGCAATCAGTCGACACGAGCTAAAGTGCCTTATCATTGCCACACACATTTATTCCGTTTCATTTAAAAGTCGCCTCGCCGGACTCTCGCTCCCCCGCACAGCCTTAGGGCAACTGGTTAGCCGGCTGGCTGGTTAACTGGCTGCAGTGCGGCCGGCCATTAAAGAAATTAATAAAACGCCATAAAACGACAATAAAATACAGCTTCATACATATGAAATCAAGCAAAGCGAAAAGCTTATTAACTTTTGTTAAACATTTATTATGATTTTTTGTACTTTTTCCTCAGTCGCTGTGCTGCGCATGCGAATTGCAATTTTAAGCAGCAGCAGCGGCAGCGGCAATAATAACAACGGCAACGACGTTAATTAAAATTTAAAAAAATGTGCAAAAGAACACCTTGAAAATATAATTTTGTTATTTGCGCGCCACACAGCGGCAGCCGGCAGTCGCCTCCCCCAACCGCCCCCCACAAGCATTCGTATTCATAAATACAACAAAGAGCCAACGAGCTGGACGCTGGCCGCTGGCCGCTGTCCGCTGTCCGCTGGCTGCTGGCTGCTGGCTGCTGGCCACAGTTGCTGGTCCGTTGCCATTTTTGGATGACCGACCGCTGTGCGCGGGCTGAGAGTCCGCGCCCCAGCCCAGAGTGTAAATGATATATGTGGGCAGGCGGGCGATCAGCAGCGGGGCGGGGCAGCACTGAAGCTGCAGTCGCAGTCGCAGTCGCAGTTGTTGTCTTGTCTGTCATTTGGAGCCATACAAGCCACACCACATGCACGGGCAGGCCCAGGCCCAGGCCCGACTCAGGCCAAGTGCAAATGACTTATAAGAATTTAATATTTAACAACACAAATCAATTCAAAAATCATCAGAGAGCGGGGCACAAAAACTCATTTGGTGCAGTCGCTGTTCGGGATGCGAGCACCTGGAGCCCATGCCGGTGCCCCGACCAGACAAAGTCTCATTTCATTTCGATGTTATTCGCTTTTCGGTATCACTGCGCAAAGGTAACGAAAATGAAACTTTTACGTTAAGGAAACGATGCCGAGCAGACAATGTAGAGATGTAGACGATGACCGGGACCAGAGGCTGGGGCTCTGGCTGTGGCAGCGACCAGGCCCAAAGTCGTTAACATGAAGCGTTTCGTGGTGGTCGGTGTTGTTGTAGCCTTTTTGTGGTCAGAGCAAAAATTATGAAAATCAAAAAGTTTTTGGCCCTGGGTCTTTGTATGATTTCTCAGAGCCTCTTTCACTCATTCACTCAAAGCTTTACTTGTATTTCGCTGCCTCTTCTTCTTGATTTTTATTTTTATTTTTATTTTTTTTTTGTTATATTTTTTGATTACTTTTATTTATATTTATTTTTAGTGCGCCCAAAAACTTCGCTTCCTTAGCTGCCGCCAGTTGTCGTTGTTGCTGGTGTGCACAAGGTTATATGAAACATACAACAGACATAAAATTAAATCTGAAAGAGAGAGGGAGAGAGGGAGAGTGAGAGTGTGAGTGGGAGAGATAGACTGAAGATGCTTGCTGCATTCAGCATCTCCCGCTGTGTCGTAAAGTCATTTCGATGTCGAGCCTATAGAGAGACAATGCAATTCAGCCAAAAAAAAAAATCACGAGAAATAAATGTATATATAAATACATATATATTTAATGTATATATATAGATATGTGTGTGTGTGTGCTGCACGAAAATTATTGAGCATTTAACACCGACAGTCGACAGATCGAGAGCTCAAGATCTTTCAAATTCAAGATATTGCTGGCAACGCCACGTTGCATGCGCGTCTCTCTAGGGGCGAGGGGGCTCAGCTTGTTGTTGTGGCGCAAGGGGGGCGCGGGCAGGCAATACAAACACTTTGCACTCAACACCCATTTAGCTAGCTGGCTAGCTGCTGCTGCCGCTGCTGATGATCATCAGCAGTTACTGATCATCATGATGATGATGATGTGGCCGCCAGCCGCCAGCCAAATTGTTTACAATCAAGAAAAAAATTTGCGATCGATTGCAGCAGCGACGGTGGCAAGGAAAAGTGTGAGCAACCGCAAAGGCAATGCCACAGCAGCAGCAGCAACACAACTGTAAACTATTTACAGCGTGGCAGGCTCGTTGATTGTTTTTGCTGCATCTTGTTGTTGTTGTTGTTGTTGCTGTTGCAGCATTTGCTGCGCTTTATACAATAAAATTTATTTGATTTTTTTACGCTGCTTTCATGCCTCAGTATTTTTCTTCAATTTTCCTGCACTTTCAAACTTGATCGCTGTTCTTGTTGAGGCCCGCGTGAAAAGCGGGAAAATGAAAATGCGGCGTCGATGCTGGCGGCGGCCGCTTCGCCTCGCTTTTATAAAAATAAATTGTTCGCAGACGTAATGATGCGAAAGCAATTGAGAATTCTATATATGCATTTGTCTATATGCCTATACGTGTGCATGTGTGCGTGTGTGTGTGTGTGCGTGTGTGCGTGTGTGTGTTTGTTTGTTGTTTGTCGGAATGCGTAAAATTTCAATTGACTGTGGCAAAGCATCGAGCGATCTGTCGATCTCTGTCGCTCCCGCTAGCGCCCAGCCTCTATGTCTGTCTTTATCATTAACTTTGTCTCTGGCTCGTTACGTAATGGAGGGCAAATAGAGAGATGATTGGCAGAACCCCAAGACTGAATGAAATTGATGAATGCCATGCATGAGGCAGCAATCCTTAGTCACAATCTAAGCTGATCCTCAGCTTGGCCCCTCTTGTTATCAGTGCGATAATCGATGGCTGTTTGGACGTGCCACTGACAGTTGCAGCCGTTGCGCAACAGCGCGTGATCACGCAGTGTTGGTAAACGTTTGGCAACGATCGCCAGCCCAACGGGCGGTGCTCGTGTCGACTGCTCGCTTTATGCCCAGGCCACGCCCACTGCTAGCCAGAGAGGGCGAGAGAGAGAGGCAGGCAAAGTAAAAAAAAAACAAACGAACAAAAGTTAATTGTTAGCGCTTACCCCCCTGGACCAAGGTAGAGCCTGTGTGCGCCTGCGTGAATCTCGACTCCGGGTGGTACAGTCTGCGAGTTAATCCGATTTGTTGCGCCCCTGCGACGACGGCGGCGACGCCGGCTACAGCAGCTCAGCAGTCTCTGCGCACAGGGGTGGGTTATGCGACGCTGTGATTGATTGCCTGAATATTTGGACCAGGGTTGTTTCCCTGCCCCGTTTGAGTCTGTGACTCCACTCTCTCCCTCTCTCCCTCTCTCTCTCTCTCTCTGACTGCATGAACGTGACTCAGTTGCTTGCTGAGGTGAAAATTTGATTAAGCAGCTCGAGATGCAATCACCAAAAAAAAAAAAACGCAAACCAAATGAAAAGTGAACAACTGCGGGCAACATTTTAATTATTGCAATTACAAATTGCATTGCAAAAATTGCAAAAATCACGCATTTTATTGATTTTTAATTGCAGCTCGTTGCATACCAAAGCTCGCCAGCTCGCCGGCTCGGCCAGGCTCAATCAAGCCGGGAACAGAGCCTGGCCAAGAGCCAGACATGCGCATTTGTGCCTTTAATTATGTTGTTGATTGTGCCCGTCCGTCCGCTGTCCATCTGTCGCCGCCTGTCAGCCAGCCAGCCAGCCAGCCAGCCGGCCGACTGTCCGTTTGTCTGTCAGCCCATTTAGGTGCGAACAACTGCGAACTGTTGGCTGACTTGTAGGGAACAGCCAGCTCGAGAGTGCCCCACACCAGTTAGTCAAGTTGAGTTGTCATAATTTTCTGTCGTTCAACAAAGGCGACAACAACAACAGCAGCAGCAGCAGCAGCAGCAGCAGTAGCAGCAGCAGCAACAACACCTGTCCAAGTGCCGCTGCTTGCGGCCTGGCCAAGTCACAGCGCGCCAAATGCCGCAAATAACTCAGTTAATATAATTAAGTTTTGCACGAAATGTGCAGCAGAAATATGCGAAAAATGCCACGCAATCAGCGCCAAGCCAAGCAAAAAAAAAAATGCTAAAAGCAAAAAAATGAAAACAAAATAACGCAAACGCCTCAAACGCGCTGTCAAAGCAGCAAACCAAAAACTTAAACTTTAGTTTATGAACTTGTCCTGGCGTCGACACGTGTAAATAGCCGCGGCACACACATGTCTTGCCACATATCATGTAAATTACGTAATGGCCATGTGGCGAGCGAACTGAATTTATGAACTAGCTCGAGACTGCGCCAGAGTTTGCGCTAACAGTTTGCAAATAACTGGCATTCCCTTGCCTATAGCGCTTACGTCATGGTTGCTGTTCAATATGTTCTGTACTGCTTACGTTATGTTATTCAGATACGTCAGATATTTCATAGTAGCTGAGATCAAAAGAGATGAGATCAACTCTGTCAAAGATCTCTATAAGTAATAATCCTTGGTTGGGTGCATTGATAAGCACAAGGCAAAAACCTTTTCGGATTTGCCGTTCTAATAATAATAAATTAATTAATTATATATAAATTAATTAATTATCAATAATAAGTTTATATATTTACGATATATGTTTATATGTTACGATAATATTATAAAAAATATATAGAAAAAAATATATAGAAAATATATAAACTTATTTTCTAGAATATATTTATATGAAGTATAGATCAACATATATAACATTATAGAAAAGTGTTCATAGCTGGTTTATTAATACGTATGAATGTATTATTTTTTATTAGAAACAAACATTGAAAATGGGAATTCTGTAAATGTATGTAGGGAGAAGTAGGCGTGGTAGATTCCACTAAGAATATATATTCTTGAACAGAATGACAAGCTGAGTTCCGTTAGAACACCACGGGCTGAATTTTTGGCATAGTTCTGGGTATCTGGAGATACTCTTAACTCTGTTTTAACTTTATTTTACATAAGATTACTTCTTAAATATCCCATCAACATATTTAAAGTGTCTGACTGACATTTTTATAGTGCAATATTCGTACTCTGCGCGCTGGTCTATTAAATTTCAGCTGGATAATTTGATTACGTTATATAATTGGCTTATGTCGGTGCTTTTAGCTCTTGGTCAAATAAACAACTCCTTCCACAGCTGAAAAAATCAAATTTCATACATTTTCCGTTCGGCCTCTGCACTTCCCGTCACCCCCACTCCCACCCCAGCGCGCCTGCGGCATTTGCATACAAATCACGGCGACGATGCTGCCACCATTTGCAACCCTTCAAATGCGCCACAGACAACAAGAGCAAAAAGAGTGAAAAGACAACAGGGAAAAAATACCGAAAAGCGCTTCTAATGTTATTTTGATGTTGTCTCGATGGGTCTTCAATGGGCGCTACCGATTCACATGAACATTTCCATTCTCATTCTCTTCCACAGCTCTGGCTCGGGCTCTGGCACTGGCTGTAGCCGTTGGAAACCCGCAAAATGCGTGTTTTAAATCCAATTTAGACATTATCTAATTTAGGGCATCTCTGCACCACTCACCGGTGACAGACTCGAGCCGAGTCGAGTTGAGTTTCGATGCCTTTTTATGCAAATCTATGGAAATTTCATTACGAATACACTGCACACCCCTTTCGCAGAGCCAGTGCCGTCAGGGCCGTCAGGGCCGTCAGGGCCGGCAGTGCCCAGACCCTGAAAGTCTCTTTTGGCTAAATGCTGTAAACTGTGAAACGCCAAAAGACGTAATAAACTCATTTAAACGCCGCTACCGATGCCCCTTGGTTTGGGTAATGAAATTTTTGTAAAGCATCTTGCCACGGCCGCACGATAATATGCAAATGGCCCGGACGGCGGCTGGGGCGCGGGGGCCCAGTGGGACGTCCCGAATGGACGAGTGAATCTCTGCGCATCGTCGTGTGGCAATAATCAAATTTTCTAATTTTTATGGCTCTCGGTGGGCCAAAAGCCGGAGCCAGCCTCACGACCAGGTCTAATTGATTTTGCACTGGCCAACGTGATTTTTAGACTGATTTACGAGTTCACCACTAGCAGAGCTGCCCTTTAAACAGAACGCGCTTGCTGTTTTTTTACTTTACTTCAACTGTTATTTGATTTTTTTACCAATCTTTTTGCGAGTCATTGGAATGACGATGGCGACGTCGTCTTCTAGTCTACTGCGCCCGGGCCGCGATGATGCGACAGTTTCGGCATTCGGCTTTCAGTTTCAGGGCTTTTAGAGGCAAGCCGCCCCTTTTTGGAGGCCTTTTAAGACAATACGCGGCGTGCTGAACTTCGCAGCAAGCGTGACGTGGCAGAATGGAATCGGGGCGTTGTTTGGCTGAAGTGTATTTTCGGATTTTAGGCAGCTGGGAGGGAGGTGGAGCTGAAGCGGCCATAACAATAAGAGAAGTCTATGGCTGCGAATCTTTTTGATCTACTTTGGAGCTGCTGGGGCTGAGGCTGGAGCCATTTATCAGTGAATTATATCAATAATGCGAGTAGTATATGAATTTCACATGAGGTGACTCGACAGTTCCTGGGCGCAGCGAGCAGCGACAAATCCTTGTAATGCCTTGTCTATGGCCATGTATCCGCCGGCTGGCTAATTTCGAATGTCAGCTTATCTGGCTAACAAGATGGGTGCCGGGCGATAGCCGGAGTGTCCGAGCGACGCCTCTCCGCTGCGCTTATCGCATGCAAAGATTGAGACTTTGGCACGTCAGCGCTGACAGTGCATATGTCATGCGGGCCCAAATACCTGCTCGGGGAATGCAAATCTATAAAATCTCGCCGGCTAAACGAAATGAAAATGTCTGCTTAAGCAGTTGTCGCCGTCGCGGGCGCTGACAACGGCCCGTCCACGTAATTTGCAAATGAGCGTTCGAGTCAGGCAACAAGCTTGTTGGCCTGATCCCTGACCACGATGTGGCTAATCTCCATGCCAGGCGCTGTCGTCTCTATCTGCCAGCGGAATCTATTTGACACTGTCTCTCTGTCGGCCAGCCTGTTCGCTTGTCTCCTGTTTGTATGTGGTTTGATTTTGGTCTTTGGCACGCCATGCTACGAGCACTGAGAGACTCCTTGGTCTGGTCTCGGCTGGCATGTCCCATGTGGCGGGATCCCGGGCCCAGTTCCGTATTTCGGTCCCGGGGCGGGTGTGACATTTTACATGAAATTACTTTGCATACACATGCATCAAATTAATTACACGATTAATGTTCTCACATGCAACGAACAGCTCGGAGACTGATCCTCTCTCTCTCTCTCTTGCTCTCTTGCTCTGTCAGCTTATGCAAATCTATTTCGCGCGATCATTGCAGTATTTGCATGTTGCTATCTTGATATCTTTGCCGGCAAGAAAATGATTCCATTGCCTTTCGTGATACGTCGTCCCAGCCCCAGCCCCAGCCCCAGCCCAGCCCGAGCCCCAACCCCTCCGGGCAGCTTTCTTCATTTGAACTGGTCTGGGTCTGGACTGGAAGAATGTGTGTTGGAATTGTGTGAAACATGCCATTTGAATAATTATCTTATTTGCATTGCAGCCGCAACAAACAACTGCAGTCAGTTGCAAATTAAAAAGTGCAAAGTCCACGCGGCTCCGACTCGTCTCTAGCCCAGACTCGCTCGCTCACATGTTAATCTCCTTCGGCTGGGCTTTGCGAGAAGTTCAAATTGATAGCCAAGATTTGCGTCGCAGATAAACCCCTGACACACTGTGTGAACATTGCCCAGTGCGAATCGCGTGCAGTGCCAGCCGTGCTCCATTTCCGTCTACACTCGCAATCCCAATCCCAATCCCAATCCCAATCCAATCTAGTTTTGGTTTCTGCTCAGCCCAGTCCAGTCTCTGTCTCAGCTACTTTTCCACTGTTTGTGTAACATAATAACAAAGTCAAACAAATGATAAGTGATAGAGCCACAATTGCGCGCCACTCTGCTTATCTATTTAATATTTTGTGCTTCGTTCCTTTCTTCTGTTTTGTTGTGTGTACTTCAGGTAGCTTCTGAATTTTTATTATCAAAATACTAATTTCTTTGTTTGCACAAGATTTCCGAAAAAGAAACCTACGGCTACGGTACCTGCTTCAATTTGTTATCAGCTTATAAATATTTAATCACAGACTTGTACTTGGGCGTGCTTTTTCGATTGCGATAGCAGTCCAAGATTTCCTGTGCCCCGAGCGAGACAGGCGCAGTAGCTGAGCGGGACGGGGCGCTCCACGTTGTGCCACGCTGCGTATGAGTAACGACGCCCATCTGATCAACATTGTATCTGAAGGCATAGATACGCTGCCTAGTCGCACAATTATGTCAAGTGCTTCTACACGAAATTAACATGTTCCCATTCGAGTGGTTCCGCTGCTGACCCGCTGGCCAGTGCACCACAAATATCTGCTCTTCTAGATAAACCAAAAACTTGTAAATAGATAGTGGGACGCGAGAAACCTGTATTTTGTTGCTCGACAAAGTAGTCGATGAGTTCTAATCACAATGTGATAAGGCTGCAGAGGGAGAGAGAGAGAGAGAGGGCGAGTTGAAGGAGTTATCATTTGAAAGTATATGAAATGTAAAATATAATATGTATGAGACAATATATATATAAATTTGATATATTTTATATTATATTATATTTTATTATATTATATTATAATTATATTATATTGTATTTTATTATATTTTATTATATTATATTATATAATATTATATTATAATTATATTGTATTTTATTATATTTTATTATATTATATTATATAATATTATATTATAATTATATTATATTATATTATATTTTATTATATTATACTATATTATATATTCCCATAAAGATCATATCATATTTGATAAGTCAAGTGTTCTGCTTAAAGTTCGCTTAGTCGGAAATTGAAGTAAACTAAACTTTAAACGGAATTTAAATCGCAGCGCATAACTTAGGCAAAACAAGCTGCCACTCATGTCTGCTGCTGTCTCGCTCTGGCTTATTCGAGCCACCTGTGCCAGTGTGTGTGTGTGTGTGTGTGGTATAATTGTGTGTAATTAACTTGCAATTTGATTGAAATTATAGCCTGCACTCAGTGGCACTTGCTGGCGTACTACATGCGTGTGTGTGTGTGTGTGTGTGTGTGTGTAGCAATTTGCGTGTCGCCTGTGCTAGCGTCGAGGGCAACCCCAAAAGGCAGCCATATTGTGAATTGTGGATTGTGAATTGGCAGACCGGGGCACTGGCTGTCTGATTGGTCTTGCAAGGAGCAATGCTCCTACGCTGCCAGCTTATGCCGCTTTAATTAAAAATTCAACCCTTAAACAAAATGGCACACATGAAGACACACACACACATGCGAACGCATTTCATTTCATTTCATTTCATTCAGCGAACAGTTTACAACTCGAACAAATTTGAAAAACAATTAAATGCCATGCGCGCAATTAAGTACAGAGAAGGTGGCAACAGCAGCTGAAGTGGCACGCTGGCTGGGTGGTGCGGGCATATACCGTTAATTAAGCAGAAGCAGCTGAGCGACTGGCTGACAATGGGGCTGCGAAGGTAAGGAGCTGGCATGGGCATGGGCGCCTTGGCATAGGGTTTCGACTGCGGCTAAGCGCTGCTCCAGGGCGCTAAAACCGCAACAACAACAACAATAACAACCAACACGACACAAACAGACAAACAAACACAAGCTTTTGTGTGTGCCCCGGCAATGCCAAACAACAAATCCATCAAAACAAACAGCCGTCGGGGTTTATACGGATTGGCATTTGGGGTTCTGCTCGCCCCGAACCGAACCGCACCGCATCAGAAACATAAACCGAGCGAAAAACTTTCAGCCTGTGCGGCCATGTAAAAAGGATTTAATTATTTGTTCTAAGGATATGGATGCGAATGTCTGCAGAGCGGTGTGTCTCTGTGTGTGTGTGTCTGTGTGCGGTTCTTAGTCAATCTGTGTGTGTGCGTGCTGTCGCTTTGTGAGTGTTTGTGCACAAACAGAAAAATATGTTCCACGTCCACTTTCGAGGCTGAACAAATAGCCCCGCAGGCAATGACAATGATTATTGGGTCTGGTCTACACGCTAAGCTGCAGTTTTTAATTGTGAAAACGAGCATGGCCTAATCCTGGTTGGCCTGAGGCAGCAGCGGCAGATACCTCAACTGTAAATAGCAGTCCATGCCCAAGCCCATTGCCATTTCCCTTTCCCATGGCCGAAATGTCAAATGCACGCGGCAAACGCTGCAGGGCAATTACTACAAGCACTCCAGCTACAGCTACAGCTACGGAGAGTCCTGCGAGTCCTTGCGCCTCGCTGCGGCGAATGAGTAACAATCATAATAGCAGCAACAACAGCTCTCGAGATGGCACACGCGCTGCCACGCCCCCCTCTCGCAGGAAAATGCGACTTCCCACGCGCTGAAAAAGTTCTGCTCGCATTCGCCATAATTTGATTGTTTTGTGTATGGCGGGTGGGCCGGGGGAGGGTTTACTTGCGCCCGCTCTACTAACTGTTGATTGTAGTGATTAACGGCGACGTGGCAGCGCCGTGATTGCCGGCTAGCAAATTATACGGCCGAATCTCTAGCGAAAATTGCATGTTTTGACTCCTGCACTTCCTTGCGCTGCGTTCCTCCTGGGCGGATACGGCACGCGGCGCTGGAGCAATTATGCGGCAGCTGAGCCGACTTAGCCAAGTCACTTGGAAAGCTGACCAGAGTCGTAGACTGAGAGAGAGAGAGGAGAGCGGGCAGATACGCAACATAATGAAGTGTTTGGGCAATCAAACAAAACAAAAGTTTGGCAACAGCAATTGACCAAGTGCTTGTTGCTGTTGTTGCTTAGTTGTTTGTTGTTCATTTTGGGGCGATTACATTTTATGGGAGCGCACAAGTTTGCGGTTGTTTAATGGGCGGCACGTTTAAATTTTTAAACAACACGATTGTCATGTCTGGCGGCAGTCGAGCGGTCTGGCATCATCAAAAATTTAAAGAGCTGGCAACGCCATTTTGCTTATTGACGCTGCGTTTTAGCTGATAAATAAATAATTTGGCTGGCAGGCGGCTGTCAGGTCCCCAAACCCCCAAGTAGATGCCGTACGTCCCCAAGCCCCTCAGCGCCAAAAAGGTAAACGAAAATTGTTTCTTGATCATTTTAATGCACCCAAAGGGACACAAAGTGAAAAAGTTTCTTTTGGATGGGGCTGGGAGGAGAGGAAGAGAGATGGGAATCGGGGGCAACATTACGTGATGCGAAGCGGCGTGGCATGCTGGCTGGCTGAGTGTCGTGCATGAGGAGGGCGGGGGCTGAGCTGAGCTGAGCTGCCTCGGCTCAATTTCATTAATAGTGAAAGCGTCACCGCTCGGCCCTCATCATTTAAATAAAAGCCAATATTTGATAATAATTGTCGCAGGACATGCAATGCGATAAGCAGCAGCCAGAGGGAAGGCATTCGAGTCGTGCCAATGGCAATTCGATAGCTTAATTTCCATGCCGCTTGTTAATTGAAAATGTAATTAATGCACGCATCGATAAGCTCTGTTACCCTGCACCAGATCGAGGGCGTCCTGTGCCTATCCTTTCAAGGAGCGCGACTGGCATTTAGCACGACGCATGCCGCACGCCGCACGCCGCACGCCGCATGCGGCTATCTGCAACACTCGCCGTGTTCAGGTAACTCGATACAGTTTCAATAGCTCGAAGACCGACCGACCAGAAGAACCTTCAACTCCAAAGTGTGTGCGGCAAGTGTGAAAGATTCGAAAAGCTGACCGACTCGACTCGAACTCTCCGCAAGCCGACAGCCCTATCGAATTTCGGCCAACATGCCACTCATAAAAGGAAAGTTTCGTTGGGAAAATGCAGCCCTTTGTTTCACTTTGATTCTCAGCTTTTTCATCTTTTAATGCAGCTAATTAAATAGTTTCATTCGCTCGCCCTAATGAGCCACAAATTAGGCTGCGGTCGGCCCGCTTTTTATAGCCCATAAAGCCACCAACGAGAATGGAGCACATAAAAAAAAAACAAGCAAGAAACACAAAACGACAATTGCTATGAATTGCCTCGCCGTGGCCTATCGAGTCGCCAGTCGCATCCGTTTAGGTTGCAAATTGTTTATGCGACTATCAAGAGACACCTCATAGCTCATATAATGCCAGTGAGAGAGAGAGAGAGAGGGAGAGAGAGGGAGACTTGGTTTGAAATGCAGACAACGTAGCTAATAATTAATACATTGATTGCCAAATTAGCTACTTTTCGAACCAGGAATTAAAAGACAACTCAGACAAATTGGCAGCAGGCCAACACGCCTGCGCCGCCATAAAAACAATAATTTGAATAAATTGCTTAAATTATGTGGCATAAGAAAACAAACAACGTGAAATCTCTACTCGCTATAAACTATAAATATATAAATATAAATATATATATAAATATAAATATAAATATAAATATAAATATAAATATAAATATAAATATAAATATAAATATAAATATAAATATAAATATAAATATAAATATAAATATAAATATAAATATAAATATAAATATAAATATAAATATAAATATAAATATAAATATAAATATAAATATAAATATAAATATAAATATAAATATAAATATAAATATAAATATAAATATAAATATAAATATAAATATAAATATAAATATAAATATAAATATAAATATAAATATAAATATAAATATAAATATAAATATAAATATAAATATAAATATAAATATAAATATAAATATAAATATAAATATAAATATAAATATAAATATAAATATAAATATAAATATAAATATAAATATAAATATAAATATAAATATAAATATAAATATAAATATAAATATAAATATAAATATAAATATAAATATAAATATAAATATAAATATAAATATAAATATAAATATAAATATAAATATAAATATAAATAAATATATAATAATAAATATAATAATATAAATAATAAATATAAATATATATAAATATATAATATATATATATAAATATATATATTTATATATAAATATAAATTTTAATATAGCAATTTGCTGTTGTTCTAGTTTGTCCTCAAAAAGTTTGCTTTCGTTTTCAACAATCATAAAAACTGCAATATGATTATAACTTTTGCTCAATTGCCTTCCAGCTGCGAGCTGCGCCCCAAACCCACACCCACACCCACACCCACCCCACACCCACTCACACACACACACATAAAGAGTCATAATATTTGGATTGTCTATAGCGGGGCGCTATTAATATGCGATTTAACAAATATTTAGCGAAAACACATGCGATGCGCTCTGCATGCCAAATGAACCAAGAGCTTGCTGTACGCACACTCAAAATTCAATGTATTCGAAAGTCAAGAATTTTTACGAGCTTGGGAAAATAATAATTTAATGCTTAAAAATTGTGAGCGATGGACTGAGGTAGGGTCAGCCTATATATATATATATATATATTATTGCTATATTTGTGTGTGTGTGTGTACACGTGCATGAAATTAATGCCCTCGCGCTTTATGTTTGTTGACTTCTGCGAGCGACAACAAATTTCGTCGTTATTAGCAGAATTTAAATTGCTGTTACCGATCGATTTCGAGCAGGGCTTTGGGCAGCGGCGGCAACGACGTGCTGGCTAAAAATATGGCTATGGCACTGACTATGGCTATGAGTGCTCCGGCCAGCCTGGACATTGACATTTTTGGTATCTGCAGTCCGCGAGCGCTTAATATGCCGCCATCGTCCACGACGCGACGTCGCAACGCTAAAGATGACGAGGCTGTTGCGGCTCTACTCCTAGTTAGAAGACGCACAGGCAGAGAGTCAAAGCCAGAGCCAGAGGCAGAGCCAGAGCCAGTTGCTGCATATTAATTTGATAACTTATAAATACATATGTATATATATAATATGTGCTTTGAACATGTATTTGCACACGATGTTGTTGTTGTTGGTCTAGGCCTAGGCCACGATCGCTGTTTGGGCATTTGTTAGGCCATAATATGGCCAAGCCATGGCACTTTTGACAACTTGACAGTCGTGCAGACGCAGCTACAGCCACAGACCTAGACGGAGTCAGCGGCAGACAACAGCAACAGACAACAGCGCGACATTGACTCGACTCGACTGGCATCTTGGCCGTCTGTGGACTTTATATTGATTGTGTGTCCAGTTTTATGTGGCCCATTTTATGGTTGGCGTGTCAATTTAAAGCGACATTTATAAACAATTTGTAACTAATTCTAACAAACACCTAACGCATGCCTTGCCAACTTGATCAATCCGTGGCCGTATATATAAATATGTATTGTATATATCTATTAGTGTGTGACATTCGCATCTTGATCGCTTCAATAATATAAACTCTCTCCCTCCCTCTCTCTCTCTCTCTTTCTAGCGGCCGCCCAGCTCATCGCTGTCCTACGGGGGCGCAATGAACGATGATGCTCGCTCGCCGGGCGCTGGTAGTACACCTGGTCCATTATCACAGCAGCCACCTGTCTTAGATACATCAGACCCTGGTAAGTGTTCGAAATTTGATTACATATATATAGTTATAGAGTTGATATGTATATAGAGCAGTAAATAATTCAATGGATCGTATCGTGCACGTCCGACCGGCCATTGAATCAGCTGAGTTTGCAATCAACTAATACTCTGCGGGCTTATGCGACGAGTGTATGCTCTTTACACCTTTGGCGTGAGTTGTCGCCTCGGCGGCTGTTTGATTATGTTGTTTGCTTCAGCTTGAAGTGCTGCTGGCCAAAGTTATGAGCGAGCAACTACTTCGGCAAGCGCAGTGAGCGCGGCTCAAAGCTTAAGCACACACACACACACACACAAACACACACATACACACAGTTATGAGTGCGACTGAGAGATACTTAGGGACAGCCCTAAGCCGCAACTCGTAGACTGCCTGTCTTTTGCATGTTGCAGAGTCTTCACTTCAAAAGCTGTGGCAGCCGAGAGATTTTTCAATATTTTGAGTGCGTGCAGCAGCAACAACAACAATAACTTCGCACTTGGCGCTTCTTTTTGAAGATTTTTATGCGCCCAGCACACACGGGTCGACGGTGCTCGCTGCTGAGCATCGTCACTTGGACTCGGACTCCACGTTGAATTATTTATGGTGATAGGCAAAATATTTTTATGTGTTTTTCTGTTGCCGGCAAGAAAACAAAAGCGCGTTCGGCGCAAACACCACTCGACAGAGACACTCTCCGGGCCACTCGTCGTCCGCTGCTTGGTGTTGGCTCGAGTGCTCCATGGTGATAATGCAGTTTTCAGTTTTCATTTTGTCAGTTTTTCAGCTTTTCGTTTTTGAAGGCGGCAATACCTTTCGGGCATAGACCAAATGACGCGCTCTGAAGTTTACTGGCCTGGCCTGGCCTGGACGGCAAAGGCAAAAACTTTAAAGTGCGCCGACTACAAAAAATATTCTAGTCGACTTTTACGAGATGTCTTGTTCTTGCTGTGTTTCGAAGCGCTTTGATTGATTTATCTGCGCGTCGAGTTACTTTGTAGACAAATTAAATTTTGGCACAGCCGAAGTGGACGTGGAAGTAGTTGAAGCTGCACTTCAATCTGAAAATTATCCACAGTCGAATAAGTTTTGCGGGCAGCGAGCAAATTTGAATGCTCACTTCGAGTCCTTGCCATGGTGATAAGAAATTTGCGCGTCGCTCGCCGAGTTCGCATCATTTCCCTCAGCCGAGCAATTTCGCCGCGCGTATTTCGGGCGTAGCAAATAGATATTTTCTACATTTTAAGCAGACACGCAGAGGCAGCCAGGCAGCGAGCAGTCCAGGAATGTGGTTACCAAAGAAATTCACTGCTGCTGCACAAATTCCAGTGCACACGCAGAGCCGGAGTCAGGGCCAGAATCCCTCTTGGGCTGGGGGTAGCAACCGCTGTCGAGGGCTGCCGTAATTTTATGCACGAATTCGTAAAATGTTATTCAAATGGAAAATGTGATTTTTATCAATTTTGACAGGAATTTTTCCGCAGAAAGCATAAAGAAACCTTAGCGCACGGCTCTGTCCTCCGGCAGGCTCAAGTTCTGCCTGTTTAAGTTGCTCTAATTTATGAGGTCAGGCAATTGCCTAAAGACGTAGAAAATGGCAAAGCAAATCAGAAGGAAACAGAACTAGAAATCCCAATGCATGTGCCTTGAGGCAGCCGAAGGTATTCCAGTTGTAATCGCTCTCTGATGGGCTAGAAGAGTGTCACTCGATCACATACTTAGGACTGCCTTGAGTGGAGCTTGGCCATCAGCTCTGTCTTCTTCTTCTACTTTAGCTTGGCCCGCTTAATTGCTGGCCGCATCATAATCGAAATTGTTAGGGGCGTCAACGCGACGACTTTCGGCTAGATAGATTTCCATAAATAAATAATCCCAGCAATTAGTTGGTGGAAAGCCACAGTCGGGCACACAGCCAGACACAGAGTTAGTCTTTGGGTCTGGATAATTATGGGGCACCCTCATCAACGTCCATAGTCGCGTTGCATTCAATTAAAAAATATTTGTGTTGCGCTGTGTTCGTGCGCTCTGTGACCTGCCCAAAACGCTGATGGCGCTGCTGACGGATCTGGACGTCTGTATTTTTCATTTCATTTTCCATTTTTGTTTTTTCTGTTTCGCCTTTTAGCGCAACAGTTAATGCGCAATTAAAGAGCCAAACCAGGCGATAAGTGTCAGCGTGTCAGCTATGAAAATATGTTTAAGGCTTGAGAGTCGGCCATGTCGCTCGTCAAGTGTCGCTTAAATGCAAATCAAAACGAGATCAATTTGATTGCCTTAGCTGCGAAAATGAAAATAAACAAGAACAGCGGGCGACCAGCCCTTAGCGTTTAGCCCACAGCCCTCAGCCCAGAGCCCTTAGTCCACAACCCTTCGGCAGGCGTCAGCCTAACCCCCGTCTGACATTGATTGAAAATGCTGCGTGACGTAAATTAACTTTCATGGCGTGGGGCAGCCTCAGAAGTGCGTGTTATCCTTTCCGCTCAGCGTTTGTCAAGCCGCAAGACCCACACAATTGCCAATTGTTACAGTTTTCGAGCAACGAGGGGTTGGGTTGGGTTGGTGTGGCAGCTTGTTGTTGTCACTGCGGCCTTAATGCCACGCTCACATCCATGACCTGGAGTGCACTTTTCGCTTTTCGCTTTTGCCTTTGCTCTACTAAGGCGATTATCTCTGCCCAATTTTTGCTTATTTACATTGACGAAATGTGTTGCGACTGCAGCGGCAAGAACAACAACAGCGCCATTCAGGCTGAGTAGGAACAATGGCAGTAACAATAACAGGAAGCTCTGGCCCTGTTTGTTATCTTACCACGCACAATTAGACAATTTTCATTTGGCTCGCCGGCAGTTTCTCACTCACATGGCCTGAGAGTTTCCCGTTGCCCATCGTAATGTGAAAGCATTTCTGTTGTTTTTTCCTATTTTCGCTCGCTTTTAATAGTATTACATTTGCCTGGTTTGACAGCGCGGCTGGCTGGGCTGGGGCGGCGCTCTATCAGTAACTATTTGGTAAAAGGTTCTTGCGGACGGAAGTCCAGAGATTAAAAGCTCTGCGCTATCAGCAATTCAAGGGAACTCGTTCTACAGCTAGAGCTCGTATCTCTTTGAGGGCTACAAGTGTTATTTATTCATAGTCCTCTGCAGACCCAGACTCGCATATCCATTCACACCTCGCCGTCATCAGTCAATCTCGTGATGCTGGCATCTGCCTTTCCCACAACTTTTTAACTCTTTTGTCAAACGTTGACACAATTTCCGCCACCAACGTGGCACAACAACAACAAAAGGCAACAAAAGCAGCGCAAACGACGATAAAAAAATTATAATTTTACGCATTAAACAACTTTTGAATAGAAACGCTCGCACGGCTGCCAAAAATTACCCATATCTGTTGTTGCGTATCTGGCCGCCACCCTGAACCCAATGCCGATGCCCATTCGAGACTGCATAAAAACCAATCCCAAAAGGGGCACCAGCTGCCGCACGTCGCTCGGCGTACCCTGGCCAAGTTCACAAACATAAAAATTGAAACAGAAATTCGATGTTGCCTGCGCCTTTCATAATGAGCGCGCCACCCCAGCCAGAGCGAGCGAGAGCTTATGTAACATTACGTCAAATTGCACAAAAGGCAATACATCTTCATCCCCTAGCACACACACACATACACACTCATACAGACTCACTTCTTATTTTACAATGAAAATTTACGAACTGACTGTTGCATATTCGGTGGCTGCTCCTCTCGCTGCTGGCGCATTATCATATTTCTAGGACCGACACGCCAATGAATAGAATGCGCATCGAATTTCCCAGACCTGGGATTGGGCTCGCTTTATATATACTTTTTGCTGTGGCGGGGCGGTTCAGGGTGCGGGCTTCGGGTTCTAGCGCTCTGGCCACATCAAACTCAACGAGCACATCAACAAAATCATCAACACCAGCAGGGAAAACTCCGACTGCGACTCCGTTTGGACCCTGTCACTGGCAGAGGTCGCAGCCGAGTTGACAAACAAGCAACACCAACAAAGACAACAACTTGGCTGCTCTGGGAGGGTTGCCGCCGCGTGCGTACAAAATGCAAACTTCCTCTGCCGATGATTTGAGGCATGAAATTTTCATATTCCACTGCTCCTTCTCGCTTTGGTATCTTTTGTTGAAAATCGAGTCGTTTTACTTGGGCTGCTGCCGTGACTTTGACTTGAATTTGTCTAGCTGGCAGACTTATCGCCGTAATACAGTTATGATCTGTGCTACACTGGCCTCCCCGTAAATTAGTCACAGCTGAACTGTATCAGTTGGCCACACAGTAACCGTATGCTGATAACGACTCTGTGTGCGTGTGTGTGTGTGTGTGTGTGCGTGTGTGTGTGTGTCTTGTCATGACAGACAAGGCCTTTTGCACTTGCTGCTTTTTCGCACTCACTCAGCAGACGCGTCAGTCATAAAAATCATGTTCTTCTTGACTTTTATTATTCATTATTTTCACATTTATTTCGCTCGCAACAAATTTGCAACTTTAATAATATATCGCCATTTTGTGTGAATGAAATGAAGGAGCCCCGACCAGCCACAGCCACAGCCACAGCCACAGTCGGCTGCCTTTAATAGAGCTATCAAAAAGTGCAGCCTGCTGATGACAGTGGCTTATCAAGTCGCCAGTTGCTGGCTGCTGCCGACTGCTGTTGGCCCCCGTTTAAAATTGCATTTCTCAACACACAAATCACAAATCACTGCAAGGCATGCAATCTCTCACACAAATCATTCCATTTTGCCCGCGCTGCCGACGTCGATGTCGATGTCGATGTCGATGTCGACGGCAGCGTCAGCGGCGACGCCAAGTGTCATTAGCGTCACACGCCGGCGACGTCGTCATCGTTAGCTCCATGTCGGACGGGAGGTTCGTTCGCTTTAAGTGTTTATTAGTATGAAACATTTATCAGCAATTATAATTATATGGCTATATGTGTGTGCATTAAATGGTAGCGAACTTTGCGACCCGAGATAGCAAGTGGACACGTTTTTATGGCGGCCACTGTGCTGTGCTGCCTCCCAGCGCTTGTCCACTAAATGCTTTTTAAACGTAAGCCGCAAATTAAGCAACAAATGGCATAGGCTGGACAAAATATCTCGAGTGGATACACACACACGCAGAGACACCCGCCCATTAGCTGAGACGCTTGAGCAGAGGGTAGCAGTACCGTTTTTTACGCAAACAGGCAACACCTAAGACATTAGCTGCTGTTCGGGCGAGAGGCAGGCCAAAACCAAACATTTAATGACAAATTATGCGCTTCGGCTGGGCGTAGCCACCTGCCAGACCCAGAGAGCCAGCCCAACCACCTAACCACCTAACCACCGATCCACCTACATAACTACCTGGCTGGCCGTTTTCTACCATTAGCATTACCATGTTGTTATGCCACCTACGAGCATTCCAATTCTCTATTAAGTGGCAACGGGAGCGTGTCGTGGGCGTTTTGCTCGGCTCGTTTCAGGGGCGTGTCGTGTTTGGGAAATTTTTGACATTTTGTAATGGGAGCGCGGACGGCGAACAGGCAAACAGGCAAACAGACAAGCCAGCCAAATTATCTTGCGTCAACAGGAAGAAAACGTGTAGGAAACATTGTGGTAAATATGTTTCTAGGTAGTCCGAAGTGAGCAAGTAGTAGACTAGCCTAATGATAAACGACATTAGTAAAGCATTATTATTGTGAGGGGGCTGGGCGCATAATGAGCACTGAAGTACCAAAAGCGGAAATGAAGTTGTCGAACCTGAGAGCCAAGTGGAAACTAACGAGCAGAAAATACGTAGGACGAAGCGTTGAGGTGTGACTGCAAGGAGCACAAGGAGGATCCTAGCAAGAAGGTGTTACCAACTCGTGTGCCCTGAAATCAGTAGAGAATCCTCTGTAAGCATATGCAGCAGATGACTTGGCAGACATAACTGTATATATATATTTACTATATAGAATGAAACGGACTTCAAGTAGCAAAAGGAGGATCTTAACCAATCCTGACAGTCTAAGATGTATATATATATATCAACTGTGGCATGTATAATAAATATATAGAGAGATCAATGCCATGCTCCGTGCTCATCCCCCAACTGGCTCGCTTCGCCATGCAGATCGTTGAACTTGTCTTTGTGTCATTCGGCTGCTCTTGTAGCGCCAATTGTCCCATGTCCGAAAACGACGAGAACGACAACAGCCTAAAGAGCACAAATGGTGCCCCGTCTGCCGGCGCCCCACCCCACGCGCATTGCGATCCCCACCCACTGCAGACACATGTGTTGGTTGGCTAAATTTAAACAACTTTTGCCTGCAATGCTTTCAATGGAAAAATATCTTTTGTAGCGCCAAATGGCGCCGTGGCAAAAGTTTCATTTTGTTTGGTTTTTTTCCTTCTCTCTGACTGCTAGCTGTGGGCTGCTGGCTGCTGGCTGCTGGCTGCTGCCTCTTCAAATATTCATTGAGTTTGAGTAAAAGGCCGAGGCCGAGGCCGGGGCACAGTCGCAGGCGCAGGCACGCAGCCATTTCATTAGAGTAGAGAGGACAAGGCCCGACCCGAGCATATGGAACTGAGCAGTGAGCTGACTAACCGACTAAGGCTGCAGCTCCTCTTCACATTTAAATGCGCACATAATTTCTAATTTGTGCCTCTAATTTATGTGCTCCAGCAGCGAGACCCAAACTAAGCACAACAAACTTGCCAATTTAACGGCGCCCAAGCAAAAAAAAGAAAAAAGAAAGCAAAGGAAAGCAAAGGAGATGGCAGGGAAAAACTTTTGCCGCCACTTACATATAAGAAATAAATAAAGCCATTCCTTCTAATATACAAAAAGCCTCGAACTGAAAAAGAAATGAGAAAATTACTTTTTTATAAGTACGACAGGCGGCAGGCAGCAGGCAGGCAGGGCGCAAGGCGGGGAAAACCCACCACCCAAATGGATCCATCCGCCAATCTTACGCCGCCCAGCGCACACCTTGATGATGTGCGCAGCAGCAGCAGCAGCAGCAGCGAGCACTGAGTACTTGGCCCACATAAAAGGGCCAAACATTGCCTAATTTGGAATTGCCTACAAAATGTGCATTAAAATAACTAGAATCTACTACGCCACGCCCTCGCCGAGTGAAAGCCCGCCCCCTGCGACGCCCGCGCCGCCGAAAAAGGTGTGTAATAAAAACAAATGTGTGTCGTTTGTTTATATCAGCAGCGACAACTTCGTCTTCTTTCCTTTTTTTGGGCAGATTCTTGTCTTTTTTGTTGGGGCTTTGTGAGTGCGCCGCGTGGTCTGTGCGAAATTCGAACCCTTTGCAGCACCTGGTGTGGTCGGCTGGATGGAGCAATCGGTTGGGGCTTCTTCTTTCTTTTTTTTTTTAGTGCGCTGCAATGACAAGCAATGAAATCAAAAGGCATGCAGCAAAAACAGCCACAAAAATCGAACTAAATTTTACGACATAAACATAAATTTTATGACAGGCGAAAGAGTAAACGCCCGGGTTCTCGACTGCCAAAAGGAAATCAATTTTATGCGCTGGCCAAAATAACAATAACAACAACAACAACAACAACAACGAGAGCAAGTTGAGAGAGCTAGCTGCACGGGAAGACCACAAGAAAGCGGGCGTAGAAAAATCTATAAAAAATATGTGAGAACTATTAAAAAGTCGTAAACTGAAACCAACTGAACGGGCCACAGTGGGGTCGAGAGAGGGTAGGGCGGGTAGGCGGGGGGAGGGTATAGATAAAGTGTTTAGCTTTGGCTTTGCATGTCGTAAAGTCGCCGTCAGTCAGATAGATGCATGAATATATCTATCCATCTATCTATATACACACATTTATTTATATGTGTGTGTGCTTGGCCCGGAAATTGTGTAACGTTTCTTGGGAGCTGTGAATGCGAACGTTTGCATTAATAATGCCATTAATGGTCACATTACAAGTGTAATAATAATTGTCCTTGATAGATACACAGAGAGAGGGAGAGAGAGAGAGAGGGAGACATATATGGGCATGGCATGCTGCAATTAGGCCAAGCGAGTGTCCAACTTGGCTCGGCCTGCATTTTGGCTTAATGTAAACGCATTTAAACGCAATTACTTTTCACTCGACGTGTGTGTGTGTTTTCTTACCAACTGACACGTACCAAAGCCATTGCTGTTGTTGTTGCTGCTGCTGATACTGATGATGATTGCTGCCGTCGCTTGGAGTGTCGTCATAAAGATCCTTTATCAAAACGTTAATGGATTGAGTTATATGTACGACATACCTATATATGTGGATATATAAATGTGTGTGTGTGTGTGTGGGTAACTGTTAACTTATTTTTGTTGCTAGTTCTTGTGGTGTTTGTGTAACAGCCCCCTCCACTTGGACAGTGTTTTGGCTGTGTGCAATTGCACTGAGTTGGCTCACACACACACACACGCACACACACATTTAATGTAAAGTTAATGAAATGCTTTGTTGGCCCATGTGCGTAATTGTCGAGCTGAGGGCATTATTAATTATGACGCACCCTAATTTGAGCCAAGAGCGAAGATACTACAGTTGGTAGTAGCCCGTGGCACAAATGTGCTGAAAGCCTATATTAATTGCATTTTAATGAAACTAGGAAATTTGTGTGTGAGGTAGTACGAAATGGAACCCTTTTCCAGGGAAACTTCATCTGCAGCATAGATAACTGGCGTTTGGCTTTGCGGGCAGATCAAGAGTCAGCTGATAAGAGCGAATGGAATTCGCTGGAACTGGGAGAGCAAGACGCTCGAGTGGGCTGTTAGAGTTTAGCAAGTCGCTGGGACTAGCATATGGACGGCATCAGTTACATAACTCTCGCTGCGATTCGCTTGTTCAGCGCTGCTGCTGTCTCGCTCTAGTTCGTATGGCTGTCCCTGTCGCAGAGGCAACCACAAATGAAATTAAATATAGGCAGCATTGCAAAAAAGTGAATGCAATAAAAAAAAACGAGCAAAAATCGCTGCGGTTGGCGCGTGTTGTTTTTTGTTTTATTCTATTATCAGTTGCCATGCAAAAATAATATATGAAATAAAATAAATGATGTTTGCATATTTGAGTCGTCGATGGAGGCGGCGCATGTGTGCGCGCTGATAAAAAATTCATTAATTCATATGCGAAATGCAATTAAGCGCAGTGGCTGCCACAAAAAAAGCGCAGAGATGCAAAAAAAGAGTAAAACGACAAAGATGACAATTAAAAAAAGCTCGTGGCATAAATAAATGCGAAACAGCAAACGCAGCGGCAGTTAAATTAACAAATTGCATGCATATTTTAAATAAATATAAATATTTTAATAAGATTAAACTATAATGCAGCCAAATGTCAAAGCCGCGCATTCCCAATGGGATAACACACCCACACAGACACACACACACACACATAGCGAGCATAAAAACTGCATTTTGCTTAATTTATGCGGTTTTCAATTACCCTTTTGATATGAATTAATGACCGCACCCGGACGCATATTCAGCTCGCAGCTCTGTTTGTTTTTTATAATTTTTATATTTCTATCCTCACAATTTAATTAACATTCCCGTTTTAAAGCCAAGGCATGTTGTTAGCGCAGAGATCATAAGGCCACCCAGCCAGCTAGCTTTCTCTGCGATTCTCTCAAGCATGCAGCGCTATCGTGCGCCGCTCTATGCGCTTCTCAGGCGCTGACTTGCTTTCTTTGGCTATCGTCGTTGTTGTTGCTGCTGTTGTTGCTGTTGTTGCATGCTGCACTCAATCATTTAATCCAAATGTTTTGTTTGCAACTACTTTGAGCTATGCGCATTCCTGTAACCGCAACAACATCAACAGCAACAACATTCTTGGGCCCAATGTCTGGCCAGCACAATTTCATGCCCGTGTAAACTATTTGTCGACAATTTTGTCTGCAACAAAAGTCCGCGTGCCACAGCCAGCCAACCAAACCCAGTCCAACTCCACATGGCCAAGTTTCGGTCCGAGTCCTCGCCTCATATCCAGCAAAGCGTAAAAGCGCGCGCTGGCACGAAGCTTGGCTGCTTGGCTGGGGTCTGTTGGGGCTCTTCTGGCCAATAGCCGGTCTAATGACCGCCGCGACGCTTGCACATCCTTGCCATAAAAATGCACAAAATATGCAAAGTACATCGATTTAAATCAATTCTAAGCGCTATCGTCTTGACTTTCGGCTCAGCAGGGCTAGGGCTCGGCCATTGTTATTGCCCTCTTTCTCTCGCCCACTCTCTGTATCTCTCGCTGTTGCTGTTCCGAGTCAGCGCTTATCAGAAGCTAACGCGTGTAAAGTAGGTTTACGTGTTGCGCGGCAAAGTGCATTGATAAGCCATAAGCCAGCTTGAGTTGGGGGCCTCAGCTCAGCTCAGCTCTCGACTTTCTTTCCTGCCTGCTGCCTGCCTGCTGCCTGCCTGCTGGCTGGCTGATTAGTCGATCAGCGAATGAATTCAGGCTTTTAAATATGCAAAAAAGAAGAGAAGGAGGAGGCGGAGGAGCCGCAACGACGTAGTATGAAAAGTAAAGGGCTAAAAGGGAAAATCAAGCAAAACGGCATTAAGAGCCTCTTAAGAGGCAACTGCGTTCGCAAGATTCGCGACTCAGCTCTTGGCCAACTCCATTATAGCTCATTATCGCCCCGAGCAGCGTCTTACATTATGTTGATGAGTTTTTTTTTCCTCTTATTCTGCTGCCATTCTAATAGAAAAGTTCTGCCCAGAGACAGAGAGAGAGAGAGAGAGAGCGCGAGTGTGTGTGTGAGTGAGGCAGAAACGAGTAGCGAGCGCCGCTGTGCTGTTCATTAAAAGGCGGCCACGCCCACAATGGCTTTCATTAATTGTTGACAATGATTACCTGGGGCGATGGCCCCAATGGCAAAGAAAACAAAAACAAAAGCAAAACAGAAACAGAAACAGAGCAGAGCGAACTGAAGCGAAGCAGTCGATGCGAAGACGTTGCGTTGGCCAAGCGAAATGCAATTTCAATTTCCAACGACAGGTGATAAATAAATCGAAACGCAACGAATTGAAATGAATCGGCAGCGGCAGCGGTGGCATTGGCAATCGATTCGATGCGCTGCGTCCCGAATGAAATTGCGCCATATTTGGGCGTTATTTGTGGCCAGCGGCCAAGAGGCTGAGGCATTTAATTGCCACCACGGCGCTTTTGACGTCTACGCATCAGAAAGCGAGGCCCCATTGCACTCAGCCAGCCATCGTGCGCATTTTGAAAAGGTGTTTTGTCGCACAGACCTCCAATCCCAACACCCCAGCCAGCCACATGCCCAGCGTCCCCGCCAGTCCACGCCAGTCCAGTCCAGTCCAGTCCCGTCCGGCCTTCTTCGTGAGTGCGAATTGGCATTTTATTTTGCGCATTTGGCATTTTCGGGGCGCGCTGTTCATTTAACCGTGTTTAGTGTCTGTCGCTGTTGCGCTTTTTAATTTCATTTCGATTTGTTTTTTGTGCCGGTGTCAGTGTCAGTGTCTCCCTCTCTCTCGCTCGCTCGCTCTCTGTCTCTATCTCTCTCTGGCAGCCAAAATGATTTAAGATGTTCGATTGTCAGTGCTGACAACATTGACAGTAAAATTATATCTACAGAAGGTTAATTATCATTGATTTATTTACAACTCAAGTCAAAGGAGAAAAAACAAGCGAGCAGCAGGCAATAAGGACCTGTCGAGGTTACAGAAATAAACTTCAGTATATCCATATACCATATAGTTACAAGAGTCTTCAGAGTAAGGCAAGCAAGGCATAATCTAGAAAGAACATGTTGGGGCTGTTTGAATACGGCTCTCTATACACAGAAGTATCTTCGGAGTATATCTATCTTTCATTAGAGGCAAGGAATCATCGTCACTCTTCTAGTTATTATTATACTCCTTAGGAAAGGTCGAAGCTCACATACCTCTCTATGCTGCTGCTATGTGGGAATCGTAAAGCACAAAAGAAATCAGTCTTTGGAGTGGAGAAATCCGCTCTTCTAGCTATTATGCATAACAGTTTTTTTCTTCGGCGCAGCAAATAGTTTATGGAGTCCATATGATTGGCTTAAAATGCCATAAAATGCAAAAACAACACACAAAAAATAGTAGAAAAACGTAATAAAAATTAAATAATTTATTGAAATGAAATGCGTGTAAAGCAAACCAAAAAGGCGAGTGAAAAAAAATTAACCATGACAGCTATAAATATTTCCAAATAGACAAACAAACAGCAACAACAACAACAAAATGTAAATCTGTGCGTTAATTTGCATTTTTGTTGCATGATAACAAAGGCAGCGGCAAACGCGTAGACCGCAAGCAAAATTAAAACACGAGACATTGTTAAAATATTAAATTAAAATTAACATTGCCAAATGGCAAGGGCCGCAGCTGGAGCGGGCGGCGGGGCGGCGCAATGGCTTGTCAAAGTGAATTTAAAATAATTATTGTGCATAATGCGGCCTGGCGCGTATTAAATTAAATGCTGCACAATAATCGAATTAATAACAATAATGCATTATAGCAACAACAACAGCAAAAAGTGGTGAACACACACACAGAAAGAGCTTGAAAATGTTTTATTTATAAATATATTTTAATGCCTGTCCGCATTATGCGGACTCTAGCGTAAGTCCTTTCGCATGTGATATATACCCGCGTTTTTATCGCTAATTAATACTAAATTGCGCATTGAATTGTAATTGGGATTAATGCATTTGCCTCCATTGTCTCTCTTTGCAGATGGTAAGTTCTTATCATCACTCAATCCTTCAGAACTAACATATGATGGTAAGTCACATTCCACATTGTCATTTAACACATAGAACATTAGCCTATAGCGCATATACCTTGTAGCGAGTGCACACTGTGCCTGGTTCACACATCAATCACGGCAGCAACTTGGGCTTTGATGTCTGTCTGTCGCTAATCCTCGCCCTGCTCCTGCTCCTGCTCCTGCTCCTGCTCCCGATCACGTCCGCTGCTGGCCCACGCCCAGTTAGCGCGTCGAGGCCGTGTCGCTTCCTGTTTGCCGTTTCGCCAAGAAATGAGAAATTTCTTTTTAATTTAGACCTAAACGGACGTGGCAGCAGCCGTCGCAGCCGCAGCAGCAGCTGATAAAAAATCATTATAAAGTTAAATTTTAATTAAAAACTACAATCGATTATAAAAATATGAGGGCAGTCTGTCTGCGGCTCATAAATTGAACGCACTGGCGGTCTCGGAGCTTTCAACGTGCATGCCACGCCTGCCCCAGCCAGCCCCCAAAGTGGAACTATCTGCCGATGTCTGTCGATGATGATGATGATGAACTTGTGCCAATTTCTGATCTGGCCATCGGCGAGTGCTCGGCTGTGCGCAGTGGCAGTTGCCAGTTGCCAGCCTGATTGTGGCCAGCCGATAGCTGCTCGCGATCCAGGCCCTTGACGTGATTATATAAGCAGCGCTTTTCGCTTTCATTAATGAGCAGCAGCAGCAGTAGCAGTAGCAGCAGCACGTGATTTTTTGCTGCAAATTTGATTTATGACCTGGTTGCTGTCTCGGCTAAGCTGTGGCCACCACCGGCCTGCAGTTGATCGAAAAAGCAATAACGCAGTGCAGCTGTCCGCTGCGTCGTTTGTGGCGGCACGCAGCGTTAACTTGAGGAATGGCGTGTAAAATCATTAAAGACGTTAAAATTAGCAATAGTTGTAAAAGATGTGTGCAGCAGTAGCTGGCCGAGAGCTCGCCCCAGTCCTCGCCTGAGCACGGAGCAACGACCAGACGCTGCACATACGCCCCGTTGCCGTTCGCCGTTAGACGCTATTAATTTGTTTTTGTGCTGGTCCAGGACCTAGTAACCCAGTAAAGGCTGCCAGACAGACAAACACTCAAACACACACAAACACACACACAGCTTTTAGGCCCTGAGAGAAACAAAAAAATATTCGAAAATGAAAATGAAATATGCCAAAAAGTGTAATTTGTATTATAAGCTCGGCAAGGACCGAGCCGAACTGGAACACGGTTTTGTGTGACTTCTGTGCGCCCACAACAACAGCAACAACAAATGCAACGGCCATGGCCAGGGCCAGACACAGACACAGACGCGGCCACAGACACAGCGAGTGCGAGCGAGAGAGCGCGCATTTAAGCACAACTTTAAATAATCGTCTGTCAGAACTGTCAAACAAGCCGGCGAGCGCTAGAATTAATGGCACAGTGCAAGACAAAGAGAGTGAGAGAGAGAGAGAGAGAGAGTGAGAGGCCGAGTAACAGTTGTTGTGTCTGTGTGTGTGTGTCGTTTGCAATTTGTTTGCCCTGCGCAGGCGCAAAGCGTGCATTGAACCTGTGCCGCTGGCAGTTGCCCGTATGTGGAGCAGACACACACACACACACACACACAGAGACACCGCCACAAGTTGAATTATTGTTTTTGCGCGTATCGAATGAGCGAGGAGGAGGGGGAGTGAGAGCGAGCGAGACAGAGAGAGCACGCGACGCAGTCGCAGCGAGTTAAAAACAATGTCTGCCCAGGCGTCGACGTTGCTGCCAATGTCGCTGCGGTGCTTTATCACTCTTGCCGCACTCCGCCCACCTCCTGCCCTGTGTGTGTGTGTGTGTGTATTGGTGTATAAACTTTACACAAAATTAATGCGCTGTGCCGCAGCGGGCGAACTTTCAACTGTTGCTGTTGCCGTTGCCGTTGCCGTTGCCCTGGCTGCTTCAAGATGAAAAATTATTGCTTTTAATTTATTGCATAAACAAAAGCAATGTGTGTGTGTGTGTTGGTGTGTAATAGCGTTCAAGGTCATGGTTAAAGTGTGCACACACATACAATGACGTCGGCTGCGCTGCTTGGGGCTTTCCCCGGCGTCGCAGTCGCAGTCGCAGCGCCGCCAACTGTCAAAAATGATTTAGTAGTTCAAAGCCGCGTTTTGTTGTTGTTGTTGTTGTTGCGGCACATTATTTTTCGCACTTTTGCCGACTGGCGACTGCCGACCGTTGCCTGTCAAAGGCAAATCTAACAACAACAACATTTGACACTTGCAGCGGCCATTTTGACAGCTGCTAAAGGTCAAAGTGAAAGGAAAAGTGAGGCAGAGTATTTGACAGATTACTGCGTTACACACACACACTCTCTCACTGTGTGTGTGTGGGTGTCTGTCATTCACTCAATTGCTCGCTTAGAGCTGTTGCGTCCATCAGTAAGTTGTCAAGTGCAGCGCAATTTTTGAAGCATTCTCGCGCGTTTTTATAGTTCATTGCGCTCAATAAAGCCAGCAGCCAGCCGGGCAGCCAGTCGGGCAGCCGGGCAGCCAGTCATCGCGCCAGCCATTGACAGCAACAACAATAAAATGCCAAATCAAAATCAAAAACAGGCAAAATTAACTGGCCATAAAAGCGCAGAGACGACGACTAGAAAGCAATTAAAAAACAAAATATACAAAATATACAAATTTATACACAAAACCAGAAACATCAGCGCCAAACGGCAACTGTTGATAGATCATTTCAAATACATATATATATATATATATATATATCTGTATTGTTGCGGCTGACAAACTCAAAACTGAAACTGAAACTGAAAAGCGAGCGCCACGGTTAAAAACTTTGATTTATGATGTTGATAAATGAGAATTTAATAAATTTGCTTATTTGCTCGTCGTCGAGTCGCTGGCCGAGTGTCGGCTCCGGTTTCGGTTTCGGGTTCGGTTTCGGTTTCAGTATTGACTTTTCACTGGGACTGCAAAAAGGGAAAAAAACAAAGCCAAACTCAAATGACCAAACATCAATTAAAGCGCTGGAATGCCTGGGGTGCACGGAGCTGGGACTGTGACCGCCCTGAGCTGCGCTCGCTTTGATAGACAAATGATGGCGCTTATTTCAATAGATTAACATGCGCTTAATGTCTCTGATTTGTTTTCGCTTTGCATATCAGTTTCTTTGTTTGTCTCTGGGGCAATTAGCGAGGGAGTCACTCAAGTCTTAAAGAGAGCGCCCATTACTTACTCAATTCTTAGGCATTTCGGCAATTGAATCCATCTCAAGATAAGCATAAATAATTCACTCCGGCCTCTACTCATCATAATTCCCAGGCATAAGCACAGCAGCTTTAGCTTAAGCGAGCGAGCCTGGGGCTGGGCCACGTCCAACCCGGCTGGAATACATAAATCCACCACAATATGCGCTTGATATTCACTTGATGCGCCTGGCGAATCCTGGCGATTGTCCTGCTGAATTATGCATGCAACAAATTGTATAAAAATGTGTGCAACTTTACGTAGTTACGTGCCGAAATTTGAAAATCAAGCGAAGCCGCACTCCACACTGAAATTTGAGGCATACTTCCAGCCAGACATCCCGGCAGTCCCATCCTCGCCTTTATGGATGGGATAAGCCAACCCTCAGCGGAGCAGGCAAGTGACTTGGGGACGATTGGGTCGCTGGTCCCTGGTCTCTGCTCTGTGTGGCGTTTACAAAGTGATTACTCGTGTTTAAAAATTGATGACGTCTGTTGGACACGTTTTCAATTTGAAAAGCCAGCCTGGCCAGGCCCAGCTAGCGCGCCCTCCCCCCTCGCCGACAGGTGTCTGCATTTAACGAAATTGAAACTTGTTAATGCCAAAAAATCCGCAACAACTTCGATGCGACTCCGACTGTGTCACATAAAGCCATTCGGCCGACCTTTGGCACATCGCTACAAGCTCCACAATTTGTTTTATTTCTTTTAATAGTCGATCGATAGGGAGAGTGAGAGCGAGAGACTTGTTGTCGTCCGTCGCACAGCAATTAAATGCTCTGGCCGTCGTTAAATCATCAGCGATGATTGACTCGTGGCTGCTGTCCGTCCTTGAAGATTTACGGCCAGTTAAATGGCAGCGAGGCGCGCACAAATTCGAGTTCTGTTTTGTCACATCGTCCGATAATCGATTTCCGCGCGACGCCACACATTCCGGCCTTTATGATTAGCCATAAAAGCAACGGCCCGGCTATAGTCGCTCAGCGGCTGTAACCAAATATTTTAATGGCCCGCGGCGAAGCCTCGAAATTTGTCTAATGAATTGAGCTGAATATTTGATGGGCTTCGCCTCAGCTTAAAGCCGCCTGCAGCTGTGGGTGTGGTCAAGGGCGAAACTGCAGCGCAAAAAGCGACAGGATGTCCGCCTGCCCGAGCAGGCAGTCCGCGCCCCGAGGTATGCAATGCCAGTGCCGCATAACTTGAAGGCGTACGGAGGGCATATTTGCATAGGTGTGTGTGTGTGGGTGTGTGTGAGTATGGAACTTGTGTGGCAGTTGCATGTGAAGTTTAGACAGGTTTTTATTAGCCAGCAGCTGCTTGGGCTTTTGGCTTAAAGTTTGATTAAACTTCGGCATTGATAGCCAGCGCGCTGCAACTCATGCGAAAAATGTATAGACATTGCACACACACACAGATATGCAGAAGGACTCCGATATATACTCGAATATGGGCAACTTTGATATAGCTGCGCAGCTCAGGCACCCACGGAACGAGCAATGTGACTAAGGGTGGGGCATATCCATTTGCCAAAATAGCAAAACTTGCATAAAAACTTTGCGCAACAACTTGGACTTTTTCATCAAACAAAACAACAAACTAAAGCAGAATGAAACAAAGTTTTAATGCAGCCAGGGAGAGCAGCGCAGAGCCAACCAGAGGCAAGCAGGAGCGAACCCACACACACACACACACAGGCACAGGCACAGGCACAGCTGTCAGTCAGTCCAAAATATTTTCACACACACAGAGATAGAGAGAGCTATACAGAGACGGCTCGCCAACATGGCGAACAAAAGTTTCCACGCTGCGGCAAAAAGCGGAAATGCATTCAAAATCTAATATGGCAGCCATGGTCATGAGCAGCGGCAGCGGCAGCAGCAGCAGCGACTCTTTGCTGGAAAAGTAGCAGCTAAACAAAAAGTCTAAAGAGTGCCAAAGAAGAAAATGCAATTTTCTGAAAAACCCATTAAATGTTAGCCAGAAAAAAGGAGAGGAAAAAAGCAAACGACGTCGACTACAACGATGAGAACTGCAAATAAAGCAAAAGCAAAAGCAAAAGCTGAAGCTGAAGCAGAACTTTGCTGGGGTGGGCGGTAGGCGGGGCCAGTGTGATAGACTAGCTATGTATAAAAGTATGTGAGCTGCTGCCGCTGCTATATAAAATGCCAGCCGACGCCTCATTCCGGGCATGACTTGTGTGTTTTAAAAGGCAGCGCCTTTTGCATGAAGCCATTAAAAGCACTTTAAGCCAACGAGGAGCTCGAACAATGAGTGCCTTAAAGTTGAATCGCTGCTCAGCCACACACAGCCACATATCCTCATCCATATCCACATGTCATATACAAGGCTCCCAAAAGGCGGCGCCTGGCGCAGGCAGAATGCGCTGATAGAGCCATTTACGCCGTCAGCACATAATGATGACAATGCAGGCGAATAGTGGGCGTCTGTGTGTGTGTGTCTGAGTGGGGAGCAGCTGCAGCGTCTACTGACGGATTTCCATGGCACATAACAAACATTGCCTTGGGCCACGCGCTCGTCTGCTATTGAAAGGCGCAGGCGATGCTGCAGATGCAGACTTGGCCAGGACGAGTGGAAGCAACCAGGGCAGGAGCAGTTACAGCAGCTGTTGTTATTTCTATGCCATGTCCTCTGTCTGTTCATTTATCTCGCAGCCACTGTCTGTGTGCGTGTGTATTTGTGGCAAGGATATATGCCTGGCGATGAAATTTAATGGGGTGCTTTGATGCGATTGGTTTTCATATAACGCAGGCGCTTAAAATCATCGAATCATTCAAAAGAATAGTGAGCTGACTGCTCCACACACTCACACTCTCACACACACACACACAGAGACAGACGTAGCTGGAGCAGGCGCCAAGAGAGCGCCGAGCACCAAACGTTGCCTGGCAGAAGCAGAAGACGAAGAGGACGAAACGAAGAAAGGAACAAAAAAATTACAAAAACTCGCAGCTCGTGTATAAGAATTTTTCTGCTGACTGGAAATAAAAGAAATGTGGAAAAAATACGATAGGAAAAAGCAAGAGGAGCATAGGAAAAGCTAGTGCTGCTGCACTGTGTGTGTGTGTGTGTGTGTGTGGGGCATTTTGCTTGGCTGAGGCTGAGTCCCCGACGCGCTGTCGGTTTTTATATAAAAGGCAGCCACGACGATGGCGATGATGACGACAACTGAACTCAACTCAACTCAACTTTGAGCCAGGCTGAGCTGAGCACGAGGAGAGCCGCAGAGCGCCGAGCGGCGCTGTCCGAGGCGAAGGAGTCGCGCTATGGCTTGTCGTGGCCAGAGTTCTCGCCAATACGCACACAGCCAGCTGCCACACTCACACACACACACACACACACACACACATACATGTGAATGCTTTGTTTGGTCTGCGCATGGGAAAAAAAAGAAAACAAATTTTCCTCATTTTATATTGTTAGCATTTATTCGAGTGTTTATTTTAGATACTCGCTTTTCACTCACATTTCTAATTTCTTGCTTTTGTTTTACGTTCATAGTATTCATAGTATTCATAGTATTCACAGCTCATTCAGGCGTGCATTGAATTGAATGAAATATTATTTATATCAGGAATGAAGTCTGTGTTAATCAACAAGTCTTAGGCAAATAGCAGCTAGAGTGTTGGCCACGTTAACACTCTAAGCCAGCTGTGCTGCTCGTCGGGAAGGGGGGGGGGGTGGCCATTAGTCAAAGGCTTGCTATAAAAAGAAAGGCAGCTGCAAGGCCTAAATAACTGCGAGCTGCCATGACAAATCACTCGACCGAATTCAAGTGTGTCTGTGTGTGTGTGTGTGTGCAGTCAAGCAGTCAGCAACAAACATTACACACACACACACACACACACATGTGCAGCGCGCACTTTATCGATTATTGTAGCATACTTACTGGCGTCATTCAGCTAGAATTACTCTTGCTCCAGGCTCGCCCCCCGAAATTACTCAGCTTGGCTCAACTGCGAGCTGAATCATGCTCAAGTGCAAGTAATGGCAATTTGCTGGACAGCGCAGGGCGCCCGCTTTAAAGGCTCTGCTTTATGAACTCTCCGGAGTCTAGCCGACTTAGGTCTATACAAAGCAAGGCACACACAGAGAGGGATTTGGCCAAGTTGCAGACGGAATGACAGCGACTATTTAACACGCATCATAGCATGAATTTTATGTGCCCACACACACACACAGACAGAGAGAGACAATGGGTGTGCGTGTGTGTGTGTGTGTGACTGTAAAAAAGGAAAAACCAGTGTCAAGGTTAACGACCAATGAATTTATTTTGCTTGAATAAATTTTACGATAATGAGGAAATTGTCGTTGTCGTTTTGGGTATTTTTAATGGCCGTAATGTTGGCGCTTGCTACACGTTATTCTGATTGCTGCTTGTTGTTGTTGTTGTTGGCGCTGTTAATGCGCCTGCGTCTTAATGCGCGAGCGAGATGGCATGTGTGTGCGAGTGTGTCTGCCTTTGTTATTAAAAATGTCAGACAATTAAGCAGCAGCCATAAAAAAGAGCAAAAAAAGTAAGTGAGCCAAACAGAGTTACAGACAGATTTATATATATAAATATATATACATATAGTATATATATATATATATATAGTATATATCTATATATATATATGCTACATTAATATAGTGCCTCGATCTGTTTGTCTGGGCCCTGGGCTTATCAGCAATGCCGCAAACGTTTTTCAATTTCCGGCTGGCACAGTTTCCGCCGGGCGGCTCTTCGGCAACTGTAACTGTAACTGTAACTGTAACTTGGTGCCGGCCTGGACTCTGCGCTCTGTTTGACTTTGGCATCCTGGCCAGGACTTGCTGTGGACGCCGTGCGCAACTCCATTTTACGTAACATTAATTCCGTGATTTATTAGGGTCACGTGACCAGCGCAACGGACGAGTGAGCCGCCCAAGTCACGCGGCGGCCAGACGCTGCGACAGCCGCTGACCGCAAGCGCTCGCAGCCCCTCAGCAGGCAGGGGGGCAAACACACAGCTAGCCGAGCTCATCAAATGCAGCTAATTTAAGCCGAATCAGTTGTAGCCAAAAAGGCGAACAACAAGAATCGCTTTATAATATATATATATAGTATAAGGAATTTCTTAGTCAGACACAGGCTGAAGAAACAAGTTTTGCTGTTCTTGTGTGTGTGCGTGTGTGTGTGTGTGTAGGTGTCATAAAGTGCATTCACATGAATGCGATAAAGTTTATTGTCAGCTCGCTGCGACCTGGCTGGCAACAAGAAAAATTAATACCAAAGCATTTGCCTTGCACACGTTGTTGTTGCTGTTGCTGTTGCTGTTGCCAGAGATCGCACACGCCTACGCAAACATGTCGCAACTGTCATTTCAGCTTAAGTTGGTCCATTGTACGTTTATATTAGTCGCGCGGGCCTGCGTTCAGATAAAGAACGAGCGAGGGGGAGAGGGAGAGAGAGAGTGAGAGAGGCAGAGTGTGTGTGTGTGAGCGGGAGAGCTGGGCTCCTCCAGCAACTCCAAGTGTTGATGATGTTCTTGTTGTTGTTGTTGTTGTTGTTATTCGCCGTGTGTGTCTTGTGTGAGAGCAAAGAGTTACGAGCTGTGCGTCTGACTTTCAAATTCATTTCAAGTGTAAAGCGATATGTGGCCTGGCAGGCAGACAGACAGACGGTCGGACGGACGGACGGACAATGACTGAGAATCAGACGAGGCTGGAGGCGCGTGCAGAGCGGGCTGCAGACGGAGCCTTGTCGCGCTGGGTGACAAACTTCGCCTTGCTTAAGTTACAAGTCATGTTCAGCATTTTTCCCGATTTCTCGGCTTTGGCAACAAAATTTTATTGAATTTGCAAACGGCATCAAACGCCGGCAACGGATTGCCTGAAAGCCCTGCCATATGCCAGTTAAGCTGACACGCCCACTGCGCAGATGTACTACAAATAAAATAATATATATATATATATTTATATATATATGAAATATTTGTGAATATATTCATTTTTAAACTAAGCTTTGGAAATCCATTTTTGGGCTTATGGCTTTTTTAATGCATTAGACACGAACACAACAATGGCAGCAGCAACATCAGTCACCTTCTCGCTTCCACACCCACGCTACGTCTCTCCCTCTCTCTCTGTCTCTCTCTCCCTCGCACTGTGTGCACATTTAAGTCTGGCATTATTTTTATAACTATGCGTGAAAAGCTTTTTTTCATTTAAATTTAACAAAAAATGGAAAATGTAAAAAATTGCAACGGAAAATGCCAGCAACAACAATGCGAGCAGATAGACAACAGTCCGTTGTTGTTGTTGCTTTTGCACAGTCGTAAAGCAGCTGCAGCAGCGCCACCTTCCGGCCAAGCTGAAAACATAGGTGCAATCTACGAGCTACTGTGAGCATACCCTGTAAACTGAAACTTAAATAAAATAATAATATACTTTGCAAAATAAGTAAAATCTCAACTTTGAAACTGTATAAGATACAAATTATAATAAAACCATTAACAACAGAAATAAAAGAAAATAACAAAATTTAAAAGCAAACAATTTATTAAATATAAATTATGAAAAAAAATAAAATATGTATATTATAAAATTTATGAATTATAAAATTATTAAAATATGACAATAGTTCTAGTCTTATTATAATAGTTTTATAATCAATAAATAAATATATAACAAAATGTAAATAAATTAAAAAATAAACAATTATTTATGGTTTTCTTTAAATAAAAAATAAATAAAAATGATAAAATATTATTCTTAAATATATAATTTCATTCAATTTAATTTCGTTTTAAAATAAAATGTACATATAGTGCGTAGAGGCTTTAGAGTATAGGGTATCCGTGACAACAGGCGACCCCTCGTGCACTAAAACAACAAAAAAGAGAATTTAAAATTTGTTTGTGTATGCAAAAAATTACACAAAAGAGTTTGCAAAATATTGCAGAAAAAAAAAACAAAAAAAAAAACAAAATGGAGAAGTGGCAGAGAGAGAGAGAGAGAGAGAGAGAGAGAGAGAGAGAGGTGAAAGAGTAAGAGAGGGAGCGAGCGCGAAAGAGAGATATAGAGACACATGACTTGAAAGTGTGATGGAGTGAGAAATAAGCTTAAACGGACTTAAAAGCAATTTAAAATGTTTAAATGGAATCAGACATGAAACCAACTAAATATATAAATAAATGTATAATAAATAAATAAATAAATATATATATATATATATATATATATATATATATATATATATATATTTGTGTATATTCTTAAAGTATATTGGTATAAAATTAATTGAATATTTAAATAATATTTTTTGAAATATTAGAAAATATTTTAGTTAAAAAATCACGTTCCATATTATTAGTTTGAAATGGGTTTTATATTATATAAATTGAGCCTTTGAGGTCTACGATGCGCGATCTCTTCAGCTATATAGTTAGGATCAATTTATGCTTGATGGCTTTCAATATTATAGAATTCTCCATACTTATCAAGTTTCATTTGAATATTTGCATTTGCTTTAGCTTGACTCCGGCTCTGACTCTGCTTACAGGGTATCTTAGAGTCTGGCTGCAGCTTGCGCACTTCTTTTGTTGTCTGTTGCGATTCAGTGTCTGTCTGGGAATATGGCCAACGCGCTTCCAGCCAGCCGACGGCTAACGCAGTGCGTTACCAGAAGGCAGCAGCAGCCCAGGTGGCTCACCTGTCTGTCGCCCGCTCACCTGTGGCCGCTGCTGCCGCTCCAGTATTAAGTGCATGCATTAAAGCTTCGATTGGCCACGCCCACTGGGCACGAGCAGCGCTGCCTGCCCCACCCAGCTGGCGCGCATTTCACACGCTCAACCAATTGGAAAATTTACACGTGCAAAATGATGAAAAATTGCTGCGGTTTTCTTTTGATTTTTTTCATTGTCGTCATTCGAAATTGTTTGGCATAAAATTGGAAAAAGCCAACAACAACAAGATGAAAATGAAAATGAAAAGAGAAAAGGGAAAAAGTCAAAATGTTTTTCCTGCAACATTTTCATTTAAAGTTTAAAGTGAAAAAAGCCTCACGCATATAGATAGAGATATAAATATATATATATATGAATATGTAGTGCATATGTATGTGTGTATATATATAAATATATGTATATATATATATATATATATATATGTATATATATAGATATGGATATCTGCATTTACTTGTTTTGTTTTCTTCATTTCTTTTTTATGTTTTTAAAAATATTTTTCA
Source organism: Drosophila peninsularis (assembly GCA_035047485.1). NCBI lineage: Eukaryota > Metazoa > Arthropoda > Insecta > Diptera > Drosophilidae > Drosophila > Drosophila peninsularis. Next base: position 3,787,744 of record JAWNPN010000027.1, read on the forward strand.
TGTTTTGTTCGTTTTGTGTGTTATTTAAATGTGAACATTGTTGTCGTTTTGTCATTTGGTGGTCGTTGTTGCTGTTGTTGTTGTTCGTTTGTAATATTTTTAATTTTGCGCAGGCAGCGACATAAATCATTTTGTCGCGCATTGCAAAAATTCCAAAAGAGCAAGGCGAAAAAATTACAAAAATTTTTAAATTAGCTCGCAACACACACACACACAGAGACAGAGAGAGAGAGAGGGAGTGTGTGTGTGTGAAATGAAAATGGGGGCGACTGGGTGGCCCAACTTGGGGGCTGGAATTAAATTTTCATATGAAAAACTCAGCAGCGGCAGCAATGTGAGTGGGGGGCGAGTGGGGGCGTTGGGGAAACAAAGCCAAATAGTAGAAAATTGGAAAGATGAAGTTGATTGTGATAGCAACAATGTTTTTTAGCTGGGCGGCGGGGGCGTGGCCAGCAATAGGGGTACGCCGAGCGCCAAGCGGACACAAAAAAAGCAATTTTCAATTTTTCTACACAAAAATGCGAGCGACGAAGCAAACGCTGCTAAAAACTTTGACGACAGACAGCAAAAGGCAGTGGGTGGGGGTGTGGGCTGCGGGGTGGGGGCTGGCTACGAGGCTGTTAGCTGCTGCTGCTGGATGGGGTAGACGTTTGCGCCTTGCAGTAGTCGCTGGCAAGTGATAAATCATTTCAACTGTCACTTTCGAAACACAATTTTATCTAAACACACACAGAGACATATATACATATATATATGTATATATATATATATATATAGTCAGAGCTATACACAGCACAGACGTTGGTATTTGGGGTTCAATTGTTGTTGTTGTCTGGGGTTGCTTCTATTTCTAAATGTCGAAATGTCTGCAGTATGGAAAATTCATGCTCACTCTGTATGTGTGTGTGTGTGTGTGTATGTATGTGTGTCACTCGTTGTTTGAGCTGCATTTGAACTTTGTGCCTTGCTGATAAGACTGCATTGCATTTTGGGTTTTTTTTTTATATTTTTGGTTTTTTTTTTGGGGCATTTTCTCATCGGCTTTTGTAATCTAATGACAGGCCAAGAGAGTCTAGCGCCATTTATCAGCACTTAAAGGCGGGTGTGTGTGTGTGTGTGGAGGGGGCAGGGGCGGGGCAGTGGCGTGACACTCAAAAATAGTTGGAACTATAAATAGCGACGGAGAAGTGGGAAAATGGGGCTGGGGGCGAAACAACAAATTTTTCGTTTTGTTTTTCTTTTTTTCGTTCATCTCGAAATCTTGTGACAGAAACACGCCGGCTATTTAAAATGTCATAAAGTCATGTTGTCTGCAACACCAACAACAACATGAACAACGGCAACATAGTTGTAAAACTATTTGGGAAACATTTCTTTATCGTTTCTCTTCTATTTCTCATTTTTGGCGCTTGTTTTTGTCAATTTATTGATTTAACATTGCATAATAAGCAGCCAAAAAATAAACAACAACAAAACACAAAATCATTAACTTGGCTTTGGCGTCTGCAAACAACAAATGTAAAGCGCCAACAGCAACAGCTACAACAACAACAACAACGGGCTTTGTATTGACTGGTCGTTGCGTCTCGCCACTCGCCACTCAATTCGCCTTCAATTCGCCTCGCACACGCACACAGCCAGCAGTTGACTAGCGGCGTCTCGCTCGCACAAGCGCGACAGCTGCAGGCAGCTAAGCAATGGCGCTGCCTTCTTACGATATAAGCAGGCAGCCAGTGTGCTCAACTTACGATACGCTCACGCTGCGGCGACGGGGAAATCTCTTGAGTGTGCGAGTGTGAGTGTGAGTGCGAGTCTCCGCTCTCAGAGAGCGCTTCAGCGCAGACTGTTTGGCTCGGGCTGCCGTTTGAGTAGTTTCTTGTCGTTTTTGTTTTTATTTTATTTTTTAACTATAAAAACGACAATAAAATTTTTAGTACAAAGATTTATGTGCGAACAATTTGGTCTTTGTCTCTGCCCAGCTCAGCTCAGCTCAGCTCGACTCGACTCGACTCAATTAATCTGTTTTGCTTTTGTTATTATTTTCGTTCGCTTTGCCGATTGCCTGAGCGCACTTTTGATTAAACAGGTGCGACAGCTGCGACATCTAATATGCCATTAATATTTTTATTGTAATTTATACATGCTCTAAACTGAGCGTGGCCGCACTGTCAACCCTCGAGTGCAGTTGCTGCGCACGATAAACACCCCACAAAAGCGCCCATAAAACGTGCCCATTACTACCAAGAAAATTGGCCATTAAGAAAACGAGGCAGACGCCTCGCTGCTGGCCAAGTTAGAATTTTAAATAAAGGTGCGACGCAGAAGAGGCTAACAAAAAAAAAAATAATAGAAATTGGGGCGAGCGCTCGCCACCCTCGCCACCCTCGGAACGCCCAGCCACTTGGCCAGGCTCTGGCTTTAGGGCCAATAAACCAAATTATTATTAACGCCATTTTCATCTTGTCTCGTGCACTGTTTCATTTAAAGTTTTATGCGCTTAAAGTGGCCATAAAGCCGAGAGCGGCTCGAGGTCATAAGCCCCGCATAGTTGTGGGCGTAAGCTCAAAGCGTTCCACCTGTCAGTCAAGGTGTGCCTGTGTGTGCGTGTGTGTGTGTGTGTGTGGCTTAACGTACTCAACATACTGTCAATATTGCTGTGCAAATCTTGAAAGTTTGACAAGTGTTACAAATCGCGTGCGACAGTTCGCCGCGTTCGGGCTTTTTGGGGGCGAACGTGGCTTAAGAACTTAAGAACCTTAGATATGATAGCTTACTTTATCTGTGCTGCCTGCCTTTGATAACTAATGAGCGGCTTCTCCAATTTCCCTTGCAGGACGATGGTGTCGAAGAGAGTGGTCCTCACCTGCCGATGCTCGCAACGCAGACGCCTCCCGGCGGCTCTACTCCTCAGTCTTCCTTGGCAGTCCTGGTAAGTGCACTTAACTTGGCTTTAATCACTAGCTGGCTTTATCAGTCTTGCGAGCTGACGTCAATGTTTCCATTAGATTTCATTGATTTACAATATCGAATTTATTTATTTATTTATTTTTTTTTTTGTGAAGCGGAAACCTGCCGCATGACACTGGCTTTGTCACCCCCCCCCCCCCCCCACACTTTTTTTTGTTTTTTTTTTTTTTGCGATTGTTTTGTTGCGCTATCGCCGGCACCAGCAGCGAGATCTGCTGGCCAGATTGTGCCAAAGAGTTAACGTTAATGGCAGCGACTGCTAACAATGGCTGCCGCTGCCGCTGCGCTGCTGCTGCGCTGCTGCTGCGCTGCTACTGCTGCGGCTGCCTCACGGCCAGGCGCAGTAGGTAATTTCTATAATGATATACGAACTTGCCACAGGCCACAAAAATGCCAAACAAAGGCACAGCTAGGCCCACTGCTGGCCAAGTTAACTTGGCTAACTTGGCTAACTGTGCAGCAGCTATGAGGGAGGCTATATATATATATATATATATATATATATCGAACTGAATAATTAGAATTTTCATTCCAATAAAGTCTCTTGCTCAATTCTGTTGCACAGTGTAGCTGAGTGGCCTAGGCAAAGCTGCTGCCAATTACATTTCTCTCTCTCTCTCTCTCTCTCTCTCTGTCTCTCTTTCTATGCTGTAATCAAAATTCCAAATGCCAGCAGGTTGCTCACTCGAGCAATTCGTTAAAGTCAATTTGCAAATCATTTTTCCATTGAAACTCAATCTGCGTCCACGTGAAAATACCCAAAAGGAATGAACTCGCGGCTCAGCCAGTCAGCCATCCGTCCGTCCGTCCGTCCGTCCGTCCGTCTGTCCGTCCATCGTCTCTAGTCTCCTCTTTGGGTCTGTCGTCTCTGCAGCGCCTCACACTCCTTTGCCGCATCGATAATAATGATTTTCTTTGAAATGCATACTTGAGCCTCGGCCCAGCTCCAGCTCCAGCTCCAGCCTCGACTTTGGCCTCGTGGCCATGGCTTAAAGCAGAAAAAAAAGGAAAACAAAAAACTGACAGACAACTTTGTGTGCGCTGCAGCTTAGCTCGCCCCGCCGCCGCTCGCTTCGCCTTCGCTGGCTTCGAACGTGGTGTAATAATACTAAATTGTTGCTGATTATCCTTTTGGCGGTTCGCCTTTGGCCATGTTCTCTGGCCCGGGCTTCGTCTGCGTTTTTGGCTCTTTTGCATACGCTGCTCAGCTCTGCGCCTGAAAATGGCGTCACACTCGCTGAGCAGCAGCCGCCGCCGCCGCCGCTGCGCTGTGGCATCTTCTGCATCTCTATTTCGACTCGGAACTCCGCCTCGTTCGAGGCTCTGCTGCTGGGCTGGCTTGATTTTGAAAGAAATCAAGCAAAAATCAAAGCCAAAGCCGCCAAAAAAAGAGAAGAAGAAACACAACCACTTCAGTGGAGTGGCGAGTGGAGCGAGTGGTTGTGGTGTGGTTTGAAGTGTAGCCAAGAGACGAGGCCCACTTCAATGGCCACATAAATAGACTTGGAGTCGCGCTTGACTCTGTTGCTCTGTGGAAAATCGTGGCTCCGCTGGCTTTTCTACAACGTTTCCAATTCTTTTCCTCTCCCACTTTTTTTTGGGTGCTTCATTTTTATGCTTCACTTGGCCAGCCGCTTTGTCGGCACTTGAGCCGAGCGCTTTTCCACTCCACACGTTTTTCGCGGAAACTTTTCTGTCGCGCTTTGGTAATTACCGTTAAATGACCCAAGTCGCCAAGCTCCCTCTGCCTCTCCGCCTCTCTCTGTCCCTGTCAAGCTGAGTTGACGCAGTCCTTGACAATTGTCAACTGCTGGCCATTGCCTCAAGGCTGAGCTACAGCTTCGCCGTCTGCAAATTAATTGCGGCCCAGCCGAAGCCAGAGTCGCAGTCGAGAGCGAACGGCCTAAGCCCAGACCCACAACTTGTCCAACTCGGACGGGCCAAACAAATTTTGCATACCAAATGCTATTTGTGTGGACTTCGCTGCCTCTGCCGCTGCCTCTGCCTCTGCCTCCGCCTCTGCCTCTGTCTTCGTTTCGGCAAAGTTTGCTCGAAGCTGCACTTTGCATTTTAACAGACGGCGACAACTTCCAGCAAAATCAATTAACAAACAATAAACGTTTGTTGGCCAAGCCAGACACGTATTTTATTTAAGTATCTAGAATATTAAAATGGGATCAGACACGACTTGTTCTGCTCGTGAGGGAGAGAGAGAGAGAGAGAGAGCGAGAGAGCGAGAGAGCGAGGCGGTTGAAGAGTGACAAAAATTGAGGCACTGCGTCGGCGACATTCATTGAAACGTTTTTGGAATATTTGAACGGCTTGCGTTGGCTTTCTTTAATGCGTTTTGCTGCCACTGCAGCAACAACAACAACAACAACAACTTTTTTGTGCAATGTGTGTATGTGTGTGTGTGTGTGTGTGGATGGCCGCTGGCCGGGCTTAATCTGTCGCAATGCCTTGGAGGCCTTGGTGAGAACCACGAACCACCCAGCGACCGCCGACAGTCGCCGCATCAACTTAAGACGATTATTTATGAACTGCGGCCCAGGGCCATTGGCAACTGCAATGGCCGCTGCAGGACACTGACATCGACACCGTCCAGCGACACCACAAAACATTCAACATGTGTACAATGTAGCAATGCGTGTTCGATGACTTAAATGACAACGAGGCAGGGGCGGGGACAGGGGCAGACGATCTTTTGCGAAGCTGCGAATGCCTGGCGCAGCTGTAACAAAAGTTCAATGCGCAGTTCACAAAATACTCTTAGCCATGTTATTACAAGCTGGCTAAATGACTGCCACAGGCAGTTGCCCAGCTCAATCAACTGCCCAGCTGAGCAGCACATATATATATATATATATATATACAGATATATATATAAAACATATGAAGAGTTGGCAGATTGACTTCGGATTTAGGCAAGCTTCGCCCGCAATTTGCATACGGCCCCAGGGCCCAGGTGATTAAAAGCCAACGAAAACTTTATGCAAAACCCGAGCAAAACTATAAAAAAGCCAACAAAGGGCAGCTAGATTTGATTTGCGTGTGAGAACGCAGCAGCAAGCAAAAGTTGAATGGAGAAAGAAAAAACTCCAAATTAAATAAATACCTTATGAAACTCATATATATATATATATCTGCTCAGCCTTGGTCTTTTTTTGCGTATTCCGATTTGCTGCATTTGATTTGCTCCAAATATTTTCGGTTCACACTTCGGGCTGATGCCGTAGGTTCCATAGTTTTTGATTGATTGCCTGCCCCGCCGCGCCGCTGCACAATGCGTGCGAGAGTGTGTGAATATATATCATATTTTTATGGCAACAACAACAACAACAACAACTGCTGAAACAAGCTGCGGTCAAAGTCTGCACGAAAATTTTAAACATTTTTGTTTTTTAGTTTTTTTTTTTGGTTTTGGGTTTGCCGGCAGGCGAACTGTGATTCGAGCCTCGCTCACACAGAGAAAAATATGTGAAAAGATTTATTGTGGTTCGAGCTTTGAGGTCTGAGAAATTTCGAACTTGTTGAGGAAGATAATTCATCTGTTTGTTTGCTCGGCAGTCGAGATCGGGTTGCTGCTGGCGTTAATTAAATTAGAGTGAAAGATGGGCGTCTCTCTATTTATATATATATATATAACTGTATCTGTATCTGTATCATATGCCTTCACTAAGCCTCAACTTTCATCTCTTTTCATTGCAGACAATTTCGGAACGAGTGCAAGCGGTAAGCTTTCTCTTAACTCATATTTATGCAACTAGCCAGGGTCTCGGCCAATGAAACGTCGCTGGCCAGACTCACGCCCAGCCAGCTGCAAAATGGCCAAGAGTGCGATGCGCAGTCAGCCAACCAAGCCACAGCCAAGCCAACTGGCCAACTGGCCAACTGGCCGGGCAACAACAGTCTGCAGCATAGCGTAACGCTCTCTAAACTGAAAATTGTATGGCTTGTGACTTGCTGGCTGCCTTTTGATGCGCCCTTCATTTAGCATTTGACAGGACCCATAATTATAAACGGGCATAACCCATCATCAGCATCAGCGTCAGCCCCAGCCCCAGCCTCAGCGTCAGAGTCAGAGTCAGAGCTAAAGGCTGGAGCAACAACTAAATGCTGGGCCCATATAAATTTTCTGATTAAGAGCCATCTTATCATTATTATAGACTGTGCGCACGCTCGGGCTCTGCTGACTCTCGACGTGCGGCAGAGGGAGAGGGAGAGGGAGAGGGAGCGGGAGAGGGAGTAGGGGCACAAAGAAGAAAAAAAAACTGAAATACACAAATGTAGCCGTGCGTGCGAGTGTGTGTGTGTGTGTGTGTGCGTGTGTGCGGCAGTCTCTGTGCCCCCCTTAAAGGCATTATAGGGATTTAGTTTTTGGGATTTCGATTTCTCACACAGCGCAGCAAGCGGAGCGAGGAAAAAATGAAAGAAATACGAAATGTGTAGAACATATTGTTGCTTGGGTTTCGTTTCCGAAGATTTCCTGTGAAATACTTTAAGCCCCGGCCCCGGCCACGGCCCCGGCCCCGGCCTCGGCCCTGGCGTGCCAGGGAGACCAGCAGAAGACCGAGAACCGGGACTGAGACCCAGAATAACAGAATCGATTCGGTTCTCAGTTTTGTGTTGTGTTGTGTTTTGGGTTAAACATACTTGAAATTCTTGTTTCAAGTCCACGGCTAGGGCGGGGGCGAAGCTGGAGGGGGCGGGGTCGTTGAGGAGCGTGCATCGGCTCTTTCACTTTGTGTGTGTGCGTGTGTGTGTGTGTGTGTGTAATTTAATACGCTTTCGAAATTAAGAAAAATATATATAAATATATATATATACATCTCGATATGGCTGGTAGGCATGAAAGGTCACAGCGCACAGATTTAAATTTGAAATTAGTATGGCCGCATCGAGCAACATAAATAACAACAAGCAACATTGACAACAACGTGTCTTACAAAGCCTTTGTGGCCGAGCGTTCGGGGCGTCTAGGAAATATTTCATTATTATGAGACAGTTGCTGAGCAGCCGCCGAGTGCTCGACTCTCCTAACGAGGCAGCTTATTGATTTGGCCTGTTCTATTATATCACAAAAACATAGTTTTTCTCTCGCTAATTTATGCAGCGAGTGGAGCATGTTATTAGCTCCGATTTGCATATTATAAAGCCGAAATATCAGATGGTCTTAATGATTTATTTTCCATTTCTGTTCGCCTTTGTCTCTGTTTGCTTCTCCGCCGCTTCTCTTGTTGTTCAAAGTTTTTCCAGTTGGGCAGAAGAGGTTTTGCAAGATTTTCCCGACAGAGGAGAGAGAGAGCCTTGTCGTGACCGATGCGTTACTATTTTCATGCTGTTAAAAAGCAATTTTCAGCATGTTATTAAAAAAAGAAAACACTAACAACAGCTGCCCGCCCGTGCCGTGAGGCACCGCCTTGGCTTTTGTTTGCGCCAATTTGGATGTCAAAAATCAACGCCAGACACTTACTTTTAGCCTGTGCTAAGCGAAATTGCACGCTTATGTAGTGCCTAATACTATGTTGATAGAGCTAAGTTATATAATATATAGCAGTGGGTCGAGGAAGTCAGCCCAAACTATAGTTAGACTATGTCTGAGCTCGACTTCAGCTGAAAGAGAAGCTGCATTATGCATGCCCCAGCCGCGACTCAGTCTAGCAGTCGAGAGAACACCCAAAACCAAATTCAATGCGTTGCCATTAATCTTGAAGGCAGCAACGAGACGCACGTCAGCGGCTTGTGTGTGTGTGACTGAGCCGCACGTCTTTGGTGGCTCCGCGGACCGGCTCCGCAATCAAGGTGAGATGCATTTCAACATGTCTCATAAATTCGTGCGGATTGAGCGCAAAAAGCGACGTTCGGATTTGCATAAACTCCGGGAGTAGAGACTGCACTCTGTCTCAGTGTGTGTCGAACAACCAGTCGCAGGTCTCCATTATATATATACGATATATATATATGCGATTCTTTAACTGCGTTCATAAATTCGGCAAATTTGACAATTATGCGCATTAATAATAAATAAAATTGACAATAATTGAATTTGAATAATTTGATTTTGCATATGTAATAGCGAGAGAGACAGAGAGAGAGAGAGAGAGAGAGGGGGAGAGAGAGAGCCTCATGGCTAATCTGCATATAAGGCGGCTGCTCTGACAGCTTTTCGACTGCTTTTTGTTGGGTAGGCGTGAAAACATGTGTTGGCTGTGCTTATTCTCCTCTTGTTGCTCAGCCATTTACGCTCGGAATTTTAATAAACTTTTGAGCACTTTTGGGCGACTTTTTGTGCTGCTTGGCGAGGCGCAAAAAGCTTACTGCGGCCTGAGAACCGATGGCCAGAGTCGAAGCCAAGGCGAAGCGACCACTCTCAGCGGACCGCAAAAATCCGTATAAAAATAATGAGGCATGAACATGTTGCAGCATCCCAGCAGCAGCAACATTATTATTATTATTTTTATTATTATATTTTGTGCCGGCAAAACAATGCAACAACTGACGCAGGCGAGGCTCAAAAATATTGCAGCGGATCACACAAATCCGCCATAAAAAGCCTATATACATGTGTCTGTGTGTGTGTGTGTGAGTGTCTATATACATTCGTGTCTATAGCATATGCAGGCATTGGCAAACTGGTCAAGCTAAAAAGCCAAAGCCAAAGCCGCTTTTGTGTTAATACCTCAAAACGTTTCGTTCTTTTTTTTTCTTTTTATTTTAGTTTTTTTTTTTCTCTGTGGCAGCCTCCTCGTTGGGCCTGGGAAGCACAACAAAAAATGGCTACAAATATTGCTATTCAGCTTGAGGTGTGAGTGTGAGTGTGAGTGTGTGTGTGTGTGTGTGTGTGTGTGTCGGCCATATGCCAGAGTTGGCTAAACCTTTGCGGCTGTTGTTCTTATTGACTTGTTGCCGCTTTATGGCGTTGCCCGATTGGTGATCCATCATCATTCTGAAGCCTCGCATAATTTGCCGTTTTTCGCACATGAAAATCGTTGGGAAATTGGGCACACTTAAGTGCTGGCTGTTAAATTGCCTATGAAAAATAATGTAGAGAAGATGTGATGGGGTACTCTAGAGTTGCTAGTATAATAAGTGTAATTCGACTGCTATAGGAACTCATGAAAACTCGGCAACAGTGGAGGAAAAACTCGGCCCATCAATTATATGGCGGCGCCTGCAATTTTTCAACATTTAATTAAGTCATTCGGCAAACACTTTAAGCTTTATTAATTTGCCGATCGTATAAAAGTAATAGCTTTTCGTAATTGTCAGCCCAGTGGCGCTTGAGCCGCTGAGATGCGCGACAAATCCTCAACCGATCGGGCGGGCAAATTAATTGCCGATGTTTATCACTCCCGGAATATTCAATAAACTTTTCATAAGCAATAAATGCGCTTGGCTTAAAGCGGCGCAGGCGTATAAATCACATGGCTCAGTCTGAGTCGCTGTGTGTTGGCTAATGAGTATGATCAGGCCAACAGCAGCAACACCTTGGAGGTCTCAGTTGGATGGCCGACACAAGTGTTTGTTGTTTAGCCACCCACTTGAGAGGCAACAACAACAACAATGACTATGACAAAGAGGAAGACGCCCCGTTTTTGAAGCTTTTGTCATGCGTGAGCTGCGCAGCGCAGCGCAGTGCTCGCTGGCTCAAGTGGGCCACAACAGCTGCTTGAGTCGCCGCTGAAGTGTTTGCATTGCTTTGAGCTGGCTGCAGCAGCTCAGCTCGGCCCAGCTCTAGCCGTGTGACAAAGCGGACTGAGAGACTTACTGGACTCGAGGCAGGATGCCACCCAGGGCGTTGCTGATTTCTCTTGACATGTTTTGAATTCAATTAACTAAATGCCTCAAGTTGCGAGGCTCAACTCTCGAGAAAGCCGCAAGTCAATTGCTTGTTGCCGCTGCTGCCACGAGTAGCTGCCGCTGCCGCTGTCGCTGCCGCTGCTGCTGCTAGCTGGTGTTTATTATTATTAAAAGCGAAACTCAATTAGTTGGCCAACCCCATAGGTTCCTGCTCGCACTCGAGACGCTCCAAGTTTCTTTCGTTGCTGGCTGTGAGCTTAAGCAGACTTCCGCCATGTTTAGTGTTCGCCGTTGCGCCGGTGTGCGGTGGTTGGCACTCAGGGGCTGGGCACCCATTGGAAAATGATTGACAGACGATTGGCATGATTTTGTATAAACAAAAGCCCCAAGTCGAAGGCGCAAAAATTGTTTAAATGAAAACTCAGGCACAGACACTCGCACACTCGCACACTCGCACACTCGCACCTACACATCATGTGAAAATGGAAAGTTGGGCGTTTGGTTTTCATTTTGAAAAAGTTTATTTAAAAACTAATTGAAAACTGCTTGCTGTTGGCTACAACTTGCTACGGCCACGGTTCAGCTGCGTCTCCTGCCTGCCGCCAGCCAAGCATGGCCCCCGCTCACAGCTCTCAGCTCCCAGTCGCAAGTCAAGTGCTGCGCGTTTTGGCCCGAAGAATGAAATAAAAAAAAAAAAAAAAACAATTCTTGTTCTTTTCCGTTGTCTATTTGAAAAGCAATTTGTTTGTTTTCCTATGGCCAGGCGAACAGCATGGAAAAGTGCATTTCTGTTATGGAAATCTATAAATGCATTTATAACATATTATTTCTATTTATTATTCCAATCGGCTCTGCTTTTCACTTGTGTAAACCAAAACTTTTCCCAACTGTCAAATTAAACTGGCAATCAACGATTTTGTTGTTGCAGATGAAAACTTTTAGTCGGAAATTGTTTGGGTTATGTATGGAATGCTGAGACTTGGAGATATTCGATATTGATATGAGTTGAGAAATTATTATAATTTGTTCTTGATTAATAAGAACTTGGAACACAATAATTAATGTTCTATGCAGAGAGCGTGAGAGATAGATATATATTTGGAAAGATTTTGAAATAGATAAAGAGTCTTATACGGCTGATAAAGTGCGTTTCCTGAGTAGGAGTTCTGAAATTTGTAATTCTATATTAGGCAGGACTGAGCTACTGTTGGTAACAGATACTGTTATTTTCAAAGGTGTTTATAGAGTGGCTATTAGGTGATAGAATAGGAGATACTATGTGTCGTTCCTCGTTTATCTGACAAGACATATTCAGTATAATCTAAATGATTGATTAATGGAAGTAGAACTTAGTCTATAGGATAGTTACTGAAGGATAGTTACTATAGGAGAGTTACTGAAGGAGAGAGTGATTAGAAGATGAGATAGTATAGTATAGTTACTATGGGATAGTTACAATTGGATAGTTACTGTAGGATAGTTCCTATAGGATAGTTACTGAAGGATAGTTACTATAGGAGAGTTACTATTGGAGAGTTACTGAAGGAGAGAGACTGAGGATAGTCACTGTAGGGGAGTTACTGAAGGAGAGCTACTGAAGGAGAGAGAGAGAGAGTGATTAGAAGATGAGATACTATGGTATAGTTACTATAGGATAGATACTATGGGATATTTTCTATAGGATTGTTATCGGATAGTTACTGTAGAAGAGTTATTGAAGATAGGATACTATAGGATAGTTTCTGTAGGATAGTTACTATAGGATAGTCACTTTAGGATAGTTACTGTAGGATAGTTACTATTTTACTATGCTTACTATTTATTATGTTGTTATAGTTACTATGGGAGAGTTACTATAGGATAGATACTATATGATATATGATATATGATAGCCACTCTATAGGGTCTCGCTGTTTTCGTTTTGGGTTCAGCTTGAGTGTCTTTAGTTTATGGTGGTCGGACAAATCGAATCAAGTGCAGTCTCCTAACGAATGGTCAAGCGTTCGAGCATTAAAAGCATTTACAACATTTATAAGTAGTCAACATGCAGGCAGCAGCTGGGCGGGGTTCGGCAGCGTCTCTCGCTCCGGCTTCGCTGATGGTTTAGGGGCGACATCTGAGCGTGGGTGGCGCACTGGTGGGCTGGCTTGCCTTGGCTCTCTGCCTCTCTCTCGCTCTCTTCGGCTCTGGGTGGGTAAGAAAAGCCAGCAGGAAACTAAAAATGTTTTGTATGTCCGTATAAAGGAAAAATCGCAAAATTTACTGCAAATTGGAATTTTGCGCAATTGTAGAAAAAAGGAAAGAAATGTGGCAAGCAGGGCAAACGAACTAACCAGCCAGCCAGTGAGCCAGCCAGCCAATGGCAACTGTAGCTAAACATTTTCTTTTGGCCGGAGTGTGAGGCGTGAGGGGGTGGCTGGGCTGGGGTGGGGTGCTGTAAGAGCTTTGCCTTGCAATAATAACAACATACGTCTGTCTGTCTGTCAGTTAGTCTGCGGCAAAGACGCAGTGGCTCCTGCATCCTTTGTACCTCGTCCTGCCGTCGCCGGCGCTTTAAGCCAATAATAAATAAAAATGCTTGTTAGGACGCCCCCACGGCTGCCCTCGCCCTACTTGCCACCCGCAGTGGGCAAAGGCATTGGCAACAAAAATTGCGACGGCATCGAATTTATTTGCCCAACGCAAACTTATTTAGGGAATGTCAGGGCGAAGGGGTGGGGCAGGGCTGGGGTCTAGGGACTGCGTCCATAAAGTCGCCAAAGTTATAGTGAAAATTAATTAAGTTTTGCGCTGCGCTTAACAATTCAATTAAAAAAAGAAAACGCGCGCCGCCTTATCGTCCCCGCATAGCAAGTGCTACAACAGAAAGCACTTTGGCCCTCGCAGCTCCCCAATCCAGAGGCAGGTCCAACACCACCGAACTGCCCCAATCTCTGTTACACGAGTGTGCCGCCGCTCAAGTGCCACAAGTGCTTTTGCACATCGTTATTATAACAATAATAAGCAGCCGGCGGAGCAGCGACGTCGCTGGGCAAAGATTAATTGTGTGTTTTGGTTTGCCAGATCCCTGCCACGAATCGAATGTAAAATTGGAGCACACAGCCCAAGAAATGGCTTCGATTCGAGAGTGGAGAGTGGAGAGTGGAGAGCCAAGAGTCGAGAGTCTTTGGCGCAAAGTGCAATCCACTTGAAGGAATTTACATATCAGCAGCAGATACCGACGGCACCAGCGCTCCGCCTCGGCATCATCAGCAGCGGCAGCGGCAGCGGCAGCGGCTCCCCACCTCTGCATCTCCATGGATGCGCCTCAATGTTGCAGCCAAATGCATTAATCAATTTCATGTTTTCTTAAGCGCGCGCCCGGCGCGATTTGAGTGCTTCGCGAACGATGCTCGGCCTCTGCTCAGACTGTGTCTGCGTCTGGGGACGCTTTACGTATGAGTGGAATAATCAATTTCGAGGATCATAAACAACTTTTAATGAAGTTGTTAAGTGCCAGCAGCTAGTTGCTCAATGCGCCCTGGCTAAAGTGCAGCTCGCCCGATAAGCACAAGAGCAACTGCATCCATAATGGGCTCCAATTCCAGCTTCTCCGACTGGCCACAGCGAAATACCATCGCAATCACGCATTTCCATAATTGCTAAATTATGCAGAGCGCTCCACGCAGCTCAGTGGAAAGGCGCGGCCCCATTGAAATGGCCAACAAGTGTGCCTTTTGGGGTATTCTTTTGTTTCCGACTTTTTGTGTGTTTGTTTGTTTGTTTGTTTCTGGTAAATTAATTTTACAACCTTTGATGCATACACTTGTGAGAGTTGGCCGTGGTTAGGGTACCTCGACTTCCTTGAACAGCACACAAATCTCATGCCTGCCCCTCCAAATCTCACTTGAGTGGCCCTTATTCAGCTGCTGTGTGCAGGGCATTCTGGGTGCGGTGCGACTCTGTTTTGTGCGGCTTTTGTTTTATGGCCGTGTTTAGAAAATCAACCACACGGCTGGCCATGCAGTCGAGCACTCAACAAACGTCTCCATCGGCGACTAAATTAATCAAAACGAACTTCCGGTTTACGCAAAATGGCGTGAAGTCTGCCACCATGAATGCGTGTGTGTGTGTGTGTGTGTGTGTGAGTGTGTTTTAGGCATGTGCTACTGTGAAAATTGTGCAGAGTGCTGTTGAAAATTAATGAATGAGTTAACTGAAAAATTAATGAAAAGCCAGCAGGTGAGAGTGAGAGGGGCACGCAAAGGTGTTGTGCGAAAGATAAAGCATGGAAAATTTATGAAGCAACCAGGGAGAGGAACTCGCTGTCATAGCGTCCAAGTTAGACATTCATAGACGCACCATGTTTGGTGTTGGGAAATATTTGTTTTGGCACACTCAGCAGCCAGGGCGTGGGGCTGAGGGCGTGGCGTGAAATTATGCAATATTGGAGCAGGCATGGGCTAGGGTATCGTGGGCCTGGTTTATTTTGTTTGCATGTGCGCAGCCATTTGGGGCTTCCTGTTTGGCATTTGAGTTACTTAAGTGTAACTAAAACTTAAAGTAAACACACAAATAACATACTTAATATTAAACAAAAATATACAAAATCATATGATGTTGCTGCCGTTGGTTATGATGATGATGCCGCAGCGGAAGCACTGGGAGTGCGAGCTGATGGGGGCTGTTGGATTGTTCCCATGCAAACAAAAGATAAAAGCCCCAGAAAATTTAAATTAACCAAAAATTATGCATGAACATTACCAAGAGCACAGAGCCAGAGCCAGAGCCAGAGCCGAAGCCGAAGCCACAGCCAAAGCTGAAGCCAAAGACTGCGTATGACAAATATTAATTTTGTTTATAAACCACAACGAGCAAGACGCTCGGACGGACCCGGGGCGGGCCCAGCACTGATTTGAGTTGTCTTAAACGGCAGCCACAAACAATGTCATCCATATGATTATCATTATGTTTAAGCAGCAGCAGCAGGCAGGCTGGCAGGCTGGCAGGCTGGCCAGAGACAAGTAATGTTATTTTATGCTCACTTGACAAACAGAGGACAGGGGACAAGGGACAGGGGACGGCGGGCAAACACGAGTGTGGCGGAGGCCAGTGCTCTGGCAATATTGACATTAGTTGTAGCTCACATCCAGAACTGGCTAAACGAGACTCTGCATCTTCTCTTCTCATTCACACAGGTGACGCCAGCAACGCCAGCATAGGCAGCGGCGAGGGCACCGGCGAGGAGGACGACGACGCGAGCGGCAAAAAGAACCAAAAGAAGCGTGGCATTTTCCCAAAAGTAGCAACAAACATATTGAGAGCGTGGCTGTTTCAGCACCTAACGGTAAGTCCAATCACCTGCGCCAATCGGAGCAGCCGTACTCCCACATCTTATCGCAATCTGCAGCTACCCAGCCCTCCTCTCTCTCTGATAAGGGCTTAGCAGAGCCATATTTGCTGTTGGCCACTTTGATTAGATTAGTTTGCCCAATGGGCGCATGGGCAGTGGGCGTGGCTGTTAATTGAAGGCGGTTCAATGCAAATACGTTGACAACGAGCCCCAGATTAGATAGTGAGATGTGGCAAGTAGCAATTGATGATCTGCTGCCTCGAACGGCACTCCACTGCGCAGTAAAGGCTGAATTTATAAAGTCATTCAGCTGCTTATCGGAGGCACTGGCCATGGACTGGCATTTAGGCCAGGTTTCCAGCCCACAGAGTGGCTTACGGCTAGCCCAACGCGTCCAATTAGATTTCCATTTGAGCCATCAAAGTGCTCGGATAAATGGCATGCGGACTGTCCCAAACTGCGGCACTAAAAGCAAATTGCCACAGCCGAAAACTATTGGACGGAAACCTGACCCAGACCGAGCAGCCAAATCAAAGTTCAGAGCGGAAAGTCCAGCCAGCCGGATGCGTGGCACAAATAAACAGATTTGTTATGCGCCACTTTATGTTAAGCAGCCGCAGGACTCCGGATACGCAAAGGAATCTCAGCTGCGAGCAAGGGTTGTGCGACAAAAAAAGAGAATAGAAGAGGATAGGAGGGGAGAGGAGGGGAGAGGAGAGGAGTACAAACAGAACTATAAGATTTTATGCGCTACGGTCAAGCGGCTGTTAAGGAAGTTCAAACTACACTTTGGCCATTAGCCACATTCGCCCTTCGCTTTGCGGTTGCTGCGTATGTAAAATGATAAAAATCTTAATGGAATTTCGTAAAAGTGTGCGTGTGCGTGTGTGTGTCGGTGTGTGTGTGGGTGTGGGTGTGGGGGCCACAGCTAACGACTGACCAAAGCCCGAAGGCCAGACGCAGGCGATAAGCAAACAAATCGGAAATTAAAGTTGAAGTTTGACGCTCGAATGTTTATCTCTGCTCTGGTCCAGCGTCGAGTCTTGAGTTTTAAAATAGCTCAGCGCGATGCGCCACCCCCGCATTAGCCCGACGCCGCGCCCCACCCCACGCGAGGCGCGCCCGCCCTCTGACATTGATGGATTGCCGTTTAAATCAGCGCATCACTCATGTTTACTCGGCGCAGGCCAGACTGGCTGCGCCTCGACTTTCACAGCCTCTGGCGGATGTCTGCATATCCTTGACTGATTTTTTTCTCCTTCGGCTCGCAGCTTAATGCCATTAACAGTTCGGGCGCATTAGGGAAATTGTTTTCGCCCGAACTTAAAGCTCTTTGTATTCAAAGGCGCATTTAGATAATGCAAATGCAATGTTTGCCAATTTGATTTATCGCCCGATTTCCATTGGCATAATTAACAGTTTTCCAGACATCGGCTGCCAAGTGAAACTCGATGCCGGCTCGTCAAGCGGCCGCGCAGCCATTGCCGACATGCGCGACATGGCCTGGCTGGCGTCGTCGTTGACTATGGCGGCGATGGCGTTGCTAAAGTCGTTAAAAACCAGACCCCAAATAAGACGACGACGATGACGTTGGTGCTAATGAAGTGCACTGCAGTCGGCTGGGGGAACTGCAGCTGCGGCTGGGGTTGGGTTAAGCGCACTGGCTGGCCAACCAAAAACAAAAGGCAGCCAGACGAGGGCAATGCAATGCATGGCTGCTGTTGTTGCCATAATTATGGCAGGCGCGCGAATATTTTGTTTACATTTGGCGCGCATTGCAGGCAACGGCAACGGCAACGACGAGCAAAAAGTTTCATTTCGCGTGCTCCGCCTACTCGCTGCCACATGTGCCCAGTCCCGGGTCCCGGGTGCCGGGTCCCGGCAGCAAGTACCGTTCCCATTCCCATTGCCAGTCACATATGCCAGCTCCCAGGCCGCTCCCTCCGCCCGCCCTGCGCAATTTTCTTCCGGCCGACGACGCTTGTCGGCTTCGGCTCTTCGATTCAGTTTGTTGCCGTTGCCTCTGTTGCTGTCGGCCCACTGCAAAAGTAACCCCAAAAAAGAGCGCAAAATGGCCAAAACGTCGCGCTGCAAGCGTTGCATTGTTGTCAGCGCTCATGTTACATGTTGCGGCCCACAGCGCGCGACGGCGCTTGGTGTGTGGCATGTTTAGTGCGCCGGGCCAAGACGAACTCAAGATGCGCTACGTTTGACGATGTTTGGCTGAACGTATCAAGCCATTGCACTCACTCATGTCATGATGAGGGCTAAAAAAGCAGCAAGTGAGGGAGGCTCTTTGACCCTTGTAGGCTCACTTCGCTCTCCTACCTTTGTCAGTTTCTTGACCCTTTTGACACACACGCACACGCTGGCCGTAGGGCATCTCTCTAGCTGTGTGTGCAAATTATTTTTCTTTTACTTTTTCTCTTTTTTTGTGTTGCCCCAACATGATGACGCCGACGACTTTGAGTATGGGGACAAAGTTGCGATTAGTGCAGTCCCTCTCCCCCTCTCTCCCTCTCCCTCCATCTCCCTCTCTTTCATATGGCATGCTAGCTCGCTTTCCACTGGAGTGGAAACACTCATTTGGCTCTGTTTAGACATGTAGTGCAACTGGAAAAAATCTTCATAATGGCTGCCACAGGCCGACGTCGACGCCGTTGCAATTTTCACCGACGTCGCAGCAATTTGCAGTTGTTGTTGTTGCAGCTTGTTTCACAAATGGCGTCGCATTTGGCGTTGTTAATGGCGGCGGCGTACGTGTGCATTACCAGGCCATAGCCGCAGCCAGAGCCACAGCCAGAGCCACAGCCAGAGCCAAAGCCGGAGCCGGAGTCGACGTCTTGGGCTTGTTGTGCCATGTGTCACGGCATTGCAGTCATGTTGACATCATGTGGCCAGGGAGACCAGAGAGCACACTGAGTGAGTGAGCGAGGCAGAGGGAGAAAGCTGCAGGCCACAATCGAGACATAGGCCTATGCCTGAGGCTTCTGGCACTTGTCGACATCACTGGAGGGGCAGCCGGAGGGAGTGGAATGTGAGTGCTTGTGGTGATTGTTTTAAATTCATTTGCCAAGTTTAAATAAACACAACACGAGCGAAAATATGTGGAAAAAGTGGAGCGAGTTGAGCGACCAGACAAAGGCCCCCCGGAGGAGGCGGGCCAGGCGACATGGCAAAAGCAACTTAAAGGCGTGACAGTAATTAATTATTTTGTCGTATGGTAAATTAATAAACCAAATGGACTTTGTTTCACTTGACATGTTTGCACTCGCCTGCTTGGTTAGCTTCTTCGGGCTTCTGTCTCCCTCTCTCTGTCTGTCGATAGCTGTGTGTGTGTGTGTGTGTGTGGGGGGGGGATTTGTGGTGTGCGAAATGCATAATTACTTACATTAGCGTAATTGGCGCGCCACAGCGCGGCTGCTGACGGAGCCACCTTCAGCAGCTGCAGCGACAGGCACTAATGCGCCTTTGATAAGCCACAGACAGGATGATAATGAACTAGTAGCAGCTACTATAGCCAGTTAGTTAGTTAGAATCGGCTGTCAGTGGAGAGTGCCTAATAACTGGCCAGCAAGCTGGCGCTGCAATAATGTCAGCCTCAGCCCGAGGCGGGCGGCTGGCATATGCATGTGCTCGTAAAAGCATTTCTCTAAATAGATGAACGCCACAAAGTATGCTATAAATTCCATTTTAATTTACCTGCATGTAATTTATGCCTTCTGACTTCTTGAGCATTTTATAACCCCCCAAACGAGGTGCAGCAGCAGACTAGAAGTGGGCGTGGGCGTGGGAGTGGGACGGGGAACATTGCCATTGGCAGGTCCATTGCATTTACATGGACAGCTACGTTTATTTGTCAATACACAAATTTCATATACTAGTTTTCGTATTGGCTATTGTCAAGAGCTGAGCTGCGAGCGGCGGGGCTGGCGGTGGGCGTGGTGGCTGGCCTGTGCAGGACAGCAAACAAATATTGCTGCCCGGCAGTCGACACGTACAGAGAAAGACAGAGAGCGAGAGATAGAGAGAGAGAGAGACGAACGGCTAAAGATGCATACACAATATCTACAACAAGACAACACGCAAAATTTATTAAACACAAACAATAAGGCAAATGCATTTAAGGAGCACGACGAGGGCGGAGGGCGGCGGCGGGGGCGGAGCGACAGACGACAGCCCAGAATGGGTGTGCACGGATGTGCAAGGACAACAAGGCAACTAAATTGCATTACAGACATTACGCAGGACATGCAGGCCAAGCGGACGGACGGACAGACAGACAGTGGATAGGAAGACAAGCGACAAGGATGTGCTGCGTTGCACATTTCGAATGGAATTCCAAATTCCTGGCACTTGAGCGCTTGCATATTGAATACTACAGCAATATATAGTATATAATATATATATAATAGATATATATATATATGCAGCTGTATATAAGTCACAGTCCATATATATGCCAGTGGCGGGTGTGTGGCTAAGAAAACGGTAAATTTCAGGCACAACAATTGCTTCCTGTCCATGTGTGTGTGTGTGAGGCAAATTGCATTTGCAGACAACTGCGAGCTGCTCGCTGCTCGCTGCTCGCAGCACATCGCTCAAAAGTTCAATTGCCGGCAACCGCAAAATCACAATACACAAGCGGACGAGGGCTCGTCCTTTGGCTGACGAGTGCCAAAATCGAAACGCCCACAGCTGCCGGAAATGCTAGTCGCATCCACAAGGGGTTAAACAAAGCCGTTGCGACGCATGCGCCAAAGGATCGTCGAGTCGCACAAAAGGCCTAAGCGAGAGGCAGACCCAAAGCCAAAGCCAAACCGAAAGCCAAAAGATTGACAGCCATTTCCGTCAGCGCCAGGTGAAACCTCAAGCTGTCTGCGGCACATCTCGCATTGAGTCAACATTAGAAAGCAACAGCAAATAAATATACAAAAAATTGTAATAAGCGCCAGCCGATTAGATTAGCCCCAGTTGCCACAGCAGTGGGCGGGGCGGTAGGTGGGCGGCTGTTGCTGTTTGCCCACTGACGCCACTGTGGCGGCGCGCCGGCTGCAAGATTTATGAGGAGTTTCGGCCAGGCCCCAGGCCCAACTGCAGTCGTTTGTTTGCCTATTTGGCGCTACCGAAACCCGAGCTGCAGCAGAATTGAGGACATTTTGAGTGGCAGCGCTGATAAGCGAGCCACTCACTGGCCAGAGCTGCAGATAAGAAGCCAGCCAAGAGAACTGAACACAACGAAACATAGTCAAACAAATGAAACTAAACTAGTTGAAGTGCAGCAGCGCCGTTCGTTGACAGCTTAAATTTCTCCCTATTTTATTGTTTATATGTCCAGGCGGCAGCCCGGCAATGATTGATCGCCGCACCTCCACTTGCCGGCCTGATAGCTTGTAAATCTTGCCTCTGCCGATTGTTAATTGAATTGTGCGCGCTGTCCATGTATTAATTGTCTCCTCGTCTCTTTGCAGCATCCCTACCCATCCGAGGACCAAAAAAAACAGTTGGCGCAGGACACTGGCCTGACGATACTGCAAGTTAACAATTGGTAAGTGTGAAGAGATCTCTATGTGGGCACAGATAGAGCAGCCTTCAGCTGTCTAGATTATCTAGTAGATATATATATATATACTCCAACTCGATCATAGACTGTGCCACACTGTGCCGCTCAGGCCATTAGTTGCACGCTTTATGGCCTTGGCTGGCGAACTAGAACCAAAACTCTGGCCAGGAGCAGAGCACACACAGGCAGGCACAGGCAAAGGTATCGTCTTACAGAAAGCAGGCCGAATCCATTTATAAGGCAGCCAAAGAGCCGAAGAGCTTGAGCAGCTGAAGCATGGCTGGCTCATGAAATGTGGTAAATAAAGTTATGTGGCATGTTGCACGAATGTTGCCGGCAACGGGACAATGACAGGCGCACAAATCCTAGCCAGGCCGAGTACCAGCCGAGGCGACTTCATCAAATTTTGCACATTATGCGACATGCTGCAGAACCTGACACCTGGCAGCCAATGCCAGCGCCAATGCAAAGGAGAAGACAGCCTGGATGCACAAGTTGCAGCCAGATTTGGGAAAGGGGAAAAGAGAGAGAGAGAGCCAGCATGGGGCGTGGGGGCAGCACTTGCCACAAAAGCTTGAGCGCCAGTTAAAAGCGTTGCTGAATCTTTTATGCAGTTGCTGCCCCATGTCTGTGCCATGGAATGCTTTTAAGCAGGGACAGGCCATAATAAAATCTAGCGAAAAATGTGTGAGCCGCAGTTGGGGCCTGGAGTGGGTTGGCCGAATGTCAGTGGGGCTATTGGGTGGCGCAGTGCTGGAGTGTGGAGTGGCGGCTGCTCTAACGCAGGCACTCAGCTCAATTAAATTGAATTTCGCGCTTACTGAAGCACACTGCAAATTAACAAATACGAGCAGTGGCAAGGACTGGCAAGGACTGGCAAGGATCCCTTGCCCATTTCGCTTAAGCACGCAACGCTGCGTAGACAACAGCGATAAGACGGAGGCGGAGACGGAGCCGAAGGGGAAGAAGTCGCAGTTGAAGAAGAAAAAAGGCAACAACCTTAGCAGAAAATAGCAAAATAAAATGTTGACACTTTTGGTTATTTATGGGCTGGCAGACGACACCTTCGCCGAAGCACTAATCCATGGGGAATGGCCACTGGCATCGGGTGGTGCCACCACCGGCTAAATGTGTATTTATTCTGCGCACTGCTGAGGGGCAGACAGAAAGAAACTGCGTAAGCAGCAATTCAAATGACCACCAGAGAGATGGGGAGAGCGAGAGAGAGGGAGGGAGAGAGAGTAAAAGTCCATTAACACCCAATAAGAATAAGAAAGAAATGAATGAAAGTGGGCGCTGCTGCCGCTGCTCACTGCGGTAATCGAAAAAGTTTCTGTTGTAGCCAAGTTTTAAATATTAACGCTTACTTACAGCTGCAGAGCTGGCAAAAAGTTATAATTATGGCGTAAGTACATAAATAACGCTGCAAATGTGCTGCTCTCGTGTATTGTTGTTATTTCACTGGACATTAATGTGGGACATGGGATGTGGGATGTGGGATGTGGGGCTGCCGGGTAGCTGGCAGCAGCAACTGCCTGCCACACGCCACAAGTTTGCGCTGCTCATTCAGCTGGCCAAGGAGGCAGCCAATCAAGTCAGCAGCCAGCGGCCAAATCGATTTGCAGCTTACATCCTCTCGCCTTTGGCCCAGCTCCATCTCTCTGTCTGTCTCCAGAAACGCTCCAAAAACGCAACGGAACTCAATTCCATTTTGTCGTTTTGATAAACGATTTCAGGGCGTTGCAACAATTTCCGCCTCAAAATGAGCAAAGCAACTGAAATGAAGAGCAAATTGAAAAAAAAGCCAATCCTTATATAAGACATATATATATAATATATATATATAATCATATATATATATATAAAATATATATATATGAGTGAGATGAGGAAAGGATTTCAGAGGAAGCTGCCAGTGCATTAACCTCGGCTAACTTTCAATGAGGTTAGCTCATTGTTGTTTTGGCTAATGTCTGTCTTGTTATTATTTTAGGTTTTTTTTGTCAGACATACTATTCGAATGTGTGTGTGCGTGTGTGTGTGTGTCAACCCATGTGGGTAACATCGGCCACAGCACCGACTGTCACTCCGCAGCAGCACTGGCTGCGGCGATGGCGGCTTTTTGCTTTAATCATTTCATTTCTTTGGTCTTTTCGTCGCTGATCCTTCACGCAGCGGATCAGCAACTGGCTGCTTATTATTTCTTATTGCATTTATTAAACGACAATCATAACCAAAGTCGGCATTGGGCTTTGTAAAGCCGGCCATTCCATTTCCCCGACTCCTGGCTCTCCCATCTCCAATCCCCCGTCTCCCCTCTCCCGCCTGCCATCTGCTCTCCACTCGCCATTGATGTGGCCCGACGCTGGAGCAAAAAGTGTGACTCTGGCCAAGATTTGGTTTGGTTTATGGCTAAGTTGCGCACATAAAGCAGGGCGCTGCAAATCCCTGCAGTCGCAGCAACAGCCGTCGCTGAAATAGTTTATAAATAATTCATAAATCCTGTCGCTGTCTTGCGCTTAATTAAAAACTAAAACGAAAATCTCTCCTCGACTCTTTCGCAGGTTTATCAATGCGCGACGAAGAATTGTGCAGCCAATGATCGATCAATCGAATCGAGCAGGTAATGTCCACAGTCCCCCGCTAAAAATAAAGTAGAAAATGCTAAAAAAATATCCATAACTATGAAATGGCGCAGAGCAAAGATATACCAATTAGAAGCTTTGTCTAATTTCGCACGCAATTTCTAATTATGTGCATTTTTTTCTCTCTTACCTTGCCCAATGCAACTCTCAACAGTTTATACACCGCATCCAGGTCCCTCCGGTTATGGTCACGATGCCATGGGCTACATGATGGACAGCCAGGCGCACATGATGCATCGTCCGCCCGGTGATCCGGGCTTCCATCAAGGCTACCCGCACTACCCGCCCGCCGAATACTATGGACAGCACTTGTAATCCAGCGCCGGCAACGGATACGGCGAGACCGCGGAAGCCTTAGCTGGAGCCCACGTCCACGTCCACGCCCCAGCCGGAGCAGCAGCGACGGAAATGGAGGGCGCTGGCTGAGCGCTCCCGCACGCGGATGCGGATGCGAATGCGGACGAGAAGCACGCTGATAGCGACAAAGCCAAAATCATAGCTTAAACCTACAACTACATACTAAAGCGGAGCGAACGCAGAGGCGACAGAGAGTGGCCAGGACCCTTGAACCGTGTAACTTACAAACCGAGTGGCAATATCAGTCAAGTAATAGATGAAGTAAAAACCGTAGTAAAATCTAAAAAACAAAACACAAAAACAAAAGAAAAACACACACTGAAGATATTAGCTAATCGAAAGGCAGGCGCAACAACAGTATCACTAGCATCCACAGCAGCAGCAGCAGCAACAGCAACAACAACAATTTTAAAAGAAACTATTTGTGTATACCTTAAACATACATAACAACTACACATGCAACAAATAATAATAAAGGCAAAAGTAAAGAAGAGAAAGATATTTATGCATAAACAAAAAGGAAACGCTTAGATATAAGTTAACTAAACAAAACAGAAGCCAGACACCCACACACCCACACACACACACAGCGAGAGGGAGGGAGAGAGAGAGAGCAGCAAAAGCTTGCTAATTATATTTTATTTTATGCAAATTTTTACTTTCGAAAAGCTACAAAAGGCAAATGCAAAACATATTTCAAAGCATGAATTTAGGCGCGATCCAAAACGAAATAGAATTTACAATTAGGCTCAAGCAACTCGATTTGCTTTCTTTTTTTATTATTTTGTAACGAGAATTTAGCAAATGCGCCGCCCGGAAACCAGAGAGAGAAATCGCAAGTGGAAGACCAGAAGAGGAAGCCGAGGAGAATTGAAAGGAAAAACACAAACAGAACAGAAAATTCTTTGCTAGAGTTTAGTTTCTTTTTGAATCGTGTACACTTATAACAAGTCAGTTGTAGTAAACGCTTTTGTTCTTTTCTTATTAGTTAGTGTTTAGCATTGTTCTTACGTACGCATACGAGTGTATATACATATATAGCAAACAGCAACGGCAACTAATTAAACCTAATTAATACATTAATTACCGACTATTTACTTATGTATATGCTTACGTCTTATCCTAGGTTAAACGCTCTAATTTAAATAAATTGAATTGTTTTCTAATTTTACGCGTTGCAAAACTTAAGAGAAAAAAAAAAAAAAAGAAAATTGAAGAAAATTGAATTTAATTTTGAAAAGAAAAAAAAAATGGAAAAACTAAAGAGAAATATTTTGAAGTTGATTTGAAAATTTGGTTCTTCTTGTGTGTATTTGTAGTATTATTTCCAAGAAAATTAAAATCACATGTTTGACTATGAATATACCGATCGATCACACACACACACACACACACATTTATATATGTATCTAAAGATGGAGTACACACACATACATACACACTTAAGCAAGTATATATACTATACACATACACACATACAGATATAAATAATAATAAATTATGAATAATTTTTAATTGTATTTTTATTTATGTATTTTAATTTGTATGCGTTATATTTAGTTACTATTATTATTATTATTACATTTACTTAATTAATGATTTAATTATAAAAACGTGAACGATGATTAAATGATGAAAATAAGAGTAAAATGCATATATGAAAAATAATTGCAAAAATACGATTTCCGGTCTTTTTATTTCACTTTTGTTTCTCATATAATTTCAACTCTTTTCAGCAGCTCCTTTTGCTCTCAAGGTGCACACACCCACACACGCAAACACACTCACACACTCATAGAATTTATTCAGAATAAGTTGCAAAATATTGTTTAAATTTATGAAATTGAACTGAATTCAAGCACAAGTGCGTTTAAATTGAATTTACACAGTTTTTAGAGTATTATAAATCTAAAATCGTAACGAATATACGTAAATGAGGAAGAGAAACAAACTGAACATTTAAGTGTTGTGTTTCATTTTGGATTACTGAAACAAGTGTAAAAATTGCGAGTACCTAGGATTTTTGTTCTCGAGCTCAATGAAGTCAGAAATCGTTTAACTTAAGGTTTAAGATCGAGAGAGCTTCTTTCGCGTGGAAACTCCTAATTTCTAGCAGACACTACCTACTGACTACTGTCGAAACAATCACTCAACGTATACGAATCTTCTCAAAGAATACACCATTAAATCTTATAAATTACGCTATTGTTTCGCACGAACTAAAAACTTATTTACAAATTGCTGGGGCAAATGCTTTTTTGCAAGCCGTGTAAAGAAAAGAATCGAGCGAACAGCGAGAGTCGAAAGTTTTCTCTAAAAATACAAAATTATACGATTTATGCATTGATAGTAATATATTAGACCTAACGCTAGTTAAATAACCAACACTATTGACTTGAGGAACGATTAAACGCAGATTGTACAGAACGCCTTAAAACTAAAAACCAAAGCATGGAATAAGCGAATGAAGTATACGAGTCTATATATATAGAATATAAACTATAAATTACTAGATATATTATTATTAATTTTAAAGCCCAAAAACGAAGCATACATAATTAATTTAGTAATGTACGTCTAAGCAAAGGAACCAAAGGCAGTTTGATGGAATCAGCGGAAATCCAGATGCTAACATGTTGAGGGCGAAAGCTTTTGAGTAGTTCGTTTTCTGATTAAGAGATCTCGAAAACTTCTCTTACCTTTCGTACATTTTATACAAAGCGCTCCTGGGCCAACGTGTTAGCGGAAGAGCATCTCCACTGAAAGCTTGTAAATTGAAGCCGCTGTAAACGATGTTAAAAGTGAAGCTAGATGAAAGTAATTTAGAAACTCAATTATTTTGTATCTTGGTGACCGCTTGCTTGGCATTTTGAAAGTGCCCGTTATGTGTCAGTGTTGATAAGCGTTATATATGCTATAAAAAAATACAAAAAAAAAAAAAAAAAAAAATGAAAAAAAAGAAAGAAAACTAGAAATTAATGCTATCAACAATTGCAAATGAATACATATTGTATATGGGATAATTTGTAATATGCTTTTTGTGTTTCAACTTTTTTCGTATCAGAATTTAAATTAAAATGTGATTTTTCTCGAAACTTTAATGTATACGCCGTAAATATTGAATATGATTATTAAGGACAACAGCAACATTTATTACGATGATTATATTTACATACATACATATATTTAATAAATATTGTACATTTTTGATAGCCTCTCATTGAAAATATTTTGTAAATAGCGCATGAACTTGCAAGCATTATAAACAAAAACAAAAACAGAAACAGAAAACTACAAAAATAAGAAAATATTATTATTAAAACTGTATTTAATGCTAGTTGGTAATCACCGAAGCAAATGCAAACCCTGAGCATAGACTAAAAGTGCACAAACAATTTATACAACTTTCAACTTACCCACGCGACAGCATCGGAACATGTAGCAGAGCGAACGAGACAGCCACACCAGAAAGAGAGAGCGAGAGAGAGAGAGCGAGCGAGCGAGCGAAACCGAGAGGTGTGTGCGTCAGATAAGAGTTAGTAACAGAGAGAGAACTAACTCTTAAAAGTTGCAATAGAAATGAAAAAAAAAAAAAAAAAACAAAAGCATGAATAATAATAACAATATATTTATACAAAAATAAATTAAATGTTTGTGCGTGTAAAAATTAACTTTAACTAAATTCCTAGGATTAAACGAAGAAGAAAACATGAAAACAATGGATTATGAAAAGTAAACTTAATTATATTAAAACACAAAAGTATCATTAACTTAATAAACTAATTGAAGCTTCTATGTAAAGAAATAAAAACAGATACCCTAAGATTATGAGCATATTGGAGAGGTAAATAGAACAGCAACTTGGAGGAAGAGAAATGAATTATGAGAAAATATTGAACATAATTTTCAATTGTAATAAATTATGAAATAAAAGATTATGAAAACCTATTCCAACTGTCTGTCTATTCTGCTGCCTTGGTCCCATTGGAGGACTCGACCTCCAGTGGCATTCGCTTCCATTTTGTAATTGTGGGAAATCCAGACACGCGAAAGGTTTGGCAGCTGACAATTGATGTGGGTGCCTGGTCGGAATTTGCCAACTGTCAGCTGGACAACTGGGTGACCGGGCCTCGATCCCGATCCGGATCGCAGCTGACCCACAGGCCGACGAAGGGTACGCTCCTGCCGCCAATATGTCTCGCTCACCTTTGCCGGCCAATAATTGTGCTATAATTGCCTGCGACGCGGGGCACACGCGTCCAGCTTAGCCTTTCGTGACCTGCAGACGGTGCTGGACGGCATTAGTTGGCCATCAGTTGGTGTGAACTATATATGCACTTTTCTTCTTCTTCGCCTTCGTTTCGCTGCTAATTCCAATTCCAATTCCAATTCCACTTCAATGGCACAACAGCTGTGCGGATTGCCACGCACACACACACGCACACACGCTTGACCAACAAATTCAATTAATATTAATTAGCCAAGGTGCTGAGCTGGTTGCTCGGGCTGCGGCGCTGTTGCTTCTCGCACACTCGAGCGCAAATGGAGTTTTAATCATTTTCCAAGTGTGAAAATTAGTTGCGTTTAAGTTGCCTATAATTAGTGGCTCGCCACACACACACACCCGCACACCCGCACACACACACACACACACACATTAGACAGTCGGAGGCCTGGTCGTTTGTGACACCAACACCCCCGCCTCGGAGGCCGGCTGTAATTACTTTTACGAGCTGTTTACAGCTGCTCCAAGCAGCCATTATGCGGTGGCTAACAAAATTTCCGCTGTCAATTTTATGCAAATTTCTTACGTATTTAACAAAGTTCCAAACTTTTTCCTTGTCGCGCGTTGTCCACCTACACAAAGCTCTTCATATTGTACACTTGTGGCAATTGCACTTCCTCCTACTCCTCCCTCTCCCTCTCCCTCTCCCACTCCTCCGCTGCTTTCCATCCCTGTCCAACGCTGTAATCTGGCGCTGCTTTTAGTTTGTTGTTGTTTCGAAACTTTAATTTATTTTCATTGCGCATTTTGATGCTCGTAATTCCCTCGTTATTGTTGCCTCCTGTCGCCTGCTGATGCCGCCTCCTGTTCCTGTGTTGTTGTTGCTTGTGTCACGCTTGGTGTTGGCATCATTACATTTCGCCATTGTGTTGTTGTCGCCGTTACTGTTGCTCTTGTTTTGCATATGAATATGATTTGAGAGCGAGTGTGAGCAGCGTAAACTGCGCTTACAGAAGCCCCAGCCCTGTCTGCCGCTTCCCTCATCGCAGTCGCAGTTGCAGGCAGAGTCTTCCGCCCCTGGCTGGACCTCTGCTCGTGGTGGTTGTTATTTTAATTTCATTATATTTTGTTTTTCACTCCGGCCAAGCTGCGTACACTCCACTCTTATAATTTCAAAACAGATTAATGTTGCGCATATGTGACACCATTTTATGCGACGGGTTTATCTCTTTTATGGCATCATCATCATCTCCTCATCCTCATCCTCGTCGTCTCGCATAGAGAGCGGACAGCGTGTGCTGCCTGGGCAGGGGATCAGTGGGGACTTAAGTAGGATCAGAGTTCGCCTTAAAGTATCCCAGATCAAAGCGTTCAGCTGGAGCTACAAATATTTAATTTCTGATAAGATAACTCTTTATTATATATTATTATTAGCCAGTCAAATAACTTTAGAGTCTTCTTGCTCAGCAACCAGAGCTTGGTCTTGAGGCGCAATTCATTCAGCAATTGCATTATGCCGCCCACAATAGAACTCTTTTGTGTCGGGGAGTGAAATTCATACCAAATCAGCTTGGCTAATTTGGTTAGCTCAGTTTCTGTCAGCGCTGCCAAAATCTTGCCTGGGCCGTGTCCATTGTCTTTTGTAATGTGATATGGAGCCCATTCATGGCAATGCTGTCAAGCTATCCATCCACTCATTGGGACTGCCTCCGGCTGTGGATGCGAGCTCCGTCCGAGGCTCATTAATGCACTTTACATAATCGCAAAATCATTCAGACAACGTCGACGACGATAACAATGAGAGGCTGCGCGACCATTCACTGACTACAATGGCAAGCTGAGGCGAAGTCGGAGTCAAAGTCGAATTGTATTTGAGTTTGGGAGTGGGTGCGCCAGTGCCAGTGGCTGTGGCAGTGGCAATGGCAGTGGGTGCAAGCAACAGAAATGAATTGAAATGTTTTCGGATAATTTAAATGACTTAAATTATGTAAATTGTCGCTCCAGACAAAGACTATGCAGCCCCATGCGAGGCGATGCGTGGTGCGATATTCGCGCTTGTCCCAGTCCCAATCTAAGTTCCAGTTCCTCATTGTCAACTCTGGTCTCTGTCGTCTCTTGCAATGCAGTGCCCCAGTGAGTGGGGAGGGGCAAGTGAGCGGCAATCGTCGTCGTCGTCGTCGTCGTCGTCGTCACCGTCGCCATCAGCCCGCACTAGATTCACTTACAAATTTAATTAAGTTCAATTGAAAGTAACACCATGGACGTTGTCGCTATCGTCAGCGTCAGCGTCTGGTATGGCGGCGGGAGGCAGCTCCATGTGGAATCGTTGACTTGGGCCATGTAGCCACAATCCAAAACTTTGTTTTGACAATTGATACAATGAAAAATTTAGAGCGATTAACGTGGCGTGACGTGGCCTGGCCTGGCCTGGCCTGGCATGGCCTGGCATAGCGTCCACTCGCTGCGTGGGCCAGCGGCTGTAATAGCCTCCACAGATGTCACGCGGCACTGGCGGTGTTGGGGCAGCTCTGACTTTTGCCTCGTTTCGCTTTACACTTTCAGTGGATCTGTGCACTTGCCCCATATATGCTGCGGCTGTGGCATTCCTGGCATAATTCGTATGTAAACGCAGCCTCTCTATATTCCCATCTATATGACAGCCAGTGCGTGTGTGTGTGTGTGTGTGTATCCGTATCTATAGCTGAGTCTGTGTATCTGTTGATGTCTAAATTTACATAATTGAATTTGTTTGCTTGATTGTCAAGCTGTCGATGCGCGTTGCCGTGCGGGAGGGCACTCACAAAAATGACAATTGCTAGTTCCGGTCGTTTGCAGTTTGAAGTGCCATTGACGCAGCCCATCGACTGGCAGCGGGCAGCGGGCAGCGGGCAGCGGGGAGTGGCCCTCATGGTTGCCGCCAGCAAAAATCAACGCAATTT
Source organism: Drosophila peninsularis (assembly GCA_035047485.1). Lineage (NCBI taxonomy): Eukaryota > Metazoa > Arthropoda > Insecta > Diptera > Drosophilidae > Drosophila > Drosophila peninsularis. Next base: position 3,819,572 of record JAWNPN010000027.1, read on the forward strand.
GTCAATAAAAATGTAACTCTAACAGATTGTGAAGTGTGCGAATGTGCTCAAAACAATCGGCGGGCATAAATTATAGTCAATATATTCGACTAACCCACTGGTGTGCCTGCGCGTGAGTGCGTGTGTGTGTGGGTGTGTGTGTGTGTGGAGCAACTGCGAAATGCGTGAGGCTTCTCTTCCGTGGCTGCGGGTAGCCACACTCCTGCGATGCGGCATGCCCTGACTGCTTGACTCTAATGGGTATAATGATTTCCAATGCAGATTAAACGATCCGATTATGTGTGCACTTCAGATTCTCAAGTGCTCTCTCTCTCTCTCTCTCTCCCTCTCTCTCTCTGTCTTCTGCGTGCATTCAAATTGGAGATAAATGAGTTACTATTAGGCAGAATGAAGAGCGGGCTCAGCAGATATTTATACCATGAAAAAGCTTAAATGAATTCCTCTGGAAATTATATACAAACTTCAAGTACTTTCAATTCGTAAGTTTCTGGCAGACTATATCTTATTAGAATTAATCATATATATACAGATATATATAAATCTTTATATATATTTATTCATTTATATTTATTTCCCTTTCTCAGCTGCTCAGGTCTCGCATTCGCAATCAATTTTAATGCATTCGACTGCAATCAAAAATGTTTGTTGTCTGCCAGTTGACTTTTGGCCAGCATTTGCATGCATAACTTACAAGACACTGGCCACGCCCCTGCAACGCCCCCAATGCCGTGCTGTCAGCCAGCAAAAATAGAAACGAGTAAATTCAATGGAGAACTAAAACATGACGCAAACGGACAGTTTTGTAAGAATCCACATTTATTTGGATATTGCAGATAAAGCCAACGCCGATGCGAGCATGCACCGACACACATGCACGCATGTGTGCATGTGTAGAGATGTGAATTTAAGGGTCTGTGGAGCGCTGTGCAGCACAACAAATCGTGCATCGATTGCACTTTGTGGCAAATACTTTGCGCATGTCAACAAATTTGTGTTTTGTGTGTTGCCAAAATTATAAAAGTCGCAATAATTTCTTAAATCTTTGCATATTTTTGCGAGACAGAGCGAGACAGCAACTGTGAGAGATGGAAAAGGCTGCATTGTTGTCAATAATGATCATGATGATGATGATAATGATGATAATGCTGCTGCTGCTGCTGCATTTTATTTTATGCTTCCTTCCGTTTTTAAGACGAACTTTGCTCAGAGCTTCAGCTCGCTCCGCGCGTCCGGCTCCATCTGCAGTCAGTTTTCGGTAGGGTTGTTTATATATCCGCACTTAATGCTTAATTCAGTTACATCTGCTCTGGTTCGCTTTGCTTTGCCAGCGTCGTTGACAATGTTGTTGCTGTGGCTGTGGCTGTGCTGTGGCTGCTGCTGCTTCCATTGACAATGACATCATCATTATTGCGTGCTCAGCTCCAGCTTCAGCCAGGATGGTCCTCTTCTGCTGCGTCTTCGCTCTTGGCTGTCACATCTTTGTTATATTTTTGCGCAAAATAAATGAAGTAAAGTAATATTATTGCACTTAGACCGCATTAAGTTGTACGTGGCAATCTGTGCTGGTGTCGGCGCACTATCTGCGCAGGGGACGGCTGGGCATGGCATGGGATTTACTTAGTTTTGAAATTTAAGTGCCCAGGATTTTCTACGAAATTAGCCAAAGAAATGCCAAAGCCAGCGACAGCCAAGACAACCCTGTGCTAATAAAACCATAATCAAGTATACGCACTTACAGCTCTGCCTCCACTCTCCTATTAGGGTTTCCCTGAAACGAGCTGCCCAGAAAGCAATCCTCTCCTCCCTCTCTCTCTCTCTCTCTCGTTCGCTCTCTCACTCTATCTGCTGGCATTTCGGCGCAGCTAACAATGGAAAATTGCTGTTGACATGATTTTGCACTCTGCATCGACTGCATTCGGCAATTAGATTTGTCTCTGTGCTCAGCCCGCCTCCCCTCCCTTCACGCCCCCTGCTCACTGCTCCTGGGCATCGGGCTCTGGCAACACATTTTGGTGGCTGGCATTGCAAAAGTGCAGCGCTGCAGTTTCCATTGCGTAATGTGCGGCTGTCAATTTGTTTGAATTATTCGACGACCTCCCACTCCCAGCCCTCGGACGTCAGTAAAACGGAAAGCGCTTTTAATAAACTCTCGAAACAACTCGGGGATCGCCTCTCCGGCTCACCGGCTCAACCACTCGCCGACTGGGCAACGTCTAGGTGTCATTTATGCAACAGTTTGTGTTTTATGGCACACGGCCGCAGCTTCAGGCCCGGACACTTGACCATTTTCGGTGGGCCGGTCACTTTTGCAGGCCATAAAACTAAAATATAATTATTACCAAGGTTTTCTTTATGTTTTGTTTTTGCTTTTTAATACCTGCGGTCTTTTAAATGCTCTCCGAGGGGGGCAGGGCAGAGCGAGAGAGGGAGAAGTAACTTTTTTCAAGTCTTAATAAAAATATGAAGTTCAGTCGTTAAACACCGCTGATCTGTTGGGTATACTATATCCAGGCATATGCTGGGGCAGCTTAGTGTTTCAGATTGACCAAAAATAATTCTAATTTTGTTCGCTCTTCAATATTAGGTATATCGAAATTGTGAAAGAAAAATAAACAATATTTTTAGAATATTTTGAAACAAAACTTTTATTTAATACTTTATTATTATTATTATTGTTTATATTATTTTAGACTTTTACTTATATAAAATAAAAACGATATAATTATAAAAAATCAGTTTAATAACTTCTTTTTACAAGATTTTGTGTGGAAACTAAAATTAAATTAATTTTTTCCTTCTATTAAAATGAGTTCAAAATAATTTTATATATATTTTATTTTACAAAATATATAAATTAATCTTAAAAACTTAACACTATTTATTTATCTATATATTTATATAACATAGATTTTGTATCTCTTAAATTGGGAACTAAAGTTAAATTACTTTTTTCCTTCTATTAAAATGTGTTCAAAAATTAATTTTATATAGTTTTTATTTTATTAAATATTCTGTTTAAATTTATCATAATAAAATAAAAGTGTATCTACACTATTATATATATTTTTCCAATGTATATTTATCTATATATTTATATAAACTATTTTAAAATGTCTGGATTTATTGAAAATATTAGTTTCATTTTTTTACTTATTGATTCATCATCCATAAAATATTTGCATTGACTATTTCTTTTTTTTTAATATTTTAACTATTTATTATTATTTTATAATAAATGGAAACTAATACTAAAGCGATTTTTTTCAACTGAAAAACAAGTTTACAAAAATAAAATTTCTATTTATTTAATATTTTTAAAATGTCTATTTTTTGTATTTTTATTTAGATTTAAAAACATTTATTTGCATAGGATTATCGAATCGTTTAGTTAATGCAAATAAATGATAGCTAACATATTTTTTAGGCTTAGCTTAACTGCAAATACAAATATTATATTCAAATAAATAATTAAATTTGACTTCTTTCTATTTTATTATTTATTATTAGATGCCTTTAATATTATTTAAATGCAATTTGTATACCCAATGTGAATGCTTTATGGAGTCGCTAGCCCATATTCCCAAATACTTTTATAGCTCTGCGATGGTTCGTGCATCTGGAGTTGTTTGCATAGAGAAATAGTGAAGAGCACAAACGTCACAGGGAGCTGCGGCTGATGTTGGTGCTGAAAAAGGCCACAAAAATCTCATAAAAAGTGCAAATTGAAAGAGCAGTAACAAAAGCGCCGCCGCGGCCATCAAGTGGATGGACATTCGAGGTGCAGCGGCCAAGGAAGTATCGAGTTGTCCAAGTTGTTCGCTGTGGCTTGGTCGGTGGGTGGACACCACTTTAATTAGCCTGCGTTCGCGTTCGCGTTTGCGTTTGGCATTGAAAACGCCGACCAGAGAGCAGATGGATAGATGATTTCACGGACTGCACGAACGGTTGGATGGATGGATGGATGGATGGTTGCTTGGCCGATAGATGAAGCGTATGAATGAATGACTGAAGAAGACTCGAGTGCTTTGGCTTTTTGGCGGGCGTTTGAAGTGCGCCAATGATGACTTTCCTCATCTTCCGCGCCTCGTGTTTAGCGAAATGTTGTCTGCAGTTGTTGTTGCTGCCGGTTGGTTTCTGGTTGCTGTTGTTGGCGCGTAATTAATTTCTACAACGATTTTTCATTCTGGGGCGCTGAATGAAACAAGCGAGCGAGCGAGGAACAAACCAAAAGAAATGTTTGCTCAATGAAAAGTGCCAAAAGTAATTAATTTCATGCGAATGCAACGATGCGCGCTGAGACCCCGCTCCTGCTCCATTTCTAGTTGGCTGCTAGCGGTGCTGCTGCGTGTTTTTGTCATTGCCGTGCCCCATGTGGCACAAAAATTACTCATGCCACAGCAGCAACAACAGCCACAAAGTACAACAGCAGCAGCAGCAGCTCCTCAGTCGATTTCCTTGCCATATTTTTTGTCGTTTGCACTGATAATTGCTTTAATTTTCTATTAATAAGCATCGGAGGATCGCGGAGGAAGCTGCTAACAATTAGCCGCTATGTTGCATGCGACTTATAACATGGCAGCCGCAGACTTACCGACCGACAGGCCGGCAGCCCGACAGACCGACAAACCGACAGACCGACAGTCCGCCAGATTTCAGTTGAAAATACGAAGCGACGACAGCGTCAGGTTCGTGCCGTTGCTGCTGCTGCTGCTGCTGACCCCCTGCTCTGTTGAACGATGGGGGCAACAAACATGGCGACAGTTGCCAGTTGTGGCAATTAATAATTTTGCTGCGCGCACATACGCGATTAATTATGGGGCCCAACAGGGCCGCGGGGGGTGTGGTCGTGGCGGGGCGGGCATTTTTCGGGCTGCAGCAACTGTCACGCGTTGCATTTTCATTGAGCCTGCGCTGGCCGAAAATAGACAATGAACTGGCCTGGGGATGCCTAGAGGATGTTTAGCGAGACGGGGACAGGGACGGGGAAGGGCACGGGGACGGGGACGGGGAAATTTCATTCATTTTCCAATTAATTGAAGCACGCGCGTTTACTTTCACTTCCACTTGCAGCTAAACGTAGCCAGCCTCGACTTTCATCGTTTCGCTCTCACTTTCCGGCACATGCGGGCGGCTGGGCGACTGGGCGACTGGGCGACTGGGCGTGCCGAGCTTAATGGCACTTGAAAATCAAATTGGTAAAAGCAATTAAATGACGCCCCAAGGACACATTACAACAGCGCCAGCGACAACAACAAAAGGCAGACACCCACACACACACACACACACACACACACACACACACAGACGCACACGTACACATATGCGCGTGATTGGCTATAAAAAAGAAATTCTAATTATAATTTAACGCAAATTCGCAGTCTGCGCTCTGGCTGCATGGCTGACTGGCTTATTTTCGCTTTAAAGGTCTGCCTGAACCTTGGACAATCCACCCCGAAAACTGAATGATCTCTGGGTCTAAGCCCCTGTTGCGCGGCGCTCGCTTTGTTGGCGAGTCCTAAAAACAGTTGCCGCACAATGCGCCTGTCAATTGCAGGCCAGCTCGCATCGCGCTGCAGATGACAGCTACTGCGGCTGCTTCTGCTCCTGCTCCTGCTCCTGGTACTGGTACTGGCACTGGTTCAGGCTGCCAAGTCATAGACTCATCCAAGCCGACAGCCATTCATTCACTCCCAAAGTTATTCATTTCGGAGTTCATCTTACTGCCAGCTCCATCTCGGCCCGCAAATTGGTTTCATAGCCCAGCCCATTGTCGTCTATCCCAGTTATTGGCGGCGCCTCCGCCGCATAAGTCTGCCAGACGCCATTTTGTCTTATTTATTAAAATTAAAATGCATATTTTCTGTTTCGCATCACAGAGGACAGGCATGTTGTCCTAATGCCACTTTGTAGCTGCCCTCCTCCCACAAAAAGTTATTTATTTTTTTCCTTTTTAATTTCCACATGTAATTCCATAAAGCTCCATTAAAATGTTGGTTACTTGCGTTGAGGTGGAATCTATTTGACAAATGCTGGGCATATTGGCTTCGCCATGTCCCCAGTTCATCTCAAAAGAGTATTCAAACGAAAGAGTGGAAAACATAGAAGACTCCACTTGAGCAGCTCAGAGTTTATTATGCGCTGGGCTCTGCTACACATCTACCCCGCCAAAGCATGTAGCAAATAACTTGCGATGCTGGTCGTAGTGTATTAAATTATAGCACATACCGAAGGTCATGAATTCTTATTTTCTTATTTTCTCATTTTACGTATTGCTTTTCCGAGCCGCACGAAAGGCAACTCCGGCAAATAAATGAAAATTGTCTAAAAGCACAAAAATAAACTAAACTCGCATATTCGCATTTTTGTCGAGAGGAACGTAGCAGCAGCAGCCCCGAAATAGTCCCCCCACCGGCCGCTGGTGTGACAGCAAACCCAAGCCCAACCCAGCCCAGCCCAACGCAACCCAACCCAACCCACCCAGCCGAAGCCAACTCAGCTTCAACACCACCGATGCCAGCAACAACAACAGCATGGGCAATGCCACTGAAAAAGCAACAAACAGCATGGAGAGCATACAGAAAAACGCAAAAAGTAGCGGAAAAAATAAGAGAAATTGTATAAATTGAAGTCCTTTCGGACCATATATCACTTTACTTGACAGAGCAATTCCCTTATCTTTGAGAAATCCTGTCGACTGGAAAGTGCGCAAGGACGCGGCGGGCAGGCAAACAGCCTGGGCATGGGCGATGGCAAGGACCTGAATGAGAAGAGCGACAAATGCGGGCCATGCCAGGCGGAGCCCTGCCAGGCGGTGCGGCTGTCCTGACGACGGCAAAGCTGCTAAGCTCAAGTTTAGCAAAACCCACAATGGGGAAAAGCAGCGCCAGCTGAACCTAAAGGTGGAGGCGTGGGCAAGGGCGTGGGCGTGGGAGTGGGCGTCGGCGTGGGCGTGCGTTAGCAGAAGGCGTGGCCTAGCTTAAGATGACAGCGCGCGGTTTATTTGAATTTCTTATTATAGTGGATGCTGCTGTTGCGAGGGCGGCTGTCGCTGTTCTCTTTTTTTTTTTTTTAATTTCCCAGCACATCCTGTGGGGCGAATCCTTTCAGCGCTGCATGCCCCGTGCCCCATACCCAACAGCAGACAAGGCGTATTCAATTAGAGCACCTTTTTATGCAAATGGCTTCGCTGTAAAAGTTCAATAATTGGCGATGTTCTACAAGTCAAATCAATGCGTCAGGTGAGCCCGCCCAAGTCGAGCCGCCCAGCTCCTTCGGCGAGGGCCTCGTCCTGCGGCCGGCCGCATAATTTCAAATGGAACCCAGCCCAGCCCTGACAACTTGGGGTTGCTGCGGAATTAGTTTTCTAACCTGCGGGCGCGTAGCTGATAATTAAAAATGCAATTTTTTATACGCTTCGCTCCCGCCCCCTCGCCCGACGGGGCCGATAGAGCTGCAGGAGAGAGCGACTCAGCTCAAGACAATGACGGCGGCATCTTTGCGTCTGACGCATAAACCAAAACGCAAAATGTTGCCCCAGGGAATGCGGCGAATCGTGGGCTGTGGGTAGCGCAACCCTTTGAAAGTGCCACACGGAACATAGGCATATAAATAGATGTGTATATATATGGATATAGATATGTACATTGCAGCCACCAATTGTGGCAGGCAAAACAATCTCATTTTGGGTGGAACTTCTGCATTATCCCCACAGTGCAACTGGCCGTATCTACCTTTGCCATGGGCCCGAAATCGTAATGGCAATTTGAGCTGATTTTCAATGTTCCAACTGGGATTTGGCTTCTAGTTGGGCTGCCAGCAGCCGCCAGCTCTTTATCAAGCCATTATGCGAGCCAGTCCCACTCAGCCGGCCTGATTAAGCCATCGATAAGTTGCTGAACCGTTAGGTGAGCAAGGCCTGAGTCATGTCTTGCCCTACATCCAACCCACTCCCGGATCTCCTGCATCGGCAGCGGCAGCGGCATCTGCATATGCCCTGCTCTGCTACCTGCCCAGGCGAGCTCACTCGCATTTTCTCACATTTGTCGAGCAAAGTTTTCATCCACAAGTCGACAGCGGCTTCATTTTAATGAGGCGTTAATTAATTGCCCGCTTGCGCGTTTTGACACTGCCCAACCAACCAGCTCAGCTCTTGGCCAGGCCAAGAGATTTATTGTCTGCGCTGTCTCTGCGAAAGTGTTTATTAAAATATTACATTTGACATAATTGGAATTTATGTGACACTGCCCCGCAAAAAGGCAGCCCGAAATAAATGCTCTGCGGCAAAGAAAGCAAAGCGAGCCATAGACCAAATATTATAGGCTCGATTTCGAGCTAGTTGTAGACCTCTTTTCAATGGGCTCAGACTATAACAATATTGTGAGGGAAAATATTGCGGAACTTGAGCTGGTAATCAGACTCAAGTTGAACTCTAGGTAAACAAAATAAAATTGTATTTAAATAACAGTGTCAAGAGATCTATGCAAAATAGACATTTAATCAAAACTAAATGTGTTTCAGTATTTTTTAAACATAAAACAAAATTATTACTATTAAATTTAAGCTGCAAAATAGCGGTTGAGTAAGCTAACCAGTCGTCTCTATGGGTCTTGGTTGGATAACTGATCGAAAACTGTCATCAAAGCTTATTGTAATAGATAGAATAGATAGAACAATAGATAGAACGGATAGATATGCTGCCAGCTAGAGGTAGGCATACTCCTGCCCGTTACAAATATTTCAACAAGACCAATATGCCCAGAATTCCAATTTTAAGTGGGCTCAAGACATTTCTAGCTCATCCTTGACATAAACTAAAACACTTCATATATATGATATATATATATGACATATATATGATATATATATGACATATATATGATATATATATGATATATATACGATATATATATGACACCACTGTCTATTCCCACTATTCCCACAGTGCGACTAATACGATTTATTCAAATTCATTTCTATAACTTATTAAAATGATTTCCGTGCCATGAGCTTGCTGGACTGTAAGTAATTTATTTGATTGCGTAAACAGGTAAGGTATACAGACGCTGAGCACTCTTTGTGGACTGGTTGCCCAATTAGAAATCATTTTAAGCGCCTTAAGCCAATTGACATGGACACCACACAACGGGCATGCAAACAACAAACAACAAACAACAAACAACAAACAAGAGGCGAAACAAGCGACAACGAGCAACCCCATGGCCATCTTAAGCGCCTGATCTCTTGTCTAAACGCACATAAAAGTCATCAAATTCACTGAAAACAACATTTGGCTTTGCGTTTACGTTTTGTTGTCATTGTCACCGGCACAGAGCAGAAGTGGGCAGGCGCAGGGAGGGGCGACGCGTTTGGGCTTTTAACTTTTTTGTTGCCAGCCTGCGACGCACACCCCGCAGTAATCAACAAGAGTGGCAATGGCGACGATGTGCACTGCGTCCTGGCGCGTCCCGGCGGCAGTGCCAGCGACGGTGCCTGCCCTCAGGGAAACGTCAAACAAATGACAGTTGATTAGACAAACATCTCGACGGCGGCAGCACAAAACGAGCATCAAATGGAAAATTGTGAAATTATGCAATACGCTTTCGCACTCACCTCGCCCTCGCCCTCGCCCTCGCCGCGCATCGCATCGTGTCGAGCGAGTCAAATGAAGTAGTTTTGGACCCGGGCGATCTTAGCTGGCTGATAAGATTAAACTCCGGCGTACGCACCATGCCAGCTCCGACACCCATTCCGCCTAACTGTGCTCCAAAAACCCACCCGCCTTGCCCTCGGCTAGACCGACCTACAGACAGACAGACAGACAGCAATACAGATACATGAAGGAGAGCACAATGCCGAAATAATTGAATGCGATGAGGCTCATAGCCATCGTTGGCGTCGTTTTTTGCCATCAAGCCGTTAGACAACAGGCGTAAAGAACAACAACAACAGCAGCAGCGCCCTCGGAAATGGGAATGGCAGAACGGCAGCAGCGGGCACAGAATGGGCCTCATAATAATTTGTGAAATAGGCAATATCAGTCAGGCCAAGTAGTTACAATTACTTAAGTGCCTACTCGGGAGCCAGGAGAGCCCGAAAACTGTTATGCTTGCTCCTAAAGGGGAGCTGAATCGAAGAATGCCAGCGAGCACAAGGAGTTTGAAGGATTCGACAAAATTGTCTAAGTGAGAAGAGTATAATTCTGTTAATGAATGAAAACAGACCTGGTTCTATATAGACCAATCAGATTGTGCATAGAATATCATTAAAGCTTGTATGAAGGAGTTAGGATTTAAGCTGTGGAAAGTATGTAGTCCACACAGCTCTGAGCTCTGACAGCGTATGTATGTCAAGCACAAACTGCAATTTATCATGGGCCAAGCACATTTAGCGTATGTTGGCAAACAAATTCAAATTCAGCTGAAAAAGGACAAGGTACGCAATTGCTGACCATATTCTAAAAAGAAAACAAAAAGAAATGCAGAAAGTCAGCTGGAAAACCACCCGGAGCCACACCGGAGCCCCAACCACGAGCTGAACCACAAATGAAAACAATGCGGAGCGCAGCAGTTTTCATTTCTCTACCTTTGAATGAAATGCAGGAAGAGAGCACAAAGGTAGAGCGCTGGCTGGAGGTGGCTGGAGGAGAGACCTCAGCTGCGTTGAGTGGAACGTCTGTTTCTAGAGCGTTTGTTGTTGTGGTTTCAGTAGTAGATGCGAGGGGACGACTCATCGTCGACTGCAACAAAAGCCAAGCGCAAAAAAATGTCTCCTTCTGTTGTGGTTGCTGGTGTCCTTGTTGTTGTTGCGTGGGCGATGCTTAACAAACAACAGAAGCTGCTGCTTCCCGTTTTGTTGATGAAATAAAATCCGCCTTTTGTGCATTTAATTTTTAGAATGGCAAACAAAGCGCAGGCAGCAACAAAGGGCGTACCAAATATAACGCAAGCGGCAGCAACAACGACAACAACATCACCCACAACAATGCTCGCTCACAATGGGCTGCAGGACACACTGCACACAGAAACCTGAAAGGTTGTCGTCGTTCTTCTCAACGACGTCGTCGTACTCCTGCCCGTGCTCATACCTCTGCTCATTCTCGGCCCTCATCCTCATCCTCGTGCCGGGCCTGCTAACAAAGAAGCACCAACTGCAGCCTTGCAATTTGATGCCCCTGCCTAAAAGGGTTGTGCAGCCATCGCTCTCACTCACTCTCCCCCTCTCTCTCTCTATCTCTCTCTCTCTCTCTCTTACTCACACACAGGCTCAGCCGTTTGTTAGGGCAACTTAATTATTGGCACGCGTTGCAATTTTTCTCATTGACTTTGCATGCTTGTTTCCATACTCTGTTCACAGCGTGAAACGAGTTTATGTGCTCTCAGATACAAGAGCTATTTGGCTGGCATTCCGAAAAGGCTTAAGGCAACTACAGATAGGTATACGGTGTTCTCTTAGGACTTGCTCTGTGACTGCGAGCAGAGTATTGCTTAGTCTGTTGCATTCGGCTGCAGCAGTCCAAGTTCCTTAATGTACCCCTATTTTTCTGTGAATTTGAGACGCGCCACGTGTCGTATGCGCAACCTTTGACCGCAGCGACGGCGCAATAACAACAATAATAATAACAAGAGCAGTAGCAGCGGCAGCCAGCGGGATGGCAACTATTAAATAATAAGAAAGCTCCCTTCATAACAGCAACAACAATAACAAACAACAAAAGCAGCAAACAACTCCCCGCGCGCTCGTTTCGGGGCCATGAAATTGCAGAGCTTGAAACGGCGCTAGAGAATCTCAAGACGCAACATTGTAAAAATTACATCAATGGATTTGGTCCTGGTCCTCTCTCTCTCTATCTCACAGTCTTTCTCTCTCTGTCTATCTGTTATCATGGCAGCTAGCTCGTGTATTCAATGTGAAAATAATTTCTTTATCCTTTTTATGTGCCCATTTGGCTTGTGCCGTAATGCCAAAGCCAAGCAGCAGCGGGCGACAGAGGGGGAGAGCGAGAGAGGCTTGGGGTGTGGAAGTCGACGGGTTGGCCCCGTTGTTGTAGTAGTAATAACATCCCCCAAATGGGTCATTTGCGTATCCTCAAACAGCGAATAAAAATCAGTGAATAAGAAAAACAGGAAGTGTCAGAGGACATCCGCATGTTTGTTGTTGCTCTCGCATTGTTCTCACTACATATCTATCCGCCTGTGTGTGTGTGTGTGTGTGTGTGTGTGCGTCGCCATGAGTGTGGCCCATAAAAGGACCACAGTTTTTGGGTCTCAATACTTTTGATTAAGAGTTCGACATCGGAGCGCGCTGCTAATTGCAAACGACGCTCGACCTCACGATTTATGTCGTGCCCGAACTGTTGCCTCCTTCCGGCTGGGTCCAGCTGCCTGCAAATGGACAACCTCTAAATGGGCATGTCCACTAATTATCAGAGGGCGTGTGTCTCGAGTGCAAAATGAGTGTTCCGCATGAGCCAAACTGCCGTAAATTGTACGAGCTTGGAGGAGAGAACATTGGCAGGCTATGATTTGGCACAGCTTAACGAAATAATCAAACTTATTCGATTTCAGATTTACTCAAATAACTGAAGTGCTTAGTAGGCGAATACTTGTGAATAAGTTGAGAAAAGTGTATTATATAGCCAAAGAGAATCTTCTTTAAAAAGACTCTGAATTGGTTGGCTGAAAATATTTATAAAGTTCTTAGCATAAACAGCATATTTGAAGTGTGACTATTGAATCTTGTGAGGAATATCAATCATGGTTGGTCAATAGAAAATATATTAATAAATAGAAAATTTTTTTTTTTTTTTTTCATAAAATTAAACTTTTATTATAATTTGAATGCTTTTCTTGAATTAGTACTAGTGCGTTGGCTGATAAGATGAAACATAAAACTGGAACTGTTTGCTCAAGTAGCAGCAATAACCATATTGAGATAAAAGTCAAATGAAGCGATCCGGCAAGTGGCATTTGTGTGTTCGCTTGAGTCTTTTGCGACTTATTCTGTGGCTAAGGCTAAAAAGCATGTTTGGGTTTTGGAAAGACTTGTTTATGATCTCTTTGAGCAAAGGTAAGTTAAAAGTTGTCTCTAGTTCACTCAGCATTGCGGACAGCTATTAGAGAGATATATATTTAGTATCTATAGTATCTATAGTATCTATAGTATCTATAGTATCTAGTATCTATAGTATCTATAGTATCTATAGTATCTATAGTATCTATAGTATCTATAGTATCTATAGTATCTATAGTATCTAGTATCTATAGTATCTATAGTATCTATAGTATCTATAGTATCTATAGTATCTATAGTATCTATAGTATCTAGTATCTATAGTATCTATAGTATCTATAGTATCTATAGTATCTATAGTATCTATAGTATCTAGAGTATCTATAGTATCTAAAGTATCTATAGTATCTATAGTATCTATAGTATCTATAATGTCTATACTATCTATAGTATCCATAGTATCTATAGTATCTAGAGTATCTATAGTATCTAGAGTATCTATAGTATCTAAAGTATCTATAGTATCTATAGTATCTATAGTATCTAGAGTATCTATAGTATCTAAAGTATCTATAGTATCTATAGTATCTATAGTATCTATAGTATCTATAGTATCTATAGTATCTATAGTATCTATAGTATCTATAGTATCTATAGTATCTATAGTATCTATAGTATCTATAGTATCTATAGTATCTATAGTATCTATAGTATCTATAGTATCTATAATGTCTATACTATCTATAGTATCCATAGTATCTATAGTATCTAGAGTATCTATAGTATCTAGAGTATCTATAGTATCTAAAGTATCTATAGTATCTATAGTATCTATAGTATCTAGAGTATCTATAGTATCTAAAGTATCTATAGTATCTATAGTATCTATAGTATCTATAGTATCTATAGTATCTATAGTATCTATAGTATCTATAGTATCTATAGTATCTATAGTATCTATAGTATCTATAGTATCTATAGTATCTATAGGCAGGCATAAAACTAATTTAATGTTAATTTAATAATAATTTACATCTTATATGTATGTTCCGCCACTCAACTGTAAAAAGTGCCTAATTTAAGACTCCATCAGCTCGATTGAGCAGCTCTACCTTAAGTATTTCATCCGAAATCAACTTATTGTCTGGCAATAGCTTACGCCTTTAGACTAGTCTACATCGATGTTCTCTAGATAGTTCGCATCGCTGGCCAATACATGCTAATCTTAAGACCTATTTATGCAGTTCAACTTTCTAAACGCTGCTCGTGTAATCTTCAACAAGCGAGCAGCGACGCGTCGTCGCACCGTCTGCCTGTAATCCTTTTTTCGCAATTAACAACACATACGCATGTCAACACAACAGCGGGCAACAGCCACAACAACAACAACAATAACAACCTAATGGCCACAAGGCAGAGATGCAGTCGCCGGCAACCGCCAAACCGAGGACCGACAACCGCCATAGCCATCGGAGCTCCGTGTCTGGCGAAGATTAATGTGCGAGTCGCGTTCTGTTGTGGCTGTGGCCGTCGCTGTTGCTGTTGCTCATGCCGTGGATGTGGTTGTGGCGCGTCTTGGCGACTTATGGAAATTCATCATTATCAGCGACTCTGGCCGCTAGCCGGCTGCAGAGTGCGTTTAATGAGTTCTCAAGCGATGTTCAATTCAACTCATTAGCTGCGTTTTCCTGCTAGCCAAAAAGTGCAAATCTCTCAGTCCTCCACATGGTTTCTTTTGCATATATTAGCTGCGAGTTGGGGGCTACAGTTGGCTGCGACTGGGGCTGGGGCTGGGGCTCGTGTGCGTATTTGTCATTGTCAACATTGGTGTAGAACATGGCGATGGCCATAGCGATGACTCCTTCTAGTTGCAGCTGCCCAGGCTTTCACGCAGGTGATTAACATAAACGCCAAGTGTCATGTTTTGCACTTTTGGTCGCCAAATGGCAAATGGCAAACGGCAAACGGCTCGACAACTAGCTCGGGGCTAAGCTGGCCACAACGCATCCATAGCCCTTACAAATTGTCTAAATACGTATGTATATGAATTGGATTGACCAACAGTCACCCCTCTGGTATGCCCGGGCCCAGCACGGTCCCTAATCCAAGTCTTGGCACGCGCTGAGTTCCATAACAAACGCCAAAAACTTTCGAGGCCATAAATCACGGCGTTTGCCAAACAAAACAAACCGAAAACCCGCCCGGATTCCTCGAACCGCAGCTAGGCAAACAAACAAGTCAGGGGCGGGCCAAGCCAACAGCGGACAGCGCCAGCACCTTGATAAATTCAAAAGCACGCACTTTTGATTTAGGCAAATCCCCACTAGGATATGAGAACACGGATACTTGCAAGTCTCACGAAAATATATATAAGTGTGTGTGTGTGTGTGTGTGAAGCCGGAGCTACTATATCATGCATTGGCAGGCAGCGCTCCAGCCGGAAAGAAAGAAAAATCTCCATAATATATGCCGGAACATATTCCGCACACAAATTGCACACAGCAAGCGCCCTGACCAGTCCAACGGAGCTGAGCTGAAGCTGGAGCTGGGCTGGAGCTGTCGTCCCGCCTTCCCTGTTGCTGTTGAGCAGTGCAATATTATAATTCAAATTTATGCAGCCAAAAAACCCTTTTCACACGCACTTTCTTATCGACACCATATGATTAGGAGCAGGACATCAGCAGCTCTGCTCAGCAGAAGAACTTCGTATTTTCTGCCCATTGCCCCCTGCTCGCAGCCATTAGTAGTGGCTGACGGGGGCGAGGAAGCGGAAATGAAGCCAAACGGAACAAGCAAAACAAATTTACAAAATGAAAATGCCACACACACACACACATGGGTATATAGATAGAGACGGAAGGGGTACGTAGATGGGGCGGTCGTATGACAAAAAAACACGGAGAAGACAGCCAAGCAGCATCCCCACGGTATTCGTTTGGCGATTTGCCTGTTACAGGGTTGCAGCGGCCGCTGCCCCTCCCCCTCCCGCCCATCGCTGCATCACCCTGGCTGTCCCAGCAAATAGCTTCGCTGTCGCCGTCGATGCTTGTTTTATTTATTGCTTTTTTAACCCTTTTTTGGTTGATTTGCTTTCGCTGTAGTTCCTTGTTTTCTGGCTTTCCTTTTGGACGCCACTCTCCCTCCCTCTCCCCTACCCTTTCCCTCTCTCCATCGACTGCCCGCTGATTTTGAACTAACAGCAATGATAGCACCACGCCCACCGCCACCGCCCACAGATGCCAGCGCTTGGCGATTGGCAAGTTTCACTTTTGCGTGCTGCAATTCAACGGCCGCTTAATGAACTCAACTCCATTCGAAATGCATCGATTTTCAGCTGTCCCCGAACTTTTTCACAACCTTCAGCTGCTGTGGCCCCCACTCTTTGCCAACGCTTGTTTTTAGCTTAATGAAACGAAAGCACAATGGCGCTTGCAGATACATTCCAATAATTGACTAATTTTAAGAAATTAAATTGTATACAAAAATGGTTCAGGTGTGGATATATAGGCTATATATCTATGGATATGATGTAGTAAGTCCACATCAAGGCCTCTAGCTGCTAACACCACATGCACACGTACTTCTAGAATGGAACCGAGCAGATAGGCTATGGGAAGGAACATTAGATTGATATGTGCATTGATACAACTTAAGACTATTTAGATTTATTTATTTATTTTATTTACATGACTACGGAAATAACTTCTAATGATGTTAGTATCACCTTGAACATAATTTAATACACAGATTAAATTTCTATTTCAGCAGAAATTAGATAGAATTATTTTTCTGCTTTACCATGGACACATCGGACTATTATTTATGATGCTCTTTAAAATGCTTTATTCATAGCTCTTATATATCTTTTAAAATATACAATATAATGTATAATATAATAAATTAAATAACTATTATTTTTATTAAGGATAACATAATTGACGCTGCTAATAAAATGTTAATCGAGTTCTGTTCAGTTTGTTACCAAAACTGACCTCGCTGCATAGGTTATGAATAGATGTACAAATGGATGCCTGACAATTTACCACTAAGTTCCAATCAGAAAATACGTAATCGTTAATCAAAAACCCGATCCGAGCTCCTCACGAGGATTGTCTGATAAGCTTAATTACTCGCAGATCTCGGCGATTTCGCTGGCTCTTAATTAAGTTGGCACGGTTGCCAAAGCTCGCAAATTTTCCATTAGTTATTATTTATTAAATGGCGAAGCTGTTAAAGTTGCCACCTTGCAGCGCCCCAACTGGAGGCAAAGCTAGTTTTATTTGGATATTTTTTAATGTCTCTCTGTTTTTGTTGCTTTGGCACTTTATTACGGATGATGTATGCCACTGCTGCTGTTGCAGATAATAATGATGCTGATGATGACGATGATGACCTCATTGCCACACACACATACCCAGACTGGCTGAAACTCAAGCTCCATACGAGATTATGTTGTCCATGCAAAAACCAACATGTGGCGCGCTGGCCAGCAACTCGCCTCCATCGCCATCAGCCTCATCTTGGCTAATAATTTCAGTTGTTGTTTGTTATTTTTTTAGCACTCGCTGCATAATGACAAAAGTTTCTGTTTCTGTTTGCTGCTGCTGCTGCTGCTGCTGGTGGCGCTCATCTGCTGTGCTCGGTGGTGGTCAGCGCTCAGCGCTGTCCACTGGCTGGCCAGGCGCGCACAACAGATGACAATCATTTAATTAGAAACTTTCCCATAGGCTCGAGCCAGCTCTCAGTGTTCGCTGTTTCACTTTTTGTTTTAATAACATTTTTTTTTATATTTTACTATTCACTTATACACACATACATATATTTTTGCGAGCTGCTAATTAACTTGTTTTAACAGGTGTGAAAAAGTTGTCACTGTGGCCGGGGCCGGTAATTACAGTTGGCCAACTTTTCATACGCTTTTCAGATGCTGCCCCATCGGCCTTTGTCTCATATTTGCATACAGCAAGAGGAGCAGCAGCAGCTGCTGCTGTGGTCTTTATGCATTCTGCAGTGACATTCATCAGACAAGGAGCCACTGCTGTTGGCTGGGCAGAAATTAAAAATTCCGATTGGAATTCCCCGATAAGTTGCCGCCGCAGAAACAATTAAATATCGCTGGCGTCGTCCACGACACGATTGGCATTTGTTATAGGCGCCTCGGTGCTCGCAAATGCGTAGCAATTGGCGCTACATTTGGCCACAAAATGCAGCGGGCGCTACGTGACCGATCGCTGTTCAAGATATGGGCGCAGGAAAGCGACAAGCTGCCAACTCAAGTCCCAACCCAAGCCCAAGCCCAGGCCAAGACGCCAGACGGCCCAAGACAAGACAACTACAATTGTCAGGGCGCCGTTCGAGCGGCGGATTTGCAGTTTGACTGATGATCGTGATTAGGCTCCGTTTGGACTTAGACGACCCGGCGCACTGTGCTCCGAATTCCATTTTGGGGCTCTCCATGAGAATGGAAGCTAGTGAGCCCAGATACGATTTATTTATATATTGCGACAATTAGAGACTTTGAGCAATGAAGTATAATAGGTTGAAGCTGGGCCTCAGTTTTGGTCGGGTCTGATCTCTGACATGGGCGCCCGGGCGCAGCCAGTTGCCCTCAGGCCCAGCCAAGCGATCGATCGTTCATTAAGCGAACGCTTTGTATAAATTATGCTAATGATGCTTCAATTGATTTGTAATAAAAATCCAAAGCGCTGCAGCAATAAGATAAATATGCTCAGAGCACGCACTTTGCGTCGCAAGGAGTCAGATCGGGTCTGGGACTGCAGCAGCGGCGACTCCTGCATGTTCTGTCTGCCGCATGTCGTCGTCGTCGCTGTTGTCGGTGTCTTGGCCGTGGCCGTAGACATAGCCAGAGGGGCAGCTGGTTGCTGTTGCTGCAGCTGAGTGCTTTGCCAAAGTTAGCAACAACAGCAACATCAACAACAACATTTACATAATTAGAAAGCTGGCACATATGCTGCCGCCCACACCAACAGCAGCAACAGCAACAGCCACAACAACATCTTTCTCATCTGCAACAGCATTGGGAACTGTTACTTCATTGCAACCACCACGGCCGCCAGACAAGTTCAAGTTGCCATTTTGAACCCTTTCAACCAATTTGAAACGGGCACCGCGCCGAACAGTTTCCCGTTGCCCAGCTGCTGCAATTAATGCCGCAGCCGTGCTCCATGTGCCCAGTGCTCTCACATGAGTGTGCAAATGTGTGTGTGTGTGTGTAGAATTGAGAAAACATGCCTAATTTCGTGTAATTGCTATTTGATTTATTACAATCTACAAAATTTGACTTTTGGCGCAGTCTGCGACGCCGACAAAGTCCCAGTCGCTGCTGCTGCTGCTGCTGCGGTTGCCGCTGCTTTTCGGATTTATATTGGGTCTGCGATTGGGATTGGCTAGCCCACCAGCCTGAATCTGAGTCTGAGTAGTTTTCGCACAGCTCTCTGTGTGTATTGCATGTATTTACAGTTAGACGTGCCGGGTGGCATTTGGTGGCATTGCCACCCACCAGATGCTGCTTGTTCTTGATGTTGCTGCTGTCGCTGTTGCTTGTCGATGTTGCTGTTGCTGCCAGTCGCACAAATTTTCTAATGAGTAATTTGCTAGTGAAACGGAGCTGCCTTGTTAATGATGTGCGTGCTGGAAGGTGGGAGAGCTAGCGGAAAAGCAACAGAGCAGAGCGGCAGCCGCAGCCGCAGCCCCAGCCGGAGCCGGAGCCGAACGACATTGGGATACGTGATAAGATTGCTGCATTGAGTAATGGCTTATTGCAAGACAGTTGCGAGCACCATAAGCTGGAGCAGCTGTCGGAGAGCAGTGCGCTGCGCGCATCTAATGATGTGGCTTTCGATTAAAGACGCGACACGCAGAGGCTCGCTCGAAATAGTTATCGAATCTTAAGAGCTCAACTGCTCAATAGCCTTTACCTGCTGCTGTCAACAAGCATTGGCGTGAGTTCTATATAATATATAATAAATAATATATAATATATAATATATAATATATAATATATAATATATAATATATAATATATAATATATAATATATAATATATAATATATAATATATAATATATAATATATAATATATAATATATAATATATAATATATAATATATAATATATAATATATAATATATAATATATAATATATAATGTATAATATATAATATATAATATATAATATATAATATATAATATATAATATTTAATATAGTATGTAATCCAGCTGCAATATGCGAGATGCCAGAGTGTCCATCGGATCAGCATATCAGGATGAGTTGCTCGGTCGCTTATGTGGCTCGAATATCACTTAGTTTGTAAACATATTCACAATTCAGGAAACAAACTTTTGAATACACAGTTTTTCGATATATTAATTACGAAACGAAATGAGTGTATTGGTTTTGTGTAATGTCCGTTTACCTATCCGTCCATTCGTCTGTCCATCAGTATGCCTATTATAGGCTTGATAGGTATTTGACACTTGAAATCCATACAATCGTTTGATAAAGTGTTAAGATTTTCCTGATACGCGCACTGAGGATGTGGGAAGTCGGCAAATGCTCTCTGGTCTCTCAGAAAACCGGAGTCATGAGCTAGAGAGTTAAAGTTTGGAATACTCACATTGGCAATCAAAAATATACAGTGAGTGTATCTACGTCCATCAAGGGCGTGGCGAATCAAGTAACGCTATACAGTCTTAGAGCTGGAAACTTAAAATTGCGTAGGTTTTATATAGCCCTCTGTCTGATAACCAAGTTTTTTCCCAAATTATTTATGTGAGTATGTAAGAAGCTCTTTTAATGACCTTCTCAATTGAGTTGATTGTTAGGTTTAGCATAATTTATCCAAACAAACAGATTATGAACCACGAAACAGCCATCTCTTTGAATAATAATGAAGTTAACTGCATTTGGTGGCATCTGGGGCCACACATTACGCTAAAGAATAACTATCTATATATATCTGAAACATATGTATGTTTGTATATATGTGAGCCAGCCTTAAACACGGACCTTAATGAAGCCTATTCGCGTGGAACACCACCCTGCGTTTTGCGCCCCGCATGTCCCTGGACGGCCTTGAAGCTGGCTTGCAGCTCATGTCAGAAGGCTTTTTGCGTTGACAATTTTCCTGTGTGATGTGCTCAAGATTGATGGGCCGCAATTATCGCCAGTTGAGTAATTTATATGAATACTAAAATGGGCGTGGCGCACAAGTGACGATGCGCAAACACACACAGCCAGCGAGCGTGTGTGTGTGTGTGTGTGTGTGAATTCAATTAAAATGAAGTGCAATGCAATATTTTATGCAGTAATTGGAATTAAAATTCAAAACTAAGTATATATCGATTGCAAAAGAGAGCTGCCGAGAGGGTACACAGAGCGGGAGCAGCATATACAGAAGCACACATCATTCACACACACACACACAGGCAAGGTAGGTGTGTGTGTGAGTGTGACTTCATATGGCAATAACACAAATTACACAACATATGGTGCCAATGATGTCGACGTTGCCCTTTTTGGTGGCAACAACAAAAGCCAAGCCCAAGCCCAAGTCGCTGCCGAAGCTGAAGCACTTGTGTGTGTGTGTGTCTGTGTGTGTATTCATGTGTCTGTATGGGGTTGTGCTTGCGAGTGTGGCACAATCCTTTTGCCTGTCAGTGATTTTAATGCCTTTATATTTCTCGAACACAAGTTACTTTGGGTTTCCTTTTATTTTTTACTTTCGACAAGCTTTTTACTTTTTTAATCTCAGGTGACGCCGCCTGGGTGTCGTAAATCACGCCACCCTTACCCGCCAGCCCCTCGCGACCTTATCGGGAAGGGGTTGCTACTGCCACAGTCTATACGTGTGTGTGCGTGAGTGTGAGTGTGTGCGATAATTGAGTTGTGAATGTGCTTTACAATACTCGTTTATTTTTCGGCGCGCTTCCGCCAAGCAATTGATATGCCGCTCAGGATGTTGCGAATTATCGCATTATGCATTTGCGATAAAGAACATAATAGCTGAGGGCAGGAGGCTGAAGGGCGAATATTTGCTAATTTTGAATATAACTCGCCTATATTTCAGCCCACCCGCTGGGCGCTGGGCCGCTGGGCCGCTGGTCTAGGGCCATTTCCATTAGTTAAATTTCACTTTGCCTCGGCCCCATAAAGAATTATAAAATGTCTTAATGGCCGCATAACAATTTCAACAATGGAACCCGCCCCAAGAAGCGACACTAATCGCCAAACAAAATGAAATTTATACAAAGTTTTCCCCTTTTGTCTCTGAGATGCCTGCTGACATAGGCCAGATAGCTTCAATGGCTTTGCCCGGTTTTTGTGGTGCTTTGCCAGCGGAAAGTGTTAAACATGTCAGGGAATTTGTTTATTGGGCTTTACTGGGCCACTCTCGCTGTCTCTCTGTGTGGGGGGATTGGGGAGGGGGGACTTGGAGAGGGGCATCTGTTTGGCAAGAAGCAGAAGGCTTTTAGCCTCAGCGAGCAATTTTTAATTACCAGCGCTGCAAGTTTAATTAAAATTTAACAGAAACTGAAGTCGCAGCCAGAGCTTAAGGCCAGGCCCAAGCCCGAGCCCGAGCCTAAGTCGAAACAGTTGCCGCCGCTGCCCGCCAGGTGGCGGCATATTCCTTACGCAATTTCGGAGCCGCTACGCTAATTTTTAATTAGCTGAAATTGCATAAATTGCTGTCAGTGCGCTCTGGCCTTCTGGCTGGCAGCCGCCATAGTGGCGGGGGAGGCGCCAACTAAAAATACAATTCAAAATGGCGGCCGACAAGCGCAATTACAATTACCGTTGCATACTTTCGCGCTGCGTACATAACCTCAAAAGTGGCGCTGGCAAATGTCATTAAATAAAACTTAATTGACAATTTGAAAAGCCCACAACGAATGGGGAGTGAGATCGAAGCGGGGCGGGCGTATGGAGAAGCTGAAACAGTCAATTAAGTTTGCTCGCAACAAACGACAAATAAAGAATGCAACAACAACAACAACAACAACAACGGCCTTTGACTTTTGCATTTATTTGTGAAAATGGCAACAAAAGTGCACAAATTAAAAACTGAATCGGCAATAATTTAGCACTTCTCGGCATTTATCGTACATATATATTGGGCTTCACTGCAGACTGCAGACCGGCCAAGGAGGGGGAGGAGCAGCTGGAGGCGGGGCCCACACAATTGGCATGCAAACAAAATGACGCTTTAACGCTAACTGACAGCTCAAGTTTAAAATGTCTGCTTATCAAATGGGGAATTATTTAAATATGCGCTGCTAATTAGGCAGCAAACAAATTCGTTTAATGAACGAAATGTGGACAGTTGCGCAGATAGACGTTGCCTATTTCAGGCAAGATATGGCCATTATAGCTGAAAGCAACTGAAACCCATTCGCAGGCCAGGGAGTGTCCGACTGGAGGATACAGCGTAACTGAGGAGGACTGAGACGAATATGAAAGATGAGGTCCTATGGTCGTATAGTGTTTCCTAGTCGGATACTCCCTGGCAAATAAATATATTATATACATAAGTTCTGTATGCATGATCATGGTCATAGGACCTCCATAGGACCTCCACTCCATAGGACCCTATAGTGTTTCCTAGTCGGATACTCCCTGGCAAATAAATATATTATATACATAAGTTCTGTATGCATGATCATGGTCATAGGACCTCCATAGGACCTCCTCTCTATAGGACCCTATAGTGTTTCCTAGTCGGATACTCCCTGGCAAATAAATATATTATATACATAAGTTCTGTATGAATGATAACTCACTTTAGAAGAGTACAGATCTGAGATCTGTTTATTATTATTTAAGAATAATAATAAAAGTAGATTCTTAATAGTTTTATATTCATTGAAGATTCCAAATAAGTTAGGGTATATGCTATGCATTCAGCTTCTGCGTGGATTGCCATGACCCTCGCTCCATGTTGGCCCTCTGATGTTTGCCATTTGGACGCGTCGTGCCAATTGGCGAGCTAAAAACGTTCATTTGATTGCAGGATATGCGCCAGAGTTTAATTATGCAAACAGCCAGCCGAAAGAGGAAAAAAGAACTGAAAAGCTGGAAAGTGGGGAAAATAGGAATAGGCTGGGCCAACGAAAAATGATATACAACTAATTTATTTTCAATTTTCGGAAATCATGAGCGCTATTAAAATTTAGTTGCATTTCACATGTCTAACGGACTCTGGCCCGGCTAACGGACTCCGCCGCTGTAATCGGGCGGCAGTAAATGTGGCATGAAATTTGCGCAGGACAACGCTGACGCGGACTGTGGCCAGTTGTTGGGCAAATTGCAGCAGGACTCCCGCAGCTCGCTCGCGGTATTCGCATGTGGTTGTTGGCACGGCCCGCTTGTGGCTGGGGCTTGTGGTGGCTTTTTATTTTTGCATTAACAGCAACAAACACGACAATGAAATGACAACTGAAATGTCCGATTATATTCCACACACAGCCCCGCACACCCACACACACCAACAGAGACAATGCACAAATAATAATGCAATATTATTTTATTCCAAAGAGCTGGCTGCATGACTGGGGGCTGGGGTCGTGTTTGCTATTCATTTTGCTGACCGGCGGCCATTGTCGGACGGATGTTAACTTCCACTTAAATGGCTTCGTTTCCGCTTGTCGTTTATTTGCCTTTTTAATATAATGTACATAATTTTTCAATTTTTATTTATGCATATGCATTTGTGTGTATGCATTTCATTTGCAGTGGCAGCGGCAGCCCCTCCGTCCGGGCCAAATAATAATAATAATGCATAATAAAGCGCTTTTTCTGGAAACTGAACCACAACTGAAGCTCGATGTCGACACAAATCAGACGTCAGCATTTTTCACAATTCGCCTTTTTCTGCTTAATTTTGCAATATTTGCCACAAAGCGCATCACGGCTCATCCACATTCCATGCGAACTGCCGCCCAGCCGCCCAGCCGCCCAGCCTCTCTCAGTCGCTCTTGGTCATTCAGTTGCTCTGTCCAATAGTCTTTAGCTCCGTCTGTCGGCGCGTCCGTCTATCTGTTCGTCTGCTCGCCTGTCATTTCATCTGCAGCTGTGTGCGTGAATATATGACTTTCATATGAATGCACATTCACACACACAGAGAGAGAGAGAGGGAGAGAGAGAGACAGAGACACAGGGGCATTCTGCATTGTTTATGAATTTCAGCCATGGCAGCCCCTTGTGACAGCAGCCATTGCCACAGCTGTGCACTCTTCAATTAAATATGAAAATTTGTCAATTATTTTGTGCAACATGCGACAATTGTTAAATTTTTAATTATTTCTGTAGGCATTTTTCAGCGAATTAAAAAGACATCCGCACAAACAACCTGATTTAACAGCAATTCTTTACGCTCAGAGTGCCAAGCTGTGTGTGAAACAACTTTGCGGCCAGCAACTGCGACATAAGTAGAGAGTTTACTGATTTTATCTTATACCATCAAGAATTCACTATCAAATAATGAAAATTATATATATACGTATGCGAATACGTAGAATTATCTGCTTATTATGTATATTTTCGAGAACTTACTCTCTTTACAAACTTTGAATGACAAGATAATTGCATAATAACGAAAGCTTTATAGTCTTAGCTTAACTTTCATATTCAATCAGATTTCTCAACTTTTTCTCGATTCACATACTATAAAAAAAAAAAGAAATAAAGCAGAAAATAATTTAAATTCTTGAAAAGTTACTGAAAATGAATAATAATAATTATTGAGAATAAATAGAAATAGTAGGGACTGACGCAATTTAAATAGATTTAATTTTAAAAATTCTTAACTCACTTTAAAAAATATATAAAATTAATTATATAAAAATAATTAATTATATATAAAATTAATTAAATTAAGTGCAGCTGTGTAGCATATGCACTAACATATGCACTTTAATGAAGTCCGATTGACATTTGAACTATCCTCTCTCAATCTTAAATTTAACTATTTGAATTCTAAACAAATATATGTTAATATGATCTGTTCAAACATGACAGCTTCAAGTAGACTGCGAAAGATCAGTGCGGAGTTCAACTTTAAAGCCTTGGATTATAGGGTATAGTATGAACTTGTGCACTATATTGCAGTCAAACCATGACTACATATTCAAGTTACTATGTAAGAATATAAGAATAAGATAAGGCGCCGCTCTTCGAAACTACAATCAGTTCAGCAATGATCGCTGACTATTCTATTCGTGCGAATCGCTCTGAGCGCCACCCACGATTGCTGTGGTAGGGTACTAAGAGAAAGAGAGTAGTTCAGTATAAAAAGTTGTTATTCATATATCTGAGTTCAGCATAAAGTGTAGTACCCACAACATAATCTCTTAAGTGCATTATAAATTTATAAAAGCAGCTATGTTAGTGGACTCTCCACGAATGCGCTCTCAATATGTAAAATAAAGAATACTAATGTAGATCTGTTTTATCGTAACTGACCCGTGTTGTTTACTACATTTATCTCTTTTTGTAATTAAAAAAAAAATTAATTTTCCATGCACTTGAGTATTTTTTGTTTCCTTAAGAACACTTATTAAACATTTAGTACACTCTGATGGCATTATTTATTTATTATTCATGTAATTTGAGTCGTATAGCTCGTAAGACATGGGTCTAAGATAACATCAACCTGCTCCACATGCTCAATGCACACATACTACTTAGACCTGAGCAGAGTTCATTGCTTTATTCGTCATGGCGAACTGCAATATGCACTTTCGCAACTCCATATGCGCCATGCACTTTTGTTTCTATTCCAGTGTTTAGCCGCCCACTCCGTTCGTGGCGCCATTAACCATCGTCAGCGCCATGGAAGCTCGAAACATGCACCCCAACCTCACTCATATACACACACACACATGGAGTGAGCTGGAGAAACTGTTGTTGCGGTGCAACTTGTGGCCGTAATAATTCTGCAGTCATATCTGCATGTGGCGACATTGAGGCCGCGACGTGCCTAAAAAGAAATTGCGGTTGCTTTTGCACACTGACTGTCGCCTGACATGCTGTTGTTGTTGTGGTTGCTGATGCCTGTGTGCGTGTGTGTGTGTGTGGCATTTAACACTATCAGAAGTCAAAAGTGCGTAGTGTGTGCCATATGCACTTAGGAGCGCTCGCTCCATGGCGAACTTAACTCAAAAATGTTTGCATGTTGCGTGCCAAGCAAACATTTTGCGCCATCTCCAGTCCGTCGAGGAGGAGGGGCGAGAAGCTGGGGGTGGGGCAGGCGAGTGCAAGCGACGCATTTGCATGCCAGATTGGGCACGCGCATGTCCAAGTTAGCGCGTCGGTGTCGTTGGCCATTTGCCCTCTTGCAGCTGGGCTGCGAGCTGCTGAGCAGCTGCCCTCTGTGATTGGCTGCTTGAGCTGCCCTTTTAGCCATTTTCCTGCGCCAGTTGATAAGCCAAATGCATGCAAAGTTTTCCCAAAGGGCAAGCGGCCGCTGGCGAAGACGACAACATGGCCAGCACATGGAGCCATGCATTCCGACTGCGAGTGCGATTCCTGTTTGCTGTTGCCTTTTCTGTGACATTCAATCACAAAATGGCGTTTTCTTGTCAACGTCTGCCACAGCAGCTACCCGGAGCATGTCACGCCCACGAAGCTCTCGCCCCATGTCCACGACGACGACGACGACGACGACACAACAAACAGCAAAGCGCCCAAACAATAACTCAAATGAACAAACAAACATGAAAACAGAGCGACAGAGCAGCTCGCAGCTCGCACAGCGAACAGGTAATACACTAGCAGAAAGTCAAGCAAAGGACTTAAATATAAATAAATATAAATAAAAATAAATATATATAAATATTATTAATTCAATTAATAATAATAATATATTTAATTAATTCAATTAATTATTATTAAATTTAGTTTAAGGGTATGTGAATACTACTAATCACATGCCCTGTGGAGCTGAGGAGGCATTGCGGCTGCCCCCTGCCCCCTGCCCAGGTCAGCATTCAAATGTACGCGACGCTCGCTGCAGCTCGTAAAAATGCGCAAAGTCCAAGAAATGTCAAATAATTTTAGAAACGATATAAACCCATTTCATGTTTACGACAAACGCTGGGGCGATGGCAATGGCAACAGTGCATGGCAGCATTTGCATGTGCCACACCAACCCAGAACCCGACCCCGACCCCAACACCCAGCCCGAACTCGGCTCCTACATCGACTCAGACTCTGGCTCTGGCTCTGGCCATGGCTCTGCCTCTGGCTACGACTGTGCCACCCGCACTTGGCCGCAGTCGCCTCGCTCTGCCGCATGTGCGCATGTGGAGGCGTTGCTGGCTTCACTTTGGGCCGTGCCCGACTGGTGCCGCTGCAGTTGCTGGTGGCTCTGCTGTTTTCTAATGTCCTGTCATGTACTTTATGAGATGTCGAGCGCCAGCGCATTGCCAAAGATGGCTGGCTCTGTTTTGGCCAGCGCCAGCGCCAGCAGCGGCGGTGGCGGCCGTGCGCGTTATCGTGTCAAAATGAAGGGACAAACGACTACGACAACGACAACGACAACGAGAATGAGAACGACAACGACAAGAATGAAACGAAGCGAGTGCCACCAGAGAACAGGGAATTACAGAGCGGGGATAGAGCCTCTTTTGGCTTGGTCAACTGTCGCTGGTTTGTTTGTGCCCCTGCCCCAGCACCAGCCCCAGCCCCAATGCCAGGCACAGTCCCAGGCCCAGTCCGCCTTTGTCCCCTTTGATTGTTGGTTTTTGGCGTCGGCTCGTTTCTCATAGGCTCTAGCATTTGCATTTGGCTGACATAGGCACAAGTGCAGCCTTTGGCTAGGCCGGGCCCGGCTCACAGCTGGCCGGGCACAGTCGCATTAGCTTAATTTGTGTGGGAGGCGTCATTAGAGCCGGCAGACGAGTGCTTTGTAATCAAAAGCATTCCAAAAATGGGAGACAGTGCGGAAGATGGATGGGAAAAGAGAGAGAAGCAAAAGAGAAAGAGAAAGAGAGAGTGTGTATACAGCTCAGCAATCAGCAATCGTGAAAGATGTGCTCAGAGCCAAGCACATATGCCACGTCAATGTCCGATATGCATGAATGTTAAGCTATGGCCGGAAATGGCATGAAAACTGCACAAAACTCGGTTTCCATGGGTTAAATAGAAGAAGTAGAAGAATAAGTAGAAGTGTTCTACGAAAACTTTCCACATCAATTTCAAGTAGCCCCAGATTTGTAAAATGGAATGGGAATTCATGGCATAATGGTTTGTGGAAATATAATATAATAATATAAAATATACACAAGCAGACCCCATGGGAGAACTTCCATGTTGCCATGCCCCTCGGTTATACACCTATGTAGCAGATAGAGTTCCTAATTTATTTCTATTGATAATTCATTTCATTTCCGATAGCTTAAATTCCACATAAGATGAAAATATTCAATTTACTATGGTGATTTTTGAACTGATTACTGATTAATGAACATATTTCTCTATATATAGGATTATTGCCCATAAAATTGGCAAAAACCTATTTCAAATACTACAGAATGGGGCGAATGTCCGCATATTTCAATGCATCAGGGTATCTACTAGTCGAGTAGTCTCGAAAAGAACTCTCCTTAAAGGTTCTTCTTCAAATTAAAGATATTTATTATACCTTTCATAGCTTTGTATAGAACAAATGACTTATCCGCAAGAATTATCCCACAGAATTCCGATAGAAAGCTTCCCACCTATAAGTTCCAGTAAAAGTGGAAGATTTCCAAGTGTGGGCACAGCGTATCCAGCATGCAGACACTCTCTGATTGCTACGACACTCATTAAATACCATCTTTTACGGAGCTTGCTCTCCGTACATCACCCAATGTCTTTTAATATTTAGGTCTACATTTGATATTTAACAGGTTCGGCAGTAAATAACAATTTGATTATCTCTCCGAATTTATAATCCTGTGTGAATGTGTAATACCCTAAATCTGCCAACGAGCGCTGCTCTGCGCTTGCAAATTTCGAATTTCAAATTTCAATTTCTCTATCAGACAGGCCATCGAGTTGGCTCAAGCCACTGCCAACGGTTCGTGTGTGTAAAATCTAAGTCCCCACACTTTCAGCTATTCGCATACAGTTTTTATATTACGCCGACTGATTTATGCATAAGATAAAGCAAACTTTGTAGACACTCAAAGGCGGAGCAGCGACAGCAATTTCCATGAGGGAAAAAATGTATATTAGAGCTCACAAAATATGCATAATATTTGATAATGCTTTCAGCGACATACAAAACAAGTCCTTGTTGTTGCTGTTGCTTGCGCCAGGACTTTCAGCACGTCTACGCACCAGGACAGAGGCAAATTTACTCTCGGCCCGCGGCACGAGGCAGCCGAAGATCTTATCCGGGGCGCCATATGAGCATAAATTTCTGGGCGTCGTCATCGCCGTCGCAAAAGGTCACGAGCAATATGTGGCTGGCCCAGAAGCCCTCTCCCTATCGACGGGAGTGCAAATAAACGTGCCTAACTCATGCAGCCGGCTTGCCTGTAAGCTCAACATTCTCGATGCGACCAGAAGCAGAATCATTGAAACAGCCGACTGTCAATTGGCTCTGGCCAGTGGGCGTGGCGCGTGGCTCTCACTCTAGCTGCAGCTGTGGCTGTCGCTGTCGCTGCGAGCAATTACAAGACGATACTACAATTATTTCTAAGCATCGGCCGGGCAGGCTGGCGATAACTGGAAGCTGGAAAGTTTTGCTTGCCGGAGCAATTAATACCAAAAATTACACACTTCCACTTGGAGATGGACGCGAGCCGCAGGCGAAGATTTGAAGTGCCTGCTGGTTAGTTGCTTGTTTAATCGCTGATTTCCT
Organism: Drosophila peninsularis; assembly: GCA_035047485.1. Taxonomy (NCBI): domain Eukaryota; kingdom Metazoa; phylum Arthropoda; class Insecta; order Diptera; family Drosophilidae; genus Drosophila; species Drosophila peninsularis. The sequence continues at coordinate 3,850,447 of JAWNPN010000027.1, forward strand.
GCCGGACCCGGCACCCGACGCCCCACAACCGGCAGGGCCAGACAGACGTTAGCCAGCACCACAGAAAGGCAGCAGCAGAAACAGAAGCAGGACCAAGTTCTGGACGCCCGTTTCCGTTTGCACTTGAGTGATTTTGCTGGGCCTGTGGGTTGTCTTTCTTTGTTTCTGCGCAGTCGAACAAGCTCATAAATAAATTTACCAAACAAATAAATTCCAAAGCCATGAATCGTTTCATAATCAAGCGCGTTGTCTTTATCGCCGCTAAGTATCTGCCAGATAGCCAAGAAACTTTCTGGATCCCAGTGTCTGTGTGTGTGTGTGTGTGTGTGAGCCCCATTTGGATTGATGCCCTTTTGGCCGCCTTTTGTCCTCGCCACTGCCAGCGCCGTGCGTACTGGCGCACGTTCTCCCCGAACCACTGAAGCGTCAAGGTGTACCAATTTGCAGCGCATGCTTCACTGCGCCTAATAAGTTCGCCAACCGCAATGCCAACAAAGGGCCACCATTGAGTTCTTTTTTTGGCCAGCTCCAAAAGTTGTCAGGCCAAATGAATAAATTTTAGTTGGCATTGCTGCCCGTGAGCTGCGATGGAGGGGGGAGGGGTCGATGCTTTTGATTTCCAACTTGTCGCCTGATTGTCACACGTAAACAAAGCCTCAAATTCGGCGATCCGCCCGACCGTCGGCGGGGCTCGCTGGGAAGCCGGTCAATCCACCCCGAACTGAGCTCAGCCCTCTGCTGCTCGTGCGCAGCAGCGTGCGAATGATTAATGGACGCTTAGACAAATGGAAATTGTATGAATTACATTAAAGTGTAGTTAGTTCGAGTTCGAGTCTCATAGAAGGGGCGAAGCATCCAGCAAGCAAAATCTTAAAGTGTTCAAACTTTCTCAATTTCCAATGACACCCAAGTTTCTGCGGCGCTTGCATGGAAAAAGTTACGATATCATCAGGAGGAAACATTGTTTGAGATGTCCAGCCAAGTGGGATCGATGAATCAGCCCTTAGACAGAAACTTTTGAAATCCAAAACAAATATGTTGTATGAATTAACATGATAGATGCAAGATATTATATATAAAATAATAAAATAAAAAAATAAATATATAAATATATATTCTGACTGAATGTAGATCTATAATCCAAGTGAATGCAGTGAATGAATGTTGACTTTAATCACTTTAGAAGTATTCAGATACTAAGTATACAATTTTCTGATGAAGAACACAGTCTTTTGGTTTTATTAAAATATATATATTTAATTATATATATATATTTTTGTATATATATTTTTTTTATATAAATATATTTTGTAATCTATTTAGCATATAGATATTTCAGAAACTCTTTAGCCATCTTTGGGAATGGGTAATAGACTGGTAAGCAGCCGCGCCAAGGTTCTGGAGGCTAACAGCCGGGAATAGGAGAATAGTACGAATCTCACACTTGCCTTGGCACTGTCTTTCCTTGGGAAGTTTGTGAAAATGTTATTCCCTTCTTTTGAGTTTTCAAATTTGGACAAGTAAAATTGCAGTCAAACGTACGAGGAAGATGGAACCCAGGCGAAAATTTATGATTTATGAGCGAAACAATTACGCCGAGACCGCAAAGATGTTGCAGCCATTAGACTGGGGCGCAGAGCAGAGCTCAACTGCAACGAAAATTAAAGTCGTGGCTGGCAGCCCCTTTAGCTTTAATTTCCGATTAAACTGAGGAAAAAGCTAAGTGGGGGCTACAGCAACAACTTAAGCACAAAAAAGAGCAGAACAAACTGTAACAACATAAGAAATTGGCAGCAAACAAGCCAAATGCAACTGGACGGACGGAGGGCCTGACGGAGGGACGGACAGACAGTTTCTGCACACCAAACGGCCATTGCAATGCTGTATCATATAATAATAACAACAAACAAAACAAAGCAACAAGAACGGGGCAAAACAAAATTATTACAAAAGGCAAGGCAGGCAGCAGGCAGGCAGGCAGGCAAACTGGCTCCGTGCCTGGACAGAACTGGGCTGCCTAAGCCAACAACAACAACTAGCCGCCACTCGCACTCGCATCATTTTGGAAAATCTACCTTGAAGGTAATTATAGTAATTACTTCACGAATCGCAAGTAGTGAGCGCTGCTGCTGCTGCCGTTGCTGTTGCCGTTGCCGTTGCTGTTGCTGTTGCTGGTGGTGGTTGCTGCTGCTGTCGCTGACGACGTGCGACCGCCTAAAAACATCAACAGTTGCCGGGACCAGACACCGCGAATTGCAAGCCGTTGAGGGTCCGCAGCCAACGAAAGCTCCAGCTGACCAACATGGCGCAGCATTTTGGGCTGGCTAACTCATTGATACCCATGGCTGCGGGCTGGCCTCAGACTCAGACTCAGACGCAAACTCAAAGTCAGACAGTCATGGCTGCTGCTGCTGCTGCTGTTGTTGTTGTTGCTGTTGCAGCTCGCTTATCTGCAGGCACCGCAGGCACTGCTGCGGCTGAACCTCGATCTTTAGTCTCAGCCAGAGAGTAAGCCTGATCCAAACTCGAAGTCGGTTGCCGCTTTTGGTTTTGTTGTTCCTCTTGCTGTGCGCATTCTGTTTCTGTCGCAATCGGATTGGATTTAGTTTAGCCCTTGATTAGTTTTCGCTGCGCTGAGGATACCGCCAAGTTGCTCTTATTATTATATAAAAGTTGTTCCTTATTGGCTGCCTTCTGGTTGTTGTTGTTGTTGCTGTTGTTGCTGTGCTGTGCTGCCTCTCGGCAAGGGATTGCAGCCAGAGCAAGACTAATTTTCTTGCACACGAAGCAATTTGAATTCGCAGCGCAGGCGCAGAGATCTCTCAAGGAATGTGTTGTTGCTGTTGGCGGGCGCTTGTTGTCGATTTGTTGCTGCTGTTGCTGTTGCTGTTGTTGCTGTTGTTGCTGCTGCTGCAACAAAATTGCTCTGAACTTTGCTGCACTTTGGAAATTTGCAGTTTCAGATCACGATGTAATTTGGGAAATTGCCATGTTGCACACTCGTCGTAGCTGGAATGTTGCGCATATTGGAGTTGCTGTTGTTGTTGCTGTTGCTGTTGCTATTGTTACAATGCACCTAATTTGTCACCGCCTGCAACAGGCCACAAAGTTTTCCTTTGTCTCAACTTAAGCCCCATTTCAAGCCAGTTGCAAAGGAATTATGACTTCCCGCTGGCTCGGCAATTGCCATAATTAAAACTTGTGCTTCAATCCAGGCCTTCGTCAACTCTCATTGATAAATTCTAATTGTTAAATTTAATAGCCGTATCGATTGCTCCTTTGCTCCTTGGCCAGTGAGAGTCTCAACAGCAGCGGCAGCTCCAATGCGTTCCCATTCGAATTTATTGGTACAAATGGCATTCTTAATGATGCTTGGGTTACCTGTGCACCATTTTGGCCCGCTCGAACCGTGGCTCGGCGCCCGTTTGCCGTTCCTTTGTCGGCATCGGCGGTGCCCACTTGAAAGTTGTCGCAGTAGCCGCAGCGAACGTTGCTGACAGCAGTTTTCCCAATGCATTATAACCGATTTTTATTGCTCTCCATATATTTCATCTTATTGAGTCGTTGGCCGACTCCGTGCCGCCGCTTCCTACGGAGAGCGCTGCCAACAACAAGTGCACAGCTAACTCATTTTAAGTAGCCAACCAGGAAATGCTTTGTCACCCAATAAGACTTTGGCCAAGGCAATTAAAGCGATTTCAAACCCTTCTTAGCGAAGACCTTTGATTGCAATAGAATCGATCATCAAAAGGTAAACGCAGCAATATAGATTTGTCTTGACTTAAAGAATATATAATGCAATAGATATTAAATAAATTGTAGAGGTCATGATTGCTATGGATTTATTTTTATTTTTATTTTTTTATATCAATTAAATATTTATTGTGGTAAACATTAATGTTACTGATTTAATTTAAACTGATAAAAAATTAAAAACTAAACTTAAGCTAGTTAAATTAACAAAAATTAGTGTTAATTATAATTATTATATTATATTATTATTATATATATTTTTAATATTATTTTAATTTATAATTATTATTATTAAATTATAAGTCAACACTCGCTCCGGCAAAAGTTATAGATACAATTTACATTAACTTCAATTTTATTTATTGTAAAAAGAAAATATTTGTGTATACCTTGTTGTTTGTCAGTATATCAAAATATTCTCTGAATTATAAGTAATTATATATGAAATATATATAATTATTATCTTGTAATGCTTACAAATCTTGGATTAAGCAATTAAAATTCATATTTGCTATATATCAATCTATTACATTTAATAAATTCAATCAAAATGATACCCTTACACTTAAAGAGCTCCCCACTCACTTAAAATCCATTCGAATTCCGCAACTCTGAGATCATTCAGAAGAACCTGACTTGAGATGAGCCCACAATAGGAGCTGGCCACTCCCAGACTGGGAAATGATGGCGCAAGTTTCTGGCTAGCAGAATTATCCGGCTAATCAACGGAAGGCCAAAGAACAACTATAGGAAAATATATAATAAACACAATATGTACAGGTACGAGTGGCTGCCCTGCCCTGCCCTGCGCTGCAATGCCCTGCGCGATCATGTGATAGCCATCAACAGCATTCGAGCATAACAAAAATGAAGAAGTGCGTAGGCCGCAGCTGCAGATGAGTCGAGGATGATGCCAAGGCGGCGGCAGGATGAGCCAGCCAGCCAAAGAGCCAAGGCAATGGCAGAGACATTTGCGGTCTTGAACGTAGTCGTGGCCGTTGTTGTCTCTAATTTCGCTGGACCAAATAAATGTCGTTACAAATCACGATGGAATTCAAGCCGAGCCGTGTCGAACTAGACGTCGCCGGCAAAGCACAGCCCAGGGAGCGATAAATGGCAGACAGGCGCACTGGCAACCAGTTGGCTGGGCTGACTGGGCTCAGTCGGCTGGCTGGCTGGCTGGCTGGCTGGCTGGCTCATTATTTAATGGACTGATCGATCATAAAAAATGAGCTACATGTGAGTGTAGCATGTAAGTACAAGTTGTAGTCGTACCTGGACACAGATTCAGTTGTTGCAGCCCCGGTCGTCGTAGGAGCGGCCACGTTTGAAACTCAAATAAAGCTTGTCACGTCTCGGGGTCTCATGAGTTGTACAAATGTTTTGGGCCACAATTGGAGCACTTCTGTTTGACAGTGCGTATGATTTATGAGTGCCTGCTGCTTGCTGCTTCCAGTGTCCAGACGGAGACAGGGACAGAGAGAGAGAGAGCGAGAGGGACTCTCATGCGCACTTCCGGCGGAATTTCAGACTTGACTTTTTGCTGCTCAGCGGCTTTTAAATGCAACAGCTTGTGCACTGTGGAATTGTACAAAGTGCGCCCGCCTCACCAGCTGTGGTGCTGTGGTGCTGCGCCCAGGTAGTGGGAGGAGGCAGCTTGAGCAGCCTCCTTGGCAAGTTTATTAGAGTGTCCCGCAGGACTTGCCTGCCACTTGCCCTCTTTACATCCGCCGGCAGCAGCAACAGCAGCAACAAAGCGACTAAACGAAGTCGAGCAAAAGGCAACAAACAAAATTCAGTGAAGCAATTTCTATGAAATTTATTTCACATGAAGATTTATCGCGATTTCAGACAGCACTGGCGACACCTGCCAACGCCTACAAATGTAATTTATGGCTGTCCCGCATTATGCACACCAGCACACACACACACACACACACACACACTCACACAGCTAAATATACTAACACAAACAGGCACAGCATGTGGCAACTCCTGTTCTCTCTCCGCTCATTTAACACCAAAATGCTCATAAGCGCGCTTGGACCCAGCTCCCCCGCCTCCACGCAGCCCCCGCGACATCCGACACCCGACCAACCGACCGACCGACCGACCGACCGCCCACGGGCCACTGCATAAAATATATTGTCGTATCTGTCGCAAAATTTGACTTTTAGTCATTCACTCTGCACGAGGCAAATGCATTTGCAACACTTCTCCATGCCTCCCACGCGCTGCACTCCTTCACTCACTCAGCGTCAGGCGAGGAGCAGCAAAGGGCGCGCTATGCAATGGGAACTCTCACGTGAATATACCAAAATATGTGCATATCTTTCGTTAACCTGATGAAAAGCATGCCAGCACAGATATATTTCATTTAAATTAATTTAATTTAATATTTAAAATTACTTAAAATAATAATTGAAGTATATATTTCATATCTTAAGATATGATATGACATATATATATGACATATGACATATGACATATAATGATTGCCATCTCTCAACTACAAATCGATTTGTTACACATGCAAATAGATGTGAGTTGAGGCAAAATGATTTTGGCGCTCAACTGCTTTGCTGGCTGTGCATAAATTCCTAAGTAGCTTTATCGTCAGAAGTCGGTTTTAGGCAGCCCGCAAACCGATGTTAACTCGGCAGTCCTTTGATATGTTGAACATCATGCCACTTGGCGCAATTCCTGCTAAAAGCTGTGTGCATGCATTTGCATACAGCAACTAAGCAGTGGCACTTACAGGAACTCCGACCCAAAGGCAGTCAGAGCTACAACAACAATGCAAAAATCAAGAAATGCAAGCGCAACAACAACGGCAACAGCAACAACTGTCACTGTGAGCTTTTTGAGAAATTCATAAACTGAAAAAGTGGATTTTCATATGAAATTTTGGTGTATGCAACTCAGAAATTCAAATGCGGCGGAGTGACAGCCTGCCCCAAGTGCAGCTTCTTTGGACGGAGCACAGCGTGTCGCACGCATGAACACCTCGTCTGAGGGTCGAGTGGACGACGACGCAGCAAACAACATAAGTCGCACTAATGCCCATAAAAGTCGCACTTGGCACCGACTCTAGCAACGGCAACGGCAACGGCAACGGCAACAGAGGCGCTCGCAGTCGTAGTCATAGCCGGAGCCCAGGCGTGAGCCCGTTTTGGCCAAGTGCTTGAGATAAAGCTGAGCACCTGGAATAGAGTGACAAGTAGGCAGCATTTCATACAAATTGCTGTGGACGACTCAACGAACGACAATTTAATGATAAGCATACTGGGTCGAAGTTTTTAGTTTAACTCTAAGCCGAGCTGTTGCTGGGGCTCTCGAGTCTCGGGTGTCTGCTGGCCACAACTCAATAAAGTTTACGGCTATGAAATTGCTTGCAACAAAAACGCAATTTAACAATTAACAGCACGAGCACTGAGATCCAGCCCACTAGCAACAGCAACAGCAACAACAGCAACGGCAACGGCAACGTTTATTATTGTTATTAACATTTTTGCCAATGCCGTAAGGTGAGTTTTAATTGATGGTGCTTGTGCCGTGCTGCGCCGTGTTGTGCCCTGCCATGCCTCTAATGCAGTTGTACAAAAGCTGATGGGGGCCCGGGTCCAGTCGGCGCGCTGACTCGCTCTTTTGCATGTGCCACGCCCCGCCACAGAGCGCAACGCGCCGTCTCGCTCGCACAGAGACAAAGTCGTCGGCTATTACGAAATTATCGTCTACGGCTGCCAAGCCGAAGACATTGCCCAGCCCTGGCCCTGGGGCCATAAATACATGCACCGAATGGGCAGCAGTCCAGTTGTTGCAACCAGAAGCTGAAGCCTAATTGCAATTTACCTTTACCTTTGGCTTCGCTCTCTGCTCTCTCTCTCTCTCTCTCTCTCTCTCTCTCTCTGTCTCAGTTGAAGCCGCTGTCGCTGTCGCTGTCGCAGTCTGGGAGCCTCATCCCCGCAAGCAGCTAAGAATTTTAAATTGTTTAATGGTGACTAACTTACGATTCCGAGCCGAGTTAATTACGTCGGGGAGCATATTTGCCAATATGGCTGGATTGGCGGCCCTAGGCCCATAGAAATGCCAACTGCTGGACACTCTCGCTGGCCGCGCAACAGGTGCTGCGTGCTGCGAGCTGCGAGCTGCGAGCTGCATAGAAGGGGCAGCATTTGTGAAAAATTAAACAAAATGAATTTGTAATTTCATGTCATAAATAATTGGCCGCTAACTTGGCCCCTCGCTCCAACCAGCATTCGCAGTTGGAGACGCAAAGCTGCAGTTGCAGTTGCAGTAGAAGTTGAAGTCGAAGTCGGAGCTTAAATTGAAGCCATCGTAGGCTTTGGTCCAGTAGGAGAAGAGTGCGAGGCGAGCAGCGAGCAGTCCAGAAATTGTAAAAGCTAAAATTACGCTAAATGCTGATTAAGTGAACATTTATCATCGCTCGTTGGTAGCGGCCCGCTCGCAGTTTGCAGCTGTATTAAGGAAATTGAAGTGGAGTGAATGGAGGCGCTGGCTGGCTGGCTGGCTGGCTGGGCCAGGTAATTTTCTTGGAAAACCGACAGGCAACAGAAGCTGCTGCCAATGCCTTCGTGCCGCGCCAACGGCCGTTGCATTCTTTTAGCTGAAAAACAGCTGTTGCAATCACTCAACTCGAATGAGCAAAGATTATGATATGAGACAAGGGAGTTCCCCACACGCCGTGCGCCTAGAGGCGTTGAGGTTGGGGGAGGGACGTAGAAATTTGTGAAATGAAATAGTATTTATATATTATATATTTTAAATTATATTATATATTTAATTTATATATTTAAATTTAAATATTTTAAATAAATTACAAGTATTGTACGTATTATATATTTTAATTTATATTATATATTAAATTTATATATTTAAATTTAAATATTTAAAATAAATTACTAGTATTGTATATATTATGTTATATTAATAGTATTGTATATATTATATATTTAAATTTAAATATTTTAAATAAATTAGTAGTATTGTATATATTATATATTTAAATTATATATTTAAATTTAAATATTTTAAATAAATTACTAGTATTGTATATATTATGTTATATTAATAGTATTGTATATATTTTATATTTAAATATTTTAAGTAAATTACTAGCATTGTATATATTATATATTTTAATTTATATTATATATTTAATTTATATATTTAAATTTAAATATTTTAAATAAGTTATTAGTGTAGTATATATTATATTATATTAATAGTATTGTATATATTATATATTTAAATTATATATTTAAATTTAAATATTTTAAGTAAATTACTAGTATTGTATATATTATATATTTTAATTTATATTATATATTTAATTTATATATTTTAAGTTAAATATTTTAAATAAGTTATTAGTGTAGTATATATTATATTATATTTATAGTATTGTATATATTATATTATATTAATATTATTGTATATATTATATATTTAAATATTTTAAATAAATTATTTAATATAATTTTATATGAATAATACTTTTTAAGTAAGCCAAATTGTATTCCACAGAAGATTTCTTAACTATCTTTAGACCCATGCCATTACTTAAACTTATTTACACATACAAATAAAGTTTAGTTCGTTCGGTGACTGGTATATTACTTGGGGGCTGGCCGCCAGTCTCTGGGAGAGCAGACAATACTGCAGTCGCACAATGTAAGGCAGAATATAAGAAGACAATTGACAAGCGTACGGCGACAGATACTTACACCAAAAAGTGAACTGCCAGAACACAAAATGTCGGCTTATCAAAGGCGAGTGGCGACCAATGTCCAGTTCGATGCCCATAGACAATGACTGCGACGGCGGCGGGCGGCGGGTCGAGGGGGGTCGATGAGCTGCAGGAGTTGAGGAAAAATCAAAGACAATGACAAGTAGCCACGAGATGAAAATTCAAGAAGATGCAACGTCAATTTGATACATATTTATGATAATATGCTCAGTGGAAGCAGCCATAAAAACAGCCTGAGGGGCAGCCCCATGGCCCAGCCGAGTGCAGTCAGCCAAGGAGGCTGGTCGATGTAGCTGCTGGACTCGGGAGCGGCGGCGGCAGCTGCGGACAGCAATGGCGGCAGCGGCGGCGGTAAACAAACGAACCGAAACGTAACGAAAAACGTTGAGCGGTTCCGGTGACGCTGCCTCTGACTCTGCCGATGGCGGGCTTGTTAGTGAATCTGGATGTGGAAGACGTGCGACGACAGCGACAGCGACCGCTAGTCAGGCTCAGGCCCAGGCACAGTCGGAGGCTCGGGCTGAAGCTTACATTGTTATCGAACTATATCAAAATGATCGGCGACGTTGGCCACATTTGCGTACCCAAGCTCGAGTTGGAGCTGCGGCCGTAGCTGGTGCTGTGATTGTGCCGAGGCAGCAGCAAAAACAGCTACAAACAATCGCCGCCAGCGATCTGTAGGCAGGCGAGCCAACGCTTGCTGGGTTGGTATGCAGATCAGCAGCTAGCGCGCAGTCGCAGTCGCAGTCGCATTTGCATGTTGAGGCAGAAGCCACTGCAGGGGCGAAGAGAGAGAGAGAGAGAGAGAAGCAACTGGATGCCGCTTGCCGCTTGCCAGCTGAGTGTAGCAAACAGGAGCGCTCTCATCTCTGGTCTCTGGCCCAGACCCAACGACGACACTGTGCGGATGCGGCTCCCGCCAGCACCAACAGCACCAACAGCACCAACAGCCCCAACAGCAGCTCCAACGATGACGATGATTGCTGGCCATTGATAAAGCAGCGGCTGCCTCGTGTACGCGCTGAAACTAAAAACTAGAAGCATTTACCGCAATTGTAATGTCGAAAGTACATGATATAAGATCATAGATAAACGCTTCAGATTCTGTAGCATCTCTAGACATCGCTCCCCCGCCGCTGCCCCCGCCCGCCAGATGGCGGCTTGTTGGGCAACTGCGTTTGTTCTTTTATGTCGTAAGACGTTTCTGTTTTTTCCTCTCTCTGTGCCATTCAGAGTCGAATCGGGAGCTCTGCTCCTGTGTTAGGCTTGGTAATCCACGCCAATGTTGAACTGGTTTCGCCATCGCCATCGCCATCGCCTTCGCCTTAGCCTTAGCCTGCTGCCTGCTGCACTCGTTGTAGTTTTTGGTGCGGTTTTGGTTTCGGTTTTATTAGATCATTAGTTGTCTGCAGTTCGATAAAGATCACACAGACGCTCGTTCACCTGACCAGCTCCAGCTCCAGCTCCAGCTTCAACTCCAAATCCAGCTTCAACTCCGACTTCAGTTTCATCGGCATCGGCATCGGCATCGGCATCGCCATCGATGTGTGATTGCCAAAGAGCTGCGTCTCATATCGGCCGGTTCGGCTCAGCGCGGTTCGGTTTGCTTTCGTACTTTTTGCTGTCCATAAAGTCGTTTTGTTTGTTCTTAATGACTGCGTTTAGATCTTGATAGCTAGCCCACATCAAAGAGCCACCGCCGCCGGCGCAGCTCAGATAGCCCAGCCGAGTCGCTTCACAGCCATATCCACGTTGTTTATGGTACACTACAAGCTCTGGATACTGGATATGAGGCACGACCATTGACTGCAACTGCGATTGTCCCGGACCAGGGCACAAAAGGCTCTCACAGGTGCGGGGCACACAAAAAGCCGATTCCGTTCGATTCTGCCTGAAAACCGATAGCTCCCCCACCCTCCAGCAGTTATCATATGTGCAATCTACCTGCAGGTCCCAGAGTGAACAATGCTTACTTCCGAGCTTTAAGCTTCCATAGTTCTTCTTTTAAGTCTTCCAATTAATAATACAAATATGGAATATACTATATGTATATGTAAATACAAAATTTATTCGTTATATAATTTATGTATATATATTTATGTATATATAAGTTGTAAACGTTCTAGTCTGCTCTGTGACAAAAATTAATAGAATGGTATTTCAATGTGATTTCCTCCAATTAATATTCTTTATAAACTCCTCCTCTGCTCATTGACACACACGCGAGAACTAGGCATATTTTCATTAGACAACTAAATAATAAAAAAATAAATATTGTGAAATGTGTGGTACTTTTTAACAATATAAGCTTATCGGGTGGTGGAAGGGTACTATATTACCGTAATTCATATTCCATTCTTTAAGAAGACCTATATATATACACCAATTTATATATATACTAATGCTATCTGATCGCAAAAAAACACAAAATATCATAATATTAATAGATATAGTTTACATATAATAGAGCATCATTTACGAAATGATGTTGCAATCGGCAATAGTTATCTTACGTAATAAACAAATACTAAAAACTAAATTTTTTTAGAGGTTCCAACTTAAAGATTGCCTACTAAGCTTGACGACCCATTTGACAGCTTTGGTTAGACGTTTTATTATGGATAAAGTTACACAAGAGGTTGCTCTAGTGTTAATCTATCCATGATGAAGTGTCTAACAAATGACAAATGGTGAAATTGAACTAAAGCACAAATTGATATTGATTTTGATATTGGTTATCAATTCAAAATGATGAAACACATTTTTGGTTAAATTAGTACGTATATAAGCAGAGTTATTTACTTTCGTTGAATAATAAATATTTGAATGATATTTCAATATTTAATATTTTGTAAAATTATTGATATTATATTAATAGTATGATAGTATTATTGTTGATATTATAATTTATAATAATAACAGTAATAATTCAACTTAAGTTAAGGTGGGTAATATTAATGTGGATAAAAATATTATTGTAGTATTGCAAATTATTATAATTTTATTAGTCCAGTTATATAAATTACTGAACGCGAAACATAAACAGCAACGATCAGGATAAAGAGCTTAACTCTTATTTAACTAACTACATACTGACTGCTATAAGACCAAAGCAACTGCAAAAGGAAGAGGAATTCCTGCATTAATAGCTCTGTTATCAAGTAAATAAATTAATAGCATTTAAAAATATTAATTTGTACTTTGCGAAAATATATAATTAATCATTTATTTTATTTAATATACTTATTCTTATTTCCCTTCATCAACTATCTCAAATTTAAAGTTTTTATACACAAATTTATTGTCGAAATATGTTAATTCTATATAAACTTTATAATTTAAAAGAAGTCTAACTTATTATCGTTTTACACTTTGTGCATGTTATAAATTATTTATATGCATATATATTTAAATGTTGCATGTCATTGTGAGTACATCAAATATTTATATTATTCCTAATTACTGCACTTTAATATACCACATAAGAACACCAAATTCAAGAGCTTGCAAGACTTCATATATGAGAATTCTGCTTGGAAACATGCTCAAGATGCTCCTTATACATACATAATACATGTACATAATATATAGCTGTCAATTTTGCCCAATCACGAACTAGCCGAATGGATTGCCTTCACTTTGATTCGAGTGCATAAAGTGGAAAGCCCGGCGGCTTCTGCACTTAGCCGCCATGGACACTTCCATAGCCATGCCAAAGAGCAGAAGCAGATCGAGTGTGGAACATGTGGAGGGCAGAGCTGGCGCGCGCCATTAGGCAAACGACTACGTTGAGCAGCTAGCGAAATGCAAAGGTGCGCCCCGCACAGAGCCGAACAGAGCAGAAAAAACCCACATTAGATGCTGTGAAGTGCATAAATCGATGAAAATGGCAGAGACTATGCCACTAACAACCTAATAACTGCAACAGCCAAGCCAGGCCAGGCCAGGCCAGGCCAGCAGGCCGGCCAGCAGTCCGGGCCGACAAACTACAACCGACGACATCTAATCATGGCTGGAGTATGAAATGCCCAAAGTAAAGCCACTTGCAGCAGCTCGGACGCTGGCAGCAGGCATTGTTCTTCTGGGCAAGGCGTTAGCCGGTGACCGGTCGGCAGAGTGGACTGTGGGCGTCCGCCTCTCATGCTGCGGCAGCTGTGCACCGGTAAATTTTGCACTTTAGCAGGCAAAATGTCATTGGCAGCACTGGACGCAAAAACCGCAAGTACACTTGAGTGCTGCACTCGAGATGCCGTTGTCGATGCCGGGCGTCGGGTGTGTTCGGACTGTGATTGCCGGCTACCAGTTGCCGGGTATGGGGCATCGGTCGCCTCCATGATGTCGATGTGGATGTGGATGTGGATGTGGATACAAACGCGGCTGGGACATGCACGAAGTTGTTGATGTCAAGGCACAAGCACAGGAATAGGCAGGTCTCAGCTCTTTCAGCTCTAGGCTGCATTCACAGCAATGCAGTTAGTACTGTGTGTGAGTGTGTGTGTGTGTGTGTGTGTATGTGTGTGTGCGTTTGTCAAGGCTTCAAGCTAAAACTCAGCAGACATGGCCAGGCCAACGGTCGAGCCGACGGCGAGAGATTTCATGTGAAATTAGCATGTCGTGACACAAATGACTTAAAAGCACTCAATCGCACCGAGCAGCCAACATCCAGAACAGGGAAAATCGAGAGAGAGAGCGGGAGAGAAATGTACTGTGTGCACCTGGACCTGCTGCCATCATGGACGTGGCTAGGGCCCGGCGAGGAGTCGAGCGTAGGTTAAGCCGTTGCAAGTGTCGCTCGCCCGCTGCGTGCAAAATAATTTACATTCACACGTAGAGTTCATCAACTGTTTGTGGCACCAGCACCAGCTCCAGCACCATCCATAGCTCCTTCTCCTCCCAGTGCCCAGTGCCCAGGGTCCAGGTCCAGGTCCAGTCAGAGGCACAACTTAATTAAGCCCGCCAGGCAGCAGAAGCATCAATGCAGCCGCCACGTCAGAGGCTCCACGGCTTTCGCATTCGCATTCCAGACAACATCCCATTGATTGCATTAATGTATTTCTTCAAAATTATTGTTTGCCCAGGCGCGCCTGCTTATCATAAATTATGTAAATGGAAAAACGCGAACCGGAAAAAAGGCTTGGGCTTAACAACGGTTCTCAATTAATGAAGCCCACGATATCAGTCGCCGGTCGCAGATAAAAATGCAAAAACAACTGCGCATCGAAAGCGAAAACAGGGACTCGAGACCGCTCGGTCAGGCCTTAGACTACCTGAGCGACCAAAAACTTGGCCGAGTGCGCCAAAAAATTAAGCAGTGACAGTTGATAATTTGTCAAAGCCGCAGAGAGCCCCTGGGCTCGGGCTGTCGTCCGAGGCGAACAGAAACAAGAAACTTGTTCCACTCACTGCCGCTCGAGTCGATCGGGGCTTCGTGACTTTTCAATGATGTTTGCCAATGGGAAATAAATGTACAAAATATCAATTAAAATATATGAAATCGATATGGCTCTGGGTATGCACGACTTGGAGCTTACCTGCAATAGCTAAGCTAACCATATTTCTATTGATTAAGTATTTGTGAATCTTAAATCTTGTTTAAAGTATCCATATGGATATTCAGCTGCCTGTCAGAGCTGACAGTCACTTTAGACTATTGGCTTGGAAACTTGGACTCACCCGCCCATGGCAAGGGCTCTATCATTCGATCGTAGGCTAAAAGAGCTTCGAGGCTATCTAAAGGGTATTGAGGCGTCCAGTGAAAGAATGCTTAGCTCTTCGGCTTTTAATGATGACATGCGTTCGCTGCTCATAAGCTTGGCCAGGACATGGACACGCATGCGTAAGTTGTTGCCAGTGTAAGTGTCAGTTGCTGCTGATAATTAGCGATTAAATTTGCCGCGCACTCAACTGTACGTATGTGTGCGCTGCTCGGGCTAGGGGCATGTGGTCGGCGGCAGCGGCGCTGATTAACTGGCGGCGGTTGCAGCCGAGCTCAAAGTGATGGCGGCTGCAACCCTAAAGGGCAAGGGTGAGGGGTGTTTGGGGCTGGCGCTGGCCATGGCAATGGCAATGGGAATGGGAATGGGAATGGCGTTTGGTGCGGACTACAGCCAAACAGCGGGAGCGCTGGACACGCACGCACATTTTGAGGTTAAGCACGAACATTTTAATGCGATAATTTAACCAGAATTTGTGGTTACATTGACTAATTGAACAGGTGTGGCTATTAAACAGCCGCAGGCGCACCAAATGCAATCGCAATTCGGGCATTTGCATGCTAAGGACACCGTGCAGGACTCCGACTCCGACTCGGACTCTTCCTGGACACAGAACACATTTGCGTGACATTCCAGCGACCGAAAAGCCAGCGACAGCTTGATAATTTGTGAGCCTGTTGACGGTTAGCAAAGACCTCTCAACTTCATATTATGTGCGAGTATGTACATAATAATGCGTTCCCAGTCCACAGAGCCCCTCATTCGTGCTTGTTTCGGCCAGGGTTCGGCGTGGGTCTTCCCTGGTCAAAGTGCATTGCGGTTTCGGCCAGCCTGGCTCGTTCAGTTGTTGCATGTGGCACGGCACTGGCGGCAGAACACATAAGCAGTACCTAAGTAGCGACGACTCCCAAAATTAAACACTGTTGACAGCTCGCACTCACACACAATTTGAACAATTTGAATGCAGTGCCCATGCCCGTGCCCGTGCCCGTGACTGGGTCTCGAGACTGGAATAGCACGGCTCGTATTATCCATAGCTGCTCAGCATGTCAGCGCTCTGCCTTTTGTCTTGACAGTTGCATGAAACTCTGCTTGGCGAGTGGGTCTGCTTCCTTTCGGGCATTGTGTTTGCGGTGGCTGAGAATCATTGTTGCCGGCGAACAAAAGGCTTTGATTCCATCGAAAAAATTAAATATCTCGTTTCATAATTGGGTAATTTGAGTGGGCAGCCAGCGTATCTATGATAGCTAATTAGTGCACTTACATTGACCGCCGAGAGCCAGCCTCACATGAATGGCTCTCACTGTCGGCCATGCGTGCGTGGGCGAGGGCGACAAATAATGCGGGTTTTGGGATATAACAAATATCCATTTAATAAAATGCAGAAGAGCTGCGCGACGTCAGCTGGAAGGGATGTAAATAAGTGCTGATTGTTAGTTTTATATTCTATTTTGCATAAGACAAAATAGCCATTAATTAAACAATAATTATATTATTTGGAAATATATATTTAATGTATATTTAATGTTTGCAGAACACGCTTGCCCTGTACCAGCAACCGAGTTGATCTATTTCTCCATTTAAGATTGTCTTTTAATCTAATTATTTCATGGTTCAATAAAATCACTAAAAAGCTAAAACTGAAGCATAGCATTTATACACCCAAAATAAATAGACAGAGGAAGCCTCTGAATATATTATTATTATATTAAATTATATTATTTATTATTATTACTATATTATATTTGGGCAACTGATAAGCTATGCTCCAATTCATGTCAAAATATATAGAAAAATTTCTGTAAAATAATATTTATTATAAATATACATTTATATATTATGTTCGACTATTTCTCGTTTCGCTTCTTCATTATTATTACTTTTTGAAATTATCACAGGATCAATTAAATAAATCAACACTCTAAGATCACAGTTTCATTTAATAAAATAATAAAAATTTAATATAATTTGTATTTAATAACATAAAATAAATCCAAAAATTATTATCTCTCTGAAAACAAAAAATGTGAAAACTATAGATAGCTAAATACCTGAAAGCAATAAAATGAAAATATTAATAGATCAATTAACTGATTGGAGCATAAAACATGTTTCGTTGAGTAACAACTCTGACATTTGAATATTGGGTTGCCAAGGCTTCTATCATGATTTTATTATGAGCCCCTCCCCTGCTGCCCTGCTCCGCTTACTCCATCATTCGAACACAAGCCGTACGTCCAGCCAATTAGTTTTAAATTTGTATAGCCAAAGAACAAGCTATGCGATAGCAACAACAACAATAATAGTAGCAACAACGGCAAGAAATAACTGTAGATAATTTGAATTGAGGAATCGAAAAGCGTGCAATCAGCATTGTTGCCACATGCTGGCGGTGCACGTCTTTACACACACACACACACACGAGAACTATCGTTGCATGTGCAACGAGTGTGTGCCACATTGCGTATGCTTGACTGTGTGTACATGCGTGTGTGTGTCTGTGTGTGTGTGCATTTGCATAGCCAACGATTTTTTGACATGTTGACAGTTGATTTTTCTGACAATTTAACTGGTTTCAATGTAAAATCAGTTTCGAAAATTACACTCAAATGTCGACTGACGACTTTAAAGGAATTTTACAGTCGGCCTCCGTTTTTGTATGTATCGCTTGCTGACCATCGCGTGCAGTAAATTGTCAGAGTATCTCTCTGTATGTGTGTGTGTGTGTGTGTGTGTGTCTCTGTCTGCTTCATTGTCTCAGTTTCAGTTACAGCGCCCGATACTATTATTTTTCAAAAAGTCAGCAAGCAAATTATTTAAATTGTTATTTAAAAGTTGTAATTATATGTCAAGAGTAATTAGTTTTTGATATTCATTTTATTTTTTATTTCTTCTTTTTTTTCATTTTATAACAAACAAGTTCCAAAAGGCAGCAAAAGCAATGGCGCTGACATTGCGCAAAATAAAATAAAAACTTTCTGCATACTTTCGGGGCGCATGCGAAATGTGGGGGGTTGACTCATCAAATGAGTAATTATATATCTATATCTATCTATATCTATATATATATAAGAATTTATATTAATTTGAATATATGATTGATTTGAACTTAAGATTAAATAGGCATCTTGCCATGGCCTCCATTCCAATAGACATACAAAAGAAATATTTTTTAATATTTATAATATTTTTTTAATATTTCACGTAAATGTTAGATGTCATTCAGCATAAGAGATGCTGCATGTGTCACAGCTCATAATGAAATTGTTATGCTTGTTGGGCGAGCAACAAGGACGAGCCAATCGACTGTGGCCGCGATGAAGAGCGCGTTCCATGCGCCGTTTGGCGAGCCCAGCCGAAAACTGTGCTGCAGCTTCGCTTAATTAATTAATGCACTCTAGCAATTTATGAAAATATATCAAAAGCTGACAAGCTGGAAATTTATGTGCCCAACTAACCAGTCGGCGAGCAGAGGCAACCTGAAATGGCAGCCGGCGCCGCTGCCAATACAATTTTGGCTCATTTCAGTAGCAGTCGCCCCGCGCCGACTGCCAGCCCAGTTCCAGTTGCAGTTGCAGTTGCAGTTGGAGCTCGCATGAGCAGCAAATGCAGCGCAACTAATGCGCCTCAAAATTCCTGACTCTCGACTCTCTGAATGGCTGAATGGCCTGACTGCCTGACTGGCCGGCCGGCTGGCTGGCTGGCTGGTCGAGCGCTGTCACTGCGGCTCCTTTCCCAGTCGCGTCCAGTCCGATGCGATGTGGCACTTGTGAACACTTTAATTATATGGTAAGGAGAGTTCCAGAGAGAGTGTGTGTGGAGCTGGGGCCTGCTGAGGTGATAAAACACTCGATAATCGCACAGATCGTTTTGCAGCCTCTGCTTGCCTCTTCAGCATTTTTCAGCATTGCCATTGCCATCGCCATCGCCATCGCCATTTGCCATCGCTGCATGCAAACATTATAATTTAATTGACAAGATTTATCGCGTACGCAATTAGCGTGGCAAATGCTGCCATTGCCGCCGTTTCCGCGTAATTCGGTGGAAGCTGCCGCAGCCTCAGCCGCAGTCGCAGTCGCAGTCGCAGCCGATTTAGACAATTTTTCTGCACAGCTTGCATAAATCTCTTTGGTTTGTCGTTGCCGTTGCCGTTGCCGTTCTCGCTGTCGCTGTCGCTGTGCTACCCGGCCTGGCAATTATGCGCATTTTGTTTTAAACGTCGAAATTAATAATTTTCACTTTGGTAATTATGACATGGCCGCTGAAGTGACAACGACAACATCAAAGGCGCAGAGCAACTGCCTCTGGCCTCTGGCCCAAGACCAACTAAATTTACCCCTTGCTCATACTACATAGCCCCTCGCTCTGCCACCCATAATCTCTCAGGCGTTGCCTTTTTGGAAATGCTCATAAATTCCAACAGCCTGCGCCACTGCATGCGACCGAGCCAGACAAATGCTTGTATTTTAGATTTATATTTGAATTATATATTTACCTGTAAATGGGATCTAATAACTTACCAAAGTCATTCAATTCAAACCACCTACATTTAATCTACAATCTAGTATTATTGTATACATATAAGCAGGGGATGGGCTGATCTTGATGCATGCCAAGTTGGCATTTCAGACTCCATTTTATTTGCTATTATTCAATCAAGCTCAGCTAGTCTCTTCTCTTTTTGTAGGTAAATCGAACTTCTCGTCTCTAGGACCTCTCTCTGTTAGTGTTCCGCTCCTTTCTCAATGATTTTTAATTTTTAATTGAGCCACACTTGCTCGAAGCGGCTCTCTCGTTGTCAAACCTCGTTGTATGCTCTTGTCATTGGCTCGTTCTTTTGAACCTTTGCTTTAATACATTCAAATATTATTACTTAACATGAGCTTATAGATCTGTTAAGCTGTTAACAGTTCTGCAAGCTCACGTTAAACTAACATTTAATGTTAATCAAATAAATCTCTAACATATACTTTACATTCAAAGAACTCCAGAACTTTGTTTACCTTCACTATATTGACAAAATGGAATTTTTGTATGCCTTTTATTCTACATACATTTTCCTATACATTTCCATGTACATATTATGCCATAAGTATACATAAGTATACATAGTATATGTCTACTATATGAACTATATGTCCAAGGCCTGTACTCTTAAATATCCTTGTTAAGAACCCACACTTGGAAAAACACAAATTTATTTAAAATATGATCTAAGCTATAATTCAAAATTGTAAACCCTAACCAGACCCGAGCATTGCTCATATTAGTTCAGATTAGTCTATGATAATGCAATACTGAACAGATAAGGAACTCTTCTTTAAGCTCAACTTCAAGTACTCGCAGCGCATCCACTTGCTATGCCAGCTCTCACCTCTCTGTGACCTCTAAGAGCTGCAGAGTAAGCATATGCATGGGGCTGTTAGTGTCACACAGCTTGTTACTAACTCAGTTGAATTTGGGTGCAGCACTTGCCGCATTCTCACGCAGCCTGCTGAGACCACGGGCCCAGTACATCACCTGCTGCCGCTTCGCAATGCTCATAGCCCGAGAAACCACAAATGCTAATATTTCTGTCAGAGCTGCTCCGCAGCCCATAGCTGGTGCTGCGGGCGGGGCTGGAAGGGTTTTCGGGCTTTGGGGTGGAGGCTGAAAAGCACTTTGGATTTCAATTTGTGCAAAACGAAATATTTCAGCTGAGCACCTTGCAGCTACATGGCTGCTTTAATCCTCTGGATTTCTTAAAACAGAACAGGAGTAAAAAATACTAAACCAAATAGATAAACAAGCAGAAGGAGCACTCGCAATCCCAGACCCAAGCAGAGCGCGCAGCACGCGCATGTTATCCTTCGAGGCACCTGCTCCGGAGCCAGCCGCTGTCTCTGGCTTCAGCTCTTTGGTATGCATGAAATGTACGCGCCGCCAAATTTGTTGTGCGGCGAGGCGAATGCGCAAAATGCGACCAGCTATGTGTGTGTGTGTGTGTGTCTACACCCACTTTTACACACTCACGTATACATATATTTTCCAATTCTTATTGCATATAAATTCGCACGTGGTGCGACTGTAATCAACGTGGAGGACACTTAACTCCTTGCTTCATACCAAGCGAATCTATTTTATTTCTCTTAAAAACTTCTCCCTCCCTCTCCCTCTCCCTCTCCCTCGCTCGACTACAATCGGGCTGGCTCATTAATCTCGCTAATGATGCTGCTCAGCAAATTGCATCTCAAACAATGGATGAAAAAATGAACAAGTTTACACAACTTCGGAGCGGCAGCAAATTCAAAATCAGTCAAGCAAAAGCCAAGACGGCGCGTAATGAAAATGAAAATGATAAGAAAATTTCTGCAGCAATGCACAGAAAAAGTCCGTGGGGCAGCTCGAATATAATTAAAATACCTTCCATCATTAGTTTCGCAAAATGGAAAATGGAAAATGGAAAATGGTTTGCGTGACATTTTCGGGGCGCTGCAGCCAAGCACAAGACAGCGATAAGTAAAAGGACACCGAATGGAGCAGCAACAACAACAACAACAACGGCATATCGCAGGGCCAGCATCAAAAAAGTTAAATTAAGGCAGCGCCCAGAAAAAAGGCAAAATTTTCATTAAAATTAGAAACAAATCAATATTTTTTTCTTCGTCGAAACATGAAAAAACAACAACGAAACGAGCTAAAAGCGAATCAGAAGTCGAGCAAAACAAGAAACAAGGATAATTAATGATTTCTGTGCGCTTATCTGGCGGCAGGAGCCAAGGAACTGAGCCAGCCCGGTCGCATTGGGCGAATCGTGGACCGTGGGAGGCGTCCTCGTGGCTGACAACTTTGCCCATTGTCTGGCATTATCTTTTTGTTAACTGTGTGCGTGTGCGTGTGTGTGTGTGTGTGGGTGTTGGGTGTATTGTGTGTGCGCAAAAAGGTAAACGAGCTAAAAACTTGCAGCCACATTTGACCAGGACCAAGCGCGGCAGGACATGCGCCTAATCTTTAAATTCAAATCTCATTTTCCAAACGAACTGCCTTCCGCTCCGCTCCATCCCAGGCCGCTCGCTCGCTCAGTTGTTTTGTTGTGCTTTATAAATTAAGAGCAGCCAGTTGAGTTTTTTTTTTCTTGTTCGCTTTTTCTGGCTGTGCGCCGTCCATTGTTTGATTACAATTTAACATTTCGTGACTGAGGCCCGAATGAAGGATCTATTTGTTGTCGCGTAATCTGTGCAATCACTACAAAACGGCAATAAATCAGGATTATGCGAATGTGGCGCGATGTGTGTGTGCGATATGCCCAAAGCCAGAGCCATAGCCAAAGCCAAAGCCAAAGCCAAAGCCAAAGCCGAAGCCAATACCAAAGCCATGGCCAAAGCCAATGAGGCCGAATGAGCTGCCTGAGTTTCCACATTTCCCAGCACCTTTTCTAATGTTTGGTCTCTCCCACCAACCCTCACGACGGGATCTTGGCAAGCCCAGAGGCACATCCCCTCCACGCCCATCCCCGACCATCCGCCGCTATCGCAATCGCTCTCGGGCAATGTGCGTGCGGCCGCCGTGCCATGATTTATGTTTGTAAATTTGAATAATTTATAATTAAAAATGTTTTGCATAGAATTTGGTTACTTAATGTCGTTGACTTTGGCTGCATTTTCTTTGTCGCTTTTTTTGTTTTTCTTGACATTTGCCCACTCTCTCACACTGCTGTCTTGGGCTCGGCTCCTTCTCCGTCTTGTGTTACGGGCTTTAATTACTTTTATCCTTTTGTGTCGTCCTTTGTTTTCTTGCATTGCCTGACATTTCCGCTGCTGCAAGTTCCTTTTCTCAGCGTCTTTTTTTCGTGTTTGATTTCGTAATCTAGCTTCAACCTTATGGCTTTTAATTTCCTCTCTCTCTCTCTCTTTCTCTTGCGCTGCCTTCTCTCGCTCAATTTATCATTTTGTTTTGGGTAAACATTTTCGGACGCAACAGAACTTTATCTGGAGACTACAAGACAATAAATGTACCATTGGGAAATAAAGAGTTTTCAAGCACCCCAAAAGGGACATTGGCCATAGGCAGAAGGCAATGCTATAGCTTGTTCCATAGATTTTGGAATATTTTATTTAACAAGTATTTTGATAAATTATTTAATTTTATTTTAATTTTAATTGTTATAAGAATAGTTTTTTATATATTCTATACTATTTATTATTTATTTCTATTTATTAAAATTTTCAAATAGAAAAATCTTTTCGCTATCCCATCCGTACAAGCCTTAGACTTGAACAGTTTCTTTGATGCTTAAAATCCAAAATTGACTGAACCTAATCTCCTGTTCTCTCTATAATGATAACTCTATCCCACTATAACATACCTGCCAGACTCCTGAAGATATACCCATAACACCTGCCAGATCCCTTCATTCAATTCGTTCATCCGTCACCTCGTCTAGTTTAGCTTATGATACAATATACTCTAGTGCAAGTCACTACATACTTAGCAAGAGCACACCAGAAAGGCATTTAGAAATGCAAAATATACAAAATATTATTTATTTTTATATAAAACAAGTATTAACAACAAATTTCCTCTACGAATAACATGAATATTTTAGAACTATTTTTCGAATATTTTCAGTTAAGCCCACACGATCCCTTAACAAAAAAAAATTTAAAACATATCTATCTGTAGTAAAGATATTAATTCTGATATCGCAATATATATAATATTTAATATATTATATTATATTATATATTATATTATATATTATATTATATATTATATTATATATTATATATATAATATATTCTACACTTTATCACTGAAAAATGATCCAAGATCCATTTGAGCTGTCCTGACTTAGCCAACTGCTTATATGTTTTCACCAAGCAGGGGATTTCGTCATGTCTTCGTAATATCTCTTAGCATATGCTCCGAAATGGATGTTTATTTGTTTAGCTCGGAGGCTTGGCCGAGTTACCTGCCATAGCTCATAATGCTGTCTGTCCGTCCGCCCACTTACTCATGTCTAATGACTTCTCAATCTGTGTCCCCAAAGTGCGCTGCGCGCTTTCAGTGGAACACTTAACGGCGACTTCCGTCCCAGTGCGCGCACCGGCTCTGGCTGAGCCTCTCTGTCCAGGCCCTGGTTCGGATGGACTCATTTCATTCATGAGTCAGGTTGCTGGCCGCAACCAGCGGCAGTCGAACGCATCGGCAGCTCGTTTGGGGCTTTGATAAATGCGTTTTTCGGGTATGTAAGTCAGTAGCCAGTTGTCGTTGTCGTTGTCGTTCCCCTTCGCCTCGTCGTCGTCGTTGTTGTTGTTGTTGTTTGCATTGCCGTCCTCCTCGCCTCGTTGCGCTTTAGAAGCGATCTTGCAGCATTGCTGGCTGAATGTGAAAAATTATTATGCGTTGCTCTGGCTTTGAGCAGTCGCCGCCGACGCCGCAGCAGATTAAATAAATTCAGCCAACCAAGCAGCCAGCCAGCCAGCCAGCCAGCCAAGCCACTGAGCCACAGTCGGCTTAATCTCGAAAAAATCCACAATCCGCCAGTCGCAGCCGCTGCCGCTGCAAAAACTTGCAAACTCAATTGGCAAAGCTGCAGTTCATGGTAGATGCCAGCCACTTCTAGGGGGCGTGGATGGGGCACGGAGCGGGGCCAGCACGTAATCCCAGTTGCTCCATCAGTCTTGTTCGATCAATTGCACATGCGCACAGGTTCTCGGAGCATTTCTCGTTCGCTCATTGTTCGCGAGCGTTTTTTGCTCGATCATTGCGGCATTTGCGGCTGCAAAGGATTATGTTTTATTTATGCGCCGCACAGCGAACTTAACTTCAATAAATGTCCGGCAAATATGTGGAGCATGTGTTTCTTGGCAATTTTTGTCGTAAATTTTTATGTTTGATGGTCGTTTGGTCGTAGCTCGTTTAAGGCCAGTTTCAAAAGTCGGCTGGCCTGGTCGACTGCTCGACTGGCCGACTGGCTGGCTGGCCGTCGATTGTCGGCGGTTATGTTCTACATTTCGTCATATTATTCGCAGCATTATTGTCAACTGTCTGACTGACTGGTTGGCAAAAAGTGATGTGAGTCGGCAGCCCCAACCACAGTCGCAGCCGCTTCCTTTGGCGGTGCATCTGAGAAACGCGGCCTTCAATTGCCTGTCGCTAAATTGTGAAATGCAATTACCAAGCGCAACATTTAGAAATGTCCAAATCCAACGCCCACTTGCCAAACCAATTTTAATATGAAAACCCAATTATCGGCTCTGCCCGTGGCCCATGGCCCTGGCATTGCACTCGATGCCTGAGTGACGCTTTTGTCTGTAATTGTCTGTGGTTTAATTATAAAACGCCTCTTTCTCGGTGGGCCTGGGCCTGGGTATGCAAAACCACAGTCCTAACTGGACAGCGAGGATTCGGGCCAAGCGACCGACGCTCCTCGTAATTTGCCAGTCCTTTTCAGTGGGCCTGCTGTCCTGCTGCCCTGCTGTCCGTCGGCCTGTTAATTTTACACTCGCATAAAATGCATTATCAATACATTTAAACCATTGTCAGGTTTGGCTTTTTGAGAGCACCTGCCCCTGTTTGTGGCCCCGCCGCAGCAGCAGCAGCAGCTCTGCTATCGGCTCCACCACAAAATATTTTGTGCAAAAGCAATTATGATTTTGTCATTCGGCAGTGTATGCGAAAGATATGAGCTCTCTCTACACGACACTCCAATGTTGCTGCTGTTGCTAGCCCTGTCGTTGTTATTATAGCAATTGTAGTTGCAGTTGCTGCACTCTCGCTGCCTGGAGGCTCCGTCTGCCAGTTTCTGTTTACCAGTCGCCAGTTGGCCAAGCACCACTCGTCCCCGATATGAATGGCAAATGCAAAACGTTTCTGACATGCCCATTTCGTAATAAACATTTTTGAGTTATCACGCTCTGCGAGGCTTTTAAATGATTACCTTTTCGAATGCGCTCTTCCTACTTAAATCTCTCACTGTTTTCCCAGGCGCCCTCCCAGTCGATGCTCTAATCCTCTACCTGTCTGCCAGTAAAATTACAGCCGCAGGTGTCTCGCAATTACCTGGCTGACTGTGCTGCGCCCTGCTACAGGGCTCTGCTGATAGTATTCAAGTCATCAGTTTTTACAAACCATCCACACTGCACTCCTCAGTTGAAATATCAAATGTTTTCTTAGATATATCTGAGTTGTATGTATTTCTGATTGTTGACTTAAATGGGCAGCTAAAGAAAGGGTTACAAAAGGGTTCCCATGAATTAAAGGATATCATTTGATGTTACTGGTAACTATTATATATATTATTAAATGATGAAATCAGCTGAATTCATTCAACTCTTACGCTTATACTTGACTATCAGGGAAATATGCCTATAACTAGAAAAATAGTCTAATATATAGATTATTCATTTACTGGAACTAGTTTATATCTTAAGCTGCCTTCCTAGCTGAAATTGTATTCAACGATTCATAATCAAGTCAC
Organism: Drosophila peninsularis; assembly: GCA_035047485.1. Taxonomy (NCBI): domain Eukaryota; kingdom Metazoa; phylum Arthropoda; class Insecta; order Diptera; family Drosophilidae; genus Drosophila; species Drosophila peninsularis. Next base: position 3,877,145 of record JAWNPN010000027.1, read on the forward strand.
TTTACTTTCGTTGCATCAAAATAAACATTTTGTGGAACAGTGAAATGGAATAAATATCTATTACAACTACTACTACTAGTCAAAAACTGACCTCGAACTAAATCAATGATTACACAAATATACTGCTAAAAGCATAACTAAGGCCTCCCAGCGGGCTTTGCTCGAAGATGAACTCATAAATAAATATACTGGACTACATCCTACTCCCTACACAATATTACAGAATTAGCTGCGATTCAAAGACTCATTAGACCCGTATCAGCTGATGCATTTCTTGTTCTTGTTTTCCATAAGAAACTTGGTAATATAAAAATGCCTAATTAAATTATTCGACGCGCGCCACAAACAACGGAAGACACAAGTTTCGTTGGCCTTAATGAGATAAGCTTGCCCCAAACTATGCCAATTTCCAGAAGCAATCCCAACTTGATTAATGTTTTCTTGAGTTTTTTCCAATCTGCGCTGCGAACAATCTGAGCAAAAACGAAGCCGGAGAAGTTTTGGCTTGGTTAATTTTCCCCCTCTGGAAATTACATCTAATTACCGATGTTCTTATGAAATCCTTGGGGCATCCTTGCCCAGCGAGCTGTCGCGCAAATCAAATGTGTGCAAATATGTGAAGGACTCGCTCTCGCCCAGTTAAGGGTTGGTTGCTCGGGGTCAGTCTGTGCTCAGGGCCGTGTTCACCCTTTGAACCTTTGCACTTGGCCAAACCAGTCATAAAGTTATTTAAGCCCAGGCTGCGGAATCATGCAACTCGGGCGCACTAATTGACAAAGTGTTAAATTTCATTTCCTGGCGTTTAAAAATGCCTCTCAGGGTTGACATTAAGTAAATTATATTTAATATGTTTATAGACTTGTGTATATGAACTATGAGTGTGTGAGTATGTGTGTGTGTGCTGTAATTATGTAATTTCCATATGGATGTGATTTAATTACCGTAATGGGATTTGAGCCGAGCCTAAGAGACTGATGCGCACTGTGTAATAAAACGCTTAACATGATGAATGATGAATGATTCAGCAAAGGGTTCTCGCCGCCCAAGAGAAGTCCCCAAGAGCTGACATATATACATATATATCTCTCTCTATATATAGTGCAAGCTCTAACATGTGCAGTTTCCCAGGCGTCGTTTAATTTGCTGCGTGTGGCAAATTGCTTCAATTGGTTAAGAAAACCGAAACTTGCGCAATATGAAATAGTTTTTCGACTCCGCTCTAGTCCGGCCTCGCGTTGGTTGCAATTTCAGATTTCAGTTTTCAGTGCGAGGCGAATAAATTGCGTTTCGTCCTGCTGTCAATGTCAAAAGTATTTCAGCTACGGTTCTTTTTTCTTCTATAAGTTTTTTATTCACTTTTTTATTTTTTGGTTGGCTTCGTGATTTCGTGTTTTCTTCAAATCGAAAGTCTGAAAAGTTAAATTATTCATAGCAAAAAGCAATTTGAAGCGCGGCTGCAGAACTTTTGTAAACGCAGTCAAATTGCAATTAGCCTTTTGTTGCAGTGCGCCTTGGCTTTGTTGTAGTTGCTGTTGCTGTCGGTGTTGTTGTTGTTTTTGTTGCTGCTGTTGTTGGTGCAGTTTGATGCATGCGTGCCGGAGTCATGCCACGCCATGCAAGGCTCGACTCAAATTTTCTTCTTCTTGGCGCAACTGACAGCAATTTTCCAGTTGTGAATTATGTGAAATTTGCTGGCTGCCACGGCTAATGGAAATGATTGCCAGCTAAAACGCAATGCCCGGCCGGCGGGAGGTTTCGGCGCTGCCATTGTTGTTGCTGTTGCCTGTCAGTTGGCTTTAATTTAATTTTGCACACGAATTATAAATGAAATCAGCAACATAAAAAAGGAACACAAAAACAAGCAGAAGAACAAAACATGACCAGCCGAAGTCTAGGGAGTGGGCCATCTGTGTGAGGGGACTGTGACGCCAACAAGCGCAAAGAAATGTAAACAATTCATTGAATTTGCAATTACACGCACATTTGGCACACTCACACACACACACACACACACACACACAGCGATGCGTGTAATGTTTGTTGCTGTTAAAATGTAAAGACTGCCAGCTATATATAAACACACACACACACACACTCACAGAGTCAGCTCTCGTTGTATTTACATGGAATGTATCTCACAGATACGCATCATATATATCTGTGCGTTCGGTAAGTGAACTGAATTGAGAGCCAGGATAGTCAGAATGGCCAGGACGGCAGCGTGTAACGACGCCATTTAATGTTTGCACACATCATGACGCGCGATACGCTCTTGTAATCACAATCCAATTGTAAACACAACACAAACAAAAAACTACCTTTGTGCACTCTATACACAAATAAATGCAAATAAATATCGCGCAGAACATAATAAATACCTGAGCTAAGCCCACCCACTGCTGTAAGCATCAAGCACTCGACATTTTATAATTTTTATTAAAAATATTTTTTTTTCATGAGCGGAGAATTAATGTTGTTACAGGCCTAGCAATGACAATAAAGTTATTCTAAATTTTAAATAGAATTTTAATATTTTCATTTTTCATCTTTTCACTTATTGTGAATAATTTTCAAAATATTAATATAATGAATAAATTTATATTTAATGTAAAATCGTGAACTTAATATTCAGTAAGCAACTTTATATATTTTCTATAGACGATGATTGGTCTGTTGGCCATCAATGTGCACAGATCTGCCCTGAAGAGATGCAGAGATCTTAGATCGATAGAAGATAAACTCAATCATCATGCAAGATTTTAGGGTTTGCATAGACTTTAATATTTCATTTATCTTTAAACCCGTAAATAGTTATAAAATAAGCAATTTAATTGAAAAAAAAAAAACGAGTAATTAAATTTATTAGTAAGCCAAGGAATTTGCTATTTCATTATTGCCTTTGGCCATCTTTTGAAGGTCTCAATGCAGTGTGCAGCAGAGTTCAGCCAAAGTTGACTGCAACTGGTCATGATTAATGGACAGAAGTCACTGCGAGCGCAGGCTGGGCTGTGGGTCAGGCTCAGGCTGGGGCAGCGGCTGAAGTGTTGAGCAATTATAAGCTAAAGCCGGCGCAACATTAAGAATCTCTGGCAGACGTCAATCAAAAGCGAGCGCAGAGTGCATAATAGAAACATTTTCGTTCGCCAACATTCGCACAAAGGCCAAATTAATAAAATCAAAGTGAGGGAACACAACACGAAAATTTAATAAAAACTGCGAGACACAAGTGCAACGTGCGTGGGGGTGGTGTGGCAGCGGGAGGGGGGTTCAAATAAGATTAATGATTGCAATAAATCTAGCGGCAGACGGACAGACAGCACGCTAATAGTGCGACCAGCAAGGACACAAAGGATACACTCTTTGCCGCTGCTAATAATGCGCAAGCAAGTCCAAGAAATCGGGCCAAGCTTACGGCTCACCAGCAGGCCATCCCAGTCCCCAATGCGAGCCAGACTAACGTACCATTACGCTGATTAACACACGCGTCAGCGCCGGCAGGGGTTGGTCCTGCCCCTGCCCACCAGTGCGACTCCTGCTGATAACGTCGCACAACATGCCGTAAGCTGCCCGGCTGCCGGCTGCCGGCTGCTGGCTCCGATTGCTGTCTGCGGATTGCTCATTTGGCCGTGGCTGTGCCGGCTCACACTCTGGCCCCGTGGGGTGCACTTGCCAAGGATGCGAGCTAGAGAAATTCATCATCTTGCTGTGTCGCTGGTGCCATATCCTTAAATCTAATTACGACTTAATCGACGCCAGTGGCGACAGTTGCAACCAAATCGACCCACAGCCACCGCTACCGTCACCAACCACCAAGCCACCGAGCCACCAAGCCACCCTGGCCTAGCTTATGACGCTCAATTGATAAAGTCAAACCCTGGGCACAGGGTGCACATGTGGCTGCGCATCCTTCCACCGTTTTCATGCTGCCACTGCATGTCCTGCATCCCCCTGACGATGCTCGCCAACTGCGTCGCTTACATGTGTTAATCACAGCCGGCGCTGCTCGTCGCCGGCTCTTTTGTCTTCCGACCAGACCTGCGCATTGTTAGTTTTAATTGCCTAAAAAGAGCTTCAAACAATCCCAGCAGCAACAACAACAAACACAACAAGAACATGACTTTCTATAGAGTGCACAGCGGGCCTAATAGTTTTTGATTCATGGTTGGAATCCAAGCTTTTTGAGTACTTCTTTATCATAAATACATATTTCTTAAAACTGCAATTCTTTCTTATTATATATATATAGAAATATAAAGCGATGTCTGAATATATAAATATTATTATAATTTTTATAATCATTTTAATTTTTTCCTGCTCTTGTTAGGTTGATAGATAGATGGTTGGTTAAATAGATAGACATCTTGGAAATTATAAATATTTTGAAACTATAGATAGTTAGATTTAATATATAGATTGATACAGATATTATGGATGTTATAGATATTATAAATATTGCACATATTATAGATATAATAATTATAATAGATATTATAGATATTATAGATATTATAGATATTATAGATATTATAGATATTATAGATATTATAGATATTATAGATATTATAGATATTATAGATATTATAGATATTATGGATATTATAGATATTATAGATATTATAGATATTATAGCTATTATAGATATTATAGCTATTATAGCTATTATAGATATTATAGATATTATGGATATTATAGATATTATAGATATTATAGATATTATAGATATTATAGATATTATAGATATTATAGCTATTATAGATATTATAGCAATTATAGATATTATAGATATTATAGATATTATAAATATTATAGATATTATGGATATTATAGATATTGTAGATATTATAAATATTCCAAACTATAGGTATTACAGATAGATATGAAGATATAAAGATTCATAGACTGTTATTAGATATATATTATAGATACATTTGATTTATAGATTATCTGATCGACAGATAGCGTATTCAAATTATGCATGCTAATTAGGGGCATGCGTACGTAGGCCCCACTTGCAGGGTATATAACACTAGTGTTTCGCATCGGCTTATGAAAGAAGCGTCAACATTTGGCGTTAGTTTTGTTTTGCATATTGTCCTGTCCATTGTCTCATTGTGTGTTGGCTTGTCTCAATGCCGCTTTTGTTTTCTAACACCCGCAGCGACACACATGTGCTCATCGGCTCTGTGCGCGTGTGTGTGTGTGTGTGTGCGGGTGTGGGTGTGGGTGCGTGCAAATATTGTTGCATACGTGTGGGCGTAAATGAATAAAATGGCTCGAGCCGCCGAAAAACGATAAATTCAATCGAAAATCGTTACATGTCAATGCATTAATCGGCCATAATCCCATTATGGCGCAAGGATATGCCGGCAAGTCCTCTGAATATCCCCCTCACTCTCGCTCTCACTCTCACTCCCTCTCTCTCTATCTCTGCATACATCGCGGCGCGAGAAAAAATATTGCTACGCATCCTATTGTTGTTGGTGTTGTTGTCGTTGCTGTTGCTGTTGTAGTCTGCGTGTCGCATTTGATATTCATGCACGCGCATGTTTTGTTGTTGTTGTACTTTTTGTTTGCCTGTTTGATGTTTGTTTTGTGCTTTCCGAACGGTTTTATCTGTGGCTCAGCGTCCGCGCATTTGGCACTGCCGCCGTCATGCGGCACCGCCGCACCACCGCTCCGCTTCACCGACGGCAACCACGGACGATGGCGACGCATTTGACAAATGGCTTCTGTTTCAGGGCCGCCAGGACAGGGATCTGGAATTGGGCCTGCTGGCTTTGCCCGGATTGGAGGCCTGGAGGCTTGGAGGCTTGTGGTGTTGCCAGATGCTCAGCAATTGCATTTTACATCCATTGTTGTTTTACATGTGATAAAAATGCCATCTATTGTACTCGCATTGCATTATGTTTACCTTTGTGCAGCCCGAATCGGCACATCGCCATTTGCTGCAATCCAGCCATCAGCAGCAACACCGACAAATACAGTTGACAGTAAGCTCCGCAAGCGGACACATTGCATTAAATAGATTTGGGAGCGAGGCCCGCCGAAGCACACATAAAGCTATCAAACTCTGCACATACGTGATCCATATGCAAAAAAGCTGAAAATGTTTTAAAGTTAATTTCAGGAGGAAACTCCAAAAATACTTCAATAAATGATAGCCATGAGAGATAGCCACATGAGAAAACCTCTTTGTTCTATGCCTATATATCTCTTTAGTAAAATTAATATTATTTAATTGATGCGTTCAAATGAAAAGAGTACAAATATTTGTTAACTTTTATATCATTTATATTTGCAAATATTATTTATAAATTTAATAAATTTTATTAGGTGAATTCAAATAAAAATTACCACACTTTACTTCAATCAAGTCTTGCTTTAACTTTAATGATTTTAGAGACATTGATTATATGCTCGTGTATACAACAAACTGAACAAAATATTTAGTATATATATAATTTTGTAATCTCTGTCCTATTCTCTCCTGCACATACTCACAATCATAAAAAAAAAACGAAATTTGTGTGACTAATAATAATATTTATCTCTAAAGCAGACAGATGTCATAACACCTTTAGTCAGTCAATTTAAAGTTGAAGCTTTTGCTTTGAAATCTTATTTATAATTTATATATTGAATGCAATTTTTTTTAATCATCAAAACATATGTGAATAATAATATATTGAATTGATATCTTACAATAAATAATTTAACAAATTATTATTATTATGCATTTATATATTATAATTATTGCTACATAAATTTAGTTCAGAAGCATAATTATTTACTAGCTTAGTGACAGACTAGATCAGCCTAAACGCAACTGTTTATGAGATTACAATTTTAAGAAGAGACTGATAATCCAAATACTAAACAAAGCTAAAAATAAATAGTATTTGAGTGAGTACTCTAGTAGAACTTTAGTTTCCCGAAACATTAAGATGCATCTATTAACGCCTTGCTTATCATAAAAATTGTAAATAAAATATATTATTAAATCAAATAGTTAAGAAATAAATATAACAATAATTTATATGTAAAATGAAACTTTGGCACGAATAATAGAAGATAAAATTAGTTTAAACAAGGCAACATCAAAGATACATGCCAGAGGCCCTATCTGGCCTTCATTTGATACTCCTAAACGCAACTGTTTATGAGATTACAATTTTAAGAAGAGACTGATAATCCAAATACTAAACAAAGCTAAAAATAAATAGTATTTGAGTGAGTACTCTAGTAGAACTTTAGTTTCCCGAAACATTAAGATGCATCTATTAACGCCTTGCTTATCATAAAAATTGTAAATAAAATATATTATTAAATCAAATAGTTAAGAAATAAATATAACAATAATTTATATGTAAAATGAAACTTTGGCACGAATAATAGAAGATAAAATTAGTTTAAACAAGGCAACATCAAAGATACATGCCAGAGGCCCTATCTGGCCTTCATTTGATACTCCTTGCATTTCTCCTCTCTAGTAGAACTGTATGCTTCAGTAAATACAATATACAAATGTACGAAAAAATTAAGACATTTGTACGTTTTCAAAAAGGCAAGGCACACTCACACTCGCACACCCGCACACACACAGAGGACACACCGTGGGGACACACATGTGCGAAACATTATTAATATATTTCAGCGAAAGCTGCAACTCGAACTTGGCCCCATGTCATATATCAGAAATCATAAGCTCCCCGCGACAACAAATAAAAAAGAAGCATGAAATTGTAATAATTCCGGCAAACCGAAAAGCGGGGCTTGGCAATAGGATTGGGCGGTAGGACGGAGGAACACGACGGACGAAGGGGGTGGGCGCGAAGGCGACGGATGAAGCACGACGACATTTGAACGCATAAAAATGCCAGAGCCGGTGCGGCGTTGTGCCTTCAGGCCGATTTTTGCTACTTTATATCCACTTTATATGCTCGCAGGATGTCCCAATTACTTTGAGACTCACACGCACACACAGATATGATTCGAGGCATGTGTGTGTGTGCGAGTGTGTGTGTGAGTGTATCGTATTTCAAGTCAGCCATGTGCGAATAGAACTTAATCTGCAACAAAATGTCGCCAAAGGTGGTTGCCAGGACGGGGCCGTGTGCTCCAGTGTCTGTGCAAGATTACTTTCTATATTTTCAAACGTCTTTGCTCTGGCCAACACACACACACCCATGTGTGCGCGTGTGTGCATGCTCCATATAGCTACATAATTTTTTTCTCATACTCGGAACGTTGCCTTCGGAGGATTTGTGACGGGATTTCCTTTTCTATTATTGGCATTAGGCATGTCCTGTGTGTGTTATGCATTTAAATTGCGTATTTTTCTTAGCGATTTGTCTGCTTATCGCCGGGTCGTACCGAAACCAGGGGCGTGGCCGAAAGAGCTGGGGTGGGGAAGGGGCTGGGATCCTGCGAAAGCGGACTAAAATTTCTTAATGTTTATGGGCGCAACGTTTTTCATTAAATTTTTGCTTTTGCTTTTCCTTATGGCCTGGCTGCAGGATGAACCTGACTCTAACTAGTTTACGATGCCAGCTGTAAATATGGCAGTAAACTGTGTGCTTCATATTGCGCAGCAGACCAAGCCTGATCCTTGAAATACTTTTTTTAAATACACAGCAATTTTTATGTAATTTTAAAACAAACAGTCGGCCGAACGGACACCGAATGCCATGCTACATTACACCCACTCAACGAGAGAGTCGGCGGGAAGTGGAGTAGGGCGGGCGGACCCGCATTATCCTTTTATCCGTCCAGTGCTTGGCCAGTGGCTGGCCACGTTATCAGAGACAGCAGCGACCGCAGCAAATTTTCAACCCTTCTCATTAGAGGATTTTAAAGGATAAAACGCGACGCAGGACGCTTTGTTGTTGAGTGATACTTGGCGTAAGTCGCTCCATGAGAGGGTGTGGCTGATGCCCAGATGCCTGGCCGCTGGCTATTCGGCCATCAGTAGTTCTTGGCCTGGTCAGCTGCTGCTGCCGCTGCTGCTGCTGTTGACTTCAGATGTGAGCATTACGCTTCCGTGTTTGTTTATTCAAACGGAAGCAAAGTCGTTCTGATACAACGCCGGTGGCAGCAGCCCAAAGCCGAACCCCTTGCCAGCCAGCCGGCAGCAACTACATCTACATTTGCACCCTTTGTTGGGCACATCCTTTTCACTGTTTGCTACTGCCACTGCTGTTGCTGTGTGCTGTGCATGCAGGCGATCAAAGCTCAGAGCAATTAATCATTTTGTTTGCCCTTTACACCCATTTATTCAGCCTGAACGCCCCACAGAGCGGGCAGCTTGCACATCGGAGAACTGAGCCTGGCACTAAGCCGAACCAGAAGGCATATCCCTCGATATGCCCACCACCCCGTGGCACCTAAGCAGCACTCAAATGGCTGCTGGCATCAATCCCATGCCTAAGCAACATTTTTGGCGCTCATCTCGCTGTCGCGCACAAAAATCACAAAACCAACACACGCACACACACACACACACACACACACACACTCACACACGCACACACACTTAGTCGTAGTTTTTCATCTTTGACGCAATTTGAAATCGTTCGGAAGCCACATCCCTTGAAACAGTGGCTGGGCAATGGCATCCCGCCCATTTCTGCGCCGCGCTTCGCTCGGACCTGACCAAGCGCTTACACCCACTTTGACTCTCTGTCATGGTCGGGGCTGTGGGCGTGGGCGTGGGCGTGGGCATGCTTTTTACACTAATGGGGGCGTGGCATGGCAGTCGTGATGCCATAATGAGCTCAATTCTCAAAGAATGTTGCTGCGGCACATACTCCTCTATCCCTAGAGCAATCCCAGATACCCTACCCCCAACTCGCATCAATGGCGTCAATTATTTCATTGTCGGCGTCGTCGTTGCTGCTGCTGTTGTTGTTGTTGTTGTTGTTGTTGGTGTCTTGTAACTGATGACGCTGCTTTTCGCTGCGTTCGAAATTTTGTGCTGATTTAGCATTAAAAGATTTTGATGTCAATGCCGTTTTTCCAGTTTTTGGACCACGGCCCGTGCGTAAATGGAACGAGTTGTTCTCTTTTTTTTTTTCTTTTGCTATTATTGCGCAGTTTGACAAATTTGACAGGGTGTAAGTTAATAGTCAGGGAATCGCAGCAAACAGTGGTAGGGTGTGCAGTAGCCAGTCATGAGTCATTGGTAGGTGTACTCACTGTAATTGTGTGTCCGAGTGCTGAGAGTCAAACGTAAAATTTATACAATTATAGTTATCTCCAGGATATGTACCAAGGATACAATGAAAATAGCTCGAAAACTTCAGTTTCAATTGCACCTAAATTAAATGGAGCTAAAAATAATGCTCTGATTTATGAATTAGGACAGCATTTTATATAATCAAAGCGATCTACTTGTAAGCAACCCAGTTTTGTTGATCAGCAACTAATCATTCAACTATAATAATATGGATACCACAGGATAAGCAAATGGCGGTTGGTCAACGCCTCGCATGTGATTTTATTGTCACTATGCAAGGGAATCATGCTGTGAGTGCTCTCTTCACCTCTCTTGCCATACCTCTTACCTTAATTGTAACAATATGATTTATTGAAGAGGATGAACCTCTTCTACCTCTTCTCTATACAATGATATATGCTATATATAAGTTTAGTTTATTTAGCTATTTAGGATCAAGTCTTGCCAGCTACTCAACTATGGGTATTGTGCGATTGAACTAGCGCTGACCAAAACCAATCCTTCATGAAGGACTGTTTATGTATTGCTGGATAACTGAACTAGTGAATCAAGCGGCCAAGCATGAACGACTTACCTAATCAAATAAAGTTTCGAAATGCGTCAAGTGAAGCTAATACTGTGCTTTGATATATTCGTTACCATTAACTAAATACTGTCATTAGCCTTTTATTATACCCTGAACCATTCGTCAAAAATCGCTTTCTGTTTGACTCGTCTTTGGCTGCATCTCTTTAAGTATAATAGGATCCATACAAAGCGACTCTCAATTTGCCATGCCCACAATGTGTGCGATCTATATATATATATATAGATAGCATAAAATATATTGTATAAGCTCAATATACTGTCTTCATTTTGTGAACGGGTATTCCAATGTATCTTCTATATTATGTATATCTAGAATATTTATAAGTATTTCTTCACCGAGTCCTGGACTGCTAGAGGAGGGACGCTTTTCGAACTCTGAGATTATTCGTAGCAAGATATTTTCATTTTGATGCCAGACTTGTTAATAACTTATAGCCCCGACATGGCATGGCAATTCGCAGCTGCTGTAGTGTCACGCATCGCACTCACATACGCAAATGCCAGCCGAATCCCTGCCATATCCTTTCATTCCAGATCCGGACTGGGCTGGGCGCACTTCTTACGCTTGTTCTTTCAGAAACTGTCACATTTCAACTCACATTTTTATTTATTACATTTATTATGAGAAATTCTACATGCGCGCATACGCAAGTGTTGAAATGCAATAAAAGTGAGATGCCAAGCAGCATACCTGCTCCGCACAGCCGCACCACCCCACCGCCCCGGCACCCCATTGACCCAGCCACCCGAACACCCTTAGCACGGACTACGTGCATGAATATGCGCTCACCTTTTTGGTCGCTTTTCATTTTTATTCTACTTTTTCTCCCCTCCTTCCCTCGGTACGCAATTCGCATAATTTCACACACGAAGTAATTTCGCAACACCCCACGCACAGGCACTTGCAACTCCTTTTGAATTTTCACACCAATTTTTCAACTCGACAAACCCGCTCGCAAAAAGTATAAAAATCAGCAACAAAAAAATCCATTTCATATATGAATGTATGGAAGGAAAGTGCAAGAAAGGGCTGGGCGAGGGGCGGGGGCTGACGACTATCATCGTCGTGCCATAGGAAACGCACGCTGATGTGCGAGAAAAACACATCCGCCTGGCTGGAGCAGCCCGCAGCCCGCAAGCCGTGGCCCATGGCCCGTTGGCCGCCTCCCACAATCCCAGTGCTCAGCCCATGGCCAGCTCGTTGGTTGGCGGGCTCGTCTGTTAGCCCAATTTGAATGCGCTGGCGCATATATCATTCCAGTTGACAGGACAATTCTCTTATCTGCGCAAAGCCAACACAACAGCCGCAGCCGCAGCAGCAGCAGCAGCAGCAGCATCAGAGTGAGAGTCAGAGCCAAAGCCAGATCCATAGCCAGCGTCGCAGTCGCAGTCGCAGTCGCTCCCGTTGAGCGGACTTGAACGCGGTTCATGTCCCGGCTAAATGAATATTTAAGCAGAAAAATCTCATGCCCATGAGTGCTCGCAATGGTCAATGACCAATGCTTTGGCCTTAAAGCGGCCACAGCTTTTGATGAAGTCGCCGTCACAACAGCCATCTATTAGAGACTCGAGTGTGTGACACATTTATCAAACAGCCCCAAAGACAATCAAAATTAACGGTGGGCGTGCGACTCTGGTCTGGTCAATCACAATCTCTCACTCTGCCAGCCCTCTCCCCTCCCACACACGCCTCCCTCTGCACACGTACGTATTATCCAGGCTGTGTGAGTTGCTTGTGTAATTTGTTCAAGCTGCTGTTGTCGTCGTTGTCATTAAAAAGCCATTTCCCCCATATATCATCGGAGCCACGCCCATGCCCCTGGTCCAAGTGCTGGCATATAAATTACTTTATGATATTGTTTTGAACCTGCGCGACAAATAAGATTGTCAGCCAAGGACTCGGAGGGTTACACCGGGCACTGAATAGGTCACGCCGTCTCCCGTCTCCCGTCTCCCATCTGCCGTCAGCTGGCAGCATCGAAAATTGAAAGTTCTTGCGATTGGGATTTGGCGAAGCGAACGAAGCGCTTTAACCGCACTTATGGCCCATTTGAATATCCTGTGACCGGGCAATAAAAACGTCACTGGCAACCGTCACACACACAGAGAGACAGTTTTGTTAAGGGTCTTACTTATCAGAAGGATGGGCGGGACGTTGTCGAGATGCTTCAGTGTCAATTCAATTTTATTTTCATTGTGTCATAACAATAACATAAAATTAAAATAACATAAAAAGGAAATTGAGGATGCACGGCAAACAGTTCGCTTCGAGCGGTAGCTGGCGGCGGAGGGGCGACAGCCCGGCAGTTGTCGGCTGCAAATCAACTCAGCGTAAAATTGTCAGGCCGTATTCTCCGCACTCGCATGATGATGTTGCAACAGCTGTTGTTGCTGCTGCTTCTGTTGTTGATATTATCCTTGTTGTATTTCGTCAGCGACACATAAAAAAAGACACAACAAAGCACATGAGCTCTGCATAAAACAGGAAGCGGAAATACATCAGCGGAACGGAAGTCGCAAAGTCGTCACATTCACATAACAATGATGGCAGCCCAGCCCAGCCCAGCCCAGCCCAGCCCAGCATGCAAGACATTTCACTTTGTTTTGTCCAACTTTAAAAGGGTGGAGGTGCGGGTGGGGGCGCCCATGACGTAAGAGCACATTTATGGCGTAAAGTATGTAACGTAATAATGTCGCCAACAGTTACCAAAAAGCGGGCATCTCCAGCTTCTGTGCGATTTCGGCTCTGCAATCCTGCCAAATGGCTGCCACCATTTTTTCGGTATCCTTTTTTTGCGACGTTGTTGGGTGTCTGGCATCGTGTCTGTCCTTCAGCCGTTGCCAGGAATTCATTTGGAAAATTAATAAAAATATATGTGGAAAACAACATTCGAGTTGCTTTCGTTGCTCCAGCTTAAGCGAATTTCATGCGGGTCTGAGCTCACATGACGCAAAGCGAAAGGCTTTGCGGTATTTAAAACTTTAATCAGCCAAATCTATATGTTTAGCACAGCCTCACTTAGAGATCTCAATGAGGATACCCTCTATAGATACATCACAAATTTGCATGTGAGTGAAGCAAGTTCCATGGAATAGATGTGCACATGGCACATGTCTCTTATGGTTCAGCTCTGCTGATGTGCTCTTACTGGAATAAACTGCACAACAAAAGACTCCATTCAAAATTGTATCAGAGAGCTTCTATACCAACTATTCGATTCTCTGAGAATTTCAGAATTTGCTAACTATTCGAATAATAATTCGAAATCTGTTGAATGCCTTTATAAATAAATATTTTCAATTTGCAGTATATTTATAAGTATAAGAATAAATAAATATATATTCTCTAAAATATATATGGAAAATCACAAAAATTATTTGTAATTCAATTTTAATATTAATTCAGAGAAACAGAGAGCCGTTAGATGAAATGCAGCAACATTTTGATACTCTAGCGCCAATGGCTTACGAGACTTTATTTTAAATCTGAAGTTTTCAATTGATTTCGTTGATACGGGAATAATTATCGGTTATTTGAAATTATTAAATTATAACTAAATCAATTCGCCTTTAAACAATGCGCATTTCAAGCCTACCTTCATTGTGGCTTGCTGTCAGACGGACCGACTGCAAGGCCAATATACGTGCCACAAAAAAAAAATATTATTTTCACTTTGTTAAGGAAATATAACAAGGTTGGCTGGGTGTCACAAGCACATTATGTTTGCTGGATCTGACCGTCTTACAAATCATTTATACAATAACTTAACCTAAATATAATCTTAATATAATAATAAAGCAATATATATAATATTATAATTTCATTCAAGTCTTGAAACTGAGGAGCATTCATGTATATGAACTTTAGTACTTTGCACTTTAACCAAGAAATATATTTTAGAAATCAATCAACGGCCAGACTACAGTCGCAAAGGACCTTCGCCCATACATTAAACTACAGCAACTCCTCCCTCTCTCTCTCTCTCTCTCTCTCTCTCACACACACACACAGACACATCATTAATGTCAACAATCTGATAACCGCAATTTCCCCGGCAAGCCGTAATGCAATAGACCCAGCAAACAATTCAAATTTTTTTAACCAACACGCAGTCAAGCGATATACACAAGGACAACACAGCAGCAGCAGCAGCAGCAGCAACAACAATGAGTGACTTAATAGAATCGGGGATAATTTTTCAATTTTTCAATTTCGTATGCGTGGCGTATTTAGAATACAATTCGATTAGAAATGCTTTTGCTCTTCGAAATAATAAATTAAATTTGTTGCGTTCTCCGTCTGCAGCCCCATTGCCAATACCATTATCACAGTCAGCGCGTGGGCGGAAGCTGGGGCGGGGGGATGGGATGGGGTGAGTTTTCAGCAACCAGCTGAAGCCGCTTGGCGGGGCGCAAAAGGTTGCCAAATTGCGCGACTTGCTGCCAGTTGGGGAATTCCTGCGGCAACGGTCTGGAAAAAGTGCGCCGCATGCGACGGCGAATCAATTTCCTGCAAAACGAGAGAAAGCCGCCATCGAGCCTTAGTCCTTGGGTGCTTTCTTAAAATAACAAAATTACTTTTTATATGCAGCCCGAGCCAGGATACAGCAGCAGGAGCAGCAACAATAACAACATGCCATTGACAACCATTAATCATGGACGCCTGTCAGGGCGGGTCGCAGGCCTGGGTGTGACTGGGAGGAGGTAGTCGTCGTCATCGTCCTTCGTCGCTCGTCGTCTGTCTACTGATTGTCCTGCGCTGCAATGTTGCTTTGTTTTTTTCTTTAAAGTTTGCCTTTTACATGCTAATGCCTGGCGCTGGGGCTCAAGTCATGCTCGTGCCCATGCACAGCCACGCCCAGCTGCGAAATTGACAAGCAAGCCGAGTGCGTTGTGACATGACACTTGCAAGGGAGCCAGGGACAGGGACAGGGCAACAGCAGTGCCTCAGTACCAGGACGTGGGCGTGCCAGGCGCCAGGCGGCAGGCTGCAGGCAGGTTATGTATGCCATCATTAGACGTGGTCCGTTTGCCACGCCCGTCCTGTTGCCCACTGCAAATTGGCAGCTCGGCAATGGACGGCCGTGTCATGTCACAGGCTCGAGCAGCAGCAACGGGCTTTGATGGCCCGGTCAAAGTTCAATGCGAAAGCCAAATTCCAATTGTCAAGATGTTACTGCACTTCCCTGAGTGTCCCTGTGCGTGTGTGTGTGTGTGCCGGACATGTCTAATTGCTCAGTTTATGGGAGGCTGCTTGTCATAAAGTGCAAATGCATGCCGATCCACCTAAAAGCGGGCAACGAGACATGCAACATGCGAGCTGCAAGCGGCGCTCCTCTGATTTGTGTGTGTGTGTGATATTTGACATGCATTTTCAATTTAGCAACAGCTTTAAGAGGCTCTGGCTCTGCCCAGCCCTCGAATAATGAATTCCATTCATTTTGTTTGTCTGCCATCGTCCTGTGCAAAGTTCAGGCCCCAATCGTGACTGGGACTGGGACTGGGACTGGGACTGGGATGCCCGCTCCTTGCTCACACACTCCTTGCCAGGACACGATAAAAGTTTATGCACTGCAACGGCCAGCATTGACATTTCAAGTGCTCGATGGAGGTGCTCCTCGGAGGAGGTTCACCAGGACTGGCGCCATCGGAGCACACAGTTTTAATAATGCACAAGACGACGACTCCAGCGCAAAGTGGCATAAAATGCAGGACATACGAGAGCTGCGATGCGATGCGATGGCAACGGCGGAGTGCGCAAAGATAAGACCCGGACTGTCCAAGTTCCGCCCAAGCACTCGTACAGCCAACGCCAGCAACAACAACAAAGCTCTCCGGGCCACAGCAAAGGTGGCGAGACTCACAGCCAGCAGCAAAACGTAGTTGGGAAATGCTACTATGTCTATTCGATGTCAAAATGAATACTTTTGCATTATTTATGCCAGCGCATTTATTTGTTGTTCCGATAACGAAGCTGAAAAAAGAAAAACTTTATGAACTCTCTGCAAGAGTCCACTGAGAAATGAAAATGCCTTTAAGAAGCAAATGCTCTAAAACTGTGTTTGCTTTACCAAGTGACACATAGACTCAAAGTAAATTTGTATTCTCTTTAAGCATTCATTAACTTCTGCTAGTCGAAGCAGAAACCACTTTGGTTGGAGCTGCTATACTAGGAAGTGCCGCAGAGTCCCTGGGAGGGAAGAGCGAAAGGTCAAGAAATAGTAATAATATGAAAATAAAAATCAAAAATAATTATTAAAAAAGTAAAATAAAATAGTAATAATATAAAAATGTTATAAAATGATATTATAATAGTATAATAATATAATATTATATTATTATAATATTATAATAGATTTTATAATAGTATAATAATATAATATTATGTTATTATAATATTATAATATTATAATAATATAATAATACAATAATAATAACACTAAAGTATATTCATTACATGCCTCTGTTTAGCGGATGTATTATCCGTTGATCTTAAGGTTTTAGAATTATTTATCATATTATCAGAAGCTAAGTCAACATTTTAGGGATTTCCGTGAAATTAACACAATATACTTGTTTTTTGCCATAGTGAAAACTAGAAGGCTCTAGCTGGGAGTGCCCTACTTTAAAAGGGGCTAGTAGGCCTCTGGCATATACGAACATGGCTAGAGCGCCTCGGTTCGTCATGAAATGATCCACTTCTTCTTACATATATGCACTATGCATATACAGGAGTATAGCCTGAATACCCACTTTCAATGTATTCAGAATATATCCATCTTCTTCTGTTTTTATGCATCTATGATGTAGATATTAATATTATATTTGGTACATAAATGCTAAATAGTGGCTGGCAACCAGAAACCACATGATAACAGACATGCCAATGATTACTAATAATCTTAAGGAAGTTAATGAGAAAGCATTTTTAACAAACCTAATCCTACTCACCTATCTCCCTGAACGATTTACACAACTCTTAATACCACAGCGAAGTCACAAACCATTTTAATATTGCAGCCGTAAAGTATGCTATAGATTAAATTGAGATATAAGAAGGCACTAGATATAGGAAAATATATGACAACAATAGTAATATATACTCGTATAATCTTAAAAAAAGTGAAATTTGTCCACAAGAGATTTATATACCATTTGGATCATGTCTCAGCTCGTTATGGATTCAAGATAATTCCCATCTTGAGCATAGCTCAAGGGCGTTTACACATAGTTTCGTACTTCAACCATTCTTCAGATGCTACATAGACAGCAGAGCATATGATACGCCACGTCACAGACACGTTCCCATTGGCAAGGCAGTCAAGGGCTTGTTCCTTTGCGGGCGCTGGCAAGTGCACTTGACAGATCCACAGGAGCTGGCGATGTGTTGTGGGGCAGCGCCCAAAATCAATTGAGTCAAGTAGCTGCTGTGGTTGCTGTAATGCTTAGCTGAAGGGGACACTTGGATGAGAACACATGCGACCGCCCGGAACCCTTGAAAGACGTTTACTGGCCCTGAAGGAGCCGCTCAGTGTTGGAGGTATCATTGGTAAACTGTTTATATAAATATACAGATATGTGAGGGCATTACGAAGAACGCTCTACAAACTTAAACTTGAACGGGATGTTGGGCTTCACAAAGAACTGGGTCTTGAACGCGTTCTCAATGGGATAGTCGAAGCCCACTTCGAAATTGCGCACCAGCCTGGCGACGGCTATATCCAGCATCATGTCCACAATGCGCTTGCCAGCACAGGCGCGCGGTCCGAAGCCGAAGGGCAGGTACATGAAGGGCGTGGCCGTGTCGCCCACCAGATTCGAGCTGGCCGCATCACGCAGCCAGCGCTCCGGCAGAAATTCGCGCACCCGCGGCACAAACTGCTCCATGTTGGCCATCTGGTAGTTGGCAGCCATGGCCACATCTGTGCCCCTCACGATCCGATAGCCACTGAGGACCACGTCACAGGGCATGCGGCGTAAGGTACCCGGTCCAATGGGATACATGCGAATGCCCTCCTTGATGCAGGCGCGCAGATAAGGTAAGTTGGCCATGTTCTCAATGGTCAATGGAGAGTTCTTCTCTGGCAGCACTCCCTTAATCTCGTCCAGCAAGAGGGACTGCTTTGCAGGGCTCTTGGCCAGGCTCAGCAGAGTTCCAGTCAAGCTGACCAGGGTCTGAGGGCAGAGTTGCAAGCTTTAGTTGCTGTTCTAAACGGCCTTATCTGGAGTACTTACGGGATCGACGCCGGCAGAGAATAAGTCCATGGCAATGATCACTGCCGCCTTGCGATCAAAGTGCGCCAACTTCTCCAATATGCTAGTCTCCTGACCGGGCTCCGTGCTAATGCGTCCAGCGCGAGCGTCCTCTTCGATGCGTTGCAGTGCCTCCTGGATACGGCTATGGCAAATGTCCGTGATCGTGTCCAAGGCGCGCATGAGCTTCTTGAACATCGGTATTGGCAGATACTTCCAAAGTGGAGGCATCATGTGCAACTGGAAGCTCAGCTCAATTATATTTTCCAATGCTTTAATCAATTTAGTCGCCTCCTCGCTCTCCCGGTTCTCAGCCAGCAGGCCGAGCCGTGTGTTGAGCGCCACAGAAGCAATGGACTCCAAGATTAAACGACGTATATCTTCGCCAAAGTCAGCTGGCATCTCTTGGGTGTTTGGATCTCTAATGCCTCGAATGCTGAAGAAGGAAAACTTTCGGTGTGACTCGGCGGACTTTGATTGCGATCCCAACTTACCGTTCCAGGAACTCGTTGTTCACCCGCTCAATATTTTTTATATACAGCTTGGCATTCCGTGGCTGCAGCAAAATGGGATTCACAGCAGTTCGCATCTTGCTCCAAGCAGGCCCATTGCTAGGCACACAGATATTTCAATTACAGCCACGGATCGGATGCTTGTAACTCACCCAGAAACCAGACCATCTGAGCCCTCGTAAATATCGGGTCGGTGGACCCTCTTATAATATTCAAAGGTGTCGAAGCCGCGCCTGTAGGGATACTGTCCCTCATTGCGAAAGACCGTCGCATAATCTACCGGATTCAAGGTAATTACTACATCATTGCCCGCCACACTAGGCATCCGAAATATGTTCCCGTAGTGCTTGCTCATATCCAGAATCATTTCGTGGACCGCAACATTGTTATAGCGACCTGCGATTGGTCGATGATAACAACCAAAAAGTTAGTCCAAAGAGAATTGTATGATGAGAGAATAGTATGGGAAAAGAGAGCGACTCAAGAGAGGAGCTCTTAAAAAGCCCTCGATCTCTTACCGCCTGGTAAAAAAGAGCGCATAAACTGGAATTTGCTGGGACCCGGCAGCTCCGAGTAGGGCTTGGCTCGCTCCAGAGGCGTGGCATCTACAGCAGCAGTGCTCTGCGAATAGCATTAGGGAAATTACGTTGCAATCGATAGTGTGTATCTATGTATCTATATGTACCTTTGCTGCGAACGCCCTCTCGAATTTGAACAGTAGAGCGCTGAGCTTTCGTGGTCCGCCCAACTGCGTCGACAACATTTTGCTTACTGAAGCTCTCAGTGCGCGTTGTTGAAAAAATTTGACTTGACGTTTTATTAATTAATTCCCTCGGTCTCATATTTTGATAGCGTGCTGAGCGAGCTTTGCGTTCTCTCAGCATGACGTTAGTTGATTAGCTTTTATGCATTACTTGTTTTGGTTCATTTTGCGCTCTCTTTTTTGGTGGCAATTAAGCTTTAAGAGCTTTGATCAATCAATTTACTTTTTCAGATATGTTATCGCTCAGGTCTTTATTTATATTTATATTTATATTCAATAATACAATTTAACTTTAATTTTACGTTGATTGACTTGTTTTATCAAGTTTACACTTAAGTAATGCTGTTCATAAAGTTAACTTGAATACAATAATAATTATAATCAGCGCGCTCCGCTAGAAAGAATTTGTAGAATATCAAAAAATTGCATATTCTTTGAATGTGTCTTCAAATTAAATTTTAAAGGTAATCAATATGAATTTATTATTTAATTAGATAGTTTAGCAACCAAAACAATGAAAGTCAAATCTTCTATTATCTATTTATAATTAGTATACAATAGAACATGGATGAAAATCATTATTATTATTATTAAAATTATTATTATTATTATTATTATTATATATTATATTATTATATTAGATATTAATTATGAGTACTTATTATTATTTT
Source organism: Drosophila peninsularis (assembly GCA_035047485.1). Classification (NCBI taxonomy): domain Eukaryota; kingdom Metazoa; phylum Arthropoda; class Insecta; order Diptera; family Drosophilidae; genus Drosophila; species Drosophila peninsularis. The sequence goes on from JAWNPN010000027.1 coordinate 3,898,166, forward strand.
TATTATTTTTATTATTATTATTACTATTATTAGTTATTATTATTACTCTTTTATTATTATGTTAGTAAAGCATCCAAGTGCTTTGGCTACGACAAAAACGAAATTCTCTCTCTAACCTGGAATTTCAGTTTAAATCCTTGTTCTCTTGCCTAAATATAAATTAATAATTACTGATTTGACTTTTATAGCATCTCAAAACATTTATGTATAATGAGAATTTAATTTAAATAAAAATTTCTTAAAATGATTTTCAATATAAACTTTTTTCCCTATTTACTCTACTATGAATAATGAAATTTAAAATGAATTAATAATTATTTTCGATTGATTATAACTAGGCCGACGGGAGAATAGAATACTAATTTCTGGAATATTTTGTTAAGCATTTTATTCAACAATTATATTTAATTATTATAATATTTTATTATTTAAGCAGATCTATTAAGATATTATACTTTACTGCCCAGCACAATTTATTAACATATAATTGATAACAATATATCCAGAGTATTTCTCTCGAACAAGCCTTTGCCGCTTTGTTGTCACTTCCTCAAAGTATTGCACACATTGCGTATACGCAACGTTTTCACTTTCAGGCTTTAAAGTGGCTTACCTAAACAAGCGAGACGGGCCAAATTTAAGCCTGTCACTGGCAGAGCTTCAGTCAGTCAGACAAAGGGCAATATCGCAGCTGACAGAAAATCTATATAGGCAGTTGGCAGTTGGCAGTTGGCAGACAAACGGCTATAATAAAATCGATTTTTTATATCAACGTCCAGTGACGAGGGCGCGTCACATTGGCCATTGGGACGCGTCTCGACCGGCGGGCGCATAAATATGAGACACGCAGACAGACAGACACACAGAGAGGGAGAGGGAGACAGCACGCCAACTGATGATGGGCATACAAAAGTTGACCTCGACTTTGAGCTGTCAAAGCCAAAAACTAACTGACCTAAACCAACAAAAATCGACTTTGCAGCCTAAACACAAGGCTGAGCATGACAGGCCGAGCCGATGCCGAGGGGTGGGTGAGGGCGCGGTGTTGTTTGGGCGTTAAAATACAAAATATCAGCATGACGCAATGATTTCCGGCAAGTGAAAATGAAACCTGTTGGAGCTGAATGGCGGCTGTGGCCTCGACCGGCTCGACGGCATTGCTGCTGCTGCTGCTGCTGCTGCTGCTGCTGCTGCTGCTGGTGTTGGCAATATAAACAAATTCAATTTGACAGCTGACAGCGACAATGGCGACGGCAGGAGCTACAGCAACAACAAGAGAATAACAACACACATACACACAAACAGAAAGCCGCAAGTAATAAACTTTTACGATCTGTTTTACGGCAGCGCGGCACGTGCAACTAGGCTCAGCATATTGGCAAGGGGCGGGCGGGGGTGGCGGGGCAACGGGTCGCTGCAACATAAATTTAATGAAGCCAAAAGCGCGGCTCGGCAACAACAACAACAATGCAGACACCATAACAAACACAAACACCCACACACACGCGGCACACATATGCAGGAAGAAGCAGAGCAGCGCTCCACAATGTAGGCAATAAAAATAAAATAAAAGTAAATTGTTCAAGGACAACAATATTTTATGCTATTATTCTACAAACGCAGCCACAAGCACTGAGCGCGAGCATCAGCCTGGTGTAGATAGAGAAAAAGAGAGAGAGAGCGAGAACGAGAGCGAGAGCGAGAGCGAGAGAGAGAGAAGACACTAGAGTCTGCCCCCTTTTGTGTCGGCAAAGAAATTTCCTTTTTGTTTTGCAGCGAAAAATTTACAAATTTCGCCGCATGCTTTCGGACGAAAGAGCAAAAAAAAAAAAAAAAAAAATGCGGAGGGTTGTTATCCTCTTGTGTCCTGTTGAGCAATGGGTGCGTCTGCGTCTGCGATTGCGATTGCGACAGCGACAGCGACACAAAAACGTCAGCAGCACTCAAAAAGCATTCGCGTCTGCTGGCTGGCTGCTGTCCTTGCCCGTAATGCCATTGATGGATGATTCTTTTGCCGGAGAGTGCCGAAAAATAAAAGCACTAAAACTTGCAATTTGTATGGAATACATCAGCAGCAGACGACTGCGGCTGTTGGCCAGAAAGAGGCGGCACGAGAACAGAACCTGAGTTATAGAAAGCCATAACCTGCACTCTCCCTTACGGGCAGATACAGTGTCCATGTGTGTGTGTGTGCGTGTGTGTGGGTGTGTGTGAGTTTTGGGGCGCGCTTTATGATTGCCAGGCATAAATAAACGGCAAAAGCACCCCAATGACGGCAAGGGTGTCCTGTTTCTGTATATAAAAGTGTGTCTCTGTGTATGTGTGTGTGTGTGTGTGCTGGCAAAGTGCACTTCCTGTGTCCTTTCAGTGTTTTGCCACCAATTGCTGCCAGCTACAGCAGCAGCAACAACACGCAGCAAGGCAGCGCAGCTTGCCTCGAGTTCACCTGCTTTACATTTCCAGTGCGGCGTTCCTTGCTCGTCCTGCACCTTTTCCGCTGGCGTTGGCGCTGTCAACGCCGTCGACGACTGGATAAATGTGTATCCACAGATATACAGATACACAGATACAGGGCTTCTGCCCCTGTATACGTATATGTATATGCATGTATATGTGGGTCTGTGTCGCTAACTGCCTTGTCCCCGGTCTCTGAATGGATGTCTGCGCATCTCCTCACTGCTGCCTAATGGCTCTGTGCATGTGTGTGCGTCTCTCTCTCGCTGTGTCTGTGCGTTAAGCAAAAGTAGCAATTCATCATAGAAAATGGCGGAAGTAATCGTCTCTTTATGGGGGTGTGCATGTGGCTAAGTGCGCGTGAGTATACCAGCTCATTGCCATATCCAGCAAGTGGAGCAGAAATTACAATTTTACTTAAGACTGGATCAGCAGCATGCAGAAGAAATACACATCTAGTCAGGGTACATAATTAAAATTATTTAATTAAAAAACAAGCTACTTCAAAGTTAATATAAAATATAAAATATAACTTGTAAATAAAAAAATAAAATAAAATATTCTTAGAAATTTAATAAATGAATTCATTTTGGTGTTGCTCGAACCATATTAATAGTAGATGTTAATATTGATATTTAATAAGTGTTCAAAGAAGATGAATGCAAGACTTTTATTGTAAGCCTCAAACCTGAACATACTTCAGATGTTCATAAGCTAAGGCTGTATCTAAAATGCTCATATATTAATGTAGGAATTCTGTTAAATGAGGAGTTCTGTAGTTGTAGTTGTATAGCAGTCAGTAATAGAGCGCGAGCAGCGTTGTGAAATAAGCTGGGGTCATTCTGATCGAAGTTAATTAAGTTTCAATTTAAAATAAAATCAATTATGGTAATACTAAACACATTTTGTAATAAACTGGAGAAATCCTACATTTATATATTCTTCAAAATTATAAAGATATATATATATATATATATATATATATATATATAAATATATATATATATATGAATAATCATTTTCAAACCCTACGAAACCACTTCGCATCAAATCTAATCTCAATCATATCAATCTATGTAATTTAAATCTCTATATATTCTTTGCCTTCATCGAGAATATATTCGTAAGTAATGATACTTCCATGTATGTATATATATCCGTTGTCTAAACTAAGCTTATTTAACACTCGTTTGGGTACATTTTAAACTGGGCGAGAGTAGATGCTTTTCACTCCCCTTTAGTGTAGGTCTCCCATGATATCGAGTTTTTCTCACTATATATTTACAATGTTTTGACATGGTTCACATATCTATAGCCTGGATGTTTGATCTTTTCTAATATATATATTTTAAATTTCAATAAATTAAAATACTTAAATAAAATAGTTAACAGTCGAGGGTAAACACAAATTTATCCATATATAATCCAATAATCCAAATTTACGCACCTTCAATAATATCGAATTGTCTTTTGTTCATGCACACAGATAGATGGACTGCTGTTCGTCCAGTTAACTCGACAAATAATATAATGGAGCTAACAATTATTTGTATTTTATTAATAATAATTATGGAGCTAAACGAAAGTTATTTATGAATAAATTTCTCTGTATATATATTTCTTATTTCCTCTTAACACACCAATATATATAGCTTAGATATTTATTAAGTAAATACTTCATTTGCACTAAAATTAATTTATTTTTGCTTCACAATTTGGCAATTTCTACTCTCAATTTAGTTAGTTTAGGCTCAGCCTATAACTTCATGAATAATCTCTTTGCAAGACTCTTCATTACTACTCTGAATAGCCAAGGGAAATCATTTATTACAGATTAAATATTAGTTAATAAATATTATTAGCAGTTTGAATAGTGTGGCAAACTCTCTCAGCCTAATTATTGCTAAGCTGCACTGGCAACTAGAGCCTTCGGCTAGGACTGACAAGTGGCAAATGCATTTAAATATTTATCGAAGGAGATAAGAGCGCTATTTCCAGACAATGTGGAGTCTAAGCAACCAGCCCAATAAAACGTGTTAACATATCCATGTGTTACGCTGCAAATATGGCCCGCCAAATGGCCAAATGGGATTAGCCAATCCATTACGATTGGCTTGACGACCCGCTATCGGAAACATCGCAAGCGCTCTTAGCATTTACTGCCGGAGCGAACATGAAAAACGCATCTCTTAACCACTTAAAGCTCGTCTAACGACTTTGCACATTTTATAGCCCAGCGAAAGAGCGAGCCAAACATACCCGAAACCAGAAACCAGACCAGACCCAGCACCCAGCACCCAGAACCCAGAACCCAGACCCCGATCCACAAGTCATCAAGCTTGGCCCCAGAGTCGAGCATTTAGTTAATTTTAAATGCTTATTAGCGCAATTTACAATTTCTCACATGGCGGCGGGCCTTAACAGCCAAGTGCTCAGCGGGGCGGGGCGGGGCGGGACTAGACCAAGAGAATCTGAATCCGAATCCCGAGCATTATCACCACTCACACAGACACTTTGGGGCGAGCATATGTAGAGGCGAAATTATAATTTTATTATCATTACCAACGGCGAGTGTCTTATCAGCAAGTTTTACGAGGCCGCAGATCGCACACACCACACACAGGTCATGTTGCTGCAATTGTTGTTGCTGTTGTTATCCTTTCGAAATGGAAATAAACTGTAGCTTAAAGCGTTTACGATGCGTTGACGACATCGCCGGGACTCGCATAGCTGGTCGGTCGGTCGTCTGTCCCTGGCTTTATGTCCTTTTTATGCGCTTTTTATGTTTCATTCTAACCTCAATTTAATTGTTTAGCCGGTGACAATCATTACCCCAGTTGCCCCAGTTAGTGCGGGGGCAGGGAGCGCCAACGACATATGTACGCAGCAGTAGTCCGCAGTGAGTTTTACGACTCCAAGGAGCTGTCAATTTGATGTCCTCGATGCTGCTCCATTGACAACACAGCCAGACGGGCAGCCAGGCGCTCCGCCGCATCCTTGTAATAAAAACATGAAGATTACGCTTTATATCCCCGGCAAACTTAACGGAAGTTGTAAAACACTCAAGTGTAATGATGCCAGCTCCCAGCTCGGCCCGAGCAGCAGCCACCCGGCAGCTTGGTGTGAAAACTAGCGCCGGGCTTTTCATTTGACGTTTCCTGGCTGATTTTACGAGCTCGCCGATTTTACGATGCCCCTGCTCCTGCTGCGATGAGATGAACTCGCTTATTATATTTCTATTACATTATAATTTACAGCGCTTACTGTTTGATTTTTACAGCCGTTTAATGGGGCCAGTCACAGATTTGTCAATGCCTCTCCACAAAATGTTAAGTAAACCGCAGAAATTTACAGGTTGCTCCTTTCGCAGATCTCAACATCTTCCATCTATGTACACAGCTCATAAAACTCCGCCTGAGTCATTGAGCTATTTGTTTTTTATGGCCATGTTGGTCTCTCTGCCCGCTCTCTCTCTCTCTCTGTTGTTTTGGCTAAAACAAAGTATGGTCTTTATTATTATCGAATGTCAGCGTCGTCGTTGTCGTTATCCTTGATCCTTTCTGGCGGCTCCTGCTGCAAAAGGTGTAAAAATGTTGTTGCCCGTTGCCATTACTATTATTGTTTTTACAGCTCTGGCTGTAGTCTGACTCTTGGCGTTCATTGAAGCGCGAAAATGGATTTGTTTTTTACGACTTGATTATTATGGCTGCGTTTGATTACAAATATTGCGGCCCCAGAAGTCTTTCGTTTTTTACGCTGCTCACTGGAGTTGTAAATGGCTTTGATTTTGATTCTGATTCGGATTTGGCTTCCTTTGCTCCTTGCTTATGTTTATTAATGAGCCATCATCGTTTGCAGGCAGCGCACTTTGTGCACTCAACCAGCCAAAGAACATGTCTACAGCCTCATGTATAAGGTCTTAAAAGAACTCGCCCAAGATAATGAGAGCAAGGCATTTTAAAGCAATATATAAATAAATAAATAAATATATAAATATGGCGTTTATTAATAGAAACGAATCTATTTTAAAATTAAAATTAAATTATAAACTATTGAAAAAATTAATTCTGATTCTTGCTCTCTTTATGTCGTCCAGTTTTTGTAGGCCTGTGTAATCTTATCCTATATGTATATGTTGTAGATGGGGCTGATCCACATGCAGCAAATTCAGTCTTTTATTTTTAATATTTGTTTATTTTTTATTTAATTAACAATCGCTTGATCAAAGCGACTCAGACTACGTGCCTTGCACACAAAGAGACAATATGAGACTAGAAGACTGCCCTATGAAGTTGGCTTGACCTGTCGGAGCTTTCCGTCTTATTGAATTATGAAAATTGAACAAGTCTTCAAGCAAATGTAATTGTATAAATCAATGGAAATATCTCAACTTTAAGTATAGTTGAGCTACACTTCATTGCAGCAATGTTGGAAGGCGAAATTTTAGCGGCTCAGTCGACGAGATCTCATCAAATGCTAGCCTCGATCATAGTCAAGTCTTTATTTTCCACTTACAGGAACTCTGTGCTACATAGGCATCTATAAGCCGAACCCTTTAGATGCAGCAAGAGATATGCAGATAGACTGGCAGCTCATGCAACCAACGAGCTATTATCGAGCTATCAATTACAGCAGGCGAAGGCTGTGAAGCTTACATACACTAGACCGCAAAGGAGTCGGATGAACTTGACATATTGTAGAAGAGAATATAATGGAATTGAGTATTACAATTTCCTTTTCTACTGATTCTATGTGGTCACCTTTAGCTTTATAGCTTGTCAAATGTGGATGCTGCTAAGCACTCGCTGAAGCTTTAGTTCACTAACATCTGAACAGAAGTTATAAGAAATATTTATTATATATCTTCGATTTCCAATTCAGTTCAATTTCATTTAAATTTCATAATACATCAGAACTTTTCGCTTTACGACTTGCTTGAAAATCAAACTCAGATTCTGAACTGCATTCATTCATAATGAAAACTTGAGCACTTGTTTGAAATGCTTTTGCTGGCCTCGCCGTTGCGGGCATTGTGACATTTTGCCTGATTGACTTTGCTTTCTTTCGACTGACTCTGGGCAACAACCTGCATTTGCAATTTTCACCTGTTTCTTTGCTGAATTTCAAATGAAAGACTCAACGGACGCACTCAGCCAGTCGAGGCAATCAAGGAAACAAAGCTGGCAGTCGACTGTGCAGAATATAAAGAAACAATTTTGCTGTGACCGAACCGAAAGCGCAATGAAATAAAATTAAATCTGCAATTTTGAGGTTTTGTTGTTTGGCCATAAAAAGTGTCTGGCTTAAAGTCGGCTGCGGTCGGTACGTATTTACCTTTGACCCATCTAAATGGCGAGCAGTGTCTGCCACGAACTGAGGACCTGAAGACATGCAAAAACTTCCAACATCCAACTTGATTAAAAATGAAACAACTTTCAGCTCAGCTCGGCCCGGGCCAGGCCAACCCAGCCCAGCCCTGCCCTGCCCAGGGGAGGCATCGTGGCCGCTGCCAATGGACGCTTTATAGGACTTTCACTTCAAGTTGCGGGCCATCATAAAATTATACTTAATGTTACAGGCGAAATTGCTGTTACGCTGCCAGATAAGTCCATAAAGGAAATTACTTGCAACATAATTGAAAGTGCGACGCTGTGTGGCGCGCAAAATCAATGGGGACTAAGCCTTTGGTTACGCAGCAGCGCATAATTTCATGTGAAAGTCCAAAGTCAATTTCAATTCGCAGTTTAAACGGGCCCGAAGGTGGCCCGTCTCCGGCTTATCAGCTAGACAAAGGCTTGGGCCACCCACGGGATGAGTGATGGGCATGCCAAGACATTTGTACTCCAGTTCCAGCCAGATAAGATAACAACAGCCTCGGCTCTGCCAGCCACACCTCGCTGCCACTGCCGCTGGCAGTTCCAATGAAAAATGAGTTAATTAAAGCCACGTTCCCGGGGCCAAGTGCCAGGGCGAGATCAAATTCTTTAGGGTTTCAAAGTTCCAGATAAAACTCAAAAATGCTAAGCAGTCACGCTTGTTGTGCGAGCGTCCGAGTTGCTTATTAAATCAAGTTAAGAACTTTTAGAGCCGCAATAAAAGTGTCAAAGATTATAGCATAGTTATAGACGCCGCTTTGAGGGGGTCCTGCGCGTCCTGGGCGTCCTGGTGTGTAAGTCTATAAGGATAAAGCAATTAAATTCGCTTTAATTACGACGCATTTTTGTTTTCACCAGCGCACCAGGATGTTTGTTTATTTCATCGCCTCATGCGGCTCAGATAAAATGGCAGTCAAACGCGCAGAGCCGGAAAATTTTTGTGACCAAAGTCGCCATCGGCCGTCCTCGCAGCTCGTGCTCTTTGCTCGTTTTGCATGCGCAGCATTTGCTGGGTTGAGATTGGGTCTTGCGGTGTTGGGGACTGGCATGTTTATCTGCACTCAGACAGATACGCCGCATGTCGAGCAGTGGTAGCTGGAACAGCAGCAAACCACCAGCCAAAGCTGCAACTGGAGCTGCCGCTGTAGCTGGAGAGGAAGCTCTTGCTCGTGCTCATGCCCATGGCCGGGTAGTGTGTGCAAATGTTGTGCGAGCCATTAATCACACGATTTCATGAATACATCAGCCAGTGAAGCACAGAGGCCAGGCAGCCAGGCAGCCAGGCAGCCAGGCCAGGCCATGCCAGACGACGATGACGACGACAGCACAGGCTGCAGCGCCAGGACTCGAGGCAGCCACAGCCACAGCCAGCAAACATAAACGCAACAAAACGAAATGACTCAAAAATCTTATTTTCAGCTCATGTTGTGCTCGTTTGTTATTTTTTTTGTTTGCTGCCCCTGTTTGTTCGCCGCGAAGGGTTAGCAGCGCGCAAGGATGCGTATGCGAATGCGAATGGAGTTGGACGGGGGGTGGGGCAGTCGGAGATGAGTTGGGCTCGTATCACATGCGTCCATGCAAAGCATTTCGGTATGTCCGGGGTTAAGGTGACGCCCAGCTGTGTGAGATGCTAGTTGCATTAATGACATCAGGACCGAGCGACGGACCGAGCGACCGGAGACGCACAAGTCGAAGTCAGCAGCAGTCGCTCAAACAGGCTGCGGCTGTGCCTGTGGCTGTCAGTGGAGCCATTTTCTGGTAACGAATACAGGATTCTGGCATCGGGTCCTGGTTAGTTGGCAGCTCAACTTTTTCGTGCGGGCCTTGCGTGTGTGACACAGGCGAACCATTAAGCTCTTGACTTGTAGACTCGCAGAGAGGCTTCCCTCACACCCACTGCCGCTGCACGCAGCTGCGCCCGTCGGGGCCTTCGAGAGGCGTTGCATAGACCATTAAGCAAGTGTTTAGCCTGCGCAAAAAAGGAGCTGCCATGAATGATAGGTATTTCATTAGTTAGTCGGGCAAGACTTTAACTTGAGCATCATTGCCGCCTGCATTAGCATGCACAGGAAACTTGCCAGGGAGCTAATTAAACATGCGAATGCGCAAAAGTTCGCCGCCCGCAAAGTTATGCCAATTGCAGAGCGCATCTCGCAAAAATCCCTGTTTCACATTCGTTCTGATAAACATGCCAAACAAGTTCGGAGCATTGCGCCGCACTCGCTTCCTGCTATCGCATAAACAACACACTCAAGCGGGCTTCCGCTGGAGACAAAGTTTGCTTCGGCGGCTTTAAAATAAACTTTTTTATATTTTTAATTAGATGCACATGAGGTTTTACTTAGCAAACTTTTGACGGCCGGCGCACAGCACAACACGACACAAGCAGCAGCAACAGCAACAGCAACAAACTCTCAGTTATGGCATCTTTAATGCTCCGGTCGAGCCAGTCTTTGCGCCAAAAATAAAAACTTTTCAACTCACACACTCACAGCGTAATTGTTATTTCTGCAGACACACATCCGGACACATCCTGGCCGCACGGAGTTTTATAATTTTTCCATTGCATACGCCGAGGCGCTTCTCTGATTTTGTATATCAACAAAGTTTCGCAATAGGATTTAAACCAGGTGTGTGTGTGTGTGAATAGCTGCCCAACTTCATTGTGAAATCGGCTTAGGCGTAGCGAAAACTTTGCCACGCTGCAGGTGAATGTCAAAATTGATGCCACTCAAAAGGGCGCAAAACTTTGCTCAGGCTGCACTTCGCCTCCTTTTTTCATATTTTGTTATTGTTTTCTGCCAGGAACAGCAGCAGCAGCAGCAGCAGCAGCAGCAGCTGGCCACAAAGTTGAGCATTGTTTGCCGGCTGACCTGTGACCTGTGACCAGCAGCGGAAGCGCTGCTCAGCACCAGAAGGCTTCGCCGCTCACCTTTGCCGTGTGCCGTGCACAATTAGCAGCCCGGCGCAGTTGGCAGCTCGGCTTTAGGCACGGGCTTAGCCTAATTAAAAAAAGCGACGTCCGCGTCACATTTTGTGGCTGGGCTGTGGCGCGGCAACACTTTTAAATTGAATCAGCTTGAGTGCTCATAAATTTGTGTAGGGCTTCTATGTCTATAGAGCTCGCCGCTATGCTCTGGCTTAGCGCGTCACTTGCAGTGCTCTGCCTGACCATGGCCAGGGGCGCGCAAGGAGGTGTGGCAGCTGCCGCTGCTGTTGCTGGCATTTTGCAAACTTTTGCTTAAGGTCAATCAACAAAAAGTCGGCTTGGCTTGCAACGCTTTTGGCTCACTTTAATTCGTGGCTGTCAGCTTTATTTTTGTTGCTGCTGACACATATACAAACACACACACACACAGAGAGAGAGAGAGAGAGCTCTATATTGTCTTTATGCCGCGATACACACACCATCTATATGCATGCCTGCTGTGCTCTGCAAACGACTTCGGCTTGTTAATGGTAAGTTTCTCAAAGAGAGCCAATTAAGTTGTCAGTCATTCTCTAGCTGATGCTTCCACTTCTGCTGCTGCCGCTGCTGCCATAGCAGCGACTGGGTGAGCTGCGTCTGTCTGACATGCCAATTAATTAATTAAGGCATCTTGCAACGTTTCGCAGCTGAAAACGCGTCTGCGTCTTCTACCTCAACTAAAGTGTCAAAACATTGCAACAATTTAAGACAACAGCATAAAAAAATAAAGATACACACACACACACACACACATATATATATAGTGGGAGATAAGGAGAGGGAATTTCACGCTGCGTGTCGCGTGGTAATTTAAATTTTAATTTTGATCTTAATCTCTTAATGCGAAATAAAATGCCGCACACTGGTGCCCGAGCCAAGCCTCCGCAGGCAGCGCGACCCACACAGATACAGCCACAGCAACCTCTTACCTCCTTCTCTCTCTCTCTCTCTTTTTATCTGTTTTACTTTCTGTTGGCTTCTAAATTACTTTCGCCTGGTGTCGCCGTACGTGGTTACACTCGTTGCAGCCAACGTTATTACTTTGCTCGTCCCGAATAGCGAACTTGATAAAATGAAAACAATTTGAAAATTATCTGTAGAAGAAACAACTGACGATGAGTAGAACATATAAATTACCATATATACCTGTATGGAAACATACACTCTTAAGATGAAACAACCAAAATTTAGAATTGGAGTTGGAGAATGGGTACAGAATCCAAGTGGTAATCAAAAATACAAACTAGATTCTCACCCGAGCAAGACCTCTAGGTACTACTGCCCATAAATCTACTTAGCCCATCCCTATCACTAGGAGAAGACTTAAACGCGACTAGCCATAAATCATTCTTCGCCTAATCAAAAGATTATAATACATTGGAACCAGAAAATTATATATAACCAGTATATATATATATAGAGCCAGTATATATATTCTCCAGACCAAATCTGTCCGCTCGTGTGAGCCCAGCGTTCTCGTAAACCACAAAAGCTAGAGACGCACTAGAAGCCATTTCCGTATTATCGATAAGAATCGATAAACCTGAAATTTTAAATTTGCTGTGTGGATTTCAGAATGAAAGTTTTTAAATATATCGTATTTTTGGATACTGATAGCCCATTTCCCATAGGAAAGTCCAATTAAGCAGAGCGCGTTGTCGTCTGTTGAACCGATATTAAGCAGCTGACATGCTAAGACAGTTCTGGTAGTCGATTCGGATTCAGAACATCTTCAGAAAAGTATAGTTGATAGTCTTAGTTACTAAATTTCATCACATATTGTTAATCAAATAATTTATATATTTCAATAAAGCTCCAGATACGCGGATAGATTGGCAGCGCCACAAACCAGTTCGCATCCAGCTACCCATAATAGCATACGAAGGCTCAACAGAGTACATACTCTGGATAGCACAGGGGTAATTTTAAAAAATTTTAGAATAGAATAGAATATATAATAAGTTCAGATCTAAGATGTATAGATGTCACAGATCCAGTCACTATTTATGGCTTCGATCGAAATGTGCTAAGGAGTAGCAGGAACAGTAAGGAAATGATATCGATATAGTATTCATAGGAAAGTTTAAGATTCAAATCCTTATGTTCATTGCACACTTGCCAACAGGTTGTACGTGATGTTACCTTACCTAACCTTATTAATTAAGCTTATGCGAGTGCAATAGATCAAGTACGAATGGATTCGCTAATTACTATACTAATGATTATGATATAGAAACATTTGCTGCCTCTATCAATACCATTTAATAATAATATAATACATAAAATAATATATTGTATTTATTTTTTAATTTTTCATAAAACATTTGAGCTCATTTTGTATATTCATGAAATTTGAACATAATTCCTTAATATTGCAACGATTTGAGCATTCATTGCGAGCAACTGAGCACTTGATGGTGTGAAAACGATCCCAGAACACAAACCGTCGTCCTTTAGGGCTGGGCGAGGGCGCTGTCAGAGCGCTGCCAGGTGCAGGCCTATGTACGAATGCTGTGCCTATCTCTAAAATCCTCAATGGCCTAAAGGCTCACACATTCGCTGGCTCTGACTCTGGCCCAGTTCCCCTCCCGCTCCCCGTCCCACCCTCTCTCTCTGGTGGCCAGAGCCCGAGTTAAGCCGGAGCACTTATAGAACTGAAAATTAAACAGAAAATGTCATGCATTTTGCATTCGGCAGTGGCCACAGAATAACAAATATGTATTCAAATATGAATGGCCCCGCTCCACATATGATATGCCAACTGGCCACATATTACGTACGTATAGATGCGACTATCGTGCGCCCAGTGCGAGTCTCGCCCATTATACAAATGGTCATATTTAATTCGTTCTGCTGGCAATCGAAAAAAAGGAAGAGTCCCCCGCCCAGGATGGGGCAGATAGACACACGCAGCACACGACTACAAACAATGTACCAAATCCCGTGTCTAATCTGTGGCAATAATGCTGCATATAAAAAGATAAAGTTCGCAGTGGACATTGGCAGAAGGTAGTATCGGTAAGGTGACCATAAAGTTGTATGATTTGTTTTATGGCCAACAGAGGACGTTATTATTGCTAAAAGGCACGCCCACATTGCCCAACGCCCCGGCAAGACAATGGCCGTGGAGCAGGAACAGGTAACGAGGGCTGCGCGACCGACCCATCGAGTTCTCGAACACCCCGAATGCTGTGTGCGACTGCGAGGAGTGGGAGAGGTCAATAAAGCATAATATGCGCACGTTTTTAATTGGCGTCCGCTGAAAGGCAGCCAAATAGCCAAAGAGCGAAAGATGGCGACGTTAGCTGCCTCGCTGCTGCTGCTGCTGCTGACCAGAAACCAATTAGCGCCACACCAGACGATTGCCAATTTCGTGTATATGTGTGAGTAAGTGTGTGTAAGTGTGTGTGCGTGTGTGAGTAAGTGGCAAAGTCTAATTACGCTTCAATTGCGCTACTTGCATATAGAACGTTAAATTATGGAAATTTTTCGCAAGGCGACTTCCTTACACACCCACACACACGCACAAGTGTGCCTCAGTGTGTGTGTGTGTGGCATACAATTTTAATTTCAAATTGACAGAGCACAATTAGGCACTGCGTCAAGAAGGCATTCGTTACACCCGAACTCCCAGCAGCCAGCAGCCAGCAGCCAGCATCGTCGGCCCTTACATATATTCTTGTAATGTATTTTATTGACATTGGCGAGGTTATTGCATTGGGCATAAATTAATTTCACGACACGTAAATTGAGCAGTTTTTGACACTGGCAGCCACTGGCAGGCACCCACCCCCGCCTGATCCCCCACCCACCCCTGCCCCAGCCCCTAACACAAAGCCAATTACGTAGCTAAGGTTTTTGCTGCGCGTGGTGACAATTTTGCTGCTTACCTAAGATTTTCGTTGTCGTAATTGTGTGTCACACTGCAAACCATTAATTCTCGTTAGCGTCCGAAAGGCAACAACAACAACAACAATAAAAGGAGCAGCAACAACTGTAATAGGGTGTGGGGTCTGGGCCTGGGACCTGGTCAGCAGCTTGGCAGCTTCTTTGGCTCTTTTCATATTAATTTAGTTGATTTTTGTGTGAATTAATTAGGCAAAAGGTGAAAATGAAGATGAATGTTTTAATTAGGCAGGCCAGGCAGTGAAACAGCGCGGATTTGAATGTCACACGCGACCCAGCCCCAGCCCCAGCCCCAGCCCCAACCCCAACGCCAACCCGAACAGAACTCGAAAAAAGCTTGCAGCACTTTAAGGGCTTTAAGAGGCGCAATCATTTGCTGCACGGCCCGACGAATCAGTGGGGCCCTGCCATGGAAGAAAATCCCGGCAAAGGCTTAAGCACTGTCTGACAAAACACCTGAGACATTCAATTATAGTGCCACGAGCTGCGGCTCCAACAACAGCCGGCAAAGACGGCAGCGACAGCTGCGACAGCAGAGACAGCCGGGTCAGAGGAGACGACGATGGCTTATAAAATTGTCAACCAACAACAACAGCAGCAGCAGCAGCTCCAGCAGCAGAAGCAACGAATTAAAAAATATATTTATATAGAGAGCTGCGATACACAAAATAAGAGCTGCTACTCGGAATGTCGGAATGCGGGCAATAGCTGAATTATCAAATGCTCTGCCGTTAGCTGCGGCAAATATCCAATACAGCTCAACAGCTGTAGAAATACTAACAATTTGTGTATCGAACTCTACTTCAAGTTTTAAGTAGCTTCAATGAAAGGTAACCAGGCAAAATCTTCCTCATTGTGCTAAAGTTTTCTATTTCTTGCTTTTCCTTTTCTCCTCTCTCTATATTTCTCACTCTCTTTTAGTCACTTTTACCTACATTTTCCTTTTCTTAATTTTAATTATAATTATTATATTATTATTTTCTTAATATCATTGACTTAGCTGGTAGTAAATATAATTCTTGCTGCTATTATTGAGAGATATTTTCTCTGCATTTATTTAGGCTTTATAATATATATATAAAATAGTAGATTTTATAAAGCTGGGAAGACAATGGCATACAGCGTAGACGTAGACCTATCGAACTGAAACACAATACAGAGCAAGAAATCTAACTTTTTGAATTTTAGAATTGTATTTAATTTGAGAGCAAGAAGGTTAACTTTAAGCCACTCTTAAAACTTATTCTTTAAATAAAAATATTATTATTTTATCAAATTATTATTAAATGAGCAATTTCTAGTTATTTCTAATTATTCTCTTCAAACCACGTTTGTAAATTGATATTTTCCGGCTAGCATTGAGAAGACTAGCTCTTAAGATCAAAGATAAAGTCATAGAATGCGGTTAGCCAAGTGAAAGGCGAAAAGAATGAACAGAATGTAAGCAAAGTCTGTCCATTTGTCCGTCCGTCTCTGTCCCTACCCGTCTGTCCATCTCTGTGATTATTTTGAGACAAACACTCGTTGGCCTCTACAGAGTCTCAGTTTGACAGTTTAATTATAATTGAACTCTTCACCTGAGGGCGTGGCAAATCCTCAAATCTTTGTCAGCCTAAGTATGGGTTAGTACCCAGATAGACCAATAAATATCAATGGTTGCCCATGCAACTTATCTTTTTTAGTAATTATTGTATAATATATATGTTTGTTATATATATTATAAATATTCTAAATATAATAGAAATAAATATAATATAAATATAATAAATGAAGTATTATATACATTATAAAGTATTATATACTCTCTGTCTCCATAGATCGCCCAATACACCTGTATATAATTATACCTAAGCTGGCATAAAATATAAGAGAAACTTGATCAGAGAAAGTAAGAAGAGTGAACTCACAAATTAACACATTGTAGCGTATCGGAAGGTGGGTGTGTCGCTCGCCTGAGAGTTGCTCTGGCAATGTTGACTTGGGCAAAGTTGCCAGAGAAAGCGAAAAATAAAGAAAAGAAAATAATAACTCGCTCGCCGGTTGCAGAAATGCTTAACTGCAGCAGGAGCAGCAGCCGCGGCGGAGGCTGACTTGAAGCGAGTATTTCAGTTTAATAAGTGGCAGAACGGCCAAAGCAGCTGCGGTTCACTCAGACCTGAGCCCTGGACAAAGTCGGGCGAGAGTTTTGACGGCGGCTCGTTGGTTGGCCAAGCTAAGAGCAGGCGCTTACCAATATTGAAGAAGGGCTTTAACTGCGCTCGAGACTGAAGGAGATTTGGCGGAGCAGGAGCTGTCGCTAGGGCAGTTTCCAGTTATGATGTCAGCCTATTAGGCGTTTGGTATGTTTATGGGACAGCTTTAAGTGCCTGGCGAGCGAAATGTACAAGTTAATAGGCCATGTGCTAGTGTAACTAACCCATGTTTATGTTTTACACTGTGCAACAACTTTTGAGCAGTTCGAGCGCAAAACCCCAAAGGGAGACCCCTCATAACTCTCGGTAGCCCCGCTGCTGCTTGTCCGGCCTCTTCTCAGTCTGTCCCCAAAAAAGCTCATTCATACAACATTTAAACAGTAACGGGACACACACCATCACGCACACACACACGCAGAGACGCACACACATCAACCTTTGGCATTCAACGTAATCGCTTTCAACCACTTCAACGGCCATTTTGTGTGTTCTTGTTGTGCACATGTGTGTGTGTGTGGCCCAATATAAAACCAATGCTGTTTGTTGTTGTTGCTGTTGTTGCTTTTGGCATTTCGGGGCCAGCCATCACAGTGCCAGACGTACCTTTATCGCTTCAAAGCACAGAAGCCGTGCTGAAGAGTGGAAGATTTATGGCGGATGCTGGAATTTAATGAAATTGCAAAACGAAAATGTTACAAGCACACACAGAGGGAGAGGCAGAGAGAGAGAGAGAGGGAGACACAGAGATAGAGACGGGGGCGCACGACAACACTGGCACGCACAAAATGGCGGCAAAGGACAACAAACAACTGCGGCAGCTGCTGCCCGGAATGTGCTCAAAGCTTCTCGTCAACCCTTTCCGTCTCGTATTCCCTTTTTTTTTAGTTTGGTTTGCTTTTGTTTTTGTTGACATTTTCAGCTCGTTTTTGTAATTTGAGCTGCGACTAGAAATTAGGCAAAAGTGGCGCAGCTTTAACTTGGCCAACGGCGTGTGGCCAGATGCATTAACAGGCCGTTGAAAAGTGCAATCTGGCCGCAATTGGACTGAGTGCCCGGCCGCGAAATGGCGGCGCGTGATAAAACACGTTTTAATATCAGGGCTCGCTGCGACTCCAGTCGACCCACGCCCGCAACGGCCATAATGGATATTGACAAAGGCCGCCTGCAGTCGGAGGCCGCCAGTTGCCAATTGGCAGTCAGCAGGACACTCGCCAAATGTTGCACACAACGTTTTACAAACTTTGGCCAGCGCCAGCCACGCGGGAGACCTGGTCAGGAACGGGCGCTTTTGTTGTAGGCGCCGTTAAAATTCAATGAATTGAAATTGTCAAGCGCGTCGCGGCGCGACACTGCGTCCAGGGACGCGGCCTGCGAAGCCTGCTGAGCCGCCGCCTGAGTGTTGACTGGCGTGCAGTTCAAAGCCATGTTGTGTGAGCACGTATAAGCGAGTGTGTGTGTGTGTGTGTGTGGGCAACACCGGTAATTACCGCCACGTGACAATGAAAATTACCAGCCAACACACCCTTTAAAGCCGCGCCACCAACCCAACGCATCGCAACATAAATATTGAAACGGCCTCGCATCAGCAGCGCGCATATTGAGTGCCAAGAGCCATTGCGCTTCAAGATCTACGATCTGAACTGAGTGGAGCAGCAAAGACGTCCAGCCTGACGACTCTCTCTTTATGAGCAGCTCCTGCGCCACAGTGGCACCAACTTAGAGACTAGTTATAGTAGGAATAGTTATAGCTAATCAACTTTGAGTCTTTGGCTTCATTGAAGGCATGCTAAGCATAAGCATCTGAGCTCAACACTATTCCGGCTATCACTATAAGATATATTAAGATATATTTATTATTCAAAGATTACTCTAGAGGGTCCGGCACTCGTTTCCTCAAGCATGGCCTCAAGGTAAATGCAAAATATTATCGGGAAAGTATTCTGAAGGCTGCCTTGAAGCCGTGGGCAGACTATGGACAATTCATCAGGACTCAGCAGCGTCAGCAGACAAAGCTCGAGTGACCCAAGAATGGCTTAAAAGCAACGTTCCGAACTTCATAATGTCCACACAGTGGCTCTCGAATTCTCCAGAGGCGAATCCAATGGATTATTCTCTAAAAGATACAGCAGTCTTGAGACGCTAAAGAAAACCATTGTTCGAGTGGGCCAAATTAACTGAAAGTCACATTGATGCGTCTCAAGCTTTTCAATTGGTTACACTTCGAGTGCCGGGGTCTAAGTGAAAGGCCTCAGTTAACGCTCCAGCTCAAGAGCTACAACTGATAATTTAGTATTCAATCAATGCAGCTAGATATAACCCTATATCACTAGAGATTCATTCGAAGCTAGATATATAATATATATTATTATATTATTATATATATCACTTGGAAATCTAGCTGAAATCAATACGAATATTCTTGACTTTTGCAGTTATTAATCAAAATATAATAAACGTCATCAACCCCATTCTAGAGCTGCACTTGAGCTATTCAGCTGGATATTGCATTTTGCCTATTGTCAGTCAGTCACTCGCCACGCCCACTGTGGCGGGGTGGCAGCTGAGCCCCGCTCGTAAATAAATCAATGAGTCGTTGCTTTGTATTGCAGGCGGCGCGTCGAGTCAGCGACAGGGGCACAGTTTGGCTCTTTTTTATGCATGCTCGGCCTGACCAGGGCATAAATTTATGCAGCTCGCCTTGGAGACGGACTCAACTCAGCTGGAACAGTGCTCGACCCAGACAGGCTGCCGTACGCCTGAATTGCTGGTTCTTGGCCTCAGCCTCAGCCTCAGCTTTGACCTCGGCCTGCTGCTCGTCACTGCTGACGTATGTTTAGCTTGAGTGGATTTTATTGTGACAGCGTCAGGATTTAGTATAGACAGCAACTGGAACTGGCAGGCAGTAATGAGGTCTCGATGCCACGCCCCAGCCGCCCGTGCCGTGACCATGGCATGCAGCATAGTTTAGGGTCTGGCCATATGCCTTTGTCTGTGTGTTTTATGCACTGCTCTGTAATTAATTTGAGCAATTTTTGCGATTTTACCAAAATTTATTGACTGCACTCAAACATTGCGCATACGACGCGTCTCCCAAGGGCCTCGCAAAAGGGACTGCCACATGGCTCGGGCTGCAGACAGCGGACTGCGGGCTGCGGGCACCACGAAATCAATGCTAAAATATGCAAATTTTTATTTGCGCGACAATTTCAATTTAACGACGACAGAGACGACGACGGCAGCGCACAATTTTCTATTAACATTGGGTTACTCTTCTGCCGCCCCCGTTGCTTTGTTTTGAATAGCGAATTACTCTCAGCAGTGCCGTTAACACCACTGTGCAGCCACTCCCAGCCGCCCCCAATCGAGTGGCGGGCGAATCGTTTTCCGAAAAAGTGGGCATCTGTAAGCAAAGTTTTGGCACTTTTAAGGCCACGGCCAGGGCCACGCATTGAGCCATTCAGGGTATCATTATGCGTACTGCCACGTTATGGCGCCTAAAGTGTCGTTTTTGGTCGGATTTTGGCCGTGGGCGGCGCAAAGGGGCGGAGGAAAGCGGCTGAAACTGTAAGGTAGCCCGGGGAAATGGCTGGGCTAAGCCAATCAGCAGCCCAAGTGGAGTTCACAATTTATATTATTGCTATATATGTATATATATATATATATATTCAGCATACAGAGGATGATCATATATATATATAATCCTGAAGCTGGGCTAGCTTAGGTAACAACATTCAAATTTCGATTATCCTGAATCCATAGAAAGTGAGATTTTGTGAAAACAGGCAGAAGCACACCTGACAGCTCCATTAAAGTATATATATTCTTGATCAGGGCGAGCTAAGTCGATCTAGTCATGTGGTATGACAATACTTTACTAAATAAACTATTTCAATCAAACATTCAGAGCTCGTTCAGCTCGTTCACCTGATCTATATATGGGATATGCCACGCCTTGTTACATTCATTTTCACAGTTCCATTATATCTTGAAAAAGAAGAGACGAATTGAAGGACATTCACAGAGCTGAGGCAGTGTGAAGACTGTGTGGTGTCCATATGCAGTGTATATGAGCAGAGGTTGATCTTGATACCCTTCAGCTGGAACAGGACTTTTCCGATACTATTGCAAACTGGCTAGAATATTCCAGTTGAGCATGCAGAGTGGAGCTCAGCTCTAACATAAACAGATTTACTTAACAAGTTTTTGGACTATGAGTTACTTAACTGAGAGTTCTACAAATAACGATTACTTCATAATGAGACAGATATTACTCCAATTGCTCATAGCTCGTTGAGTTGACTTAGCCTGGGTCACTGGTTAAGTCTCAATCAGACAAGTAAAAGGCTGCTCTAACACCTAGTATTCAAATTCAGAGAACAGTGGAGTGATATAGTAGTAAAGTTGGCAAACTAACTTAAAAACTTCTTCAACTACTTCTATATCCTAGCGATATGAAGGTCATAAATAATATGTCGTGTATTATTATTATAAAATATAATAATAATAATAATATTATTATTATTAATCAACAATACAAAGGTGCAATGGCCCAAAAGATAAGAGGTAATAAAATGGTCTATATAGTTGATGCTATAATATTATTATTTTATATTATTATTAATAATCAATAACACATAGGTACAATGGTAAGAAAACGGTCTATATAGCTGTTGCTAGCTACTGCTACTGCTACTACCTTCTACAGACTTCACATTCGACTGTTGAGATTTCTATACCTACAGCTAAACTGGCAGTAGCCTTCAACTGATTAGTAAATTGTAAATAAAGTGCAGAGTGGAGTTTCTTTTTGCAATCTTCATTATTTACTCTGAGTTCAGTGGACAATAAGTTCATGGAAACTCTCCAATGCAGCTTCGAGGCAGTCGTTCATTTCAAAGGAATTTCTGTAATCTTTTATTGGTAATTCGCTTGCCAGCTGTTCGTGTTGGGAAGCAAACTTGTCGGATTAATTGCAAATGCCAGGCGGAACATAAACAATTATCATAAGCAGAAAAAGTCGAGGAACTGAATTATTATTGACAGGACTTTTAAAATGGCGACCAAGCCGGAATACGCTCTGCGAAATAGCCAAGTCAGCTTAGGCTGCGTGGCTCCAGTTCTAACCGCCCACGCCACAGACCCGACCCAGCTCCACCCGGGGCTGTGGAGCAGCGAAACTTCGGCGCCAAGATTTATAGCAGCAGCGAAGCCCATGCGAAAATAACTTTAGCGGAAAAGTGCCGACAAAACACAAGAAAATGCTTAACCAACAAGGCGGTCAGACACACACACACACACAGAGAGACACACACGCGCGGAAAGGATCCCACTTACAGATGCTTGGGGCCCTCCTGGGAGCTGGAAATTGCAAACGGTTCGCTGCGCAGTGCCAAAAACTTCATGAATTTAATTACCGAATTTTTTCGCTGTAATTACGAAATTCTTTTGGCCAAAAGCGGAATTTTCATTTCATTTTCATTAAAATATTTTGCCAGTAAGTGTTTACAAATATGCCAGACGCACCGCCCACGTCCCGCCCACAACATCCTTATGCACACACACACACACTCATATATATATAGTGTGAGTCTTGTAAATCCAAACCAAGTTGGCAAACTTGGCAACTTAGCAACTTGGCCAGCAAACCCGCTGCTATTTACGACTTGCTGACGCAATTATTCAGTTATTGGCCCACAAAGCCGCAAAGCATCAATGTGGACCTGGCTGTGCACTTGGCCCGGTTTGCACCGGCTCTGCTCTGCTCTGTTCTGTTCCGTCGTGTCTTCTTGCCAGTGCATTATTAACTCGACCACGATAAGCTCATAATGAGGCCGGAAAACAGCCCGCCCCCAAATGTGTGGTCTTTTCTGCATCTGTATCTGCGTCTGTCTCTCTCTCTCTCTGTCTGCCTCTGCTTCTGTTTGTCTTTGCAAAACAAACTCAAATGCATTACATTTATAGCAATGCATTTATTTAATCACCGCTTTATTGACTTCATTACAATTAAATTAGTTTGAATTATGTACGAGTTGAGCAACGTTTGCCATATGCATATATCTATATATATATATATATAATACCGAATACCGACAATTCAGCAAGTTGTTGAAAAGGTTTTAAAAGAATTACAATTCGAGATGAAAACTCTTAAGCCATCAGTGGCGTACTATAATAGATTCAGATAATGAGAGAGGGGGAGTGGCTGACTTGAAGATACCCTGTGATGCCCACGCTGTGCTGTTTATACAAACAACAAATTATTAAATCTGTACAATACCTTAAAAGAATACATTTACTAATAAAAACTGCTATTAGAAATATTTTGTGACCATTTGGATTTGCTTGTTCAACTCCGCTGAGTTAAGGGAATGTTTATAGTCGGAAAAATCAAATAAAACAGAGATTATGTTCAAGAGAGAGCGGCAAAAGTATCTGTAAAATATGAACTTCGCTTGTGCTAAAACTGTTCATAGATGGCGTTGTATGCGCTCACACACACACATGTCTACGCGCGCCACCTCTTGCTTATTTTAGGCAACTCTTCGCTTGCTACTGCTTTGAAGACCCTTTATGAAATGATTTATTTTATAACTTCGATTCTCGGTCTACTATCTAATAATATACAGAGTGCAATAATAACATCAAAATAGATGTATGCCCAACTCCCTAGATATGTACAACAAATATTCTTTAATACCGATACGATAAATGGCTCAAGAGCTGTGTATTTTCTACACCAAGCTCCTTAACAAACTTTCTTTTTAAATTAATCCAAATAATTAAAATTAAAATTTGAGTTCAGCTATTGATTTCTGTGAGAATAAAAAGCATTGAAAATTATTGTAAAGTTTTTTTTTTTAACAAAGATTTTTCATTTGTCAGCAATGCCACCTAGTGGAAATAAACTGTGTAGTTGAACTTCATCCGTATTTATCGCCATCTAGTGGTCATATTAGAAACTAAATTATATGAGTAGAATTTTGTAACGCCTCTAGCGTTCAAGTTTCTCACCGAATTTCCCATTGATTCTCAAACTGTGTTTGAATTACTATATCGATATCGTATGAACACATACGCTTTCAGCAATTTTTAGTAAAAAGGTTTCTTAATGCATCAGGCACACATTCGTTTATGAATAATACCTATTTAAAATACATTGGTAATAATAACTAGCATTATCTTAATAGAAATTCATATATGCTGTCAACATACCGCCGTTAACTATCGATAATTAGTACCGAACAATATATTGCACTTGTAATTTCAAAATAGTGGCCTATCGATACTTAATAAAACTCACTTGCTTACCTTGCTCGTGACATAATTTCTAACAGAAAGGATTGGATTTAAACGGAACTGCCATGAGAGTACGCTGGCAGATGGTCAATAGCTGTCTGCGTCAGCAGTGGCGCCACCAAAGCAATGCTGCTACTGTTACAGCAACTGCCGCAGGCACAGAAAACTCAGCTACACAAACGTCAACTAATAAATCCGCGAGCAGCAACACACGTGAAACGTTCGTTGAGCGCATAGAACGCGGACCGGGACTGAGAGACTTTTTCACTGTGAAAGCAAAGCGGAGGCTGAGAGAGGAAGAGGAGAACTCGTCTGCCGTCGAAAATGATATACCTTACCTAAATTCAATTGACTTCAATGGCCATGGGCGGCGGGTTCACTTCGAGGTATATGGCTGTCAGATGAACACGAACGATACGGAGGTGGTGTGGAGCATTCTGAAGGAGCACGGCTACCAGAGAAGTGACGATGTTGCAAATGCAGATGTTGTCATGCTTGTGACGTGCGCAGTGCGCGATGGAGCCGAACAGAAGATCTGGAATCGGTTGCGCCACTTGCGAGCGCTCAAGGAACGGCGCGGCACAAAACGACACCCGCTGCAACTGACAATACTGGGCTGCATGGCGGAGAGATTGAAGGAGCGACTGCTGGAGCAGGAGCAATGCGTGGATGTGATCGCCGGCCCTGACAGCTACAAGGATCTTCCGAGACTGCTGGCCGTTACGCGCCACTACGGAAACTCGGCCATCAACGTCTTGCTCTCCCTAGACGAGACCTATGCGGATGTCATGCCCGTACGCCTAAACTCGGATTCGCCCACTGCCTTCGTCTCGATCATGCGTGGCTGTGACAACATGTGCACCTACTGCATTGTGCCCTTTACACGCGGTCGCGAACGTTCGCGGCCACTTGAATCAATCGTGCA
This sequence comes from Drosophila peninsularis, assembly GCA_035047485.1. Lineage (NCBI taxonomy): Eukaryota > Metazoa > Arthropoda > Insecta > Diptera > Drosophilidae > Drosophila > Drosophila peninsularis. The sequence continues at coordinate 3,923,282 of JAWNPN010000027.1, forward strand.
TGAGGTGAAGACACTGCAGGAGCAGGGAGTCAAAGAGGTAACTTTGCTGGGCCAAAATGTCAATTCGTATAGAGATAGGACTTCAGAGGTGTCGACCAAAGCCCTTGGCCATACGGCCCCCGGCTTTAGTACGGTTTACAAGCCGAAGACAGGCGGCTTGCCATTCTCAGTGCTGCTGCAAAGTGTAGCCGAGGCTGTGCCTGAAATGCGTATACGATTCACGTCACCCCACCCCAAAGACTTCTCTGACGAAGTATTGAGCGTCATTCGCGACTACCCCAATGTCTGTAAGCAACTGCACCTGCCCGCCCAGTCCGGCAATACGGCGGTGCTAGCCAGAATGCGCCGCGGCTACACGCGCGAAGCTTACCTTCAGCTGGTGACGCACATTCGTCAAATTCTGCCCGATGTGGGCTTGTCCAGTGACTTTATTTGCGGCTTCTGTGGCGAAACGGAGACCGAGTTCGAAGATACCATTTCCCTCATCGAAAGCGTGCGGTATAACGTGGCGTTCCTATTCGCCTACAGCATGCGCGAGAAGACCACAGCACACAGACGCTATGTGGATGACGTGTCAACAGCAGTTAAGGCCGCTCGACTACAGCGCATGGTGCAGGCATTCCGAGAGGGCGCCACTCAATTGAACAAACGCTACGAAGGGCAGGAGCAGCTTATACTAATCGAGGGCAAAAGCAAGCGGTCCGACAGCCACTGGTTTGGACGCAACGATGCCAATATAAAAGTAATTGTTCCCGCAGCCTCTCTGCCCACAGGCAACTCGAATGAGCCAGCGAAGGATATAAATGTGGGCGACTTTGTGGTTGCACACATCGTTGAATCAAATTCTCAAGTTCTGAAGGGCATACCCCTGCACGTCAGCAGCATTGTCCATTACCACGACAGCAAAAAAAAGTTAAGCTCTGAACTTTCTTAATAAAGTGGTTACACAATTTTAATCAAACTTAATTCTGGTACGTCACGTTTCCATCAGCAAATCACCCGCCACCGCGGGCTGATCCTCTCTTCTGTTATGATATTTCGCTATGTTGCTACGATAGAACTGAAAGATCTCAGCACTGGCCTGGCGGCAAATACATTCGATGTCGTTGAACTGTGCAATCTTGAAGGCGCCTTTCGTTTGCACCAACAGCAGGTCTCCGTCTACCGAGTCAAAAGCAAAGGTAAAGCTGGCTCGCTGATGCAGCGTCTCATTTTCTTCAGGGTCCAGAATAATCCTGCCCTTTTCATTAATGATGCAGTGAACCGCCGCAAAGCTGTACCTCAAGGGGAGCCCTCCAATAAGCATGGCTAGACAGGCTGCATTCAATGCGCACGCGTCCATCTACAATGTAATTGATTATAGCACAAGTTTTTAAATACATTTTAAGTGCTTACGCTTCCACGATCCTCTAACTCTTGCACCTGTAATGACATTTTCGCGCGCGGATAAGCTTCACATAGAACCGCCAGTTCCAACACATCTCGAATGGCTGCCTCGCGAATGCGCTCCTTCACCTGCGGCAGGCCAGCTTTCGGGCGATAGTTGCACTCGAGGTAGCTCCCTTCTATGCTAAGATTCTGTGTCTTCACCTCAATGGGACCAAGCATGGCGGCAATGACAACAGTGGCTCCTATTAAATGTGAATTTAACCGGCATTCTAACAAAAGGCGGCAACCAACAACAAACCTTGGCTATACATGACAGAGCCATCGCAGCGGGAGAGTGGATTAAATTCACAATTCATTCCACGTAATTTAGGTGCTATGGCACCCTTTTCACTGTCTTTTTTGCTCATTTTATTCATGAAAATCAATATTATTCAAAACGACCAAACAACGTGCGAGCATTAACAAAATACGACCTAGAGAGGAGCCAATTTTATTTACCACTTATTCATCGCAAGTACTGTCAGTCTAAGAAATATCGAATCAACAAGTTGGAAGAGGGTACGCTGATTAACTGAAGCAAACGTCAAAATTAATTGATGTCAAATTGTATGGTATGGTATGGTGGTATATTGCAAATACTTCTAAAATAATTATTTATGAAATAAATTAGTTCATTTAGTGTTAAGAAATTGTTTTTTATTTAACATTTCGTGATACATATTTCATCAGCTGACAACGATTACCTATCGGTATAATGAGTACTTGGTATTTTTTCACACTCGTGAATTGTAACTAAAACATACACACACAACATTTTAGTGGTAAGGCCACAAAAACTTGTTCATTCCACAAAGTAAACGCCCGCTGTTCAGGTTAAATCTGTCTGAATTAGAAAGCACAACAATGTCTGGTAAGTCGTACTTATAGTATCAAGCCAGTTTATGGTGTTACATAATTACTTATAAAGGCACATACTTTATTACAGGTGCTAATCCATTTGCGCAATTCGAGCAATCCTTTACTAAGGATGGTACGGTGTACAAGTACTTCGATCTGGCTTCCATTGATAACAAATATGGTAAGTTTCATGTAACTGCCGCTTACTTTGCTACGTGGTAACAAGTTTTGCAAAGATACCGAAATAGGTGTGTATGCATGATAAACACATTTTTAATGCAAATAGCGACAATTTGAAGTTTGACCCCGCTTGTTCCCAACACTGACCGCTTTAATTTGCAAGTCCAAACAGTATCCGGCAATAGGTGAGCGATGCGCAGCGACTTGAGCGGCATTTTTAGCTTAGCTTTCCAATACATACGCAGCTATAGCACTTAGTCGAAAGCGAAAGTTATAAATACTAGAGCACACGAGCTAAGGGCAGAGATCGGCAAGGTTCATTTGTGAATGTCAGGCACACGACGAGACCGACGCACTTTGATAAGGCCCAACTAAACTAAATTGAGCGTTATTATGTAGACACTTATCAGTAGCAACAAGACAAATTCAAACTGCTCATATCGGACGATTTAGTGGCCTGATGCCTCAGACATGCGAGTGTGAAACATAATTCGTGTATGTGTGAGTTCTCTATGCATCTCTATAGGTGCGGAATATTTTGAAGTGCGACGCGTGTTTCAGGCTGCCTGAGTTGAGAGCTGTTGAAGCTGCTCATTTGTTGCCCAATCGTAAAGGGCAAGTGGCTAGCTGAAAAACAAACGCCTCAAAGAAACCTATTATTGTCTGATAAGTGCTCGCTATCTGTTTCTTTAAACAAATGTTATTGCTGTGTGTTAAATGTAATCGTAAAATAAAAATCTAATTCGCCCACAGACCAGCTGCCCTACTCGATTCGAGTACTCTTGGAGTCTGCGGTGCGCAATTGCGACAACTTCCATATCCTCGAGAAGGACGTACAGAGCATTCTGAGCTGGACGCCCGCTCTGAAGCAGGGCTCCAATGATGTCGAGGTGTCGTTCAAGCCAGCTCGTGTCATTCTGCAGGTGGGTTGCATACTTATATTTGTATTATTGATTATTTCAATTATCTAACTGTGCATAGGATTTTACGGGAGTCCCTGCCGTTGTGGACTTTGCGGCCATGCGTGATGCTGTCCTAGATTTGGGTGGTGATCCCGAGAAAATCAATCCCATCTGCCCTGCCGACTTGGTCATCGATCATTCCGTGCAAGTTGATTTTGCCCGCGTCCCAGATGCCTTGTCCAAGAACCAGAACTTAGAGTTCGAGCGAAACAAGGAACGTTTCACCTTCCTGAAGGTAAATTTCAAGTTGCATAATCCTTAAAATACTATTTTAGAACTACAATCTACATTCCCTTTCAGTGGGGTGCCCGTGCCTTTAATAATATGCTGATTGTGCCACCCGGCTCAGGCATCGTACATCAAGTTAATTTGGAGTACTTGGCGCGTGTCGTGTTCGAAGGCGATTCCAGCGATGGCAGCAAAATTCTCTATCCTGACAGTGTGGTTGGCACCGATTCTCATACCACCATGATCAATGGCTTGGGGGTGCTAGGCTGGGGTGTGGGTGGCATTGAAGCCGAAGCTGTGATGTTGGGTCAATCCATTTCCATGCTGTTGCCGGAAGTCATTGGCTACAAGCTGACTGGCAAACTAAGCCCCTTGGCCACCTCCACGGACTTGGTTCTGACCATTACTAAACACTTGCGTCAATTGGGCGTGGTCGGCAAATTTGTTGAGTTTTATGGGCCGGGCGTGGCTGAGCTGAGTATTGCGGATCGTGCCACAATCAGTAACATGTGTCCTGAGTATGGAGCTACCGTGGGCTACTTCCCCATTGATGAAAATACGCTCGGATACATGACGCAAACAAGTAAGTGTATATTCTAATGGAAGACACTCAGGATTTTATTTTTGGACTCCTTGTATTATTGCCAATTTAGATCGCTCTGAGAAGAAAATTGATATTATTCGTGAGTATCTGAAGGCCACTCGGCAATTGCGTAACTACGCCAATGAAGCTCAAGATCCAATCTTCACTCAGGTTAGCTGTTTGATTGCACAACCGAAATAAATTCTTATTCATGTATGAACTTACTTGCAGAGCATCACCCTGGATCTGGCTACTGTGGTGACCTCTGTTTCGGGACCCAAGCGACCGCACGATCGTGTTTCTGTTTCAAATATGCCCGAAGACTTTAGGTCGTGCCTGTCCAGCCCTGTAAGTTGAACAAATTTCGCTCTTATGAGATAAACAAAGCCCAGTGATGTTTGGACATCTGACAAAACTGAACTTAGTGTATCCCATAAATTGAAATCCTTAATCACACTTCAAATCTCAAGCTCACAACTGCTCCGCGACCGACTGTTAGGCTGCTTACAAAAGAGCTATCTAAAAGAAACAGCAACTGTGATATGTAATAGCTTTTAATGTAAAATCACGGCTACTATTTCCTTAGATAACTCGATATAAATATATCGTTTAACGTTAGACCTATTGTAACACTCGGATCGATCATTCTCGGATCTCACAGCGAATTGCATTGATGTGTTAGCTTTATGATTGCGATTCCCTCATAAGCGGGCACACCAATGCAGTTAATTGTGAAATGCTGGATCACAGGCATTGACAAGACACCAGCACGTAACACTTGAACCGAACTGAAACCTGGTTCTTGGCCGTCTAGCTCTTATAAGCACCGCTGCGTTCAATGGCCGCTGCCAGCGCATCAAATTTCCAATGGCCGCGGCAGCGACTGATCGGTTTTGGTTATTACCAAAATTCGCTGAGAATGCGCTTTGCTTTCTGGCACGCTCGATATTTTTATGCCGAATTTCTAAAATTGTGAAGTGCTATTGTTGGTACTGCAACTCATTGGACTTTAACTGTGAACCCGGGCCTGGCTCGAGTTGGCCTGCCCTGATGGGGCCTCACGCGCCGCTTCCGCAAACAAACTGACCTACAAATAGCTTGGACAGAGTGGGGTCAATGAACGCCCAATTGACTTGTCTTCCTAAACAGTTGTAATCAAATTTTTCCATTGTTGCCACATTTTAGGTCGGCTTCAAGGGATTTGCTATTGCACCAGAAGCCCTTGCGGCCAGCGGTGAATTCCAGTGGGACGATGGAAAGACCTACAAACTCCAACACGGATCAGTTGTCATTGCAGCAATCACCTCTTGTACGAACACCTCGAATCCTTCGGTGATGTTGGGTGCTGGTTTGCTAGCCAAAAAAGCGGTCGAGAAGGGGCTTAGTATTTTGCCGTATGTTAAGACTTCATTGTCGCCTGGATCTGGTGTCGTAACCTACTATTTGAAAGAATCGGGGGTCATTCCATATTTGGAAAAGCTTGGTTTCGACATTGTGGGCTACGGTTGCATGACCTGCATTGGAAACTCTGGTCCTCTTGAGGAGAACGTGGTAAACACAATTGAGAAGAATGGTTTGGTTTGTGCCGGTGTGTTGTCAGGCAACCGTAACTTTGAAGGTCGCATTCATCCCAACACCCGAGCCAACTACCTGGCCAGTCCCTTATTGGTGATTGCATATGCGATTGCTGGACGCGTGGACATTGACTTTGAGACAGAGCCGCTGGGCGTTGATGGCAATGGAAAGAACGTTTTCCTTCGCGATATCTGGCCAACACGCTCCGAAATCCAGGATGTTGAGAACAAGCACGTTATTCCGGCAATGTTCCAAGAAGTCTACAGTAAGTCTATTACACGTTTAATTTTTTTAAAAAATATATTCAAATAATTTTTGTCCGCTTATAGGTAAGATTGAATTGGGCTCAGAGGACTGGCAAACGCTGAAGGTGTCAGATGGTAAGCTTTACCCTTGGAGCGCTGATTCCACCTACATCAAGCGTCCGCCCTTCTTCGAGGGTATGACTAACGAGCTCCCGAAGCTGCAGAGCATTCAAAAGGCACGCTGTTTGCTCTTCTTGGGTGACTCTGTGACTACAGATCACATTTCACCGGCTGGCTCCATTGCCAGAAACTCACCAGCAGCTCGTTTCCTCTCCGGACGTAATTTGACTCCCCGAGATTTTAATTCATATGGCTCGCGTCGAGGTAATGACGCCATTATGGCACGTGGCACCTTCGCCAACATCCGTTTGGTGAACAAACTGGTCTCAAAGACCGGTCCACGCACCCTGCACATACCTAGCCAGGAGGAACTCGACATTTTCGATGCAGCTGAACTCTATCGCGAGGAAGGCACTCCTTTGGTTCTGGTCGTTGGCAAGGACTATGGCAGCGGCAGCTCCCGCGATTGGGCCGCAAAGGGTCCATTCCTGTTGGGTGTTAAGGCTGTCATTGCGGAATCATACGAGCGCATTCATCGCTCCAACCTGGTCGGAATGGGCATTATTCCACTGCAGTTCTTACCTGGCCAGAGCGCTGAGACACTTAAGTTAAACGGGCGTGAGGTGTACAACATTGCTCTACCCGAATCCGGGTTGAAGCCAGGACAGAAGATTCAAGTTGAAGTATGTAATGAATTTAAAGGCTTTAGAACATTTATTTCATTCACTTTCTTTTTCAGGCTGATGGAAACGTGTTTGAGACTATACTGCGATTCGACACCGAGGTGGACATAACCTACTACCAGAACGGCGGTATCCTCAACTATATGATTCGCAAGATGCTCTCTTAAATCATCCCTCTTATTTGATTATTCCACTTGCATTTTAAAACTGTACATTGTAGTCTCCTAAGTCTTAAATGTGTGCTGGTGCTTACCCTGATTAATGGTCGAACCAATTAAATTAAGCGTACTTCATTCTAGACCTACTCATTAAACTCATTTCCGAATACTAATATGGCACTTTTAAAGGTAAATAAACAGATTTATTCTATTCGTTTTGCTCTTTTTTCAATGTTGGCGAATTATTGATAAACATAGCTGGACAGATACACCAAATCTACAAATACTTCGTAATCTTCCGACTATAAACTGGACGGAATGTCATCGTCGACAGCAATTATTACTTCACTTAGTCATAACAAATATCAAGCATGATTTTCTTATCAGTAAATATATAATCACTGAAATACTATTGAGTAATAAACTAAATAATAAGTGTATAAGAAATGCGAGCGATTATAGAACTATTAAAAGTGCTTCATATTAGCTTTAGAATATATAATAATTCCCACATATATATTTGGAGTTGGAATAGGTAGAAATTCATTAGTTTTACCGCTTTATTCATTATCCCAATAAGCTTTGCCCACTCGGTGAGCAGATCTTAGTAATGCCTAAGCACGGATGGAAATAAGGTTACTGAATCAAGATGTGGCTGGGTACCAGTCAATAAAATTCAATGAACAAGTATGAATGAAGGGATAGAATACAGATTCAAAAACTATTTTTAAGATAAAGACTGAGGTACAAAGTCTGCGCTGTATAACACAGCATGATTTACTACGACCATTATATATGCCCATATGTTTGGACATCCACAGCTGTCCGATTGACGCATATTTAAATATTTATCCACATCGATATAATCATTAGTTGCTACATATATAGCTAACGCAATAATTTTGTAAATTTATTGATTAGTTTCCGGATCCAAAGGTAATTCAGAGCCGAGAGTTCTATGCGTAGATATTACGCTTATACTATCATATCTAATTTGCTGATTAAATGCGAAGAGATTATGCGCACCGAACAAACTGCCTAATTGTCTAAAGATATCACGTATATAATGGAAACCACGTTTTTAACAATCCTAACCATAACAAATATTGCAATTCATTCAATCAATAAAACTAGATTTCAGGTTCACATTTTGTAGGTTGGGATCGCATTGATCATTGAACACATATGAAATTCACGTTTCACAGTGCCAAAAATGTATAAATTCTTGGTTTGTACTTTATTACAATGCATGCTAAGACTACAGTAATATTTTTTTTTGGTTTTTGGTTTTCAAAAAACACACATCGAAAAGTGCCTCAAGTTGGCGCCCCGTTGTGAGTGAAAGGACACAATGAGGTAAGTACTAGTGTAAGAATGTCCAGATTGGCTTTATAAAAGTATTATTGTAACATTATTATCAACATCATCATCAATTACATATCTTATAATATATAATAATGTACAAGACTGCTATTTATGTATACATCTGGTCTTATCATTTTTGCCTCTGGTAGTATGTATAATGTAAAAATCACTATAGCAAAAATCTACACTTTAAGCTACAACACTTTGGGTATTTTTAAGTTAAATTGCATTAGTTATGTACGTAAACATTGCAGAGCGTAACAAATTTGTTTTTAACTAATTGTAAGATACATTTCAACGCCCTAACAATAATGATAATTGTTAAGAATTTAGCTAATTAACCTGTGCTTTTTACTATTCATCTCGTCAGATATTTACAAAGGTGGAGCACCGAGCATGGCACTCCAACTGGCTCAGCAACAAATCTCTGGTGGTTCCTCAGTACGTTGCGTAAATGCAGATGCGATTCAATTTGGTTTTCTGTATATTTGTGCGTCCCGTTTGTTACCAGCGTATTTGATGCTTGTATTGCTCGTCTATCGCTATGCGTTTGATGGTCTCATATCCAAGAATAATGCTGAATGAGAAGGCCGCCGACTGCACCAGGCGTGCGGACAGGCCCTTGAAGAAGCAGTTGAGTTTCTCCTCGTGCCACAGTTCGCGGAAGGCGACACCCATTGAGTCTAAGCGATGTACCTGCAAGCAAACGGGATTAACGATAGATACAACACATTTTTAATAAAAAGACATACCTGAAGGCGTGCGCGCACTATATCCAATGGATTCGTTAGTATTGTTGTTGTAAAGCCACCCAAGCTGCCAGCCACACATTGGATGAAAAGATGAGAGACCCAAACGGGGCATATACGACACAGTTCATCTAGAATACATTTTTGATTAATAAATCGATATAGAGCATATATAATTAAAATGCTAAGTCAAGGCAACATACCCTGGTATAAATGATAAAACGCCCACCACATTGCTGAATTCGGCACATAGGCCATTAGGCTGGCAGTGTATCCTCTGTAAAAACCGCGGAAACCATCGCGCCGCAAGATTTCACGCCCAATATCCATAGATATATTAAGGCGGCTGCGTCCAGGCCACGTTTTAATACCTAGTGGATTAATATCGGCTTTTGCTCCGGCATGAGCCGACATACCCAGGACCATGGCGTGTTGGGATATTACATCGAAAGGAACTATAATGGTCTGGCCAACAAGGGACGCACAACCACCACCAGCTAAAGCTTTGACACGATGGCCAGCGCCCAGGTCGGTGAGTATATGTCGTACACCTTCGTAGGTGCTGATGTAAAAGACGCCGGATACGATTTGCACTGATGAGATCCAGAAACCACGATATAGACCAGGCACTCCCTCAGAACGATAAATTTTCATGGCACAATCAATCATGCCCTTGTATATATCACTCTTGTGCTGCACCTGCAGCTGGGTCTTGATCACCGTCAATGGGAATAGGCAGCATCGCACCGAGAAGGAGCTGAGCATTGAAAGTGGAAAGAACTTGGTCTTGTTCATCATGTCCCATTCGATGGTACGTATGTAGGCGCCTTCCTTCACGCTGGCCCTGCTCGGGCCGGCTAGATCGGTATTGGCTTCCATAGTCACGCCGGTGCTTTCCGACATTGTGTTAGCTGTATTTGGAACAGCTGTCGGAGACCGTGTGCTTGGCAACCTGCGCTGGTTGCATGCGTTTCCAGTACCAAGTGAAGCGAACGAGACACTCGTATGTCGAAATCAGCTAACCCGTTTCTGAATCTTTGTTTACAGCATCATTAACCGTAGTTGACAATTTTCGACCGACCGGGCCCTCATGAAGTATGGTATGCTTTCCTGTGTGCGATGTGGATGTGGATGTGGGACTATCTGAAATGGAAAATATAACATAATGTTATGCATATATGTATTTACATTGACGCAATTTAAAGGCGACTGCACGAAATCATTTTGCTCCCAAGGTGAACGTTCCGCTGCATGCGTATTATTATACATATATCCATTGTCTTATTTTGTCACTTTGTGCCCTTTGTTTTTTAACATATTGTTATTGTTCACTTGACGTTAGGGTCTTTGGGTCGCCTAGAGCCATATGTTTACAGATCTGTTTTTAATTATATAATGCGTACAGACACAACCAACTACATCACCACCTGACTGAATGACCGCGTCATCAGCCCTGTTATCAATTTTGACCCGAATCAACGCGCATCAGCTTATTTCTAATAGGATTTTTTCTCAATACAGATATGGCTTACTTCCGCAGTAGTCCAGTGCCAACTCTACTTGAGTATATTAATATTTGTTGTTGATTGAGACACCTACACTCGCACCCACCCTGTTCAATTATTATTGTTGATGTTGTTTTCATATCGACCAATCGATTCTTAAAACGGAAACAATATATTTCAATCACGAGTAGATAGGTTCATTTCACTATATTGACTCACTTTTGAGGAGGAGAACAAAATAAATTTCATCAACTACATACCAAAAGGATTAAAAGTCATTTTAAAAGTATACATTTTAAATATTTCAATGTATCGATATACATATATTTATATATCGATATACTGACAGCAATTCCTTAGGTATTTATTCTCACACTTTTAGTATGTACACACTGGTGCAAATGCGCGGTATTTTTAAAATTATATCTTTACCCCATTTTTCTCGGGCTTAACCTATCAATGACGTATAAAGATGAAACAAATTGTTTTTATATAACTATATTTTATATGTGTTGATATTTTGCTATATTGATATTATGGTAAAATGTATGTATTTATCACTGGAAATTAAAGTTTGCTTCTGAGTTAATTATTGCATTATTTTTCAATTGACATTTTTATTTTTTATGTAATTTTAATTTTCATAGAAGTAATGCGCCCTGATTGGTTGGTGGATATGTTGACTTCTCACCAATTACTTTCTTGGGGGCGTTCTGAGTCTGCGCATTGTGCCACAGCATCCTTACCTACCTATTCAACCCTTAATGACCATCTCATAAATCAGAGTGAACGTTGGCCGTGTATCAAGAATTTCTGCACACAGTCGCCACGGTTCCTTCATGACCGTTACACGCTATAAACGGAATGCGCCGATCGCTGATTGTAACAAGTGAATGCCATGAAGTGATTAATAATTCAAAATTATTGATGCACGGAAACAAGGTGAAATCCTATTAGTGAAATTTCGCATGACTAAAACATCCAAGTTCAATAGTGCATCCGCCAGTGTGTTTAAAGTTCACTCCAGAGTCAGTTACACAGGAAAATTACATGGATACAGCTAAACTGGTAAGGTCGCCATGAAATCCAATATTCCGTTTGCGTATTAAAAATGATCGATATCTCGATCTTAAGTACTTAAAGCTTTATTTAATTCAGACATTGCTCACACTTTTACTTATATAACAAGTTTATAGCCCGGGCTTATCCATAACTAAGAGTATAGCCCATATTCTCCATGAGCGTCTCCTTAATCGCCGGCTGGAGAGCTCGCTGCATGTAAGTTGTAAGCAAACCTCGCACGCCCATGGAAAAGAGCTTCTCCAGCTCATTAGACATGGCATCGCCCACAAAGTCCTCGTGATTGCCGTTGGCGTTGATGCCACTGCTACCACTGAAAATATCTGCAAATGCACGGGCATCTGGCTCGACCAGCTGCTGCAGCTGTTCATCTTCAAAATGCAGCACGTCCTCATTGAAATGGATTTCATCCGAGAAATCGGTACTGCGACGACGCCGTCGTCGACGCTTTCCTAGCTGTCGCCGTCGGTAAAAGTTGTCGCCGTTCACGTCAAAGAACTCATTTGAATTACCAAATTCCTCGTTGCTGCCAAATGTGAGGCTCTGATCCCGCTGGGTTGTTTGCTCCAGCCGAATATCGTAGTTCGGTTTGTGATACTTCCCCGCGTTACCCAAAATAACTTGTGGCTCACCCAGCTCGACCTGTGGTGCGGTGCCCTCTCCGTAGCCGAACCGTCGCTTGGAATTTTGGCGTAACCTTATGCCGGTCGGTCCTTGGCAGCCATGGGCAAATACGGAAATGAAACCAGGCTCCGCAAAATGAGAATCTGTGCGTACAGAGGCGGCGCCTAGCCTGCGCGATTGCTCATACGAGGACCCCGACGAAGCGGGACCCAACGGAACTGTGCGGAATTCGATTCCAGCATGCCTCATGCGCAATATCATATTGCAGCGTCCGCCTGTGGGTTGCATAACTATCTTCCCACTGAGTGTCAAGTCTGGAAAAATGAGGCGCGTATCCAAAGTGGAGTTCTCAGTGCTGAACTTGCACTTATCAATCTCTACCCAGCGAGAAGAGGACTTTGCCGGCGGCACCCGCACCTTAAGATCCTCAACCTCAACACGAGATATGGCCAATTTGTGGGGTTGCCGATGCTGCTGCTGTTGCTGATGTTGTTTTTGTTGGTGGGAAGAAAGCAGCTCTTCGAGCTCTAAAGCACTGGTGCTAATGCCACTGGCAGATGTGTCGCCAAATTGGTACGGACGTCCATTGCGGCGGATGTGTTTGGCATAATAGCCACGCCCGTAGTTCATACTGCCGCCCACATTGTAGAAATCATCCTCGGGCTCACTTTGCTGGCCGTAGAAGCTGTTATATAACTGGTATGGAGTCTGCGCCTGATGCTCCCACATGGAGCGGGAACGAGCTCGCGAGGAGCCCTTAGTTTGGGCGCTGCGGCGGCGCATATGCTCAAGTGCGTTTTCCAGACGATTCGAACAGCGATGTGGCGTTTGATACGGCTGACTGACGGCAGCTATAATCACATTCAACTGTCAGGTACACGGTCAAGGGAATAAATTTTAGCACTCAGCACTCACCTTGGAGGAGTGCGCAAAGTAAGAATAAGCGCATCAAACTATTCCCTCTGCTCAAGCAGTCTGATCCTGATACGGGCATGATGTTGAGCTGGCGCAGCACATTGAATTGTTGTATGCCTATGTAAAGTAGACGCGGAAGAGACACCACCGGTCTGGTTCACAGCTCAACCGAAAATGCGCTCTCGACTTTGGAGGCAACGCTTGCGAGACCGAGAAACTCGCTCGGTCGCGCTTCCATACACACAGCCGCAGACGCAGCAGCAGCAGCAGCAGCAGCAGCGGCAGCACCCACAAGAAGTTCACGACGACAGCGAGAAAGACAACGCCGAAGTCGTGTCACTGCCTCATCATGTGCAGTGAAAGTGTTTTCCACGACAAGCGCCAGGCACAGCAACGCACACGAGCGTGGAAAAACGGCTCGCACAAAGGCAAAAAGAAAAGCATTGTCTTCTGTCGCAGCTGCCGCTGGCTTTGCTGCTGGCTCAAAGTAGATCAAAGTGGCTTACAAACTCAAAGCAAATACGACGTCAACGCTGCGTTTCGTAATGCCAGTTGCGGGCGCGCATGCGTCGTAATGTTAGCCACCCGCACTCGAATTGTTTGTGTAAAGTTCAAAGTTGATCAATCCAGCAAACACGTCAGTTAAGTGTTCACAATTGCCTTGTTAGCTAATTGAATGAACCATTATCTGAAAGTTTTGTTTTATGACATGGCTTATGGGTTGACATTAGCTTTCAAACGCCGTTTAATTTCGCCATTTACCAACACATATTTCCTCCAGAGCCAGAAACAAAAACGATTAGTTTCGATAATTCTTGTATTTGCACTAGCTGCGTGCCAGGTGGCAACGCTTCGGCGGCTTGACTCGACGGTTACGGTAAATTATGTATGTAATTTGATTTGACAAATTGTCTGCGTGCACTTATTAAATTCAGCACAACGTCTTTACTGGCTGCAGACTTATTTTGCAATTTATATATTGCTAACCATTTCCTATCTTCGTGTATGTATTTGCCTATTGCAAAACGTAATGCCACATTTCAGGTTTAATGTACCAAAATTTACATAACCCTTAGCTCTATTTTCTACGAAAATAGCCGGAGAAAGCTGCACGCTGCACGTTCTGTGCCTTCTAGCCGAGAAACTTGCCGCTTTCTGCGTTTCCGCATGAAGTTAAAGACGCTGCAGCTTGGGCAAGTTACAGACATACAGCTAGGTTTGCATGTATGCTTGTAATTTGATGGAAAGACACATAGTACAAATGATTCTCAAATGCAGCGAGGCGCAACGCTTGCTGCGTTCCAGTTTCCATGTGTCAAGTGCCAATACAGATTGCAGCGGAAAACCAAAAAGCAAACAAAATCCATTTGCCAAATGCCCCAAGAGCAAACACAAATGTCAGATCAGCGAAGTATTTGCCTGCACCATCATGAGATCTCGCTAGAAAGTGAAATGTTTGCCAGCGGTAATGAGCGGAGAGAGTGGCAGATGCCACCGCCCCATAAACTCGGCTGACCTCCTCAGTCCACGCAGCTCATTAAATGTAAAAGTGTCAATAAACCGCAGGTTTCCATTGTCTTTCTCACATGTTGTGCTATTCTGTTCGCTCTGAATGCCTCTGCCCCCTCCAAAATGCCTCCCACTCCCAGGTCCACTTCCAATTGCAATCCCAATCCCAATCCCAGTTCTAGTTAGTTCTACACTTGCCGTTGGCAATGGCTCATTACTTAATGACACGGCCATAAGCACAACAAAAGACAATCGACACCCAAGCAAGGCCGCACTGAGCAGAAGCTGTTAAGCTAATTGCCACGAGCTTCTTCACACTTGAGTATGTCAATGTGACGAACACTTTGTTTCCATTCTGTTTGTGCCGGTATCTGTAACTGTAATTGAAACTGCTGCCGTGACCGTAACTCTAGCCGTAACCTGTTGTGTTCCTGACCAGGAGTCCCGGGCCGCGACCCAGCAGGTGGCTTTAAAGTCACTTAAAGCCCGCCGACCAGCAACCCCAATAGCAAAACCAAACCCAAAACCGAATTACAATTTGGCAATTGATTTGCCAAAATTGAAGAAACTCATAATAACTTCCTGCTGCGTCTTGGTTCATTTCCTTCTTCGACAGGCCGACTACAGCGAGGCCAAGACCCATCTTGAGCAGCTACAGCAGACGCTGACGAACTTGGATCATCATCACCATCCTCATTCCCATTCGCATCCACATCACCATGGGCTGTATCACACGGTTCCCAATACGTCGACTATAACCACGGACTCGGTGGTTTCCTGTGTCACCTCGACATTGCCGGCTGTCGGCAAGGCCACGTCCTCGTCCTCCTCTGCCTCTAGCTGCGAGAACTCAGAAACGGAGCGCAAGAAATGCCACAGTCACACTCACAGCGAAATGGACGTGAGTCACACGCTCATGGAAGCCATCTGCACTCTCCCGTTGCCTACGCATGGCCAGAGGTCGCCGCCCTGTTGCCTGGCCATGGCCGGAAATGGGACGCCACCTGCTGGAGCTCTAATGAATGGCTTGGCCAGCAACGCTAACGGAAGCGCCACTTCCTTATGCAATGGTGACTTAACTTGGATCGCGCGACTCATGTAAGACTCTCTATTGACCAATGTCCACTCTCCACGCAGATCTTGTGCGAGAATCGTCCTGGTATGCCCATCACCACCATCACCATCACCACCACCAACTGGCGGATGAGCTGGTCATGTACACAGCTCCAGCGCCGACGGCGGCAGCCATTGGCAAATTCGGCCTGGACACATCCACAGAGGGTTACTTGAACGCAAGGTACAATGGTAAGCGTACTCGACCACCCGGATGCAGCGCCACGGCCAGAGCATCGACGTCCCCTTGTTTGCCTTTGCTATTTACACGTTTTGTTTATTAACTCCGATTATGAGTTTTCTGTTACACTCGGGTAGCGCTATCAAAACGGGGATGTGGCATGGGCATCGCTTTGCTCAGCTTCGGCCCCGAGGCTTTTGTTTTTGATTGTTTAACTTTTCACTTTGTTAAGAAAATATATGGACTGATTTAACCTGAAGACATTTTCATTCGCCTTAGCTTGGGTTAAAATTAAATAAATTATATAAAAGGACGGGATTTTAAAAAGTGAAAGGAAATATGGGAGATAATAGATTTCAATTCTTATAAGGATTTATGCAACATGTTAAGTTTCTTCATTTTATATATTTAATAAAACAGAATTATATTTTAATTATATTCTTTTTTTTTAATATTATATACTTAAATAACATTATTTATTTTATCATAAAACTTACTTACTTTGGGAAAAATAGAGCTGATATCCTATATAGCCACTTCAGGAACTTCGAGATTCAAAGTAGGATGCGTGGTAGACCCCATAAAGTATATACTTTCTTGATCAGCGAGACAAGGCTAGTCGATTTAGCCCTGTCCGTCTGTCTGTCTGTCCGTCCGTCCGTCCGTCCGTATGTGTGAACGCGTCGATCTCAAAATCTATAAGAGCTAGAGAGTTTGTGACGTTTCGTGTATAGCAAGCGCAGATCAAGTTTGTTTCAAAAATTCGATAGCTATATCCGATTTATTGTTATCAATTAAAAAAGAAATCGATATTCAGTTATAAAATGCTATATAAATTATCTTTTTAGGTAGAGTCTCCAAAATTTGTTTTTGATTTCATATTCGTTCAGATGCCACGCCCCCTTAGCCCTAAATTTGCAAAACAGGAATTTCAAACACTAGAGACTTGTGCTTTGGCAAATACACATATATAATGACATGCTCTGAAAGTTTGATCAAGAAAGACCATATACAAAAAAATTATTAAACATTTAATTTCCCACAATATAGACGTCTTGCAGCCCAAGCGCAGTCGCTACATCAACTGCGCAGTTAGCAGAGCGTGTGCTTGAGCATGCGTCTGTGTGTGAATATATGTTTTACTTGTAATGTACATAGACATACATAAATATATATATATATATATATATATATAAGGTGTGGAACATCTGTATTTTCCATAGCTTTATAGGTATATAATTGCCTATATCTTGCAAAGTTTTGGAATTCGTAGCGTTTTGAACGCAAATGAGTATTCTGCAAACGGTATCGCCCGACTACGACGTTGTTACATGTTTAATTTATTATATAAAATATATTTAGGAGGAGCACATAGTTAAATTTTTAATTTGATTTAATAAATATTTGAAAAAGGGTTTGAAATTAAATTAAAATTCCATTAGAAATGTGGCATGTTGCTAATAGTTGCTTGAAGTCAGGTTTACAGATATACACTGGCTTGTTTAGAAAACAATATTTGAGTAATTCGAACCACATAATTTACTTCTGTCAATTGACTTTTTTAGCTTGTTTGGAGTTTGTTCCTTTTCTTTACTCTATTTATTATTAATGGTTTGTGCTATGTTTTCGCCACTATTTTGTATGAGGTGTATCCGCATGAGTGTCTACTTAGGAGCTCTTGGTTTGTGCATGTGACAAGCTCGATTTGCAGACTCAAAGATATCCCGGCGCGAGCCGTAATGTGAAATATTATCTAACAAAAGTCGAGCTAGCTAACATTTACAACAGAAAATCACATTAAAAATGTTTCTTTTGCTTGTGCGCCCACCTGTCCAATGCCGCTCTGGATCTGCAGTGAATGTCAAAGGCGTGCGCCATGAAAGAACATCAAGTTTCTTCGACATACCCGCTGTGACCCACCCACACCCGCACACGCACCCGCATCCGCATCCACACACCCATCCGCATCCTTATTGCTACAGGTAAGTGGAAGTGGAACTGGCAGGCAGAGACTGACAAGACAAGCCAGTAGATTGCAGCTATAGGAGAGAAGGCGTCTTTAAGTCAATCAACTTTTTGTATGTTTTTCAATATTTTCCCCTCTTCTAATGCCGCCTCCAGGTTTCCACCATCGCCACCTGCGGGCATCTTAAAAAAGAGCGACGAAGGTAAGCAAATGAAAATTTTAGAGTCAGAAAAGAATTCTTATTAAGGCATGCGTTCATCATTTATTTAAATTAAGCCCAGCTACGTGCAGGCTGCGCCTGAGCTACATGGAGAAGTAGATATAGCTATCAGTAGATATAGCTGCCAATAACTCAATTTGTTCTTCCACACGACGAATCGGATTTCTTTTTTGAGCCAAACGTAAGAAATCGCGCGCATAATTTACAATAACAGTATCCGCGGTGTTAGTAACCGCTAATCCAATTGGTGGCACGGGCATGAAATTCAATTTGATAGCAACTCAACAACTCGGCAATGCGATGCTCTTAGTTGGGCTCCGGCTGCTTTGGCGGACGGATTGGGTGGGTTGCAGTCAAACAAGCGACTCAATCACCAGCCGTTGAGTGGATTGAGTTGAACAGTTGCTGCCTTGGGTTGGGGGTAAGCATGAGGGTGGGCGTTGCACCACTGGGAACTGGAAAATCCTTGCTGTGCAAGTACGTTTTGGCAGCCAACAGGTTTGCCAGTTCGTCCCGCTGCTCGTTTGTTGTGCTATCGACAATGATGTTTTTACTTGTCGACACTTTCTCATGGATTATGCAGAGGTATCTCGTGCATTTTTAATGTGCCCACCGTCGAGTCGCGTTGCCTGCTGGCTGTGATTTTGAGCCACTGCCAAGGAGCGACCAGGAGCGTCTAATGAAAACGGCATTAAGCGTGGCGTGGCGTAGGCGGGCACGCAGCGCTGGGTGGGGGTGGTTTGTTCTGTTGTTTGCCCTTAAATTGCAGCATATTGGCCATTTACAGGGGTCTGTAGTTGGCTGCCTAAATAATTAATGTGTGCTAAATACCTTGGCCATTTAGTGAAACAAGCAAATGTGCTCGCCAAGCCAAAGTCTGTTTACATATACTCTCTATATTCCACACGTTACTTATTTAAATATTATAAATATTTTGCCATACAAATTGTATATTATTTTTCTTGTTTGATTAAATTAATAATTATTTGATTTAAACAAGATTTGTGATTTCTTTAATTTAAATTTACATTACATTAATTAGACAAACTGACAAAAGGCATATCTTTGCTATTGATGAGAGTGCGCGATCATTAGGTATCGGAATATCGATTAATCTTAACAACGAAGATCGGAGCTATAGTGATGCCAGATCGTCAAGGCATCCTTAGCTTGTGCGTTACAGAATGATTAATAAGTTTAAATTACTCTTCGTAGAGTAGAGGCATACAACGTAATTAGTACCCACTCTTAAACTCTTTGGTTAAACGTGCGTGAAAGCGGCTTTCATTTGGCTCTTTCAACTCCTCTGCCCATCTCTCTTTTTAGACGCAGCCGCCGCTGCCGCTGCCGCCGCCGCTGCGGCAGCTGCTGTGTATTGCAACGATGTATCTGTTGGTCAGCACTTTCATCAGCACAACACCAAGATTGAGCATGCCGATTCCACAACGACAGCCGCTGCTGCACAGCATCAGCAACAGCAACAACAGCAGCAACAGCAGCAGCAACAACAACAGCAGCAGCAGCAGCAACAACAGCACCAGCATCACGATTCACTGCATCCACATAGCCAGAGTCATCAACAGTCGCAGAATTCGCATCAGCAGGGACATGCACACCTGACTCCGGTGCATGCTGCCTCCGCCTTCAAATTTAGCCATACGGCAGTCATATCCAGCTCCGCTGTCTACGCCGCAACACCACACTATACACACCAGCAGCAGACGCAGCCCCAGTCGCATGCCACAGTGTATCGCGATATTTCGCCCAGCTTAGCCACCGGCAGCGAGACGGATCTTAAATACGAGAGTGGTCCATACAATGCCACTATATCTTCAACCTATCCACCACCATTGCGCCCCGGTGTAGTTGACTCCACAACCTCTAGCGATGCGGAGCTGCGTCTAGATCAGTTCTATGCTAGCAATTCGATAACCACCAGCAGCAACGGGCAGACAATTAGCCAGCGTCGGGGCTCGCTACAATTATGGCAGTTTCTAGTAGCTCTTCTGGATGAGCCCGCAACTAGGTAAGTGGGAAAGAGATTGACCCCTTTGACTTTGCTTTTATCTCATTTACTGTACCCAGCTCTAGTTGTATTGCGTGGACAGGACGTGGCATGGAATTTAAGCTCATCGAACCTGAGGAAGTGGCTCGTCGCTGGGGCATACAAAAGAATAGACCGGCTATGAATTATGACAAGCTGTCGCGTAGCCTGCGCTATTATTATGAGAAGGGAATTATGCAGAAGGTCAATGGTGAACGGTATGTCTATCGCTTCGTCTGCGATCCTGATGCGCTTTTCAACATGGCATATGGTCACCTTACGAGCAAACAGGCGGATCAGCAACATCAGCTGGCCTTGTCGCTGGCCAAGTCGTCGCCGGAGTCGCATTCGCAACCACTTCGCGTGCAGAAATCGACGGCTGTGGACTACTATGACAGTGGCTTGCATAAGTATCAGTAGGTGGAGTGTGGGAACACCATTGTGTGGGTGTAACCATATCTCATGTACATTATGTAATTTATTTTTGTGTAGGTGTGTACGTGTGTGTGAGAGGAACACACTGCTTTGTTGATGAATAATACAAAGTTTGTAACGGTGCAATAAATAAAAATTAGTGTTGGCAAGCAAGTGATGTTCAGAAATGACAATCGGTATACCACCACAAATAACCGACGCCTATCGATCGCAACTACACAGCCGTTAGCCGGATAAGCTTAAGCTTGAAATTTAAATGACAAACGACGAAGCAGATTTTTTTTATTTCGTTGTATTTGGTTATTAGATGGCTAGCGTTAGATGTATAGCTCATCTAGGCGAGGCCTTATCAGCAGTATACACACATACATCAAATTACATTCATATATACAAAACGAAGTGTCTACCACAAAAATATAATCGATTTGAGGTTCAGTTGGCGAATTTAAATAAAGTTTTTGTTCGTTACACAAAGATCAGCCATCACTCTTCCTTCTTCTTCTTTTTGGGTACAGATTTCTCTTCCGAGTCCGAGTTGCTACTGGAACTGTTATCATCGCTACTACTGTCAGTGTCCAGCTTCCGTTTCTCTGGCGATTTCTTGAGTTTTTCCACATAGCTCTTTACCTTGTCTTGCTGTGGACTGTATGCCCAGTGTATCAGCTCTAAATGTAGGTCACTGGGCGCGCCTGTCTCCTTGTCGAACAGCTTCGCATCTTCGCTCTTGATCT
This sequence comes from Drosophila peninsularis, assembly GCA_035047485.1. Taxonomy (NCBI): domain Eukaryota; kingdom Metazoa; phylum Arthropoda; class Insecta; order Diptera; family Drosophilidae; genus Drosophila; species Drosophila peninsularis. Next base: position 3,944,739 of record JAWNPN010000027.1, read on the forward strand.
TCTCCAACAACTTTGCTATTTGCCGATTGCGCACAATATCCCAACTCGTTGTTTCGTCTTTGGGATACATTGTACGAAGATGCTTATAGTTTCCTTTCGCCTTAGATCCACCATATGCGGAGAGGAACTCCGCCGTCAGTTTATCTTTCGGTTCTGGCAGTTTGGCTATCAATGCATGGGACAGATACGCCCGATTGTCCTTGATTCTGTTCTCTGTTTCGAATTTCTCAAGGAACTCTTCAAGTACTTCTACACCTTCCTTGATAGATTTGATTTTATCTTCATTCTTGGTGCCAGAAAGCACTCGCTTTGAGCTGCCAATCAGACCCTTGACTGCCAGTCTTTGGTAATCTGGATCACGCTCCTCTAAAATGCTGCAATTAAAATGTATCGACATATCAGTCTAACACGCATATACGAATATAAATATTTGTATAGGCAACAGTGGAATGCGTCTCGCATAGCGTGCCAAATGCTTTAAATATGTATACAGAGAGATAGAGAGAGAGAGAGAGAGGGACGTTGGTAGGCGGTCTCTCAAACAAATTATTAGACTTCCGAATGAGGGAGCGAAGCGTTCGTATTAAACACTAAAACTGTGACATGACATCATAGTGGCCGCAAAGCCAAAGTGCCGCTGGCGCTGATGACCTTCAGCTGATTCTTATTAGTGTACATATTAATTCGCACCTACCTTAGGGTTGACAGTGCTGCTGCCTTGTCCTTAAAACCCAGGCCAGGCACGGTCTCTACCTTGTCGTCGCCATCAGTCTTTGCATTCTTGTTAGAGGCGCCGCCACCATTCTCCTCCAGCCATTGCTCAAAGACACCGATGGCATCGTTTATGTTCTTCAGCTTCTCTGCAGCCTTTGTCACTGTTCAGGGAAATGGATATGGATATGAAAAGTTGCTGTTAAAACTAAAAGAAGATTTTGATTCCTACTCGTCAAGACGCGTTTGGCTCGTCCAAGCAGCCCACGCACGGTCAGTTTGCGGTACTGCATGTCATGGCTCTCCAGCAGCTTGAGCGTCTCCAACGCCTTCTCCATGTCCTTGAACCCAAACTTTGATTCGCCCTCTGACATTGTTGATACTCAGTTTGATAAATATTAGTTTCGACAAAGAACAAGCGTCCGCAAGCCACCAGCGACGAACTACAACTGAACGCTGACATTTTGTTTTGCCAAGATGAAAGCTTTGGCGCAAAGCATAAACAGAAAAGTATTGAAAGAGAGCGTGCGAGCAGCCCAGAGATTGGGTGAGCAGTATGTGGGACAGACAATTAGCTAACCGTGGCCAAAATAACCAAGTGACACTATCAGTGTTCAATAGGGAAACCGGTTTGTTGTCGTACTGCCGTAGCAAAACAAAACCGAGAAGAGACCCAGCCATGACGTCATAGCTAGCCAATGCCGATTGTTCAGAATTGCAGTATTTTAGTTAACGCGATAGTTTTGCCTCCGATATTTTCGGGTGACCAAATTCAAATAGCTGTAGTTTGAACTCATGAGTTTATATTGTATCAAATATTATATTTAGAGATAATCAGGCAATAAATAAAAAGAAGAGAATTAGTAATCTGCATTACTCTATTTGTTAACAAATATAATGTAATTGCCGGATTTTTATGAAAATAAGTTTTCATTTCTTTATTACAGAATAATTTATTAGGCTTAACTGTTAACTTACTTCACTAGGTATATAACAGAGTCGTCCAATCTATAAAATGATTGCATGAATAATATTAAATAATCAAATAATGAAAATCATAGGTCTTAGGCCAGCCGAAGATTGATATTCGTGCAGAAACATATACATATGAGTTAAAAGCTTATATAGATTAGATAAGACCGACTCGAAAAAGATTCAAAACGGTTCTGTAAAGCATTTTCAAATCGATAGATTATGTTAGTCCATAAATAGAAGTTAAGCTCCATCTATTTCAATGCTCTATTGATAACCAGAACATTATCGGCCGAATCGGATTTCTATAGCAAAACGTTATAGAAAAGATCGGTCGTATATAAGAGATATTGTCTTTAGAACAGCTGTAAAAACCATAACTTAAATAATAATATTGACTTGGTAAAAGAAAATATGCTGCTGTGAGCCGAAAGATAAGATATTGTTAATACTATAAATAGTAAACGAATATAGGATTGCGTAACGAGATTGTATTCCAGCATTGTGTCGGTATCTACAAGGATATTCAATCTCCGGCAATCCGACGCTGTTTTGTCTCCCTCATTACCAGACATGAAACGGCTTCCACCTCCGTAAAATAATTAATTAAATACATAGTTGGAACTTATCAAAAATATTGTGCTCACATTATAAATCTAGTTTGGCTCTTTTCTCAAGTATTTCCAATTCCATCATTTCGATTCGTAGCTTTCCCTCTTGTACTTCTTGGTCCAGCTTAATTTTCTCTTTGAGCATTTCGTGATTATGCTTTTCCTGTGCTCGCTGGTTTTCACCTTTATAAAACTCTTGCTGGAGCAGCACGAGCTTAATCTTCTCCTCATCCAGGCTGCGCAGGGTTCGTGGATTCAAGCTCGGCCAGTCGGGGCCTATATTTGCTCTGACATCTTTGTGTTCAATAAGATTGGGGATCTAAAAATTAAAACATCAATCAATCCACGCAGTTCCATACAACGATAATCATCTACTCTTACGTCGTGTGTATCCCTGGAACTTCCAAACATATCGTCGTCTCCTTCGAAATGGATATCATTTGGTACGTTGGCTATAAGAGAGACACAATATTTGGTATATTTTAAGAGATTTCCTACACAGATAATACTTACACGTATCGCTGTCAAATTGATTGCCAAGGCCTGATGTTGTTTCGCCCATTAAAGCAATATACTTTCCCGTGCCGGTGCGAAAGCCGTGATTCTTCTCTTCAACCAGTTCTATCTTGGACCTTCGTTTCATGTTTATAAACTTATCCCTTAACGCCTTCCATTCTCGGCGAATGCCAGTTCTGGTGTAAAATGTGTCTGCCATTTCCTCCCATGCCTGCTCCTTTTGTTTCCACGTAGCCGCATCTGACTTTTTGTTTTCCAATATATTCTTCCTTTCCTCGAGAAGTTCCATGAGAACTAGTTCCTCTTCCGCCGTAAAATTTTTACCTCTTTTTTTCTTTTCTTCACTCGACATATCTCAATTTTTTTCCAGCACGATAGCAAAATAAACAAACTCAGCTGTATTTCAATTAGAGTGACCAGTCTAATCTATCGACCAGACATGCCAACTTAGCGATACTCAGCATACTTGCTATAATTTCAAAATCGTTAGAACAAATTCAATTCAAAATTGTAATTGCTTGTGAATATATTCTATACTTTTAATAATTCTAACCATAAAAAATGTTTTAAAATATGGTTATGTTTATTAAAATTTTCAGAATATAAATTTAATAAAATTAAGACAGTTTGATGAGGACAAGCTGTTTATTGTTTTTCTCCTTAGCATGCTAAACGTATATATAATATATATATATATAGATTGTATTGCAAAAATCATGACAGTTACAGGCAAATTTAACAAATGCAATTGTTTGGTTTTATTAATGAACTTTTCCGACAGAGATAAGTGAGATTTCGACTGAGAAAGTTAGTTGCAGCTGCGCCGAATTTCGAGCACGTCGTCCAACATGAAATTACGTAAATGGCACAGGGCCTGAACCACATTTTCTCGGTCCCGTACATTGGGGCCAAGCCAGTGCTCTGGCAGGTGCGTCTTACCCACCTGGTTGGGCTGCACATGGGTTAGCGATCGCCGCCAATTACTGTTGCAGGCACTGACGCTCAAATGGCTGCCCGTCTGCAGGCTTTCAATGTACTTAATATACGCCTCGGAGTGAATGACACGGTTGGCACGAGGTGGCACAGTCACGAACATGGGTTCTGGAGGCGGCCCCGCAACAATGGTCTGCATCTGGTGTTGTTGTTGCTGCTGATGCTGGTGCTGCTGTTGAAGCTGCAGTTGGTGCTGCTGTTGCTGCAATATTTCCGCATTAATGGGAGCACGCGGCGACATGACATTGCTGGATGGCATCGCTACAGCCAATTGCGGTTGGTTCTTCTGCTTTCGCGATATAAAGTTTTTGCTTCGTTCTGTGATGCTGAGTGGCTTGCCACATTTGCTCAGATGCACCTCGCGCACATGCTTGACGAGACGCAGTACATTGGGGAAAGCTTGTATGGATTTCCGAATACGAGGACAGTTGCGCCACAGACAGACGTACTCCATTTCGACTCCCGCTTGAGGATGCCGGTTTATGTGCCCAGTGCCATCCGATAGGCAGTGCTCAGTGCAGTCGGCCATTTCTTCGAACTGAAAGTCACATTTGTCCCATAGGCACTCATAGGTCAGTGGCGGAGTTGCCTCCTGGACACCTACAGCGTGTTGGGGCAATGGACTACCACAATTTTGGTTATCATCAATTTCGCGACGCAAGGCGGCCGCCTCTTCGTTCAGCTTGTTGGCGCGATCCTCCCAGCTTTGCTTGACGCTGGCAGGCAGACTCTTCCACTCGTTGCCCACCAAGCGCGAAATGTCGCCGAATGTGGCATCCGGGTTGCTCTGGCTAATACCTGTAAATGAGAACGAGAATGTTTATATAAACATAAAGGAATAATCGATTCGAGCAGTTCTTACCCTTTCGCACATCGCTGGAGTAGAGTATGTAGCCGGTGAGGCTCTTCTTAGTCGTTTTGGTCTTTGCTTTAGAGGTAAGCGGTGTGGAGTTGATCGACGGAGCTGGCGACGATATTGCGACTATATCCGAGCTTAGGGATGGAGTATCGCCGTCCATAGAATCTTCTAGCATGGCCAGTTCGTTCAGCTCGCTCTTAACATCTTTCGCCGGCTTTATATGCGTTTTAAAGTAAAAGATCTCATCCTCTGTGACCTCCGCGCTGTGCTGGAACTTCCGCAAATTACCTACGACTAGATTGCGCAAAGCCTTCTTTAGTTCATCGTAGACAGACTCGCATATGTAGACATCACTTTCAGCGATTTCCGTAGGCCGGGAGCTAATGAACTCGGCATACTCTAGTACAGCGCATCGGCCCACGATGCTGATGACAGGACTCATGTCCTCAACAGTGCTGAGAAGCAGCTCCTGGCGATAGAATTGCTTGCCCAAAGCCGGTGTTGTTTCGCTGGGAGCCAGCAGCCATGGTCCCTTGAAATACGACTTGCCATTCAGCTCCCAGATTTGCTGGACTTGGGCAACGGATTGCTTGCCGCTCTGCGTGGCCACATATACGAAGTCCCCGGTCTTGATGACTCCGCTGCAAATAGTATTATACTGTTGATAGTAAACACTGTTGTCCTGGGCATTGGGCGGCGCGTCGCAGGTTACATTGGGTTTCTCCTTTTCGATGAGTACTTCTTGCAGCTTTAGCTCCTCCAGTTCCCCCTTGTGCTTCTCAATCCGTTCCTTGAACACGGACATCACACGCTTCAGTTCCAATGGCGTTTCACGCGGCACAAACCTCACGGAGCTGTTGTTGCTCTCGCGCGAGGTTGTCCAATTTTTCAGCTTCTTAAAGCAACGTCCCTGCAAGTTGTACCGCGACTCACAGACAAACACATCTTTTTCGGGCAGCCCATCGGGGCGCAGCTTAATATAATCCCTGATATGCATGACGTAGCACATGCCCAGCACCTTGTCCATGGATATGGTTTGAGAGATGCTGCTCTTGAATACCTCTTTTTCGAGAAACTTGCGAGTCGTCACGTGATAGGTCTCGTGGGGGCGCACAAAGATTGAGGCCTGCATTAGCTTCTCGTTTGTCGGGGTAGTCCATAGTCGTTCTATGCACGCAATACCGGGAATCTTGTTATCTGGCATCTGCACGTACACGTAGTCGCCAGGCGAATAGACCTGCTGGTTGATTGTCATGCTTTCGCCTTTTGCGCTTGCATTGAACTCCTCCTTCTCTTGCTCCTGGTCCTGCTCCTCTTGCACTACCTTTTGCAGCCGCATGACCTCCACTTCTGTCAGCAATTTGTCCACTGTGAATCCGAGCGCTGGCGAACTCAATGTGTCCTTGCACAGCTCATCTCGCTTTCGTATAAAATACGTTTGCAGTTCGATGGAGTCCTGGAAGATGTCCGAATCAGTGCGGGACAGTTTGCGCGCTCGGTCCAAACAGCCAAATATATCCTCTTGGTATACATCCAATCGTTTGTACGCGCCCTTATCCAGACGTCTCTTGATCAGATCCAAGGAGATTCCGCGTACCTTGGCGCCCTCGCCCAATTCATCGTACTCGGGCAGCTCAGCTAAAGAATCCGAGTAACAGCGCCCTTCTTCATCCTGGTGATTGTAAACCGACGTGAAGAGAGTTAAAAATAGCTCCTGAACAGCCAACGAAACATCGGGCAATGCATCACGTTCAGTGCGCAGTTGCTGCTTCAGCTGCAGCGTCAACTGCTGCAACACCAGTGCGTCCTTGTAAATTTGCGAGTCGGGCTCATTATATTTACAGGCATTCTCAAGCATGAGCAGAAAGTCAGCTGCTAGCTCATCCACGCTTTCGTAGGCAGCTTGCTTAAGTTTCTGCGCAATCCGCTCCATGTCCATGGGATCTTTGATTATGTCATAATACTCCGGATAGTCGCTCTTTGACGGCAGCTTCGTAAAGATCAGCGACAACTGTCTTTTGCCTTTGGGTTCTTGATAGTCGCGCAGTGTTTCATAGAACTGCCAGAGACGCTCACGATCAGCCAGCAGCGCCGCCTTTGGCTTGCGTCCCAGTTTGTATTTTTGAAGTGGTCGCTTTACCTCAACCAGACCAGGAAATTCTTTTAGTTTCTCATTCAGAGCACGTTCCAATGCATTGGCATCCTCGTATATATTGGAGCCCTCCTCGTTATACTGTCGACAATTGGAAAACATGAGCCGATAGTCAGAAACCACATCCTCAACTGTAGCATAGCGATCGGCGCGTATATTGTGCTCAATGGTGTTCATGTCAATGGGATTCTGTATTATGTCATAGTAGTCCGGATACACCTTGCGCGGCGGCTTTTCCATGAACATCTCGATTGGCCGACGGTTGCCAACTGTGTAGTCAACCAAATATTTCTGAATGCTGAGAATTTTCTTTTTGATGGCCGCGTTTATAGCAATGCGATTCGTTTTCGGTGAGTTTGAGTTGTTGGATGTGTGCGCCGTGCTGGAACTGGAATTGACTCGAGGTCTGCCCGGTTTTCGTTTCTCTGGCTGCACGCTAGTCGTGAATGTTTCGTCAGTTTCATCATCCTCCATGTCGCTGGTTTCCTCCAGTGATTCCTCGACCAGTTTGGCATTCATGAGTTTTTGCATTTTCAGTGCATCCTTGTGCGTGCGATGCGTGACTGGAAATGCCTTTTTGGCATTGTCCAACATCAAGTAGAGATCTCCAGTGAGATCACTTATGTTCGCATAGTCGCCTTTCTTCAGCTTGGTGTGAATTTGACTCATGGAGATGGGACGCTTAATCAACTCAAAATATTCTGGGTGAAAGCGACGCACTGGCAGTTTCCACAAAGAGTTGCCTAGCGGCGGGCCGGTGACTCCCGGATGCTCCGAGGTGCCAGGAGCATTATACAAGTGATCAAATAACGCCCACATGGGGCCCTCGCCTTTCTTGCTGGTCTCCTCATCGTCAGAGCTATCGAGTTCTTCTTTGAGAGCTATGAAGAAGGCAAGATTAGAGTTTTGTATTTATTCAAGAATTAGTGATTCGCCCATCGGCTATTCAACTTACCTGATATAGCTGCACTGGATAAACTTTTCAGGCGTCGGATTGGCTTGGCCTTGCCCGTCTCCAACTCTAGACGCCTCTGCGTAAATATGCGTTTTAAGGTTTTGGCATCCTTATAGATCTGTGATCCGGGCTCATTAAAGAGACAAGCATTCTTCGTCATTTGCAGCAGATCACGCTCCATTTCCACTAGCGACGAGTAAGCATTCATTTGAATCTTAGTGGCAATGAGACGCAAGTCAATGGGATGCTCTATGACGTCATAGTAGTCCGGATACACTTTTTTGGACGGCAGCAGTTGGAACATGCGATGCATAGCCCTGTCCCCAATAGGATCCGTAGCCATCATGATAGATGCGAAAAGTTCTTCGTACTGATTGCATTCCTCTTCAATGTCTCCAGCACCTGGCTCAGTGCTGCCTGTCAGCCGACGCGCATTGCGCGGCGCCCGCTTAACACGTGGTTCTTCCTCTCCAAAGCTATTAGCTTCTATGATGCGTTGTCGATGCGTCTGTATGTGCTGCCACAGAGCAACTGCGTCCTGAAACTCGGTCGAGTCGGGCTTATAGAACGCCTTTGCATTGCTTATCAGCAATTCCAGGTCATTCATCATATCGTACAGATCGTCATAAGAATCTGTTTTCAACTTTTGTTGTACTTTTAGCAAATCGATGGGGTTTACCACCACGTCATAATAGGAGGGCTCCTGGCGGCGTTTGGGAGCTCTTATGAATGTATCGCATAGCATGGATCCATCTTCTTTTTTAATGTTGCGTATCGAGTCGTACAGCTGTTGGCACAGCTCCGATGGATCCAAGCGCCGCTTTTTGCGCGCCGATTGTGTCTGCTGTACCGGTGACTGCTCTGGCGTCGAGTCGTCGAGCAATAATGGATCTTCATCTTGTCGACTTGATATTGAGCTAGCGCGACGCTTACGGCTCAGCATATTTATGCAAATATTTTAAGTATAATTTCAAAATAAGAACTTTACTTTACAACGACGCCACCGGAAAAATTAGTGATGTTCACTATATATCGAACGACAACTATCGTAATGCTGATTCTTCCGCCATGCAATACATCGATAGCACATTTCACCCAAAATATTGCGGACATGCCAACTTGCCTTAAATACGTTATAGTTACCCATAGTACAGTTATTTAAATGTCCAATTCATAACGAGCATTTTTATAGGAAATAATAAAAGAAAAATAATGAAAACAAATTTTAAATAATAAATTGTGCTATTTATTTTAAGATCACAGTAATGAAAATGTTTACAGCAGTCTAACCCGAGCCTTGAATATTAGGCTAGCAAAAAAAGGGCCGTCAAACTGAAAATAAAAACTTTGGATTATTCCTGTTTCTCAGAGTTTCAATGATGGCAGAAAGCAGAGTATGCGAAATGAAATAGGCACTTTAATTTAATTTTAAACTATTTTTATTTCAATTTTATCACATAACTTTTAGATGCATATTTGTTGATGTTGTTGTTGTTATTGGTTTTAGTATGCTATAAACATGAGACGCATTCCAGTGTGCGCCTTATAAGGAACATTATTGGTAAATACATATGTATGAATTATTATAAATTATTCGTTTATGTTTAAGTATGACAATGAGACGCATGCGTAAAAATAATTTTCTTTAAATTAGTACATCCACGAAAATTACTGAATAAATATGTATGAAATGGGCATCGATGCGAACGAATCGACTTTGACTATAGACTCAGACTAATAAAATTTTCAAAAAACACCTATAATTTAGCCTAACCTATTCTGTTGACAGCAGTTTATGTTGTACACGACGATTGTATATAAAATTAAATTTTTGTTGCATCTTCACAAATGTGAGTTATAGAGTTGAGTGTATGTATAAGTGTATGTATAAGTGTCTGTGTGGGTGTGTGTACGCGCATTCACGGGGAAATAGAGTTGAAATGCTGCACGTACACCTCCGGGGGACCTATAAACTACACAATTAAGCACAACAATAAACAGCGCCACATTTAAATATCAATATCAGTTCTGTATAAAGTGTATTATATTCATGTCGGAAGGTTCACCTCCACATTTTCCTCAACTCTCAACAGTCCATCGGGTTTGCCTGGCGACTAGCGGTGGTATTATTACGGCGATTGCTCTTACGACTTAGTTCGTAGTAATTCGCATATAAACTAGTTAGACTCTTCACGGGCGACTCAACAAAGTGCCTGAGCAACTGCACAGCGTAGCGCTGCCGCTGACAGGGCAAGCCTTTGTCGCGTCGCGCTCTTAAATATCAGTTAATGAAGCTCATGTAGTTAGTAAAGAGCACATAGTTCTCTACTAACCGTGCGCGTAGCTCGCGTCGCACCGTCGCCGTAAACTTGTTGGCCAGGCACAGAGCAGTCGTTGTGCCAAATACAAGATTGTACAGCAAGACAATCTGAAAATTGCCAAGCCACTCGATAGCACCAAAGTCCCCCAGCAAATCGAAGTTTGTAATGCCTAAAATGGAACAAACGTTATGCATTAGCGAAAGCGCTAATCAAGCCAAGTACACCAGAGGTCAATCCATACCTATGATTCTGCTAAGCAACGGCAGTGCCGAGGACAACACTAGCATGAAGCCACAATTCAACATCAGCTGGGGCAGCGAAGTTTGGCGCCGTTTTGGCCTCACATTGCTCATAAAGGGCATGCTATAAAAGCCGACCACTGAGGTGGCGCCCAGATAGAAAATAAGACACACCTCCATGCCGGCGCCAACAGGTCCAAGTTTCGAAAGCGACGAAATGCCAAGCGTAAATTGCTGAAAATAATTGTAAATTTATATATTTCTCAATGTTGAATGCAAAATAGAGTAGAGCAGCCTTACTTACCCTTGTGCTCAGCGGCAGCGCCTTAATGCCAATGAGCAGCTCCAATGTGTTCTGCACGACTAGGAGTATTGTTACGGCCGTGCAGAAGAGCAACAGCAGCATGGCAAGCGGATAGACGAATGTGCGTTGAAAGGTGCTCGACTTGCGCATCTTGTCCAACTCCTTGCGCTCACTGTCGAGCTCTCTCAGTCTTTCATTCAATAGCAGCTGGTGCTCGTTCACGTTCCCTGCAAGCGTTTTGCGCTGATACAAATGCGCTAGAGAGTGTTGCAGCAGCGGCTGTGGCAGATGGCTCAGTGGGCGACTATGGCCATTGCTCATGGGCAAGCGACTGCCGTTCGAGGCATCCAATATGCTCACATTGTGTAACTCAATGTGGGCCAGCTTGCGCTTGACGCTCGCCTCCTCCATGTAGAATGCGCTGAACTCCTCGTTCACGTCTCGCAGCAGCATGGGCCGCACCAGCACCTGGTTGACAACGCCAAACAGCCGCACAAACCCGTATGGCGTACAAACTGAAAAACATAGTAGGCATGGAGAAATAAAACGTCAGTTCGTTTCTAAGGTTTCGAGAGAAGCAAACAAGCAAACGAACACACAACAATTACAGCTGTCGGCAAGGACTGAACGTGGAGAACTATTATATTTTTTTAAAAATTTCAATAAGCACATTGCCGAAATGGAGCAGGAAAACCATGATGATTTCTCTGATTTCGAATCGACTCTGAAGAAAATCGACCAAATATTAAAGGGTGAGCCTGAGGCAGATGGAGATGAGCCGCCCAAAGCGAAAACGGCTGAGGACTTTGAAAACCTCGATGTGGATAAAGTGAAGTTGAAAGTGCGCGAGGATCGCACTGTAATCAATAAGCGGAGCGAGGAGCCGACCACACCCATGACCATGGATCAGCAGGGATTCATGAAGGAGGTTGAACGCGATGCCAACGAACGTGCACAGGCGCGTGCCAAACGTGAATACGAGGCGGAGCTGCAGCGCAGGCAAGCACATAATAATTCAATTTCAAGTATGTAACTAATCTACATATGTATATATATTAGCCACGGAAACGAAGCTTTTCGCTACGGCGACTATGAGAAGGCTTTGATGCACTACAACAAGGCAATAGAACGTGTCAGGGACAGCGCAATCACCTATAACAATCGCGCCCTGTGCTACATCAGGTGAGTGCTTCCTCGAATACAATGTGAACAATGTTAAATGAATCTGCTTTGCAGGCTCCGCAATTACAAGCGCGCCATTGATGATTGCCAATATGTGCTGGACAAGCTGCAGGAGACTAATCTACGCGCTTGGCTGTACAAAGCCACCGCCCAGAAGCGACAAAAGAATTTTGAGCTGTACGAGGAGAGTGTGAATCAGGCACGCTTGCATAACCCACAGAAGCTCGTATACATCGACAAATTCATCAGCGAAATGGATACGAAAATCTAATGAAACTTATTTAAAACCCACATCATATAAATATATTGTACTTACTCAGCATAAGCATTACGCCCAGAAATGAGACACATGAATAAAGGAACGGCAGGTGAACACTGCCTAAATCTGTGAAGCGTAAAAAACGGAAATTAGCAATGCATTTAGATTCCATCTACATATTATATTGTTAGGGGTGCAGTCTGCTAAGCGATCAAGCAGAACGGTTTCCGTTTCAATCAGCTCCCGCCTCTACTTACTTAGAAACCAAAAGAATTGAAACTTTTCAATGCCAAACACTGCGCTCAATACAGCGGTCAGCACTAGCACAATGATAGCCATTAAGACGAACACTATGAATGTCTCGTAGACTCGTGCCAGGATGCCCTTCTTGTGGCCCACGAAGCCCGTCGACTCAGAGAACAGGTAGACAAACGGTAGAAAGATGAAGAGTGATAAATTTGAGAAGAGAAACACATGATTCCACAAGCCTGCAATGAAAGCACAAGCACATATTTAACAATCCCCTCTACTTATCTAGAGCTTTACATACCCTGTATTAGAGAGCTGTTCAACCACTTCACGTAGTAGCTGTTGGGATACAGTAGCAGCACCTCGTTGCTTGCTATGGAAACGGGCAGCAGCATAGCCGCCCCCTCGGCCACGGCCAACGTGAAGGTGCACAACCAAAAGCTGCAAAGAGTTTCAACATTGCCATGTGAATGCATATCGATTACTAAAGCGTTAGAGGTGGTTGACACACGTCTCACGTCACGCACAACCACCTGCCCGCCTCACAATGAACAACAATACGTTACCTTATGCGATAGACCAGCACCTCGTCCTCGTCATTTGAGTAGAGATCGTCGCGATCGCGTCGTCGGAAGCGAGAGACAACGACATAGGAGCTAAAGTAAAGCAAAATGATGAGCAGCAAAAATATCTGAAAGAGAGAAAAGTATGCAATTAATAAGTATTATTATCATGGAAAATAGGCAAATAAATATAAGTATTTACAAAAAAACAAGCGAAGGGTAAATAGATTTCATCTAAATCTAAAACTAAAATTACAGCCTGTAATATTATAGTATAACGTAGAATTAGTAAGTCTGGAATTAAGATTTATATACTGGCATACTTGCCCACACATTAATTAAGGTTTAGAGCTTGACAAAAAAGCTGAACCAATAAAACTGAATAAATAAATTTATAAAAAAAAAAATTATAAAATTAATAAAAAGCAACCTGGAATTGTTTTCAATGATCTAATGTGACTTTTATATTATATATTTTAAAAGTTATAATGATATATACAAGACTTTTTATAATATAGTTAGGGTATTATAAAGTCATGATAATACATATACATATACTATAGTATATTAATATCTAATAAATCTCATTTATACACATGACTGTTATGATATATAATTGTTTCAAGGTCGTAAGTATATTATACAATTGTTAAGATTGACGAATCAGATAAACAATTTGGGATTTATTTTATAATCATTTGATGACTTTTAAAATAAAATAAAATGCATTTTTAGCAAAATATCTTAAAGTTTATATAAGAACAAAAATCTCAAAAATTTTAATTTGTTCAAAAACATTATATTTCATTAAAAAGAAATTCCGGCCTTAAATACATCTTCTTTTGTTTTAGTTTTCAATCGAATTATCAACATAAACAAACATTTGATTAACAACGAAAAGAACTCGTAGAACAGGCAAAATTATGATCAAAGGTCAAAATAAGTATTTCTTATCGGCAACCAGCGACAAGACGACAATGTCTTGATAAGGTTTAGACTGGATGTACAAAAATCCATTTAAATACAGATAGAGCCGACATGAAGTATCGGAATTATGTAGATAAAGTATCAATTAATTATGAGAACAATGCTCTAATAAATAATTAACTAATCAATAGTTGTAAAGTAAATTTCATTACATTAAAAATATGAATGGTAAATCGAATTACAATTCTCCGATAAGCGCTATTATATGTATAGCTCATATTATTTAATAAATTATTATTCTATAATCCATAAATAAAGGACCCTATCAGCTACATAATTAACTCCAAGTAAAAAACTACAGGTGGTCAGTAGTTGATCAACTGTAGAATATATAATGTTTCTGATTGTCACGGCCCTAAAATATGCTATTTAGATAACGTTGACCTTAACCGTTACACATGATTATATACTTTCAATTCCAAGTTTGTCCAAATATATAGTAATTTCCATTTAACTGCGGTCGTATTTAGCAATATTGATTATTTATAAGATAAGTAAAGATTTGTTTATTAATTGTATTACGTTTATACTGTCTGAAGAATGGACATTAGGCGAAATCAATATACTTTTATCGCTGTGTAAGAACATAATAATCATCTTAGCGAAAGCATAAGTAGGTTGTAAATATGAAAGGAATTACTTATACATATACATGTACAACAATGTATTGACAATAAAAGATAGCTATCTATGTATAAATAAATAAATATATATTTAATACAATTTTTATCATCTTCAAGCAGCTATTACTTTCTTCCATTTCATATCAATTTGCTTTATTTCAGTGCAATCGCTAATCATTTGTTGTGGCGACAATTTCCTCAAGATCTTTTTCAGACGCCAATTTAAAATAGCTAAAATATATATTCAAACACGCATAGATAACAAGCAAACCGTAAATGAGCAAATGGAAAACAGACGCCGAACGCTTGAAGCACACGTCATTGCTTTTTACGCTGCGAAAAATTAAAAACAAAAACAAAAGAATATATGTACAAACATAAGCAAATATGCAAGTATCATTAATAAAAGACTTTTTTCATGTTCCCAAGATAAACACACAAAAAGAATAAGAACTGTCTTCAAAACAAAAAACAATAAGAAATACACAGGTCTCGAGTGGCTGTTGTTGTTATTGTTCTTTTCTAATATAACGTTCTCTGATTCTTGGAATATAATGAACTTAAACTATAGTTTCACATATATATATATATATATATATATATATATATATATATATATATATATATATATATATATATATATATATATTACTTATAGTATAGACATATAGTTAGCCCCCGAAGCATGACAGCTTGCAATTAATTTAATGCTTCATTGAGACGAACAACGTTGATTGGGATTGATTGATAGAATAATTAATATTATTGTCACTATTTATAGCTCTCTCTCACTGTCTCGTTCTCTTTCTCTTTGAATTATTACTGTGCGTAGTTTATTTATAAAACCACAAAGTATTTATGTAAGGCGAAGAGCTGACTGAATGTGACGTTTGGGTTTTTATTTCAAAGCTGTTGAACTTGGAACGCGTGTCCCACAGTCCGCTTTAGTAAGAAGCACAGAGATAAGCGCTATTAAATGCCAAGTCTCGGTCTGGCACGAATACTGAATGAATATGCTTCAATACGGCGATACGAACACATTTGGAATTCACAAGAACAGACCGTACAGCTGTGTCCAGTTGCCGGAGAATACTCACGGAAATCTATACTAATATTTGCCTAAGCGCACTTGGCGCACAAGCAGCCGTACACGACTCCAAGATACACTTGACCTTCTTTTCATAGACATGCTTCATCGCTGCTTGTGTAGCAGGTATTTAATTAGTGCAATACTCTATTTAGAGCTGTTACGACTGCATAAAGATAGTTTTACCGATTTCTTATGCATCATAAAGATAAATATAAATCTACTGAAAATGAGGTTTCTGGGAAGACTGTCTTTGGGAAAATGTCTGTATTTAACAGGCAGAAGAACACATATAAGTTGTATATATATCATCAGGACGGCGAGCTGAGTGGGTCTAGTCATATCCGTCTACCCATCTCTATGACCTCATTGCTATTTCCCAATTATCTAACATATCGATAGCTTGATTTCGTTTTTAACATGTATCTTGAAAACCATAGAGTTAGAGATTTCCGATTCACAGATTTGGATTTTGGATAACTTATGTCGAACACTTGAGCAACTATAAAGATATGGATTACGCACATTAAGTACATTTGGTATTTAACAGATAATTTTCTATGGAATACACATTACTGCGCAGTAAGCAGAGCGTGTGTGTACGTACATATGTATGTATGTTTGTGTTTTTTATTCTGTATGCATAAAATAAGCATAGAATGATTGTTAACGGTCTCTCTTAACGCCTTTCATAGGTTCAACCTCTGCACAAGCTACGAGATTAGCAACACTTTTGATACATGAAATATTTATTGAAATTTTGTATTATTCATATTTACATGAAGTTAAAAGAAATCAATTAAACGCCATTAAATAAGTAATGTCTCTGGGTTTTATGGAAACAAAAGCGGTAAAGTTTTTCCCTGAATTACGTCTATATTTCTATTATAAAACTATAATATTACAGCTCAAACCCGATCGAATTACTTATTGCTAGACTGTCGACTTATATATATGTAGCCTACTTTACAATTAGTATTCCAGATGTACCTGCTAATACAAATACAAAACATTTATATACTTCACTCACTTTAAATAGAACAGTGTTTAGCATAAAGATGTAGTATATACATATACAATCATGTTCATGTATTGGTTGCCTGGAATATCGTAACTCGTTGATGGGCTCAACAAGTTCTGCGAGCTGCTTGGCCAAATGCATTGGCCAAGTTAATGCAGCGAGTCAATGACTTGACATGAACTCGAGATGAAAATACGCCCAAAATGTCGACGCAAAAGTCGGCTATAAATAGCGATGCATATTCCGACTGAAGAGGGGCAACACGAACAGTGGGGCGACAGCGACAATCATAAATGTTGTCTACCCGGCATGTTGCCGTTGCCGTTGCGGCTGATGTTGTGGTGCAACAAGTTTACCGGTGGAATGGTGGATCCATAAATACGTTTCGCGCACTTCCATTAAGTGAAAGATGTTTTGCAAATGGCCAAATAAACTATTATTTACTTTCAAGCAAAACAATTAGAAATAATGGACAGAGAGAAGTGCGCGCTCAAGTGACATTGCCAGAGTAAGTATACATCCGATTGACATGGCGTTGTTGTTGAATGATTAGTTTACATTAGAGATGATGAGATTTGAGATTAGAGTTGATCATACCCTTTGCTACTCTTATTCTGTATATAGATTGTAGCAAGTGCTCACCTTGACACCTATGGACGTCTTTTAAACATTATTTTCTCTCTGTGTGATAGAAATTCACATATTTCGCAGCTGGCCTACACTTGGCAGTTCTAGATGTATGAGTAAAATATTATCTTGACCAACCCCAACATGTATTACGAGACTCCTACTTTTATCTGGCTACAGAATCACAGCAAGAGTATTTAAGCTTCGGCATGCCGACGAAATTAGTTAATTCTCGTTTCGTTTTCTATTCTTTTTACTGTTTTAGGGGTTCCTGCATAATTTATGGACGCTTTGACCAGGTTTTTGGGGAAGCATTGTGAATGCGACACACGCACTCTAATTGCTGACCCACATACCGCATGGCATTATTCAATTTTCGTTAATGAATGCGAGAAATGAAGAACTGTTGCACGCGGCTACAGGTTTCCTGTTCAATTCTGACACACATACTAAAACTAAATAATAATAATAAGTAAACATAAGTATATATGTATATACAGTATGATTGAAACGAATGAATTGTTTATTTTTAGCTGCGTAAACATCGCACTGGCAGACACCAACATTATATGTTGACTCTGTATACTGTGTCGGCCCGAGATGAGAATACTGAAATATATTTGTGAATTGACCAAAGCGCCGCGGTGGCTATTGTTTAAACAAAAGACAACTACCACGCTTGAGCCCAAGAGATAGGCCACAGATCGCGGCCATCTGCCCTGCACTTGAAATTGTTTGCTTCGCCAGTGCAACAATTGAAGAAAACATTTCAAATTTGTTTCGTCTTGTTTGCACAATGCTTTATAAACATCACTGCATATACATACGAATGCTTATAGATTTCATTACAAGCCAAAATGTTTATTAATATACCGCAACACTTTCACTTGTTGCTACTCGCCTCTTTCTCGCTTGCCGTTTTATTCATTTCTTATTTTTCAGGTGTTCAGGTGTAAATTTTGCCAATTACTCGACGCCGCTTAAATTGAATTGTCATGCAGTTAACTGTCTAACAGGAAATTACTTAAGTACCAACTTAAATATAAACTTAGTGATGGCGGCGACTATCGTTAATTTCTATATTTTCGCCTCGTAAATCGACCAGCGCTCAGCTGATAAGAACCATAAACAAAACCAAACACATGCACACGCACACACACGCGCACAAACACACTCACACATGTGTTTGGAAACAACATTTCGCGACGTGTACGCCGCTGTACCAGTTATAATTGTTGCAGCTGCAACTACAACAGCACGTAGGCAGCTGCACATCCCTTTAGGGTGGCGTTGGTTGCACTGATGTAATGTGACGTCACAATAGTGACGAGAGTGTTTACTTACGATGTGCTCCCGGACTGTATTGTGGAATAATTGCAGCTTCAGATCTGTCACCTCATCCTCCTCTTCTTCCATCTTCTTCAGGAAGAAGCTTAGTTTGTCGTTTTGAGCCAGTTTCGTGCTGATTTTGCAAGGCCCGCCCACGCCCTCGACGCAGATTATTTGGCTTTTAAGTGAGGCACGCAGACAATTAAATGTCCAATAGTAACTAATTTCACTTTTCCCCCGCGTACGCGCACGACCGCAGTCCTGCTATATATATGATGTTTATTGTAATTGCTTATTGGTTAAATTCGTGTTTGCTTTCATTGCCGTTTTATAGAATTTAATTATAAAAATAATTTTGATTTTTTAACCGTACAGCATTTTAGCGATGCTCATTATTCTTTCGCGCCGAAACGACCGTCATTCAGAACTAAGCGACGTAAAAATTTCTTGCAACTGAAGTGGAGATGTCAAAAC
Source organism: Drosophila peninsularis (assembly GCA_035047485.1). NCBI lineage: Eukaryota > Metazoa > Arthropoda > Insecta > Diptera > Drosophilidae > Drosophila > Drosophila peninsularis. The sequence continues at coordinate 3,963,773 of JAWNPN010000027.1, forward strand.
CAAATTGCTATCGAACGAATTTACGATTGACACATTCGATAAATTAACAGTGTGCACCTCTGCAGTACTTTAGGGTTGCCTATCCCGCTGAAATACCAGCTGATTTTTTGTGATTAATGACGTAAAAAAATGTCCCAACCATTGAAGCGCCAGGCAAGTACTGATTTCGTCCTTTGTTTAATGTGCAATAAAAATTATTTTGCCACCCACAGGTGCTAAGTGCGTTTAAAAAGCTGCATCGCACGCGACAATATGTCTTTCATGGTGATGACAGGGCTTTGTTGGCTGGCCGAAACAGAATAAACGAGTCCTTCCAGCAAAACCGTAATGAAACCAATGAAGAGGAAATTCAAAAGGTTTGTAAACATTAAGCAGTATTAAAGTTGGGTCCATATCTTAATCTATAATTGTAGATGATTAAATTAGCTGTGGAAGTAGACTACGAGCTGCGCACGAATGTAATACAGGCTAAACAACGAGAAGACAACGTCTTCGGTGAGTAAATATTACATAAATTTGTTGCCCATTTATTTAAAGCCACAATTCTTCCAGAGCTCCGTATTACGCCGGAGACAACTCGCCTGGACAATGTGGTCTTCAATCCCGATGCTGTTATTGAGGCACCGCGCAGGCGCCGAGGTGACAAATCGACAGGGTGTTGTGGTGGATCAGCCATGGCAGCGCTTCAGGCTGAGATTGACGCGCGTAATAAATGAAAATACATCTTGTGATTATTAGCAAGCTAGTCTAACTAAAAGTATATATATATTTTTTTGTGATTATAAGATTTCAGTCATTATTTTTTATGTTTTCTCTTTGACTTTTGTTTTCTCTTAGCTTTGCTCTTCTTCTGCTTTGATTTGCTGTGTTTTTTTCGTTTGCTTCGCTCATCCGAGGAGCTCTCATCTGAGCTATTACTAGAAGATGATTCACTATCCTCAGAGGAGTTGCTAGATTCTGAGCTGCTGCTTTTCGCCCGCTTTGACTTTTTCTTAGATGTGCGCTCCTCTTTCTCAGCTACACGTTTGCGATCTCTTGAGGCATGTTCTGATTCTCTTTCCTTGTACTTTCTTTCAGCATATCGCCGGTCGTTTTGAGAGTTCATCTGAGCTCTAAGCGTAGACCTTCAAATATATATGTTAGTGATGAAGTCAAATAAAAGAAGAAATAGCTTACCTGTGATGTCTGTCTACACTCCTGTCACGTTGATTCTCCCAGCGTCTGCGCTCGGGCGAGTATCGAGATCCTCTGTAAGGCGACGTTGCTCTTCTGCGATCGTTTCGATCATTTGATCTCGATCGCCGTCTTTCGTATCGCTCACTATGCCGAGCATTGGTTTCCCTTGATCTTGAACGCTGTCGACTCCGATCTTCGCGATCCTTTTGCTCCTTATGTCGTTGCTCACGAGCCTGTCTACGCTCGTCCGTACTGATTTGAATTTTCTGCTCGTAGTTTCGGTTTCTATCAACACGCTTATCATCAAGTTCTCTCTTTCTTGTTTTATTCTCGTGTTTCCTGCCATTGCTCTCTCTCAAGTTGTTGAAGTCCAATTGAGCATCGTCACCAATGACACCTCGTCCTTTACCCCGCCAAGTCACCTTGGACACCGACTGAGAAAAGTCCACGTGTATGCGGCGATCGTCAATAAGCACGTTATCCATTTTAAAATAGGCGGCTTCGCATGACTTCTGGTCCTCGAACTCTACAAAGGCGTACTGCAAGGAGTCGCCTGTCTTGCGGTCCCGTATCACTTCACAACCTTTTACTATGCCAAAGCGGCTAAAGATGATTTCCAAATCATCGTCCGTTGTTACGGGATTGAGTTTACACACAAAGAGCACATTTTCTGGTGGCGCCATCTCTGCATCTGGCAGGTCGCCCACAATTTCCAAGATTGTAGCACGTGCTTTAGCCTCGCGTTCTGCCAGAAGCTCTTGCATCTCTTCCATGCTCTTGCCGTTGGTCTCATCAATGTCCTCGTCTGCCGCGATGCGTCCATTTTGGAGTCTTTCGGCGCTGGGAGACGGAGAACGGCTGGGTATTTGAAATCCACGCGGATTTGGAAATGGATCTTCGAGAACGACTGTATGCGTTATGCGAATATCTTGATAGGGACGAAAACTGTCGTCTACAATGGTATCGTTCAGCTTTCGCAGCACTTCATGCCCCTCCACAACTTCGCCAATGACACAATGACTTCCATCCAACGAAGTGAGGTGTTCGCCGAGTGTAAAGAAGAACTGCGAGCCGACTAGATTCTTGCCAGCGCTGACCAACGACAGTATGCCCGCACTGGAGTGGTGTATTTTCGGGATGTATTCAGCTTCGAAGAAGCGTTTCTGCATGCCTTCCACTACCCCCCAAACAGAAGAGCCGCCATTTCCTATGCCACTAGGATCGCCGGTTTGAGCTATGAAGCCTTGCTGCACAGTATGGAACAGGTTGTAGTTGTAGTATTTTAACTGGCATAACTTTATAAAGTTGAGACAGGCAACTGGTCGCTCGTCCGTGAACAGGTCGACTGTTAAGTCTCCCAGTGTGGTCTCAATAACCACCGACATAGTAGGCCTACGCAAAAACACACAATTATTTACAGAAACTATCGCGAGAAAAATACTATACCCACGCAGTGAGACCGTACGTTGCAATTAAAGAATCCACAAATATGTATAATAAATATACTATAAATTTGAATTACGCCAGAAATAAGTATTTTCAAAACATTGCGTTTTTTATTAATTGGCTAGTTTTAAGATGCTCAAAACACAACGGAATTCCGTTTAGTTTACATTGTTACACATTCTATATGTTACTTTTAACAGTAATTGAATAATAATTATTAAATACCATGATTTAAATGAAGCCCATATATCTGATTGATTGCTACGGCCCTGGTTTGTGAACCATAGTTGAGTAGCCCTTGCTTATCGATAACTGATTCCTGGTAGATATTTCTCATGTCGCCATTTTGATTATAGAAAAAATTGTGAAAGATTCTCAGTTGGCATACGGAATAGCAAAGCAACATTTTAGAATCGAGAAAATTCTTAAAATTTAGTTCTATAAATATTAAGGATTTGTTAATAAGTACCGGTTATTGTGTTACTATTGTGCATAAGAATTAATTAAAATGCCCGAGATCGGCAAGAAAATCAACGAGTTGAAAGTCTCCGACTTGAAAGAAGAGCTTGAAAAGCGCAAGCTGGAGACCGTGGGTCCAAAGGCTGTGCTTATTGAACGTCTTGAAAGGGTACGTATGAGTGAGACTTACACGAAAGTGGCCAGTAGCACTACAACGGTGTATGAAATTGTAGGCACTAAAAGAGGAGGGCGTCGACCCTAACACACATATGATTGAGTCGGCTGCTAGGGCGAAGAAGCCCATGCCGGTGCCATTAAAAGATTCCACAACCGATGTTGTAATTAAGGAAGAGCCAATTGATCCTGAGGAAGAAAACCAACTACCGGGTAATGAATTCGATGGGAATGGTGATGGGGAAGACAGTGCGCATCACGCTGACGATGATGGGCACGAAATAGACCAAGTTGGCGATGTCGACGATGTATGCGTCATATTAGATGACGATGAAGAAGATGAAGAGGACGCAGAGGCGTACGGCCAGGCGAAGAATGGCAATGAGGAGGCTAATGAAGGAGACGTTGCCGAAGAAAGTGAAAGTGTACCTGCGGGCGATGAGGATATGCAGGAAGAGAATACAGGAGATACTGTAAACATGGACAACGACGAGTCTATTAACTTGACAATTGGTGAAGACGAACAAAAACTATTACATGATGAGGTAATTTGTGAATACATATTATCTTTGGTTGCCTTCTAAATCTAATTTGTCATTTCAGGCACCTGACGATAAGTCTATTAAGTCTGGTAAGCACACCTCGTCTGCCTCAATGCTAGATGCATGTACATGTAATAACTATATATACAATCATAACCGCCTGCGTCTATATAAAACTGGCAAATTTAGGTTTTTTTTTTTTTGCATTAATCAAAGTGTGTCAATGCCGCATTTCAGATTTTATAGTGCCTAAACACATGTCTTCAATTTAATGGGCTTGAAGCACACAAATAATTACCATTAGTAAAATTACACAGATAGATTTTAATTTGAAGAACATAGGGACTTGATCTTGTTAGAGTTATTGATTAAACAATTTAACTGATGACAATTTTTAGTAAAACCGGCAACTAAAACTGATAAATTGGGCTCAATTGCTAAGGACGGAGATAAAAAGACTCACAAGGATGATGATGGTGCTCGTTCAAAGAAGAAGGATGACAAATCCACTGATAAAAAGGAGTCTAGGTTGGTGATAGAAATTAAATAATGCCTATTATTTATATTATTTTCTAATTACTAATATCGTTTTAATTTTCTTTTTACTTTATTGGCAATATATACTTCGGACTATATAGCGACCAAAAATCGGCTTCAAAATCGTCGAATCAAAAAGACGATAAAGGTAATTTATTTTCCTTTTGCACCAGGAAGATCTGTGTGCTTGAAAGTTTATACATATAAGACGGTTAGGCCACGCATGAACTAAGAAAAGCTTGCGAAAAAAACCATATGCGTCACACTTGAAAAACAGTGTGTAAGAGAGTGTGAATTTGGTTGGGAATGGAATGGACGTAACTGATATAACAGCAAATTACACTTGAAGGAATCCTGTCTGATGTACACATTGATCACGTGAGACGTAATGAACAGAAATCGCCCTGGCGAGCACTTGGATGTGAGGCGTCTTTAGGCTTTTCTGGATTTCCAGTTGTTCTTCGATTTGACTGCATTGGGTTCATTTCATGAAGAAAGTATTCGTACTGAATACAGGTGAATTCACTAGGAGAATAGATATTTGACATATCAAAGAAGTTTGCATTTGCTAAATTCGTCTATGACCTACAATTAGAATGGCGACTGCTGAGCACCGCTTTTTTAATCAACTTGTAATGTGGATTGCCGATCTCTGCACACAATCTACAATATGCTGACGGTGAACTTATTGGCTCTTTAGTGGACTAACAGCTTGTATATGGCAGAATGGTGATTTTAACATTAGTGGCGTCGATCTGAGGAGCACGTAACACAATTGGCAACTGCGAATGAAGAACCGAAGACAACAGCGGCGCGATGTTGGCAGCCCTTCACGACATCCTTCTTTGAAAGCGAGTCAACGGCGGCAGTGAAATCATAAGCAGCAACCCAATCAAATTCACACTCTCTTAGCGTTCGTATTGCGCATTTTATAACGATGTACTTATAATGTAGTCAGATTCAGGTTCGTTATGTCAATAATTTACAATACAACAGCAAGCAGCAGCAGCTACAAAGTGTGCGTTTAAAGTGCTTCCCTTAACGATCAATGATAAAAATCAATACCAAATACCAAAACAGTTTTCCAGCCACTCACAGCTCTGACCATAACTCTCTTCCAATATTGTTATTATTTACATGGAACTTGCAGAGAAAACATCGACAGCAGCAGCGGGTGCAGCATCGGCATCATTGGGTGCCGCTGCCAACAAGTCGGGATCCGCCGGAGGTGCAGGCGCAGCTGGTGCTTCGTCCAGTGCTGCTGGCAAGCAGGCTTTGCTGTCACGTAATCTCTGGGTATCCGGGTTGTCTACTTTAACACGCGCCAGCGACTTGAAGGCCATTTTCTCGAAGTTCGGCAAGGTGATTGGAGCAAAGGTGGTCACCAACACTCGCACTCCTGGCACACGCTGTTACGGCTACGTAACCATGTCCTCGTCTGGGGATGCTTCGCGCTGTATTGAGAATCTACATCGTACGGAGCTGCACGGCCGAATTATATCAGTGGAACGCACCAAGAATGAAATTGGTGGCAGCGCTAGCTCATCCAAAGATGTTGGCAACAAGGGTAACAACAAGACCAACAGCAAGTCCAGCAATGACTCGAAGAAGAAGGATGATGAGAAGAAGTCCGGCGCCAAGGGCAACGGGGGCGATGACAAGAATGGTAGCGACGGTAGTGGGGAAGGCAAAAATGCAGGCGGGGAATCTAACAACAAGCGCGACGGCAAAGACAAGGACCGCAACAACAAGCCATCACGTGATGACAAGGATAAGTCCGCGACTGGCAGTGACAAGCGTCACGACCGTGATCACCGCTCTGGTACGGGTCATAAATCTCAGCACCGTGATGAATCCAACGAGCGTCGCTCGGCACGCCAACCACGAGACGATCGGGAGATTCAACAACGTCAGCGTGAGCGAGAGCGACGCCAACGCGAGATGCTGTCCTATCAGAAGATTCGTGAGGAGCGCGAACGCCAGCGCTTGCGAGACAGAGAGCGTGAACTACGCGAGGAGGAGCGTCGTCGTCGCGAAGCACGTGAACGCCAGCGCATTGAGGAGGAACGCCTGGCCGAAGAAAGACGCAAGCTGGCCATCGAGCGGGAGCGCCTTGAGCGTGAGAAGGCAGAACTGCTGCGCATGGAGCGGGAGCGTCAGAAGCTGGAGCGTGAGAAAATCGAGCTGGAGCGCCTCGAATTGAAGCGTCAACAGATGAAGTATGATAAACGTAAATGCGTTGCACACACAACGCTAAAAAAAAAAAAAAAAAAAATAATACAACAAACACCATATTTATTTTTACGTATTCTCAAAAGGCATTTGGCCTTATAAATTAAGTTAAGTGTGTTAAGTTGCAGCAGCCACGTTGTTTCTTCAACCTCAAAAATCTGCCGGGCAGTCTAGGCAAATGCGTTTGCATTCATGTATGTTTATGCAACTGCCAATGAACTGCATCCTAGTCTAAACTCTATTTACTTATGTGTACCAAACTGACTGCATAGCTTTAACATATTTCTAATATTGTATATTTTACTCTTTTCATCTTTCCCCACTTGCTACTCCAGGATTATGGAATCACGTGATGATCCAGTTAAGCGTTCGCTAAGTAAGCGCACTGATGATCGCTATACCGATGTGTCTGACCGCAAGCGTTCCGCGGTGTTTGATGCTCCACCACCACCACGCTTTGACACATCTTTGGTTAGCTCACGCAAGTATGTTTACAAATTACGAATTGAAAATTGACATAAGTATATTGATCCGAACGTATCTTTTGCAGCACCAGTACTTATGAAAAGAAGCATGATGATTATGGTACTTCTTCGGGCTCCAAGCGTGCCCTTGATGACTACTCAAGCTCCAAGCGTATTGAATACTCCTCGAATAAGCGTACCGAATATGGCAGCTCCACTGGAACCAAACGCGGGGCAATTGATGAATATGCCGCGGTGCCTAGTAAGCGCTCTGGCAATGATTATGGCTCAAGCTCCAAGCACGATTACTCATCGTCCACCACCAGCAAGCGTGATGACTACAAACGTGAGGTGGAGGTACGCCATTTGCCAGTTTCTTCAGGTGGTGTTAGCACTGGTGGCTCTAGTAGTTCATACGTTCACAAGAGCAACACGGGCGGCGGTGCCGGCTCATATGTGCACAAGAACAACACTAGCAATGTTACCGCATCTTATGGTCACAAGAATAACACAAGTGGCGGAACTGCTGGCGGTAGTGGTCGCTACAACGATTCCGATCGTACCAATACTAATTACAGACGTGGCGGCGTTGAGGACATGTCGCAGTGAGTAAATCAACAAATCATCTTTTCCAAATTGAAGATAACCTCCTAGTATGATTTTTGTTAATAATTTCAGTAGCAACAAACGGTATGATAACTCGGCCAGCGGTGGGGCAACCAGTGGTTATGGCAGCAACTCGAACAACGTTAACATATGGGCACCATCCAGTGGCGGCAGCGGTAGCGCCCATTTGGGCGGTGGGGGCGGCCCATTGAAATCTTACAGCAACAATGGAATGTCGTCAAACATGCACGGCAATAATTCGTGGCAAAAGTCGGCCACTATCGATGACAACTGGCGTCCAATGCAAACACAGAGCCGTTTTGATCGTAGCTACAACGAACGCTCCAGTGGCTATCAAGGCAACAGCGGAGCTGGTGGAATGTACGGCGGAAGTCGCCCGACACAGGATCGCTATGGCGGCCAGGTGACACGCTATTAAACTGCTCTGCTAACACACATTTAATGAACCAATGGAAGACCTTGTCTAAGCACTATCCCAACAAATTTGATGATTTTTCCTTTAACGCTTTTGGCGTTTATGTTAATTTCTATTAGTTGTATTGACTTAGTATCTAAAACTATATTAAATATCATTAGATATATAATTTATATCAAGTGTTGTATGTAATCTAAATCCGATGAATTGATGTGAGATTGCTAGTTGGAAATTCTTATATGATTTCATAAGTTGAATCTTAACTTCGAACGTGAATCATTTATATTTATTTTTGTATACTGATAATAAGGATTAGGAAATGAATACAAACATCGAAAAAATCAAATGAATTCTTTTGTTCATTTCCAAGACGTACATATCGAACTATTTAAGTTAAAAGCGTGTCTCAGATCGATATACTAAATTTCACTTGTAGTGTTATTACTAAAGGCCTGGTCAGTTAAAGTCAGATTGGATTCCCGCATATATTACAAATTCTAAAGATCAAAACAATGTTCGAATGATCTTAAAATAATACTTCTGAGGTTGTACGCAATGTCGAATTGTATAGTAATTTCTTACACCCTGAATACATTAAAAATTAGATTTCACGGATTAATAGTTTTGTAAAGCGCTCATAAGGTAGACTACGAAAGATAGACATTTGAAGTTTTTAAGGTATATTTGTGCATAACCTACGTCGTACGCGCAAATCATTTTTGTCGATAGCTCATCCCATTTTCATATCGATTGTTCTCATAGCTCATCCCATTTCGAAATTATCGCTAACAATCAATTAATTAACTTTGTTTTTCTTAAGTATTAATTTGACTCATAAAATTTGTTAAAAACAATTTCCATAATGAGATTTAAATTAGACTTTTTCTTTTAGATACAGATTTAGATATATTTTGGTATCCAAAGAGTCCAGCAGTTTCATTATGAACCGCAGTTTAATTTCCTACAGTCTATATCTATGAAAATTATTCATGAAGCGAAAACTGATGAAATATTAGCTGTTTCCATCATGGGCATCAGGGTAGACAGGGTATCTGCTTATAGGGCACACTCGACTTAGTTCTTTTATACTGTCAGTAAAACACAATTAGTTGGCCATTTAGAAAAACTTATATTATTGTATAGATTCAAATCACTGTTGACTTAATTGATAAATAATAGGTATATTAACTGCGCTAAATGGGTCCACTTTCACTCAAGATCGTTTAAACGTTATGAGCATTCTTAATCTGTTTCTGTTTGTATTATTCTGCTTGTTAAGGTATTAAGTTTAGTAGCTTTGATACATTAACTAACGCTAACTAATTAACTTAAAGGTAGTTTGAAAAAGTGTACAGCACAGGTGGCCCACTCCGTGTCGAATTCCCGCCCAAATATAAAGCACTATCCGTCAGTTCAACTTCCGGTGGTGGCATCCTCGGATTTGATCGTTGAACTGGTCACTGGATCAGTGCCGGCGAGCAAATCGGCACTGGAAGCAACTGCTGTCAGCGGGGTTGGGGCAGTCGGCTGAGTCACTGCAGGTGCCACTAGTGCCACGGGCACCACAACTGGCACTCCCGAGGAATCCACGCCTGGGGCAGTGCTTATGGTCCGTGCCAGGTTCATTTGCTGGCGCACCAGCTTCTCCTTTTCGCGAGCAGCTCTTAGCTTCTCGAAGTCATCACCATCGTCGGGAACGGGCTCGGCAGCTGTGTTGGCCAGCACATCTCCCGATGTTTTAATGTCGAGGTTTTCGACTGTAAGGACAGATAGTTTTATTAGTTCCAACTAGACCACATATTAGCTGGGATTAATGAAGATTAAGTAAGACGTGCAAAGGCTGGAGGGATTACGGCTAGGCAAAATCTAAATATAAATTTGACAGTAACGATAGCATTACCTTATCGACAACCTATAATCGAGGAATCAAAATCGAGTCTTAAGCAACACAACACAAACTACGAATGCAATTAATTGCTAAGCTCTGGTTAGTAATCATAAAAAACAAGTCGAAAGATTTACCAAACAACGAAAATCATAATAATAAACTGTGATTAGGAGAACTGAAAATAATAATGAATTCCACATCTCCAACAAGATTGATTTGTGGACTAGCAACATATACGTGTGGGAGAATAAGCTAAGGAACGAAATAAACTTAGTTTGCCAATGCTTGAACTTTACCGGGCGTCACGAACCACCGGAAGAACTGCGGTGCATCGGGTCTCTCACTCGCTTTAAGTATTAACAGTCGAAAGTTCGAGTGTGTGGGTGAATGGATGGATGTGTATAGATGAAGATCAATGTTAAATGTGAATATCAAAAGCAGGAGAATGAAGGCATTGGGCACCATTCCATGACACCAGTGCCGACCACTTACCTGTCTCACGGCTGGCGGTTCTGTTCGGTTCAAATAAGGATTTGCTGCTGTCGCCCTGCGGCGAGCTGGGCGCCGTGTCCCCTGCCAACAGTGAGGGACCGTCTCCAGCGGGCGCCGAGGTGCTCAGCAAAGCGTCCACACCACCGGGCGGAAAGAGCGATGGCGTTGGATCATACTGCGATTGAGCACGCTCATACTGCGGCGAACGTCTGGGTATGTCCATTGGCTGGGAGCGTGCCGGCGGCTCATTTGCTCTACTTGCTGGCGGTGGTGGTTGCAGTGGCTGGCCGCCAGGCTGCTGCTGTGGCTCACCGGTAGCTGGCGAAAATATATCCTTGACATTGGTCCGCGGTTCGTAGGGGCGCGTCGATGTGATGGTGGCCTGCTCGTCCACCTCCTCAATCACCTGTTGGGTAATGCGCATGCTGCCCGCCGGCTTAACAGCCGATGAGCCCGCATTGGCTCCCGTCAAGCTTGCCGAACTGGCGCTGTTCGGGAAACGGTACTTGCCCGGATCGTCGCTGGGCGTAGCGGAGTTCGGACGACTGTCGTCGCGACTCAGCAAGCGCTTGAGTGCCGTTGCCACCGTGTTCACCCGTGAAAGAGTACCCGATACACTAACCAGGCTGGGCGAGGACCCAAGACCCAGCCGCGATTTGCCATTGCCTGCTGAGAAGTGTATGCCGCTGGCATCGTCAGCCTGCGATTTCCATTGCAAATAAGAAAGAATACGTTAATTGAAAGTAATCAGAGCCAAAGAGCGAAAGAGAGTGAGAGATAATTAAAAGTGAGCATAGGTTACTTGAAACCAATTGGTGCAGTTTTCTTGCTGGGGTGCACTAAAGCAACTGAAAGCCGTGCAGTGCGTAGTGCTGTTATAGGCTGTAGGCAAACAGATTATTGTTAGAATCAAAAGTTAGTATGCAGTCTTATAGCTTAAAACAATAACACAAGAACACCACAGTAGATTTAAAACTAGGTTAGCGATAATGCTCAGTGGATTCTTACAGCAAAAACATTAATTTGAATTGCTCTCTGTCTGTTCTAGAGTCTGTTCTAGAGTAGGTTCTGTTTTCTATTTAATGTTTTAATGTTCATAGAAGAATCCACTGTTCATTTCCTTAGAGTTTTCAATTGTTTTTCTTTTGAATCTTAAATAAATCTTAGGTATAACTACCAAACACCGCTGTGATTTGAAATGCCAATGATCGATTTGAAGCCCATATGAAATAGATTTTTCAGTTAATTACAGAAGAAGGTTAGAAAATACGTTTGAATTTGATTATTTTTGTTTTTGTTTTGGTTTTCCACCACGCCATGTTCATGAGTTGAGTTCATGATGGTACATTTAGTTAAGATAGCCGATTAGTTGGTGCCAATATTTCGTATCGCTAGTGAATGCTGCCAACGTTTTGATTCTAACCTCCTCGTCTGGCGCAGCCTTGGAAAGGTCATAAGTAACTGTCTGCATGGGCGCCCCTTGCGGCTGCTCAGTGGCAGTCGGCTTTGGCCCAGAGGCGGCGTTGCCATTATTACCAACCATTTCATCAATTCGCACAGATGACATTCCCGAGGGCATGGCCGCGTTCTTGGGCACATCGATTTTGGCAGTCGAGGGCTCCGGATGGTTCTCACGAAACCGTTCCGCGGCAATGGTATAGGGTAGCTCATTGGGAAACACCTCGTCCCAATACTGATCCTTCAGCAGCTCGGGATGATCATGATGCATTTCGTCTACAATCAAATAGGAAACTTGCAAATTGCGATCCACCATCCAGTTAACCTGAGGATTAGAGGAGTTATCAATTGATTTAGCACCTCAAAAGTTCGATCTACCTCAAAATCATCATCGTCCTCGCCAAAGGGATTGATCAGGGACTCGGCCACCTTCAGCCAACCCATGTAGAAGAAGAACTGCAACGTGGTGAACACTGGGAAATACAAATCCACCTTATTGAGGTAGCTGCTGCCGCCGACAACTTTGCCATCCGTCCACTGCTGACCCATGCAGCAGGTGAGGAAATATGAGTATACGGCCAGAGTAACCACCTGTGTGTACACCAGGGGCACACTGATGGTATCATAGCTGATCAGCAGTCCGCACTGTCCTCGAAACTTGTTCAGCTCATCGATAATAGTTTTCACAGCAAAATCGTCCCTAATGCGACCCTATAGATACAGATATATACATATATTTATTAACTTAACTAATTATATCCTTTTTATTATTACCTCTTTCCTTGCTCGTGTAATGATGCTGGCTGCCCAGACAATGGGCAACCAGTGTTTAGATGGTCGTGGAAAGGATTTATTCATGGTCTCAATGATGGTGCGTTCATTCTCGTTGAGCAGGCCCGCCTCCACCAGGTTGTTGAGGCCAGGAAATCGTTTCTTGACGCGCGGCGACACATTCGCCAGCACCATGGTCAGGCAGAGGCACACATAGCGCATGATCGTGCGGCGCATGACTCGACCACGCTCATCCTGGCCATGAACATTGGAGCTGACGAAGACAGCGATGGGATCCGGCCACGGGATGGACGTGTACTGATTCCACCAACGAGTCATCACAATGGACACATAGAAACCCAGCACAAAAGACAGCGGTATGAGATCACGATAACTGTTACAGTAGGCTACGATCGCCTCAAAGGTTCTAAAGTGCAATTGGAACACCATAAGTATTTGAAATATCTCTCGTTTAAGTTTCACTTACTCTTTCTGGCCCTCATTGAGCGCAAAGCGATAGATCACGTTAAGTAGATAATATAATGTTAGAAAGGCCAACAGATCCAGCCAGACTAATTTGTAAATGCTGCCGCGCCATCTACAAGAAAACAGAGCGTTACTTTATTTAATTGATTAAGACACATCAGATCATACTTATAAATAGCTAGTACACGAGTGATATGTAGTTTCTTAGTAACGCTACTAAAATACCATCATTTATGGAGGGGTCTATTGACTACCACTAATCGAACATAACGCTCTCTACTTTATTAACGTGCGGCACAGAGTCTGGCATGTGTTTACCAATATTTCCGTGGCTGTCAACGTCATCGGCCTGATATTGAGCCATAATCATGCCACCGTCTAAACGTCATAAAATTGGCATATATATATTATATACTATATAAATTTGAAAATATTTCAGCCATCATTTCAAGTGAAAAGCCAAGTAATTATAAAATAAGTTCTTATCAAACATTTGTATGATAAAAACCTAAAAAACAAACACGTAATCATTTATCATAAGCAAATGACAAACAGAATTTGACTTTTATCAGTGGCCACAAAGATTTCAAGGCCCGTCCTAGCTGATAAATTTAATTAAAATTTCGCGTATTCCCAGACACCATTGCTCGAGTTCAAAAAACTTTACAGGGTATATGTTTACGAGTAGCTAAAAGTTATCAAAGAAGTTTACATATATGTTTATTTATTTGTATTCAGTTTGCGGTATCGAGTGCATGAGATAATGTATTAAATTAGCAAATCGGCAGTGGTTCGGCTTGATTATCATCAATCTAGGCTGGCCGGTTCATTGATTAGCAGCAGCAATCAATGCCACCTGACACTATCAGCGGATCATTCAAATAAATGAGCTACGTTGAGCGTGAGTGGCCTGTATGTGTCATAGATGTACATACGTGTACATACATGCTCATAGATATGGCCAGCAGCCCGCCGGCTACCAATTATTAAATTATAATTCAAATTACACGCATGACAGATGTCAAATGCGGCTTAGATAACACTGCAGCAGTCACTGTGGCTGTGGCTGGTGCTGCGAATGTGTATCAGTATCAGTAACTGTAACAGTATCATGTGTGGGTGGAGTTGTTGCTGCTATCAGCGGAACTACAATCTAATACTGGGGAGTGTGTGTTGCTCTGGGTGTGTGTTTGTGTAGTCGTGTAGAATGCATGGAAAATTCTATTATTTGCATTAGTTGCAATTGTGTGATGTCTGACGACTGTCACTAGCTCAATTGGCTTGCCCGAACGAACTGTGTCAGTTCTTTAATTAGCACTCGACTTGCAATTTGTTACACTTTTCGCATTTACTGCTGTAATTCGTAAATATTAAACTTGTTTTCATACACCCACATTGCAATATAATGTGGGGATTTGAAGGTGTATTACTCGGCATTGTCCGGTCTAGAAGAATGTTTACTTTACTTTTCACTTTCTTCCCTTTTCACCTTAAGGTTACTTCGTATATATTCGTTTTCGTTTATTCGTTTATAAAGCAAACAGGTGTCAGGGCTCACGTCATAGACATTTTCTAGTTTTAAGTTTGTATTCAGTTTGACTGAATCATCAAATGTTGTTGGTCTTTATAATATCTGAAATTTATCAGCCAAACAAACATTAATATTCCTAAACTATACATACTTAAAGAACTTTTCTAAAGGAACTTTCAAAACTAGTTTGATGCTGTTCTGAAGAAACGTTTTATGTTTTATTTTTCAGAGATCTTACAAATTTAATTGATAATAGACCAAAGGTAATAAAAAGCAAATGTTATACTGAGTTTTTTACTCTTAAAAGCTTTCTAGCCGAAGCTTTCTGCATTAAATCAGTCAAGCTGTCACTGTATTTATAATATAGCTTATATACATAGTCACTTACCTGAGCAGCAGTTTGAGAAAACAGCCAAAGCCGCGACATGTGGCCACTTCACCTGTATATGTTATTGTCATTTTCGCAGCTTGTCTCTAATTGGCTCCTTATATATTTGCAGTTGAGATTTCAGCTTTTGTTCGTTGATTCACTCAATTCTCTCGATCACACCTCGCTATAGATGCACATTTTGCAGGACATTTGCAGGATGGGTCCCTGAGAGAAACAGGAAACATGCAGTTCTTAATTATTATTGTTTCTTACATATTTTACTGAGTGGAGTAGCCCTTGGAGGGAGTCTTAATTTATAGTTATTATGTAATGTGCAAATACTAACTGCACCTGTTGTTTTTAGACCTTTTCTAACCATGGCAACAGCCACGATAATAATGCATTTGAAATTCAACAAATCGATATTTCCAGCTAAGAGTCAATTAAACATGCGACATTAAAAACGCGGAACATACAACTGAGCTGCATGCATTGCATTCTATTTAACATTTCAAAATGCAACAGTTACAAGCTGATTAAATTAATTGCCGCAATTTAACAAATTGAGCAGCTCCCAGCTCATCCAAAGTGTCGATATATATATATATATATATATATATAGAGAGAGAGAGAGGGAGAGAGAGAGAGAGAGAGAGAGAGAGAGAAAGAGAGATATATAGATATGAAATTGACGCAAGTTAAGCGCTGACAGATCGCGTGTGGGCGATGCCATTGTCGTTGCAACAATTCCAGCTGAAGGCGTCAGCCGAGGGTCAGCCACATGGGCAATGCTACGATTGCAAATAAACGAGTTGGAATTGGGATCGTAAGATGTTGCCGTCTATAGTTCTAATACCCTGTACTGATTGAAAATGCAAGGGCAGAAATGATACGTTATAGAAAGAATCAAAGTGTCTGTTTGAGTCGGTCGATCTTAATGACTGCATATTTGTAAACTACTTTCAATGATTGCCAAATTGATACTTATCGATTTGAAGGCAGGTCTGATACCCTGTATTCATTGATAAAGTAAAAGTAAAAGAGTTTGTTTATTTTGCCATTTAGTTTATCTTATTTTCAAATTTTCAGTTAAATTTCTTAGCTCAGATTTTACTCCCAAGAAGTATAGACAATCTATATAGTTTTCATAGCCAACATCACTTAGGGTAGTCGATCACGCCCGTTTAAGTCACCCTAAATCGTTAATGGCATTTTATGTACATATAGGGAAATATGAGTACATACGCATGTGGCGAGAAAAATACGTATACCTAACGATGATAAAAGATGAGCTCATATCTCCGATTACGATAGGGAAAAGTCTGAATTCAGTGAGCAGAGAATGTGTTGATGAATTTCCGTATAGAAGAGAACAATAAACAAGAGACATTCCGCGAACCGGTGAGCTAATGATCGACATATACAGTACTAACTGAGCTCAGCGTTTCAAAAATTCAGAATGAGTATGTGGAGGGGAGTGGGAGTGTGAGTGTGAGCCGGGATTTTGCTGTTGGGTCTGGATCATGACATCATCTCTTGACTTGTATTACGAATGGTATCCAAAAGCACACAAAAGAATTGGTAGACATACAGCCATTGCATTATTATTCTAATTTATTTGGTTTTCGAGTTCATAAATCAGAGAAGCAAACCAAAATCTTGACGAAGTCATATAACTAATAATTATATATGTATACTTAAGTTGGCTGCTGATTAGAAGGCAGATTCTGATATGCTGATATGCTCAACTCGATCACGAAATGCGTGTGCGTGCAATTTGCCAGCGTGATCAACAGTGGTTAGTGGGTATTTCGGGTATTAACCTCCACATACAAATATGTATGTTAAGCGTCAGAGTATTATGAATATGTATTTGATAAGCAAGTGACTCACTTGGCTCTTGTATAACTGTGCCTTTTCGTACAGATGGAACAAAGAGCGACTTCCGAGGAGACGAAGTCTGATACAAGTTCCAAATACAATGCCAATACATCAAGACTGTGCCAGTTGTGTATGCTAATATGTAATATAAATGTTCTTAAAGTTATCAGTTATTCAAGAGAATTTACAGGGTATTTAAAGTGCAATAGATTACTAACTGCACTTGCTATATAATTCTGAATGAATGCATAGTATCGAGTGGCATTAAAACATGGGTATGTTATGCGTAACAGGGTATATTAGTGATTCACATTTACAGCCATTATATGTTTAGCAAATACACGGTTTTTTTCTATTGCAATATATTGCTGGGTAGAAAAACTTTATCTACTAGTCCATAATAACTTTATAAAAATTATGTGATAAAAGACGAAAGATCGTTAATGCACAACTATTTTATATACTATTTAGCAGAAAGAGTCAACGACCATACAGAAAATGTGAGAATATTTAAATTTTGCCTTATTTTGCAATACAACTCTTGAGTGCAGAGTATCTGAGTGCTTAGCATACCCCATTGGTATTTCTAACTGCATTCATGTGTTCTGTTCCTTGGCTCTGAATGAATGCAGGTTATCGAATGTCAACAAAGACCTTTTATTATTATTAATCACTTTTCTCCATAAGGCGCAAACTGACCTTATTTATTTTTGTTTACTTGTTTGGATTGCTGAAACAGCAACTGCAACTGACACCAAAAAATAAAGTACTCCATTGCAAATCAATTTTCAGTTTGCACTGTCAATCCGTCGAGAACTGTGTCATCAGCTACAAGCAGACATGTATAAGAATATATATGTATATTGAACCCTTCAGTCGTCTACAAGGCTTATATAATGAGAGGGTTGGAGCAAGTGCTTTATGGCCAGCTCTTGGCAATGGAAAGCAAATGGCACATAAAATCAAATTATCATGTCAAGTCAGTCACGTGAAAATTGTTATCATTTGAATAAATGAGAGAAGTTTGTATTCACATCATATCAAAGCGAATGACAACATTCGAACTCGATTCGCCGATTCGTCGAGGTTAATGACATTTAATGCAAAAAGTTAGCGACTGCTGCCCGATCGGCGTGTGTCTAAATATATATACTTATATATGTATTTACAGAAGCACACAGGCACTGATGCACACACACACACACACACATGAGCACGTCTAGGTATGTACAGGCATCAGGCTAAGGCAAAGGCTTTTACATAAGTAAGTGCCTCTATGATATTTTATTGGCATTTGCCTTTGATGAACTTGCTGACAACTGAGCGCACCCGAGCAGCATTTCAATCATATTTTATATTATATTGTTATTTTGTTTATGGTTGTTGCTTTTGTCAAATTTGGTATTTATAGCCGAGGCGCACTTTTAAAATTCATTACGAGCGTCGCTGGCGTCGTCGTCTAGTCGAAATTTGCATGCGGCACAAATTTTGAGAGGACCAAGGGTTAAAAATAAACTTCTATGTATTGGAGTAATTTGTGCTGAGATTGCATATTGACCAACGCGGACGTCTCTGCGATGACTCACAATGCGTGCAGTGGACCTACACACACACACACACACCTTCACACATACAGTGCAGTCAGCCTTTACGCAAATAGAAGTAATTTTTTCAGCAGTAGTCAAAATATTACGCATTACTGTGGGGAGTTTTGCGAGATTATGCTCAGTTCTCTTAAGATTGGCCACTTCGTTTTAGGTGAGTTGAAATCGAATCGATTCGCACTACACTGAGCATCAACCGGATGCAATTTGAGAGTTTCTGAGTTTGCGAGTCACGCGGCGCTTACGTACATGGACTAAGTGTGGGTTAGCTGTTTGATTTGTCCGATTGTTTACGCTGTTATTAAATCACGTCATGAGCACTTACTACTGCCAACTAACATAGATGCACGTTGTAACTTTGATTTACAGCGCCAGTCACGTGAATATGGCAACTGAACTGGCCCAGGTACACGCGGTATGAACAGCAACAGAAACTCCACCTCAAATTCACCAAAAAAAGAAAAAATACAAGACGCTGACGCCGACGCTGACGGTAACGCTGACTGTTGACTGGGGCTACCGTTGTTATTGTTGTGATTCGGTGTTTCTTTCTTTGCCTGGCCTTTGTGCTTCACTATTTCGATGTCGGTGTTGTTATTCTTCACATATTCTACACATACACATAGACGAGAACGTAAACGTAAACGTACCAGCCATTCAAACAAATCGCGCTCTGTGCCCGTTCACTCTCTGAGCACTTCCGCGCTCAACAACCGACCAATTCCGACTGAAACTACAGTGCGAAAATACCAACAGAACTGGGAACACTTTGCCGGCAGCTGTGGCGAAACCACAGCCCATACCATACCTATGCCAATATAGCTGGCAACGAGAGAGACAGAGCGGAGAGAGAGAGAGGGAGATAGTGAGAGTACTACTGGTTGTGAGCGCGGAATGGCGATAAGCCAAGCACAGGGTTGGATTCGGCACTAATGGTGGTAGGCGCTGAAATTCGCTCAAGTATCTCTGTGTTTCTCTTAATTGTTGATGTGACTTATCAACTGGCTATAAAATCAAATAATAAGACCTGATGATACTGTTATCTTAAAAATGCTGAGAAACACAAATATATAACTTATGGAAATATACCCTGTAAATCATTAGTATGAGGAATATTAATTTTATTATTTAAAAAAATGTTTTACTTAATTAATTCTTTATCTTCATAATTAATGTGACTATTGTTTTACTCTACTAGAGCCACCACACTCAAGACCTAATACGAGGTCTTGACTTAATATATGTTAAATATACCCTTAAAGTGTATCTATATTTTATTTTAAATTATTTTTAAAATTAATTTTTTCGACGCCTATCTCTAAATTTATCATAAAAAACCCAAAACTCTAAAAGAGTATAAATCTATCGTGCGACATTAAGCATCTGCTTCAAACCTTCACTTTCCCTGTTTGTAAAATATCAAAACATTTTTTAGGCTATCAATGCAATTGAAACAGACAATCGGACAGACACAGTAGTGCATCTGCGTGAAGTGTTGCATACTTTTAGGGACAAACTATTATTCATGTATAAGCTGCGGCCAATTGCTCTTAGTTTGATTCTACTTCAGTTTATCTCATATCTATTAATATTTTAACTCAACTACCTAAAATTGATTACCATTAATATGTTTTCAGCTATGCATCTATGTAGATAGACTTTGGCTAAGGAACTCCAATGGGTAATCACAGTCTAGTAAAAGATATAAAAATCCTACACCTATGCATAGGTTTTAATTTAATAATAAATATTATAATTTGTTTGTTATTAACCTAATCATTATTCATAGTTCATACTTATTAAGCTATTACAAATAGTATGTCGCTAACGTTCTAACCTTCCAACAGTCAGAACCGCCTTTAGATTCCAACAATAACAACATTTATCTCTAAACAGTTGAGTCTGCCTAAAGGCGGGCTTCCTTTTTTGGCCGTGGGAGTTTTTTTGTAAGTCTGACTTCGCATTTTTCCTTTTTGCATCAAAGTTCATTTGAATATTTAGATTGAAGTAAAAATAGGACTTTTAGAGGGTTAATTCATATTTGAAGTATATATCATTCGACTTAAATATTCAAATCCATGGAAGACCTCAAGTTCTGTTGGTAAATTTGTTTATCTGTTCATTGCATCTAAATTTTAAATATTCAGATCTTTCCTTCTTCTAATATGTTATTTAAAGATTTCATCTAGATTTTACTAAAATATTATATTTAACTTTGTCGCTATTAATAAATTATTTAATTATCAAAAATATAAAAAATCCGTTGATAATATTTTAATGTTTTGTTACTTTATTATCTCATTTAATAAATGTATTTTTTATTTATAATTTAAATTTATGTTTTATTTAAAATTAATTAATTACAATTCACAAGTTTCACGTTTAACGCAATTCCAAAGGTTTGCTTCAATTTGCTTTGAACTATTCGCAAAAAGTTGTTGCATTTCGATTTAGTGATTTATCATTGATTTTCACATTTAAATAAAAGTTTTCACTTAAACTCATACACATTCGATCGAACTTATGACAGACTAATGACTTATGTTTAGTTGTTATTTAAATATTAGGAAGGTTTTAATGATATAATATAATTTTCGTTTGCTTTTCATTTAGTATTTTACAGCGAAATCATTTTCATCGACGAATTTGGAAAAGAATTGATAGACTGTAGTTAAAGTTATGTACATTTGAGACTTATTTGAAGTGGGAAATAACTAAGCTATGTTAAACATTAAAATTTTGACTTAATCACTAGAATTTCATATATTACTGGGCGGTCCGCGGTGCGCACGCTGTCCATGCAACGTGGATGAATGTCTAGAGCCGGGTCGGGAATGTACAATTGCATAATCGTTATCAATTGGAATAGACCTTCGAAGTAGTACGTTGATAAGTTCAATACAAAATCAATAGTTAATTATAGTTAATATATATAAATGTATATATATGTATGTGGCATATTTCAGTAGAGAATCTGAACAGTTTGGTTAGCAAAAATCATTGAAGAGGACGGTTAGTGTCTTCGGGTGTGGGCCAATGGAAACTCAAAGTTCTAGAGTTAAAGTTAGTTATAATTTGAAACAAAATGCAAATTATCAACGGTTAATTACAGTTGCAATACAAGGCACGAAATAGGTTCATTCTTCATTTCATTTATAACTTTTTGTTTGTGAACACAAGTTGTGTCTTTATGTTTTGTTTTGTTGTAGATGTTGTCCAGCAGGGCGGGCACTTCAGTAGAGTTAACAATAGATATGAGTTTGACAAAATACGATACATAGATACGGTACAAGGCTGTTTAGACATGCTTTATATATATGCTTGTGTGTGTGTCTGTGTGTTGGCGCCCCAGAAAAATATTTGAGAGCAGAGCAGATGCATATCAAGTGTAGAATAGAGTGTGTGTCTGTGTGTGTGTTGTTTGTAGATCAGCTTAATATCTATCAGACCTATTTGAGTGTATCGTTGAGCCGCCGCTGGTGTAGCCCTTGTGCGCATCTCGGCCATGCAGCGAGTACCGGGAGCCATATTGGCTGCCATGCCAGCTGCGATAAGGATCGTATTCCTCGATGATCGAGGGCTCCTTCTCAATGATCTGCACGAAAAGAGATTTAATTGTTTAATTATTGGAGATTAAAGAGAGTGGAGCTTTGCATTACCTCTGTGTTGGCGCAGCTACAGCTCATGGCAGTGCAAAGGAAAATGTTCATTAACAGCATGATGAGAAACAGAACGCCCAGTGTTATGGCCAGCCACAGCAGCCAGCTGGGTCGAATGCCATCCTCGCAATTTGGAGCAATAACTGCAAGTTAATAATAATTAATGACTTGAAGGATTTGTTGCGCTTTCTTCTTACGTCGCGCCTCGGCGGGATCTAAGACGAAGACGGTTGTGCCCGCAATGCTGGAGCCCTCCTCGTTGGGCCCAAACTTGCGTGGACCATTGCCGTTGCCCTTTGTGAAGCCAGCCAGGGCTACCTGACTGCAATCGTCGATCTCTACGCAGCGCCCATAGCACTGTACGACATCGCACTGCAGATGCACCTCAGATCCTGCAAACAAATTTAATATATTGGCGGAGATCTTTGATTTGTGAACAGCACCTACCCTCGGGAAACTTGAACATGGAGTCCAGTGTTGCCTCAGCCGCACGGCCGTCAGTCGTGGGCACGAACCGGCTCATAATGTTGGGATCATAGGGGCAGCTATGCATGAAAAAGGTACCGTTAGCTGGAGTGCATAGTCAAAGACCGAGCTGCACTTACCCGCGATCGTCTGTCAGCTCAAGGGTGATGTTCTTCTTGTCAAAGGCAAAGCAGTTGCCCACACGTAGACCATAGGTATCTAGTTATTAAAGGGAGTCTTGATTAGTGGCCACTCTCTGCAGACAGCGAACTGTGTTGATTACCCACCGTTTGGCTTGGAGAACTCGGCGCGAATCTTATACTGGTGGCCGTAGACCGTTTCACGCACGCGGTGATCGTTCTCCAGAAACTTGAGGACGACATGGGCGTTGTCGTCGCTGTGAATTTGAATGGAAATGGACGTGGCACATTAGCTAACGATTAGCTAACGATTGTTTGCGTGGACTTCCACAATTGCGCACTCGATGCGGCGCGCACCTGCTAATTAAAAGCGCAGCCAATAGACCCGAAAGTTGCAGCCCACAGCGACTCGCTTGCAGTTTCATTATGCATTATGCAATTGCCGGTCATTACGTTATAGACAGTTGCGCTTTATGCCAAATAGACAGGCATCAACCGGCATATGCCATATTATATGAATAGTTTTAATTTTCACTACCTTGTTTCCCGTTTTGTGCATTTCTGACAATTTTTTATTTATTTATTTTTTTTTATGTGCTTTGGCTTTCAGCGTGTGTTTTCCTGTGTGCCGTTAACAGAGCGCAACAATTTGCACAAATTATTTGCTGTTTTACCAAGCCAGATATTTTCTAAATTGTTTTTCTATTTGTATTGGACGAAAGACTTAGACAACGAACTTGCGCAACTCGGAGTTGTGGCAAAGTCATTGGCATTATGCAAATGAGGCGAAGGCAAATTAAATTGTTTCTTCAACTACAGATTGTAATCTTTGAGAGGTACCATAAATAATTTACCGTTGATTTGAGCACGTTGTTCATGTGAAATAATTTAGGTGGAAAGAAGAAAAGAATTTCAACGCTAATGGCCTTGAGTTCTATTTAGCGCTGATTCGTATATAGAAGATCAATAAAAAAGTGCTATAGAAAGGTAACACCTACGAATATATTTATATATATGTATGAATAATATACATACATATATATATATATATATATATATATATATATATATATATATCAGTCAGCATAATTTGATCTTTGATTTCATTTGTTGTGCGCCGACGCCGAAAACAAGTTTCGTGAAATAATCTGAAATTGGCGAACGCTGGCAAAGCTACAAACACTCGAAGCACTTTGGCCTGACGGAAGCTTAGCCAAATTACAACCGTCTACATACGAGCAGTCAGCAGTAGTAAGTGCAATTGTCTAGACAGCTACAGGTACAGCTTAGGTAGTCAAACTTACCGAGAGTAGCCCGATTTGCCACAGGTAATCACATAAAATTTATCATCCGCCAGTTCAAGAGTCTTATGCACACGCACCGCCAGCTGAATGGATCGCTCCTCCGTGCGCTAAAGAGTAGAGAGAGAATGTGTGAGAGAGAGGATGAGAGAGTCTGTGGTTATTAAAAGTGCATGGAGCATTTATGTTGATTGGGTTTAAAACGGCGCGTTAATAAACTGAGCTGCAGGCGTTGGGAGCGCCTTTTTAGTGATCATATTTATGTTTGGCTTTGGATTCTTAATACGCATTCGCTTTAATGGCACTTATTGGCTATTAAATACAGCTGATCAGACGACTGCAGCAGTCTGTGGCACTTGCGGCACGTTAATTGTCATTATGATGTAATTGCAGCCCAGCAACAACAAGGAAATGCAAAATGCCGCCAAGTGTGACGCTGGCTGCCAACGCAGTCAGCCAGCTCGTCGGCCAGCCAGGTGGCCCACACCAGATATAACTACACACATATTTTCCAGTTGTTTGTTTATCTTTTTCAACAATTTTCTTGGCCATGCTTAGCATTCGTCTGAACTTCATTGAATCTTATGCTCTGCAGCCACCTTAATAGCTGCGCTTTCGAGTTAATGAGTCGGCTGCCTCTCAGTGACTCTGGCAGACATTTCGGTAATAACATGTTTGCATTTCATTTCGAATGCGGCAAAGCTGGCATTTGATATAATTTAGCGTTTTAATTGTGCAGCCACATGTAACCTGCCTGTCGAGCGCAAACGAAAGACTTAGGCGAGAAACTTGCTGCAGCTCTTTTCTACTCTTCTTCTCCTTCTACTTTTCTAATAGTTGCTCATGATTATGCAACATGCAAGTTGAGTTATTAAAATTGTTGAACTGTCAGCTGTTGGCTTCTGCATAATTGCGCTGCTTATTGCCATTATTATTATTATTCGAACACCCCGCTGATGAGTCACAGAAGCCTTGACCCGCAATTGACAGCAATTAAGTAATACAAACAGCTTACTATAAAAAGACAGTTGACCAACTGAGCGCGCTTCTTATATAGCAATTACATATGTATATGAATATACACAGCATCAGGCTGCTTAATTTTCAATTTGTACTTCTCGCAGCTGCCGAACCGGTTATACCTTAATGCCTTTATATACCACGAATACACACATACATACACCAATGTATATCTATATATAATCAAAAAGATATTTCTTTATTATTTATTTCTGATTTATCTGGTTGACGTCCCACGCCTGCTGTGTCAAATGTTGTCAGCATCTTATGAATGAATTTCTTACTGTTACGGTTTGGCTTGGTTTTAGTTGATGACTCAAGGAACTACATAGATAAGTATATACGTAAGTGTGTGTGAGTAGTTGCCGCATTAGTAGAAGCTATTAGCAAATAAACACTCGATAAATACCTCAGGCACAGCTGCAAAATAATATCAATTCAGCCAGAGATCGAGCGTGGCCATTTGTGTCACAATCTGTTGGCCAGCTCGTGCATCAGCCTCAAGTAGAGGCAGAGGCCAACTGGAGTCTAGCGATTAACTGCCGAGCACCTTACAGCTTAGAGCTTACAGCTAGCTGCACAGCCAACATCAGCAACGGATGGGCTCATTATCAAGTTATTATCAAAGCAAGTTAAAGTTGAGAAAATTACTTGCGCTGAATTTTCCATATGCGATGCGGCTCGGCGCACAGTTCTCGGCTCTGAGGCAATGCTTTGAAAATGACTTAATAGCAAATTGGCGTAAGATTTGCTGTTTGTGTTGTGCAATTAACATTTAGTTGATTATAATAATGCTGCACAGAGAACACACTGTAACACCCATCATAAAATAATGGCAAACAATTTGCGAGTCTGCCTTAAACCCACTCGCAGTGTACGAAATGGGTTCAAGTACACTAAGCTCCAACCACAATGGCAGCAAGAGCAACTTGAACTTTCAGTTAAATTGTTGGCTTGGGCGTCTTGCCATTGTCAGCGCCAATTTCATGCTTTGCCAAGTACGGCAATGCGAGGGCTTTGCCATAAAAACCAAATCAAAGAGATTACTGCGCTCCAAAGAGAAGCTGGAGCCGAACTCCAGCTTTGGCATTGGCTTTGGCTTGGGCTCGAGTATAAGGATCTACTTCAGTCTCTGGAGTGCAGGGCCAAGGTCAGCAAAAGTCGAGGCATTTCGAAAGCAATTAAAGCCGGACGAAAATATTTGCCAAGAAATAGAATCAAAATTGCTCGAGAGTTTTGAGTAGACACAAAAAATTCTTTTGACACAAATACCGCGCACACGCCGAACAACGAGAACAACACAACTCGAACAACAACAACAACAACAACAACATCAGCTCGGAATGCTGTCAAAACTGAAGCGTGGAAAACCTTGTCTGGGCATGTGAACTGTCTGTGAAGCGACGTCGGCCTAGGCCGCAGCTAGACGCCGGCGCGCAGTCGACACTCCCAGGCCACAGTTGCTCAGTTGTTCTGTTGTCCACCCTCGCCCTGTCCCTGGCATAGCAATCTCGCGCAGTCCGACAGACGTAGCTAAAATGAAACTAAAGCTGCCGTCGCGATAAGCGTGATTTAATTTTATGGGGGACCTCCCTTTTTTGGCCCGCAAACGGAAGGTGGGCCAAGCCAAGTCGATCTCTAAGCCGTAGCGCTACACCTATGCATATGCAGGTAAGCCTGCCAGACAGAGTTTATTTATAAAATTGGGATACAGGGCGCAGCCCGGCGATTTGACATTGCAATTAATAATGTTGTACTCTCTCGCATGTGCTCAAAACTTTGAACATGACGCGTAAGCTGATAATTTGCATTGCGACACTGTTCAACATGCTGTATTATGAGCGCTTCATAGACACACACACAGAGATGAGTGTGTGTGTGTGTATTTATATCTGCCGTATCTACTTACATATGGCGCTGGCTAATGCTAATGGGTCTCTGCCTGGGCCACGGCTGCCTTTGTCTGCCATTGTTCAACTTGGGGGCTGCTTACCCACACGCAGCCGCCGCCTGTCAACGCCCGTGATGCACGTAGGATTAAACTTGATTTTTATGGCCATCGTTACTATATAGACTGACGACTAGTCGACGTTGCCAGCATCGTCGTCGTCGTCGTCGCTTGCAGCTGTTGCTGATTTGCCTTGATTTGGGGCCAAGACCCAAGTACGCCAGATACGAGACTCACTTAAATTTATGGACATGCGTGCCCCAGCCCTTGCCCGTGACAAGGTCTTTGTGGCTAGCACACGCAAGCCTAGGACAGCTACGACTCAGAGATACCCACTAACTCACTATTTCACATTACATTGATCCTTACTATGATGCCGTAGGTTTCTTAACTAATTTTCTGCATAGAGTTTATATCTGAAAAGTTCTTGATAACTAAAACTGAGTGTGTCACATAAAGGATACAATATCTTGGTTCGAGTCTGTATGTATAGAAGACTATGTTCTATTTAGAAAGTATTCCTTTTAGGACTTCCAATAGAGCAGATGCAGAAAGGTGCCTAAGAATATATGTGGGCAGGGTATCATCAAGTTGGGCATAGTTGAAAAGAAGGAACTTACTCAATTTAGTTTGTCATTTGTCTTGGACAATAATAAAATGAAATTTTAAGTCACATAGAGTCTTAACTAATACTACAACTAAAATTGATGTGTCGATCGAAGAGCTCATACGATTCATTCATTATTTTGGCTTTCATATCAACACCTAACTAAGCTGAAATAAATTATATGCTTGGCAGTTTTTAGAGATCTTAGTTCGGTTAATGTTGTTAGAGAAGCGGTGGTTGGTTATGCTTACATTGCTTCCACTCACGTTGCTGACCAGGATGCCGCAGTAGTCGGGCGCTCCCTGCTTGGCCCACAGGTTGAGGCTGAATGCAACCGAGTCGCTGCCGTCGCCCATGGCCATGCAGGGCTGCGTGCGATGATCCCGCGCATGGACGGCGCCTGTGTAGCCGGAACTGAACTTCACCTTGATGTTCATGGTGCCCGCCTTGCAAGTGGCTGTAACATGGGGGGCGAACTCGCCGGGCACCGCCGCTGAATCCTGGGCGGCGGCTATCTGCGAAAGGAGAGAACAAAGTGCTATTAGGTTTTTGGTTTTGTTTTGTTTTTTCGCTAATAACTATGACCTATTTTAGGTACCCTGGGAACGCACATGACAGTAAGACGGTAGACGCTTTTAGCCAACTCATTGGGTAAGCATGGGAAGCCATAAGAACACGAGAATTCTAATTAATTTTAATGGTTAGCCAAAGAGTCAGCAAAAGTCGCAATTAATTGCAAGCGGCAGCGGCAGCGGCAACGCCGACCGACTCGAAAGCTTGGAACTTAGACCTACTGCCAGATCGAGTCGCGCTTGGCTATGTGTGCTTGAATTTGAGTTCTTTGGCGGCCAGAGCGGTCTGCACGTTTTGGGCCAGTTTCTGGTCCAGCTCAAACTCCAGTCGCGCACTGTCAAGGCATTTGGCTTGAAGATAATTTATTGGCATGCTCTCGACTTCGGTTGCCATCGCGTCGTCGTGATAATTGAATTTGTGCTCCAGCTCCAGCTCCAGCTCCAGCGCCAGCCAATTGAAAAGGCAAAGCTATGCTGGAACTAGAGTCCCAGACCGTAGGCGCTAGATAAGCAGCACAAAAGTTAAGTAAGCCATGTCATGACAATCGCACTGAGTCCGCTTGATTTTGTTGCTTTTAGCTTT
This sequence comes from Drosophila peninsularis, assembly GCA_035047485.1. Taxonomy (NCBI): domain Eukaryota; kingdom Metazoa; phylum Arthropoda; class Insecta; order Diptera; family Drosophilidae; genus Drosophila; species Drosophila peninsularis. The sequence continues at coordinate 3,992,621 of JAWNPN010000027.1, forward strand.
TGGCTTTTCGGCCACTTCTGATCACGTTCTTGGGAGTCGGCCCTCAGGCAGCGCCTGTCTAAGAAAAGCCGAAAACAATTCCCTACGCCTGACATGCCCCATTGATTTATGTGTATTGACTTTCGAAAGGTGACCAGCGCAATCCGCTCGAGATGCATTCATTCCATTCCAATTCGGCAACTGCAACTGCAACTGCCCAGTCATTAAAGCTTTGAAGACCCAGGCAGAACCAGAGTGCGGCTACTGTGCGTCAAGTGAAATGCAGCACCGAATCGACCCAATTTTTTGCGGCAGCTTGTGTGTATGCCAAAAAACATGTTGGCCAGTGTGCCACTTTCTAAGCTACTTTGGCGCTTGATGCCAACTAGAACGTCCACTTTGCATCGGAAAAGGAATTTATAGAGCTGCCGCAGCTCCGACAGCACTTACAAACGAAACTTCCTTTGTCTGCTTGCTAGCAATTATATATATATATGTAAATCTATATATATTTATATATGCAGGCAGATCTTTTGGCGGCGCAGTTCAATGCGCGCTGCCAACGCTCGAGGGTCACATACAGCACGTAGCAGAAATGCAATTCCAATTTTATATCCAACTGCAACTGCAACTCCCATGACAATTTGTCGCTTGACAAAATGCAATTGTTTTGTATGAATTTTGCATTTTACATTCAGTTACGGAGACCGCAAAGCTGCAGAGCTGCAGAGCCGCCTCAGCCGGAGCTAGTCAATTAAAATTGTTTTTGCATGCCCGTTTCGCTATCGTTGGGCTTGTTAAAATCGCTAAACAAAAATTGTTGCCAGCTGTTGGCCTTTGTATTATGCAACACGCTCTGATTGTTGCTGACTTTCCATACAAACAAATTCAACAACAAGCACACACACACACACAGAAACGAGAAAAAAGTTCAAACAAAATCGCAAACACTAAAAAAGCGAAAATCTCAAATACAATTAGACACTTGCGCTGTCAGTCACGCCACAGCCATAGCTCCAGCTCAGCAGCGACCATTAAATCCAATGAGCCCAGGCTTTGATTTTGATGGATTTAGACTGGCTCATGTGCTCAGTCATTAGCCAGTGCCGAGTTGCAGTTGGAGTTTCAGCAGCCGCAGCCGCAGGATACTTGGGTGATTTTTCATAAAATTCCTTTCGGGCTGCGATTACCGGCGAAACAAAAGACTTGCAACACAAACTTGTTTGGCCGCAGCGCATGTAAATCGTATCAGAATCAGTGCCAGCCCCAGCCACGCACAGCTGGAGCTGCTCTGGCTGGATTGGCTGCCTGGCCGGCCCATTAAGCGCGGCCCACAGCTAATTTATTTAGCTGCAAGGGGTCAAGCGCTGTTGCCATAAACCAAAAATCTTCTGACGCGGCCTTAACTATTTACTATTACGAACACAAATGCGCGCAATTAGTAATAGAAAGTTTTTGCCAGAGAGGCGGCAATTAACGACTGAAGAACGACAAAACTACAAGAAGCTTCACCAGCTAAAATCTGAAGTAAATTCAGAAAAATAATAGACAAACAGCTCGCTATTAACATTCCTTGACAGCTGTGCGGAGTCTTCAACACCTAAAGTTAAATATAATTTCAGAGAGCTCAAGTCGACAGTTCTCGAGTAGGAAATACCCCTCAATACACACATAAAGATGATTCCTTTTCCTTGAATCAATAGAACATTAATTGCTCGATCTTGATTAACATTTAGCAGAGCTTGAGGAGCGTACTAAACACTGCGTATAAGCAAAGTCAAATCTCTAAAAAGTATTTCTTTATTATATGCAGCAAAGATCTCTTATACGGGAGATGTATTCATGTTGCGGATAGAGCCAAAACAACATAGTTTTTAATTCTAATGATTGCGATACATATGGAATAGGTTCATTCTTCTTCTCTTAAAAAAAAACAATGTCTATTGCGATGATTTCAAGTTCAAGCTTTAGAATCAATAAATATTATCTATACTTTACTATTTATACTTAGTGAGTTAGACTATCTCTCACATCTTATCCTCAATTTCCATTTCTAAATGTCTTTTATTTAAATGAAAACTATTTTTAAAACCAGAGTCTAGCCGATGATGTTATTATTGTTTCTTAGTTTTAGTTCTCAGTTCGCTTAGTTCAGAAGTTATTCAATAGTTCTATAATGTCAGATTCATAAAGATATCAATATTCAAAGGATATAGTAAGGATCTTTAAATTGCATGGCCATCTATGACAAAAACTAAGTCTACAATTAGTATTATCAGCTTTGATTATAGTATATACGATTTGAATAAAAATAAAAATAATAATATTAAGGTTATTATCATTAAAGTTCAACTAATTTATTACATATAACTCCAAGAGTGCAGCAAAGTCAACAACAAAGCTGCAAAGCGTTTCAAAGTATAACAATATGCTGGCAGCTTATGTGCACAACTAATTTAAGTTAAACTGTGGCTAGACATTACACACTCACACACACACACACACACAACGATAGCGATTGGGTGTGTTGCCTTTTGCTGGCTTTTTGGAAAACATTAATATTGCGCAATAGTTGTTAGGCGATACAATCGCCGAGTCTGAACTGCGAATAGGCGATTGCAGCCAGCTGTGCATATTTTCGACTGATTGCCAAATAAATTCGCTAATGTTCCGGCTGAGGCTGAAGTCGGTAAAACAACAACAACAACAACAGCAACTTGTGTTAGAAGCAAAACGAAACTCGTGCATAACAAAAGACGGCCTCCAGAACGGCGAGGGGGAGGGGCACAAGGGGCTGTGCGCCTTAACATATTTTGTGTGCATTTGAATTTCCGCTATGCGGCCGTGCAGTAATAAAGCTTGCCAAGTAAATTATAACATAAAGCCCCGGACCGGCCAGCCGGGCCACTCGTATATCGCAGTCACCAACTTGGAGCCAAGCTGCCGCTGCTGCTCTCGCTGCTGCTGATTGCAAATTGTCACGGTATTTTAGCTGGCAGCGCATAAATTGCCGTTTAAGCGCTCGCAGATCACATTACATTGCGGCTGCACAGTCGCAGTTGGCAGTATTTATGTTCAGCATCGAATTTTTTGGGCCTGGCCAGAGGCCTAATGAAGCTACAGGCCAGTGCTCAGCCTGTAGCTGCTGCCCAGCTTATATAATACGAGCTGACTGCGATCTATCTGCGCCGCATGTTGCAATTATTGAGGCGTTTGCCACAATTAAATTTCAATTGTTGGCGCACTCTTCCATTGATGTTTTGGCGCTGACGCGCTAATTTCATGGCACGTACCCATCATGCACGTTCTGAGAGTCAGACCCAGACCTAGACCTGGGCCCGGATCCGAACTTGGAGTGGAGGCTGCTGCTGCTGCTGCTGGTGCCGTTTCTGTTGCCGCTGTCGCTGTCGCTGTCGCTGCTCGGTGCTCGGAGCATAGCCCCATTCAACACATGCTGGGGTCAATTGTATGGCTTTTACGCTGTCGTAGCACTAATATAATAATAAGCACTTGTCTATGGCCTTTTGTTGCGGCTCTGCCTGCTGGCTGCTGCATGAAGAAAAAGTCTTCAAACTTTTTCTTACTGTTAACCGAGGCACAAAGAAACATTACAAAAAGAAGACACACAACAACAGCAAAAAATCCATAGAACATGTCATGTGCCGCGGACAGTTGTTGCTTATTTATGTGTTTTACTAATTGTTGCCTTTCGAGTGGCTTTGTACCCGGAGCCAGCCCCAGTTGGCGTTCTCCTCGTCTAACAGTAGCCAGAGAAAAGTTCGTTTAATGGTTTTTCCATCAGATGCAGCCACTTATGAGCACGGCCAGCACTTTCTTTACCAGGGCGATTATCTGAGGGCATCATGCTGCTTTTAGCGTCTAGCAGAAATGGGCTAAAATGTTTTGAAAGCTGCCTTTAATTGAATTTATCTCGGCCATAACCCTCTTAACCCAATAACAATACAGCTGGGAAACAACCGAAAATTCTTGCTATAATTGTTCCATATTTTGGGCCCTTTAATTGTCATTAATCAAGACTTGAGTGCTCAAATCACTGTAAGTCATAATGATTATTGATATTACAGTTCACGTGGAATGCTTATAAATATTTAGAAACGCTCATCCTCACACTCGGCACTTTCTTTATACATATATTAATTTCCTTAATGGATTGCAATTGTTTACTCAGCAATTTAATGCACGAAAAATCCATTGTTAAGCCTCTGGGCTGTACAACATTTTCCATTTTCCGACATACCTTCGGGCGCTGGGCAATTTTCATAGACGCCACTTACCAGGCGCATCATTTGCCAAGCAGCTCGGTGGCATGAATGTCAAAGAAATGTCTTTTCGAGGCAGAAGCTCCAATCATGGGCCACTGAAAATTTCACAAAACTGCTGGCAAATGGTTTCGCCATTTGTTTTAAATAAAACCCACTTTTACCACAGCTAAAAAACAAAAACAAAAATCATTGCTAGATTGTGGTTGCTGCGTTGCGTTGAGTGACAGGGCCGAAAAGAGTGGTAAGTGCAGAAGCAGAAGCAGAAGCGGAGCATTGCGCACTGCAGTGAACGTTAACAATGCAAGCTAATCAAATAATGAAGTCGACTAGCCAAAGCCAAACAAAAGAAAGAACTTTCTCCCAGTGGCGCAGTGCTGAGAACCAAATGTTGCGTCTGCTGCTGCTGCTGGTGCTGCTGGTGCTGCTGCAGCAGGGGATGACCCAATATGCCAACAGCTTTTGCATAAATTTCAATGTATTTTACGCTAGACTGGCAACAGGCAAATGCCAACTGGCAATTGGCAACTGGCGAGCGGCCAGTAAACAAATAATTTGCACTGGAAATCAACGCGGCGTTAAATTGCGTCAACTCAGAATGCCACAGGCCAATAGATTTCGTGGCCAGTTTGTTGGCATGACATAAACACGCTTTTGCTTGTTTAGGCTGCTTTAGTTTTTCATTTTTTCGCGCTAAGCTGTGTGAATTATGGTCAGCACTCGGCATCTAACTGCGCAGCACACCCAGCTGGGCAATCTAATGGGACAACGTTTCCTGGTCTATGCCAGTGCCTGTAGCTGCCTGAACCTGTAGCCGTACCTGTGTTAGTCGCATCGTCTCCAGACGCAGACACACTACTAACCCAGTGGCGGTTGCGTGCGGCATAGAAACTGGTTGCTCTTCTAATTGGCCCAGTCCAGCCGGCGGTTAGTTCCACTACGAGTATGACAACATGACAATCCGGTGAGGTGCACCTCGAGCAGTTCACTTCATTGCACACAATATTGCGGTCGAGATATGATTGGATGGGAGTCCGAAACGAAGAAACCTGGCTGTCCAGCCGGCTGCTAATTGGAGCATAATGCCGTGCATCACAAATATTCTATTTGCATTCTGTGGGGCTGGCAATGGAAATGCCAAAAAACACATAAACTTAGACCAAAAACTGACCCAACTGTGCGCTAGTCGACATTTTTATGGATGCCTAGCTGTTCTAGACTTTTACCGTTTCGCCAGCTCAAAGACATACATAAAAAAAGAGCTTAGGATGAAAGAACTTCAATCAACAAATCTGAAACAATCAACAAGTTTGTTGCCTAAGTCTTTTGTTTGCGAACCAGCAGAAAAGTCAGAAAAGATTTCTGTGAAGCAAACAATGAATCATATTCCAGGTATCAAGTGCGACATTCTTAAATGAATATATATAGGGTCTTAAATAAATATATGTATATATGTATATATATAGATATATATATATATATTTATAGATATATATGATAAAAAGATATAATATATAGACATATTTCACATCAATTAACATTGGCAAGACACGTGCTTCTTTAACTATAGCTGGCATATGAATACGTATTTGACACATGAATACTCATACATGTATGTATATGTGTGTATATATGTATAATGCAAAACCCCAATGGCTTTACCTGCTGCTAGCGTGCAGCTATTTGCGGTCAAATTCAACGCGTCATTTCTGACCAAATGCGCAAGATCTTAAATAGCTTTTGTCTGGCTGTTTTGTGGCTGTTGATTTGTGTTACCTTTTCGACTTTAGCGGGCAACAGCAGTTCGAACAATATGACGACATGCTTAATACACACGCACAGTATAGCTATTCATATGTGATTATATACACATTTAATAATATATGCGTGTGTGTGCGAGAGTCTCTCCGAAAATTAGCATATTTTGTCAGCTATGACATTGAAACTGATTTTAATGGCCCGTAACAATAAAAATAATAACAACAACAGCAGCAACAACAACATGTCTCTAAACTTCGCTAATGTGCAAGTCAATAATTGTATTGTGCTTACATTGGGGCGACAATTATATTTAATAACATGGTCGAGAGCTGTCGCAAATGCGTGGCGCATTTTAAACACTTTTGCCCCTGTCCAAATATCGAAATACACGTCTTTGGGCTCTTGGCCGTTGTGTGAACAACCTTTTGTGGCTTAAAACAGAAAACGCAAGTTCGTCCGTTGCTTAATGAGTGTGAAACGCAAAGCGGTGTTCAGGCGAAGCCAGCAACAACAACAAGAGTACCGTAAGGTAGCTAAAAATTTTCAATTTTAACACATATTCAACATGCAGCTATTCATGTGTGTGTGTGTGTGTGTGTGTAAGTTATTGCAGACAAAGTCGGTAAACTTATATTATAATCATCATTAGCAAACAGAGTGTCATAATGAACATCCGAGCCCTTCATCAGCATCATCATTATCTCTGCCATCCCCACTATCTTCATCATCTTGATCGTGTTCATCAAAGCTGCTTCGCTGCGTTTGTTTGCCGTTGTTTCTGCTTCAAGGTTCTGTGAGTTTTGCATTAGCCCGAGCTAACTAAAAGGTAAATAGCTGTTGTTGTTGTTGCTTTTATTCTGTTGGCCTGTTGTGACGTTGTTGTTGTTGTGTTGTTGCTTTGCATTTAGTTGTAGGCAGCGCTTTTAGCCACTTGCGGCTGCCAAGCCCAAACGCCTTGCCGACGCCCCACGTGGGCGCTGTGCTATGCGTTATGTGCCTCATATGTTTTATGATGTCATTTTTACGCGGCCGCTGACATCAATAAATACTCGCCTCAAAGTGTCTTTGCACATGCAGAAACCGAAAGTCTTTGTACCTTTGGCCGTCAGTCAACTGGCCAAACCCCATAGTAATGGCCAGCGGCCTAAAGTAAACGTTTGCTTGTTTTCCCCTCTCTAACTAGCTGCAACAACTACGACCAGTGGATGGGGCACATGCAGCTGCTTAAAGACCGGCTTGGACCAATTTCAATTGATGCCAAGCCTTTGCAGCTGTCGCTTTAACAGATTTGTGCCATTTCATAAGCCGAAAACGAAATCAAAGCATTTCTGGGCCGATCGCTAACAATTGAAAATTGGCTTAGGGGAGAAGGCCGAAGGGCTAGCGAGTAGAACCTCTGTTTGGTAAAAGTTAAGATTTCGGTCAGTGGCACATTTGAGAAGTGAAAAATAAGTACAAGCACCCAAGTCGCTTGAATCGCCATTGATAAACTGAGGAACTGAGCAACTGAGCAAGTGAGGAACTGGCGCAGCTGCGGTCGCAGCACAGTTCATTAATTTGTCTTGCCTGGAAAATTGGCGTGGAAAATTCACGTGCCCGCAGCGAATGTTGTTTGTACGAGCGAGCGACGAGTGCGCCATGAAAATGGTCAGCCGTAATGTCAGGGCCCGCGGTTAACCTCGTTTTTATGCCTGCCCGGCCCATCCAGAACAGTATTGTATGCAAATGAAAAGTGAAATGGAAGACTAGTTATAATTGTCTACTTTTTCCACTCTCACAGCCCCCCTCTGAGTGTGTGTGTGTGTGTGAGGGAGAGTGTTGTTTGTTTGAACTTACCTGTGTGACTAGCAGGGCGCTGAAGAGCAGCCAGAGTGCTGCCCAGCTCGCACGGGAGCCCCGAGCTTCCTTTGTGTGGTGTGTCATTGTGGGGCACGTTTGTTGCCTAAGTCTTTTGTTTGGTGGCGCCTTCCGAGCCTAATCCTTTGGGCAACTGCAAAAAGTCGTTGATCAGGCACGCTACAAATTGTTATTGCAAATTATGGCAAATTTCATGCGCCTCACGCAGCTGCCAGCCAACAAGCTGCTCCCAGCTGCAGTTCATAACAAATTACTCATTCAATATGTAGCTGTTGCTCTGTCGCTATGGCTATTGCTATTGATGTAGTTGTTGTTACTGCGGCTGCTGCCATATTTCAAATGCTCATCAGACGATGAGTCAGTGCGAGAACAATGCGAGCTTTTAACAATTGCTCTGCCGCCGCAGCCAGCCAAAGCCGATTTCCTGCGGTTTATTGCCTCGCTTTCAGCTTTCAGCGCTGAGCATCGCAGCTGCAGTTCAGATCGCTTTGAGATTTTTGTGGTTTTCTAGCCATAACTTTCTAGGAAATTTGAAGTGCGCAAACGTGACACAAGTGCGCAGGGCCCGGCCCCGTCCACATTCATTTCTAATCTTTTAATATGATTTTTTATCTTTGGAACTTCTGCTGCAATGTGGGCCATAAGCAACGCATCTGCTTCTCACGTACGCGATTTCATTTTCAATTTCACGTTGCCTTTTTGTTTCTGCTTTTCTACCAAACTAAAAGCGACCCCGACCTGATTGATCTGGGGAGCGGCGCATTAAACTTTGAAATGAAGCTGCTTGTTTCACGGAAAAGTTTCGCAATTCATTTCAAATGAAACAATGAGAATTAGTGTGCGAAACAAGTTTTCAGCGCTACACATATGAATTTATGGCATACCAATTGAAGCTGTGGCAGAAACACAGCAAATAAATGCCAATAAAAAATTGGCGCGCATTAAAAGAGACTGAAAACTGAACACAGAAAAAAGCTGACTGAGAGCGCGCTTACGTCATGAGATCGCATTGTCAGCGAAATAAAAACCCGAGTCAAATAGTTGAAATGCGCTTTGTATGTGACACCATGCGATACAATGTCACGATATGGCGGGTATCAAAAGTGTTTTTAGCTAATATATATATAGCAACAATTAACAAAATTAATTGTGATCCGCAACAGCAACACCCACAGCGAAATCACACTTTTGGCTAAAGTTTCGGTAATTCACGCAATTTGTGCAATAGCTATGTAAAAATAAAGCATTTGGTCAACAGTTGCCAACTTTTGGCCTGCAACAAACACGCAGCTAAGAGAAATGCTTAGCTTAGCCTAAGCCAAGTTAAGAGCGCCGATCCGCGTGCGAAGAGCTGCTCGCGCAAGTCTCGAGCATTTCCATTAGCATTCATCACTTCCTAGAGTTGTTTGTGCTTTAATACTATTTTCGCATGAAATTTGCCATATTATTATAATTTCGAATAAATATTTATAATTTTGTTTGTTTATGCAAAGTGCTTTAGCTAATGCCAAAGCATTCACTCCGTTGTTGCGCTCTTCAGCGAACGCTGTAAGCGCGCAGCACGTGAAAACAAGTTTATGCAACAAGTTTTTGGGCAATTTGATTGTTATTTAAAATATATGAAAACAGCTTTCGGCTTTAGATTTTTCCGCAAACATCTGCGTTAATTCAACTGTGTTAGCTGCACTCACAATATATGAATAACTGTTTGTATATCGAGACTGTTCTACGCGGTTAACTGAAACGCAACTGAAGTTTCCGTCAGACACGTTGGCAACAACTTTACGGCTCGAGAGTTTTGTTGGGACTGAAACTGGGAGCGTGGGGCCTTCGCTGTGGATGCTCGGGCTCCAACTCAACTTAGCATTGAGCCAAGTTGCCGCTCCGCTGCTGTCAGCTCTCGTTCTTGTTGTTGTAGCTGTTGTTGCCTGCGCTCTGCGCTCTGCGCTCTTTGCTTTGGCTTTTTTTGTTGTTTTCTGTTTACCTACAGACATTTTTTCATGTCTCGCTTTTTGGCCACATCTTTCGTTCGTTTGGTATCTCATCCGTATCTGCTGTTGGCCATGGTGGTGCCGTGCTGCCAGATCGTTGGAAAATGGTCTGGCCATAGGCGCTCACTTGGCCTTTTATCATTCATAGCGTTACCGTTACGCTCTTTGCTGATAAAAATGAAGCACGTGTGCGTGCATATGTCTGTGTGTGTGTGTGTGTGTGTGTGTGTATGGGTGTATATGCGTGACGGTGGTTGCTAGTAAGAAGACTTGAATGAATCGATACTCCCGTAGGTTTACTATCAGACGCATGCGTCGTAGCCGCTGGAGGGTAACAGAGCTGAGAGAGAGGCAGTGTTGATAAACACCACAGAAATAACGGAAATTTACAACTTTTTATTATAATAATATTTAGGGGCTTTGCAGATGAGACTTTTGCTGCAGCTGAAGGAAAAGTGCTGAACTGATATATTAACTAAAGATTTATTTATTTGACATCAAATTTTTACTTTGTCTCTAAAGACAAAGAAAAAATCTCTCTCTCTCCCTTTCTCTCTCTTTCTCTCTCTCTGGATTTCGCTCTCTTACACTGTTACACAAAGCATTTTGGTGGGAAATTAATATATAACAACTCGACTCGACGCTCAGTGAAAATTTCATCACCGTCGTTGATAGTTCAGCTATTTTTTGCATTGTGCGCTCGAAATTTTATAACCAAATTGAAAAAAGTCATTTTTGTGTTTTTTGATCACCAAATTTATCCACAGCGCTCACTCGGTTATTTCATCCAAAAGTTAATCACTTCATTACGAGCTCAAAATCTCTGTGAATTCCTCAGCTTCGAAAGAGGTGCGACTGAGAAACCCAAAGGAATTTGGAACTGCCAAAAATCGAAAAACGGTAAAAAAAATTCTGTATCACTAAGTCCGTCAGACGGGCAGCGTGTGCGTGTATCTTTTATATTATTAGCCAAAAGTGTGTGTGTGGGTGAGTGTGTTTGTATGTGTGTGTGTATGTGATAACTGTAGACAGACGCCGTAACAACAAACCCCAGGCAAAGGCTGAAAGCAGAGGCAGAAGCGTTTTATTGAATTAGACGCAAAACAAAAAGCACTGAGCGATTAAAGCGTTTGGATTGCGTCTCCGCGGATTGGCAACCTGCTAACCCACAAACCCGCAGCGAAGGCAGCGCTCTTGAGGGATAATGGGCGCGGGGGGAGAGGGCAGCACTTGAAGCAGAGAGAAAGGGGATGAGTTGCTTGTGCATTTATAAAATATTTTGCTAATTGCCAAGTGAGCAAATATTAATTAGAGCAGTAAACAGACAGAGTATTTATAGAAACAGCCCAGAAGTATGCAACGTTTTTTTATTTTGTTGAGTTAAACTTCTGAGAAGATACACACACACACATACACATAAATATATATATATATCATGCCTGTGAGTATTTTAAGCCACAATTTGTGGTGGCTCCTCTTTTGGGGCGGCGAGTCTTTGACCTCTGCCGCAGGCGGTGTCACATTTGTGTCACATTTTAGTCAGTTTCGTGTTAATTACCATTGGAAGCACATTAAAGCGCTCGTTATCGTTTATGGCCAACGTCACATGACCCGAACGCAAATGCCAGCTAAACTGTCAGAGACGGAAATGCGACCTGAAAATGAGCTGGATGTGGCTGCAGGTGTTTGCGGCAATCTTTTGGCCCTTTTTTGTTGCGCCAACAGCATAATGAGCCCACAGCTCCTGCCTCACCTGCCATTTAATACACAGGAGGTATGCAACGAGTCGAGAAAAACTTTCATATGAGCTCTGCGCGGGGCTGCACTGCCCTCTCGTGCCGACGTGATGGATTGTGAGCCCCAATCGACAGCCATCAAGCAGCTAAGCGCTGCAATGGAGTTTGAAGCACAGATTTCAGCTGACTACCGAAAAAGTTGCTGGAATGTTTAGCTCGGGTTATGAGTTCACAAATTTTTCAAATTGCGCATACCACGGCCAGAGCCAACGCCAGACGAGCTGGCGTCAGAGTATCAAATTTCTTATGCATGTGTCTGTGTGTGTGGGTGTGTAGGCAACAGCTTTGATATTGCGAAAGTTAAGACATTCCGGCTATGCAACAATTGGGAATTTCCCCGACGAATATAATGAAAATTGTTTGCGCTTCAGCTGTTATGTAAGCAATCAGAAGATACAGATATATACTCCGATTCATCACTGACTGTATTATTTGACGTTGGCAAGGTTTGCGTGCAACAAACAATTTGAGACGCTGCATTAAACAATAAACATTGGCGAGCAACATCAGTTTGCTTTGCCCACCAAGCATATTCCGTTTCCGATTTCGTTTATTTGGCACAGTCATCAGTCACCTTTGACATTTGTAGGCAAGCGAGAAAGAGAGAGAGAGAGAGAGGAGAGAGAGCGTGTCCTGCTGGTGAAAAGGCAAATGCCGCACAGCGGCAAAGGAGCAGCGTCGGCACTTGCACAGCTTCAGTCACACACAGATGCACACACACTCGAGGCAGTCGAGTCAGTCGCAGCGGGTCTGCTACCCGCCCACGCGACTGTGACACAAAATAAGCGTCAGAGCAGACCGAGTGACGCCATTGCCGAACTATACGGCGTATGCGTAATGTCGCCAGCTGCAAATAGCCCATCATGAGAGCTTATGCCATAAATGCGAGTCCTACATTGTCCGAATCCAAGCTTTATGCATATTTTATGACCCTGTAAATTTGGTATTTGCAATTCCAAGTCCCTCCCCTCCCCTCCCCAGCCATTCCCATTCCCATTCCGCTGTCTAACGAATTTCAATTTATGTACATATCATTAGAGCCTGCCAAGGACATACGTAGAAGACCAAGCAGCGCCTAAGGCCTTTGTGTCAATTTGCAACACGCACACCTTAAGTCACTCAAGCTTCTGAGTGAAGGCCCAAGAAAGTGGGCCAGCACAATATTTGTCAGCTGCAACTTTCATGCGACTCTGGATGTGTTATTATGTTTTGGCTTGAAGAAAAAGAGAGAACGTATGAATGAAATGAATGAATTTTAACATATATCTCTTTAAGTATATTCTACTTATAGTTAATATGATATATACTTTAATAAGAGTATATTTCATATTAAAATATATTTAATTTATTTCCTTTTCCTTCAGGCAATTTGTTGCTCTTGCTTTACTCGGAGTGCATCAAGCTAAAGTAGGCTCTGCTCAGGCAAATAACTTCAGCGAAACTTAATTTCCATTTCTACAAAGCCTTTGCATTATATATATCATTACAATATTCCAGATTCTTCATTTTTATGTGCAGCAGCTCGCCTTGGGTTATACATGTTCCCATGTATATAGTATAGAGGAATATATTCATCTAACATATTGTGTTCTCTATGCAGTTGTGCTCAAGAACTCATCAACTTGTGTAGGGTGGCATTGGTAATGCCTTTGGCCTTAACATTCTAACTGACTCAATATAAAATAAGATATATATATAATATATGACTCAAATTAATATATTTTTGATCTGCACTTTGACGATCTGCCATTCCGTCTGCATTTCCCTAACAAGAAAAAGCTAAACATTAAATGGAAGCTTCAGATATACATATGTTCATAAGTCAATACATATGTGAGGCGTAGGCAGCGCAATCTTCTCATTGCTTATATAATATTTGATGTATTATATTTTGCAACATGTTCAATGTCTTATGTATATCCTGAAAATTATTATTATTATTATCATTAAGCCTATCAACACTCTGGCTACATCTCGAGCAGCCAGCGCTGTAAGTGCGCTGCTGGAAGTGGGCAAGTCACCAGCGGGCGGCTAGAAAGCCGCACAAAATCTCTGCTACTCACGCACTGCTGCCTAGTTACCTTCAGCCTTTGTTTGCCAAGATTTGAATAAAGTAATAAGTCGCTTGGTTGGCAACAGCATGAGTTTAAATGCCTTGAGTAATAGGATGAGAACGTTAGCTTCTCTGCAATGCTCTGCGTATTCCTAATTAAATTGCTTGACAGAGGCGAGGGGCGCTGTCGACGATTTGATGAAAACAAATTGTGGGGCCATAAATCATTCAGAGCGGGGAAAAGTTTTTGTACAATATATTTTCTCCACATTTTTGTTTCGTACTCTCAGTTTTGTACTGACTGCAGTTGTGCTGTATGCTTTGGCCTATTTTGCGGCAGGCGAGTGCATTGAACCAACAATAATAATCGTTCGAGCTGGTCGCAGCAACAGCAGCGACCACAGTCAGTCAGACAGTCAGACAGACAGACAGACAGACAGTCAGGCAGTTGGTTAGTTATGCCAGTCCTGAACGAGGCAGCCAGAGAGCTGTCTGCCTGAGTTTCTTTGTGGAGTTTGCCTGACAATTGAATGTTTGTTTTTCGCTTTGACAACGGCTGAGTGGATAAACTTAAATACAACTTCTCTGTTCTTTAATTGCAGCAGCAGTAGTGACTCGGAGACTCTTGAGGCTCAGCGGACCAGTGGAAACATCATCTGAACAGGAGCTCAGCGCCAGCGCCGACTGAACGCACCACTGAACACCGGCCAACTGTTCGGGTCCCTCGTTGTCCACGGTCAATATTAGCGCCATTGCAACTGCTGGGTGTGGGCGAATCTGCGCCCCGCCACCGGTAAGGCAGTGCCAAGTTCTCTATGTGTCCCCCATATATCTATGCATTCATATCAGCCACTCACACGCACACACACTCGCGCACTCACTCACACGCACACTCACACTTGCATATGTCGCGCCACGCCTCGCATCAGCAATTGCATCACATTTTTTCACCACGATTATTTCAGCTTTTCAGTTGCTCAGCTTAAATGCCTTTAAAGTTTGGTTTAGTCAAGAAAAGAGCCCGCATTAGCTCGAGTGTTTATTGTGCGTGTGTTGGCCCATAACGTCGGCTTGAAAAGTTTCGAGTGCTCGGGCCCAAGGGGCGCAGCCAATTCAAATAGGGCACAATAGGGCCAACAGCACGAGAAGGCCGAGCAGCGCTTTGACTACAAGTGTTTGGCATGCCTGACGGGCACAACAAGCAGCTGCACAGGCCACTAAAATTCGTCATTGATTTTTGTTTTTTGCCAGCCCGAGTCAAACTGCAGCAAAGTGCATTCGGCCATCCGCCGTTGTCCGCAGTTGTCCGTGGCTGTTGCCAGTGGCCCGTTGGCACCTGTTGCCAGGCTGCTCGTAATTAAATTTTACTGCCCCGCTCTAGTCCTTTGGCACGCAGTTACTTTTTATGTTCATTATGCATATGTGCGAATAGTTTTCAATTAAGTCCCAGCTTTTGCTTTCTAGCGCCATTTTGCATTCATTTCTTTTTGTTTTCATTTTCCGTCCGCTCGACCATTCCAACCCACGACATATTCTATTAGCCAATCTTCATGCGATTTCATGCTCTATGAACACATGGCCAGTTTGGCGACTCGTAAGTGACCCGAATCGAATCTAGCAAATACATATTTAACAAAGAAATTTACTAATCGAGTTCTCAACGAGATGACATATGAAATTTGAAATTGGGGCTCCCCACTCGAGAGTGGGCTCAGCAATGCGGCGCTCGTGTTGCGGGCCCATGTTTGTTCTCTGTTTTACGATTTTTACCATCTTTCACTGTGTGAATTTCCATTCGAAGTGACGAACACGTATACGCCTCGTTAAATGCAAGATCTCCCAGGGGTGAAATTGGGCAGACCCAGATCAGAGCAGAGTGCCACAGTCTTTAATTTTTTGTGTTTATGTAACGCTTTAAACGTTTGCCTTGAATATATTTACAATATATATACATATATATATACCACAACATACTTACATACTATATCGACGTGAACGACGACACGTCAACCTATGCACTGCAACAACAATTCGTCTATTGAATGCCCAAAATTGCAGCACTTAACCAATAAGCCGGACTAAATACTATAAACTACTTTGTGTTCTCCTCTGTTTCGTTCGCTCACTCGCGTGCCGCACAGGAACCGAAAAGCAGCACCCTGAATTTCTCGTCGTTTAAGTCAAGCTTCACTTCCAATGTTAATTTCCTGAAGAGAAGGTAAAGACCTTAAAAGGAAACGCCCCCTTCCTCAGCGGGAAGGGCGGCAGCGGTTGGACGAGACTAATTTGAGATTTCATATGTTTGTCTATTTTCTCTCCCCCCAAACGCCAATTGTGCGCTCTCTCTCTCTCTCTCTCTCTCTCTCTCTCTCTTTCTCTCTTCCTCTCTCTCTCTACATTATCTTGCTCTCTCACTCAACTGCGCTGCACCTCTCACTTGTCTACCTGTCGAATGGTAATCACAACAACTCCACGCAACAACAACAACAACAACAACCACCACACACCCAAACACTAACATCTAATCCACATCCACGCCACACGCGCGCAGATTCAGCTCGGGAGACTTGTCTTCCGAGGTCGACGATGTTGACCCCAATAGCTTGCCGCCAGCTGCGCGTCCTATACAGGACCAGCCAACGAAGCCGCATGTGGCCGGCGGCCCGCCGAACATGCCGCCGCCGCCGGCACCGGGCCAGCTGCCGCCGCAGCCCGCCGGCGCCGCTCCGGAGTTGTCGCTGAGCTTCGGCGCTGGCAAGGCGCCGCCCACAACGGCTCCAGCTCCGCCACGTGGCGTGAGCGCGCCCACCAGCCCGGCCAAGTCGCGTGAGAGCCTCTTGCAGCGCGTGCAGAGCCTAACGGGCGCCGCTCGAGATCAGGGCGCTTCCATATTGGGTATGCTATGGCTAGACATTAGATGAAATGAGCAACCAGAAAGGCTCCAGTCGGACCGCCGACTATATACTTTAGGCTATCTATATACGAGATCTATATACTACTTAAGTAAGTGAGTAACGAGGAGCTTTGCTTGATGGCTTACAACAATAGCTTTGAGTGTATTCAAGGTATCCTTGTTAGTAGTTAGGTAACAACAGCTTTAAGGAGCTCTAAAAATATTTTCCAACCACACAAGCATAAATCGTCTGGCTTAAGTTTGACACGCCCACAAATGCCCCTTCAAGGTGATAGACAGCAGTGGCTTTCAGCTTGTCTTTAGCAATTGAAATTTACACTATCGGAGTGCTTTGAATGGATCAAAGCATCTTGCAACAGAGCGAACCACATCCACCAAGATGGTCCCATATACATATTCTGTTTGTACCTTTAGTCGACTTAGGTACATGATGTACCAGCTACATATATGCCTCTGCAAGTAGAGTGATAAAATAAATTATTGAACTGTTATTTATGTTTATGTTTACTTTATGTTATGTTTATTATGATCAGCCAAGTCTTTACATGTCACTCAAACAGTATTTAAGATCTCAACTCTTAGGCAACAGTCAGTTTTACTCTGCATTCTGCAGTGTGGAACAGTCGAAAATATGCTTAAGGATAAATATGTTGTCATACAGAAGCTTCAGTTAAATAAAACATTTAATATAATAATATTATAATATAATAATATAATAATATAATAATATAATAATATAATAATATAACAATATAACAATATAATAATATAATAATATTATAATATAATAATATAATAATATAATAATCCACTCTGAGAAAAGTCTGATATATGGTATACAGAAATGCATTAGCTCAATGATTGATGATGAAGCTATTGACGCTGATGGAGAGTGAATACATTATAGATTGAAGGGCGTTTGCTGTTTGCGTCCAAGCAAAACACAAACTATAAAACACTTGACAAGAGTTTAATGAATCATTTCCACTTCAGTCTTGGCATGTTTCATCGAGTTCTGTTTTTGCCTAACTCAATTTTAAATGTGAGTTGCATTCCATCAGTGACAATCGAGTTTACGACAATGATTTATGCCTGACTACAGCTCTCTCTTAACTTAGTGTGGAATAGTTCTGCTCATGCAGTGGATTGGAGAGGCGACTGAGTGGCGTCCTGTTTGGAAAATAAAGTGAAATTAAATTATTTGCTAATCTCTTTCAACCCTTGCCACACTCACAGGGGCTGCGGTGCAGAGCGCCACCCAGCGGGCGCCCACCTTCAACAAGGACAGATACTTCACGCTGCTGGTGCTGGACGATCAGAACACGGACTGGTCCAAGTACTTCCGCGGCAGGCGCTTGCATGGCGACTTCGACATACGCGTGGAGCAGGCGGAGTTCCGAGTAAGCTAGCGCCACACTAACCCCACTGTGAACCTTCTCTATTATCTGCTGTGCATCCGCAGGACATTACCGTCGTCTCCAGCGCCGACACCGGACCGGTCGTCACAATGGCCGCCTACCGCAGCGGCACCCGGGTGAGTATGGGGCGCGCCCCACATCCATATCCTCGGAGCCATCGTGCTTGCTCTTAATTAGTGCAACGCGCTGTAGAGGATAAAGGACAGCCGGCCAGCTCCCCCCAGTTGTTAGCTGCCTGTTTATTCGCAGCTTTGTTATATTTGCTTTTATTGCCCTCACATTTCACTCCAATGCGCATTCGAGCAGTGCAAGGGCCTGTCTGGCGTCGCCGGCGATAGATTCCAACAGGCACGCATTCAATTTATTTCCCAGCTGAAGCACACTCGAGCGCTGCGCTTATCAACACTTTTCTGCAGAGAGGTGTTTGCGGTCACCATTGAGCGAGTAATCAAAACGCGAGTGCTTCATCCGTGACCTACTTATGGCATGCTACATGCTATATAGTTCTTACTACGACTTATTTGTCCATAAAGTTAGTTGATGCTTAAACAGGACACACTTGAAGCGTGACATTAAAAATATATGGAAGATAAATCTCGCTCATAGCGGAAACTTGAAATCGAATAAAGCTTCCATTCTCTGTTTAGTGCTCGTGTTAATGTTGACAGTTTGATAAATCAGCAAAGTTTCGAACCATATTCAAATAATTTCATCTCGTTAAGTTATCCGAAATACCATTTAAGATACTTCGTATATATTCACCAAGAGTATTTATTGTG
Organism: Drosophila peninsularis; assembly: GCA_035047485.1. NCBI lineage: Eukaryota > Metazoa > Arthropoda > Insecta > Diptera > Drosophilidae > Drosophila > Drosophila peninsularis. The sequence continues at coordinate 4,011,449 of JAWNPN010000027.1, forward strand.
TGATCCTAAAAGTATGCAGCACAATTAATTTGAATTTATCCAAGTTTACAATCTTATATGAGTTTATCCTTTGCTCGAATTTAAATCCGGCAACCATATCCGAGACACTACATTTATTTTCACCACAAGTGTGATGCAAAAGTAAAATTGATCCTCTTTCATGTGCATCAATTTACATACATTAAAATAATTTAACTACTAAGTATCTATGTGATTCATTTCATTAAAAACATTAAAATGCCTGTATTTTTAGTCAATAAATAATATTTTCAAACAATTAATGCATTTTCACCAAAAGTATTTGCTGACTCAGCCCAAAAGTATGCTTTACAATCAATTACTTAAGTGCAGTGCAGTTTGGTTAGTTTATCTCTTCATTTCATAAATCATCGGTAAAGGCAAGTTTCAAACCTATAAAAAACTAAACTAAAACCAAATATCAAATATGTAACTGCGCTAAGCACACTTTGTTAACCGAATCTGTATTCTTTAAATGCAGCAACCAAGACACTTCATATATTTATTCACCAAACATATTTGTTTGCTCAGCTCAAAAGTATGCAGTAAAAACGAATGAATCGACAACTCTTCAATGGATGCATAGCATATGGAACGTGATAAAATTATCCGTTGCTTACGTGCCATAGCAAAGAGTGCATCACGTAACTGTGTGTGTTCGTGTGAGTGTGTGCGTATTACGGCTGAGTTGACAGTCACATATAATTACGGAGCATATAGGTTGATTATTTGAGTATGCATCGCTGGAGTTTCTGTGCTGTGCAATTAAGTCTCGACTTTTAAAGCCAAAGAGCGGAGCGTTTAAGTTCACGTTAATGCATAAGCTCTTGATTTCCGTATTTATTAATGTTACTTTGCGTACAATTAGTTAAGACTCAGCTAAACGTTATAATATTGTATTCTGCTCTTCATATGTGTTTCTAATGTAACTTTGGAATATCACACACTAAAACAACTCAAATTAAAATTAATAATAAAAATCATAATAATAATAATAATAATAAACAAATACAGGTTGCCCGTTCTTTTCGGCCGGACTTCGTGTTGATACGTCAACCGCCACGCGACGGGTCCAGCGACTTTCGGTCGACAATCCTGGGCCTCAAGTACGGCGGAGTGCCCAGCATCAACTCGCTGCACTCCATCTACCAGTTCCAGGTGAGCAGGAAGACGGCCTCTGCTTTGCACTGAGTTATCCTGAAGTTCTCTCTTTATTCCGATAATAGGATAAGCCATGGGTGTTCTCGCATCTGCTGCAGCTGCAGCGGCGCCTGGGTCGGGACGGCTTCCCGCTGATCGAGCAGACGTTCTTCCCGAATCCGCGCGATTTGGTAAGTGTATTAAAGATTAAGTGCTAATTACTAGTTAAGTAGCTACGTTGAATCGCGGTCACATCTAAAAGCCATCCATTAATAAATAACACATTAAGCATAACGTACGAATTAAAGCTCTACACAAACTCGAGTATAAAATTAAAATAAAAACTGTTGCATAACAAAGCCATTCCACGGCCACCAGCCCCGGCTTGGGTTGGCGCTCTACGGGTAGCTGAGGCACTTTTTGTAGAGCTGCGTGCGTCTCCAGCGGCAGCTCTGGGATTCGCCCATGGGCGTCCGGCTCTTGTGGAGCACGCAGGAGGAATAGTCGCGCTTGCACTTGTCATACATGGACCAATTGCAGCTGTCTTCGTGCTCGCGGTGCCGCAGACAGTGCTTGTCATAGCACGTGTTGATCTGAAAGGGATTCGGATGCAGTGGTCAGAGCTGAAGATGGGAAAGATTGGGCCTAGGTGACACTTACTGTGCAGTTGCAGGCCGTGCCGTAGGCGCCGCTGAAGCCGCGACGCTCGCTGATCGTCATCTTGATGTATTCCTTGTGGTAGCTGCACAGATTCAGCTGCGGCATCCGTCCGGCTATGATGTATATCTTGCCGATGTCCAGCTTTATGCCGCACATGGAGTCCATGCTCGGCGACGAGAGGCGGCCATCGCGCAGCATGCGGCGGGCTTCAGGTGTGGCCTACCGGGATATGGTTAAATAATGAGCTCTGATAAAAGCAGTGCTCAGGTGCTTGGGGCTTACCTTGTAGATGCGCTTTATCTGCACCTTGTAGATGGTTTTTAACGGCTCGATGGTGTCCGACTTACGCAGAACGCGCACCTGCACCACTGCAATGAAACGCTGGCATTTAGATTGAGTTCTCCAAGGATATGCGAGCAGCTGTCGCCCTCCACACTTCACAGTCGACTGCTTCGCACACTCTTGTTACTCACCGTAATCAGCGGTGCAGTAATGAGTCTGTGGATGCGAGGGCATACACATGCAGGCGTCTGTGGCGCGGCCGTAAAACGCCAGCACCGCGACCAGCGCGAACGCCAATAAACTCAGATGTTTGGTTGACTCCATGGCGCCGTTGTAGCTGCGCGAATCAAATCCCTATTTGTCGCCCTGTCAGCAGCGAGTCGTCAGCGCGGCTGTGATGCTGCAATGGGAAATGTGATTGCATTTTATTGCGCTGAAGATTTCACGTTTGCGGTAACCCAAAGCCCCTGCTGAAGGTCAGTACGTATTGAGTGCGCCCTGCTTATGCCACGAGCTTATCTGTTAAGCGTGCTGCCTCCCCGCGCACTCAGTCAGACATCCATCAAGGCGCTGTCAAGTGTCACATATTACGTATACGCCCAATGGTACAAACAAACAATTAATACTACATATATATCTCTGTCTCTGTCTCTCCTGCCGCACGCATTATTATCAGGGAAGTAGGAAAGTGCCTGCTGCTCGCTCTGGCAGCCACTGTGCACATTTACTTATGCACTTCGGGTTGCGTGTGAAATCTATTTCTATTCGAGAGAGAAATTCCATTTGATTGGCCATTTGATTTCAATTTAATGTCGTTGCTTCTTGCCTCTATTATGTGCAATCAGCTCGGCTGCCACTGCAGGCATAAATCGAATGTCCGAAAAGTAGATCAGTTTCAATTGGCAGCCAAATGCGAGTGGCATGGCAGCCATTCCATTTAGCATTTGGCATTGTTTATGGTAAATTCATAGAAAACTTGAGGCAAATAACTCGAAATCCGCTGCAACGCTGATGCACAGCCGTGCACATATATCAACGCGAAAATATTGTATAATATCGAGAGCGAAGCGAAATAATCAGTCCAGCCAGTTGCACTCGCATTCACATTCCCATTTGCAGTCCCAGTCCCAGTCCCAGTCCCAGGTCCCAGTCATCGTGCTGAACTGATCGACAGAGATAGGCAGGCCCATATAGACGAACATATGCAATGGCTGCGCCGACTGCTGTAGCTGCTGCAACGGGCAACCCGGCAATGTGGCAATTAAATTGAAATAAAATTGAATTAAAAGCATTTTGCGGAAAAGCCACTAGAAGCGAGCGGAGGGCGAACGAAAAAGGGGCGCAGATTCGATTGCCTTATTGATTGAATGCAAGCTGAAATAATGCATCAAACTATTTATTAAGTGGCAGCCCAAAGTGGCCGCCAGACAGTCGGACGCCTCGGCTAATGGGCCCACTGAAGAGGCGAAGCTTTTGTCAAATCCAGATCAGTGTCGTAACATAGCTTGGGATATTCATGGAAAGTTCTTTATGAAAGCAAAGCTCCCGCTCTCCCACTGTCCCACTCTCCCACTCTCCCCTTTGTTTGTGTTGGGCATTGTTCGTGTCTTGTCGGTCTGCATTTGACACTTGTGCTGGCAATTAACGGCATGGATTTGTTTAACAAACAGCCAACAAGACAACAAATAAGCACACCCAAAGCTGACACACACACACACACACACAGAGGTATCGTTGGACACGTCAACAGCGTTTAGCAACTAAATCAACTTCACAGAATACAAAATCGAAAACAAGAAAAACTTTTTACACTCGCTGCAAATTCGCACGATTTCCTTTCAGTTTTCCACGACAGCAGCCGATCAGCAGCGCCATCGGCATCGGCAGCCACAATTAGCGTGGCCATATATCACGCAGGCATATATTTGAAAGCGACGGAGCTGGGGTGTAGCTGGGGGCCAGCGGTTACCGATGCCAGAGGCAGCCGTGTTTTGTTGACAAGCTATACATGTGTCAATTAAATGTTGTATGTATATCATATGCATGAGCGTGTATGCATACACCCTTATGGGCCTGCTTTGACGTCACATTCACAGTTGTTTGCCACACTTGTTGTTGCTGTTGCTGTGTCGTCATCCACATGGAAGTTGACATCTGACACTGAAACAGTCGGCATCTGAGTGTCACTTAGCTATGCGGGCCGCCAACAACAGTTTCGAAATACGCATTTGCCGCGCTGAATATACGGAGTCAAATATCGACATGACTTTAATTAGCATTGATTTCCACTTTGCCCTCAGGCCATTTAAACGAGACCAACCACAGCCAACCCAACAGCAATGAGAGCAAAGAAAGTGCCTCACGCACACAGATACACACACACACACACACAGATGCATCTGACACATGTATGTGTATACATCAAATTGGTGTCGCGTAACGGCAAAGATAAACGATCGCAATTAAAGTCGAGATAAGATACCGACATCTTGAGAATGCAGATACACAATAATTCCCAGGTTGCGACCATAGCTCCACTGCTTAAGGCCTTTCATCGAAATTATCTCGAGATGCCCAAAAGCGATTAAATGTGACGTTAAAACTCAAATATTCTGTTTGCCTATTTAATTAGCTGTTGACTGACGGCTGCGACAATGTTGAATAAACCCATTTGATGCAATTAGAATAATGCATACATGCACATATAGATACATACATACAGAGCATGTAAGGCTGAGCTATGTCTATGGCTGACTCATGTCTAGTTATCAATCAAGGTGACGAAGGTGCTTGGCTTTGACTCTTGCAGCGTGCGGGATAATATTTTTGCTAATTGTAGATCGAACTTTAACATCTATTCAACTTCTTACAAATCGTGAATCGAAATCTTGTATTTTCATATAGAGACAAAAGATGACTGAAGAAACTCCTTTTATACACTTAGACATTAAATGACGTTAGGGTCTAGAAGTATAATATACTAGCAAATGTTAACTAATATTCTAGTTAAGATTCAACTTCTCTAGCATATCCATAATGAAAGGAAGGTTGTGTGCAGTGCCCGCCTGGCAGTCCGTCCGTCTATCTCTTTGTCCGCCTATCCCAATGAAAGCCGCTATAGAAGCTGGAGACATGAACTTTAGAATATTTACCCGTGTTGACAGCCCAAGACCAATGAGTTAAAGTTATAAATATATATATCTATAACATATAGAAGGCGTCGCAAACCACTCTGCTTGGTAAATGGGTATTCGAGATGGACACTCAAAATTTAATGAGTTTATTACTGCTCACCTTGTCTAATGATTTGCCAAAAAGTATATAGGGAAAGTACAGATCGGAAATCGAAATAAACTTTATTTACAGTCCCAAATTGGAAAAGGTCACAGACTCCTTACTGTTTTTGAACCTTGAATGAGTATGAAGCGAGAAGCTTACTTGCTTAAAAATCAGCTTCCCCTGAAATTTGGATCAGCTACTTTCTTATAAGTCACTGGTTCGCTTGAATTTGGCGAAAGTCAAGGTAAAGCCACTATCTTGATACATTAATACATTAGGTAATAGTTACTTATTTTGAGTTATTATATTTGCGTTAGCGATAATGCTCCGACTGCCATCCGCGGAACGAACGTGAGCGGATTAAATGCAATTTATTTGTCGCTCTTATTACACGACTTACTATTCCCCTTGGAATACCTGGAACACTTATCGTAGGTCATAATTAACTTCCACCTGGTTGGCCGGCCTACATTTGGCCCCGCTCTAAGCCAATGTAAATGCACATTTATTTGGAAAGAGACACAGCCGCAAACAACGTGGTCGTCTGTGCGTCTGTTGTATATTTGTGTGCTCAAAAGGCGCCACAAATTTGAATTATGTAAATATGCATACAGATTATTAACACTTGGCGGCCCAGACGGGCGGCTTTCCAGGCAAATGGTTTGTCGGTTAACGGAGCGTCGAAAAGGCTGAAACCGAAAAAGTTAAACAGCAAAAAAGGATTGCAAAGGACGAAAAGTCGAAAGGCTTTGCCGCAAACCACCTTCAAGCGATTGGGTTTTAGGCTTTTGGCAAGATTCGGATGCTGCCCCAAATGGCTTACAGAGCCAAGCCGCATAATTAATGCGCTTCGGCTTATCTGCTGGCTGGCTGGCTCGCTGACTGGCTGACTGGGTCGGTAGCAGGTCGTAAATGGAACTGTGGAAAAGTTTGTTTTATGACCACTTAATTGAGTCATAAAACTCCGCTAATGCCTGCATAATGCAGGGCACACAAAATATTGACATGTTGCGCCACTTGTGGCACACAATCGCTCGACCTCTCCCGCCTGATGCCACAGAGCGCCGCATGTAAATAAAGCTGACAGCAACAATTCTTTTCGCGCCTGCCTCTAAAAATCAATGCACATAAAACTCAGCCACAATCGACTCGACTCGACTCGACTCGCCCCGACTCGAAATAAAAGCCACAAAAATTTAATTTGTTTCGTTTGGTTTTCTGTTTCATTTTATGCGCTGCGGCGGTCATTTACTTTTGGCTGCTCGCTTTCAGCTTCGCCGTTTTGTCACAATTCCCGCTGTGTGCTCGACTTTTATTGCTGATTGACTTTCTAAGCAATTCGCTCTCGGGTACCGCCCAGCTATACAAACCGAAATATATATTGCCAAGATATTGCCGGCACAGGCTCATCGGGCATGAGTTAGAGATCTCTAAATTGAATGGTCCCGCCAATCATTTGACCTTCCTTTCAGCGCATTTGTAACACATTAATGCAGTAAACTGAATAGAATAGAGCAGTAATCATATGGGAAAATTTAATCATACGAAACTATATTCGAAGTCTCAAATATGCCAAGAATATAGAGTCTTTGAAAGCCAGCTCCAATGCTTACTAATGCAGGAATAGAGTATATGAATATAGTAAAGAAATATAGTATAGTAATATAGTTAATATAATATATAATATAATTTGACATTAACTCTTAAGTAGAGCTATGTCTCATATTGCATCATACTTGAGCCGTTCTGCCCTGCTTCCTGACTAAGTATAATTGCATTATTCATTCGCGTAACTCAGCTTAGCTGAATAATAGATTTTCTCTGCATATGATGTAGCTGCATATGAATCTGATTCAAATATATATAGATATGTATATAGTATTTGGCTGCATCATGCTCTTATCTATCTGCCCATGACATGGCCATTCTCTTCAAGCGAAGCCTTATCGCAAATTTGTCTTTGCACTAAATGCAATTTGTAGCATTTTGTAAGTTTTCCTCGTAAGATGTTTACTTTCCATTTGCTGATAAGCGAGTGCAACGCAATTTCCATGCTAACTACCAAATTTTGCAAGATTTTGTTTTTCTTTTGGCCTTTTTGGGTTTCTTGGCCATAACGAGCACGAAACTTTCTTTGCCCACTGGCGACCTTTGTGGCGGCTGGCGTGTCTTTTCCGTTCGCCGCACAATGAGAGAAAATTAAGGAAAATATCAAAGTCACGATCGGCAACGCCATAATCAGCATGATCAATGATGCCCCAGCCCGAAACTGTGCTGGCCCTGGCTGGCCAAACAAAATATTTTCTTGATTAATGCCCAGAGCCAAGCCGTTTCTCAGCTGAACTTTGACATGCAAATCTGAATGCGAGTCGGCGCCGAGTCGTGCCATTGCTGCATATATATATATATATATATATATATATATATATATATACATGTGTATATGCACAAAATCGTTTTCTGCTGGCGATTAATTCTTGGCTGCCCGCACACGACACGCAAAACAGACAGATAGACACCTGTTAGCTAGTACAAACGCCTGGCTGATAAGACACGTTAACGTCAATCGATGTTCGCTAATTGAATTTAGACTCCAACTGATGCATGCAACGACAACATCATCAACATCAACAGCAACCGCAGCAGCAGCTGCAACTGCAACTGCGTTTGACGGCTCCATTCAAGCGTGACGTGATCTTGACAAGGCGGCGCCAGCTCAAAGCACTCGCAACTGACATTTGTTTGAAAATCTCTGCGCAAACCAAATAGAAGTTTGGGAACTCACAGCCAGGGCTGCTGTGAACCGCAACGAATCGTATTGTGAAATATGTTTTATGGAACGTCAAATATATTCAATTAATTTCTTTCCATAAAGTAATTCAATTCTTCGTGATTTGTTATGCTCCAAGAGCTCCATATGTTGTAATAAAATGCGTAAATATATATCAACAAACAGGATGACATACTGAAGCTTAAGAGTTTGCCTTTGAGGCTAAGCACTGATTAGATAAAGTCAACTTCCTGCGCAGAGTCCAATTGCCAAATATATTTAATATAATATATATAAATTTTTGAAATATTTTGAGGTCTACACAACCTGGTGCTGAGCTGTTCGGCTATTCGGCTGCTTCATGCTTTATGGATCATTAAGTTTGAGTGATTTTGTAAACATGTGCTCTTTAGTACAGGCACCCAGACGGACTCGCATCTGCAGTGGCTGCATTCTGGCATCATAATGCCGAAAATAAATCTTACGCATCGCTCATATTTGGCCACTCAATACATCCGTCTGCTGCTGCTGCGGCTACTGCGGGTAGACAAATAAACAGAATGCGAATTGCCACAGTTTTCGAAATGTCGACTTTTGTCACGTTCGACACTCAACGCTCAATATTCGACTTATTTCGACTGTTGTTTCAACAAATCAAAAGTTTCCCCTGCCGAGTGCTGAGTGCGACACAAAAATATAATTGCAGGCCAGCGGCCTGCGAAAGTAAACAAAATTCGACTCCCTGGCAATGCTGGCCCAGGACGCCCAACAAAGAACTCAATTATGAATGCTAATGCGAGTCGGCGGCAAATAAAATGTGTTCCCTCTGCCAAGGGCACTCAGCAATTGCAGGTCATCAAAATGTTGTGCGAGAATGTGAGAATCGAATGCCATCGATTCGATATGCATATTTGCACATGCCAGCGACTGTGTGAGCTCAATTGTCACTGTTCAATTAGCTGCAGAGGACAATGGGCAGCAGTGTGTCGTGCTACTCCCCAAGCAAACAATATAATCTAATGTGTTCCTTATACTTAGCTAATGAATAGTGCAATGAGATCTAATCACTCACACTATCTCATAGGCAGACTTTGATTATTCAAAACATTCATTAACAATTGAATATAATCGGAGCTAAAGCCTAGTGCGAGTGTAATATAATAATATAAGATAAGATTTGAATAAGTTAACTGAGACTGCAATAATTACTCTACTAGATTCTCATTAGACTCCCAGCAAAAACAAATACTGCGCATGCAGTTCGACGGAATTTAAGAAAAAGATGTTTATTTTCATCTTTTTCGACATTAATAATATAATTCGTACTCCAGTTCTTTAGCCTTAGATTGGCTCTTATCATACTCATTCGCGAAGTGACTGTTTTGGGTTTGTCCGACTTGCTGTGCGTTCGTCTGTCCATCTGAATGCTTGCGTTGAGAATTAAAACGATATGGCGTATATAATGAGGCGGCAGACTGAAAAAGTCTATATATTTTACAGGTTTGGAGCTAGAAGAAGCAATCCGAAATTACGCTATTTAATCGTCCATTTAGTAATAATATTTACCACGAAGTATTGCTGAGAACAGATTGTAACTCTAGAGCATCAAAATGTTTTATATAATTTATAATCTTCCTCCCACTTTCTTGAGTCAATTATTCAATTATTCAGCCTTTAGGAATACTTATGAATTCCATCAAATTGTTGTGTGATTTATTGAAGTGTTTTTACACTGGCTCAGAAATATGAAATTTTTAATATACAAATTCCATACTCATGCACAATAATGCGCTCTGACAGATCTTGTTTAATAAATTTAAAAGCTGACAGACAATCAGACAAATTGACAAATTGACAAACTCGGGCGACGTCAGTTGGGGCGCACTGGGCCCACACAGAAACCACGCCGACCGTGTCGACCCATCCCCGGGCCCATATTATCATCCCCCTCCATGCGCAGGGCCCAGCCGATGCGAGGCGGGAACAAACGAGCAGGCAGTAAAAAGAAATCATCGCCAATAAATTTGCGATTCAGAAATTTACACGACGCGAACGCTCTTTGTCGCGCTGTCTTTTGCATTTCTCTTTAATTGTACAATAATATTTAATTTCAATGTGGCGCAAGAAAATTATTAATGGATTTCTGGTGGTTGGAGCCGCAGCCGCAGCCACAGCGCAAGCCAACACCCACCCGAATGACCAGCAGATAATCCCAAAATCGACTGTGGGTGTGTCGCCGTCAGACTTGTGCCAAAAGTCAAACAAGTGTAAAATAACAAACAACCATTTGCTATATAAGGCGAAGCACTTTAGACACTTCGCTGACTCTTCGAACTCCTGACGGCACAGTCCAAAAATGCACACTCAACGATGTGCGAAAGCATTGGGCTCGAATTTGATAAGCCTGTCGAGAACAGACTCATTAATTGTCCCTACTCTTAAGTTCCATTGGCATATAGCCGCTTCGAAATATCATAACAATATATATAACTGTTGAATGCAAATATATATACATTTAATATATTGAGTTGGAGTTTCGTACTTCTCTTTAAATGATACAGATCTCTGATATAAATATTTGCCTATCGACTGATATTTCTGTCTATCTATACTTCGCTCGCTTTATATGTATTATGTATATTTTATATCGACCTTTTATGCGAATACATTAAACATATACTAAGCTATAATCTCAATTATTTTAAGACATTTATCCAAATTAAGAGCGTTAGTCATAATTCTGAAAATTCATAATTTTACATTTAAGTGGACAAGACTTTGAGTCTTCTTTAATTGAATTGGCAACTCAGAATAGTCGAAATAAACATTCGATTTAGTCCAACTATCAGAGTCACGGCAAAAACAGCAAAAGAAACAACAAGAACGAGGGCGTATATAGTATATATATATGCATGTTAACAAATACGTACGCTATATAAAAATCAAGTCAGCTACATATTCATGTTCACATTTCCAAGAATAAATACAAATATAAAGTATGATATATATTGATGGAATACAGCAAAATGTTAAAATGCTGACTAAGGCAGCAGAAGGAAAAGTAAGGTCAAGTGAAGGAAATGCTTAAGAGCATTTAAAGTGCATGTGCCAAGCACAATTTAGCGGTCAAATTTGCATAAATTAGCAAAGATTCTAAAATGAAAATGTTGAGCATTTAATGTTTCATATTTTAGGCCTAGGCGTTAAGTGGCCAATGCCAACGGCGACACACATGGCGTATACGTAATGTGAAAACGCACCCAGCCACACAGCTCCCCTTGACATTTTTAAATGTGTTGGAGGAGCTTTACATAAATGCGCACAAATAAACGTGTGCCCACGTTTTATATGCGTATACTAAATGAATTTATGTTGCTGGATTGCACAATACAGAAATATTTTTTATGGCTGCGTTTTGTTTACAAATTGGCGACATTAGAAGCTATTAAGACAAATCAAAGTTGAGCAGAAAATTTAAAAAACAAATATGTACACAAATACGTATACACAGACGTACGTGTTGTGGCGAAGCAAAGCAAAGCAAAGCAACGAGTGAGGAAAATAAAGAAATAAAAACAAATTAAAAATAAACGCAAATATGTTCGAGCACAAATAAATAGAAAGAAATGCAGCCACGTGTGTATGTGACTGCTTGAGAGTGTGTGTGTGAATATGGAAAACTGTGTCGCTATGTCAACGATGCTGCAACTGCGAGTTTGACGTCTGCCGCGCGTTAATAACCGCGAGCGAAACGCGCGCGACTCATGCTTGCCTGCGAATTGCATTCATTTCGAAAAATTCATAAATTCCTTATGCTAAGTGCATGCAAATGAAACAGAAATAATCAAAATACCTGAATAGTCAGTCGACTGCAAATTTGTTTTGTTTTTACAGAATAATTAATTTGTAGCTCGTTAATTGTTAAGCACCAAGAAATGTTTATTTAGCACTGTTAACCACTGCGGGGCTCTGCTTAATTTGTTCACTTGCACTGTCAGGTTTCAGACTCGTTGCAATTGTATTTAATAATTTAATAATTTTTCACACAATAATTTTCGCCGCGTCGTTGCCGTCCTCGTCTTCGAGCGTTCTACTTCGCTGCGCCTGCGGTTCTGAACTGAATCGTGAACTCAACCGTTTAAAGTCTTTACATAGCCGAGGCCGACTGCCAGCCACTCGGCTCGAGGCGAGAGAGTCAGCGATCATTACAGTTAGTTGAAGAGCGATCGTTCGGCTCGTTGAGATTGAGCTTTTTTCTTTGGTTGCTTGAGTCGTTTAGGCACCCGCACATGGCGCTCCTTTAGTCGCGACTCGCGACTGCTTGCTTTTGAGAGACTTTCGCCGGTCGATCAAAAGCATTCACAAATTCAAGAGCAACAAGTATGCCGCCCTCAGTCGACTTGAGTTTTTTTCGTTTTGCCTGAGTCTTTTGTGCACCCGCACATTTGAGTTACTCTCGCGGACGCCAGCCGATCAAAAGCGTCGTAAATTCATTAGAAGTGAGTGGGATATGGAAAGAGAAGGAAAGCAAGAGGGAAGAGACAAAATAGGAAACTCTCGCACTTAGCGGCCAGCGGCTGGTTCAATTGCATATTTCTGCGCATTATTTTACCTTGGCAGCTTTATTAATTGCGAGTATTGCTGGCATATAGTTTATGCTGGCAGCGCGGCGGCAAACATATTTGGCGCCACAGCAGATGCAGATGGTGATGCTGATCCCAATGCCGATGCAGATGCCCATGCATAGGCAATGGCACGAACACCAAATGGGGCATCTGTCAGGCAACAGATCATGCAATAACTTAGTTATACTTTACAGCACAGTCCACAGCCCCACAGCAATGACTTACTTCCAGGTCTACATTCACAACCATTCACACATACACACACACACACGTACACACTCATATGACCATTCCAAGTGGCTAGCCATGTGGTGCGCACACGTGCAGGGCATGGGCATGCTTCATGGAACGCCTACAACTACAAGCCGAATATACGATAATACTATGTGGGAGCTGCTAGGTAGATGCCAGACATACATATATCTCTCAACGGATGCGTCACAGTGCATATTTTAAGTGCGCTGATATAACCAGACAAGTAGCCATCCGAGTAGTATGTACGTAGTACGTGCCAGCTTCCAGGAATGCCAACAATGCGGGGGTGTGACCATGATTTGCTGAGCGTCCCCTGCCCATCCGTCCATCCGCTCGTTTTCATTGATATTCATTGAGAGTTTTCTTGCGCCTCGCGCCAATTGCGACAATTTTTCAGTCCGTGTCATCGTTTGTTATGGTTTGTTGATCTGTTCTCTTTGCGCCTTTCAATAAATTTTTAAAGATTTCCACATGTTTATTAATGATTTATGTGCCGTTGGCGTGATATGTATGAACACATTGGGGATGACTGTAGACTCGACCAAATTTGATTGGCTCGGCAGCATTTTAACGAGCTACACAAGCGAAAGAAATATAGGATAATATTTTTGCCATGATAATGTATATAAAAATATTTGAAATAAATATATAAATTTCAAACTCAGTTATATATTATATAACTTCTATAGAAGCTATATAATATATAACTGAGTTTGAAAGTATTCCGATGTGATCTCTACTTATATGTATATTATTTTTCGCCAAACTTGATTTCCTTTCCATGATCATGAACTTGATTTCCTTGTGTAAATTTCTACTCGAACCAAGTCGCAATAAACTTTTCCTACTTTCAAATAAATTTTATATTAATCAGAAATTGAAAAATATTTATTGACTTCATTTAATTTTATTTAAATTTTTAAATTTAAATTTAAATTTGAGATAAATATTTTCTTTGAAAGTAAGAGAAAAATATCGTTTGTAGAAAAGCCAATTGCGCCTTTATTTATTGTTTATTATTTAATCCTGATTAGAAAACTTACAAGTTTGCACAATGAAAATCATATGAATTCGTGGAAAGTTGTGCTCAGCGCCAAATGGTGTGAGGCACATTCCACAACAACGAACAACAAACATAAAATACATGTACTTAATTCGAGCAGAGCGGAAATCTGAATTGAAGCAAAGCCATTTTTGGCGCTTTTCCAGGGAATTAATAATATGCCCTTGCATTGATTTTCGCGATCGTCTAAAGGAGCGCCGACAGCGAGCACATTTAATTTATATATTTGCAATTAGTCTTAACTTTGGACTTTGTTTCATCATTGCAGTTCCAATTCACGAAGTTCCCCAGCGTGCTGAAGGCTGGACATTGCCATGGCGGCGTGGCCACGGCCCGTCTGGAGAACCAGAGCGCTTTGCAAGATGCCGCGGGACTTGTTAGCGGTGCTGGCAACGATTCGCATTGTTATTGCACCATCGAGCCCTACATCGATGCCAAGTTCAGCGTTCACATTCAGAAGATTGGCAACAACTACAAGGCTTTCATGTAAGTGACCACAGGTCCAGACCGCAGACAGCTGGCACCGATCGTCTCGACTCGATATCAATGTAGATGGCTATAAGGTCGAGTGCCTGCGCCGCTGCCTGACAATTGACCTTGGGCCCAACTGCCACTGTCAGCGAACAAAAGCAAACTAAAAGCCCTCCAATTGCCAATTATCCTACCAAGTGCAGTTCATTGTTTGGGTTCACCAATTCAACGGCAACGGCGACGGCGACGGCGACGGCGACGGCGACGGCGACGGCGACAGCGACGGCGGGTTCAAAGTACCCAAGTCGAGCAAATCGTCTACTGCTACGCATTATCTACGCTCATTCAACTAATTTATGATGCTTTCATGCATGCTCCGATCTCTCTTACAGGCGCAAATCCATCACTGGCAATTGGAAGACCAATCAAGGCTCAGCCATGCTCGAGCAAATCACTTTAACCGAGAAGTACAAAACCTGGGTGGATGAGGTAAGTCGACCTGGCTGAAACGCAAAACAGTTAGTCAAATTTGAAAAGAAAATACGCCTGGCTCGAGCTCTTCGAATTTCAAATACCCTTGCTTAAGCTAAAACAGATAATATATATATTATATGAAAGAAATCTCATTTTGGCAAGAACCACAGAAACTTTGCTTAACTTGGAGGTCAGATTTGCTATGAGAAGTTTAACTCTTGATATATCGAATATCTACATATATAGAATATAATCTACAGAGTTACAGACTCATCAGGCATATAAGGAAGTGTTTTGAAATCTAAAATGTTAGGAAAATAGCAGAAGAGTACAGTATTTTTGATGAAAACTTAGTGCATTATGCCTAAGATTGACTGAATAGGTCGTCTATATATGACTTATTTATGATACCCAAATTATATTTTCAGAATGAAACAGTTAGCTCTTTCAATGCATCTGGCTTGGACATATTCTCTGGCTGGCCAGCTGAGAAAGCTAATGTTGCCATATTTCTGTGGCAGCGAGCGAGCGTTTAAGCCGCATTTATGAGCAGCCAACTGAAAGGCAGCCCAAAGCGGCAAGCGGCAAGCACATTTATCAAACGTTGCCAATCAAAATTGCTACAAAATCGACTTGAATTATTCGCGGCACATTTTTTGGGCTAACAATTTTGGACTTGGTGGGTCTCACCCCTTCTTGGCCTCTGCTTGAGTTGCGGGCCCACTTTGAGCTGGCTTTGATTTGAATATTCATGAATATGCAGCACACTTAGATACTTAGATACTGCGCTCAGTAGTTATGATGCAACGGAACAGAGCATTCGGTACCGCAATAATTACTGCGAAACATGAGAATGCCATCAATTGCGGCATTTAATCATTGGCCATAAATGGCATAGAACTCAGCGGGCAAATTTAGCTAGGCTCAACGAGCTGACTCAGAATTTCCGCGTACGCGCATAAATGAACTTCAGTGACTGCAGTTTTCATTGCATTGCTTAGATAAACTGTCGGGCAATGCGGCAATGCGGCTACGAGGCTTTAGGTGGGTGGCCGTAAGCCCGGCCGCCCATGCCCACAATTCTAAGCAACGCGACGTTGCCCCTAATCAAAACAAACTGTGTTTGTAATTAAAACCAAGAGCTGGCGACAGCGACTGCCACAACAACAAGTTGTATACACATTGTGGTTGCAATCGATAGAGCGATGCTCTGCGATACTCTGTAGTCAGTCGCAGATCGGAGGAAGCTAACTCTGGGTTCGCTTAAGTTGGCATCCTCTCCTTAAATGCCATTGATTAGACTAATGTGATAAGGAAAGTTACAACTTTGAAGACCATTGAACCGATATACTCCGCTAACTACACGAACAGAGTATCTGCGAGTATAATGAGTAACAACCCACACGCAGACAGCACTATGGCTGCGCATGAAATCGAAAACAGATTTTGATTCCGATTTTGATGACTAGCGTCGATCGAGCTATGCGCACATGCATATATATTTCTGTATAAATTTTCATATATATTCATAGATCGTATAATTCACAGATATCGGAACTATTTGGCGGCATGGAGGTGTGCGGCGTTTCCGTGGTGGTGGGCAAAGACGGGCGCGAATACATTATTAGTGCCTGTGATAGCACCTTCGCTCTGATTGGCGACAGCCAGGAGGAGGATCGCAGGCAGATAGCAGATCTGGTGTCTGGCCGCATGCAGGTGAGTTTCAGCTAGCAGATTAGACCTAACCAAGATTTTTATAATGAGTTATCTGCGTGTAGAACGTGTGCCGGCCCAGCATGGCGCAGACAGGCCCCGGCAAGCTGCCGTCGCGTTCATCGGTCTCCTCGCGCGCCGAGAGCCCCACTGACGATCTGGCACCGACTCCGCCTCTGCCCGCTGGACCCAGGCCAGCTCCGATGGGCGGGCCACCACCCATACCGGAGCGCACCTCGCCAGCGGTAGGCTCGATTGGACGGCTGAGCAGCCGTAGCAGCATTTCAGAGCTGCCCGAGGAGCCGTCCTCCTCAGTGCCCAGCACGGTGGGTGGCGTGCGTCGTGACTCGCAGACGTCGCAGGCATCGAGCGTCTCGACGGCATCCAGGGTCGGACAGCGTCCTCCGCAAACTCAGAGCTCTGTCGTTGAGGATGCGGAGGACACCATGAAGAACCTGAGGAAGACTTTCGCAGGGATATTTGGTGACATGTAGGAAATCGCTAATAAGAAGCGCGGCAGAACGGCGAGCGAGACAAGCAACAGCAGCGGGCTGGGCAGCGTGCCCAGCAGCGCCGGACCCACCAGCAGCGGAGGCAGTGGCTTCAGCGGCTCCTTCTTGGGTAAGCAGTTCTCGTTCGCCTCGGGCGGCAAGTCCAGCGGATCGGATGTGATCTCCACACAGCCCAGCCGACCGCAGGAGGAGCCAGCAGCATCAGCTGCGACAGCGGCCAGCTCAGCCGTTCAGCCCGCTGCCAGCGTTTCGGATAGCGCCAATACTACGGATATAACAACAACAGCAACTGGAGGCTACAAGCCAGTCACCAACTTCGAGCCACAAGAGCGTGTGAATCCCTTTGACAAGGAACCACACAAGTCAGTCAGCATCGCCAGCATGGGTGCTGCCTCGAACACGACTTCATCCTCATCATCCATTTCGTCATCGTCAATCTCGTCGCGCATCAATCGGAATGGCAACAGCATCAAGTCGCCACCACCGCCGGCCGGGCCGCCACCACCACCGCCCAATGTGGCGGCCAATGCCAACATCAACACAAACACGAACAGCTCGAGTGTCAGCGCCAGCGCCTATCGCAGCAGCTTCAGCAGCTCACTGAGCAAGGACAAGACCAGCTACGGCAACTATGACAGCAACAGTTCCATCGAGACCATAACACGCATGGATACAAATACCACGAATACAGCGGCCATCGCCACAGGTACAGGTGCCGGGGCCGGGGCAGGAGCGAGCGAGGCGAGCGGCATTACTGCGATTACCACCGGAGCCGGAGCCGGAGCCGGCGCCGTGGGCACCTCCAACGCCATCACCAGTTCGGCATCCAACAACGATTGGCGCTCGGCCATTGGCATGCGGTCGGCCAGTGTTTACAGTGCGCCAGCTGCCGTGACCACAGCTGCTCTGCCGGGCGACACTTCCGGCTACGATTCGAACTCGCTGGCCTCCCAGGCGGGCTACAACAATCCCAGCGATCTGCCCTCTTACACGCGGCCCTCTTACTCCCGCTCCGAGAGCAATGGTAATTATCTAGCTGTGGGCGTGCTGCTGGTCAGCCTAACGTTGCGCAAGACCTAGACCAGGTCGCGATATATATTCGACTCATGTTACCATTACAAATATCATATCAGTATCAACATCAGCATCAGCATCAGCATAAGCATAAGCATCAGCAATATCAGCGCGACTAACAAATACTCTATAATACATGCCATACTACAATACACATATTCATATATACATGTCTACATTGATACGAGTATATTTGTATATTAATGCGAGTTTAGCAGCGACCAAGTTAAGATGTAATCGATAACCAACCCCCTTTAGCCAAGTAGACAGCGATTCCGAGCGTTAGCCAAAGCAAATTAGGTGCCACTGTGTATTCTACATTGATTCTCTTCATTGATAGCCAACTTTGAAAGTGTAAGCCAAATATAACGTATACGACAGGTGCGCCGCAAACAGTTTGTAAGTTCGCCACTCGCCAGTGCTGCTATTCGCTTGCCTGCACGCACGAATCTCCACAAGACACACAGTACAGTACTCAACACACACAAACAGGAACTCTCCGCCGTACAGTAACTACTCGATAGAGCGCACCGCTAACTCAGTTCTTTTCTGGCTTTCTCGGCACGCACAACGAACCACACACCAGCAAAACAAGTATCAAACCAAACAGAAGCTTCAAGTAGAACAAAATTCGATAGATGTTTTCGTTTGCAACCGTTTCAGTTTTTATCTTAAGTTTATCTTCAACTTTGTCTATACGTCTATGTGTATGTGTGAGTGTGTATTGCAGCGGAATGAAGGCAAACGTAGACTGACCCCACCATAGATATACGTAGTATATCTGAAACATAATATTTGAAATTCAAACCTTAATTCATTGGCGAGATCCATTTGATGCAATTGAGTATCGCATGCGCACTCATTAGAAGACTCTTCAATCTAAGCTTCTCATATTCTCGCTGTCATACTCATACATTGTGGTCGCATTTCAAGTCATCTTACATATCACCTTAACCAATTACTCCGTTAATCAGTGTGTAATCAATTGGCAGAAGTAGTGCTAGTGTTAAGCGCGCTAGAATTGGCTCCCAACTGCACCCACGCAAAATTGTTGTGCATCTCGAAGCCAATCTCTTCACTCAGCTATTAACTTGTCTCTTTGTGTTCACAGCATCGAAGCAATCCGATTTGGACATCATATTCGGGGACGTCAAGACAACAACCTCGAGCCCGGGCAATGGCAAATACACGCGCTCCGGCGGCTCCATCTCTGACGCGGACATGATCTTCGGCGGACCGCCTTCCAACTATAAGACGGATCGCTTCGGTGCCGCCAAGAGCATGAGCATGAGCTCCAGCGGCGTTGGAGCCAGCTCCAACTCCTATAAGATCTATGAGGGCATACAGAACGCGGCCTTCAGCGACTTTAGCGATTCGGGCAGCGTTAGCAGCGTCAACTCCACTAGCAGACGATGGAACGCCAAGCCTGAGGAGGAGGATGAACTGGATTTGAAATAAATCCACACACACACACACACACACACACACACAAATGCAGAAATTAATACAAACACACACACACACTCAGTAGAACACTTCACTCCACATTCATAGCATATCTCATCAGAACTCATTTAAACTATAGAGAATCTGTCTTTTTTCTGCCTCCGAAGTTTCCTGGTTTCATAAGGGAATGAACATGCATCGGCATCAGCATCAGCATCAGCATTAGCATGAGCATCAGCATTAGCATTAGCATCTATAACCACATTGAGTTACTATAGTTTTCACTATCGATACAAGTTATTTCAATATGCTACGATATCTATATGTACAATTTCCTGTTATTATATATATATATAAATATATGTATGCAATTACTTCTCATTTGCGATATGGTAGAAGGAAAAGAGGAGATACACAAAATGAACTATGAAACAAAACAAAAACACTCTCAACTACTCACAATGTATACTTATAACCACCAAAGTAACAACAATAATAATGGAAGGAAAGACCATAAATATGCGAAACTTCGACGATGACTTGACTGGTTTTGCAGCTGAGATGGATGTTAGGGATGCAGTCGAAAGACGTTTGGAAAGCTAGATATATATACATATACACATTATGGAGAAGTTGAATAATGGAAAAATAATAATTATTGAGAACAATTTTATGGCATATTCAATGTTGCTAAATAAATATATTCGCAAGCGTATATTAATGTTTTAACTTGCTATTGACTTTATTCGAATAATACTAAATACAAATTAAATTGTTATCAAGCGCGATGAATCTTTAAAGAATAAACTACTAAAAAGCACAGATCGTTAGTTCCGTTGAGCTCGAGTGCTTAGATAAAAGACAATATTGAATGAGAAAGAAACTTCAACTAATATACTAAATGTTTACAATGCAAACGATGGTTATTAAAATATATGCATATATATATATATATATGTATGTCTACACTTATTTCAAAATAACTATACATATATATGACTATATATATATATATATTATATGAGCAAATGTTACACAGCAAAGCATACACAAGAGCTACTTACACACAAATTAAATGGTTATTATACGCCCAC
Source organism: Drosophila peninsularis (assembly GCA_035047485.1). Classification (NCBI taxonomy): domain Eukaryota; kingdom Metazoa; phylum Arthropoda; class Insecta; order Diptera; family Drosophilidae; genus Drosophila; species Drosophila peninsularis. Next base: position 4,032,325 of record JAWNPN010000027.1, read on the forward strand.
AAATATTATTGTCTGTACAACACATACATATATACATATATATATTAGTAGTTAATGTTTATACACACATACAAACATACTCGTATAGCTATGCAACCAACTGCGAGCAAAGCAATGTAATGTTAAGGTAAATAAAATCTGAAACTGAAAGTAGAAAATGAATGAAAATTCGAGAGGATGCAGCAGGCATCGGGCCCCCATGGATTGACTTGTCCAGGGGCAAACACACCTTTACAATATTGACTATTCACTGATGTTGAATGCAACAACGAACATATAGTAGCAACAGCAAACCAACAAAAACAAACATATTGTACTGGAGGACTAGGTTAATGCGACTCTTTAGTCGCAAATGTTTAATTGATTTTGTTACGCACATGTTTAAGCATTATTTTTAACAATAGCTAATTATATATAGATTGATTTTGTTGTTACATATCGCGAAAATAGTGAAACCAACTTTAAGCTTGGGTTGTATATGTCAAACTTTTAGAATATGTATTTAACAATAACGACAGTTATCTCAATTAGCTACAAAATATACAAATCAAACAATAGAAATATTTTTAGCCCGACCTCCCCTTTTAATATAAACTTTACAATTCAGAAGTATTTCGATTAAAAATATATATATATATATCTAACTCAAATTTAGTAGTGTTTTACAAAACTGAAAATTGTTCGGATTATGTATTACGAATTTAACGAATAACGTTCACTAAGAGCTCTCCCCTTTTCATTTGAACTCTGGGCTTGATTTGTTCTCACCGCGAACATTATATCATTATGACATACATACATATGCACATCATTGGGAGCAGTTACATGCGGAGCCCCAGACATCATCATTTCAATCTACATATATGAAATCATATTCAATTGTTTACACACATCTATTTACAAAGACAGAAGGTTACACACCTTCGATACACTCACCTACACACACTGGCTTCACCCATATCACACACAACAATATCATTATGCGCATCATGAATGAAAATCAATGCTGAAATCTAAGACACAAGAAACATAAGCAAACACAAATAATATTTAAAGATATACATGCATACTTATACACATATTATATTAAATAAATACTTCTTATACATACATACTACATGCATATGTTGCAAAATATACCAAATAAATACTCGTACTCGTATTATTGTGAAAGTAAAGTATCTACGAATATATATATATACGTTATGTATTTGTATGTTGTCTGTAATTCCATGAATCGAAATTATAAATATTCATATGAAACTAAGCGTTCTTCTGAAAGGCAAACAAAGTTTATTGCGAATCTACATTAAACAAGCATTCATACATAAATACTTTCCAACTATTATATACAGCGACAACAACAACAAGCAACACCCAAGTAACAATAAACGAGTTGATGATTGATACAAAAATAAAAATAAAAATTAAAAAAAAACTAAGACAAAACAAAAATGGCAATTGTGTTAGTTTAGTTGATTACACGCACAATTTCGCGTGCGTTTACCTGGAAATATGTGACATTGGGCAGGTAAGCGGGAATCCTTGAAGTGGAAAAATGCGTGGCTAATTTTAGGCTAATGACACCAGGAAAACACTCTCGATCTTTCGCTGCCGTAAATCTCTTTGCGCTCTCTTTTATGGTGCAGCGAGGCACAACATGCAGCGTCTCTTGGCTTCTGGCCTTGCCACTGCCACCGCCACCGCCACTGCAACGGCAGCTACCTGTAAGCCGGAACAATTTTGGTCGGCAGATGCGCGACAGATAAAAACCAGGCACTTGCCATAGCTCAGACCAGTTACGACGCGCCAACTGACACGACAGCAACGACATCTCACACGCGATCTTTAGCAACCATAATAAACGAAATGCAAGCCAACTGGATACTTGGGCTGTCGCTGGCATTGTGGGCCATCCTGGACTGTAGTCGGGCAGCCAGCGTAGCGCTGCCGCTGCAGAGCCCGACGACAAATATGCTGAATGACACTCAGATTGAACTGCGACCGCTGGCGTGGCTGAGGAGCGCCCAGGATATGTTTGCCAGCCCGGCGGGGCATGTGGTTGTGCAGGTGGCCAAGGAGCTGCTGCATCGCTCAGCGGGCAATAGTCAAGTGCGTGCACAGTTTGCATATTTACCAACCGAAACATCATTACTGCATGTGTCAGCTTTTCGCAGGTGCTCAGCTTGAACCTCACCAATCTGCTGATCATAGTGCTGCTCAAGGTGCTGATCTTCTCGGCTGGCCTGCTGGGAGCGGGACATTGGAGCGGAATGGGCTATGGCCATGGCTACCCGCGGTCCGCATCGCGCATCGACGGCACCTATGGCCTGGGCCTTGGCTCCGGCGATGATTATCTCATAATGGGCTTTTTAGCCGCCCAGGGAGCCGGTCAAGACGACTGTCTGTATGCAGCAGCCTGCGCCTGTCCCAATGCAGCCTACGAGTACGCCAAGGCGGGTCGTGCGCTGCTGGGCGCCATCGAAGTGTTCGACGGGTGAGCTTGACCCATTCTGTATTAAAATCGATTTACCTTGAGTCAATTATTTGCAGCGCACCACTGGAGAAGCCGCGCTACAACGACCTCATCGTGCTAATGGAGCGCGCCGCCTACGACGGCTATCGAGGAGCCAGCTGCAACACCACCCAGACCTGTGATGGTCTCCTATAGCCTTCTACCACCTAATGCATCATAATCGAGTTCATGTATTGTAGTACAAATGAAATGCATCATAATCGAGTTCATGTATTGTAGTACAAATGAAATATGTATTTAAATAGTGCTATTGTAGTATTGCTTTAGGCTGCGGCTTTGTGATTGTGCGTATGTGGGTGTGTGTGTGTGGGTGTGTGTGTGTGTGTGTTATGTACAGTCTCAACGGTTCAGCATGGAAATACATGTGTATAACTAAGTGCTACAATTTAACTAAGCTATATCTATTATTGTATCAAGAGAAGTGGTTCTCCATTCAGTTTAGCGGAGCATGTTCCGCTCCAAGGCCAGTTGCTCCTTGCCCCCGGTAACGGCCTTCACGAACTCCGGATAGTGGAGCAGCCCGTCGTTGTTGTCATCCGCAATCAGCAGAAACTTGTCAATAGCATCTGTGAAAGCACAGAGTATTTACCTGTTCCTAAGCGAATAATATTCTGCTTACCTATGAAGTGATCCAGTTCCTCGCTAGCATTCGGCAAGTAACCGTCGCGATCGTCGTTCTTTAGATAATCATAATTGTGATGCATTGCCGATTGAATCATCTCAAGACCGTCCAGCGCATTGTTATTGTCACTGTCATGGGCCTGTTGGAGGGTAAGTTAATGGCGAGCTTCTAGAGCTACTTTACATACCTTGAACATGTAGAATATTTTCTCCTCCTCGCTCATATCTTCCAGGCTAACCTGAATGCCCATATCCTTCAGGTCATCGTCAATACGGCTGTTGAGAAATGAAGCTAGTTATCTACTAAATATTTATAGACCTCTGAGCACTCACTGCTCCTCATGGGTGAGATGCTGATCGACTCTTCGTGTTTCCCCGCGTGGATGATGAGGGCCTCGCTTGACCGCCAAGGTGCCGTCGAAAGATTGGCTGAAGCTAGCCATGCATATGATAAAGTTAAGCACATTCGACAAATTGTACATTTTGTGCATCAGTGAGACCAAACAAGTTGCTGCCTAATTTGTGTATGTGTTCGCCATCCAGGGCTGGCCAAGCAGCAGCTGCCAAGCTGAGGAGCTGTCAGGCTGACAGTTCACACTACGCATGCGTTGTTTTCCCGCGTCTTATGGCAGTTTCAAATGGCAGCTCATGCAGGCGTATCCAAGCAACCCTTGGTCGAGTGGAGTATTAGTTCGATATGCTCGTATTGTAGCACAGTTAACCAGTTAACTAAAAACAACTCAGAACTAAAAAATTTTACATTTACATAGAAGTTGCACCGATTTCAGTAAAAATGTGTGAAACTTTCTGTGATGATTTGGAGAGCTTCAATCCTGAAGCGGAATTTCTAAAATTTATCAAACGTAAGCCGAGAGTGCAGACGGCCAAGCTATATGAGAACTTGCACAAGCGTGAGGACATCAAATGTCCCTGTAAGTGATCGCGACCTTTAGGTCTACGCCACAACCGTTTGCCCTTACTCTTTGCTCGCCTTTCCACAGATCACTTCAAGGGCTATGGCGTGGAGAAGGACACCAATACCATGTACCGCACTTGCAACTCAGAATATGGTTACTATGCGCCCAATGCCTATACCATACCGAAGCGGTTCTTTCCCCGCTCCCAGAAATTCTCCAACGATGTCGTTCGCTTTGGAATGTATCGAAATTTCTCGCTGAATACACATATGGATCCAACATTCTATTAAGATGCGGCGCGAATCCTGGAGCCGAAATTGCGTTAATGTTTTTATATTTCTACAATCTATCAATCGATGATGAGCAACAAGTCAACAAGCACAGTGAACTAAGTCTGCTTGGACACCTTTTCAAATTTTTTTACTACGTCCTCGATCTTATAACGATGCATGAACTACTTACCACAAAATTATCTCTGGCTATATTTAGAAGTTATACACACACATTGTTGCACAGTTGCAGAACCTAAAAATGTAATGACAAATTATTGAAATAAAATTGTCTATGATTAAAATAAAAGTTGATTTTATTCGCGAAAAAATGGAGTTCAACTGAAATTTGAAATTTCACACAAATTATGGGAAATTACGATGAACTTTATTTATTTATATTTATTTATTATTTTTATTATTATTATTTAAATATTTATATATTAATTTATTGATTTATTATTGTTTTATTTTTTTTTAATTATTTATTTATTCATTTATTTATTTCATTATATATTTATAAATTTATTTCATTTTATGTTTATTTATTTATGTGTTTGTTTATTTATTTAATTATGCATATATATTTTTATTTATTTTATTTATTATTATATTTTATTATTTATTTATTATTTATTAATAACGTTTTTTATATACTGATATACTATATCTGTAATTATATATCGCGATTCGCCATTTTCCTATTATGCGTATCGGGAAAATCTTAACAATTTAGCAGACGAGGGCACTAGATCGTATATATGAGTAATGTCAAAAAATATCAAAGTCACCAAGTTGTACGGATAGTCACATTGCTAAAGGCATACTTTAAGTAAATCAAGCTACGCTACGATTGTAATGTTAATTTATTTTTTATTTGTCGTTTTATATTTTGCATGAAAAAGCAATCGCGACCGATATAAAGACATACCTATGCGACAATCGTCAACCAACCGCTGTGGCCTATCAGTGAAGTCGAAGTCTACGAAAATGAGGTGAGCACTGCAATTAACATTTGGCCGTGATAAGCTTTAGCCCAATTGGTAACACCCCAGCGACACCAAAACTCTGTTGAGTGCATTGCTATGCGACATTTATGGCAAGCAGGAGCAGCAGGCAAGACGTCTGCGTCGCTACCGACGCCACCACAAGGTTCAGGACAAGCTCAGCCCCAAGGAGCAACGCCACAGCCGCCGCTCGCTCAAAGCGGAGCCTGGAGCAAAAATGGCGAGCGGCTTAGCGGGCAATCAAAGAGTTCTGCAGACGCTGAGCGTGCGCCAGCTGATCGATGTCTGTGCCATGCTGAAAGTGGAGCTATTGATGATGGGGTACCTGCTGGAACGAGTCCTCATTGCGCGCGATCGTCTTCGGCGGCATCAGGAGGTGCTGTGCGAATTCGTTACGGCCATACTGGTCGTGGAGACTCGTAAGTAGCTAACCCCGGTTTCGCGAAGTGTAGAAACAGCTGTCCAACTGCGACTGTGGCTGCGGTACACCGCAGTGCGCATGACCCACAGCTGGTGTTCTGGCCTCCGGGTTAGCAGTGTGCTGCCAAAGCGAACCCACGTTAGTCAAGTGCGGAACTCTCAGCTGTGTGCGTCGTTAGTGCGGAGAACAGCAAGCTAAGCTGAAGGAAATTCACTACACGCAACGCGCATGTATGTGTTACATATACATATACATATATATGCACATATATAGACTTGTCTGTGTGTGTATTCAGTTCAGTTCGTTGAATGAATGTTGTGTGCGTGTGTGTGTGTAGTCGGCAGGTAAGCCTACGCATGTATACATGCATACATGTGTGGGTGCGTTGGGGGTTGATGACGACACAATGTCAAGCGAGTGAACATGAAAACAACTCAGTGGCGGGCGCTTTGAGACTGTCTGACGTGCAGAAGACGCACACACACACGCACTCGCACACAGACGCACACGCACACAAACACATTTACTACGTGTAGCTTCCAATGCGTTTCTTTATGTAAATATGTATGTGAATGTGTTGGCACGTGTGGATGTCGCTGCTGCTGCCGCTGCTTCTGCTTCTGCTTCTGCTTGTGCTGCTTGGCCTCCGCAAGTATTTTGCCACTTTTATCTATGTTTTTATATCTGTGCGCTGCCTCGCTCGCCTGTCAGTTATGGTTGGCGTCGTCATTGTGTGGGCTCGTTCTGTGTGTGGCTGCTGAACATTACCCTTGATATTCGTCCACTACGTAGAACTTGGTTCCATCGACCGACGGCGACGGCAGCACAGCCACAGCCACAGCCACAGCGGCAGCAACGAATGAAAGCACGCACACGTGCAAGAGTAGTTTTCTTTATTTTTTTAATTTAATTGTACTTTTTTTCATGTTGAGCTTATGAATCGTGGAAAACACAATTAACAGTGCTCAATGTCAGTAGTTATGTGTGGGCGTGCGTGTGCGTACTCGTGTTAATTCGTAATTGAATAAGGCCATAATAATATCGATCGACCGGAAAATGCAATTAAATGCAATTGCTGAAGGCATTTTATGCAGCTCCTAAAACTATGCAACACAAAAGTTCGTTCCATCGAAGCGACTTCCGTTGTGCGGTCGAGGGCAGCGCGCCAATACAACGGCCCATTTCCTAAAGCGCCAGCGAAATTGTATTTGCTGACTATTGATATTGTTTGTTATTCACACACACACACACACAAGCATAGAGACTACCACTCACAAGTACATAGTGAGTGGGTGTGTGTGTTGTTGTTGTGCATAGCCTCTAGCTTTTAAAGCGTATCCGATTTCTTGTGATTCACGTCATGCACACACACACACACACACACACACACACACACGTGCTCATATAAAAAATCGTGATGAAGTCGATTAACAAAGTTCAGCTACAATTTGGTACAGCAGAATAACTCTATTGGGCCATTGCATAACAGTGAATATACAAATGAAAAAAGAAACGAAACATACTCAGTAAATTTATGAATAAATCATCGATAAACAAACTACAAAATGAAATAAAATTTCACCTTGAAATATCATGCTCATGCACTTGAACATAATGGGCCAAGTCAAAGCTCAATTGCCTCAGAACCTCTAAATTTCTGAGCATAAAACACAAGTTGTGAAGGTAAGCTGAAATGTCAGATAAAGTTTTGGTAGATTGCGGCTAGTTCTTGTTGCTTGGCTGGGCCAGCACTCAAAAGTGGGTCAAGACGCCAGTTAGCAAATGAAAAAAAAGGATCGATGAGCGACAGTGCAAAAGTCACACAATGGCGCGGCAACTGCGACGGCGTCTTCTTACCTAATCCAAATCCATGGGCCAACAATAAAACTAGTTCAGCTTTAGTTGCTGTCAAGGTTTTGACTTGGCTCTCTCAGTGCGTGCTGACAGTGGCACGAATGCTTACAACTTCGAAACAAAACAGAAATACACATGAAAACATTTTTCAATGTGACTGTGTGTGTGTGTGTTGTTACATAACATTAATAAGAGCATGTCATTTACATATATAGTAGGAGAATGTAGTAAACTTATGTATTTATTGTATGCGCATACATACATACATATATTTATATATATATCGTAAACAATACTAATAATAGGACACGACAAGAACAACAACAGCTACAACAACATACAGCAGATACGTACAACGCAAAAATGTAAAAATAAAACTAAGTAAATTGCGAACCCATCACAACAACAACAACAACAAGAACAAGTACTACTAAACAACAGCTATAAACATCAACAACAACAACAGCAGCTTCGATTTTAATGAGGCGCCGCTGAAAGCCGTCGTAGAAATCGTAGCATAACAAGCAGCGCACGTTTACTTAACATGGGTAAATATGCCAACTGTGCCGAGCAGGCTGTCAATTGAAATCCTATATATATATATTAATATACATGTGACATTTATGTGACGTATTTGTTAATTAATGTGCTCCCCACCTTTTTAGCGCGCCTTGAAGCAATCATAGCAATTGTTGAGCATTTGCTTAGCTGCGTTCGCTCTATGTGTGTTCAGAATTGATCTAATTGTTATAATTCTACATTTATTGCTCTTTCTCTCTCTCTTTTCCTCTCTCTCTCTCTTTATGTATTTTTTACGAATCTCTCTCTGTATCTTTCTTTGACTCTCTAACGTAACTGAAACAACATTTGCGTATTTAACAATTACCAACAAAAAGGTAAATTCTTCTATGAAATATTTATGCAACACCATCAACATTGCATACATTTCATTCCAAATTTCAACTGGCGCTCATCAACTACATACAACACAGACCCACACACACATACATATATATATATATAAATGTATATATATATACATCTACACAGAGCCCGGCATTAGTCACGCATAACGCGCACAGTTCTAATTTTGGGGCCGCTTGTAATTAACATTTGCATTTTTCACATGAATATGCCATAGCGAGGGCGCAGCCCGCACTGCCCCGCCCCTCGATCAGCCCTTCGCATTCATTTACATTATATTCCATTATTGTTATGGACGTTCGCAAATACCTCTTTCGCCACTTTAATCCCCCCCAGCTAACCGTTCAATTAGAATCTGTGCCCACTCCCGCATAATTGTGCAGTCGCCATTTGATTCTGTTTTTAGATAATTTCTCATGACGTCTCCCGTCATTGACAGACTTCGAATAGGAGTCGAACGCCCACGCACACGCATGCCTATACCCACTCACACATACACACACAACTGTTGCATGCTGTTGTGTTGTTCCTGTTGTTGTTACTTTTAACTATTTTTATTAACTTTAAGTTCTTTGACTTTTATCTATTATCTAACTAACTATAATCCAACTATAGCTTCACTTGAGCTTTGTTTTCGTTTGACTGTTAGTGTGTGTGTGTTAGATTTTCCCACTTTAAAGTCATTAAATTGTAATTGCGTCGCAGCTGCCAACTTTCAACCCTTCGCACCAGCGCTTGACAGCACCCACGAGCCTCTTTATACAGGTGTGAGAGGATTACAGCAGCAGTTGTTGAGGCTTAAACTTAGTTTACGGCCAAGTTAATAATAAACATTTTGTAACTTAAATCTAATTTTGGTTAAATGGTTTAAATATGCCAGCCCCTAGTTAGGATAGTCAATATTGTTGGGCCACAATATATTAATTACTTACATACCCTAACGAGTCTAATAGATATAACTGAGTGACGCAGAAAATATTTGACATTAAACAAATGGGAAATGAGACGAACACAAAAGGAATAACAATCAAATATGTTACATAAATACATAACAAAAGAAATATATTTTATTCTCATTTCTTTTGTGTTTGTTACAATAACAAACTTAGAGATTCCACAAAAACATCTCACAAAAAATTTTGTTACGAGTTCATTTGTGGTATTTAACCTTGGTCGCGTCGGCTTATGTGTTACGCCTATGACAGTTATATGATAGATAGGATCATTTCAAACTTTTAATCATACTCAGTATCTTTATTTATTATAAACTCTTACGTGAATATAAGTTATTCGAGAAATGATTTATTGCACAAGATGTTAGAGTCTTGAAAAGTCTAAAACTTTTCTGGCTCTCATTTATTTAGAAAGGTTATATATTATCGGCGTCTAGCTGCAAGTGTTCGTGGTCCATATACAGAGTTGATTCGTTACAGTCTACAGTCTACAGTCTCTCCCTCTCTCTCTCTCTCTTTCTTTTTTGAAAATAGTTACTTAGTCCTCGCTCTTTGTGTAGATGTTCCTGTTTTTCGCCCATGTCAGATATATACTTGCTCCTTATATAACAGCTTAGCTATAGTCCTTATCAAGTGCAACTATGCCGTCCTCTTCATTGCCCATTATCCTTGTTTCCCATAGAAACCAATTTAAATTGTAAATAAAGCATTAGTCTGAATTGACTTTCAATATCCATATGTTGTGGTTAATCTTCAACTCACTGAAGATGCCCACTTCTCCTTATGTAAATTGCGATTGTCTGAGTTGTTGCTTAAAATAATGTGGCTCGTCCTTGGCAGCTACCAATTGCCTGTCAAGTGCAGGCACGGAGTTGAAGAGGGCTCTGCCCATCCTCTTTTTTAAATCTAATCAAAATGAAATCTATAAAAGGCTCAACCTGCCAGATACGGCCTTTATCACAATGTGCGCGTTATTACCCTCTGGCTCTGGCTTACTTGCTTCGTCCTTTTTACGCATTGCTTCGTGCTTTGCACACAAAGCGCAAACAATGAAAATAAAAGTATACAAAAATAAAAAACGGAATGATTTTGGTGCAATTTCTCGCATTTTTATATGCAAAACGCGCAACAGACCTGATTTTGTAAGTCCACGAACCCAGCGAGGGTCAAGGCGAGGAAAGTGGTGAAAAGTTGTTGGAAAACGCTCCAGCAAATTGTGCAGCGTATTGAAATTGACAGGCAGCAACTCGATTGCAAGGCCTCTCCAGCCTAAGTGTTGCCAAACAGCTGAACCATCGAAGCTGTCTTTCACATAATCACAGTTATGCAACAGACAGACAGCACAACAGAGCGAGGCGACTGCAGGCGATGGAGAGCTTTTCAAATATCAGCGAAAAACCTAAAAGGCCAACGCACGCCGGGGTGCCATTATAAAATGGAGTCGCTTGCACAAACACTCGAAACCAGGACAACAAAGGCAGCCACTCGAATGCTGCATAACACAACGTGCAACGTGCCACATACATATGGTATATATATAGATATATATGCACTTGTGTGTGTGTGTGTGTAGGGAGAGAAGCTGCTAGGTTAATCGACATTTCAAGCCTTTGTCTCTACGTCTCAAATCGCACTGGCAAACGATATAAGCACGGAGGTTCAATGGGTTAATGAACCAAATAGCGTTTCATTTATTATGTAACCTCTGGGCTTAGCCCATTCCCTTTCTGTCTGTCTGTCTGCCTGTCTGTATGTCCGACTGGTCAGGCAACTGATTGAAGCTGCCTTAATTGACGGCAATTGCATAGAGCGTGCTGGCGCATCGACGGAAGCGGAATACGTTCACAGACTCTGCTGGGGCAAGGGAAATGGGAATTACATAGTTAAGTGCCGCTGCTGCAGACTAACTGACGCTGGCCAAGCATCGCGGCATTCCCCAAGGATAAATGCTTGTGTGCGACTGGCACTGCTCCGATTGCGAGCGACTTGCCTTTTTTATATCCAAGTGCATAAGCTAAATGTGTGCTTGGCTCATTAAACCAAAACTCGTGGCTTGCCTTTTTCACTTCACTTGCCAAATATAAAACAAAGCACACAATCACACATGTATACATGTATATATGTACATGTATATGTGTGTGTGCATATCTAAGAATACGCACGTGATGCGGCTTAAAGTTCCGTTTCTGGTCAAGGCCTAGTCAAGCGCCAGTTCAAATTGCCCGACATAGCCTTGACACAAACACACACACACACATACACACACACATACATGTGGGTCTTTTTTGCATCCTTTCGCTTTGTAGTGCATTTAAAATAATTACGCGCAGCTATTTTTTAGTCATTGTTATATAAATCATGCTTAGAAGCAAGCATATATAGGAGCATCCTCTTTTATGTCGTGTCGCTAAGGGCCACAGAGAGTCGTGGCATAAAAATGCTTTATGGCCCGCACTTAATTTGTGTGAGGCCCATTACATAAGTGTTTGTGCAATTAGTAATTCATTAGTCATTTGCCGGCTGTTTGCTTGTCATTAAAGGCCAACATGAATCGCATCTCTGAGACTCCTGGTAAACAACATTTCGTTCTTCTCATTAGTTTTGCACTCACTTATGCAAACACAGATAAAATTGGAAATGTTTTCATTGCTCGGGCGGGCATCGTCTGTAAGCTGCTTATGTAAGACGTTCTATGTGCACGTCCACAGTATATATGTACTGAGTACATAAAGGAGACGTCACTGAGATCCTTAAGGTGGGCTAGGTGGGCATTCGGCTTTGTTGTCGGGAACTTTTAAATTTTCAATTAACTTTTCACAATTCTCCCAAACGTGCTTCAGCTGCACATTTAATTATTTATCATGACACGGAACACATTTTTCCTTCCTGTTTTCTTCATTTGTGAGTTCCAATTTGCGTCCTCAGGAAATTAATTAATATTGCACTTTCATTTGAAACAAGCGCCTTGGCCTATTCGATGAGTTATGAATTATGCAAGCAAATTCTTAATATCAAATTGAATTTCTGACTAAACCTTAAGTCCCTTCTCACTGTTCAGTAAAAATGTTTATGTGAGGATATTTATGCAAAGTAAAGGAAAGAAATAATAATTAATTACAGCTTTTTTGCTTTTGTAGCAGCTTAGAATATTTTATTTATTTATATCATGTAAATAAATTTGTATAAAAATACATTTCCAAGGCAGAATTATACTATGCTTAAGATAGTGTAGATATATCTACACCCATTGGAGCGTGGCAAATAGGAAAAAAACTGTATTTTCTACACTTTTATAAATTGAAACTCAAAATTAATGACCTCTTATATTGACTTACAAAATATGATATACATATATATTGTATTATATATAGCTTTTTAGGCATGGCAAAAAGGAAAAAACATATGTGCATATACATCTTGCAATATTTTTGAGTATTAGCTTCAAAAATGTAGCAGTTAAGTTACTGCAGTCTCCTTTATGTTTCCATTATAAAAAATATTACTCTACTTTTATTTTACCATAAATGAGTATTAAACAGACGGTAGCTGCTGAATGTAAGATTTATTTTTGGCTCTTTATTTACTTTCCATTCAGACAGTAACATTAACTGCGCTAACATACTTATGGTCACGTCTACTGTGGAATATGTATATAAAGACGGACGTTAGAGCTCGTGTAGCTAATGTCGAGTGTAAGCCCAGACAAAATGATTATAAGTCAACAAATATATAGATGTATCAAACAGGCATTTTAAATACTTATATATGGAAAAGTCTTGTTGGCAACAAAGAAAAGTCATGTTGCCACTCAACTAACAAATTCACATTATTTTTTAATCAAATTTCCAATCACCGTAAAAAACGTATTGATTTTTATTAAAATCCATAAATGCCAATTTTGTAGCTTCAATAGCTGAGAATATAAGCAGAAGCAAACCCAATCTAAGCAGTCAGCTTGCCACATTTGGCATTTGACGGCTGCCCAGATTGCGAGCATGTATCCTTGGTGGGACAGCAACGGCTATAATAACAAAGTGAAGATTTATGCGCTTCAAGGCGCAGATAAAACCAGCTCAAGTGAATTAAGTTTTCATATCAGAGTGTCGGCGTATCAAATGGCCAGGACGAAGACCGAATAACCTAAGTACTTTGCCCAGCACATGCGACATGTTAAACTGTCAGCAGTCAGTGCACACTCCCATCAATACACACACACACACACATATATATAGATATTCGCCCACACACACATCTGTACATACATCATGGTCAGCTCCACATAAAGAAGAGCTGGACCCGCACTCTCCCACCCACACCCACACACGTCTCCAGCTAGGAAGTGGCTTGTGATGTTTGGCGGATTCATCGTAGCATATTTTATCACATTGTGGCAGAGGCAGCTAGACTGCAAATTGCATTTGCCATCGCATGTTGTTCGTTGAGTGTGGCAAGTCCTTTTATCAATTGCTTTCAGCATTCGCTCATTGTTGACATTTCGTTCTCATTGCCTCAGGGCTTCAATGTTAAAGCTGAACAAGTGTCTAATATATAATACAAATACTCTATAAATATACTTATCTTTTGTTTTTTTCTTCTTCTCTTTCGCGCGTGCTCCTTAATAAACTAAACCGTATTCATATTCCGTCCACAATCTTATTAATCTAATCTATAAATATTACTTGGGTAAAGTTTGCATACTGCACGGATATTGTAAGTCAACTCACACGGAAGTAGCCAAAGCCAACTAGTTGTTAGCCATTAACTAATTGCATACAGTTATAATTCCAGTCATTTGCATGCATCTACTGATCATTTGAAATTGACAACTTTTGCAGACGATGCACAGCCTAAAATGCGCTTTAGTCTCTCACCACCGCCACCAAAGGTCAGCCTAACCCCACCCACTTGCACCACAAGCGGCACTAGCGCCACTAGCACCACTGGCAGCAGCTCAACCACCAGCAACAACAACATTAGCGCCGGCCACCGCAAAGCCCTCAGCCGCAACCGCAATAACAACATGCTAAGAACGGCGCCATCGGCCAGCGCCAGCACAGATGCTGGTGCGGATGAGGCTCTCTCGGACTACAACCAGTGGCTGCATGCTATGAAGCTGGTGGCTCGCTTGCCAGGCGGTACGCCGCCCGAGTTCCGACGCAAGGTAAACGCGGAGCGGAGTGTGCTTTTGGTATTTTGGTTATAATCTTTGCATTCATCTTTGACCCCACAGCTGTGGTTGTCCTTGGCGGATAAGTACCTGAAGTCGAAAAATGTTGATTGGACACAGCAGCGCGAGAAGTGCTTTTGCGAGGAGTGGCGCGAGGATGATGAGGAGCTGGGCATTCAGATCGTTAAGGTGAAAGGCAAATAACTCTTATCTCATCTTATAGAGCTTTACGAGTTGTTTACCCCATTAGGATCTGCACCGGACGGGCTCCAATTTGTGCACCGGCCCCGCAGGTTCCATCAACCAGGCGAAGCTCAAGCGCATCCTGCTCGGGTATGCCCGCTACAACCCCGAAGTAGGCTATTGCCAGGTGAGGGCCCAGAGCTTTCTTGTTGTTTCTCAATTATAGACAACAGCTTTCATGTCACCTCAGGGCTTCAACATGCTGGGCGCCTTAATACTGCAGGTGATGGACAAGGAGGAGGAGGAGTCCATGAAGGTCATGATATATTTGGTAGAGGGCGTGCTGCCCACGGGCTACTTTTACGGCTCAATGGGCGGCCTGCAAGCGGACATGGGCGTCTTCCGAGAGCTTATGCAAACAAAGCTACCGCGTTTGGCCAAGCACCTACAGCGACTGCAGGGACCCATGGAGAATGCCTATGAGCCGCCGCTGACGAACGTTTTTACCATGCAGTGGTTCCTCACCATGTTCTGCACCTGCCTGCCGATGTCCTGTGTGCTGCGTGTCTGGGATCTGGTGCTCATCGAGGGCAGCGACGTGCTGCTGCGCACCGCCCTCGTCCTCTGGAGCCTGCTTGAAGAGTGAGTACTGTTTCGAATGTGTAGTGCTACAGCTCAGAGCCTGTGTTTGCCGACGTCGACGTTGGCGTCGGTGTCTGTTTTCTATTGGCCTGTGGGCCAAAAACTGTGTCAAGGCTTGTGACAGGCGCAAGGTTACTGTCATTTGCCAAAACTTTTTGCTGCCCAAATGCAATTTTCCTGTTTGTCGAAACAACTTTTGTGTGGGCCGTAATTTTGGGCTTAAATATCAAACAAACAAACAAAAATCATATGAATTTTCGGCAATAGCAAAAATTTGGTATGGCCAGTAACTTTTTGGGGTAACAGTTTGGGTTTAAACGGTCCACATAGATAAGCATATAGTATATAGTATAAATATATTTATATATTTTCTTGGTTCTATTCAAAATAGTCATCAGCCGGCCTCTTCTATCGGACGTTGTTTTTATTGGTTTTGTGCAATGTCCGTCATGCTGTCCGTCCGTCTACCCGTCTGTCCGTATGAACGCAAACCATTTCTACGCTATTGAAGCTAGAGACTTGAAATTTGGAATATATACTCGTGTATACCCTCTTCTGATAAAATGTCCAGATTTTCCCGATACGCCCACTAGGGGCTCGGCAAATAGGACAATGCATTATCCTGTATCTTAGAAACACTACTAGTAGAAGTGCTAGAGAGTTTAGATTTGTAATGTATACTCGCGTTGACACTCCAAACTCCACAAAAAAATATATGAAATTAAATACAAAATTTGGGCACACTTAGTAGCGTGGCAAATCGGAAATTTCATATCTTAGAATGCTTTAGAGCTGGGTGCTGGTGATGGGACGTGAATAAGTATTTCGCAGTCGGTAGCGCCCGTTCTTACTTGGTTTTTCCTATCTCCATTCACTCTAAAGGATTTCTTGAATAATACCTTAATAATACTCCATTACTTCTTTCTTAACAACTTCTTTGGTGACTTTCTTTTTAATAAATTATTTTTTCTTCTGGTTTTCCGCAGACGCGTCCTGAATGCACGCACTGCTGATGACTTCTATGGCAAAATGGGTTCCTTCTCCAATGAGCTGTTGAATGGCCATCTCATTGATTCGAACGGCCTCATAGAGAAAGTGGTGCAGCTAGGGCCGATAGCCGATATCAAGCAGCTGAGGGACAAACATCTGTACAACATTGCACCGCTGGGCAACAAGCAGGGATTGCAGTAAGCTCAAAATTGCATACGCATGGCAACCAGCTCAAGTTCCATTATTTTTCAGACTTTACTACGACGAGGAAGATACCCATTCCGACGACGAGTCGCGGCTCGCAGTAGCCACTGTGTGGGGATTGAACTGGGGCAGGCGTGGCTCTGTGGGCACCGGAGCTACTGGCTCAGGCAAGCCGCAGGCAGAGCAGAAAGATCGCCTGGCACTGGACATATCATTGCTGAAGAAGCAATACGACCGTTTGCGAGAGCGACAGAAGCAGGCCCACGTCATACTGACCTCCGCATGCTCCACAGCAACTGCAGGACGGCAAACGCCTTCTGCTCAGCTGCCAGTAAATCAGTTTCTCCTCGGCCGCCCAGCTATAATCACAAACAAGGGCAAGCGTGTGGGAGCACCTTTAGGCGCCATTCCGCCCGCGCGGAAGCCCTCGCTGCCTGCAGTACTGCATAGCAAGCCTCCTGAGCGGCAACTGCGGCGAGGGGAGACGCTGCTCTGGCGGGACACGGATGCCACACGGCATCGACGTGACAGCCTAACGTGGAAAGAGATCAAAGCCGATCGCGCCGCCATGTTTCGGGAAGGAAGCGATGCCACTACGGTCAAGTCGCAGAAGCTGCGTTCGCGCTTAGGCAAAAGTGATAGCTCTTCGTACAGTGAGGACAGTGATGGTGAACAGGAGGCTGAAGGCAAAAATGGATCCAGCACCGATACCAGTCTGTGTGATGATGACGATCCCAAATCTATCGAGCAAAGCCCCAAACGCAAGGCGAAGCTAGCGCGCAAACTCAAGGAAAAGCCCAAGTTGGCTGTATCAAGAGACCCCAGCCTAGAGCGCAGGAGACCCAAGTCGTGGGCGCCGAGCAGCCATGAGATACCCTTCGTGTTAATGGGAACTGACAGCGGAGATGAGAAGGAGGCAGTGTCTAAAGAGGAGGAAGACAGCGCTACTGAATGTGATCGCTTTGATTATTCACGGAACTTGGATTGGTCAAAGGCAGCAGGTGATCTGGCGTCAAGCAAAATAGAGCCGCTGGCAGGAGAAATTCTGCCAATAACCAGCATTACGGAACTCTCCCCACTTCCAGATATTGCAAGCTACCTAAGCTCAGCCAGCATTAATGCACAGGACTCACCGAGGCCAGTATATGTAATGTCTGACACCGAATCGGTTAATCCCTTGGACATTGCTGAATCTGTACAGAATTTAGCGGTGGACAAAGAGTATGCTCCAAGCCATTACGATGTCAGCGATGATGGAGTAACCAACCAGTATTTTGAGCGCGTGAATAGCGTAGAGCGCCCGAAGCGACTAGAACTCTCATACTCCTTAAACGATGAGGATTCGGAAATGTCCTCCCCCAAGCAAGAGCAGCGTGCGTTGGTCGAGGGCCATAGTGCTGGACATGCTGCAAAGAGCATGCCTTTCGATCTTCAAGCCAAAGCTATAGTAGACCTAAAGGCGGACATACCCCCCATTCGCGATGACAACATTCCAGGGGAAAACAAGGACGACTACAAAGAAGTGTTGAGCATGACGATAGAAACGAAGAAGGACACGTCACCTACGATCATCAGTAGTGCCAGCCGTAAACGCCGAGATCCTAGACGAAAGACTCTGACCAGATCCTCGACGATTGAGATAGAAGAACGATTTCAGGCGCTGGAGCGACGGTTTAGCCAGGAGAAACCGAATCGACAATCGGCAAGTGATAAAGCAGAGGGCACCAAGTACATACCGAGCACTGCGGCACTGGAGGAGCGCTACAATACACTGGAGAAACAGCTCAGTGCGGAGAAACAAGGTGTACCAACTGTAGAACCTATGCCCGAATGTTTTGAGAAACCAGAGCGCATTCCATCTACAGCTGATCTGGAAATACGTTTTAATGCCTTAGCCAAGCAAATGAGTTCCACTGAATCAAATTCAAAGCCTCCCATGGACCTTAAGGATCAAGAGCAGCCACCGGGCAGAGGATCAAACGAGGGAAACGATAGCGAGAAAACCAGCAAACTGCATAAATTAAATGACTCGCAGACAGATACATCTAAACCTGCCAACGAAACCGAAACCGTAGACAAAAAGGAACCTGAAACTAAGCAGAAATCGGAGACACCGCGCCTTAAAAAATTGCCTTCAACAGCCGAGCTGGAAGATCGCTTTAATGCGTTAGAGCGAAGGATAAGTGTACAGAAACCCAGTCCAACAAAAGCAAAGAAAGAACCGCCTGATGAAGGCATACAAAATAATAAAACGTCGCCCAAAAAAATTGCAGAGGCACCAGCAAAGGTAGCGAGTCATCCCGAAGTGGCTGGACAAGTTAAACCTACAAAAAAAGAGACAGCCGAGGCAGGCAGTCCCATGCCTGCAGAAGATATAAAGGCAGAAGCCTCGGAAAAGGAGGTCGAACATTTGGATGGCAAAGTTTCAACTCCAAAGAATGAAAAACCCCAAAGCGAAAAGAAAGAACTTGTGAAGAGCAAAGAACCATCGAATGCAGAGAACAAGACAGTTGAGGTGCTCAAGCGAAAGACCCCACCTTCCACAGAGGAACTAGAGAAGCGCTTCAATGCCTTGGAAAAGCAGCTCAGCACCTCAAAAGGAGACTCAAATGAAGAAGCTGAGAATGGCAGGCCTGCTAATATAAATGAGCCAAAGTCACAAGTGGAAAGTCAGCCCAAGCAAGCGGAGAATGTTAAAGAAAGTAAAACCCGTAAAGAGGATGAGGCGCAAAAGTCCATTAAATCCTTTGACGATAAAGTTAAAGCAATAAGTGAATCGTTGACTATCGATGAAAAGACAAGCGAAGTATCGGAAGCCACTTTGGAGAAACGGAAAGCTTTTGAGACCACATGCAAAGCAGCTAACAAGGCGTTAGACACTGAACAACAGTCATTACCAACTGAAACTGTTACAGATACTCAAAGCACTGTCAAGTCCGACCAAGCATCAGATCCTGAAGCTGAACAGTCAGAGAAAACACAGTCAACGGGGCATATTAAGAGGCGAGCCTCCGAACCGCCATCTATGGATGATCTGGATAAACGCTATGAAACTCTGAAGCGTCGCATGAGTAGTAAAAATCACTTAACCAGCCAAAACGAAACTGTGAACGAAGCATTGGAACGCATTGAGCAGGAAGTAATGGCCGAGTTAGGCGAGTCTGATGAAGAGGCTAAACCAATCAAAAAACCACCACCTACAACTGAGGACTTGGAGAGCCGATACGAGGCTTTACATAGCAAGGATAAAAAAGAAACTGAAAGTAAATCAAAGCCTGCGCTCAAGTCGCCTCCCCGCCGTGTTGATGTGGCCATCGAGGCACACATACCTGAACCTCCGCCGCCCCCACCAACAGAGCACAGAATGATCATCAATCCTGGGCAGAATCAACAACGCGCTCTCATCGAAGAGCTTCAGAGCAAAATGAAAGCGCAGTCACCGGGCGATGAGAATTTAAAACCAAGCGAAATAAATCCACAGCGAAGGCGCCAACAAGAGCACCGACAGCTGCAACAGCGACCCACAACAATGGGCGATGAGACATCGGAAGCACCTGCAAACACCGCTTACTACAGATCGGGAAATTACGAACCCTGGCATTCGCAGCGAATGGTTCGTCGTTTCTCCGATTTGCCATCAAGAGCCGATCTGGAAAATCGCTTACAATTCCTGGAAAAGAAATTGTACAAAAAATTCTACAAGCAGCGCTGTGCAAGTGATTCCGAAGTTGCATCGAGGATGGTTAACTATGATGACAAGCCAAGCACCTCGCACCAAGCGGAGGCTCAGCTAGAACAGCGTGTTCTAGCCTTGGAGAAGCAGCTGAGTGAGAACAGTCTCAAATTGCTGGAAGCTATCCGTGAGAAGGAAAAGCAACAGGAAAAGGCAACCCACAACACTGAGGATCTCGGTTCTCCACGGCGACTTAGCACTGACATGGAAATCGGCAAGGAACTCGTGCGCTATACTCAGAACATCACTGATGTAGAGGAGTCGGATAAGCCCATTAACATAAGCATCAATATTAAAATGCTGCTCAACAAGGAGAACGAACAGAGAAAGCCGCCAGCAGAAGCCAACACAGATGATTTGAGGCGACGCTTGGAGCAACTGGAACAGCAGCTGAGCGAAGCGCGTGCCAGAAACGGAGCCACAATTCCTGATTCCGAAGTTGTTCAACTGCCGTCAACCGAACAAAATGAAGACACTGAAACATGTAAAAAGCAGGAAAAAGACAGCCACAACCTGAGCGTCAAGTGTGACGAGGCCGAGAAGTTGGAGGAGGATCCAGTGCCGTTGATGAATAGTGCTGAGCCCGAAACGGTAAAGGAAACAAAAACGTTGCAAAACGAAGAAAAAGCGCAATCTGGCATTAAGGAAACTGACTTAACGGACACAACTAAAGAAGAACAAAGAGCTGACGCCAAAACTTCTAATGAAGAAAATGAAAACAAAATTGAGCAGAAAATCGAAAACAAAATAGAAAAGAAACCTTCTCCATCAACCGAACAGGCCAACAATCCAGATACGCCTCCTAAAACGGAACCTTTAAAACCAAATAGTGAGAAATCCGAAACTATTGAACAGAAGTCAATTCCAAGCAAGGAATCAATCAAGGATTCCGATGATAATCTTGTTGTTAATCCATCTGATATTGGTGCCGTTGATGCCAACAACAAGACTGTGGTGCTTCTGATGGATAATGAGCCAAAAGCTTTGAAAGTTCGCCGTCTGACCAGAGCCAATACGGAAGAACTCGAGGGTCTATTCCAAGCTCTTGAAAAACAACTGAACGATCGCAATCTTATTAAATCCAAAGATGGCAAATTGATTCGAGCAGAGAGTAAGCCATCTGCTGAGCAAGTCGAGCAGGCACAAGCCATATCCGACCTGACCAAAGAAATTGAGGACTTCACTAGCGGAAAACCAGAGCAAGATGCAGCAGAGCAGAAAGAAGAAAAAGAAAAGGCCGTGGAAGACGATCCCAACTATGATTGGGGACCTAATCCAGTTAAGCATCACCTGAAGCGCAAAACAGTCTATCTGCCATCCACCAAGGAACTGGAGGCTCGTTTCCGCTCCCTCGAGCGTCAAATCAAACTACTCGAAGATGTTGAGAAGATTGATGTAGAGCAGAGACTTGTTGAGATCGAGCGCAAGATCAAGCTGCAGTACTCCTTGTCGCATGAGAAGGACCTGAACAAGTACATAGAGCTATGCGAGGGTAAAGGCTTAGATGATGAAGAAGATGTACATGCGGCGGAGGAGGCTTCTCCAGTCAATGAACGTTCACGCAGTCCAGCCCGCAAGCAAAAGAACTCTTCGAGGTCACCATATACTTCGCCAGTTTCCAAGGTAGTCAGCAAGTCGCCATATGTCTCGCCTTCCCGCAAGGACAGGAGCAACACTAAGTCACCTTATACATCACCCACGCGGCAGTGTAAGAAGACGCAGCAAACGTCACCAAGTCGCGCCGTCAGCAAGAAGAGTCCCTACACTTCGCCGGCACGTCGTCAGGCTCACAAGGACGATCTACCCATCTCTGATGACTTAGAATACAAATATCGCGTACTTGATCTAGTGCGCTCCAAGTCCAAAGACAATCTCTCTAAGCGTAAAACCGACCCCAATAAAAAACCACCTATTCATCCGCTTGAAATGCTCCTCGACCCGAGTCCGGATGATAGTGAAATACCAACTACGGGCGAGCTGGAGCATCGCATACGACTGCTGGACGAAAAATTGAGGTCCCCTGTTCGTCACAAGTCCCGTTCCCGTTCACCCACCATCGATGATATCAAGCGAAAGAAAATGTTAGACGATCAGCTGCCCAAGACTCCGGTGCACAGCCTGGAACGCTTGGTCTACTCGCCCAGCAAGCCGGAGCCACCCACTGCCGAAGAGCTTGACAAGCGTATACTTGCGCTTGAAAAGGAGCAACGCTTCGATTTCAAGACCCAAAAAGACTACAAAGAATTCAATCAAAAACTTAAGGACGTGGTGTCGCCCTCGCTGTCCTATGAGGAATTCAAACTGGCAAAGTCACGCGAGCAAAGTCCCCGACGACAAGCCCCCACAACGCCCAAGTCAGCAATGCGACGAGAAGAGCTGCATGAGGATTATCGCGACTATCGTCGTGAGGAGACGACAACGTATCGGCCCACCAGCCCCAAAGTCATACGATTCCGAGACGAGGACGAGGACTACTACGACGACTCGTGGCGTCCCAAGTCACGGCAGAGTCAAGGACAGGGCCCAGCCAGCGAACGAATGGTGGGCACAACTGATGTTTTAAGCTTTATGGAGGAGAATTCTAAAATTCTTCAACGTATTCTTAAGAAGACTCTTGCAGATCAGCCGGCACCATCAGCAACAGCAAGTCGCAGCTATATCAACAGCGCAGCGGCCGCCGCGACATCCTCTGAGGGCGTCGATGCTCTAGGCAGTCGCCTAATGAGGGTAAGTGATCCGTTATTTTGTAAAGCCCAAAGGACTTATCTGACTGTTACGTTTGCCTAAGGAAACATCGCCCATAACTCGAACCGGGACCCATACGGGCGTGCCGCTGCGCACTGGAGACAACATCAATGATCGCCTGAGCTCTATTAAGAACAGCATCAAGTCCATCGACAGCTTGTGCGAGGAGAAGTCCTATCAGAAGGAGAAATGCCAGCGCTACATTGACTCTCTGTTCTCGGACTCCTTGCACTTCTCCAACAAGAAGAGCTCGGCCGAGGACTTGACCCACAGTCGGAGCGAGAGTCGAGGCCGTGGCACGCAGCGCTGCACCGACTACACGCCCACAATACGAATTAGCTCCGAGCATCGTTCGCTGGGCTCCGTGGAGTCGGTGCGCACGGGCAGCCCGCTGCGTGCTGCCAGTCCGGCCCACCACCGTTCGCACAGGGATGTTAGCAGGGAGCTGTCGCCGCGTCGCCGTCGGGAGGCGGAAGACCTAGAGGAGCGCGAGAGTAGTAGGGTAAGACGTGATAATATGTTGCCAAATTATTTAGTTGATAATCGTAGCGAACTAAGTAGCTCCAGTAGTTTAACTAAGTTTCACAAAGTAGATAGACAACTAGAAGAAACCTGCGCCAAGTACGCGGATGACAGACGCTCAGCCTGCAAGTCCCCGTTGAGTTCGCCGTACGAGTCCCGAACAACAGGCACACGTTACAGCACAACAACAGTAAATCCAACCGTCGACAGTTTCCCTAGGCCCGTATCGCCCTATCGACAGCCCTATGACCCAAGCAGGCCAACACGCTCCAACACACCTGTCTATCAGCCAGCCAAGCTGGAAATCCGGCACACCACCGTCACCTCGACCTTCTACGATCGCTTTCTCACCGAGAAGCAGATTGAGAAGCAAACGCTGCCGCGTCCACCCAGCCGTTCGCCCGTTCTCTCGCCCTCTGCAGCGACCAAGAGCTACAGCGATCTGCCCAGCACTCTGACGGCCCACAAATACAGTCACGAGCTCATGCACGATGTGGCCACAACCACAAGCTCGAGCAGTTACTCCACCATGTCCCGCAGCTATGCAGGCAGCAGCAGCAACTACTCATATCTCACCCCCCACACAACGACGGGCTCCACTCCCGTCGGCAGTGCGTCCGATCTGCGACTGCGCAACAGCTCCGAAAACATTCTCACTACCACGACCCCGAGCACGACCCCGAGCACGAGCACGAGCACAAGCACAGCCATGCCATATGCAAGCGTGCTCGGCTCGAGCTCAGCAGCTTCCACAGCTTCTGCATTCGTTCCATACAGTTTCACTAGCTCATTTAGCAGTCGCTTGAGCGAGCCCGTCAGCACCTCTGGCACGTCCACTCTGAGCTCGTACTCCACTGGCGTTTACAATCCCATGATGTCATTCACACTGCGCGAACCCCTGATAAGCAGCTTGCCTAGCACGTCACCGGGTCAGTATCAATTCAAGAGCGGCTTCATCTCGCAGCTGGCCAAGGGCGAGCCCGATAAGCCGTAGGAATCATAGAATGGGCATATGAATAGGTTGTCATCTCCGAACCATGCCACATTCTCAGCACATGCTCAAACTATAATTACTTTAAGCTAACCAATTACTCGTTGCAATTATAAAAACAAGGACAAAGTAAACTTTCTAAATCTTCTTGAGACACACACACATGTGGGATATAATCATATACGTTTAACTACAAATATAATCTATGTTATACATATATATATATACAAAACTAAATTTTATAAAGAACTCTTTGCACCTTACAAACATTCTGGCTTCTTGCTAATAGCTAATTACCTCAACTGCATTCATGGCACCAATCAACGTAACTGATCATAGAAATAGCAAACGAAAACCATTTTATATACATATATAGATATATATATACCTTACTATATACATATACTAACAAAATATATCTAAAGAAGTTTAAACGAATTCTCTATCGAGCACTGCATCAACTCAATTATAAAATGTATATCTTTAAAGAGGAATTTCAATTGCAATTTCGTATTTATGAAACTAAAAACTTGAAAAACTTGAATAATTATGAGATGGTTTAGTTGGAGCGACAGGCAAAAGGCGTTAGTTGAAATATATATACACAACATATAAAATGATAAATAATATTGCAAAATATATATATAGTTTATATATATATATATTCATGCATACTAATTGCAGTTCGAGAATTTCAATTTGGCCAAGTCGAGCTCAAATATGGATAAGAAAAAGAATGGCTTCAAGAATTATTACAACATCAAGCTGAGAAACAAAAAGTTAATCAAAACGATTAGGAAAATTTTATGAGACCCCAGAATTCATTTGGCTGGATAGATATAGATGCGGAGTGCTCTCAAAATATTACATGTTAAATGCAATTGTTACAAAGTCGAGCAAGATATATATATATATATATACTTAAGTAGGCAAGAAATTTGACAGGCTTCAGTTCGATTCGTGGAACAACATGGAAAATGTTTATACTTAAAGTGTTATCTTTTGCGTTGTTGAAATCTTTTATAATATTCATTTTGTTAATGTTGAAAATTTGTGAGAATATTGAATATACAAAAGCGAATATTTTTGTTACCAAACGGTTTGATTTCATTAGAGCAACAAATAAAAATATGTTAAAGTGCATTTAATGCGAATATACCCGTTGAGTTTTGTTTCCACTGGGGGGCATACGAGGCGTACGTCGAGTATACGAAGTGCTCCGCTCGCCTCTCTACTGATAAGACTTAAGATGTGCGAAGGGGCAGCAAGTCGAGTCAGTCGCTGTTTGGCAGACGCTTGGACTGGACGTGGCAAAGCGGCGAGCAGCTTGCAACAGAGAAGAACCTTCAAGTACTATACAGAGATCAATAGGTCAGCATGCAACGAATTGTGTCGAAGCGCGGCTGCAGCCTGATGCTGAGGCTGCAGAGTCGCTGCCTGGCTACGACGCCTGTGGGCGATGTGCTCTTCCCCACCAAGTCGGACTTTCCCAGTCGCCACATAGGGCCACGCAAGACGGACGTGGTCGCCATGCTGGACACGCTGGGCTTTAAGGTAAGCTAAGCAGTTGAGCTCCTCGAGCTGGCTTTAATGCGCCTCTCCCACTCAGTCCTTGGCAGAGCTCACCGAGAAGGCGGTGCCGCAGAGCATTCAACTGAAGCGGGATCTAAGCCTCGACAAGCCTCTGAGTAAGTAGTGGAAATGTTTTTCAAAAATAGTCTACTCTATCGACCCCCTGGCGTGTTTCGGCACTGATAAGAGATAAGCGCGGTTCAATAGGTCCGCCAGCCAGCGCGCATCTCGGCTGTCGTTGACTGCCGCTTGACTCAAAACATATCAAATATATATATATATATAATCTCGATCGCGTTGCAGACGAACACGAGCTAATCCGACGCATTCGCGATATCTCGCTCAAGAATCAGCTGTGGCGCTCCTACATCGGCATGGGCTACCACAACTGCCATGTGCCGCACACGATAGTCCGCAACATCTTCGAGAATCCCGGCTGGACAACGCAGTACACGCCCTATCAGCCGGAGATCGCTCAAGGTCGACTGGAGTCGCTGCTCAACTACCAGACGCTTGTCACCGAGCTCACAGGCCTGGACGTGGCTAACGCCTCGCTGCTCGATGAGGGTACAGCTGCTGCCGAGGCCATGTGCCTGGCCAACAGGCACAACAAGCGGAAGAAGCTTTACCTCTCCAACAAGGTCCATCCGCAGACCCTGGCGGTGGTGCAGACGCGCGCCGATGCCCTGGAGCTGGAGATTGTAGTGGGTCCCATTGAGCGGGCAGATCTGCGCAGCCGCGAGCTGTCCGGCATTCTGCTGCAGTATCCGGACACGCACGGCGACGTCAAAGACTTCGAGGACATAGCGGCTCTGGCACGCAAGAATGGCGTAAGCTCCATCAGGGATTCAAGTTACTTTTTATCTCAGCTACTTTATGTCTCTCTCACACACCTAGACGCTGGTGGTGGTGGCCACCGATCTGCTGGCCCTAACGCTGCTGCGCCCGCCCGCCGAGTTCGGCGCGGACATTGCCATCGGCACCTCGCAGCG
The DNA here is from genome assembly GCA_035047485.1 of Drosophila peninsularis. Classification (NCBI taxonomy): domain Eukaryota; kingdom Metazoa; phylum Arthropoda; class Insecta; order Diptera; family Drosophilidae; genus Drosophila; species Drosophila peninsularis. Next base: position 4,059,568 of record JAWNPN010000027.1, read on the forward strand.
CCTGGGCGTGCCGCTCGGCTACGGCGGCCCTCATGCCGGATTCTTCGCCTGCAAGCAGAGCCTGGTGCGGCTGATGCCGGGCCGCATGATCGGCGTGACGCGCGACATGGATGGCAACGATGCCTACCGCTTGGCCCTGCAGACACGCGAGCAGCACATCCGACGCGACAAGGCCACCAGCAACATCTGCACGGCTCAGGCCTTGCTGGCCAACATGTCGGCCATGTACGCCATCTACCACGGCCCGGAGGGTCTGAAGGCCATCGCCAACCGCATTCATCACTTCGCCCTGACGCTGCAGACGGGTCTGCTCGAGGCTGGGCATGAGGTCGTCAACAAGAACTTCTTCGACACGCTGCACGTGACGCTCTCAGCAGACCTCCCGCTGGAGGAGCTCAAGGAGCGCAGCGAGCACAAACGCATCAACTTGCGCTACCTTACGGACGGCACCGTCTGCGTGGCCCTGGATGAGACGGTCAGTGTGGCGGACGTGAACGATCTGCTGTGGTCCTTCAAGGCGCCCTTAACGCTGGAGGAGTTGCTGGCGCGCAAGGACGTGCTGAAGAACTCCATTGAGAACTCGAAGTTCCTGCGCACCTCGCCGTACTTGCAGCATCCCATATTCAACAGCTATCACAGGTAATCAGCCCGTCAGCCAGGTGCAAACACGAGCAGAAGCTGATGAGAATATTTCTTCCTCAGCGAGTCACGGATGGTGCGGTACATGAAGAAGCTGGAGAACAAGGATATCTCGCTGGTGCACTCCATGATCCCACTCGGCTCCTGCACCATGAAGCTCAACGCAACCACCGAGATGATGCCCTGCTCGTTCCGGCACTTCACGGAGATTCATCCGTTTGCTCCCGTCGAGCAGGCTCAGGGCTTCCATCAGATGTTTAGCGAGCTGGAGCGGGATCTGTGCGAAATCACCGGCTACGACAAAATCTCGTTTCAGCCCAACTCGGGGGCCCAAGGCGAATACGCCGGCTTGCGCGCCATCAGGAGCTACCACGAGCACCGCAACGAGGGGCATCGCAACATTTGCCTGATTCCCATTTCCGCCCACGGCACCAATCCGGCCTCGGCCCAGATGGCTGGCATGAAGGTAGCCCAGCTCTGGGAAAGCTCGTCAATCAATCAAACAATACTATCAACTTACGTTTGCAGGTAGAGCCCATCCGCATACTCTCGAATGGCTCCATCGATATGGCGCATCTGCGCGACAAGGCGGCCGAGCACGCCAATGAGCTGTCCTGCCTCATGATCACGTATCCTTCGACCATGGGCGTCTTTGAGGAGACGGTGGCGGAGATCTGCAATTTGGTGCACCAGCACGGTGGCCAGGTGTACCTGGATGGCGCCAATATGAACGCCCAGGTGGGCCTGTGTCGGCCCGGCGACTATGGCAGCGATGTCTCCCATCTGAATCTTCACAAGACTTTCTGCATACCTCACGGCGGCGGCGGACCCGGCATGGGACCCATCGGAGTGAAGGCACACCTGGCACCGTACCTGCCTGGCCATCCCGTGGTCAGTCCGCTCGCCAGCGAGGAGCACAGCTTCGGTGTCGTCTCGGCCGCACCCTTTGGCAGCCCGGCAATCCTGCCGATCTCCTGGTCGTACATCAAGCTCATGGGCAGTCGTGGCCTGAAGAGAGCCACCCAAGTGGCCATTCTGAATGCGAACTACATGTCCAAGCGCTTGGAGCAGCACTACAAAACGCTGTACAAGGCGGAAAGCTCGCAGCTGGTGGCCCACGAGTTCATACTGGACATACGTGACCTCAAGAAGTCGGCCAATATAGAGGCTGTCGATGTGGCGAAACGTCTCATGGACTACGGCTTCCATGCACCGACCATGTCCTGGCCAGTGGCTGGCACGCTGATGATAGAGCCAACTGAGTCCGAGGACAAGGAGGAGTTGGACCGCTTCTGTGACGCCATGATATCCATACGCGAGGAAATTTCAGAGATCGAGGAAGGACGCATGGACAAGGCAGTCAATCCCCTAAAGATGGCCCCACACACTCAGGCCCAGGTCATGTCGGACAAATGGAACCGTCCTTACACGCGCGAACAGGCTGCCTTCCCAGCCGTAAGTGTTTCTTATAATCCATGTATTTAATTTCTTTATTCATAATTTATTATCTCCGCCAGTTGTTCGTGAAGCCGGATGCTAAAATTTGGCCAACTGTTGGAAGAATCGATGATGCCTACGGCGACAAGCATTTGGTGTGCACGTGTCCGCCTATTCTGCCAGACTTGTAATAAACTTGTACAATATCTACATATCTACCTATAAGAAAAACATATATCAAGAAATAAAACATATAAATAGCTTTACCGCTTTATTCAGTTTGGTGCCTTTACCGCCATCATTTTGAAATTTTCATTCAAATAATTCTGTCATTCACAACGAACTCCAACAAAATATAAATCGATAACAAATTTTAGGAAACATCGCATTATGTAAATACTGATATCGACAATGCTGTAATAAGTTCCACATACTAAATTATGGCTATTTTATTAGCATTATTTATATAATATAAATATACTTTATATATTGATGTTTATATAAATTTCTGCATTTATGATTTATATTATGAGATATATATTAAATTGATTTTAAGTTGTGATCTAAATTTTTAGTTGCTCATCTCTAATCTAACAATCCAATTACTCATTTTGGCACTGTTAATGCCAAATGTGTAATTTTGCTTCAAAAAAAATTCAAAAGTACTTAATTTAACGTTTTCCCGCTGATAGGATTTGCTTTCTCAAATAATCCTTTAGATGTATCCGAAGCCTCAGTTCATGTCTAGCTGCTTTATTTGAGAGAATCAATTTGAACAGATACTAAACGACCGGCACTTTTGACAAACATTTCCAGGGCTCTGCTGCCGCCACTAACATTTGAGCAACTGTTAAGTTGTTAGCTGCTAAAGCCATATGTTGTTGTGCTGGTGACGGAAAAACAAGCGTGCGCAGCGGCAAATAAATTTCGTTTTACAAATTTGTTTGATCAATAAACAGTATTTCGGGACTCGCTTCGGCAACGACAACGATACGGCAGCTGCTCGAATTTAAACAGAAATCATGAAAATCGAGGAGGTAAAAAGCACTGTGCGCACACAGCGCATCGCAGCCCACAGCCACGTGAAGGGACTCGGCTTGGACGAGACTGGCGCAGCCATACAGAGCGCCGCTGGACTGGTTGGACAGAAGGCAGCCCGCGAGGCTGCCGGCATTGTCGTCGATCTAATCAAGTCGAAAAAGATGGCTGGCCGCGCTCTGCTGCTGGCCGGCCCACCCGGCACTGGCAAAACAGCCATTGCCCTGGCCATAGCACAGGAGCTGGGAAACAAGGTGCCGTTCTGCCCAATGGTCGGCTCCGAGGTGTTCAGCAATGAGATCAAGAAGACCGAGGTACTCATGGAGAACTTCCGTCGCTCCATCGGGTTGCGCATACGCGAGACCAAAGAAGTCTACGAGGGCGAGGTGACCGAGCTCACTCCAGTAGAGACCGAGAACCCGATGGGCGGCTACGGCAAGACCATAAGCAACGTGGTTATTGGTCTGAAGACCGCCAAGGGCACCAAACAGCTGAAGCTCGACCCGAGCATTTTCGATGCCCTGCAGAAGGAGAAGGTCGAGGTGGGCGATGTCATCTACATCGAGGCCAATAGCGGCGCCGTAAAGCGTCAGGGACGCAGCGACACCTTTGCCACGGAGTTCGACTTGGAGACGGAGGAGTATGTGCCACTGCCGAAGGGCGATGTGCACAAGAAGAAGGAAGTCATACAGGATGTTACTCTGCACGACCTGGACGTGGCCAATGCCCGGCCACAGGGTGGCCAGGACGTGCTCTCCATGATGGGGCAACTGATGAAGCCGAAGAAAACTGAAATTACAGGTAAAGTGACTTCATCCGGTTGTCTTTATCTCGTGAATGATTTACAAATCTCTTATAGACAAGCTGCGCATGGAGATCAACAAAGTTGTTAACAAATACATTGATCAGGGCATTGCGGAGCTGGTGCCCGGCGTGCTGTTCATCGACGAGATACACATGCTCGACCTGGAGACCTTCACCTACTTGCACAAGTCGCTGGAGTCTCCCATTGCACCCATTGTCATCTTTGCCACCAATAGAGGGCGCTGCGTCATTCGGTAAGCTTTGCCTTATCTCTGTTTCTGGCCATTTGTAACCTTTCTCCTGCAGTGGAACCACTGACATAGTGTCTCCTCATGGCATTCCTTTGGATCTGCTGGATCGCTTGCTCATCATTCGCACACTGCTGTACTCCACTTCGGACATGGAGCAGATCATCAAGTTGCGCGCTCAGACTGAGGGTCTCCAGCTGGAGGAGAATGCTTTCACACATCTCAGCGAGATTGGAACAAGCTCCACTTTGCGCTATGCTGTCCAGCTGCTGACTCCGGCTCACCAGATGTGCAAGGTGAATGGGCGCAATCAGATTTCAAAGGAAGATATTGAAGACGTGCATTCGTTGTTCTTGGACGCTAAACGCTCCTCGAAACATCTATCCGAAAAGAATAATAAGTTTATGTTGTAAGTTCGTTCGCTCAAATCATGTAAAGCACAATTCCATAATTCACCGATACTTTAATAAATGGCAAAACTATCGAGTCTAATCGAGTGTCAAAATATATCGATGTTAGAAAACAGCTGCAATGTTACTCTCTGAGAGCAAACTGCTTGTTAACATAGGAACTGCTAACTGAATATGCTCCATATAGTGCTGGCAGAAACTCTCAGTAGACAAGTCTATTTCAAGCTAATATTGCGTTTTAAATAAGCCGCAAAGCCTAATTTAATATTTAATTTATTTTTTCTCATAGGTGTAGCATGCCAAATGAAAAATTTGACATTTTAATTATTGAATTTTGCTTCGATTGAGTTAACATTTAAGAGTCGTGAGTGTCATTCGTGACTGGTTTTTCACGTGCGCATCGCTTCTCTGCTATCACACTTCTCTTATAAGAAATATTTAACAGAATTTTGTTCAGTAACATTTTATATTTCGGTGCGTGCTATGTGCTTTTCGGTAACCGCTTGAAGCTGTGTGTTTTCAATAATTTAAAATCTTACGCCCGTGTCAACGGTCTACGCTCACGCAGTATAAGCACACATACACACGGCTAAAATATTAATTAAGTGTCAGCTTGTCGTTTAAAATAATCCAAAATATAGCTGTTGACGGTGAGAGAAAACGCCGCCTATAAAAACGCAATTAACCGTTATAGTTATTTACACGTTACATATTTACATACATATGTACGTGTGCTCACATACACGTACGTAGCTGCATGAGTGTAAACGCATTATATTTTGTATACCGCCTCTGCAATAACAATTGCTTATGATTATTTGTGTGCCAATCAAACGGTGCAGTGTGTTTTGGTGTCAGTCTAAGCCTTTACGATGGCTGCATTTTAAGAAAATGGAAACATTTGGCGGCCTTTGGGTCAACGAGCAGCTGCAGCGACAACCACTGCTACAACAAAACGAAGGCAGCTAGAATATACCGTGTGTGTGTGTGGCTGCGTGAGTGTGTGTGTGTGAGTGAGCGCGCAACAAGAACAACAGCGAATATCAACAACAAATAACAGACGGTAAGTGCGTGTGCACGTGTGTGTGTGCGTGTGAATGCCTGTGGGTGCTTTTCTCTCTTATGTGTGTGTGTGCACGCCTCCCAAGCAGCAAATTAGCGGTAGTATTGCCCCGCCAACTGTCTACGCAAAGCAATGAGAGACGGTATGTCTGTAGGTATGTGTATGTGTGTATATGCGTGGGTGCTCGTTATAATTTTTGCATTAACTGTTATTATCATTTAAGCAGCACGCTAGCAAATTACATAATTTTTGTTTTTTGTACGTCTGTCGCTGGCAGCGAAAACGAAAGTTACGCTGGGCAGCTACTGGTTTTTGGTTTCCACGCTGTTTGTTGTTTGTTGTTGGCTCGTCTTCATTCTTATTGGAATTCTACGCTAGTTTTGCCGCTTGCTTTGTGCGCCTCGCTTACAATAAGATTGTGTGAAGCGCGCTGTTTGCTTATTTATGAATGAGATTTATAAAATTAATTACAATCATACGTTTTCATTTGATTTGTGCGTAACAGCTTATCTGTTGTGGGAACCGTTCACTAATTAGTCTCTTTCTCTCTCTCGCTCTCATATGCATACGCCTCTGCACATACATACACACGTATGTATGTGTGTGTGTGTGTGTGTATGTACATATGTATGTATGCACGCAAGCGCAACTGGCTTTGTATCTGCTTTTCGCCGTAAATCAAATCAAGCATTGCGAAAAATATAATAAATATACAAAGTACATATGTATGTATGTATATATATAGATATATATTATGTACATATGAACTTTTCGTGCTCACAGCTGTGCTTTCGACATATTCATTACATCTGTATGTTTGTATGTATGTATAATTTTAAGGCGAAAATTTGGCTGAAATATTTAAACACATTTTTATGTGCCGCCGGCGACGTCGACTGCGTCGCCCACTCGCCGCAGTCGCTCTCCCACATTTGCACGCTCTCTCTCCCTCTGTCTTTCTCTCTCTCTCTTCCTCTGTCTGTTTCGTTTGTTGCCCAATTTTATGCCCGTTTTCTTTTTATTTTATTTATTTTTTAAACATTTGGACCAAAGCAAAATGTCCAATACATATGTATGAATGTGTGTTTGGGTGTGTGTGTCGAATATGGATACGTACATCTGTTTATGTATGTATTTACGTACGCATGTGTAAACGGCTTGTACATTGACGTTGCTGAACAACTGCTACAATAACAAAGTGCTGGCAGCTTTTCGCCGTATTTATTAGTTTCGCCTGGCATTGTCTGGCCGCAAAGTGAATTTATGCTGCTCGAGACGTGCGCTGCTATTTACTTACCTGCAATTAGTTGTTAGTTTTGAGTAGTTGCTGTTGTGCCTTATGGCTCCAAGCTACCTCAGATATTTATTGTTCTCTTCTGCGGCGTCAGGGTTTCATTCTTTTCTTTCTTTCCTTCTTGTGCAAGTTGTCATATGAATATCATCTAACACACATATGTACATACATACGCATGTGTGTGCATGTTTTAAGGCAGTAAGTGTAACGGTCTGCCCTTCGCAAGGTTGCTTTGCTGTGGCCACAGCGCAACGGTAAGTTACACAGCTCTTGGCTCTTGTGTATTGTGCATGGAATTTCTAGAAAACTTTTGTTGTATTACACCGAGGCAAACAAATCAACAGCTGCGACGCCGACTGCGACAAGTCTATTGTGAATGAGCCACTAACAGCAGCAGCAGCAGCCTTGTAAGCGCCACCCACATAAAAGCAACAGCGTCCACACAAACATTTCTAAAGCTGCAGCCGCTAGATACCTCAACACCAACACTAGTGCACTGATTGTATGCAGTTAAATATATACATACCATACATACATACGATATATTTGTCTCGCTCGCACGCTATGACGTGAGCGGCAGTTGTTGATGCCTACGCGAACGCTTTTTAAGTCGCGCTTCAAAGGCGTCATACGCTCAGCTGAGCGCTATTCGTTCGCTCGCCGCGTCTTGCGCTCTAGTCGCTGCTTTATGACGTTTTGAAGCCACTTCGCTGCGTCGGGCTTTGTGCACGTGTGAGTGTGAGTTCATCTCCTTTCTACCTTTGCCTTTAAGCTTTTGAGTTCTTTTGTTGCGTCGCCATATTAAGAACGCGCACATTGAGTCATGCTCAGCCCACGCTGAGCCTAACTGTAAAATGAATCCCAACCTTAAATTCAATTTTGTTTTGAATACGAAGAAGCAGCTAAGGCGACCGCATAAACTTAGCCATATGCAGCGTGGGGCGGCTATAATTTTTTTTGTTTTCTTTTTTCTTGCAACCTTGTGCCAATAAAATTCGAAATGCAGCCAGAGAGACAGTAAAAACAGCAAATACATTTGTATGCCTGTACACACACATGCATATGCATATGCATATAGAGGTGTGCAGGTGAATGTGATTTAACACTACATTCGACTTGCCTGAATTGTTATTGTTTTGCTCTCCTTTGCCGCCTGTTTCGTGCAGTTTGTGAAAGAACTGTCAAGTGAGAAGCTGAAAACTCGGCCAGTGTGCTAAACGGGCCAATAAACTGAGTGTTGCCTAATTTCTGGCTAGACAAAACGGTTACGCATGAGCTAAGTTTCCATCTCAATGAGGAGATGGCGCCAGTCGTAGCATGCAGCACAAGCATTTCAATCAATTCACAGCTCTCTTCTCATTTATCTCACCTGTGCTATTGTGAATGTTGTTGTGTAGGCGGCTTTTGATTTAGTCGACTGTTGATGAGTGGGTCGTTCACAGCGCGCTGACTCAATTCACACTCACACACACACAGACAAAGATTGCTTGCATGTGTATGCGTTTGCATGTTGTACAACTGAATTTAAGTATGTTTGTACGTGCCGATAAGGTGCAAAGAAAAAGAGCTAAATATTTGCACACATTGATATCGATGAGCACCTGGCTGATGACCCTTTTCCTCTCTCTCTCTCCCTCTCTCTCTCTCTCTCGGTCACTCTCTCGCTCACTTGGGACTGAGTAGGCGCATTCTAATAACTGTGACGCCATCGTAGGCCCTAACTGTTCGCTTATCACTGCTAGGCCCACTGTGCCGTGCCGGCAATTCAATTTACTTGTACGTACATATGTATGTATGTATGTATATGTACATACATAATGCCGCACCTTCATCAACAGCAACAAAGGTAGATGAAGAACAGCACGGCGAATTTCATGATTCATACGCTTGGCATTTCGCTGTCGGCGTTAGCGTTAGCGTCGACGTCGTTGCCGCTAAAAAGCTGTGGGGTGGTCTGGCTGGTCTCTGGTTTTGCCGGCTGCTTCGCTTGTTAATTTTAATTGATTTTAATTTGATTTGCTTTTCGAGCAAGTGAATTTTGCTAGCCCCTCATCGTAGCTGCGAACGTGTCTCTCTGCCGTCGTCTACTCCGTAGTCTGTCGGTGCCGGCCCTGTAAGCAATAGGAATAGCGAAAGATTGAGTTGGCTTTGCTCTGACCCACTTCCTCAACCACTTCCACTTCGGCGAGCGCCTGCAACTAGACAATGTTGCCGAGTAAATATTCTATTTTAACAATGCAACTGAAAACACTTTGCATGCATTTCAAACACTTTCAAGCACGCTACTCTTAAATCACTCACCTACAGATGCACACACACACTCACACACACACACCGAAGTGCTTTGCTAGCTCTCCAGGGATGCCCCACCTGACTGACTACTTCTGCCCTGAAGCACTCGGGTGGCGCATCTAGAGTAGCTGCAACTGCCACAGAGCTGGGCTTAATGAAATCCGCAAGTTAAATAAAACTCAGCCACATTTTTGATGCGCTACCCGCTGTACGTCACTCATTCAAGCTGAGGGATGTGCCAGATGTGGGAAATGTGGAAAGTCCAGGCAAACGCCTTCGACAAGCTTTTCCTCTCTCTCTCTCTGTTGTTGCAGCTGCTTTTATTGCTCTGCCATAAAGTTCAAGGATCTGGCAGCATTTATTGAACCTCTGAGCGCATTATCAAATAGAAGGGGAAATAGTTTTATTTTCATTTGAGAATTGTTTGGGTGCTTCAAGCAAAGCAATTGTTCTGAATCATTAAACTGCAGCAGTTGTGCTATAAGATTGGTAGTCCTATATAGTATATACTATAGTATAGTATTATAGAGATATAGTAGATATACTATATTATAGAGATATAGTATATATACCATATATATTAAGGATTGCAGTGTTCACATTCCGTGTCGATGTTCCCCTACGAATTCATCATGCAGTCGAAACTAATTAAAACTTTTTGTACTTTTCGCATTTAACTTTCGATGGAGATACTCTGTAGCCCGATAGAAGAGATAACTTTGCCTTTGACATGGCTATCTCCTGCAAGTTGATAGCTGATAGCGTTGGCGCCAGTCGGGCTCATCTCCATTTTAAATCTCAATTCGAGTTGATCTCGATTTAAGCCAACAGCATCCCATGCTTTAATTGGTTTCTCTATTAATTTGAGCTTGCAGCTCGAGTAACTGTCACTTGATGCCGTTGCTCATTTTATGATTAAAAAGAAAAAACCGCAAGGCATGCGAGCGAAAAAATTGTAAAATCTGACACATGATGGCATTCGAATTTTGGTAAATGAAAGTCAGGTAACAAGAACAACATCTGCAGTGCAGTCGGCCAACGAAACGCGCAACGGCAGGCCAAAAAATATGCAAATGTGGCGCCAGTGCTGCTGCCCCTCATAGAACAGACCAGCCACCCCCAATGGGTGGCATCTGCATGCATGCAATCATTTTAAATCTGTGGAAAAAATGCAGCCACTGTGCCATCCCGCACGCATTCATCGAGAAAACTGTTGCGAAAACTCATATGTATACATATATACATATATGTGTGTATGTATGTATATGTATTTATATGTGCCACACACATTTGCATGTAACATATATTTATATATTCATTGGCCATTGCGATTCAAGACTGTAAACAGTTGTGTGCAAAAAAATAAATTAAACAAGAATTAATGAACCGTTTTAGAGCTCTTCACTTTCGTATCCTAGATATTTACAAATTGTTCAGACTTTCAGGCGGATGAATTAAAAATGAAAATTATAATAAAGGGAAATCTGACTTCAGCTTTTAAAAATTAACCTTATCTTGGATTAAAGTACGAATTCGTGCACAAATTCTTTTATTGATTTAAGTGCAGGCTTTCATCCTCTTTAAAATATCTCTAGAAATGGACTATTAAGTAGAAAGTTTCTATATAAATACTGAAACATCTCTGCTCTATGGCAGGAACTGTGTTCAAATTCGCTTGCAAACAGAACCATAAATTAGTGTTTACATATTTGAGGGTATTTTCACATGGCGATTTTATATACGAGTTCGAGCGAGCGAATGTATGCAAATAAAAAGCAATGCCAGGGCGTGGGGTGGTGGCAGAGTGATGCTTTGTGCTCGAGCTGCTGCTGTGCTGTGTAGTGCAGTGTAGGTATTGTAAATATGCAAAGCTTGCACATTCGCACTGAGAGAGAGAGAGAGAGAAAGAGAGTGGCATGGATGCATGCAAGCGGCGCACTTCTCCTTAAAATCCTAAAATGCTTAGCGTGCAAAATCAATTTGATGCCATTTGTTAAAATGCATTGTGTACGTGTGCGGGCATTGAAGTGCCTCTGTATGTGTGTGTGTGTGTGACTCTGAGTGTGCATAAAATATGACGGCGCATTTTGGGAAAAGTTTGCTGAAGTGCAGCAGCAGAGGCTGCGACGCTTACGGCGCCATCAACATTGCCACATGCAGCATTTACTTTTGCTGCCACTTTTTTGTCATTCGTGTATGAATGTGTGTGTGTGGGTGGTTGGAGTGCCTATGTGTGTGTGTTTGTATTTGTGCTTGCCGCTGAAATATCGGTCAAGGCTGCGAGCCAGCTAGATCGCACTTAAACGGCGCTTTAGGACTCCAAGACAACTGTGCCACTAAATCAACACTTTTGACGATATCCACAGCCGCCCCAAATATCGCGTTGCCATCGTTAATGACATTCTCCCCTTCCGCCCCAATCAGTTTGGGCCATCCTTTAACCTGACAATGCACGAGTGCTTGGTGTAACCCCGAATAGGGTCAAGGATATGGGTTGCACGGTCCTCACGCGAGACTTTGAGATACCCATGAATATATGTGCATATCTGAGTGAATGCTCGAATACTGATCCTGGGCGCCTGGTCATAGCGGGCTTCGCGTGTTTATTATTTTTTCGCTTTTTATTGCACTTGGGCGGGGGAGCTACGAGCCGGAGGCTTGCATGCCAAAATTAGAGTGTTAGCACGGGGCGTGACTGCGCTTTGTCCGCCACTTCCACTTTATCCAATTCACAGAAATGATGTTCAACAATGTAACAATATCGTTATTACAGCTCTTCGGGGTTATATTTTGAATGGAATGAATACTGTAATTCAGTGCAATAATAGACTGAAAGTTTGGTAAATAGTAGGCAAATATAAATTATATTTTCCTTTGTTACGCCTTGATTACAAATCTATATTCTAGCAACAAAAGTAAATGATATTCCCAAACATATTATATATTTACTCTAAAATACTCTGTGTAAAAACTTCGCTATAGAAGAGAACTTTTTTTGATAACAGCAAATGAGCAAAGATACTGTATTCCTTAGGTTGTCTTTCAGTTTCTTTCGTTAAACAATAAAGTGAATAGACATTACATTTAGCTTTGCCATCACCTAAATTACTTAATTGCTTGACTAGTGATAGTACCAGCAAAATTCCAGGACTATTCTTGAATGTGTTTTAGCTAAATTCATTTCATAAAGCACATCATAAAAGTCTTCAGTCTCCAATCATTGTTCGATTGTGCCTTTGTAGAATTAATTAGGCCCAAACTTCAAGAGGAAAGCTAGACTCGAATGGTTAAGTGTGCTGGGAGTGGCAGCTATGCGCTTACTAAACAAATTACGCATACGCCTCGTTTGACCGCGCTTTAAAGCTTCGCCCCCAGCTGTAATTAGCTTTAATAAAAGTGCAGTGGAGAGGTAAGAAGTGAAATACCAAAAAAAAAAAAAAAACGAAAAAAAAAACTTTTTGAATTTGTTTGGACACGCAGATGCCATGAAATTCACTTAGATGTTGCCAGCAAGCAAACAAATAGCAATCAGCAGCACCGCAAGAAGTTCTGCCCCAACTATGCGACCGCCCTGCACGCCCGCCACGCCCATCCATTCCACCAGCAACAGCAAAAGCAACAACAAGTTTAGCAACTCTCATTGCGCTATTGAAAAGCATTCAATGCAGTCCTCAGTCCTCCGTCCTCAGTCTCAGTCTCAGTCTCACTTCTCCGGTCGCTCTCGAGCAGCCGCAAAATTTTGTGTAATCCCATATAAGTATGCCGCCGCCTGAGCTGTGGCTCGGATGCAGCTTTCGGCCATGAGACGTGCGTTCGAATCTGCCATCAACACTTGTTTATAAAGCGTCGCTGCAACCCGACCACGCCCTCGCCACCGCACCGCCCCCGCTTGCTTATATAGCTGCCGCCTGCAGCAAAGGCAAAGGCAGCAAATAATGCGAATCCAAAGCTTACGCATTTGTCGTCTTAGCTGAGCAACAGCAGCAACAACAACAACAAAGGCGAAAAGGACGACAACAACGTTTTCTTAATCCATTTGCTTCAGCCAGGCGCTGCCAGCCACGCCCACTCGCCGTCACGCCCTGCCAATAAAACTTTTACTTTAGTCCCTTTACTCAAGCTAGCAGCAGAGTAGTTGCAATTGTTTTGTTGTTTTCCTTCAGCTGCTGCTGCAGCTTGACAAAGCATTTTCTCGGCTGCCTCAGCGAGGACATCGACGTTGTCATCAAATGCAGCAAGATTTGCGCTTTTCTCCTACTCCTTGGCTGCAGAATCTGTTCATAGTTAATGTAATACGAGCGGGAAACCCTGAAACATACGAAATTATTAATTTAGGTAATTATATATTAAATAGGCAACAAGTTATATAATTTCTTTATTATAAATCTTTAATTTCTGTATTTAATTTACAGCTTATTAAATCTGTAAATATTACTAAGTTTATCATAATCGTCAAAGTTCTAAATGAATTTTAAGTAAATATTTAAAGAGCTTAAATACTTTTCAATTATCGAGTGTGTTCAGATATTGGCTTGTTTTCATTGCACATATATAGTTGGATACTTGGATATGTTGTTGAAACAACAAGAACAACAGCAAATTTATTTTCGGACTGACCTACATTGATGGTGCTGGCTTTCAAGCCTTAAGAACTTTGCTATTGACGCTGCGCGCTGTGGGCGGAACGCGGAACATCTTATGATTTTTGATTATAACGTCAATGACTCGACGGACAGAGCAGCTGCCTTTGGGAGAGAGACTGGCGGCCACCAGAGCTGGGAGCATGGTTAGCGCCGCTTGTCGTCAACTCAAAGACAAAGTGAAATGATTCGAAATGTTTGACAGCTGAAAATGAAAGAGTGCATGGCTGTATAGCAGAATGGCTGAATAGCGGAAAACTGTCAAATATCGCATATGGGGCGACAAAAGTTCGCAATTTGACTCGTAGATAGAACGTGCATATATATATACATGTATATATATATGTTTTTGTAGAGTGTACGTACTCCCACTAATGTCACTCTTTTCCGCCTTGCCAATAGTTTCTGTTAGCCTTTTGTTCTCTGCTGCTGCTGCTGCTCTGTCTCTGTGATGGCGCCCGCCCCTTGCCCTGCACTCGGCTTCCTGTGTCCCGCCGTTGCGATGAAAATATGAAAATTGCTAGCTGTTTTGTGCTGTGCTGTTTCTCCCGATTCCCATTGAAACCATTTTTCGTAAAGCTAACCCCAACTACAACAACAATAACAAGTCTGTTCAGTGTCGTACATTAGGCTGTTGTTTGTTTTTATGGCTTTCAAAATAGTTTTATGGCATTGTCTTTCCTTTGATTCGAGTAGTTGCTACGAGCTGCGACGCTCTGCGATCTGCTTACTCCTCTCGGGTAATTAACATAAATATTTTCGTTTGACAGCATCAATGTGTCTGTGTGGGTGAGTGCTCGTAATTTGCCATTCATTCTAGCTAAGCCTTCCGATTAAATCGTGTTCAAAGCAGGCGAAGGACGAGTCGCCAAGACATTTGCCAAGTTTTAAATTAATAGAATGATTGTAACATATGATGATGGCAGAACTTATGCGAACAATTCAGCGAATAGTTTCATCGTGTGATTAGCGCAGTTGTTTGGCATTGCCACAAAATCTAGCCAATATAACAACCGAATTTACTAAAGCGCACAGTTCGCCCGCTCAGAGAGCTCCCAAAATTTATTTTTAATCGGATTTCATTCAGGAGTTCAAAGCGCTTATGCCTTGCGCGATATGACCGATGCTGATGTTAATTAAACTTTACATTATACACCCAATTACAAACAGTTCTGTCTGCTGCATGAGCATGGGGCGTATACGTGTTGTAGTTATCTTATGGCAGTGGGACGAAAAGAATTTTGTTCCCCTCAGTTTTGCAATAAATTATTAAACATGTATTTTATATTTTACATATTCAAAAGCTTCAAATTAGCTTACCTAATATGTGCAGAATCTAAATGAAACATTTAATCAGATACATTTGTATGCTTACGTACCTACAGGGTATTCCACTGTCCGTCTCTTTAAAAGTATGCATAATTATTTTGCAACATATTCATACTGTACATATATGTGCATTAATGCAGTGTCTGTGTTAAAATTTATTTAATGAGATTCTTTAATATGAGCTCATTATTTGCTTTAAGCTCTGTAACCACGGAATGCAAAACTCCGGCAAACCAAACGCAACATAAATGCAAAAATTTATACAAATATCTTATGCATAGTGAAATGAATTATTAATGCACATTATGCATTTCGATTGATTCCATGTTATCAAAATTTATTAATTAACAACACAAAGAGCACAATGATTTCAAGCGGAAACAAATGCATATATTGTTATGTTATTATTATGAATATATATTTGTTCTAGACACCATTTCTTTAGCTTCTCTATATGAAGATTATTCAGGATAAATATAAAAATCGTAAACATAAAAATAAATGTTAAAAAACAAAAAAAAACTCCGACGAGGATGGGATTCGAACCCACGCGTGCAGAGCACATTGGATTAGCAGTCCAACGCCTTAACCTCTCGGCCACCTCGTCACTTGCAGCGAGCACCGCTCAGAACCTTACTTCAACTCAATCATTTTTCATTGTGCTTATCAACGCAACGTTAACGAAAACTAAATGAACTATAAATATATATAGCGAAGCGCAAAAAGATAATAAATAATTGGACTTTTACAGATTATATAAATTGGCAGTGGCGTTGCTATCGTTATTGACTTTGATAGTTATTTGTGTCATATTAATGTGACCGAAAGTCCATCAATTGCAAGAAGTAGAAGCCAAGCGAAAAATTATATTCATATTAACTTTTAACTTGGTAATTCATATGATAAAGTTCACTGTCAATTCAGTAGAGTTTGTTTGCTTATTTGTTTTTCCTGTTTATTGCTTACTGAAAGATATACATATTAATATAAATAATTATCAATGAATGCATGTCTGTTTTCATATACAATATATTGACTAGCCATGGGTCGTTCTCAATGGAAGACAAGCCTGTAGATCTTCTAGGTGCAACTATGAAATTAAATTTATTTAGGTGCTTGTGAGATAAACCTTTTTCAGAAATTATATGATATATACAGGAGAAACATTTTGGCATTCTGTGGAACATATAGATATTGATATAAATATAGAATTTCAAGTCTATATCTGACTTGCCACGCCCTTAGTGACATATAACTATATTCCGAATTGCAGTTCGCTTTTCTTGTGCATTTCTCTTTCTCTTGAAATTGTCATAAGAAAAGGCCTGAAGGGAATACTGAAATTGCATTTACATTTATCTTCATATTTTAAGAAATAAAATATTTCTCTATGCATGCTAGGCATGCACATGATCTGCGCACATGCAACTCATCCAATGCACACGGAAAGAGGGGAAAATGCACTCAGCACTTGACGTTCTATGCTTTCATTATATTTTGTTATGTTTAAAAGGCACTTTGACGAAAAAAAAGGAGAAAACAAAATAAAAACTAAACTAAACTAAATAGCAACAACAGTTGCAAAACTGTGTGCGCTCTTTTAGGAATTTCTCGGCTCTCCCATGCCGCAATGCCTCGTGCCCCGTGTCGCGTACCCCGTAGCACGTGCCTCGTGCTCTGTGCTTGGCTCTTCAACAATGAGCTGCAGCAAAAGCGCAGCAAAAACAACTTGAAAATGAATTTTAATTACATGCGTCTCAGTGGCAATACACGCCTCCGTGCCAGCTCGCACTTGTGCTCTTTAATTTAATGTGATTTAAGCGGCTAACAAAAAAATCGCAATTAAATAGCCAGCCCACTTCGGTGGACGCCTCTAAAGTGTGCCAGACCCAGCCGAGAGCCCTCAAGTGACGACCTTCCCGGACGGACAGACTGACAGATAGCCAGCGAGCCAGGCCAAGCTGTGAGACAGGCAGACAGACAGCCTGTCAGTCAGTCATTTAATTATTTCTGTTTAAATGTCGAAATACATAAGGTTATATTTTTTACATTTGCATAAATGTCAAAGGATTGTCTTAGATTGTCCAATTAATTTAAATTAATTTCACATTTGAAATATCTCAAGATGCTGCCTCAAGATTAACAATTTAGTTCATCAATGATGCATAAAAATCCAATCAAAGTTTTTCAATTAACGAGAAATTTTCGCTGCTGGCCCTCTCTCTCTCCCTCTCTCTCTCTCTATTTCTCTCTTTATCTGCTAATATATATAGCATAGATTGGCAAATGAAAAGCATTGAGCAACATTTGTATTGCATCATAAAATAAAACGAATCTCTCTACAGGCCAACTAAAAAAGAAAAACGCAATGTGCGAGTACGACTATTGCCACATTTGCACTTTTTGTGGCGGGTTTTGCATAAAAGTTTGCTGCGCTTGTTTCATCAGATGGACTTATATTTATTTCCATAAATAAACATCGTTCCAAAGGCCATTTAAATGGTATATGGGACGCATATTGTATGTATTTGCATAGAACAAATAGCACAAAGCACGTGCAACAAAGAAAAATACTTACTATTGACCCCTTTAACGGACCTAAGAACAATTATAAACACAGCAGATTGAAAAGTTGAGAAAAACTCATCAGCAAGTTCCCCGACAGTTATTTAGCAGCCCGATTTGCTCGTTCGCTCACCATTTTACAGAATAATTAAAAACTTTTCGAAAACAAATATCAAATTTGAATACTCTCCCACGATGTTAAAGTGGGCTTAAGCTGTCCCTAATGCACCAGAGCATAGATAAGAGGTAAGAAGTCTCTAGTCAAGGGAGATAGGAGATGCAGTCTCCGGCACGTGAACTATAGAAGCTTTAAAAAATAATTTAAATGATCAATATTAAGGAAATGGAATGAATTATCGGGAAAAACGTATTCGCTCGTATTGGAGTATAGACGAGTTTACATTTAAAAAGAGTCTCTTTATGAACTACAAGTCACTTCGTTCGAGACGCCTGAGCATGTTAAATATTTGCCTAATCTATTCCGATTCTGATTGATTGATTACCTTTAAAGATGGTTTCATTCCATTATTAACAATGGCCTATCTTTGAAATTGAATAAATTATGCGAGTTGTAATTATCAAAGAGTGGAGTTCAGGAAGTTTAGGCACTTATGTCAAGTGTATATCCTTCGGACCCTCTTTTGCCTTATTTGGCACGTAATTTCACGTTTACGCTCGCGTTGGCGGGTGGGGCACATAAATGTGGCTGATTAAGTTGTTGCCGCAAGCAATTTGCGTCAAGTGAGGCACATGACTCTCAGCATGTGTCACAGCGTTGTGCAGAGCCGTGTGCAACAGCAGGCAACAGCAGAATAAAGCGGAACACCGAAAGCCAACAACGTGCGACAATTACAACCGTAAATTATGCCAGCAAGAGGCCGCTGCGAAGTCTCTGCCAGCCACTATAATGCTGTCCGCCCCCCGCAACCCGTTACTCCGTTACTGGGCTGCGACGCCCCTTCGGTTGACTGCCCACAAGTTGGACGCCGCAAGCTGCAGCCGCAAATGAAGAAAAGCAACTGCAACAAAATGGAGCGCGACAACGACAACGACAACTCAATTAAGTAAATGAGTGAAAAGCAGGCGTTGATGCTGATGCTGATGCTGATAATGACAATGCTCCTGCGCGTGTTATTATTGCGGGTAGTTTTTGTAGTTGTTTGCTTTTGCAGTTGTCTGTATAATGACCATAATTAAGCGCAGTACAAATAACTAAAGTTATGCTCAGAACGAAAGGGGCTTAAAACCCTTTAGTATGGCTGAATCATATTAATATAAGCCAGGTAAAACTAACCTGTATCCCGCTCTGAATTGGTTTAATATATAATATATTATAGATCAGAGATCTATAGTTATTAATTAGCTTAGCATAATAAGAAAATATGCAAGTATATATCTTTTAAAATACCAACGGACGTATCTGGAAATCCAAATTAATTTTTATATACAAACTATATAAAATATTCGATTTAGTTTTACGAACATGTTACAATTTTAAATTGAATAAAGTCGTTCAATTACACTTCATTCTGTCACTGACAATAAAAAGTAAATTCAATTTTTGTAAATTCAAAGCTATTGATTATCGTGAATATCATGATGTAACTGTCCAAGCGGTACTAGCGCTTGTAATTGGATTCGCAAATGGCGGTTTCATTACAAACTCCCTCTGGTCTCTGTTCCAAAGTTTTTCTGTTTGTGACATAAATAGAGAGCAGGTTGGATTGTTACTAAATCATAATTCTTAACAGTAATTTTAATGAATTTATATATACATAGATAATATTGGATCTACTCTCAATAATCATGATGACACACAATATGTGTATATGATTATAAAGTGGGACGATAATATAAATGAATGTTGATTACATAGTCACAAACATATCTTAAGTTCCCCGTAATCGTGGTGTTAATGCAATTGAATACTCATCAGAACATACCTAATCTAATAGCAAATCCAAGCTGCAAACTTATTTGTGATTACCTTTTATGTTCGCAATTGAATAGCTGTAAAATGTGTGTGTGTGTGTTTTTTTTTTTTTTTTGCAGGTTTGTCGATGCACTCACAGTGCTGCTGTAAGTGTAAAATTCAATTATCACCCAACGTGGGGGCCGGCCATTAGCTGAATCGCAAGTAAAAAACGAACTCCAGCGACAGGCGACAACATAACTAACACGCTCTGTGCATCGTGCAAAGTCAATTAACAGGCAGAGAAAATGGCCGGCAACACGTAAATGTATGCATGCAAACACCCACACACTCACACCCACACACACACACACACACGCAAGCAGCCAGCCAGCCAGCCAGCACCCACACACGCGACGAGGCGCCATTTTGTAGCCTGTCTGCCGCCATTCACAAAGTTGATTCAAATTTGCCACATGCATTGCAGCAAAATGAAATGAAACGAAATGAATTGAAATGTAAAGGTGTAAAAGGCTGGTAATAAGGGGGACTGTGGGCGGGGGCTATCTGTGGCAAAACTTTTGAAATTTGTCTAAGCGTGGCTTTTAATAAACGCGTGCCGACCATAGTAGAGACTTGGGCACTTCTATGGCAACAATTAATGTATGCTAAAAGGCAAGCGAAAGTTGCTGATTTATGGGCATACACACACACTCGCACACACACACGCATGATAGCTGAGTTTCGTTGTATGTAAAACTTATAGAACTGAGCAGCACGCCCAAAATTGACATTTCCGGTTGTCGCTGGCGCAAAATTCCAGCAAAGTCGCGTTTATTTTTGGGGCCATTTGCTGACGTGCACGTCACAGTGGGTGCACGGCAACCCCCACATTGTTGTTGTTGTAGTTGTAGTTGTAGTCATGCAATTGTGCGCTTTCTTTTGTTTTAACTTAACGGGCTTTTCGCTGTTGCACAGGCGAGTATGTGGGCGTGGTTTGAAGTAGGTCGATCGGTCTGTGGGTCATTCTTAAAAATATATTACATATGTAACTATATGTGTGTGTGTGTGTGAACTTGTGGGCGTGCGTGTGCTTGAATTTGATATAGAGTCAGGCACGCTGACAGGCAGAAGGCGTGCGGAAATTATATAAGCTCACTTTATGCCGTTAAGGTTGACTTAGTGCCCTGGCCCCAATTACGGTCACATACATACGTATAAGCAGCGATTCGATTCCGTGCTCCATTTCTGTGGCGCTTCCTGGCAGGCTCACCGGTCTGAAGCGGAAGTGGGCCACAACCAGACAGCCCAGGCGTCGTCGACGACGTCGTCTGCCCGGCTCTTGATAAATAGTCGACGCCTGATTCTTGGCAGGCTGCCTGGCAAATATTTGCGCTAGCTTCAACTAAAAGGTGATAAACTTGGCATAATGTAATATTTAATGCTTGAAGAGGCATTTAACAGGCTATGCATACCTATAATGCATTTTTGCTATGCTATTGGCCTTGCTGCACCCATGAACATTATTATCATTATTGTGATGATCATCTTCATCCTCAGCATCTTCCAGTGTTTGCCCAGCGATGATAAGCTTTGAAATATTTTGCACACTTTTCCATATGCAAATGTGAGCCACACAGACTAAGTATCGAGGCACTGAGTACTACTTGAAAGCATTTCAGCTGAGCTCGTAGATAGAGAAAATACCACCCACACACACACACACACACATGCTAGGGGTCTTTGGTATGCGCTTACAAGATTGACTTTGTTGATTAATGTTGCCTGGCTGTGGGCTCCTTGCCTAGACTGGCCCGAGGTCACGCAGCTGGAGATATGAAGCATTGAGTAATGCCCAGTTGTTTGCCTGATAAATAGTAGATGGAATTTGAATGTCTGCCAGCGAACAGACACTAAAGAATGGTATTACATGCGTTAAGCTCTGCCCTGTTCACTTGCTTGTGCGGCATTCGCACTTGTACTTGAATTCATGAATAATCCTACTCAGTTGAATATGCAATATTCGGGCTAGTATTTGGTTATACCAGAGGTGTATTGAAAAGTAGTAATCGTGTATGTTTTCAAATATATATAATAAAAATATATATATTGAAAGTATTAATTCAAGAGAATGAATCCTGCAAGCATCGAGTTGACAGGTATTCGCTGACTGTGAATACATAAATCATTTGGCATTTGCTTTCTTTGGCTCTTGGGATGTTGTGCATGCATTCAGCTTCTATATTTATTCTACTTTATTTAATAGGTTGTGGCATGTGTGCTTTGCATATGCTTGAGTCCTTGAACACAGTCCTGGGTCTCAAAATTGAATCTTAAATATTTTGCATTTATTAAATATGTATTTAGAAGCATTTTTATTACCCTGAATATATATATTTTATTGCTAAATATAATTGATGAAAACATTGGCAAAATAATTACATTTGGTAAATATATATTCCAGTTCCTTTGTCTTAAATGCATTTCGATTATTGGGCACTAGTTTCGGAGTGTTTAAGAATGTTTAAACACGATATTTATGGCCTTATGGCAGCGATATGAATAACCATTTAAATGACTCCCCAATAATAAGTTTATGACTTTGTAAATCATTCAAGTATATATGCCTATGTACATATGTGTGCATATATTATACACCACAGAGGCACACTCCGGTGTCATTGCCTCCATTTTCACTTATTCGTCAAGTTGAGACTTAGTCACTCGAGCGCTGGGACACTCAGTATTCCATACATAATGCATGGGTTTGTTGCTCGCCTGGAATAAGCTTGAGTTTTGTATGAAAATGGATTTAACATGGACAAACATAAAAATATAAATTTAATTCATGCACGAACTCCCTTGTTCTCTCTTACGAGTTACGGCCAGGGCACTGCACCTTGTGATTCCTGTTCCGTAATCACAGAGACATTTGGCGAAAGACGTCATTGAAAAGTGGAAGAAAGCAATTATCAATGCTTTTTAGTGTTTATAGATCTTAAGGCATAACATTTATCACATGACTTGAATATTAATCACATACTTTCATTCTAAAAATGTTTGCTTTATTTATCTTTAATCTTATAAATACTTTTGCTGTCTATATAGACTTTAGATTTTACGTTTTTTTTATGCCTTATGAAATAATTGCAGTTTAGTTTTCAGTAAGCTTTTAAGCAACTTTATCTAACAAGAAACTTATAAAATAGACGAAGACAGAGAAGACAGACTGACACACAAGTGTTATATATATAGTATAATTTTCACAGATCAAGTTTAAGAGAATATTTTATAAATTTAAGTCAGGGTCCTTTTCGAGATCAACAAATTATATAATTATTCATAATTAATTTTAAGTTAATTAACTGTAAATCAAATTGCTCATTCTGCATTCTCTACAAAATATTCTTTTGGCTGCATATTAAAGATTCTTCTCATATACATACACACTTTTCTCTCACATATATGACCCTTGCATGTGATTAACACACTGCCGGCGGCAATATTTACCAACATACAGACATATGCATATCGGTACGTTTGTGTACACAAGAATATATAGTCGTAACACTGATCTGTGTGCGGCATTAAGCAAATTATATCAAAATAAATCAATTGCCCATTTGGTGTTCGTCTCTCTCTCTCTCTCTCTCTCTCACTGTTACTCGCTCTCTTTCACTGTATTCTAGCCACCCTTAATGTTTATACAGTGCACTATATACTCACATGTGTGTATGTATGTGCGCGTATATGTACTCGTTCATGTGTATGTACTACGTATGCATAGAACGCACTCGCTTATAGACACACCAAATCCAATCTATATGCACGATCATGATCTCGATGCGATCGTTTCACACATAGCGCTATGGCACGCGCCTCGCTCCAAGCTTCAACTCTCCCTGACGCACGTGAGCAGAACGCACCACAGAAATGAGAGATCGTGTGCGATGGCAGGAGAAACAGAGAGAGCGAGAGCGAGCAAAAACGCGAGAGCGATCAAAGCAAATGGTAGGACAGAGAGAGAAAGAGAGAGAGAGATGTATGTAGAGGTTTATTTTTAGGATAACAATGCCGCAACAGCATTGGGTAGCAGGAGCGAAATTCAACATTTTCAGTATTTGGGGAAAATCGAGGAAAATTTTCAGAGCTGCAACCAGTCGACCGGATAGAGCAACGCGAACAAGGTGGCAAAACGACAACGGCGGCCCAAGACCAGTGCGCGAAATATATACAAACACATATACATACATATATCTATATATATGTATAACTAATGAGATACATATACTGTTCGGAATATAGCCCATGGTATATATAGGCGCATACACATAAGTCTTATACTATATATGGAGCAATATTTAAGTGAAGAATTCTCAAATTTGTTTGACAAAAAGGAGAAATGTGAAAATTGACGTTGTGCGATACATATTCATATCTGTGTGTGTGTGCGTGTGTGGGTGTGTTGGTCATGAAAATTGCAGGCAACAGCAGACAGCCTACGACGACGAGAAAAGAAATCCAACTGCATTCGAGGTAAATATTTACCTACATATCAAAAGTGCATAGCCTATGTAATTAGGTATGTATGTATGTATGTACGTACGTATGTAATGAACTTCGCAGACAACGGGAATCTTCTGTGTGTGTATCTATGTAACGTGGCATTATCCCGAGCATCTCCCCAGCCTGATTCTTCTAGAGATGAGCGAAGTTGCTTCCTCGTTCGTGTGCTATTTAGTTGGGTATGTTTTGTCGCTGGCGCTTTTACTTTTCGTAGCTAGTCGGATCGGGTCTGCTGTTCGAATAAAAATTCCTCTTGCGTGTTAGCTGAAAGTTATTTTTAAAAATTTCTTTTAATTTTTTCTCATTTACGAGATACGAGATTTTAAATACAGACGACGTCGCTGTCGATGGTCTTCTACAGAAATACAGCGCACACACACACTTTTCCGCCTTTGGCTGCACTGAAACTAACATTTCCGTATCTTGTTTAGAAAATGCAA
The DNA here is from genome assembly GCA_035047485.1 of Drosophila peninsularis. Classification (NCBI taxonomy): domain Eukaryota; kingdom Metazoa; phylum Arthropoda; class Insecta; order Diptera; family Drosophilidae; genus Drosophila; species Drosophila peninsularis. The sequence continues at coordinate 4,084,245 of JAWNPN010000027.1, forward strand.
ATTACCAACAATTTTTAACAATTCTAGTTGAGAATGCATGCACGAATAACTGAAACAGATTAGGCAAACCGAAAAGCAAATGGTTCTTTGTTCAATTGGTTTAAGCAATAAATCAAATCGTCTTTGGTCATATTACGTATACGCAATGTTCGTCCTCAAAGTCAGGTCGAAGTGTGGAATACATATACGAGTATGTGCTGAATTTTCCATTCGCTTTCCTTTGTTCTCTGCGCAATTACCCAGCTCTAATTATAATTATGAATTGTTTAACAATATCTGAACTCAATGAGTCGAGCAATGTTTATTGATAATTTCTGAATATTAACTTTGCTGCTAATCCCATGGCCTTTGACCGGATCAGTCTTGAACTAATTGGATGCGCTGCATTGTTTGTCTTCTATATGCATTGTGAAGTGCCTTTTAGCCGTTGCTGGCAGTCTAGGCAAAGTTGAAACCTCGTCTGCTGTTCAAACATTCTCAAAATGGCAATTAGGCCCAACATTTATTTGTCAACCGACTGCCAAATGCAATATCCGTGGAAAGTGGACAGCAAGACGAATAACAACTGCAACATGAGCAGCGGCAGCAACAACAAGTGCAATAACAACAATAATGGCAATGGCAACAATGTCACAACTCAAGTGTCAAACAAAAGGCGACGATGGCAATGGCATAGACAGCTACGGCTACATCTACGGCTACGGCTACGGCTACGTCTACGTCTACGTCTGCGGCTACAAAAACAATAAAATAGAGAGCGAGATAGATGCATAGTAAAGAGATGGAGAGCGACTGCAGTTCTCAACAAGGGCGACCAACTATTATTGCCAAAATGAACACAATGCGATTATTATCAAACACCGCAAGTGCTCGCGCCTCATATGCCAGCCTCATTTGCAACTTCTCACTAAACAGCTCATAACCGAAGTGGAAATCCAGCGCGAAACTATAAAACGCACACATTAAAAATTCAAATTACGAACAACAACAAAAGCACGAAAAACATCAAGCAAACACAACCAACATTACCAAATTGCATAATTGACAAACTGAAAGATACCCTATAAATGTATGGACTACTTATGTTTTCCTATTTGCTTTAGTTCCTTTGATCGATTGTATATTGAAACTAATCATGATGTTCTTGATGTTGATTTGGCTGAGTACGTAATACACTCTAATGGCTTAATAAAGCTTAAAATAGGTGGAAATTCAGTCAAAACAAATCAGAATGTTGCTGTCTAAGCAGCGAGCACTTGCTTATGTTTAGGAATATGTATATATATGAACTTCTTGCCTTAAATAGCACTCAAGTTAATTGCTTTTTAATTATAGAGTGTTGAAATAGCCTATTCAACATACAAAAATGTCATTAAACAACAGTTTCTGAAGTATTCCCATGTAACATATAGTCTGGTCACACTTTTAAGCCCATTGCCTTCAGGAGGAACGAACTTTTGAATTTAATACAAATTTAATTAATATATACATATATTATTTATAACTTATTTGCTTCTAGTGCTCAGAACTTCTTCCTTGATCTTGGAAATCAAGGAAACCTAATGCCTGTCACAAAGTGAAACGATAGGGTATATTGCTACCCATTTACAGGGTATACAACTACCGTCAAGAGCAATACAGTGCATACAAAATGAAAATTTTGCTCAGAGCTGTTTTTTGCACCGGCATAAAGAGCGGAGCGTAAAATTCTTGTTTTCCGAACACACAGACGGCTGACGGCGTTGTTGTTGTTGTTGTTTTGTTTCAGTTTTACTCAGGGCTAGAAAAACTTTTTTCAGCATATAGCAGCCGCTCATTTCACGTCAATTGTGGGTGTGTGTGTGTGTGTGTGTGTGTGTGTGAGTGTTTGCGTATTTGTGTGTGTTGGTGCGCCAACTTTAGTGCAAGGAAAGGAAATGCTTGACATATCTTGCCCGCTCTGCTTCCTCTTTTTGGTATTTTATTTGTTTTTGGTCTTTTCGCTGCTTCTTTTTTTCAGCCAGTGGGCAAGCACTGGCAAACACATTTCGTATTTTATTACATTATTTTCTCTTTGTTCACAACATTTTCATAATATGCCTCATATTTATATATACAAATATATATATACATTTTTCCTCACTTTAATTTTTCTTTTTATTGTTCTTGAGGCATTTTCAATTCAGACAATTCCAGACAAATCCTTCGCTTCTGCTTTCATCCGACTGAAAATAGAAATTTTCATCGTGTTTTTTGCAACGTGCACGGACAGTGCCAAAATAATAATAATAATAAATTGCTTGATTTATTTAACACAATTAATGTCTATGTTTATTTGGTTTATTATGCGTACATTGAACGTCCAGTCGAGGCCAAGATATTTTGACTTATTGACATATAAAATTGCCAGTTGTTTGCTTTAATTGTCGCAAGAGACATTTCATTTATTAATCGAAAAGCCAAAAAAAGAACTGCCTTTGTGTATATACACATGCTTATATGTATATAAAAGTGAATACAAAACGTCTCTTTATATATTGTAAATGATTTCACCAGAAGCAAGTAGAGCCGTTTGCTGCTGCCGACACTAAGATACCCTGTTTACAGTGGGAAATCATGAACAGCATCTTTGGGCATGGCACAGGAATCAATCTTAAGCTTAAGATTAGATTAACTTTAGTATGATCTGACCGTACTTTAAAGACCAAACAGCTTAAAGGCGCTGCTGGCTGATAACTTAATTTTCTTATGCATACATTTGCCAGAGCTTCAATTTAATTATAGCGTGGAATTGATTTATTTGTGCAGACCATCGAGAGCGACCACAAACTTTTTAACGACAGCTTATGGTCCTTGATTAATTTATGCGATTATGTATGGGGACATTTCTCGCTTGGATTGATGTGCTCATCAACGCAGAGAGGAAACGTCTGTATCCGTGTATCTGTCGGGGGCCAGTTGAGTGTGTGGAGCACTGAACGGTGGCTAAAGTAAGAGGAATATGCTACTCTAGCTCTAAAAAAAAACTGTACATTGGCAAATATTGCGTTTCACTTGACCCAGATATAACATTTCATTTGCATATTTATTTGGACGCCTGTAATAATTCGTATTGTCATAGTTGTCGTTGTCGTTGTTGTTGTTGCCGTTGTCGTTGCTCCTGCTGTGAGGCAGGCATACCGGCAACGTCAACCAAAAAAGAAAACAAGGAAAATATTTCCCTTGACGTAAACGACAACGATGCAAGAAATTCCAAACTGACGGAAAAGCAAGCGCAGATATTTAAGCAACTTTGCCTTGTGATGGGACTGGGACTGGGAGTGGGTCTGCTTGCTCGTGTTTATCTCTGCCGACTGGCTGGCTGTCCATCCGTCCGTCCGTCCGACATTACCTCGTCCGGCCGGTCGGTGCGCCCGCTGCTTGGCACGTAGTTAGTTGTTACGCTATCTGCTCAATGACATGTGCTGAGTTCTGTGTGCCAAAAAAAATGCGAGCCAGCAGCACACTGGACGCCGCTGCATTGTTATTGTTGTATCTTGCAGATACAGAAATTGAATTGCCTGAAGTGAAAATGAACGAACCGAGTTCAGCGCACTTTAAAAGCTGTTCGTTGCACCGCACAGCCGCCTAAGGAGCCCCAGATGACCGAAGATAGATGGACGTTAATACAATTGCGTGCCAAGATTAATTTATTTATTCCCGTTGAGCACGCGCCCCCAACGCATTTGTAATGCATGTGCCACTATCTCAAAGATAAACCCCGTATTAAACGCTATATCAGTGCACTAGTGTGTGTGTGTGTGTGTGTGTGTGTGTGTGTGTGTGTGTGAGTGTGTGCCTCGTGCCAGGCGCTGCATCTGGCTTCTGAGGGAACTGCAAAGTGTTTCGAATGTCTTTACGACCGCCTGGCGTGCTCCTTGTTTAAACGGCGAATGCTCTCAGAGTTATTCCTCACTTTTTTCATTGTAAACAAAAGGGGTATAATTGATTTGTGCCCAAGCATGTGACATACTTAAGACGATTACCGCAATCGCATTTATTTACTCAGCATTTAGCAAAGCCCACTTTGATGTTGATAAAACCTGATATCTTAAGCATAGCTGATAACTGGAAATATGTTTCATATCTGTTGTCTGTATGTGTAGAGTAGCTGCTAGTCGGACACTAACGAGCGAAGCTAACGAAGTTTATTATTCTTGTGTTTTGTATTCCTTTGCTGTGGTTACACTCTAAGTTAGTGGCCATCAAATGCACATTTATAATTGGAGCATTGCCAAGGCGCGTGCATGTCGATCTCTTGCTGGCTCAAGTCATAACTGTCAGAGTCAAGCGCACGGACTCACTTCACATATACATTTCGAGCATATCGTACATGTATCTAATAGCTGCGCTCATGCACAATGCTGATAGATAAGTTAGCTAAAATCTGTGACAACAGACAATAGGGGCAATCAGGACGATACCGATTCTGGCGTCCACTACAAGTCACAAGACACTTGACTTTTCAGTCTCGTTCCCCACGCCACGCCCCACCGCTCCTAGACTGGGGACAAAGGCCAGAGTGAGTGTGGGCGTTGTACTTCTGGCCATGACACTAAAGCTGTATAAATGTTCCTTTTGGTGTCGCTGGTTAAGCCACAGCTTATCTTGAGCGTAATCTTATCTGAATTGAGCTAATGTTCTTAGTGACATTTCCATGTAGCAGAAGTCAAGTCTGCAACTTGACTTTAAGTCTCGCTGGTACGCTTGGCCTTGGGCACCTTAAATTCATAATTTAACTGCCGTAGAGTGTGCTGGCTCTGAGAGTGCCAGACTGACGAAAGTCCACTCGAAATAAAAGATTTTTTTAATTTATTAGCTGTAATGAAATGAAAACAAACTTCTCGCTTTTAGTTGAACAATGTCTTTGTGCCTCTTCTGCCTGAGAGCGAACACAAGCGTCATTCCAACTTCTCTTACAAATCCAAGTCCAATTACCGGTAATTACTTAACTAGTGATGGCACGATTAATTGAAACGTTAATCCATTAATTGCTCAAATAATTGCATCGCTAAGCACAACTACTTTGCTGGATCCACGCTTAAAAAATTAATTTTCAATTGGCTTCAGTTATTAAGCCCATAACAAACGAAATAGTTGGACTTTCAGATAGAAATGAAAGTCAAGGAAACTCATTTAATGAAGAAGTTGAGTTTGACTTATGGACCCAACACAAGTCGCTGAAAAAGATAATGAGAAAAGTTCATTAAATAAATAAATTAATTAAAATTAAATTAAATTCAAATTCCTATATTTTATATAAAAAGTAACGTTTATAATGCCAGGGAGGACAAGTGTACTGTTTACTCCAAACTATCATCTAGTCGGTAGTGCTTCCTTATAGGCACTTCTTTTAAAGTTGGTACCAGCAGAGCAGGTGCTGCAGTTGACTACGGAGCACCTGTCCGAACTACTGTTCTTCAATTCAATATTAAATGAATATTTATCATTTATTAGCTCTTTATTATATTTTTAAATTATTGGTTTTAATCATTTGATTATTTGATTAATGTAATTTTTATTCGATTATATGCCATTCATTAAATTAATCATTTGATTTAATAATCGATTAATGAATTGATTTTGCCATCACTATACTTAATACTGTCTATTGCATCAAATAAATTTAACTGTCATTACGTACAGATGCCACAGTAAATACAATTTTTTCGGTAATTTTTTTTAAGCTTAATCACCTCTATACTATTATTTATATAGGTAAGGGCGATTTGATTGTGTCGTTTATAAACTACTCGACTCATTGGGATCATTTTTTGATCATTCAATTACTACTCTATCCTTTATGAACATAGACTATAAAATATTTTCTAGTTATCCTTATGAAACCATCAAAAAATCTAATTTATTTTGAATTTGCTTTAATTCATCGTAGGCATTTAGACCCATAACAAAAATAATTTAAAAATATATTATATTATATATAATGTATTATAATATAAAATATTCGATCCACAAATTGATTATGCTCAACAGTCCTCAGTCCAAATCGGAGTTATGAACCGGATCTGCTCTTAAAATGGACTGGCTAGGCTAGTGCCAATAAAAAAAACTTTTGACAAATTATCATTCACTATTCGGACTCTTAAACCAACAGACGTAGGGACAATAGCCTTTTTGAAACTAGAGTGACAACTGTATCTTATAGGTAGTCCGTGCGATGACAGGTTGAGCCACTAATATCATAAAACTATAGTAAAGATTAACTTATTTAAGTTATGAGAATTTTAAGTTGATTCCCAGCTTACTCTACACATTTTATATTTTTAATTGATTGTGCTTCTTCTATATATATTAAATCCGATGGGAAGAGTCCCTGCTCCTCCCTCTGCCCTTCTCTTCAAAGTGGAACTTAAAGCATGTTAGAAATATGCTCGTGGCTCAGCGCATTTGTTGCCTGGCAGCGAGCATAATTACGGACTATGTAGGTCGAGTGTGGATTTGGTGCGGCCCTGAAAAGCTTTGCATCGCTTCAGATGCAGCGCGCTGCGCTAGTTTCATCTTGGGCTGGGTGGGTCGTCGGCATTGCGATGAGTGCCTGTCGAGCATCGTGGATAATTAATTGATTGCCCATTTGATTGAACGTTTGATGGATGAGTGCCGTGGCGGTGCATGTGTGCATGTGTGGATGTGTGCATATTTGCTGCTGGTGCCAGTGAACTATTTACTTACTAACGGGGGCCGTCCTCTCCCTGTATCCTCTTTGCAGTAATTGGCCTCGACAACAGACACAGCAGCATTCACAGCCACAGCCATAGCCATGGTGATAAGCAAACCCGAGTCGACGCCCAATGGGACGGCGGCGAGCGCGGCTGATGCCGCAGCGGCTGGTCTGGATGCTGCCGCGAACAGCATGGCACATCGGTCGGGCATACCACAGGATCAAATAGACAATATTTTGAGCGGCATTGCACATACGGGGGACGTCAAAATGAACAATCATCGCAAAAAGCTGCGACAAAGGTAAGCTCCCCGGGCTCGCTGGCATTTCGAATTAGTCTCGACTCACGCTTTGCTTGCAGATTTGATATTATTAAGAAATTAGGTCAAGGAACTTACGGCAAAGTACAGCTTGGTATTAATAAGGAAACGGGCCAGGAGGTGGCAATTAAAACTATAAAGAAGTGCAAAATTGAGGCGGAGGCGGACCTAGTGCGCATCCGACGGGAGGTGCAAATCATGAGCTCAGTGCAGCATCCCAACATAATACACATATACGAAGGTACTGGATGCCTCTGCTACCGCCGCAGTACCCATACTTATTTTGTAATCACTCCTTTGCAGTATTTGAGAACCGCGAGAAAATGGTGCTAGTCATGGAGTTTGCCGCTGGCGGTGAGCTATACGACTACCTGTCCGAACGCAAGGTGCTTAGCGAGGAGGAGGCGCGCCGCATCTTCCGTCAGGTGGCCACGGCCGTCTACTATTGTCACAAACACAAAATTTGCCATCGCGATCTGAAGCTGGAAAATATATTGCTCGACGAGCAAGGCAATGCAAAGGTAGAGTCAGCATCCTTAATCCTTATTAGAGCTGTAACTGGGAACAGTTATATTCTTTATACTTATTGAAGTATCTAATAAATCTCTCTCCCTCTCTCTCTCTCTCTTCTTCAACAGATTGCCGACTTTGGTCTGTCGAATGTGTTTGACGATCAGCGCCTGCTGGGCACCTTCTGCGGCTCACCTTTGTACGCCTCGCCAGAAATCGTGGAGGGCACGCCGTATCAGGGACCCGAGGTGGACTGTTGGTCCTTGGGCGTTCTGCTCTATACTCTAGTCTACGGCTCCATGCCGTTCGATGGCTCAAATTTCAAGAAACTAGTGAAACAGATCAGCCAGGGCGACTACTATGAGCCGCGACAGCCTGTGCGCGCTTCCACACTCATTCGGGACATGTTGACGGTCAGTCCGCAGAAGCGAGCCACCATCGAGCAGATTTGTTCGCATTGGTGGGTGAACGAGAACGACAATGTCTCCTGTCTCGATTTGGCCGAGGACTTGGCGAATCAAACGCCGGTGCGTCTTGACGTACTGCTATCGCTGACCCCGGCTGCCATAACGGCAGATCAGTTGGTTGTGCCATCGGCTGAGAGCTCAGCGGCCGCAGCCGCCGCCGCTAAGGCAGCCGCCAACGAGCGCGTTCAGCGCTCGCATTCAGTGGGCTCCATTCGTGATATTGGGGCGCCCAGCACAGAGGCAGAGCGCCGCATTCTGGACATGGTTGCTGGTGAGTTGACGCATATCGAATGTGAAATACGTCATGCTTGTAAAGACCATAAGACCCTAGAGCTCCTCCGCACACAATTTTGTATATATATATTGTAAAGTGCTGTGGACTAACTTGGCATACACAACAATGTGTCCTGCCCACCACCCAACTAACTGCTGCTCATGCGGTCTCCCTGCTCCAACTCCTCGGCCCGCCTAACGATCAAACGGTCCACACTCAAGTGCACTAAACAATTTGAAATCAAATCCATTTAACCACGCTCATTAAACCACGCCTCCCTTTCACTCTCTCTCTCTCTCTCTCTCGATCTCTCTTCTTTTCACGCTTTCCTAGCTGGCGGCGAGGCTGCACTTATGCCATCACCCACACGCACGATAACACCCGCCCAGAGCCCTGTGCAGGCCAAGCGCAAGCTGCAGCCCACGGTGTCCACCGAGAACGCCGCTGGCACCACGGCCAAAAAGAAGGAGAAGCCGGCCAACAGTTCGTTTGTCATCAGCGAAGCAACAGTGCCATCACTCGCACCACCCACACCCACAGCTCCACTCACAACACCACCGTCGGCAGCGCCCCAAGCCATGGATACTGAGAGCGTCGCCGCCGCCGACGAGCAGTCAACGGCGCCCAATTACTCCCCACTGGACATGCAAAAAGTTGGCAACCTGTGCGAGCAGCTCATTGGTGAGCCTGCTGCACCACCCGCCAATGCAGTCCCGCGACAGCCAACACGTGCCAAACTGGATGCTGTAGTTGAAGCACCCGAGGAAAAGGATGCCACCAAAGTGATTAAGAAGTTTGTGAACAAACACAAGACCGCTGACTTGGTGAACGCGATCAATGAGAGCGCCAGCGGCAAGGCCACGTCCGGCGGCAATGCTGTTCCGCAGCCGGCGCCGGCAGCTCCGTTCGTGCGCAAGTGCAGCCTGCAGGATGAGTCCACGCTCAACAAGTTCAATGCAGAGCGTCGCAAGTCGCGCATTCTGGAAACGGCTGAAAAGTTTCAGCCGCCGCCTTCGCCTGCGACCGCCGTTGCCCCGGAAAAGCCTAAGAAGTTGAGTATCCCCGGCGTGAGTGTGGGCAGCTTTAAGAAGGAATTCGAACGTAAGGCCACGAACCCGACGCCTGTGACCGGGCCCACGCCAGGGGAGCGTCGCGCGCAGGAGCAGGTGGCCGCAGCAGCGGCCGCGGCCCAAGAGGCCGAGGCGCAGGAGGCGTTGGGCACGCCACCAGCTTCGCCAGTGGTGATCGGGGCCTTGGAGGCAAGCGATTCCAAGAACTCGGTGGCCTCGATATCGCTGGATGAGGCGCGTCGCTCCATGGAAAACTCGATCGCGCTGCTGCGACAGGCGCAGAACGAGTCCAGCAAGGAACTGGATCAGCTCTGCGCCCAAACCGAGACAATTGGCGTCAGCGAGCCAACGGCAGAGGATCGCGAACGTAAGTTGAAGAATGCGCGCGCCATAATCGGAAACGCCATACAGCCGGGTAAGTGGCCAATGCAACTGCATGCCCAAATACGATAATATCTAATAATGATAATGTAAGCTAAGCCCGCAGCGCTTTCGAGTTGACTACCAGCACTTCTATCTATACATATATCTATTACCAAGCAATAGCATCTGGCACAAGTCTAGCGGCAAAGCAGTTAAGCGAAATTCCATAGGGCATGTGAGATCGATGCGCGAATCCTTTAAGCACATTCTGTGACGTCATCTTCAAGAGAAATTCTATTTTATATGTGATTAACTGAAATATTATTATTCGTATTAAAGTTCATTTCCTAACATTAAAGAGAAGTCTAAGAAGGCTTTGAATAGCTTTATATAGATTCAATATATTCAAATATTTTTATTTTGTTTTTTTGTCTTTATACCTAAAGTGACTTAGACTAAAGTTAGTCCATAGCAAAGATTTGTTCATTTTTTATATTTTATACACTTAATTATTGATAGACTGGTAGAAATACAGGAATAAGTTATGTAGGCTCATATTTAACGGTAAATCGGATTATTTTCATAAACACATAAGTGAGCAGGCCACAGCAGACTTTATATAATGCCGCTCATCTGACTATGTATGACTTATACCAAATTTTTAATGATTTTTAATGAAAACTGCGCTTAATGTGAAAGAAATGTATTTATAATCGGCTTGGATATATATATTCTAAATAGAATCAGTTCAGCTGGAATATTTCTGAAATACGTATCTAATCAAAGCTCACTTGGAATAGACTTTTAGTAAACTTTAGGCAATAACTAACGTCATTCACTATGATAGTTACTTAAAAAGAAAAAAAAACAATAGCTTTCGGATGATTATGTCTAGTCTTATCTGCCAACTGATTGAGACTTGTGCATAGCTTTCAGTTTTATGCGTCTTGTATTTCCAACATTTACATAACTTTCTCCCCTGTTGTTGTGTATGTAAAACGTTTGCCAGCAGAGTGCTGCATGGATTACATTTGGCTTTTGGAATATACTCTGGCACACTCATAGCTATAAGTTGAATCGATTCCGAATGCATCTCGCTTACTCATGCCAACCGTTCATGGTCCCAAAGTAAACAGAGCACATGCCACTCTCCTTGCTATACTGACCATTGTCTTAGATTCACTTGCACACTCTCTCTCTCTCTCTCTCTCTCTCCCTCTCTCTCTCTGTCTTTCTCTTGCCCTGTGGTGCGCGTCACAAAACACAAACACATACATGCACATACATTCTCATCATAATCATTGAATCATCTTAATTTTAGTGATACGCAGGCCAACACCATTATTTGGCATCGGCAATGGCTTCGGCAGCGGCGGTGTTGGGGGCGGTGCAGCGCTGCCGATGCGCACTGAAAGTGCTGCCAATTTCGTAGGCAACGCGAGCAGCAGCAGCAGTCCAAGCCTGGTGCCCGTGAACGCTATGGCAGCTGCCAAGCAAACACTGCAGCAGCGGCTGTTCTCTGGCGGCGTGCCTGGACCGACGTCGACGCCAACGCCGCCGCGAGCGGCCATATGGCAGCCGCAGACTGCGTACAGCACGGCGAGCATATTCCAGCCGCTGCCCACGAGCAGTCCCTTTCGACAAATGCAGCAGCAGTACCAGCAGAAGTGCCAGGAGGCAGTGCAGCAGCAGCAACAGCTTCGATCGGCAAGCAGCGCTTTGTTCACGCCACCGCCCTCGCCGCTGTACGCCCCCAGCAACAGCAACAACCACAACAGCAGCAGCCCGATGCCAATTATCAATTACAATGTCAGCTCGCGTACGAGACCATTTCATAATCAAGCTCAAGACACTCTCAATACATCTGCCTTGCCTGCGGCTCTGTGGCTGAAATGTAAGTCTTGGCAGCGGCTCCATTGTGCCACGCGACGCCCAACTGCCCACCTGCCTGTCTGCCTGTCTGCCCCGCCGTCAACCAAATCCGTTGCGTTCCTTTAGCAGATGCAGATTGAGGCTGGTTAGCTATCGATGCCTCCAATCCAGCAGCCTAACCAGCCTCATAGCGTCGCGTTTTCTGTGTGTTTTGTTTCTCTGTTGTTTCTCTAGTTTCTCTCCAATTAATATCTCTCCAAATTGGACTTACTTGTTGCCGTAGTCGTACTGCTGTTCTCTATGTTGTTACTCCGCTTTCCTTTCGCCCATAAATGGAACTCACAACAAATCCAAAGCTACTTATCTCTGCTGTTTGTAGAAAATGTGTTCATTGCTGTTGTCGTTCTCGTTCTTGTTCTCGTTGCTCGTTGCTCGTTGTTCTTTGTTGTTAGTGCCTATTCGTATCTGTAGCTGCTTAGCTGCTGCTGCCAGTCGCTGCCGCTGCACATTAACTCCCAACACTAAGCTTGCGAACACACACACAGACACACACTATTTGTTTGGCCCTCAATTACTTCCAAGCCAACATCCGTTGCTACTTCTATGCTTATTTACTAACCTGTTCGTGTTCCTTTGTGATGCGCACTGAAGCCAAGCCTAACTAAATGCCGAATATCTTTATAATTCCATATGCACAGCTTCACCTGGCGGCGATGGATCAGTGGGAGGCGCCGTGAAAACATCCACCGCCTCCATTACGCTCAAGTCGGCGACGTTGCCGCGTCGCAAAATCAATGCCAAATCCGAGGTGCAGCTGGACATTAAGCCGCGAGTTCCAGAGCACCCGCAGCCGGCAATGCGCTTCAGCACCGAGATGCAACATCCAGTCGCCGACTTGCGCAGCGCGCCGCCACGTGAGGGCCCCATACCGTACAGCCCCATTAAGACCTCGCTGCAGGCGCGCGCCACAAGCCTGGAGCCCAAAGAGCTCATCATAACCATACAGCGGCCACCAACGCAACAAGCTTATGGACGCACTAACTCCAACACGACAACACGGTGAGTGCAGCTGACGCGCAGCGCTGTTATCCATGTCGCTAACCATTGTGAATCTTTGCAGCTCTGGCTCATTGTCACGTCAATCCACTGCTGAATCCGAGGCGGAGTCAACCGCCACCATGTCTCAATCAACTGTTACTGGCGGTCCGGGCATCTCGCAGCCTATTAAGAAGAGTCCACGTGAATTTATTATACCCATTGCCGTGGAGGGCGGCGGCTTTATCACGCCACGCGAGCGCAGCGTTGAGCCATCGGAGTCGGGCCACACAACCACCTCCAGTCGGTCGACATTCAGCCGACTTCGTCCAGCGCATCGGATTGGGTAAGCCTCCAGCGAAGGCAAACTCCTTGAACTCTATTGAACCTTTAAACTATGTTCGCAGATCGCTGCTCAGCGAGACCGGGTTTGATGACAGCTCGCCATTCCAGAAGATGCGCACAGCATCTATTACTCGTGATGGCGCTGACGAGGACTCGCTCTTCACCCCGCATAGATTAAGGTTTGCAAATGCCCAAGCCAATCAAATCAAATAAACTAAATCCCACGCTTTTTTCGCAGGAGCTCGAGGCCAGTCAAGAAAATTAGCCAGGACAACGACTCGCAAAGTTCCGGCGAGGAGGACGACGAAGACGGCTTTGAGATACTTACCGCGGAGAACCTATTCTCGACTTTGTTGCAACGTGTAAGTGGGAACTCTAATAGCACATTCCAGGGCCACACACATTTGACACTCACAATTCGTTTCTAATTTCAGGTGCGTGCGCTCACGAATCGCATGAACGTAAACAGCGACCTGACAGCCGGCTTTCCCAGTCATTCTAGTCGCCTGCTAACAGACATTTCGCGTCAGGCACAGGGCCACAGGCCATTCTGGAGCCAGGGCGGCGCCTTCGGCAGGTGAGTGACTGGGCCCCAGGGGCAGTTCCTAGTTCCTCATTCACAATAGCAAGCGATCACAATACAATGATTTTGTTATACATTTCTTACATGCTGCTTTCGAAATACTTAACCCAAATTAACAACTGCATTCATTTGATAATCTGCTCAACAAACTAACCACATAGCGAGCATAGATCGCAAGTCAGTTATAGCTATACTCAAACGGTTGAAAAGAAGCAAGTGTAAGTATGAGATATAGCAACAAGAGCTATCTGACATATTAAGCCGCACAGACTATACTCCCTTCAAATCACTGTCTATTTACTATAATGATAGAACTAACTTCTGGTCTATAGGCCTATGTTTCTTAGGTGCGGACAGCGTTTGTTAAAGGGCTTGGGCATTAAGAACCGCATACGCGATTGGTTGATCGACTGTTCTGGCTCCAAGTGCTGCCTGTAAGTTGGCCCGTTCAATGTGCAAGTCCTTTAGCTAAACGTTGTCCGCCATGCCTCACAATCAGATATGATATACATTACGAACATTTATGTATGTGAACTGAAAGTAAACACCATTGGCTCTCTCTCTCCCTCTCTATCTCCTCGACAGTCGTCTGAACAGCGGCAGCAACAGCAGCGGTCTGGGCGCTCCCTGGCGGCACAGCATGTCCCGGGACTTGGGCAGCGACATGGAATCGATGTTCTCGCGCACGGGCGCCACGCTGCCAAGAGGTGAATATCACAGATTAAAGAGTAAATATTTAGATCAGTAGGCAGACAACAGGCAAGCGATGCAAGCGACGCAACTACAACTCTCGAACCGAACAGAACGCAATCGTTAAAATATCAGCTGCAAAAGTATGCTACGTAAATAAGAAATTTCAATTTCGTATATACTTGTATACACCATTCTAGTAGTTGTTGATGTATGCTAAAAAACAAAACAAAACATAAATAGAAACTACAAAAACCCAAACAGAAACAAAAACAAAAACAGAAACAGAAACAAAACAAATCAAGTACTACTACTATATCTACTTATTTAGTCTAAACAAGTTTGTGCAGCCTGAAAAAAATCACACACACACACACACAAAAACAACCCTAAAAAACCAACAAAAACAAACAAATCAATTAAGCAATTAATTAAGTGTCTACTGTAATTATCAAATGAAAATGCCAATTAATACTTTGACAAATCCTTTTCTGTTCCATTCTGATTGACTTTTAATTTATTATTTTATTATTATTATATTTTGTGTGTGCGCACATCCATTTACTAGCATATCCATCAAAATAAGATGTGAAACTATATCAAAAGTAGTACTCTATCAATCTATCTATCTATCTATGTTTATCTACTCTATTTATCTATCTATAAATATATATATCTATCGATCTATTGCTACCTGTCCTAGAGCACAATAACGTCTGTTATTAACCTTTAATGCTGCTGCCGCTTTTTACAATTTACAAGAATACATACATGATATCTATATGTATATATATATATATACATATATACATTTATCTGTATATATGTATATATGTTGCTATATACCTCTCATCAGAGACATGTTTAAGCTCTCGTAGCCCAACGAACCCAGCCGACTCAGTTTATTGTTCTCTTCGTAATGTTTGCACAGTTAATTATTTATTTATTTATCTACTTAATTTTATTTAATTTGAGTTGTTTCATTATTTGCTTAACAAGGTTTTTTTTTTATTATTTTATTAAGTATTAAAATGTTATGCAATGATGATAGAAAAATGTCAAAGGTCAAATGAAATATGAATTGTGAAATATGAAATATGAAATCGTATTCAAAGTTTTGAATATCCGCGCAACAATTTAGTTATTTGTATAGAACGGTTATAGCTTGGCCAACAACACAAAATGCTCAACAAAGAATAAGTATGCACACACACACACTCACACACATATGCATGCGTGGCCATGTATATGTGTGGGTATATCTATATGTTACAACAGCCACAACAAATTATGCACAAGTTAAATTGAATGAGGAGCAACCAAACCCGAAATTTCAATCAAATAAATTTACTTTGACTCGTATGTTATTAAAAGTTGTTAAAAGAGAAAGAAAACAAAAGAGAGGAAAATAATCATATTTTTAAATTGTTGACATCAACTGAAAAGAAACGAAGGGTGTACTTAATCTTAACAACCATCCAAAAATGAACAAATTTAACCCACAATTAATTTTATTACATTTTACAGTGAGAACAATTTTGATGACAATAAAGCGATCCACTTTTGTTTTAGAAATCTAGAGACAAACAAAAAATGAGAAATGAGAAATACAGATGAAAAGAAAATAAAAAATAAACCATGGCTCTTTTATTTCCAATTACAAATTGTTTGACAACCAAAAGAATTTTGTTTAATAAATATCCACATATACATACATAATACTTTAATTATTGTTGTACAGTTTGCAAATGGCCCCGCTACCTTAAATTTGTTTTAGTTTTACATACATATATTTATATATACATATATATATAAAGCTCTCTCTTTTTACCACAAAGAACAATCACAAAACAAATTCAATTTAAAGGAAATCCGCTAACCAAGCAAGTTGTTTGAGTTCCAAAGTTCTTGTTTATGTTTTTAGTTGAATAATAATTAAACCAAATTTTGTGTTGTACGACATATTAATTTATAACACCCACTAAGCACACACACATGCATACATACACACAAGCACACACATGCAATTGAAGCTTATCGATGTAGTTAATTTTGTCCACGCTCTTTAATGCTGTGTAAAAAGCTGATCAACCACAACCACAACCAAAACCAAAACCAAAACCAAAACCACCGCAACAACAACAACAATAACTAACTTGGCACAAACACGAAACGAAACACAAGTTCTGTTTCAAATTCAAATCGAAACCAAAAACAACTTTCTGAGTTCTGGGCTATTTTTAATCGAGAAATAAAATTGTGAATTAATATGGATTTATAGAACTTTTAAAGCTGTAAACCAAAAATAAATCTAAACAGAAATCTGTGCATTTTATTCAAACAATTTTAGCAAAGTTAAGCGAAACTAAAACTAAAAAAAAATGTCCAAAACTTTGAATACGATAATGTACAAAAATA
Source organism: Drosophila peninsularis (assembly GCA_035047485.1). NCBI lineage: Eukaryota > Metazoa > Arthropoda > Insecta > Diptera > Drosophilidae > Drosophila > Drosophila peninsularis. The sequence continues at coordinate 4,100,889 of JAWNPN010000027.1, forward strand.
ATGTTCAGCTACTAATTGTTGTCATTCTCTGAAGCGCAAACATATTTTTTTATCATCAGCAAACAACACAAACCTTGAGCTGCTCTCTCTCTCTCTCTCTCTCTGTCTTTCTTTATACTATTTTATTTCTCTATATATTTCGATCTTAATGCACTGCACCGTTATTTCATTCATACCCATACTTACAGAGGCCCCACTTTGTTGGCTTACTTATTTAATATAATATATACATTTGGTTAGTTAACTAATTATTTGATTACTCGCAATTCGTTGGCCGTTTTACACAATTCGTGCTTATTTCGTTTACAGTTGGTTTATCTTTAACTACTACCACGCCCACAAAGCATGTCATAACCATTAACAACAGCCCGTTCAATACAAAGTCCACAACAACAACAACAATCAGCAAAAACAACGCGCAACTGCAACTGCAGCCCGCCATTGTTGCAACGGCCACGAGAACGTCGCGAAAAGTCGCCATCGCCACAGCGCCGCACTTAACCAACAGCCAGGAGCAGCAGAACAAACAATTGACAACCAGCGCACAACCAGCCAAGACGGCAAAAACCATCAGCACCACCACCACAGCCACAATCACAACCACAAGAAACCACAAGCAGCCATAACATTAAATCTGTTCCTGATGCTGATGTCGATGCTAAATCTGATGCTAATGCTCAGGCTGAGGCTGAGGCTGAGGCTGAGGCTGATGCTGTGGCTGTTGCTGGAAGCTGTTTGGTGTTTTGCGTGGCAGCCAGTGCACACTGAAATAACATGTTTATTTTCAAATTGGATTTAACATAGCTGTTGATTGTTGATTTCCATTCACCTGTAATTGAATTAGTTTGGCAAGCAGCACACTTAGCGTTCAGTATGCGCCCGAAGGCATATTGCAATAAACGTATCAAATGCAGCTAACTAAACGCAGAAAGCACAGTTAATTTTCGTTTGTTTTGTTTAGGTGAGAAACAAAATTGAAAAACATTTGAAATTGTGAGGAGAGTATATGTTGTTATAGATTTCGACACAAATTGTGATTTTTAATTATTTTTAACGCCTTTAATTATTTATGTAATTGCTCAATTTGAGTTTGATTTAAGATAATTCACAAAATCTAAAAGCTAAAAACTAAAATCCTCGATTGTTACATATTCAAGTCATTTATTGAACTCAAGCAGGGTATTTCTCTAGCGCAAATGCTGCTTCAAGCATTACAAATAAGCAATATTTTTATATGCACACATACACAGTGACATTCCTAAATTATCGTACACAAATATACATTGAAACACTAAACACAAATTTTATATGCAAATAAAACAAAAGTCATTAAACCTGTTGAATTGCTAAATACATAAATCCAAAACGAAAAAAAAAAAAAAACAGTAAACCCAAAACATTTCTTATTTTTGATGTCCTCCTGCACGTGAGCTAATCATTGTTGATCGGAACGAATTGATGTATGTTCTTTATTGTTGTTACCGTTGTTCATCATTCTTTTGTAATTGCAATCGCTTTAACAAGCTAACCCCGCTACGTTACTCTAGATCGAGCCAGTGTGCAAAGTTCTTTTGGTTGCAAACATACAAAGTGTTTACAGGTGCGCCTGGACAGCGACTCGGAGTGCAGGTACTAAGTAATGTAAGATGCTTGAACTGTGTGCATTGAACGCAGGTAAGTGAGCTTGCGAACTGGCCCCACCTCTAGCTAGCTCTAGCTCCCGCTCCCTCTACGCCCGTGAGTCTACGGACCATGCTCGAGACTTAATCCATTCCTTTGCCTCTACCATTCACAGGGCATCACTCCAAGAGCAGTGCCAGCAAACCCAAGTCAGCCCCAGTGAACGTGGAGAATGGAAAAGAGACTGTGAATTCAGCCGCTGCCAATGCCAGTGGCGAGGAGCCCTTGGATCTGGCAGACTTGGATCTGTCGCGCTTGCGATTGAGCAAAAAGGATCTCGAAACGCTGTCGAGCATTACGCCCGGCCTGCCGAAATGCTTCCAGGAGCAGTTGCTGGCCAAGCTGCCGCCAACACAGGCTCGCAAGCTGTCGCGCACTCTCAGCGTGCAGAGCGGCGCTGCGACCACTCCAACTATCAAGGTATACAAGCGAAGCCAGAGCAGTGGTCGGGGCTATCTACCGGAGCAGCCCGAGGAGGATAGAGAGACCAAGCCCTTAACGGACGCCCCCAAGACCACGTCGGCCAGCACAGCCATCTATAGACGCAGTCTGAGTCGCGCGCCCAGCCAGGGACCCTCCCAAGAGACGACTACTGCCGCAGCGGCTACGAAGAGTCGCAGCAGCAGCGTCTGCCGAGATGACTACGGCAAGTCCTCGCTGTGCAGCAGCAGCTACACCAGCGACATCAATGACAAGTATAAGTACTACTCGCCATATCTGAGCAAGTCCAGCAACCCCTCAGCGTTGGCAAAGGAGGTACCGGAAAAGCGTTATAGCGCTACGGTGGGGCGTCCACCAAGCGGCTACCTGTCGCCACCGCCGCAAGCTCCGAGTGTGGCGGTGGCCGTGACAGACGGCAGCAGCTCCTTGCGTAGACGCTCCTCGCAGCGTCGAATCTCACGCTTTCTGCGGCCCGACTTCTTCGACGAGCCTCGCGAGCGCGACTCCCAAAGCGTACTGCGTGAGATACGGGAAAGGTCAAGTGATCGCTTCGAAACAGCGGCGGATCTGCGCCAACGCAAGCACAGCTTGCCCAATGTGGAGTCCGAGGTGGAGTCAAGTCAAACAACTAAGCGGCACGCCCGCAATAAGAGCATGGAGCAGTTTTCTGACCCAGTCGCGGATCCACCACACGTGGCGCCGCAATCTGAAAAGAGGCGAAGTCAATCGCGTTCACGTGAAATGGAAACGGAACTTGATAAACACGACCTGGCCAACAAAATACTGCAGGAGCTTCAGCTGCTGTCCGCGGCGCGAACTCAGAAGGAGAACGACCAGCGTTCGACCACCGAACAGGCTGCAGCCGAGCCGACTAGAGGTAGCAGAGCCGAAGAAACTTCCACCATCAAGAAGTTAAAGAAAATCAAATCAAAAGATAAGGACACCGACCCAAACAACGATGCCGATGCCGGCAAATCCATCACCACAACAACAGCAACAACAACTCAGCTCGTGCGGAAAGTCAAGAGGGTAGTCAAGAAGGCCGCGGATGAGTCTACAGCATCGCAGCCTATGCTCAGTGCGGAGGCACAGCTCAATGAACAACCAGCGCCAATGGACACTAAGCTAAAGCGACCCAAGTCGTATCCCATGAAGGATCTGGGTCTAAGTCTCAAAGGCAACACTGAATTGCCATTGCCCCAGGCGACAGCTGCTGCGCTGCAAAGTAAACTGCCCAATAAGATAGCCACGACAACGGCGGACACGTCTGCCGATGCAGCACCCCGGGAGAGTCGACTGATGAGGCCCAAGAGCTACCCAGCCACAAAGTTGGCCATGCCCAAGGACATCAGAAAGGTAACTCGCAGCGGCGCTGCAATACCCAGCATCGCCGAGACGGCGCTGGCACCGACCACAGCATCAAGCTCCAAATCGACGTCGGAAGAGAAGTCCTTGTCAAACACAGGCTTGATGAGCACAATGACTGAAAAGGACACAGGATCCTCCTCTGGGGAACCGCGTCCTATGACCACTAAGAAAACAATCAAAGTTTCCAAGAAGTCGAAGCTGGTGCCACCGACTCCAGTAACTCCATCCACACCCACAACCACGACAACAACGACTTCAGCGAACAGCTCCAAGGAGTCCAGTCCGGCTATTAAATCGAAGGAGAAATCTCCTGAAAAGAAGCCCAGCAAGGGCCTGCTCTATGCCATTGGACAAAAGTTCGAGAAGCTCCGTGACTCTGCAATGAGCAAAGAGAAGAAAGGCAGCACGCCCAACACAGCTCTGAACTGCGCACAGAAACAAGGCTGGTCAGAGGAGCGCAGCTCGCCAGAGAAGTCTACGTCCACATTACAGCGGAAAAAGAAATCCGTGGATGCGGACAAGTCACAGGAAGCAGCCACCGACGAAAAGCGAGTCGACAAGCGATCCCGTTTTGACACCATGCTCCGCTCGTTGCGGGAACGTTCTGTTCCCCGCACACAGCCCGCAGCCAGTGCCAGTCCCAAGCGATCCGCCAGCGTTGAGGAGCTGCATGCCGACGGCAACAGCGGTGGAAAGCAAGGCGGCACAGTTAACAAAATGCTGGGCGGACTCTTGCGGCGCTTCGATCGCGACAGCAGCGAGCAGCGACGTGTCCGCAGCACTCGCTCGTCCAGCAACATTGATAGGCAGGTCCGCGAGGAGCACGACACATCTCTTCCCACGTCGCCCATCTACCAGAATGTGGCCAAAACCAAAGGCACGGTTGCTGAGGAGAACTGCAACTGTGAGACGATATGCCCAGACTGCATTCAGAACAAGGGCGCAACGAGCGGCAGCTCAGAGGCGCCATCAGCGACAACAACTACGCTGACTGGCAGTAATACGCAAAGCAACAAGGAGAAGCGCAAGGGTCTCATGCTGGATCTGAGCAACGCGACCAGTGGAAGCATATCGGGACCGACCACTAGCACTGCAACCACCACGACCAACACCAGTGGCAGCTACCGTGGCGCTAAGACTAATCCGGCTCTGCTCAATGGCAACGGTCTGTACTCCAATTTGCCGCCATATCCGGGTGCCATGAAAAGCGCCTCCTCCAACAACAGTTCGAGTCAGCAATCGATGGATAACGCCACCAACAACAACTCTGTCAATACCAACAACAACTGCAGCTCGCAGACGTCGGGCTACCGCACCTCGTCGGCGCATGAGATTAATCGGAATAACCTGTTGACGCCGTCGTTCGAGAACATTGCCAACTACTCGTCGGACTCGAGAAGCTACCAGGACGACTGTGCCTCGACGTCCACGTTTATGTCGCCCACCGAGGAGCCAGAGCTGTACTTCGACAACTGGTCCATTTGCTCCGAGGACAACTACATGCTGCATGCAACACCTTCGCCGACGGTATCGCGGCTCTCGCGCACATCGCAGCTGTCATCGCCCACACGCTGTTCGGAGAGCTCCGATCCGAATGAGAGTGTGATTGATAGGATTAAGCGGCGCAGCTTCTACAGTCGCTTTAACGAGCAAAAGCCTCGACGCACCAGCAGCATCGTTGGGCCCTCGGCGGTTCGAGACTATTACCGGGAGCAACAGGCGGCAGTGAAGGCGCGCTCCAGCCAAAAGTTGCATGCGCCAGAGGTGGAGACGCGCGCTCATTCGCCGGACATTACCCAACAGTTTTTCAGGCCACTAAAGCTAAGTCCTGTGGGCACTGAGCTCAAGCCCCCTGTCTATCGCTCGCCGCTGGACTACTCGACATCTGCGTCGGCGGGCGCAACAAGCAAGCCTCGCAAGAGTCTTAACGACATTCGCAACACATCGCCATCGTTCCTAAGCAAACGCTACGAGTCGCACGACTACAGCTCCGTGCCCATGCGCTACAAGAGCTCCTCCAGCTCCAGTCCCAGCAACACTGCCGTTGGCGGCATTAATGGCTACTACAACACATACAACCCCAAGCGTCGTTCCTCGTACACCCTGAACGGCACTCTGCCTTCGGGCACCAGCAGCAGCGCTGGCGCCAGCAGCCATTTGGATGGCTACGCCACACTGGGACGTCGCTCGATACGGCCCTATGATCATCGCACCATGTCGCTGCTGGAGCCTCCAACCAGCGGGAGCAGTGCAGCCGGCACCTACCACAGGCGAGAGGCCCGCACCCCAGTTCGGGACTACACCTCTAGCATTTCGCGGTGAGTATTGAAATGGGAAATATCTCCTGCCGCCAAAGACTAAACTCTCTTACACTTCCACAGCTCTGGATCGCGTTACCGTACCTCGTCGGCTACGCGCAGCCCCACAAACATTTGATGTTCCACACCGCAGAATGGCTTCTGCATCTTCTGCTACTACTCAAAACGGAAAAAGGCAGCCCATGGCACAGCTATGGCTACGCCGCCCAATACAACTGCCTCCTCGTCAGCCTCGGCCTCATCCTCGCGCGCTAGCAGCGGCGGCATCAAGAAGTTAATGCAATCCGCACAAGCCCATCACAATCAGCATAGGTTCTAGAGAGCCAATCCAGTGATGCTGCCACGATATCACGACAACTTAGATACTACTAATTCGGAAGGGAGCCCACGTTGAGCGCACCCATTTAGGCATAACTAATTTTTGATATGTTTTATATAGCCAAAGTTAAAATTTAGTGCAGGTTGCCCTGGAGCCCTGCTTGTAGTTGCCCCATTAACTAGTCACATATACATAGTAACGTTTCAGATATCAAGTAGAGAGTAAAGGAAACCGTAGTAGAATGAGACAAACTGATGTCCCGCGGTGTTGTTGTCGCATAGGATTCTTAAATAATTGTGCCTTGGTTCCTTCGACGTTTTTAGACTTAGCCCTAGACATAAAGATGATTTAATTTGTAAGCAGGTAAAGGTAACGGTACGGGAGGGACAGTTGAGAAATGTTAATTTTTTAACGAATATTTTAGAGATATTTTATATGATATTATTAAGAGCCCCGCGCCGGAAAATGCGTTAAAATTTTATCAATAATTTTAACAACATTTTTTTGCGAAACAGTACTGAACGATGACTTTAGAAATTGGGAGTTTGCGATGGTGTTGATTGTATATTGGAGCCATCTTTCGTTAACTAGAGCTATTGATGTTATTGCGAAATAATAGAAGATACGTGTAGAATTAACGAGAGCAAAAGATTCGAGTGTAGCGAAAACAATAAGCGAATTTAACTAAATCTAGTGGTTAGACAGTTGAACGTCGAAAATGTAATAAGGCATGAGAATAACGAATGCAAACATTTTAAACGGAAATCAATAAACATCACGTATAAATACAATCGTTAACGTACAACATATTCCTTAATCTACCCGCTCTTCAAGTGCTATTGGAAAGTGTCGCTCAGTTCTGCTGCTTGAGCTTGTATGTGGGCATGAAGGGCACATAGTAGGTCCACTTCCACTTCTTGATGGTCTCCATGCCGTAGGGGAAGTTGTAATCGGTGGCAGTGCCGTCGTTGACATTGTCGTCTCCCAGCGGCATCTCATTGGCCCAGTCTATGAGTCCACGCTCAGCTGGTGTGCCTGCGAAAGTCCAACTGTCTATCATCCAGCTCTGAAGCATATGCCTTGACTTACCTGGAATAATGTTGTCCAAAAAGCAGCCGAGTAAGCCGCCCACCAAAATAGTCGTGCCCAGCAGCACGGACAGCGTGGAGTCGACGGTCTCATTGCCCGTGTTGATGGCGCCCGGATGCTGCTGCATCCAGGGACACAAGACCATGGGGAAAAATATCGATAGGCCAAGGATATATAGGTTCCTCGCAGAGCGCAAGTCCACATACTGCAGTGTGGATAGACCGAATGCTATGATCATGCCGAACATGACACAAAATATTCCTCCCACCACGGAGTCGGGGATCAGAATGAATATGGCGCCGAATTTTCCGATAATGCCCTGTAGCACCATGATGAAGGCGGCCCACTGGATAACACGTCGAGATCCTATCTGGAAAAGTGGAAGAATTTCATTGACTATTCGTTTGCCTGGCAAGTCTTGCCTGCTGCTCACCTTGGTCACACCAATAGCACCCACGTTCTCGCCGAAAGTGTTCGTGCCATTTCCGGCGCCCCAAAGGCCGGCCAAAACCGTGCCCAAGCCCTCGGTGCCGATGCCCCGGTTAATGGCGTGCAGCGGGGGCGATTGGGCGCCGGCCATTTGCGAAACTGTGGGATAGTAGCTCAAGGACTCCACTGTGCAAGCCAGCACGCCTGCCAGCATACCAAGCACGCCAGACAACGTGACTGAAGGCCACCCGAACTGGCCCGGATACGGCACATAGAACCACTTGGCACTGGTCAACACGTTTAGACGGACGTCTGTGCGTGAGGGATGCGACGGCGGAAACACATCGGTGGCTGTTAGGATGCCGCAAAGCCCCCACATAATTATGATGGTCAGCAGGACGGGGAACAGTCGGAAGAGCTGGAACTGACGCACCTCCAAGCCATGGCCCTTTCGGTAGGCAACTATTGGAATCGAAACATCGCACATGATTTGCGAGAAAAGCGTCAGCATTCCTGTGGTACTGCAAGCACATGTTCAGCTGTGAATGGAGCTCCCGTATTGACGCGTCTGCGGACACTTACCCCACTGCAATGCCCCAGTGCTTCGATGCCGTTTCCGCAGCGTGCTCGAAGAGCGTTAGACCGACCAAGGAAACTGTGGGCACAATAGTCAGCGGCGTTACATACTTTAAAATCTTGCCGACTAATCCCGTGTAGCCCAAGATGACTTGCACCATTGCGGAAACCGCAATCGCCCCGGACAGCTCGCGCATCCGTATCTGCCACAGTTCGTTGCGGTCCTCCTCATTCATGGCCTCGAGCTCAGCTGGAGGCGGGCATTTCCATTGCGGCAATGCGAGTATGGCCAAAGTCGGCACCAGGAAAGATATAGTTCCGCCCTGGACTATGGGCAAACGCACGCCCCATGTCGCTTGGAAGTACGTCACAATGCCTGTCACGAAGATCATGGTGGATATAATGATGCCCCGATTGGGATCCTCGTCGGACATGCAGAGTGCCGGCGTCAGTATAAATGGTATCGACACAATCGCTCCAATCATAGTCAAATAGTGTTGAAAGGCGAGAAATATGCTCAGGTACCAAACTGAAACGGATGGGCGACATAACTTTAGACGGAGCTCTAGGCTAACACAGTGGGCAGGACCTACCAGGATTCTCATTAATGGCATACAGCAACTGTGGCTTCGATCTTTCCGCATGTGGCGCCGGCGGGTCACCGCCCACGGGCGTTGGCCTCCCGTTGAAATCGTTTGACTTGTCTGCTTCCGCCTAAAACAAATATGCATAAGCTTATTAAGATATTGTTGCTGATGTATGCAGCTATTAAATTGCCTTTAAAATTATAGTACATTAAATCAAATTCTATTGACTTATGGTAATCGAGCGTCGTTGGGAAATAGTATACATATATAGTCCCCGACGCTAGCTGCAGCCGCGGTCTTTTAGCAAGGGGAGTGCATTTTTTGTTTAGCTTACAACAAAAAGCTTATATAAATTGAATTGATTAGCATTATGAATTAGCTAGATCGTGGGCTTTTATAAGTAACGCCCCATCCCCGCCGACTTGCGAACAGAAAGATATTATTAGCACTCGTGTTGGAATTCTGATTAATTGAGCGTGAGTTGGGGACCAGCGACTGTTGAATAAATGGACGGGAATCAGCTTGTTAGCCTGCACTTCATTTCAATAAACCAATAAATTACGATCCACAAATACTGGACGGTGCTGAGTCAATAAATCACTAGCATAAATTGTTTGCTGAAAAACTATGACAAATTACAAGCAACCAAATTGCCCTACGGCAAATGAGATTTTATCTTTGAGTTAGTTATGCACCCGATCCTCACAGCCAATTAAAAATCGATTTAGGAAGCAATTCGGCTGATAAGAATCACAACAGAATCAGCACGGAATGAGAATAAAGGGCAAAAGAGATTGGCATGCGCTTTGAGAATTCGAGACTTACATAAACTGCCAAACCGAGCAGAATGTAAAGTAAATCAAAGGAGCTTAACCGAACCCCTCACTCAATTACTTACTCCGACTCCATCCCCAATCGCAACATTGCTTAGCTCCATGATTCGAAATTAGTTTGCTTTGTGCTCAGCATCGATCGAATTATTCCAATTGTGCGCAATGTGATCCTCAGCTGCAACTCGTGTGAACTGCTGCAGTCGACTGATCGGAAGAGACTGAAGACAGAGAAAGAAACGAGCGACAGCGACAGCACTGGGAAAGATCTTGGCAAAAGGCTGTCGAAAATCGCTCAATTGATTGTACAATCTAACTGTACAGTTAGAGCGAGAGAAGCATTCGTCGCATTGCCTCAGTTGAAGAGCATGAGTTATGGCAATAGAAGAGAGTCAGAATGTGATCCGCACAGCTCTGAGCAGATCTGTTCTGATCGATTCAAAAAAAATGACGATAATCAAGTCGTTTTTTGTGCGTATTTTGTTACTCTTCTTATTTTACTCTTATCCAAGTTATTTATTATTTGTGTAGGTAAAAGATAAAACGTTGCTACCCTGTAAAAGTGTCGAAAAGATCGCCATATAGATATGGCTCAATGGGCTTGATAAACAATATTATATCTTTCGTTTAATTAACAATGTTTTTGGGAAAAGCAAACAATCATAAGCTCCGCAAACGTTTGGATATGGAAACGTGTCTAAACTAATCTAGTATATGGCAGAATTTCAAAAAAGTACTAAGTTCATTTAACTTAAGAACGAACACTTTTATTATATTAAAATTATAGCTATGTGCTTAGTTTCGTTCCGAGGCGCTTAGATCAAATAGCAGCAAAGAGCTTGGAATTAACTAACTAAGCTCATCGATGTAAGTATTTGAATTAGTAATGTTTTGAGTTAGGTCTAGGTCTGCTATATAGTATATATACCAAGGCAGTAGTGACTTGAAGAGAGGTGGGAATTTTTTCAAATTAAAAATAATATTTTATACCCTGAACTCATTTAAAATGGGTAATCTGGGTATATTGACTTTCTTAAATTATATGTAACTGGCAGGGAATGTGAGACAGACCCTCTATCTGCCCGTTCGTTCGTCTGTTCGTATGTACGAATTCATCGATCTTAGAACCTATAAGTGCTGGAGACTATTTTCTTATGTTCCTATATACCACACGCAATTTGTTTCGAGTAATCGTCTTGGGAATCTCCAAGTTTTGCTTTTTTTATATTTTGGATACCCATATTTTTATCAAATTCTTTAAATTATAATCGAAAATCCATGAAAATAATTAAATAGAGTATGTAGATCGTATGCTGAAAACTTCATTAAAGTTCGTTAAGTAAGACATTTGTTATTAAACAAAACGTTTGGCCAATTGGCGGATGCATACGAGATTTCCCTACACACATGTGCATATCTGCTCCCATACATTCGAACATTCGCAATTGAGATTGAATTTTTCTTGGAGTTTCAGCTGCTGCTTTAGACTTGCTGCTTAGCGTTCGAGCTGTAAAGTAGCCGTGTTGGTAGACGTAGTGTGCGTTGATGGTTAATGAAATATGAAATGCGGAATAGCCAGAATGTTTGTATGATTAACCATGGGTTATGTCTTAGTCAGTTCGGAAATGTAATCAAGCTTAGCCCTCATGCGTTCTAATGAGAAGAAATGAATTCTTGGAGAAACAACATTTATTTCGCGTTGCATTTTAATAGTAAAAGTAACTCTGCATATTTAGTTTGTAAGTATTTAACTAAATCACTACATACATAGTTAATACACATTAATTTAGTTTTGGTGGTGTTGTTAAAGTTGTGATATCTTTTGCTATACACATATGGTTATTTTAATTATATATACCGATAGATCCATTTGATGAAACATTTATATAGTCGCGATAGAGTTAGACGGCGTAAGGCTATGTTTAGTGAGAAGGTTTATGTTTAATATGCGTTTGTGAAGGTGATTTTTATATGGAACTTTGATTAATATGTATTTAAGTATTTTTAACTAATTTTTCAAAGGAATCTCCATCGATTATATTAATAATTATATTTTCTTTATGTAAAGCACTCCAAGTTCTGTTGCAGTTGCAGTCTCTCTTACAAAAATTAAACAAAACAAAAGAGCATTAAAAAAACTTAAAACGATAAATAAAACTGTCTAGTGCGCACTAGCTAGCGGCATTAAGGAGAAATTCATGGTGTGTCCTCCTCTTTATCTTGCCACGCGCTGCTCTCGTTCTCCGTATCACTTAGAATTTCGACCACCTCCTCTTCGCCTGTCAGCAATCCTTCATCCTTCATATCCTTGAAGAAATCAGCTGGCACAGACATATCGCTATCCCCGTTGTCAACCATTAGATTCAGCTCTGGCACCAGTGGGTCCTCAGTGGCCACCTGTGCACTTGTCGTTGTGGCAGCTGACGTTGTTGTCGACACATCCATAGGTGGCAAGGTGGCAACCGGATTAAAGGGTGCATCCAAATCTTCCAAACCACGTGGAGGCTTCAGCTTGGCAAGTTCTTCCCGCAGATGCCGATAATGCCGACGCAACACCATCGAGTTAAACGATATAGTGCGACTAGCGCGCTCGGTATACTGGGGCTTACTTAGCTCTTCAATCCAACCCTCGATTTGTGTGCAAATCTCTTCGCGCTTTAGCCAAAAGTGTTTGTGAATCACCTGAAAATGTACATGGTTTAATTGGGATCAGGTGATATTTGATAAAAAAAAAAACCTTACATCTGTGAAGCATGGACTCGGGTTACGTATTTGCTCCAACATTGCCCAACGCACGCACGCCTGATAGATATTGCTATTATACTCGCGCGATGAATTGGTACCGCTGGGTGTACCCCGACTGCGCTCAAAGCCTGGCTCATTAAAATATGGCTCAGGAACAAGTATCAGAGATTGTATAGAAACGAGAACCTGTAGAAAACTAGAGGTCTGCGCATTCCATTTCTCCTCAGGTCTTCCATGCCAGGTGTTTAGCACTGACAGACACACTTTGCCATCGTTGTATAGATTGGGATTGAAGCGAACCGAATTGCGACCTGTGGTCTCCAGATTGATAAGCATGGGCAAGTTGGGATAGTCCGGTGGAAAGAATACATCAAACTCGAAACAGCCATTGGCATAAGGCGTGTCCGCTGGGCCAGTTATAAGCACCTAATAAACAATCAGTGATGAATGAATATCTACAGAATAAGATTATGTAAGCCCACCTTCATTATGTCCAATCTGTCCGTATCACAGCGCACAAATACAGAACTACTAAAACTCAGTGGCAGACTGGTGGAGAGAGTGACCGCTTCTTGTGCCAGCCGTTTGACACGTGAGGGATGATATCGATCTCCGGCTAAACGCACCATTTTTTCAAAATGATGCGCTACCACAAAACGAAAGCTGTTGTTGTCAGACTCCACAATCATATCGTACGTATCGAACTGGCGTTTTTTCATCAATTCCAGATACCGCTGCTCAACCGATTTGCTGATCGGCCGGTCCAATGAACCCATGCCATCTTCATGCGTGTGCAACATGTTAATCAGTGCATCCGCATCTGTCGTCTTCTGCACCAGCACACAAGTCTCGTGTATATCCGGTATGAGCAGCGCGAGACCCTCGTCGTCGCCATCATCAATATTGAAAGTGAGCTGATGCGTTTGGCCTTTAATGTTTGATTTCTTGTTGACTCTGTAAACATGGAAATAAATATTACATAATTGCAATTATACAAAACGTATATATGCTATTCTCACTTGAGCCGTTTGGCATACGTGTCAACGCAGGTCTTCATGTTCTTTAGAAGCTCCGCAATTGGTGGGGTACAATCTCCGCTAATACTCGGCTGCAACAACGAAACTAAATTCTTAGACAGAGAAAGTGCGCGCAACAGTTTTAAAATGGCACGATAAAGGGGAATGTGTCGTGTTATATCTAAAACTGAGTCGTTACGCAGGTAAGAGCTAAGCGCTGGTATGAGACACGACTGCTGCAGGAGAGTCTGGAATATGGGTGGCAGTTCCCCAGTTACATCGCGTACATCATGATAAGCAAGTATATCCTCCCCGCGCATTTCGCTGGGGATACAATCACCGGGGTTGATATAACTTGCTAATACCAACAAGAGCACCGTCACGTGCTCTTCCTCACTTTTCTGGCGCATCAGCGCCTGCTCTACGTTCCATGACTGTGTCGTAGAGCCGGTGCCAAAGCCAGTTCCTTTAGCCCAGTATATGTGGCTTTTATCGTCCGACACCGCACTTGGAATGGGTTCCTCCGCAGTACTACTCTTAGGTGCTGCACCATTCCCGTTGCCATTGCTATTTCCGCTTGTGCATGGCTCGGTTATCAATGAGCCGATTTTGTTGTTATGAGACTGATGTGAAAATATGCCTAGACAATTAAGCACAAGATGCATAGCCCCCACTTCAATGACAACGCGCCGCAAAAGTACGCCGTCATCCGTGGATAGTGACACACTATCGAGCAGCTGGCGGAATACCTCAAACGGCAATGTTGGCAACGACGGAGCCAGCGAAAGGCTATATATGTCGTCTGTGAAAGAAAACATATATGTTTACAAATATTATCTTCTATACATAGAGCCTCACTTACTGCCATCGCCGTCACCAGTGACACCTAGTACGAGTCTCAGCAGGCACTGCGCACGCTGTTTATCTCTTAGCAAAACGTCAGAGTAGGCAGGGAGACGTAAAAACAAGCCGAAAGCAGCTAACGAATGTTGAGGCACGGAGCTAACAGTAATCTGTTTAGAAGTCGGCTCACATATGGTATCTTCCAGATCCTCGTAAATCTCATCATTGGGTTCAAGCTTCACCCAATCGGATAGTGGTGGACTCTTCTCCTTCTCGGCCGCTACAGCAGTAGCCTTGCGGCCCATGTGCTCAGGATATACAGTAGGCAAATAGTGTGCCAACAGCGATAGACCACCACTGCTAGAGAATCGCTGTAATGGAGACGGCAAAGGTTCTGTGCACGCAGCCTTAACTTTCTTCGAATCGGCATCATCGCTCATGGAGTGCTGCAGAACCAAATCCAGAGAAATGCAGGGTGCGGACAACGAATGCCCAGCATCCAGCAATGCGGCTAACACCTGTGAGATAGTGGCATCACCAGCTATTACTATATCCGGGTACTCTGCTATGACCAAATGGCTACCAGTGTTGGCATGTGCAGCTTGCAATAGAAATTCCTCAATATTGAAGGTATCTGGGCAAATTTGATAGTTCATTAGCCATGGTGAATGTGAATATGAAAACTTCACTTACTTATAGGTAGCAGTTGAACGGTTTGTGTCTGTGTCTCCTTGTCTTTATTTACAGCTGCTTGATTCTTGGCATCCTTAATGCGCTTGTCTTTAGCAGCCACCGCAGCGCCAACTGTTAAAAATTCCATGCAGCCTGCCTCCATATTGTTGAAGTTAATGAAGCACGATTTGTCGAGCTTAGTTTCACTCGACTTGGCAGTGGTTAGAACACCACTCGAAGCATCAACACCATTGCGCTGATCTGTTGGTTGTTGATACACTAAGTTACTATAAACTACGGCACCAAAATGAAATTAAGAAACAAAAATTGAAAATTAATTTAACGAAAAAAAGAAAATCATGAACAAACAGCAGCGAAGTTAATTTTTTTTTAGCTAATTGTAATTTTACGTGAGTTGCAATTTGTTTGCAACCGTATTATAAATAGTGGCAAATTCAAAATAGTAATTGATTGTAATTAAGTCTGAGTAATCAAATTCTACTCTAAACTCAATGAAACTACTTACCACTAACGCAATTCTGCATGATTTCCTGGCAGGTGGTGTTTGTGTTCACACTAAATAGCATTTGATGGGCGCTGCTTCGCTTCGCCGGGTGATGATTGACCGCCGCAACAGGCAAGCTGTTGCTGGGACCTCCTGTACAACTGCCGCCCATTATGGCTGACAGCGTATCCCTGCGTTGTAATGGCTGCTGGCTGCTCACAGAAACCGTAATGTGCTCGTTCTCAAGTAACAGTTGTAGTACCAGTTGCCGCGTGAATCCAGAAATAGTTGGACGACTGCCACCAGTAGAACGAAGTGGCTTGCAGATGATGGCGCCAATGAGCAACGAAGTAAGTACTTCCTGATTTGCTGGATGGCAGGCGCTCACACGTGTAAAGAAATTGATTGTGGCACGTTCAAGACGAATAAACGACTGTTGCATGGGCAACGTTTTGCTGAACTGCGCCAAATGCGTGTTGCAAAGCAGCTGCAGCAACGGCTTCCAAAACAATGAACCTTGCTGAGTTCCCAGCCAATCACGCATCGGACCCTCTGCACAGCATTCTGAAAAGAAGTCCAGCACCTTGGGCACATTAGTGCAGCTCAGTAGCGGTACTGTGCCAGCCCCGAAATTAGCTTCCGCTTTATCATAATCCGTTAGCGAGGAATCTCCACCAGCAGCTGCCTGGTTGCTGCAAGAGGCTTTGGCCGTTAGCTCCACAGGTTGCACCTCTGTCGTTGGTAACATGTGAGTGCAGTATTCATAAATGGCATGCGCAAGTAACTTGGGCAGACCCGAGTCTAGCATTTGATAAACGGCCACAGGAGACTGGCAAGCCAGTGCGAGTGTCTTCAAAAATGCTGGATATTGCAGCAACATTGTAAGATTTTCGCCTCCCTCCCGACGGAACCAAGCACAGCCGCTTTGCACCTTACTATCGTCCGTTTTACCACGAGTCTGCTGTTCCATCTTCACACCCAACTTAACCAGCAACTGGTTAAATAGCTCGGGCTTTATGTAGCACAGCGCACATATGAGCGCATCAAAGCTACTCTTCAGTGGCTCATCATGCTCCAGTTCAGAGATCCATTGGAAGCAAGTCTCAAACAATGGCGGTGTAATAAGTTGCGATAGATCGGGTACCTGTTGTTGACGGTGCACTTGCCACAGAATTGAGGCAATGACCTTGACGAATCCACTTTGCGGATTATTACACCGTGCTTGCTTGCTGTAGGTGTCGCGCAGTTGCATAATCCAATCAAGCAGCACCCGCAGCTTATCCTGCATATATACTGTAGCGCCTGTGACCACTTGGAAAATGAGATCACACACAGCATCGCTGGAGAGCTTAAACACTGCAGAAACAATTTTTCAAATATTAATACAGTATAATAGGAAACAGACGTGTTGCGAATTACCCTGTGGTGTTGTGTGCCAAAGCAATGTCCGCAGAAGCTGCAAACTAAGCTCGTTGTTGTAGGCGCCCAACTTGATCAAAATGGTTTCAAGATGCTGCTGTGCAAAGCTTGGTATCATTGGCATGATATTTAAAAGAGAGCAGCAGGCCTCCAGAAATCCAGGGTATGCAGCCGGATACGAAGCAATTAAATCTGACAGTTTGCTATCTGGTTGCAAAGCAGCTACATGAAAGCACCGAGATAATATTCGTACCCAACCGATGCTTGTCTTAGCAAAGGCATCATCCTCCGGCATTGCATCTACATCCATTGAAGACAATGGGACCGACCCCATTGGTATAGAAGAGGCAATAAATGATTCACCGAAAGCACCTTGGCTGCGCAATCCTTGCATCCGATTGCCAAAGATCGTTTGTCCCAGTACAGCTATTTGCACAAGCCCGACATTGCCGCAATCTTTAGGTCTACAAAATGATTAATATTGTTAGTTATTGCAAGATAAACTTGAGAAGTTTTGCCTACTTATAAAGCCTTAGTACGATGCTGGTTGCAACTTCAGCTTTGGCAAGCTTAAGACGTATGCAGGTAAGACCAGTTGTAGCCATCGGCGCGCCCACGGGAATAGAACCAACACCATAATCACGTGATAGCTCCAAAGCTACAGCTGAAGGACACGAAGCTAGACTAGAGGTATGCGGCACCAGTTGCACCTCCTTGAGCAAAATGGCCGTGGGCAGAGTTATCGTCAGGTCAACATGGGTCTCATTGGGATAGAACATATAACTCCAGGCAGGCGAACGTGGCCGTCTATGTGTGGCGTTCGGATTTGATATAAGCATTTCGGCGCTTTGAGCCGCATCATTTTCCGATACTATGTGCGAAAAAGGTGCGAAATTGATCAGTCCATCGTACTGCGCGCTGCCGTTCCTGGTAGCCTGTGTTGCAGTTGTCGTAGTTGGGGCGCCTGCGGTTGAGGTGGCTTTTTTACATGCGTTAGCATTGCTAACATGACTATTGAGCTTAAGCCGAGTATTACGAGTCATATGCTGCATAATCATTGAGATCTGGTAATAAAATTAAAAAACTATTTTAAATATTCCTGGCTAAGATTAAATATATATACAATAAATGTTGTTAGTCTACTGTAAGCTTACAAAATATTCAGACACTTACCAATCCCGGTTGCATATTAATAATAGTCTTGTTAAGCCGCACCAAATTATGGCAAATTATTTGTATGCCGCCAAGCTGAGTGAAAATTTGCACAGCGGCCGTAACTTCCAATACCTTCGATATATACCAAAGGAAGGGCTCCGATAGCTGCAGACGCGGCAATGTGGCATTGCGTTGTATGGTGGCTGCACAAAAGCAAATCTCTTCAATATTATCTCTGACGAAAACACAAATTAAAACTTACTCTCTTCGAGATATTGACATATGGGAGCTACAACCAGACGTGGATTAGAGGCCCTCTCACTTAAAGTGATCATCAAACTAAACACGGCATCAGCAATAGTTTGGGGCTCATCCAGTACCATGTTCGTCTTGAGTGAAAAGAGGCAGCTCGAGGACATCATTGTAAACGTATTCGTTGAGCACTGAGAGAGTGCGCCAAACAGACGCTTCATCGTAGGAAACTGGCGCAGCACTACAATAAATATTATTATTATAAAATATATTAAACAATTAACCTATTGTACGCACCCCAATCGGCTATACATGGCACCTTGCTGCGATGGCCCTCTGTGTTCAGCTGCTCTGCTTTGGTTTCATCCGTTTGGCTTTGATTGGACAGCTCTTCTTCTTCAGGTATAGTTACCTCCTAGAGTATATAAATTCATTACAAACAATTTTCGTTATTATTAACATAGATAACATAGATACATACGCTGGGCTGCCTGGGCATCTCTGTGAGAGCCATATGCGAGGACAATTTAAGTAGGTTTATAATTAACGAGTTGTCACAGATGTTGGCATTTTGTTTGCTCGGATTCTCGGAACCCAACACATTAGCAAACAAATTGCTGAAGTTATTGCCAGCATTACTGTTCTCATTGCCGCGCTGGCATTGTAGCTTCTCACCATTGGAAATGTTGTTGTAGACTAGAAAAGCTAAAGAACCAAATGTTAAAACTCTAATATACACCCGTCGTCAGTCGGCTACTTACAGACACTTTCGATAATCTTCAGCGCAATGTTCAAATCGCCTTTGTCATTCGGCATTAAAAGCAGATCGCGGACCAGCTGGTTTTGTGCATCGATGGGGCCTTGCTGATTGCTAATGGCGCCGCCGGGCTGCACCAATTGCAGGACAACATGCAACAAAATGTCTTTAAGTCGACGCTTACATGGAATGAGACCGCCGCTGCTTTCGTTCTTACTGTGAAGCCATAGCAGCAGCTCGTGCAAATGCTTGCAGATGGTTGGACCGGCCTGCCAAAAAAAGGTTCATTTGAAACATATAAATATTGGTTCAGTTTTAAGTTGAAAACGGTTAGCTTACACAGCGATTCGTAATGATAGATGAACTCATGCCGTATCCGGAAAAGAAGCGCAGAAGCATCTTTTCAAAGTTCTCATCATTCACAATAACCTCATTTATGCGCGTGCAATCCGTAACATCGTCGCCAATGGGTAACGAATTGCAAGCGAGGAATAGACATTGAAAGCCCAAGCACCAAGTTCGTAGCTTAATGTCATTGTGCCAGGCCAGAGCCAGTAGAAGTCCTTGCACAGCATTGGCTCCAAATGGAATTTTTGGTATATCTGTTTGGGTGATACCTGAGGTGTATGGTTTATCAGCTAGCTCACAATTAAGTGTGAGCCACATTTGCAGCACTTGCTCTAGATGCACCCACGTATCCTCATAGTGCAAATCGGCTAGTATAGAATCAAACACATTTTTCAGCATAATGTACGTATTGCGACCACTGTAATCCGGCCCAGACCACAGCTGCGTGAGATACTCGGGCCAGGGGGCAGCATCTGGCGGTGCGGACACAAACTCATTGGTCAGCACTTGCGGCAACGAAGAGTACAGATCCAACGATGTCAGGTTGGTTAGGCGCCGCAACTGGGTTTCCACATGCAATTCCAATCCAGCATCCAAGCGGCTATCCATCGCAATTGATATGGACTTGCAAAAGAAGCTAAACGTGTTCTTGCAAAGCGCATTACTCTCCTTCTTAGTAATCGGCTTTGTACGCTCTATCATGTCGATGTCGTTAAGCATTTCGTCAAACTCAGTGTCCTCGCACTCGATCAGGGAAGGTAGGTAATTGTATTTAACAGCTGTAAAAAGCAATGTTGAATTATTTTAAGAGGACGGTTAAATATAATACTCTTGCACTCTCATCTACACATGTAAATGGAATTAAGATGATAATGATTCTAAAGTTTCTTCAATACATACATAAAACTATTCTGTGGTTCTGTACCTAACTATTCTGTAGATTGATTAAATACTTACAAGTATAGTCATTAAAGAGATCACGTGTCTCCTGCACTGCTGTAGTCACAATGGAGCGAGCTCCATCATTGGTGGGTGTAGCGTCATTATCCCTATACTGTTTGTCTGCATCCAATAGGTCCTAGATAAAATATTAATAATAGTCAACGACTTGAACAATTGTTAAATTATATACAAAATATTACCTGAAGCAAGCAAGTAATTGCATGCACAGCCCAGGGTTGTTGCTGATCGTTCCACACAGCTAGGCGAATCAGTTGCTCGAGCTGTGCTGTGGTCACAATTTTGCACAGTCTCACTGATGGCCGACATGCAGCCACAAGACGCGCTATTACTTTACATGTTAGCAGGAACTGATCCATATTGCAATCGAAATCCATCTCGAGCAATAGGGCGAATAACCCACGGATGACAACTTTGATGTTGGACATGCTTAGCGTCTTCAGTCCCTTGTCAAAGTCACTGTCTCCCTCAACACTGGCTCCCAACCCATCCAGGTGCTTAGGCGATGATGTAGAAGTGCTAGTTGCCTTAACCGAGCTACCACTAGTATTGGAGCCAGGCGGACATATACCACTGGGTACCACATTAATTTTCCCAGCTGTTGAAGTTGATTTGCCTGCACCACTAGCCTTCGACTTAGTCGACAGTTCCATAAATATGCCGGGGTGCTAATGGATACACAATTTGTCAATAATTTAGTGTTGTTCTCAGTGCTCTGCTTGCTGTTTGTATCGCTTTACCTCATTTTGAATCATGTAGATTTTCTTGCCCCAGTCCGTGTAGGGCTGTACAGAGTATTTATTCTGCTGAATAATTCGCTTTTTGAAGCAACGTAGGTTCTTGCTGTTTGGCGCATTGTTGGGCCTGGTTTTTGTAAAGTCGCTTTCGCAACTCATGAAATCCCAGCGTGCAGACGCTATAATGGAAATATAAGAATAATATAATGTAATATAATATGGTTCCAATTGACATTATTACTCACATTTATCCTTGCGTTCATTGTTATCATCTAAACAAACTGAAAGGAACAACAAAAGCCACGTAATCAGTTGAAGGTCAGATGTGCTGCCCATAGCTGCGTTACGTTCCGCTGCGCTGGCTGAAGTGCTGGGCTGCTCTGATTGGAACTTATAGTGCGGAGAAATAGGCGCCAGCAATTTGACGAGCGTCTTAAGCACAGCATCTATGACAATTGAGCGACAAGCGCCCATTGCTATGCTGCGACGTCCCAAATATGTGAGTAAGAAGAATATTCTGCAAATATTCCATTAAATAACTGACGAATATGACAAAAACTAAATGCACATACCGATCCTGTGGAAATGCTTTGCAATTCTGAGCTGAGAACAAGCTACAGAATGTATCCGCCAAAAAGTCACCCCACCACGGCTGGAAGCAGCACATGCGAACCAGTAGTGAGCACGTTGTTAACTGCAATTGCGCTTCACCGTACACGACCAAGGAATTGAACAGTGCTTTGGCAGTGACCACATTGAAACGCTGATGCACGGGTAGTATGTTTTTAATACCATACTCAATGGAAAAATGCAACAGCACTTCGACCAGACTAAGACTCAACACGCGAAGTTTATCCCGTGATGCGGTACGCAACGACTCTTGGATGACTGCAGGATTCGGTGGTGGAGGTGCACGCAACGACTTCGGCGATATTGCGCGCTCCAAACGTAGTACCACATTGCGTATAACGTTGATTTGGTATTGTAGCAGCATGCATTCCTCGTATAGAGAAACAACTTTATTGTTATTATCCATACCACAGCTGAGTTCTTCATCACGTTGCTTATTGATAAAAGCCTGTAAATGAGCTACATTGGATAGCTCGCTGTTCCGCATAGGCGACAGCAGTTCCATTAACTTGCAACTGGCTAAGCTGTAACGGCAATGCACATCCTCGTAAAGTGCGTTAAGGGACTTAAGATGTGTCTGCAGGGACTGGACAGGCTGTTTAATAAAACGCACCAACTGATCCCCATAGCCGTCATGTTCCAGCACAATTGGATGGCCAAAGAAACTGCCCAGTGGTACCTTACACTTGGTAGATGACATTCCATTACGTCCAACGACAGTTAGCTTTAAGTAGCGACAAATTGGTGGCGGCTGCATGTCACTTAGAACCAATGTTTTAGTCTGTATATCAGACACCTGTGCAATTCGAGTGGAATCCGTATCCTCGTCGAAGCACCAAATATCAATATTTAATGATGTAAGCTCGTCGCAGGCGGGAATCACCACATCGGTTAGTAAGATGTGTTGGCCAAAGTCAAGTACGACAAAACGACGAGCGCCCGAATGCATGCGGTCAACAACAATCATTAGCTTGGGAGGCGGGGTAATTAGCTTGTGCCAAGCAATTGGCGGACAAGGGTTGGCACTCAAATTTTCTAAGATCTTCTCTCTCTCCACGGTGTCATCTGACATGTTGTGGGGGTTTTCATTGGCGCCCGATTGCGATGCGGGTTGGGACTGCTCAGATGACTGCGAAAGCGAGACCTCTTCAGGCAGCGAATCGAGGCAAGACTTCATTACCGGCTTTTCCCAGTTATCCAGCTCCCCAAAGGCATCGTACGAGTTTTCTTCGTTTATTCCGAACTTCTTGTGAATATAGGTGTTCCAAAGTGTGAGCTGTGGCAAAAACTTAGATATCTTCAGCTTATCAATAGCCTTCTCGATTTTTACCTCCTCTTTTAGAGCGTGTTCCAAATCAGTGAGCGATGAGACAGCTGAGTTAATAAAATGAGATAAATGTCAAAAGAAAAATTTAATCATACATTAAAAACACTTACAAGCTTTATCCTTGAAACCATTCACCATGCCAAAAGATCCAAATGCGGTTTTGACATCCTTGTCTTTCATCTCTTCTACCAGACACTCTACGTCATTGACCAGATCATTTAGCTAAAAATTATATTTTAAAATATTGTACAACACATTTTTATCTTATGCTATTCCTATACAAACAGTTTTAATTGTGTTACTGATCTCTGTTATTTACCAATTCTTCATCCTTCCCTTTGGATACTACCATCTTTGGCATCATCATTACATCCTCAATGACCACACTTGCAGCACCGTTGACTACGCTGTCAATATTATCAATCCGGGTGGCCTCGGAGGTTTGTACACAATTAAAATGCAGCTGAACTACTTCCAATAATCCACGCAACTGATTGCTAATACTCTTCCCACGTATAAGGTGCGGGAAGGTTCGAAAGTCAACACCATCTGTAATTAGTCAGTTATTAGTCAATTTTAGCCATCCACATCTAATTTGCGTACACCCACCTATCGAGCTCAAACGCTTGATATCGAGTCCTGTTACTGGCAAAATCGTGGCACTGCTGCGTATCACATTTGTAAGTGCCACAGGTGAGCTGGATCCGTGTCTATTTATATTGGGAAAATCAAAGTCGAAAATTTCTGGCTCAAAAGGATATCCATAGAGGCCAAAACGAGTGCTCAGCAACGCGCAATGTGGATCCCATCGTTTATCAATTTCGCTTGCTATGTCTTTAAGGAGATTGATAGCGTACTCTGAAATGCTGTTGTGGGACTCATCAGTAGATGTTGCGTACGTAAGCATCGCATACCAGCGTACAACGCTAGCGCACTGTGCCTGCGGCAGCTCATGAAACGTATTTGATATTGCCGTCTTGATGCTCATATCTAAAGAAGTATGTTTCTTTAGTTCGCGCGGCAGATTTGCCATTCCTCTGTAATTAACCAAAAAAAAAAAAAAGGTTACGTGTGTAACTTATACATAGACTCTTGCTTTACTCACTCTGCTAGCATGATCAAAAGTTTGACACACTTGTGTGCCGTGGTGCGCTCACTATAGAGAATGCAGTTCCGTATCAGTTTCTCGATATGCTTCTCGGATAGGTTGATGCATTCAAACTGCTGCGCTAGTAAATCGTTAATATTGCTTGCAGTTTGCTTGTTAATCTGATCCTTAAGACGTTCCGATTTTGGCGAACGGAAGCGATTTAGTCGGATGAAACAAATCCAGTTGAGCACATCCAGCGCCATATTCTTAGTTAGCGGCGTTGTCTCAGAATCATTAACTAAACGGTAGAGCTGCTCCAATAATCCGTTGCTATCAAGCATAGCAATGCGCTGAATGCGCCCATTGGTTATACGACTTTGTGACTTAACGGCGCGAACACTTATCGAAATCTCGTGTAGCCAATCGCAACCTGCAGCAAATGAGTAAATGTTATGATTCGAATGGATTCAAAGGGATGCAGTACTAGTAGCAGCTACGGTGGGCACTACCTATTAGTTGCCCGGTGTTGCGACGAACAACTGGACTAGTTGCGATTGGCCGAGACCTCAACGAATGCTTGGGATAGATGACTGTTTTAACATGTGGTAGTTCTAACTTGTGCACATTGAACACAGGAGCGTTCAAAACTGAAATTAATTTCATTTTTCCAGTTTTCTCATGGGCTTGATTATCATTCGACTGCGTGATATTTACTTCACTGCTTTGCGTACGATTTACACAATCTTCAACTTGGTGCGGACTCTTGTGTCGCGCAGAAGAAACTGGAATTGTTGGGTGAGTAAGAAGTGTAGCCAAATCCAAAAGACAACAATCAACAAAGTATCTTCGGTGCACCGAGGATCATATACCCTTGCATGTATTTAAATCAGTTGAAACTAAGCTGGAAATTACTAAAAACAATTTTGTAGTAATCTGACATTGACAAAAACCTATTGAATTGGCTGGTTCACACGGATGCTATTAGAAATTCACTTATGATAGTACGGAAAACTTGCAGAAAATGTTGCAGGCTAGGATGCGGAAAGAAATGTTAGTTTGCGAAAATAAGACATATACTTCAGTATGCAAGGGTAAGTTTTACAGTTTTTTTTTTTTTAATTTTTTACATATTTGGGTCTTACAAACCTCTCGTTTTACTCTGCCCCTCCTTGGATGCTTCTGATACAGTTTTGATATGAAGAAGGAAATTTCGTGTGCGTGTCTTAAATAGTTTCGGTGAAGTGAGAGTGGCGGTACCGCCCTGATCACACAGATCAATGCATGAAGAAAGCTCGATAGGACCAGCCAGCACCTCAGCATTGTGGGCCAACAGATACTCCTCACTGAGAACAGGATTCTCACTGGCAACTGTAAGTTATAGATGAATATAGAGATGCATAAAGACAAGGATATACAAAAATTACTATTTTCATTCTCACTATAAGAGAAGTCAATATTATCGTCAACGACGTTGGGTTTGTAGTTAGCATGCGGTCCTTTCATTCTGTAGCCAAAACCATTGTTATTCTGCTTGAGTAGGGTGACCTGAATGGCTGCTGGATTGGAGCACTGCTGATAAACAGTGAACTTTAGGTCGATGTGACCCAATGACACTGGCTGAGCCAGATTAAGCTCAATTATGTGCTCGTCCCATGTAGTTCTAATGTAAACAAAATACGATTTTTAAAAAATGAGAAAAGTATTACAATTTAGGGACTCACGCATCGTTGTGCAATCTCCAAGTTCGAATGAAATCCCGGTCATCTCCGCCATGACGCATATTTTGCGACTGCTTGCGCTGCTTTTGTACCTGGCCTAGATCGTTCCAGCAGCTTGGCACTTCAGCTGAGTAGAGTGTTAGCTTGTCATCGAACTGTGTCAGTGAATATAGGACACGCAAGTCATCGAGCGTCAAGTCAGCAGTCTTGTATGCCAGCAGATTTGCGTTGTTGCCCATTAGGGATGCAGCAGATGGTGAAGTCTGCACGTGTATGTTTTGACTTGAAGTCCCGGCCACCGCATCGTTACCCAAATCTCCACATAGCGTGTCGCCCATAACAGAGTCGGCTCCGGCCATGTTGCGCACACCATCAGTTACGCTTAAATCCATACCATGTGTCAACGTAGTACTGCAGTCATCCTCCATTTCCAGGAGCTCATCACCAGAGTCGTTCTCGCCGTCGTTAAGCGAATAAAACAGCATTCCTCCCTGGCGCGAGCAGCAGCAAAGTCTGTCCAAGTTTCGGCAATATACCACGGCCTCGAAGTGCTCACCCTCTTCCTCGATGACAGACGTTGCTTGGAAGTCGGCTAAGGAGTAAATTTCAATACATCCATCGGCACACACGACGCAAATGGAGCCTGTCTCTTTCATGTCAGACGAAGCTGCCGACGCAAAGGGTGGTAGGATGCACAGCTGCTTGGGACACTTAGCACGGCTAAAGGTCATGGCAAGAGTATAATCATTGGAGATTTCAATGTCATCGTAGTCAAAGAGGAGCAGCTGAGCAGCCACATTGCACTCGGCATTGTTTTCATCTGCGATTAATAATTCAAAATTAATTTATTTAAGGTGTAACTTTGTATAATTTACAATTTAAAATTTACAATATTTACACTTACTTTTTACACGAAAATATTATATCATATAAAGGAAATGCGTTTTTTACTTACCTACATCCGTAGGTATATTATGTTGCTCTTCTTCTTCTTTGGCGACCGTGGCCATTATGATTTTAGTGTCTTCAGAATCTGGGGCCTTGGTACGCATCAGTTTAACCAGCAACTGATTGCACTTTGGACTGGTGGTCATAATTTCGGCAATCTCCACTATCTCCTGTTCATCTAATTGTCCTCCACTCGTACTGTGGGCACCATCCAAGGCATTCATGCGTTTAACGCTCGTCCAGCTTTCGACTAGACAGTCAATTTCCTCACTGGAGGTCAACTTGTCGCTCGTGTTGTTGCTGCCATTCATGCTAATGTTGTTATTGTTGTTGTTAGTGGAGACTACACCCATAGTGTTGTCATTGTTGTTATTGTTGTTTTGATGGGAAACATCGGCCTGGTCCATGAGCTTGTCCATGTCATTGCTCATGCCGAGCAAACTGTTGCTAACATTTACAGTATTTGAGGAGACCATTAGCCCAGAGGAAGAATCGTCTAGATTACTATCCAGTATTTGCGACAAAGTCGACAAATCAAAGTCGTACAACACAGAAGAGTTGTTGCCGCTCTGGTTAACATCATTGTTTTTGTTGTAAGTCATTAAAGCGGATACAAAACCGTTGCTGTCAAAGCCATCCGTAAATTTTTCGTATGGCGTCAACGATTTGTTGTCATCATCCTTAGAGGATTCGAGACTCACTTGACTAGCAACAACATTCGAGTCGCTGGAAGCTGTGAATAAAAAAGGAATGAAATAAATATAATAACTTTGACAATTTGCCAACAACATTAAATCACCATTAAACAATAATTACTAATATTTAAATTAGGCAAACGTAAAAATCTTCATCTCCAAGTTGCCATGTCTCTCTTCTAAGCTAAACAGTCATTAAATTCGTAATCAATTTGTAAAAATAATGATAATGATTCTTTCGTTTGCATTTTAAATGAGCACTAATATATATTATTTGGCTACTATTACCAGGATGAAGAGAACTTACTGGTCCCAAGTTGTGAAGATGTCTTTTTGAGCTGCCCTCCCATACTAGAGACGCTGCCACTGTCATTGCTAATGATTGCTGAGTTTTCGCTGTGCCTGTCCAGCTCCACGATGTTAAGGACCACCATACGCAATGCCATCTCACCGCTGCTTTGGCGCACTGTTACGCCGAGGACTATTTTTGAGCCCACTACTCCGGCACGCAGCGTCGATGTAGATGTAATGTGCTGTGCATTAACGCCACCGAACTTCCCACCACCGTGCATACTACTGGCGTGAGCACCACCACTGCTGCCGCCGGTTCCACTATAGTTCTCCGAGTACACATAGTTCACTTTAGTCCGAGCGCGTGCATTTGGCAGCACGCAGATGGCAGTCACGCGCGCCCACTCAAAGTTCTCCTCGAACAGTTCTTTGAGCAGTGTGGGCACATGAAAACTGTGCATGAGCTTCAGATGACGCTCAATGCTCCACACGCTCAGCTCTCCAGTCTGAGTGCAGCTGGTGCAAAGAACATTGGCGTAGTCGCTGTTAGAGATTACATCGAATCCCAGTCCCGGCGAAGTTAGTGCCGGATTGGTGGCATAACTGATAGACAGCGGCACATTCTGTGTGTATTCCCCCTTAACAAACGGGCACAGAGGAGAGTGGCGCTCGTGCTCACTCCACGGCTCATCCGTTTTTTCCCAGCACACCAAGCACACATTGCATGTAAAGCACATGGCTCGATCTTCGCCTGACGATGACGGTTGATGATAAAAACCGGCTTGTGCCATTTGATCTGGCAGCGCCCATTTATAATCCATGTGCGGCCATTTCTCGAATGTCTGCCGACGCACAGCTTCCGAGTGCATGAGAACGCGTTGAAAGTTGCTAAAGTTCCAGCCGTAGTCAGGCAACCGAGAGCCCATTAGCATGTCGGTCAGACGTTCGTTGATGGCCGATGCTATGGCCAGTACTGGAATGTGTCGTTCCAAACGCTTCAGCAAGATGACCACATTGTTTGCAACTAATTTGAGACTGGAATAGGGCACTTCCAAGCAAATTGTGTTCCACTGTAATAAACAAAATTGTTAATTTTTCAATAAAAATAAAAACATAATTTAAATTTTTACTTTCGATTTAGTTAAATGCTTTTTTCAAACCGAATAATTTTCAATAAGTTAGGATCCGAACGCTTTTGTCAATACATTCCATAATATATGTGTATATATATATGTGAAGGAAATGAACAGCGTTGAGTGGAAAACTTACGCGTTGCGCTTTTATGCCCTTCTTCGTGTTTAGCTGAGCCTGGTTTATCTTCTGAGTCAGCTCGTTGCTAATATCGCACGGACACTCGAGACCTTCGCTCTCCAGTTCGTTTATACAATTCTGAAATATGATCGCTTCGGACAATATCAGCTCCAGCTTAAT
Source organism: Drosophila peninsularis (assembly GCA_035047485.1). Lineage (NCBI taxonomy): Eukaryota > Metazoa > Arthropoda > Insecta > Diptera > Drosophilidae > Drosophila > Drosophila peninsularis. The sequence continues at coordinate 4,130,065 of JAWNPN010000027.1, forward strand.
GTAATCATCGTTCTGACCGATTGGCGCCTGCAGTATGGTATCCAAGAGCAAAACTCCGTTGTAGTCGCCGCGCAGGCCCAAGTTATGGCCATCCCAGAACAAGATTTTATCTTGCAATGGCATATAGCGTCCATGGATTAAGTTTTCAGCTGCAAAGGATTTTTTTTAGGCATAAATGTCAAATACATCTTCACACATAATCAAACATGTCAGTTCGATTGCATCGATTTCATCACAGTAAGCAATTAATTGGTTTATTAATCTAGCAGGCACATACATACATACAAACACCTTAATATACGTACATACATTTGTGCCATGTTAGAGCAACATATGCGTAAACTGCGTAATAACTAAAAACAATAACAATCAAAATACTCATAGCCAATTTGGACTACCAATACATATACATATGTGTGTGTGTCTATGTAACGGCAGCATAAACATAAAATAATATTAATTTTATCATGTCCTTGCAACCGTTCAACATTTCCTGTAAACCTGAACAAACATACAGACAATATGTATATACAAATGTATGTATGTGTATGTAGGTACCTAACGCATACAGACAAATTTACAAAACACAATGCAATAAATTGACATTTGTCCCGTGTACTTGTATTTGTGAGTCTGTGTAGTAATTTTTTCCTATACAATCATTTACGTACATAGATATATGTTCGTGTGTGTATGTGCATGTGTGTAAAAAAAAAACTGCTGCGCTGCTACTGCTATTGGTGCTGCTTACCATTTGTACTTAATTGATACGTTTGCAATATAACGCCGGAATTGACATCTAGAACTTTCACTAGATTGTTGACACCGAACGCAAGCAGCACATTTAGTTGCGGATGATACACGATGTTGCGAATTTCAAACACTGGTGCTCCGCCAGGCAAGACACCGTCGTTGCTGCTGTCGTCGCCCACATCCAAGTAGCCGTCTTGCTTTAGAATTCGCTGTTCCATGCTTGAGCTACATGCGGGCGTCGAGCGCGCACTTCGGTTCGATGACAACGCGATCTTTGCCTATGCTTTAAATTATTGATTTCACAATTGATTTAAAATTTTTTTCACAATTAGAGTTACTTTCGTCGGGACTCTTGCTGCTGCGCTGCAGTTTTTCCTATATGTGTCCCCTTTTCTTCCTTCTGACAGATGAATATTTGATTTGCCATTCGCATTGGCGTTTGCCAATTGTCAAAAACTGCAATTCAGAGTTGTGTAAGCATGTTAGGATAGATACAAACTCAAGTGTTAAAATAAAAATGATAGATAAGTACCAGCCACTCTGATGCAATAGAAGCAACAAATATATATATATTATAGATATATTTCAAAATAATATATTTTTGTGCTCGCCACATTCGTTTCACAGCACTGTTTTTGCCATTCACAACGTAACGCGTTTTGTTTACATTTCCACATTTGTTCTCAGCAACTGCAGCAAGATGAATATCTTGCCCAAGAAACGGTAAAGCGAATTTAGTTTTATTTGATTAACGCATTATTAATTCTTATTAATGATTTTGGTAGTTGGCATGTGCGCACCAAAGATAATATTGCACGCGTACGTCGGGACGAAGCAGCCGCTCAGGAAATCGAGAACAAACGACTGGATAAATTGAAATTGGCCGTAGGTATTAGAATATTAATGCACCTGACAAAGATTCAACTAAGTATTGTTATTAAACTCACTAAGGAAAGCGAAGCGCGTATCAACTACCTAAGACGCCAATCAGGCTTACCTGAGAATGCTATTAAAGGGACCGCTGCTCAAGAGAGTAGTGAAATTCCAGTGGAAGCGCCTGCCACAGAGACTTCTGGGGCTGCATCTGCAGTAGATTTATTCGCAGACTACAAAAGTCATGTAAAGAAGACGAATAAAGATTTGGAAAAGGAGAAGAAGGAAGAGCAAGAGAAGTATGAAAAGCAAATCGGGTACCTCACCTACTTGGGCCAGGACACAAATGAAGCTCTCAAAGTGCGCAGTTGGTATGAAGTGGCTCCAAATCGAACTGAAAATCCCACTGAGACCCATCTGAAATCGAAGATATCGCAAGATCCGCTCACATTGATAAATGCGCTGATTCCAAAAGAAAAGCAGCCACCGCTTCAAACGGCGACCAAGCGACGCAATCGGTCGCCCACACCAGCTGCATCAGAACGTTCGCCCGCACCCAAGCAACCGAGAGAATGTGAGAAAGAAAAAAAGAAGAAAAAAAAGCACGAGAAGAAGCATAAGAAACACAAACATAAGCGGAGCAAATCCGAGAAAGCCTATGAGACGGCAGAGCACGCCAAGCGTGATAAACTAAACAGATTGCGGCAAGAGAGGCTGCTACGGGAGGAGAGGGAACGACAGCGCCAGGCAGAATTGTTTGCACCTAAGGAATCCGCCGCATCAGTCAAAGGAGCAATCACACCAGCTCCCACTCCAAGAATAGTACAAAAGTATAATAGCCAATTTAACCCAGAGATTGCTAAACAGAATATGATTTAATATATGCAGAACGCATTACAGTATAACATTGCTTAATATATATATATTTTTTTTATTTTTATTTATTTATTTATTTATTTTTTTTTTTTTTTTTGCCTTTGTTAATATGCTTATACATTTCTCTCTATTACGGTATTTACCATGTAAATATTGAATTTACTTATCAGTCACAATAATACCATTACTGTGGTGAGCTGTGGTCCCATCAGTAAGTTAAGCCATTATCTAATTTTGTTAATCTCAAGTGGGGGATTTTGTTAATTAAAGTCTTTATAACATATTGATCTGTCATGAAATGCAGTGTTAAACCATATAGTTAGAGCTCTACATACAAACTTAAAATATCTAACTTGAATATTTATAGATAATATATATATATATATATATATATATATATATATATATATATATATATATATATATATCTATAAATATTCAAGTTAGATATTTTAAGTTTGTATGTAGAGCTCTAACTATATGGTTTAACACTGCATTTCATGACAGATCAATATGTTATAAAGACTTTAATTAACAAAATCCCCAATATTATATCAATATTATAAATTTAAATTAAACAATGTTTCTATATATATATCTTATCTTATCTTATATCTGCTATATATATATATATATATATATATATATATATATATATATATATATATATATATATATATATATATATATATATATATAGCAGATATAAGATAAGATAAGATATATATATAGAAACATTGTTTAATTTAAATTTATAATATTGATGTGTCCCGATAGCCCAAAATCTTATTCAAACAGTTATAATAATTATATAACATGAACATATGTATAAATAAATACTTAATAATAAAGATTTCTTCACATTAGAAAGGAATTACATTCTTATTAAATAAGTTATTTACCTAATACTCAACAAAAAATAAAAAACAAAATTGACAATATTGTATTAATGGCTGAACTATCTGAATATAAGTAGGCATATAATTTCCTGTTATGTCTAGTCTCAAATTATTTAAATCATAGTCCTATGCCAATAATTGGCGCCAAACTTTCAATCAGTGCTGTGTGCAACGTTGTGAACAGTGTTGTACAGTGTCAAAAACTCACGCACACAGGCACATGTCATTTTGGCGGTGCTCGCTTTTCAGTGCTTGGTTATTTCATTTCTAAGATTAGCGTCGTCCAGTATAACTGTTGGATTTCACCATCATACATTGACATTGAAAGTTTTAACAGTCAATTTAACTATATAAACATTAGAAAAAATCAAGAAACAATATTAAAATGGATGAAGATATCAGCGGCACTCCGCGTGGTAAGTAGCACAGAAAAGGCTTTGCTTAGGGCCACTCCAAATTTTGCGACAGGAAAACCGTTTGAATTTCAAAAGCCACGCGAAGAGAAAGCGCGTTGTTCCATTGTGTTATGTTATGTTATGATTATGTATGAAGGTCAGCTAACAGGGAATTTTGGCATTTTCAGTAACTCGCGCACAGAGTCGACGTCTCTCCTTCCTAGATTCCGATACGCGTGCGGTGACCCCACTTGTGGACTCGACCGTCGACCGTGGTAAGTGCATTTCGTAATTATTGTTGGGCATATGAAGTAATGAGTATCGTTGTTGTAGCATCTCCGCGCCCATTGCGTAGGACACGTGTAAACTCAGCAACAGCTGATTTGAGGACTCCGACTCGAACCACCCGTGCGTCGCTTGCACGCGCAGGGACTCCAGAGACTCCAACGCTTACCTTGTCGGGTGCTAAACGGGCAACGCGCACCCCTGGCAAATCGGTGGTCAGAAAGTTGCCATTGCCAGAAAATGTAATTGAAGAGGAAGCCAATCCAGCGAGGGCAGAGCAGACACAGCCTGAGCCAGACAAGAGCAAGATCAAAGCTAGCAACAAAGCCGCTAAAGCTGCTGATGTCGTTGACTCCAGGCGTACTCCAACTTCAAGTAATGTACAAAGCCAGCTTAACACATCATCAGAGGACAGGCGTGTGACGCGTGCCATGTCGAAAACTCCACCAATGAAAAATATTACTCAGCAGCAACCTGATATACAGAATTCACTAGAAGAAATTTTAGAGTCGCCAATCGAAGCAAAACAATCGATGCCCTCCGATAAAGTAATGACTGAAGAATTAAACAACTCTCCTGCTTTGCCAACTACCAAAGTTACTCAGCAGCAACCTGATATACAAAACAAACAAACAAAAGAGTCAACTGAGATGGATTCTGAAATTGTAGAGCCGCCAATCGAAGCAAAACAATCGATGCCCTCCGATAAAGTTATGACTGAAGAATTACGCAATTCTCCTGCTTTGCCAACTGCCAAAGTTATGGTTAAAGTCAAAGATATTCTTAATGGCAAGCAAGATAAGGAAGATAAGCCTATTGATGATCTAAATGAACCCATTCGGAAGGATGAAGACCCTAACGCCACAAAAGCGGAAATTATTGAATGCAAAGCTGAAAAGAATATTTCTATGGATGTCACGGATGAGAGCAATTCTGATGAGCGTAATTCTGATGAGCGCAATTCTGATGAGAGCAATTCTGCTGACGCTCTGCCAAAGTCACCTGTAGTCCCTGTAGATGTGCCTCCAGTTAAAGATAAAGGAGGAGATGGCAATGCTGAAGTTACCAATGACATTCGTTTGCGTGATCTAACACCCGGCATCAAAAATCGCTTAGTGGGAACAACTCAGGCTGAGCGTGTGAGGACGGTTGCCTTTGGTAATTTCGACTCGCCTGATGAGGCTATCAAGCCCAAATATCCAAAAACACCAGGTCGCTCTAAAACACCAACCACAGAATTATTTGACCTTACAGCGGGCCAGGGTCAAACGCCTTCAAAGCCAATTTTGTTGAAGGGACGCAACAGCTCAACGCCTCTAGCTAAGGTAGAGATGCCAATGAGCCTGCCAACTTCGTCCAAGGAGTTGAATCAGCCGCCTCCAGAAATTGATATGATAAAACCCCTATCTGAATTGGAAGAAAAAGCCACAGTTGTTGAGATAACTAAAGAGAAGCCAATTCTTGTCAGTAAAGATGAGGATGAAGACGATGATGAGAATGAGGATGAGGAAAACCATTTTCAAGATCCATGTGTGGCGGAATATTTTGACAATGAGGTAGAGGTTATACACAATTATCAATCTGGCGACTCAATGGATAGCTCCCTTCGCGCTGAGATCCAGGCAAACGAGATTCCGATCGATGGCGAATCTGTAGGCAGTCAGGACACTCCTGAAGAGCATTCTGAAGACGATGAGGAAAAACTGTCGTTCATTGTTTCGGACAATGAAAGTGAGGATGACGACATTGAATCTTTGTGTTTCTCATCCGCATCTGGGGAAGATGCCGTCTTAGATGAACCCAAAAAACGACGTCGAATTGTTGTTCTTCCTAGCAGCGATGAATCAGCTGATGATGATAAGCATGATAAGGAAAAAGACATCGAAGCAAAGACAGAAAAGGAGGAGAATCAAACTAAAGCAAATGATATCGAAGAAATAAAAGACGCACGCGAAGAATCAGTACATATGGATGATAAAGAAGACATCTCCACAAATGGGGAACCAGCTGAGCAACTGCAACTGCAGCTGCAGCTGCCAGGCAAAAATAGTAAGAAACGTTTGAATTTGTCAGAATGCGCGAGCTCGCAAACAAAGCCCAAAAAGTCCGATCGGCTGAACAAAACAGTTCCGCCAATCAGGTTGAGTGTGGGTAAAAGGCCACACAGGGATATAGCGGAAGGAGCTGAGGATATTGTGTCCAGTTCCAATAACGATGAGCAAGAAAAGGGCAAGCCGAGTACTAGAAAGAGTATTAACAAGAGTATTTACGAAGTGTCTGATTCGGATGACGATGTCGTGTCCAAATCACTGCGAGTGGATAAGGATAATGAAGTATGCGGAGATGAATCATATGAGGAGATTGATTTGACCGACTCGCCCATTGTCAAAGCTGAAGAGAAAAACATAAGCCAGAATATAGCTATAGGTAAGGAGCAGCCTGCACCAGCTATAGGTGAGGAGCAACTTACACCCATTGCTTCTACCAGCAAATCCTCAACATTCCATGCAAACCAGAAGCGCGAAGAGGAGGCAGCTCTTCTATCTGAACTGGACTCGTGTGACTTATCACATTTGCGCCAAATGTTCAATCCTCTCCAAAAGTCACGTCGTCAAACGTTGTACGTGCAAGACCTGCAGGGCCAATCCGTTAAGGAGGCAAAGCCAAAATTAAAGCGTCGCAGTGAGCAATTGGACAGCGACGTCAATCCATCGCAATCGTTCGTCGAGACCCTGGCCGAGGAGAGTCGCCAGCTTACAAAGCGGAAGCGTCTGTCAAAGAGCTTTAGTGGCGCTGTCGACGGATTGCACACTAGCGTATCAGCCGAAATGCAGAAAGAAACAAAGGAAAAAGCTTGCGATAAGTCACAAAATGATATCGAAATGGATGAGCCCGTCAAAGTCATTAAAGAGGAGAAGCCTCTCGTATCGCGGGATCAGCCCATGGATGCAGAAGTAGAAGATCATAGCGAAAAAATGAAGCAAACTGATAGCAAAATAGATGAAACTGTTAAAGAGATTAACGAGCCGCTGCCCACTACTGCTCCAAAGGAGAAAAATGAACAGGCAAAGAGTCGCGACAAATACCTGGAGTATTGTGACAACCTGCTTCAGGTGGCGAACCAAGCTAAGCTGGAGGAAAAGAAACAGGTAAGCTATTTCAAGTGTATTCTAATATGGTATATATATAATAATATAACTCAATATTATTTAATAGCGCATCGCAGCGGGCAGAAAGCAGAAAAATCGTCCAATTTCTAAGACTATACATGTCAATTCGAACAACATCGATTCTCCCGAGACAGGATCGTCCAAGCCAGAAGTCGTCAACCAGATTAAGATCAAAAAGGATGTGAAACGTCTTCAAGCCGCCAAGCAGGCTGTCAAGCATGCTGTGCACCTACTTGTCCCCAAAGAACTTAAGAACCAGGTAAGTTGTGGGTTTTGAGTTAGATTAGCATTCCTAAATGCTGCCTCTGGCTTTTGTAGCCTCAATCGCTGGCGCGGAAGCTGTCTCCTCAGCCGACGCACAACACCAAATCCGCAAAGGCCATGAACCAAGCCGCGAACAGGAAGCTGCAGAAGGCCACATCGACTCAATTGTCTCCAGTTAAGAGCTCAGACGAAGAGAATCACCAGTCTCCCAGACTTATAAAGACCACAGCTGGTTACGTGAAAGTTACCATCGACAAAGAGCGGCAGTGTTTTAGGACGTTCAGGACAACATCGAGCATTGTGAAGGTCGAGCCATGCACACCGACTCCAAAGTATTTTAAAGAGATTCCCCAATCGCCGAAACCCCGCCACGGCTTCAAGGAGCTACCAGCCATCCAGAAAATAGCTGGGAAGAAGCCTTCCTCATCGTCGTCTGTTCGTAACCCAGCTATGGAGTCAGCTTTGCGCTTTAAGCGCGTAGTATTTGGCAGACGCCCCAAATAGGTAGTGCCCTACTAACTATATATAATATATATTATTGTACTCGCAGGTTCGAAGAATCCGATTTATATACATATACGCATATTTTGTGTTAAGTTTTGTTCTCTACATAAGCTGAACGTTTAGAGTTTAAAGTGACGTGAAGTTACCCATTTTTATTTGTTATAGATCAAAATTCCTTATCCGAAGGCTAAACTTGAAACTTGTATTTGTTTTGTTTTTTTTTTCTATATTTTTTTCTTAATATTGTCAATTCAACTGTAAATCAAATATTTTGAAATTTATAATTAAAATTGCTATCCATACACCAGTATTTCATTACCAAAACATACAAATTGAAATTTATACATAATGCTTACTTGCCATTATTATTTTTAGAATTAATCATTTAAAAAATTTAAATATAAATAAATCAGAACCATTATTATTTCTTTATTTATTATATTTTTATTATTATCTTTATTCTTTAATTTGGTTCAAATTCAACTATATTAAGACATTTTAAAAGGGGGGTTTACTTATTTTATTTCGTTTTTCTAACGAATTTGACGATTGTCGGAAACTGATTATGCTGTAAAGTTAATGAATAATTGCTTAGAATAACAGTGCCAAAATGAGTCTAGATTTGTATTACAACTCGATTGCTCGATAAGTTGTGCACAAGCATCTGTTAAATTCAAATACTTAAATGCTGTTTACATTTAAATATCAAACGAATTGCTATTAGCCTTAATATACAATGTGAATTATCTACAAAAAATTACTATCTATGTCGAATTGCTTACTTTATTATATATTTGATTTAGATATGTAATTTTAATGCGCATAGAAATTCCCAAGCTTCCGAAATTTAAATTAAACGGATATTTATACCGAACGATTTGTATGTGGTGAATTAAATATACGATATGAATTCCTCAGCGTTACCGATAGTTTTAGTATTTCAGCTTCTTAAAATATGATATCGATAGTATACAATTTGACTCAATTGGCACTCTTAGAAAATATATACTTTAAATTATGAGTCGATTCTCCGTACAAATTACATACATACGTGTAGTAAGAAACTGCATAAGATTTGACATTTCCTGGGCAAATTCAACCAGTAGAACCATGATTATATATATGTGACCGCTGTGATTTTTCTTTATAAGCTTAAGTTATTGTGTTCGAAAAATATGATGCAGCATTTGAATTCTAAAAAAAAAGTAGTAACAATACCAATACGGCTAGTCGCATTATAATTAATGCTTACCATCATTATCTTGGATTTTTGAATTCCAAACGGTCATTTACAATACCTATCAATATTCATAGAGTGGTGAAAATATCGAGAACTATCGTCTACACATCTTCTGCTTATAAGCATATCGATAGGCACATACAAACAGCACATCTTGTCACAACCAACAACTGGGCCGAGCGGAGCGGACGTGTGGCGGTTCGAGAATTTGTTAGATCTTATAAATATTATTTTTGTAAAAAAAAAAAAAAACAAATTAAAAGTAATTACAAAATGTATCGGTGCAAAAGTAAAATTATACCAACATGAAAATTAATATCCATGTGTTTAAATAGTTCAGAAATAAATGTGCAAGTGTCAAAAAAATTGTAAAACACAAAGTGCGTGTTCAACGAACGGCAGTTCTCTTATACCACTCGTGTAACGGTTTTTGTGACAAACGGATTAAGGAAGGAGAGAAAAGCAAGTTGATCAAAACAAAGCGCATATGCAACAGTAAATTTGAAAATAAAACGGCTGCAACATGTTCGAATTGGAGGATTATTCAAGCAGTATACACGAGGGCTTCTTCAGTAAATATGCAGTAAGTACATTCATACATACATAATTAATAATGAAAAAAATTAGCGAATTCATACATGCCGGCCGGTAACACGGGCACAAGCACATTAACCAATACAGTGATATGAGCTTTTGTCGTTTGTTTTCAAATCCGTAACGTTCGTTTTTCTGCGAATTCGCCGCTCTCTGGAGCACACTTTTCCTAGTATTGTGGCACCTGCTCTCCCCCTTCCACACAACATCTGGCCCAGTCTGTTGCGCACTCGCCAAAAGAACAGTTCGCCCCTCACTCACACTGTTAGCGTACGGGGAAGAATTGTTGACTTTTGTTTCGCTTGCTTTGTGATCGTGATCGTGCTCGTCGACATCTTCACTTTCGGTATTAACGTTCGTTTTTTAAATTTTATATTCGCTCGATTTTCGCAGCGAGTAGCCCATACACTAAGGCACACTTGTGTGAGTGTATGTGTATTTGCGATCGTCTTACTCTTAAGTCGCAGTCGCTGATTAATGGTGGTGAGTGGGGGACCAAAGAGCGGTCACAACCGGAACAGCTGCCCATGATGTGACTATTAAGTTGTATTGAAATTCTTGTAAATAAATATATACTTCCTCAATTGTGAAGCTGAGTTGCTGTTGACTTAGCTGGTTATTAACTTGGGTATTATCGTATGTGGAGACTGAGCTTATGTAAAGCTGTCGCGAATGTTAATGCTGACTCAACAGCGCTCTGTTGTGTGTACTAAAAATGTATGGAGCAGATAAAGCGGCGAAAAAATGGCTCTCTCTCTCTCTCTGTTGCTCTTGCCCGTTGTTCGGTGCGAAGTTTGAGTTTGAGTTTGAAATGGGGAATTGGTTGGATGACCTTCATTTATTCAAAGCGACAAATAATTACAAGTTGCTTCTCAGAGCTATCTACAGAATCATGCGTAATTTATTTAACTTTATTAATGGCTAAGCAATACATGTGCAAACATAAGTATCTATCTTCTGTTATATGTGCTTGCACACATACATGTGAACAAATAAATATGGTTCTCTCTGTTCTGCCCGCGAGTCGCTTCGAGCTGTATCTTTTTCTTTTGTTTTTTTGCGTTTTAAACTCTGTGAAGGCCAAACGTTCACCTCTTCGCTTATGGTTTCAATAGCCAAAATTTGGCAAGTTTTAAATTAAATTAAAATGCATACATACATAGATATGTATGTGCACAGATATCTAAGTTAGGCCATATTTATATCAGTCCTGACCTCCTGCAAAGTACTTTTTTGATAAGCGCCACAGATTGTTCAGATATGTGCGCCTGTTAAAGTCAAATTCAAGACGAACCAATTCGCAAACACACACAGACACACACACACACAGAAAGTCGCATGGGAGCTACAAGTGTGATTAATGTGTGCGTGTGTGTGTGTGTGTGAGGAGAAACAAAGAAAAGCAAACACTGCAAAACGATTTTCTGTTTCATGCCGTTTGCAAGCGCCACAAGTGATGAGGAGAAGAGCGCCGAGACGAGTCGAGCCGAAAGCGCTCAACGGTCACACATCAAAAGCTTTCTCTCTCGCGCTCTTAAGAATTAAAAATAAAAATAAAAGTAAACTTCAAAGTTCAACGTGCCGACCGGCAGGCCGGCCGGCCGGCTAAATTTCAGTTTGAGTGAGCGAAACTCTCCAACCTCCCCCTACGTTACGCACACAGGGAAAGAAAAACTCAGACTCAAACTCATGTGAGTGAGGCAACATGTCGCTGCTCGCTTTGGTTCGTTTGTTGCTCGAATATGAGCGCCCAGCTGTATGCCGCATAGATTTTCTCACGGCTCGCACACACACTTGCACACCCCCATCTGAGCCCTTTAAGTTATATTTTTGCATATAACCCCCCAGATATCGCAAATGCAGATTCTGAACAGATTTACAACGTCGTGTTTTTCCGGGCCATAAAGTAATTTAGAAATAGGCGCACATAATTACGTCGTGCAAGACGTTTATCGGGTGCAATGTGGTCTGCCATCTTGATGGCTCGTCTACCTGGTCCTGGCTTTAAATTCGGATTTGGATTTGTGTGCCAGAGCCAGAGCTAGGGCCAGGGTCATTACAATTTTAAGGTGAAAGCGGTGTAAGAAGAAAATTTACTGAGGTAACAGCAAACAGAAAAGATGCACAGCAGATGCACAGGATGGCGAAGGTACCAAAAGGGAATTACCGATAACACTCACACACACATGCTTAACAAAAGCAACCAAAAGGCGGCGTAGGAAATGCTGCACCCCAGGCTGGCTGGCTGGCTGGCAGGCAGGCAGGCGCGTTGTCTAGGCCATGAATTGAGCCAAGGGTGCGACACTGAGCACACTGCATGCTGTCTCGTCTGCTCAATCACATACACGCATACAAATGTATACGTTATGTATGTATGTGTGTGTGTGGCTCATGCCAATGTTGCGCAGCTCGAAAGGTCGGCAGAGGGCGGCAACTGCTTTAAGCTAAAGTTTTATAAACTTTTCCCTTTTTTAACTTTTCGTTTGCCTGCTGCCAATTTTGATCGCCTGTTCAATGCATTTTTATTTCGCCACATTTTTTCGACTAAAAACAGAAAGAGATAGCCTGAGACAGAGAGGGACAGAGGGAGAGGGTATGCATCTGCATGCAGGTGATATGAATTAAGACAGCCAAGACAAATAGTAAGTAAAAGCAATTAGCAGCAGGAAGTTTCCTTTCCGTTTGAAAATGCTCACTTCACAACTTACAGACTAACAGCTATTTACATGCACATACAAATGTATATGTATGTATGTGATTGTGTGTGTGTGTGTGCGTGTGTGTGTGTGTGTGTACGAATACAGGGACAACCCCTGAGTGCTCAAATTGCAGCTGCCTCTGCCTGCCTGCTCTGAGTCTGTCAGCCTGCTTGGCAAAAGGTTATCGGATCACCAATAAACACACACACACGCACACTATAAAGTAATGCATATCGATAATAGAATATACTTGGAGTGAAACAGAGAAGTCTTTTATTTATTTCGGTATTGAACTAGTTTTTGCACAATGGAATTTTATAGAATTAACCAAAGCTTTTCTTTCAGTATAAAATAATATAATATTAAATAATATAAATAATTGTTGCAAAATGTATAATAAATACAGTTAGAGTAGATAATAATTATTATGATGACAATATATGCATGCATACATCTTACATACATATGTGCATTACTTCTGCATACATTGCTTTGTTGCGTTCGTGCCGCATGTTGCATTACAAGTCAAACAGCCAAATGACTGTTGGCTGATGCAGCAGCTGCTGTCGCTTTGCAATGTGCAACACCTGCTGTGCCCCAATTGTCGTTGCACGCCCTGTTTCTGGCTTCCACGGACACTCTGAGAAAGCGGGCAGCAAACTCAAATGTTGCAAAGGATTTCACATTCAGCAAATCTTTTCAGTTTGCATTAAAGCTGCCCAGACACCAACCAGACATTAAATATATATATGTGTGTGTGTGTGTGTGTGCTTCCCACCACAATTGGGAGCTGATAAAAGAACGCGCGCGCCGCCAACATGGAAGAGGCCTGTAGAAATTTATGGCATCCTGCTAAATTATGCAACTTATCATCATTCAGGGAGCATTCAGCTTGTGGCATGCGGCGATGTGTGTGTGTATGCCTCATCTATTGATTTTTTCAGCAGGAGCAGACGCCAGGGTCGGGTCAATGAGTTGGAATGTGTCCAAGGACACGCTGCTCTCATTGCCATCTAAACCAACACACACACACCACACCACCCCACCCCACTCGCAAGGGCATGTAACAGGCGCTTGCGTCTCTCTTTCGAAAGTGTCGTTGAAATGTAAAGTTGCGCCTAATACCCAAAGCATAAAAGAACAAACATAAAAACAAATGTTGATAATGTGTCTTAACATGTGCGGGCACGTCGACGACCGGCTCACTGTTAAACTGGCACCACTACCCTTTTTCGTAGCAGAATTCGAGTTATCGCAACATCGCAAAAAGTACTCAGACCTCAGACAAGCAGCGCTCAGTTTTAGCTCTACTACTTGCTCTGTTGCTGTTTCGTTTTGCAGAATGTTTTGTTGCCAACTGTACTGCTTGTGCGCTCAACAGAGAACTCTGTTGTGCGGTCGCTGTCGATGTCGATGTTCTATGTTTTCAACATAAAGAGTAGCAGAGTTTTTCTGTGTGGTTTCTCTTCCACTCGCTTTTAACATGAAATAGTCGTCGTCAACGTCGTTGCCTGCTGTTGTGCATATACACACGATATACAGGCACTCACACACACACATAGACTGCTGTATGTTTGTGTTGGCTGCCCTGTTCGTGCTGCTGCCGGCAGTTTGTTGTTTATGTACGGCTTTATTCCTTTATTTTTCTCTACTTTTTCAATGGACGGACCTACAAACATACATACAAACAGAGGTGCATACCTACATACATACATATGCCGTACATACATATATATTTGTTCCCCTTTTTTATCGTATATTCGCTGTTAAATGTTGCTGCAACATTTTGATATTGGCAACATTTCCACCGGTGGTTGTTTTTAGCTCAGGCCCATTGTCTGACCGGCAAATACATATGTACATACATATGTATGTATGTATGTATATATTTCGCTTACTCGCTGTAATATGTAGCATAAGTACTTCTGATCTTTGAGATAGAGCCACAAATAATTATGTACACAGTATCTATGTATGCAACATGATACATCTATGTATGTATGTATGTACGTATGTACATGATGTACAGTGCAGAATGCATGCCTTGTTTATGTTTTGAGCGTGTCCAGCAGCAGCCACCACAGTCCCTGCATAAAACTTTCAATTTTATTGATATCCGGTTTAAGATGGTGGCCTTCTTTGATTCATACACTATATACATATGCATACATACAAATGTACAGAGCCATGCATATTTCCTATGTATGTAAGTGTTGTAACTCACTTTTTTTGTTGCTGAACATTGGCGCCGATATGTACATTTGTATGTATGCATGCACACATGCATACATATGCATGTAAGTGTATATGTATGCTCTGTGCCATATGCAGCCTGTGCCTGCCTTGGAACGTTAAACCGGTTTGGACACTGCTCCTGCTTCTTTCCCATGAACATGTCAGTTCTTGTTGTTGTTGCACATAAAAAAAGGAAAAGTATATACATACATATGTACATACATATCTACTTGTGTATCCTATGCACACACATGCAATGTACATATAACAAATCGAGGATGATGACAGCTATAAGGCTGATAATGATAACATTGATGGCATAATATAATCTATATGATTCATGTAGATATGTAAACAAATATGTTTGTATGTATGCATATGTACATACGTACATATGTATGTAAGGAGTTCGGTAAAAGAATGCAAGTTTCTGATGTTGCTTGAAACAATGCCAACAAGTTGCAGGCTGGGAACGAAGGAATGCGAAGCTCGCATGCCTATGAAAATAGTCTTGGAATTATTGCATTTATTTCAGCGTTGCTTAAAATATCATATATCAAATGTCTATAGTTAATTAAATGTAGAGCAACAGCTGATCGCAGTTTTGGTCGGCGTTATTCAACACTGTTGCGCAACAATTAGAAAGTTTGGTCACCTTGTTGCTGAATTCACTTTGATTTATTTGGTAAAATATCCAAATCAAAAGGTTAAAGAAATTAATTTACTTTAATAATTATTTATTAAAGGCTTTTTCCCTAATTTTATACATTTGATCACATTTGTGTTAAAAAGAAATAAACTCTACATACTATTGTTGATTTGTCTATCGTTGATCCACTTAACGGTTTCGATTTGAATCTTCATTTAAATGATTAACGGAAAAACTGTGAGAAGAAATTGAATGTTTTCCAACACTGCATTCGTGAGTTGGGCGCGCTTTGAAATTTCTTTGTTGATATTATATTTGATTGGGGAAGAGACGTTTCTAATGTATGCTTGTCAACAGGATGCGGCAGGAGGACCTTCGTTGGATTTCTACGTGTCCGACTCAATGCAGGATATGTTGGATGTGGACATACGGGCGGAGATCGCAAATGTGGTTGGCAGCTCCAGTGACTTGACCTCCTCGCTCGATCATGCCCTGGAAGCCATTTCGGCCATTAACAACAGCAGCAACAATAATAACAGCAGCAGCAGCGCGTTGTCCACGTACAACGCAAACGCGAATTCTTTGGCGAGCAGCGCGCTGCACGCATCGCCCACAGCGAAGTGGATGGGATCTTGCTCCAGTTTCTGGTCGACGGCCGACTATTATGCGGATGTTGGGGCTTGTGTCAATCCCATATCCGTGATGCCTATGATCAACTCGAACTCGGGCTCGAATTCGTTGCTGGGCTCCGGATCTCCACATAAATCGCGTGGTGCGCAGTCAACGCAGAGCAGATCGGGATCAGGTGCTGGACAGGCGCCGCCCGCCTCCCCTTGTGATCAGCACAAATCGCATTTGACTTTCTCCCCTGCGCAGATGAAGGTCAGCGCCGGCTCGATGCGCCGCGAGCAGGTGATGGCCCACATACCCAAGCAGATTTCAACAGTGCCCATTGCATTGCCATTATCATCGTCCTCATCAGTCGTAAATGGTGGTAGTATCGGCACAGCGCCGCCAACCATGGCGACGAATGCTGCACTGCAGCGTCGTAATTCATCGGCAGTGGATGCTGTGCGCAAGGATCTGGGCACTGAGCTGCGCAAGGTGCAGTCCTCCGGCATGGACGAGGCGAAGGCCACGGCCAAAGGCACCAGCCTGCTGACGACGGGAGGTGCCACCACAAACACCATCAAGCTGGGACCCGGCATTGGCGGCCTGACCTTTGCCAACAGCGCAACCTACAACAAGCTGAAGCAGCAAACGTCGGCGAAGTCTCCCAACGGCTCACCAATCACCTCCAATGGCAACATTGTGCTGAAGCGTGACCGGGAGGCAAGTCCGCTGCACAATATAACCACGTTGCATGCGAATGGCGTGCAGAAGCGTGGCAATGCACCAAAGAGCATAGCATCGGCGGCCCATTCGCCCCATCATCAGATACACGTGCAAAACAGCATTGGCTCGCCGTCCTCCACTTCCTCTTCGGCAAGTGGGCGGCCCACGACTTCATCCTCTCCCTTGTCATTCGCACCGCACACACTGAGCAGCACCAGCTTCAACAACGGCAACAGCAATAGCCTCAGCAACAACATCGGCAACAGCAATAGCAGCAACATCGTCAAGCCTCTGCAGCAGAAGGTGAAGGTGCCGGCAGCCATGAGCAGCGCATTTCCGAAGCCCGCTTACTCGTATTCCTGCCTGATTGCGCTGGCGCTGAAAAATTCGCGTGCCGGCTCCCTCCCCGTGTCCGAGATTTACAGCTTTCTGTGCCAGCATTTTCCTTACTTTGAGAATGCTCCCAGCGGCTGGAAGAACAGCGTGCGCCACAACTTGTCGCTGAACAAGTGCTTTGAGAAAATTGAGCGACCGGCAACGAATGGCAATCAGCGAAAGGGTTGCCGCTGGGCTATGAATCCAGAACGGATCTGCAAGATGGATGAGGAGGTGCAGAAGTGGTCCCGCAAAGATCCAGGTGCTATACGCGGCGCTATGGTCTATCCAGAACACTTGGAGGCACTAGAGCGAGGCGAGATGAAGCATGGATCGGCTGACTCAGATGTGGAGTTAGACTCGCAATCTGAAATCGAGGAGTCCTCCGATTTGGAGGAACACGACTTCGATGACACCATGATCGATGCGATGCTCGTCGAAGAGGAGGATAACGATAATGTTGAGTAAGTCAAGACAATATTAGAAGATCTTGAAATTTATTTTACAACTTTGCTTTCAATTTGTAGCTGGGCGAACAGCGAGGATGAAGAAGAGCATGTGATTCATGAGTATGATCCAAGCAACCAAACAGCCCATCACCCGCCCACTGACCATCAGCTGATCGTCTCCCATAAGAACGGTGAATTCGATATTGTGGTAAGGCTGGAAAAGACGTTTGTGTAAATATCTTTTTATTAATTGAAATTTACAACTTCTGCGTCTGACAGGTTGACGAACTGTACGATGAAATCGAGATCGATAATGAGAAGCGGACCGTGCGTCGTGGAATAGTCAACGGACAGACAACAAGCATCATTGAACTCAACCCTGCCGATCTAAATGCAAATGATGGCTATCGGTCGCCCAAGCGTGCTCGCCTCGACATCAACTACGCCATCGGTCCTGCCGGTGAGCTTGAGCAGCAGTATGGCCAGAAAGTTAAAGTGCAGCAGGTGCATCAAGTCTTGCACCACCAGCAGCAGCCGCTCACGTACAATCGTCGGAAAATGCCGCTGGTTAATCGCATAATCTAAGCAAATGGTCTCACCAGCCATTCTATATTCTAGATTCTATATTCATGCATTTATATTATGTATATAGAGATCATACACACTAAGTGTTAGGTTTACGTCTAAGATATACCATACCCATCAGCTACGCTTAAAACTTTAATTCTAAGTTAGTTTTTGTGTGTGCACTGTGCAGTTTCGACCTATATATATATTCCGTATCTATATTCGATTTGGTCGCGCGCTTTATAGTCGCTTCTAGCAACTGTGTCGAAATGAATTATTTCTATGTATATTGCAGAGGGCTCTCAAATAAATGTCTATGTTGCAAGCATTCATTCATAAGGTTATCGACTTCGCATTATATATGGCCCATCATTAGACACTGTTGTTAAGATGAATTTGACGCTTGAGCGAAAACTCAAGAAAAAATGTTTATAATTTGATAGTATTTGTAATTGTTTCAATTTCTGAAATCCATCAATGACGAAACATCAATAATGTTAATTGTTTTCCAAAATCTTGACTATAATGAGCGTCATTGAAATTGATCTCCAAAAAAAAAAAAAAGAATAAAATTATATAATAATATATGTTTAATTTGACGATTGCTTTCCATAAATTGAAGTCTTTTGGCTGCAGAAATCGTAAAAAAGAAACAGGAAAAATTATGAATTGGATTTATATTTAAGTGCAACTAAAGTGAACTAAAATATCAGACAACGAAATATCACTTACAGGTATTTCCACATTTGTTAACTGTACATAGAAATGGCATTTATGAGCATTTCTCAGCGAATTTTCTATATAAACATTTGTGTAGGTAATGTTGAAAACAACCATCCAAAACTTGCCGGTCCAGTATTCGTGTGACAGACATTGAAGTTGGTAGACTATACTACCAAGTATAAATGTTTTATAAACTATACAAAATTATTAGAACTTTTCTCTAATGATACAAGAATGTAGAGTCAATTAAATTTTTGATATATTTCATCATATTACGTATGTATATGTATGTAAATACTCTTTTCGTATTAAAGAAATGTATACTATTTTAGCTGTATATAAATGTATGTAAATTACACTATGATAATGATATAGCAACCAAAACAAGAGCGCAACATTGTAAGAATTACAAACGAATTGTCAAAATTCTCCAAACGAAAAGACTTGAAATCAACGTAAAGCAACAGCCGAATATTCAGGACTCAGTTTACATGAGCGTAAACAGGACCTCAGATTTTAAATGCAAAGTACAAACAGTTTTTAAGTTACCTGAAATAAGATAAAATACAAGCATGTCAATTAACTAAAATAAACGATTAAACGACTCGATTCCACTTGACCATTCTTTCCTTTTATAGCCACTTCACAAATACAATATTCATGCATACACTTTTGTTGTCATATTCATGATTTGATAGAACCTAAGACATTTTGTATTAAAACTATAAATATTATTACGTGTATCATATATATCGAATCTTTTTAAGAAAAATAAACAATTTTTGTATAGAGTTGTTAGAAAATCAATATGTAAAACACAATTGAAACCAAAAAAAAAAAAAACTAAAAAAACAAAATAATAGAAAAGCATTTTATTGTAATAACTTTTAGGGGTTAATGGCTATAACTAGCCACGTTTATGAATATTGATTCACATCAATATCTAATATCTAAATATACATATGTATGTATGAATCAGTTAAATGCTGAATTTTAACTAAGATTCTTCCCCTAGTCTGTCCGAATGAAGTCAAAGGCATGTCGCTTGGTACTTGGAGCATATACCAGTTGTCATCTGTTCAGATATGGGGAAATATATCTTTGAATACCTAAATTGCTAATAGAGCTGGATACAAATAAAAGTTCAATATTTTTTCGTTTTGTTTTTAGACATCTTTATTTCACATTTATAAATAGGTAGATTCGATTTGAATTGATATTTCAATTATTATCGTTATATTTTGTTTCATGTTTTACAACCAATAAAGCTCAAGAGTTCAGCTTAGTATTTGCAAATTGAGCAAAGAATTTTGTTATTTTATTTCTTTATTATAAATTTTGTTTGACAGAGCAATCGAAATGTTTCTGGCGCGATTTGTGGTCTCTATAAAAACTGAGCCACAATAGCGGACAGAGTAAACTGAATGACTTTGAGCTTTTCATTGCGCAGGGATATCTTAAATGTCGCTTCTTAAAGATAGGTCACACAACACAATATTGGGGAACATATAGATTTTAAACTTTAGAGGGCATTAGCACAAAAGGAATAATACGAATATACATGAGTGGCTTTCGAACTATATACGCCGAGAGTATTATGGGTTGGTTATGAATTTCGATATGGACTACAGCTCGGAACTTGCCGAAAGTGACGTAAAATGTTTTTGTGATCTCTTCCTTGTTTCAGTTTAAGACTAGACTTTCTTTGCGTTTCTTGTTTCGAACTAATCTAGTTGAATGGCTTACAAAAGGTCTTGTTGCTACAATAAATACCTAAAATGGCATAAAATACTTTGTGGGTGCCTCTGTTAAAATATATAAATTTATATCATATATATATATGTATATGTTCTTGTCTCTTTGTATATGCTTCAGGAATTACCATACAAATGTTCAGTTGCACTTTAAATATATATATATCTATATATGTATATGAATAAATATGTGTTGCTATTCGGACACACATACATATGCACGCACATAGGTATGTAGTAAAAGGTTTTGAGTTTGTTTTTGCTTTGCGGTTTCCCATTTTCAAAATTGAGTGTTGATATTTGCACATTTAAGGCCTGTTGTTCACTTAGATTAAACTAGGTTTTCATTTAGCATTGAGCAAGCCGTTTCAGCATGAGCTTTTCGTTTCCTTAACTAACAATCTATACAGTTTTGCATTTAGTGCTTATGGTGGATGTTTACGTTTACCTGTGCGTACCTACGTCTGTATACATAAATATATATGTGTGTATTTTGGGTGTGTCGGTGCGTGTGTGTGCTTGTTGCATGTATGCGCCGAGCGCTATGCTGTACAATTTATCATTGAAACCAGACAAAACTGCTGTGACAATAGGCCTTTCCTTAAGAGCTAAACACAAGTATAATAGTTCAGTTAGACGCTAGGTTCACAAATACTAATGCACATGTACTTAACAACTAAAATGTGTCGCTCGTGTGACTACATAAACAGATCTTCAGACAAGGTCAACGCTGCATTGGCATGACTAGCTTGCTGCTTGGACGGTTCTTCACTTGAATGCGGGGGCAATTCATTCATTAATGCGTTTGCTTACATATCTGACTGTATATATATATGTATATATATATATATATATATATATATGTATGTTTTAACCGATTACGTTAACAGTTGAGAAGAACTTAACTACAACCTAACAATACACAAATACACACATACAAACATCTCGGTGACTATTAAATGCACAGGTGAAGTGACCTTTGATAGGTGTCGTGCACATTTAATATTTTGAGTTAACCGAAATCCTACAAATACAAAAACTCTCTCTAGCCAGGCGAGGACGATTCATTTCATGCATGGCAAGCACTCATTCCTGCTTTAGACGCTTGGCTTCGTTCCCTGCACTTGGGGCAGCTGATGCTGCTGCCACTACCGCTGGACCGCCGACCGAGCCAGCCGCTGTCTGTTGCTCCCCATCGCTTGTTATGTAGGCGAACTGGCACTCGAACTCGAAGTCCATTTCCTTCTTCTGATCAAATGTGGACAGTTAATAGATGGCACTCTCGTTAGTGGGTTAGTCGCTTAGGTGCTTACCATGCGCTCACAAATAACCGCGATGGCCGTCTTCTGCTGCGCCTCTGCTATTTTGTGCTCCACCAGATAGAACATGTACTCGTCGAACAGCAGCCGGATCAGGTGAAAGCTGCCGAAGCTCGAAGCGGACCGTAGTGTCAAGTCTCTTATGATCATTGAGCTGTAAAAGCTCCACTTCAGCAGAAACTGACGAGCGGCGCGTGCATAACTCGGCTTCCCTGTGTACTCCTCCATCGCGGACTCGACCACCAGCTGTAGCCAACTGGCCCACTGTTCCAATGAGCTTTGCTGCTGTAGAGCTGCCTTAAAGTCGTTCTCCAGACGCTGCACCACAGCCGGTGCGCACTGACTCACCCAAGCAGCTTGTTCCTGCCAAAATGAACGATTCAAATGATCAAGCTGATTAGGTTTAAAGGATCAAGCTAGCTAACATACCTGTACATTGTGAAAGTCCACGCGATTCAGATCATTGAGCATTTGGGATATCTGCGCACCATTCTGTAGTACGGCGCGTGCCGCCTGTGCCAGATGGTTCAGCGACGTGTAGCGACGCAGCGTCTGGCAAAATGCCGAAACTGCACTAGTCTTGATCTGTGACAGCTGTTCCGGGACCCCCATCATGCTCTCACACAGCCACAGCTCCAGATTCTTGGCAAAGTTGCGAATAGCCTGAGTCAGCGCGTTGGGTATCGAGCGCAGTACATCCGGTATTATGACGTCAACTGTGTTCTGATAGAATTGATAGTCCACCTGGTTGAAGACGGAATGCATTTAATTTGAGTATAGAGTAATTAGACTATGCTCTTCCGCTGAAGCTAAAATTTAGATCATGCACTTTAGATCATGTGCGCCGGTGGATAATACCCTTCTGAATATGTACCTCTACATATGGAATATTTTAGATCATTGAATAACACGATTTAGACCATGTACCTCAAAAGCAGGTACTCTTCCGATTATGTATGGTGCTATGCAGCCCCCTCTTATACTTTAAACATCTTACAATTTAGATCATGTACCCACGTATATGCTAAAAGTACAATTTATATCTATTATTATTATTATTCATAGCTACACCTAGACATACAGTTTATGGTACAGTTTATTACACTTTAGACTTTTGACTATGTATATTAGATTAAATTCTGGTTTAAAGAACGTTCCAGCCATCAAGCTACGTTTTAAAACGAATGGAAATACATGAGGGAAACTCATGCTATACAATATACATATATTTTGGCTTTTGGCTTTTAGCCCTATCTCATTTTTGCATAGAATTAGCATATACGTTCCCGTTTTCTTGGCATTTGTTCTACTCACCTCGCGTACAAACTTTTGCACTTCTGCGCAGTGGCACAACAGATACAGCTTCGTCTTGCTCAAGTACTTTTCCTCCTCGCACTCGTCCAGATTGTTGTTGTCCGAGGTGCGCCAGAAATCGCGTAGCAAAAATTCGACAGTGCCAAACTCGAGATTGAGTACTGCGTCCAAAAATGATTCGCAGTGCTCACGATACAGCGCACGGAATGTGTCCACATCGTCCAGCGTGAGTTCGCTGTGAAAGCTGTGGCTCAGTTCGATGGGCGGAAATACGGGCATCGCGCCGGCACCGTCGCCAATATACTGGAACCGAAGTCGACAATGAATAGTGCGTCCATTTAATAACAGAATTCACGGAGTACATACCTGTATACAAGCCTCGTAGGTTTCCGGCTTGAAGTTGTGCTTCTTGGTGCCAGCTGTGCGCTGGCCAGACGATGTGGACATCCCGTTGCTGCCATTGGAACTGCCCAGCTGGTTAGCATTGCTGCTGCTGACATTGGCGATGGCGCCGTTGCCCGGCGAAGTGCCGTATCCCTGCATCGATTTGTCCTCCATGGATTGATGGATTAGAAGCGAGCCCGGCTTGATGCGAATACCATAATAATGGTACTTGGAGTTGCCGCGAGTGCCTAAGCGACGTGTGCGCAGGCCGGAGAACACCGAGCGTATTAGCTTGCCGAAGCTGGCTGCATTCACTGGCTCCAGCTTCTGCTCGTTGCAGTGCTGCATGTAGTGGTTGTACAGTGTAGACCGTGGCAGACTGACTCCGTCGGCCGTCTCGTAGTTCCGCGACAGCCACTTAATCTGCAATTGTGCGAGAGAGATGTTAGCAACGCTGCCACTGCTGCTGTTGCTACTGTTGCTGCTGCTGCTGCTGCTGTTGATGTTGGTGGCGGCAGGCGGAGCAAAAACAGACCCATACTCACCGTTGCCGAGGCAATTTTATTGCTGGTGCCCATCGCGCTCTGGTCACTGTCAGGCGACGCCCCATCGGCCCCGTTGCCGATGCTGCCGCCGCTGGCCGAATTTGTGGTTGTTGTGGAGGTGGGCGTCTGTGGTGTGCTCTGCGCCTCCTGTATGTAGGCAACCTCATGCTGCAGGTACACCCCATCGTTAGTCAATGTCACACAATGCTTTATTTGTTCATTCGACTCACCGTCAGGCTGTGCGGCGAGTCCCGGCTGTGCGACTGCGAGGACCCATTCAACAGGAGGCTATCGTCCACGGGCACCAAGTACGGCAGCGTCGTCGAGTGTGCATTGCCTGTGCTGCCCGCCGTCGTGGTTGTATAATTGCCCGTCGCTGCCGTGGTGGAGTAATACGTCTGGCCATTGCTCTGATAATCGCCCACCGGGCAGAACGGATATGTCCTGCGTGCAGGCGAAACGTTACACTTAGCTGGGTCGGAAAACACGCAGAATTAGGATGATGAACTTACATTTGGGTCTGGCTGGAATTGCTGTGGTACAACTCCGAGTCAACATATTGCACTTGATAGTTTTGCTCCTGTCCGGAAACTGAAAATGATAATCAGAAACGCTTTGAGCATTAAGGACACGACAAGGCAAGACACTTAAATAAAATGGAATAACTTGTTCGGCAGAGATTCACTGCCGTCAAATTAAAAAAAAAAAAACAATGCGATAAAATAAAAGGAAAACTCCGACGGCAGCCTGAAGATAAAACTTCAAAGTTTTAGTATTTTGCATTGGCAATAATTGCAATTATTACTCAATTTTCTTATGGATAAGTTAAATAATATATATATTTTAAAAATAATTATATATATATATATATATATATATATATATATATTCAGTTCAGTTCAAAACACAATCACAGCAGTTTTTATAAAAATCATCTTATCACAAAGAAATTTAGTTTTAAGCAATAAAGAGTACCCGAAGCTACGCTTTACTATAGCAAATTGATTGCTTTATTATCTATAATAAATTGCTATTGCTATATTCTCTTATTTATTCATTCTTTTATTCTAAATTCAAAATTTGTGCCAAACCACAAGTTTCTAGTACTTGAAATATGATACACAAATTAGGACGGAACGGTTGGAGCTATCCACAATGCAAAATATACACAAGTGTCTTCATTACAGGAATCTTTTTTGGTATTCAAACAAAATAGGAATACATTCAGAATAGACTCATTTAAAATTATGCATATAACAAGCAGAAAGCGCCAGATTGAGATCTGACGTATATAGTTTTGATCAGGATCGATTTACTGCTCTTCATTAGTATGTATGAAGACGTCGATATTAGAAACTATAACAACCAGACATGAGATTTGATTATAGAATGCGCAGATTATGTTTGTTTCACACAAGCGATATCTACGCCTGTTTCAAAGTAATCGATTATGGAACTTCAGTTAATAACTTAGAGCTGGTATACCTTTAGAGCTAGTCTGGGATTATTTCATTCACGTATATTTTATGCTATTTAGAATAAACAAAAATATTTTCGAGACACATTAAAAGTTCTAAAAAATACAAAAAAAAAAAAAAATCAGTGCCACTTATAGTGAATATGTGAAAAATTCTAGCTAAATTGGATATGTAGATCATATGCTTAAAATTGCAGCGGAGTTCGTAGTCATAATAACGATAGTTGTTAAATAAAACTGTTGGTCAATTGGCAAAGGTGCGTGTAGACATACATTAAACAACGAGCATTTGTTTATGATTTAAAGAATTGCTATTGTCATTAGATTGTACTCGAATTGTCAGCTGCTACTTTAGTTTCGGATTCGCAGCTTAGTTTCAAGAGAAAGAAGTGGCGGCGATGGCCGAGCCGCTGCACGTAAGCGAGGAGGCGCTGGTTTGATGCCTAGCGATAGCGACGTTTTGTCAGTGATAGGCACAGTCATGTATAATCAGTAGAAACACTTTTTTATTTACAAAAATTATTTAAACTTGTCCTTGCGTATGTGTGCATAGATGCATAGATTCTGTGAGATTCAAGGTATCTCCTAGTCGGGTATTCCCAAGCTCTCTCACTGATTTTTGCTTGCTAAGCAGAAGCGTGGGCCAACAGCTGATAATAATCATAAAGTAGCTGTTGAATAGTATAATTGAAATTTAGAGTCTTAGAGCTTAGAGCTTTTCTCCTTGGCATACCAAGATGTTCAATATTTGTGATTCACACCACTCATCAGCTCGATCGTCCTTCGTCTGCTTTGAGACACTTCACGTTCAGAAACTGCTAGCAAGTTGAAGTCTTCAATATTTTTAGTTTATATAGTTAAGATTTGAATTCACATTTCAAGAAACTTGCTAAGTTTGATTGTGGATAGTTTGTCTTCTCCCACTCACTGTGAGAACATCTCTGACAGCATTTAGTTTGAACTTTACAACATGGACAATGATGCATGAGCAAGACACTTGACACTCGATTGCCCGAGCACCTTGGCACACAAACGCACGAGCATGAACAGAGATGCACCCACACAAAAACACAAACACACCCACAGACGAGAGTGTAAACAGAACGTCAATTAAAAGCCATTGATAGGATTCGAACTGAAATTGTTGGCCATGCATAATATTTACCACCGCAATAGGACAAGTTGTTGTGGCGTCGATGGTGGTGATGGTGATACATGGCAGTAGTTGCTGTTGAGCTGGATGTCGCGGAGGAGGAGGCTGAGGCTGAGGCGGAGGCGGCAGCGGCGGCGGCGGCGGCACCTATGGCCGTGCAGCTGCTGTAGTTAACGGCGCTGGCGGTGGCCACGAACGTCTGGTGGTGGTGATGATGGTGATGGTGGTGCAGTTGCAGCTGCAGCTGGGCGGCGGGCAGCGGCGCCGCCACTGGCAACTGTTGCTGGTGCTGCGGCAGCAACTGGTGGTGATGTTGCGTTAGTGGCTGCTGCTGTTGCTGCTGCTGCTGTTGCTGATATTGGTGGTGGTGGTGCTGGGACTGCGATTGCAGTTTGCAGCGACACTTCTCCAATAGATTCGAATAGGCGGCGGCAGTGATCGGCGGTGGTGTCGTGATATCCAAGTCGGGCAGATGGTGATGCTGATGGAGGAGCTGCTGCTGCTGATGGTGGTGTTGATGCTGTTGCAGTGGCTGCTGCTGCTGCTGTTGGTGCTGATGGTGCAGGTGTTGCTGCTGTTGGTGACGCGTCTGGCAGTCGAAGCCGAATCGCGAATGCATTCGTTTAGTTTTAATTCGAGTGGGCAGCTCGCAAATGAGGAAACTGTGGTGCCCAATGTGGGACGCGTGGTCAGGGTGCCTGAAACAGCTGCTGCACCGTCAGTCACATGTCCGGAAGCGTAAGCAGACCGCTGACTGTAAGCCGAGATGTTGTCGACCGGTTGCTTTGGGCAACTGTTTCACAGAGACAACGAAAACTGAAAGTGAAATTCGGAAGAGACCCGCACAACTTGCTGCTGCTGTCGCTGCTAATAACAATGTGCGGTGGGTGGCCCCTGGCGATGTAATGGCGGTAATAGGACGTGGCAACGCTGTGACGTAGCAACGGAGCAAGAGCAACCAGAACGTATGCACGGTAGAATTACAACTGAACTCAAAATCAAATGTTATCCTAGCAATATGCCTCCGAAAAATAATGATGCGATGGCGATGACGGCGGCGGCGCAGCAACGAATTAAATTACAGCGGCGTTGGTGGTGCTGGTGGTGGCGGTATTGGCATTGGTGTTGGTGGGTGGATGGGTGGATGGGTGCTGGGCGCTGCGTGCTGGGTCTGATGCTGTGTTGTTATGATTTGCGCCCGCTCGCACCCAACCACCCCTAGCAGTTGGCAACCAGCATCCTCGCCGTAGTCGCGTAGCAAATAATCCAACTCATACCCTTAGTCATCGGTTTTGGAGCTGGAGATGGTCGGAGCAGCGCTTTATTTTTCAAGCGGCGCCAGCTAATTCCGGGCTCAAAGTCGTATTTTCTGGGATCTGAACAAGTGTCGACGGCAGTCCGAAGATGTGCCTGGTGCGAGCGAGATAGCAACTGCTGACAGGCAGTCGGCGTCAAGGCAACGCAGCCAATCATTCAGACGCACTGCTGCCACCGTGCGCCTACCCTATGGCAGCCGCACAGCCTGGTGGTTGCTAGGACATCAACCACTCTCTCTCTCTCGCTCTCTTACTCTCACTCTCGCTATCTGTCTTTTTTCCTCCCTCTCTCTCTCTCTCTCTGTCTCTCACACAGACGCTCAGAGTTACACGCTTTCTCAGCAACCCCCAGCGGATGCTGCTGGCCAACCAAAACAGTTGCTGCCGGCACGCGCTTTTCTTATACCTTTGGTTGGGGCAGCAGGTGGGCTGTTGGGCTGCCATGGATGACATATATGCCTGCCACTTTGCCACCGCGTGCACACGCGGAATTTTCCCCATCAATTTTCGTATCCGCAACGCTCCATTCATACCGTTTTTCCAGTATTAGAAAATATTTCAGATATTAATATTGCTCCTGCATGAAATGCACATGCGTCCAGTCGTCCGCGCTGTGGGTGTCCATTACTTTGGCTTGCCTCTGTTGAACTGTGAGCAACAGCCTCTGCACACGTCCATACGCTCCAGACCCAATGTGTGAGCGCTAAGATGATTTGATTCCTATTTCCGCCTTAAGTCTGGCAAGCTTATTAAACATTCTTGGGCTTGGCCGCACCGCTAAATGCAGAATGCCTTTGTGGTTTAGTGAAAAATCAATTTTGAACATTTTGAACTTTAAATAAAGTTTATAAATATTTTTAAGCACTGCTCACATGGGGGCTACCGAGCGAACAACCTTTTTCTGTTCATAATTGTCGCTCGATTAAATTTATTAATTTTTAATTTTATAGATGTCTGTCTCTGGCCAAAAACAAGTATCATATTCAAGAAACACACTTCAAATGAAATCAAATTTAAAAATGTACTAAATTTTGTTCTAAATATATATATGTATATTGGAGGTCCGATCCGACTTCGCTCGGATCCATCCAGTATATCCTGTTGGTGGTAAATTACTGCCTATAAGACTTTAGACTTTTGTCTCTCTATTTGAAAAGTGAGCGTATTATTTTCTTCCCTAAATTCTTAAAGCGAAGTCTTTTGAAAAAGTATTTTGAAGTCTATTCAATATATCCATATATTGCAAAAATATTGAATAAAAGACTTTATTTTGGCTGTGGCAGCTCCTGAATATTAGGGGGACTAACTTTTATATTTTTAAATAGCATACTTAGATCAGAACTTATTCAAAGTTTCGATTTGGATGGAAGGTTGTTCAACATCATCAATTTGTGGATCGTATCTAAAAGTCGATTACGAACTCTAATCGTTGACGTCTGTTGTCTTTCTCTTTTATCCCGAAGCCATTAGAGCGCTCGCGTCCCGGATCCCTAGAGCCAGTTTATAGGGTTTGAAAATTATGCTCTTTTGAGAGGCTATTATATTTTGCCCTCGTCTAGCAACTATTTCGAACTTGAGATCTTGACCTTTTTGCAATTTAAAAAAGATAATGTGTGCTATAAATATGTTATTATTATTATATAATACATATTATTGAGATTTTCATATGGATCCCTAATGATTTTTAATATTTTCCAATTGCTACGTACATCAGGGAAAATGGATATTCTCATGGTAAAATATTAAATATTTTTAAAGACTGGGATTTTAAATATCCAGGTTAGTTTGAGCTGCTCCGAAAATCCCACCTCCTTTATTTTCAACCATTTTTTTTTGAGGATACTATAAAAATTCCATCCCTTTGCTGAGCAACATCACAATATGGATTTCATTATGCATATGTATATGCATTTATATTAGATGTAATCAAAAATTGACAAACAAAAGAATTCCAAATAAAACAGAAAAACAGTTCGATTATCTTTCCCATTTATAACAACAGAGTCATAGATTGCATTTTTGTGATGTCCTACGTCCAACGTCCAAGCCGCTGATAGTGAACGTACAAATTTCGAGCTGCTTTGTGTTTGGATTTTATCAAAATCAAAAAGTTTGTTCTTGCAAATGAAAGTAAATTGCCTGGATAACCGACAAGTGCACGAAGTGTGTCTATGCTCCCAGCTTATCCGTGCATCTGCTGCAGCCAGAGCGACAACAACGGCAACAAGCATCAATTAACCTTTTGTAAGCAGACTGCACCTTGCCAGACCAAGGGTCCAAACACTTTGAATCTGGAGCGCTTCAAATAAATGATTTAGCTTTCGAGATAGCAAATGAATCGAGATAGACTCCGACTTGCCTTTGCCATTGATTGCGATCTTGAAAAGTTTACCCAATTAAAAGAAGCCCAGCATATGCTGATTTTCCCTCAGTGTTGGCCAAGTGCCCAGCGACTCTATGTGGTCGGCTTGTTTAGACTGAACTTGCCAGGATTCCATTTTTATTAGTTGTTGCCATTATTAAATTTGAAGCTTTTCTGCATCGACGATTTGATGAGCACTACACTAAACCGAATCAATTGAAACATTCCCATTATAAAGCAGAGCTGAGCCGAGCGGGGGCGACAGGCAGAGGCAGGCGCCTTCTATAAAGCCTTTCAACATTGTGTTTTGAACTGAGTACACCTTAATTTGTCAAGCATTGCACGGAGCACGCTAAAGTAGAGTCGAAGCCTGTATACTCTAGTTAGATATATAGATGTACATGATATAGATATCTAAATTTTCTATTGAAGGTAGCTGTGTACTTAATATAACATTCAAAAATACATATATAAAGTAAAAGTTGAATTCTGAATACCCTTTCTAATAGTAGTCAATAAACATCTGATTGATAGATATATATAAATATATATATATGTAAGTATATGAATGAATGTGAGTACATTAAATGGGATAAGATAAACTGATGAGCTTGAAACCTATTTTCATTTACATGTGATTGATAGACAGCATACATATATGCTATGATATATGTGATAGATAAGTGTACATCGTGTATATATGGATATATATACATTCTTATGCATAGTATATATATATATATATATACATATACATCAAGCATTATATATTCATGTACATCCTGTATAGATATGCATCATATATAGATATAAATTATATATATAAATATATGAGATAAATAATTAAGATTGTGATCGTATATATACATCACTCATTACTTATGGGTGTACATTAAGTACATTAAGTATACAGCATATATAGATATACATCGTATAAATATGTTATATTGAATATGTTATATCGTATTATGAATGGGTGTACATCAGGTATGCATCATAGATACAGATCAAATATAGATATACATCGTATATAATTTGAGAGAGAAAACACTCCTTCGCACATCAATATGCTAGGCTAGAAAGATGTAGAATACATATACATATACATATACATATATATATATATATATATATATATATATATATATATATATATATATATATATATATATATATATATATATGACAATCGAAAATGATGACACAGGCAACATGCCCGTTTGCAGGGCATAAGTAGTGGGCTAGCTTTAATACACAGCGGGCGGCTATTAATGATTTGACGAGTGAGGGTTCCCTTCGCTTCTGTCCTACTGTCCTGTTGTCCTCCTGGCCACCCATTCCCTTTTCGATTTTCATCCCACCTCAATTTGTTGTGATTACTTGCCGTGTTTGTTGTCAGGTCCGCTGGTGGTGGTAATTTGTGCTAATAAAATCAAGTATCATGGGCAAACAGTTCTAGTTTGTAGTTTGTCCCTCGCCCCCTCTCCGTCTCTCACTCTCTCTCTCCCCGTATCTCCTCCCCTTGTAGCTCGCAGCTCACAGTCGCAGTCGTCTGATCCTGCCCTATAGATAATGCTCACCAAGTGTAATCTCGATTAATTCATTGTGTAGCGCTGAAGTGGAATATAATAATTATGTGTGTACGTGTGTTCGTCTCTCCGTCCGTCTATCCGCCTGGATAGGGTATCACTCCCAATTCACTCCCTTTATAAAGCACACAGCTGCACTTTGCCACACTTTTTGTTACATTCTGGGCTGCACGTGCCGCAACTGGTGCTGTGAGCCCTGTTGCTAAGACTGCTCCTGCACAGGTAGGACTATCATCCGCAACGGGGTGAATCCATCCGTCCGCCTGTCGGTGTGTTTCTATCTGTTTGCCTCTTATTACCCGCTCATCTCTGCGCGTTTCAGTTTTCAAATTAAGTCGCTTTAATTGTGATATCAGGCAAACGTTTAAAATGCACAGAGACTTAGCTGGTTCTTTGCTCTGCCCTGGCCCGCCCCGCTCCCCTGGGGCGATATGCTGATCCTGTGATTATGTTTGTTTACAAAGGCGCGACTTTTGCCGTTTGCTGTTTGTTCACTGGTTTTCGCTTTGATTTCCCGCAACTCGGCAAGTGCGAACGAACGCGCTAAAGCCGCCAGCGATTGCAACGCGCTTTTCGCTCCGCCGGGGTAAGCTCCCCAATTGGCGCATTTTTTCTCTGTACCAAATGCATATTCGCAGTAATTAAGCAGAAAAACTAAGCGCCTCCTCATGCAAATATAATTTTCATGCAGGTTTCCACGAATATTTACCATAATGCGATATTTATTTACATTCTTTGGTAAAAAGTTGTTGGCTCGTTTATTTTGGAGCGTGAAATACAACAAGAGTGCTGTAGACTGCTCGACTAGGAGATACCTTGTGCAGTTTCCGCAGCACTTGGGCTGCAGTTTGGGTTTGATAAATTATCGAACTTGATCGATAAGAACGAAACAGCATACGCTCGTACGAGTAGATTTTATAGTTTACGAGATTCTATACGGACGGACAGACATTTAGGCAGATAGACTGATAGACCGACTTGGCAATATCGACTCAGCTGGGCGTGCCAATTTAATTTATACTTTATGGGGTCTGCTAGGCCTTTCTGTTTTATCTTAAATTGTCATTGCAATGGGTTCAGCGTATACAAATATCCTTTTATGGAATCAATGACATGATATTTGATGAGCTACTATTAAAATGCGGAATATTAGTTAGCTATCCTTGTTTTCATTTTCATTATAAGCTACAGGTCTAATTAGAAACTTGATACATACTAAAGAAATTTCCTGATGATAATTTGTGAGTTTGAATATTTCTTTGATTAAGCTTAAACTCATTGTAAGCTAAATATCTATGAATAGTATCTGTACTAAGTAATACTAACTCTCATATAGAGGCGCGTATCATATTCTCTTTAGAATTTGCCCATTTTAAATATATTTTAATTTATTTCGGTGACTGTCTGTTTTGAGTAATGTGTAAACATGATTCAAAGGCTTTGTCTTATAAATGTATTTAAAGAACCCAGAATAGTGTTCTTAGTGCTTATGCATGAAATACAGCGATATATACATATATCACGTTCTACTTTTTGAAACATGAAAGAGCTTCCAAAAAATTATATAAAATTTTATTTACTTACTCTTGGGGACGGAACTATTAAAATTTTAATTATGCCCATTGGCTAATATAATAACTATGACAATATACTAGCTTTGCCTAAGTATTCTTAACTAATTTTTCTTAATACAAATATAGTCAGCAAAGATGCAAAAACTACTTCTATATATATTACAAAAGAAGCTCAAAGATTTTTCACTCTATATTACAAAAGAAGCTCAGCGATTCTTCTGTCTATAAGAATCTACTCCAAAATACTTAAAAGCATATATGGAATAAAATGAAGTCACTAAACATATAAATAAATTTCTTTAAGCAGTAGAAAACAGAAAATTTCTTGGGCATTAAATTTAAGCATGCAAATCTTAAAAGTGTATTACGAACGAATTGTTTTATTTAATAAAAATATAATAAGATTCAACTTGCACTCACCGGTCACCGTAATGAACGGTGTGCCCTCATCATCCTCGGTGGCCTGCACCACGGTCAACTGGCCGTTGGCAACTTGTTGGGCCAGGTCGACGCCGCTCTTGATGGTACTCAGGCCGGGCAGAGTGTGTATGGTCGTCGTAGTGCTGTTGGTCGGGCCCGTTACGTTGGCATCGCTGCTGCTAACGCTGTTCACGGCATGGACGTGGGCGTGGAGGTGCGCCTCCTGGCTCGAGTCGCTCGTATCCATGGGCAGCACAACCCGTATGACCTCCAGCTGATCAGTGGCCGCTGCGGTGTCATCCTCAATGCCGTCTCGCAGTTTCTTTTGCAAGAGCTGGCAATTCTGCAACAATAACAGAATCAATGAAAGCCGTGCAATTATTGCAATGCCGAAGTGAAATTGAAGACAACCTGTGTCATGACATCCTCCAGAGTGGCAGCCACAACCACCCCATCCTCGGTGCAGAACTCAAACTCCTCGGCATGAGTTGTGGGCGTTACAGGCGTTCTTGGCTCAATCGTTAGGACATCACCAGTGGTTTTGGCCACAAGCTGTTGATGCTGCTGCTGCTGCTGTTGGTGTTCCTCGGGATCTGCTTGGCTGGCATCAATTGTGGCACCCTCAACGGCAGCGCTCGTCGTGATGATGAATTGACGCTGGGTGGCCAGGCGTGTGGTCATTTCATTTGCTAATTGCTCTACAATCTAATCTTTAATTGTGTTTATGTGTAGCTTAGGTGTAGCTCCCTACAAGTCGCTTGGTTCAGTTAAAAGGCCAGTTGGTTGCACGTTCGATGCGAAATTCGTTGACTAGTTAGCTGTTGATCTCTCTCTCTCTCTCTCTCTCTCACTCTCTCCCTCTCTCTATCAATCGGTTTAAGGCAATTGCGGTGTTTAAATGTATTTTGTTGCTTAAGTTCCTAACAGCTGCAATGAAAGTACAAGTTTATTGTATTATTTGTAGGGCTACAGGACTCAAAATAAGTTCGCTAAATTTAGAATTTCAATCTGGGACTCCATCCACTGTGGGGAGCCATACAAATGCCTCCTACGCGATATTCGACTGCTGCATGCAGTTCGATTGTTGTTGTTATTCCCACTTGATGTCTTTGTTGCTAGCCTACACGCTTTTTTGGGGGTTGACTGCTTCCGATGGGGCGTTGCTATGAAATTAAACATTTCACAGGTATTTTCTTCATACTGTCGGTCGTCGCTTTGTTCTTTGCGGCAACAGCCGCAGCAGCAGCACTCGGAATATCTACCTTTAGCTTTTGTTGTACTCTAGAAGGACGCCATTTTGTTTTCTTTTTCAGCTTTTTCCTTCTTTTTATTGTGGCATCATGTAGGCGCTAAATATAATTTAAGTAGCATACATATGAAGCAGCTGCGCGTGTGTGTGGCATGAACTAATTAAAAAGTGCTTGAACAGCTCTTAAGATTTGCATTGAATTTGTTTGGGCATGGCAACATTTTTTGTTTTATTCAGTTCATATGCTCCATTATCTTAAAGACTGTCTGTTTTCCTTTACTTTAAAACTGAATAAAATTAAATGAATAAATTAGTTTTTATTAATAAAAGTTCAGACTTGAACTGCACTTATTATTAAATCAAATTTAATTCGCTTTAACATGAATATGAAATTCAATTTCTAGTACAGACATTTCAGTTGGCTTATGCTCGGTATTAAATAATTATTATTACTCATGCCACGTTTATCTCGCATTAATCTCATATTTATTATCATTGATTCACATTCACTGCAATTGCTTCCATCTTATTCATTTCAAATACCTTAAACTGACTGCATTTTATTGAATTTGGACGTCTCCATCTCCATTATTGTTGCACTTGTGATTTTCTCACTCTGAATCTGGAGTCAAACTCTGTGGAATATCTCAGTGCTTTCCCTTTGGCCCGCAACTGTTCACTGGGCAACCGGTTCAATGTAAATAATATTTGCCGAAAGGCCTCTGGCAACCGGCCAACCCAGCCCAGTCCCTATAAAGTATCCAGACAGTAGATGGAAGTTAGGATTGGAGCGAAGACTGGAACTGGAACTGGAACTGGAGCTGGCAACGGCACTGAGTAGTCAAGCAAATGAGATATAGTTGAGGGAACAGGACGACCCGGCATACGTCATGCAGTCGAACTTGTCGTCCAAGTTGTTGTTTATAAACAATAAACGAAGCGAGCGGCGATTGCGCGTCCCTTAAAGTGCAGGGGCGGCCTCTGTGGAGGGTTAATGCTACGCCCCAGCGGAAGTGCAAGGTGCTTTGCCATTAGTTCACAAATCAAATGGTAAAACCCCGCGGACAACTTCATAAATTTGACGTGTGAAAAATGCAACTTGAAAATAACGCACACCCACACAAACACAAACACACACACACACACACACTAACACTCACAGGAATCACTAAGGACGCGCCACGACAAGTTATTGATCAAATAAGTTTGGGATTTTTCGTTGTTTCGTTTCGCTTACTTGCAAGACCATAAAACGGCTTGGTTTAGTTTGATTAAGGACCTGTACGTGGGATCTGCCACTATGTTGTTCTCCCAGTGATGTTGTTGCTGTTGCTGGCGCCGCTAACTGTGCTTGCTCTGCGAGCGTGAATGTGCAACTACAACACGAAACTTGTTCAGGCTGCTATTGTTGTCGGCCACCTGCCCGGTGGCTCGAGTGCTCAAGTGCCACCGACGGGGCGTAGGGGTAGTTAATTGGTAATAGAGTTGGTCAATACACTCCTCTGTTTGCCACTGCTGCCTGCACTGGTGGTGTCTAGCGCACAGTCAATCAGCTGCAGAAGCGAGACAGAAATGCATTTTAGGCAGCGGCCCAAACGTTGCAGTGCCAGTGCCAGGACACTACTCTGCCCCGAAGCCTCTAACACCCTCTCGGGAATGCATTTGCATCTAGATCCCCATATACCCGACATATATCGGCAGCTGTGCCAGCAGTTGCTGACGCAGTCAGCGTGACGCTTTTACCAAAAAGGCAAACATTTGTTTATTCCAGTTAAGGTCCGACCGGGCTGCACGGCGAGTGCACGGCACAAGACAAGCTTAAACACATATGTAAATATGTGTGTAAGGAACGGAACAGAAATACATATTTGGTCTTAAGCAGATGCCACTTGAAGCATTCAATTCACGTGGAACGATAGAACAGCATCCAAATTTGTTTTAGTTTAGTACTAAATTCCTAATGAAATGCAGTATACGTCTCCAGGCATATTTGAGATATATTTTAGTCGGAAAATAACTTGAGCTTTACGTTATTTTTTAACCCTTCAAGGAATCTTCTTAGAACTTAAGATTTATCTAGAGAAGTATTATTCTGTTGCGTTGGCAGGCTTGGGCTGAGCCCACTTCATATTTCGACGGCCACAAAAGAGTGGTGCTCTAGTAGAGACTGCTCGACTAGGAGATACCCTGAACCTTGCGACTATGTGACTTTCCAGTTATTCTAAACGTTGTTTATAGGAATATATATTACATATTAATTTGTTAATTTAATTCACTAAATTTAAAGGATAGCTCGTATATACTTAATGGGAACTGCAACGCATCTTTCTGCCTGTTAAATACATTTTCACAAAGCCATTATTCCAAGAATTGCCGTTTCAATGGATTCAGGGTAGAAGGAGCTGCAATCAGTTCCACCCCAAGTCAGGAATCAAAAGTTTTAAACTTTTTTGGGAATCTGTTTAGACAGATCTAACAGATTGACATAGATCACAAGTTAAGAGATGACAGCCAATACTCATTTGGAGATCAAAGAGAGTATAAGAAAACCCAAAATCTATAAATATAACAACAGAGCAAATAAGAGAAGAGCAAAGAAGTTTAGCAAATACTCTTTTGGAGATACCAAGCATTCAAATCGTTTCTTATTTAAAGGGGGCTTCTATAAGATGTAAACAGGATATGTATATCAAGTTTTTTAGAATCTTCTCTTATCCGTTAGCCCAAAATATATCATTTCCTTTACAATGAAAACATTGTCACATGACTTAGAGAACGTCTTCTTATTCGCTTAGCGCATCATTTCAGCCAATTAATTGTGATTTGGAAGCAAAAGGAGTTTAAAACGCGGTCAAGTGAGAGAATTGAATGCAGTCAGCTTTCGGGCTGTGGCCATAATTTGTAACTGTTTGCTATTGTTTCACTGGGTGTTTAATCAAATATTTTACGCATTAATTGAAATAGCTAAAGAAAGCTGTTCACCTGAGCATTGATATTTGCGGGCTGCAATTATGCCAGCTCAGGGCACTTCGGGTCGAATGTCGCCAATGATGAGCATTATGATAGTTATTGACAGCCATTACACATAAGGCATCAAATCATCAGATGCTCTGACAGTTATTATGCGAACGTTCGCCTGGCATGTGCTGACCTCGCCCCGCCCCCGGCCAGGCCAGCGGTGCGAGGCAGTAAAGCGGAAACGTGCACCGAGATACTTGTTCTACACCTGGTGTGGTCGTTCGGCTGTGCAACCGGCCATGGCAGCCGTAAGAGTATCGCACACGCCACTTGGATGCGAAGGTGCACGCGGGTGGCTGCGCCACGCATATGCGCCTTCCTGCCACAAAATGTTACCTGGATATAGATATTTGGGGGTTGGTCGGCCGGCTGGTTGGTTGGTTGGCTGGCTGGTTGGTTTGTGTGGCTAGGACTCGTCTTAATTGCCTCTAAACATTAAGCCCTACATAGATGGCTTGCGCTGGAAAAGTTTAAAGTAGGAAAAGTCGAGCGCGAAGTGTGGGAAGCGTAATTTTCTCATTTTCCCGTTCAATGAAAACTCATTTGCAAATCGTCGCAATGCTTGGAAAAATGAAAAAAGTTATATGCTTTTTGATCTTTGACTCCCTGAAAGTTTTTTCATTTCCACATAATTGTGGTGTTTGCTGTCCTGGGGAAGGACGGGGGTTGGAGCTGCGGTCACTTAAATTAGCTCAATGGATTTTTCTAGTACTCACCATATCAAATGCGTAATATCATCCTGCAGACTTGTCGGTATCCTGGACAATAAATTGCATCTTAAAATCAAGTCAAATTCCTTGCACTTTTTTGGTCATTTTATTTTTTTTTTTTTAGTTTAATTTGTGGTGAAATTATGAATATACAAGTTAGCGCAGGTTTTTTGTGCGATTTCCTTCATTTGGTACACGAATTAGACCGGAAGGAAGTGTGGAGCACGTACACTCATACACTCACACAAACACACACACATGTACAAGATCGACCGTGCTGCGACGTAACTTGTTGTGTTTGCGTTTTTCGTTTCCTTGGCAACAACAGGGGACAACAACAAACAAAGTGATGGCATTTTATTGGCCAAAAGGCCGCGTTGCATTTGAAATTAAAACGATTATCGGCTCAGCACTAATTGTTGAGCATTTGTAAGTATTGCACGTTGAATTTTAAATACATATTCTAAAACTATTGCACGTATTTAATAACATTTATAAAAATTTAGGTAAAATTGCTTGACTAAATTGTGAGCAGCTGACTCGGCATTGTGCAGTGTTGGTAAGTGAGAAAATCACAGCTGCAAACTCAATAGTAATTCGGCTGTCTGGCAACGCTGTACTGGTTTTGCCATTCACGCGTCATCGTCACATCTTTTGTATTTGGCGGCCAAATTTAAAGCAACAAGTTCCAATAAGAAAATAAACTTATTTGAAATACATTTAAATCGAGGAAATACCAAATTTTTTTGGTATGCAATAATAGC
Source organism: Drosophila peninsularis (assembly GCA_035047485.1). Lineage (NCBI taxonomy): Eukaryota > Metazoa > Arthropoda > Insecta > Diptera > Drosophilidae > Drosophila > Drosophila peninsularis. Next base: position 4,169,898 of record JAWNPN010000027.1, read on the forward strand.
AAAATAATATTATAGTTATTTTGACCAGCTACTTTTTTATGATTGTTGTATTTCCTGTTAACGCGCTCGAAACGTGTTCAATTTGCTGCACATTACATACCTGTTAATTAATTTGTTGCGATTCGCAATTTTAACACTTGACTGGCATAACAGCAAAACCAATTAACGCGCCAATAAGGCAATGTCTCCACCCCACAGCATTGCCGCATTGCTCAAGTACACACTCGAGTGCAATTATTGAATATGTACATATATCTTGTATTTACATATTTATATATGCATATATAAATTCTTGTTGAATGCTACCCGTCTAGTTTCGCTCAATTAGCCAGCCGGCGAGTCTCTGAGCACTCGCACACGTGTTGCACATTAGCATGCGAGTTCGCCTGCCCGCGACCCCAAGTACAGCTGAACTCTTGGGGAACCTATGTGTGTGTGTGTGGATGTTCGTACTCTGCATGCACAATTTAATTATTAATAACAATTGTTTTCAATTTGAGTTTTACATTTTTGTTTGTTTTCGCTACACATTTTCGGATCATATTTTTGTTATTGTTTTTTTCTTTCACTTCTGCATTTCGTATGACGCATTTTCCGGCATTCGCTCAGCTCTGCTGTTGGCAACCGCAGGGGCACACCCTCGCAAATGGTGCCAGTTGCACAGCACGTTTGCCTCAATGAATTTCCGTTACCTTACGAAAAGTGCGTCACTGTATATATGTATATATATCTATATAATGAGGTAGATACAGGCACATGCATGTATCTACTCAGATACGAGCCGTATGTAACTGGGCCGATGGAACTAACACGACGAGTATTGACAGCGCCAATTCTGGCCCATTGTCAGGGGCTCTGGGTCTCGTTCTCCTCTTTGGATTGACATAACAACGTCTTTGGCGCTCGGATTACATTGGGCGCCCACGGCGTATGCGTAACAGGCGGAATCTTTACGGCAATAGACACGTGGATGTGGCCTGCAGGCATTCCTTGAAGGCAATTCCGGCCATGGTCAGGCCAGACACAAAAATCCGCATGCAAATTCAATTAAAAACTGAAAAATATGTGCATTTCGAGCTACTTTGTATCAGTGTGCATGTGTGTGTGTATGTATGCATGTATGTGTATCTTAACATTTATTACTGTCAACATCAAAACAAAAGTCCAAAGCTTTGGCGTCACCTTGTCGCCAGAGCAGCAGCCTAATAGGAAATTCAAAACCCGCTTTATCTGATTTATCAAACGGCTACAGCATTTAAATGCTGTAAATTTAAATGCGAAACGTGTAACCCAGCTTGTAACTTTTACATAAGTTGGGAGCGTAGCGAAAATAGAACTCGAGACCGTAAACAAATACGAAGTGCTTCGACATCAAATGAAATTCAAATAATGAAAAACAATTGACTGTGCGCCGAGGGTGATCGACTAGAAGGTACCTATGTACATATGTATGTAAACATACATATGTTTATATGTGGAAGATTGTAAATATATATACTATGTATAAATATAATATTTACAATATATAATATAATTTAATATATACAAATATTGAATATCAAGTTTCTTCATTTTAAAGCACTTTTGGTGCTCATTATTGAACTAGTTTCTCTGTTTAAAAAGTGGGAGTGAGACAGAGAGCTTAAAATATCTTAGAGAAAGGGAGTGAGAGAGAGAAGTAGAGTTGGAGAGGCAGCATGGATCGGGGGAAAACTTCCGTCCATTGCATTCTTTCTCTCTCTCTCTCTCTCTCTCTCTCTCTCTCTCTCTCTCTCTCTCTCTCTCTCTCTCTCTCTCTCTCTCTCTCTCCCACTCTTTCTTCTTAAATCATTTAAGTTCTCACAGAATTCCCTTGGCTTACCAGGCAAACACCTACTACCAGTCAACTGTCGTACCAATATACCCGCTTGTAACTATCCCTTCTGGCTGCACGAGGCAAACGTGTCAACTCACACACACAACTACGGCCTGCAGTGCATGTACTACTTTTTATCTCCATTTAATTAATGCAGCAATTTTGTTTTTGCCACACATCTTCCACTTACAGATACTCGGTATTGTATGTGTGTGTGTTGTGTGTTGTGAGTGTGTGTGCGTGTGTGTGAGTTTTCTATTTTCTATTTGTTCAGCTGCGGCAACACGTGTCGCGGTTTGCCATTTATTTATTTTTATTTTTCTTACTTATTTACTTTACTTATTTAAATATTTTTCTAGACCTCCTTCGGCTGACTGCGCTGCTGAGCACAATTTATTTACGAGCGAGCTTTGCAGGGCTTTCCGGGGCTCAAGTGGGTCTCTTTAAAATTAAATAATGTAAAAATTAAGAATTTACAATGTGTAAAATATGAAAATCTAAATTTAAATTTATAATTTTGTGTGATTTAGTGCCTTCGCCTTGCTGCCTGTCTGTGTGTCCGTCTGTCCATTTTTGAAGCCAGAGACTTGAAACTTGGAATAAATACTCGTGTATGCCCTCGTCTGACAAACTGTTAAGATTTTCGCGATATGCCCACTAGGGGCGTGGCAAATGGTAAAATGCATTCTCCGGTATGCCAGACACACTACTTGAAGTGCCAGAGAGTTGAGATTTGTAATGCATACTCTCATAGGCAAAAAGATATGGCGAGCATTTGAGGGGCGTGGCAGCTCGGCTAAAACTGTATTTCTACAGTCTTAGAGCTACAAACTTAAAGTTTTATGAGCGTTTGGGCCGACAATGAGTGTTCCGCAGTCGATAGCGCCCCACGTTCTTACTTATTACTTACATACTAACTTAAAACCTTTTCTTGCTTACTATATTTCCTACAAATTTCGCCAGAAGCGATTTGATTTCGCTCAAAACTCTATTACAACGAATGAAGCTAGCTTTTGTTTCACTTCGGCTTACGTACAGAGACGTCTGTCTGGCAGTTTTATGCAATGAGCGTAGCCATGAGTATACCGTGTATATAATGTAATCACACACTAGAAATATATATATATGTACATATATATACAGTTGCATATGTATTTTGCTTCTGCTTTTTATCAGGGCACCAATATCTGTGTACTATGCTCATACGCATATACACTTTAATTAGATTTACCTCGACTTTGAAATTAAAACTTTGGCAAAGCGATAAGAAAATGTTTTTTTTTTTTTTGCGTTTCCTTATCTGAGTTCATTTATAGCAGAATCCAAAAGCGTGCACGCTGCGCGCTGTAGACTTCAAATGAAATTTGAGTGTATGTCAAATCGTATAAATATAAAATGTGATGCTAATCGAATGTAGTAAATTTATGAAGCAATCTGTTTAGCACACACACCCATTTTGCGTGCCGATGCGGGGCCTTTCTTTCCAGCGACTCTTGCGGGGCCTGGCCTGGGCTGGCTTGGGCACAGCTACTGTCCCGCCCCTCGGCCGAGCAGTTTGATTAGCTTATGCTAATTCCAAGTGTAAATTGTACAAATGCTGCATAGCCACGCATACATGTGCAAACAACACACACACACATGCATATACACCTACTTGTAGCACATGCACAATAGTTTCACTGCGAGCGCGTCGAGTGGCGATTGGGAAGTTTTTGAACAATAACTTCATATTATTCTAAGTATATTATTATTTATTGAACATTGTTTAAAGTAGTTAAAATGATCAACCTTAGGAGTTTACTAAAGCACTATACATATGTACGTATGTATATATATATATTATGTATATACATATGTATGCGTATAGACTACGGCGTGTCTTCAGGATAGCGCAACTCTTCAGGTTCTCCATTTGTGCTGAACATATTCAATATTATTTGAAGTACCATATTTACCATAATAATAATGTACCATAATTTGTAATTAACTATGTTTTATTTTATTTAAAATACAAAATAATAATACTCAACTCTTTACGGAAAAAGGATTTAATAAAATTTTAAAAATGTTTCCCTAAAAGTGCTCTTCAGGATAACGGAGCCAAATTGCATTGTGAATATCTCATTCAATTTGGCAATCAGAGTTACCAAATTGTTGTTGTGACTAGGAAGTTGATCCACTTTAAGATTAAGATTAAGTCAGAGTAGCGATTGTTCCTCAGAAGATCGACGCCTTTAGCTTAACATTCTTATGTAATAACCTATATCTATTGCCATGGAGCCAAGAACGGACACAAGTGGGTTACAATGTCCCAGTACTCGATGGTTTTCACGTCGAGTAGTTAAAGGCGTCAGGAGGTGGTCCTTAATACCATATTTATAATTGAACATTAAAGCCAAAGTATTTTTTTTTTTGGCTAAAATGCCTTCACTCCAAATCGCCCTTATAATTTAATAAAAAGAGATATTTTTTCTTCACTTTCTTAAAATGCTATCTATCTATTTATTATATCTATTATCACTCAGATTTTATAGCAGTAAAGTAGTAAAGCTTAATACACAAACTGTAAATCTAAAATTGACTGAAATCTAAAAAATGTCAGTCTGTCCACTTGTTGATGTTTTTTTCACTGCAATATCTTGGGTAATTGATACTGTGGACGGGCCTAGAGTTGTTGCTGTCAATTGTACATGTGCTCAGCCGCTTAACGATATTTTCAAATAGCAAACAGCTTATGGGTTAATTGTAAACACCTCTATAATATAGTATGGCGAGCTGAGCAGGCACACACAGACTTGTCAAGATACAGATACAGATGCAGTCTTATAGTCGTGTGTGTGCTTGGCTCAGCCAGCGCTTGGAACCGTGCCCACACAAACAATCCACAAGTGTTTGTGTTTTATCACGCCGCTTGCCGTGTTTATAAGAAAAAACAACAGCAACAGCAGCAGCAGCAGCAACAACAACAACAACCTTGTACATTTTCGTTTTAGTTGCTCAGCTTTGAGTCGCTTGATTGCATTTCATTTCTATGGAAATTCACAGGCCACGTAACGCATTGGATTAGCGACACGTGACCATAACAAACATCAACTATTTAAACAAAAATAGAAAGAGAAATATTTGTTTTCCAACTGAAATTGAAGCAATTTGAAGTTGCGATACGGCGTGGCGCGGGGCCCAGCGCGTGAACAGTTCGAGCCACTTTCAAAACGCGCACGTGCCTTACGGGTCGTATGTGTAATGTGTGAGTCGCCTTCGTATACGTAATAGCATGTGATGAGCCATTTGCTAAGGGGCGTTGCACGTGCCACGGAATATGTGTAGATGCCTGCATGACTATATATGCACACACACACACACACACACACACATGCAAATGCAATTGTAGTTGCCCAGCTCAGACTGTGAGATCAGCAACGGCCAGGAATGCAACTTATGCAAGCCGTTTCAGCCAGCGCCCAGTTCCATTGCGCATTGGACTCGGACACGTTTGTGACATTTGTTGATCGTGCTGGGCAGTGACTTGTTGCTTTGATTTGGCGTGACCTTTGGCAGAGCTATAAATAGATTGCATGCCTTTGTGGCTGGCGACCGCTGGCATTTAAATTTAATTAAAGTGCTGGAAAATAAAGCGAAATAAACAAAATTATATATACATACGTATGTATACGTGTGTATGTGTATGTATAAACAAAGTGCTGTGCTGATAATAAACACACTCACAAGCAGCTGAAGCATTTGCACAACACGTGACCAACAACAAACTGGCATGCGTGTTGCGCTGTGTGTGTGGCTTGCCAATGTATGTGTGCACACATGCACACATATATACTTATGTATATGTATGCGTGCATGTATTGCCATGCGTCTTTGTGTATGTAAAATGGCTGACACGCTCGCCTCGCGTGAGATATTACGTCATGCGCTATGAATTTTTTTCGTTGGCTGTGGCCGCTTTCAACGTGTCTTGATTAAAAAGCTGCTCACGCGTATAGCAAAGACGGAGAGCATTGTGAAAACAGTGAGACAGAGAGAGAGCGAGCACGATAGAGAAAGAAAGTCAGTTGAAGTGAGACAGAAATACGCGTCGTGTTGTTCATGAGCGGCCGACTCAGCGTATGATTATTATTTCGATTTATAATAAAACTTATGCATGTGTGTATCTTTATACATACACACATACATACACATACATACGTGCAAAAGGCGTCGAGTGGCTAAATATTATAAAAACAAAATGTCAGCCGACTGCGAGAGCTCGCGCTTTGCATGAATGTGTGTCTGTGAGACAATCGCTTTGTTGCCAGGCAATCCTCGCTCCGTCGCAATTCGCCGTCAAACGTGGCCGTCGTTGTTGTCGCCGCCCAATGTAACAGCTGCGAATCGCTTTGGAATTTGTCACGTTCACGTGTTTTATTATGTGCCGCTGCTGCTGCTGCTGCCGCTGGGCGTTGAGACTGTTGTTGTTTTGCTTAATTTGCCTTGGGTTTCTACGTTGTTTTCCTTTTTCTTTTTCTTTTTCTTTGCCTTTGTTGTTGTTTGCGTCTGCCTTTCAACTTGAAAGCTGTCAGACGAACACAAACAGAAACAACAACTGCAAAGGCAGAAAAGCACGCAGCGCACGCCCCAATGACCATTGAGCTCTATAACGGTAATCTCTATATGCATACGTGTGGGTGAACGTTTATTATCAATAAAATAATCGGAAAACTTTTTTCTTGCCTGAGTGTCTGCACTATGTTTGTACACATTTATTTTTAACAATCAGTCAGTCAACAATAAGTACTATAGTCGGTCTAGTAAATGCTTATTAATAACACCAATATCTACCCATACATAAACTTTGATATATGTACATACATATGTATGTATGTATGTGCAAGTAATTCACACACAACTAACCATGGTTGTGCTACCCATTCTTCTCATAATAAACATAAACATAAAATTTCTGCAAATACGTATGTACATGCGTACATATGCAGATGTGCATATCCGTTAATATATTACATACACACACACTTTAATCTAAACATACATATGTATGTATGAATGTGGGATGCATATTCTTTCCTATTATTCGAATAGGGCTATGAACCGCGCTTCTGGGCTATTGCTGGTGCATGCTGCCCGTAAATTATGCCGCCTGGTCATCAACATGTACTATAGAGCCTTTTAACCTCCAATTAGTCAATATTGCATTTTCATAGTGCTTTTCTTTTTAGAATCCTCTTTGTAATTGTTGCAATTTGAAATATGAGTTTGGAGCAAAAAAAACAAGTTTACGCGATTATTTAATCAACAGTTTTCAAAGCAATTAATTAGTGTAACTTATACGACTCAAATTTGTACGAATATGTTAAGTTTAGACCCACTGTGGCAATCACGTTCGCCGCGCACGAAATGCGATAACATCAACGCACGCACGCACACATTCAAATAGATCTGAAAGCCAACGCATACCAGCACACACATATGCACACATCCAATCACACTCGCACACACATATACACAGAGTCAGCCGCAGTCCAACATGACTTGACAAAGTGTTTCGCTCAGTGTCAGCGGGGCGGTTTCTCTCTCGTTTCTCTCACGTTTTCTAGCTCTTTTGCCATTTTGATTCTCTGATACCCGAGGCACGTCATCTTCTCTCTCGAACTGCTCACAGTATTTGGTCTCGTGTTGTGTATATGTGCACTCTGTATATAAAAGTTGAGTATGAATGTTGTTCAGTTTGCAACAGAGCTACAAATGCGATGACAAAATAATAAGTTGAAAGTTTGTGAAACAACAGAGTAGATACTATTGTTGATAGTGTGCTTGCATATATTGCAAATTTCTCTGCATATTAAATAAATCGCTTGATTTGTAAGTCTTAAAAAATTTTAGCTTGTGTAGGGCATTCAGTCGTCGACGAATGAAATTTGCTCCTACCGCTTGGTTTTAATTTTAGCCCGTTCGCCGTGTATTTTTCATTCATTTCAATTCGACCGTTCGTAGTGAGCAGTTGATGTGTGCAGCGTTTCGGACAGCGCAAGTGCTTCAACAAGAAAAAAAGAAGAAAAGAAATACAAAGTTATAGCAGCAGCAACAAATTATACGCATACATACACAAGCTTATATATGTATAAATAAAGTGCTGTGTAGTAAAATATACAAATACACGCAAACAGTGCGCACACAATACACTGCTGCTGGTAAAATTCCACTGTGAAACGAAGGAAGTTGTGTATTAATAAAATAAATACAAAATAATTCAAAGTACAAAACGTGTATATCAGTGCCGTGTGACAAAAAAAAAAAAAAAAAAAAAAAAGAATCACGTTTTTGACAATCGTTCGCTGTTGGAGCTGTGCGGTGCGGAGCAGGTGGCTGTGTGTGCGTGTGTGGCAGAGAGTAAGTCCCGCGACCAAAAACGAGAAGTGAGTGCAAAGAAATTTCAAGGTTTCCAACGTAGAAGCATCAGCTGCAGAAAACGCGTGGGCCGCAAGCAAGCACGGGCGCGGCAGAGGCTGGTCTAAGACAATTACATTTCCGAGACCAAGTCTTACACATTGGTCCAACAAGTGCGGTTAACGAACACTGTCAGCTCTCCATAAAAGTTAAGCCGCATATGCATATATGTGAGTGCGCCTGTGTGTGTGTGTACCTATTGTGTATATATAAATGAGCCTTATCTCACCCGTTGCTGTCTCCGTTATCGGCACAATACAAAAACAAAAGGCCGTCAGTGCTGATAAGGCGCAGAACAGTCATCCCTTAACAGTCGACAGATAGTTGACGCCACATATCAGAAGTCGTTCACTCCTTAAGCTATTTTAAAACAAACAGAAGCTAAATCCGAAATGTTATGCTACAAGTGAAACGGTTGAGCGTGTCCGAAGTGTGCAAAGAGTATTGGATATTCAAGTGTGATTCGAATCGTAGTAAATATTTACAGTCCAGAGCCAAACTCGATTAGAATATTTAAATAAGCTGCTAAGCAAGTTGTGTTGTTTTGCGTGAAATTCAAATTCGCTGTGAACCCACCACGGAATTTAACAGAGCAACAATTTGCAATTCGCCGCAATAAATTCGCCGTGGCCGACAACCTGTTTGCTGTCATACGAATTCGTGCGCTCACTCGCCGGTATTTTATCTTGTCTTTCCTGCATTGACGTAGAGAGCGATACCTTCCACCATTCCACCACAACAGCAAGTAACGTCGACGCAGCAGCAGCAGCACCAGAAGCAGAGGACAGAGCCAAGCAGAGCAGCAATCGCAAGTTTGCCCAGGATCGTCACCTCTAGCAGCAGCAGCAGCAGCCGGCGGAATCGCAGCAACATGGAGCCCTACTGGAGCGAAGCAAACGGACATGCAGCACATCCGGTTAAGTATGAGAGGTAGGTATATACATACATATGCGAAAGGTATTGCCAGAGCACTCGGCCACCACTACTACAACAAGAACAACAACTAGGACAATAACAATAAACACACTCACTTTCACCTGCCCGCGCTTAAGTCTATGCATAAATTACTGTTAGTTTAAGTTTAAATCATGTCTAAGCTGTAGGCTAAGTTGGCAGACGACATTGTAACGGTACACATAGTAACATGTGTATGTCTGTATGTGGTATCATGTGTGTGTGTGTGTGTTAGTCAGTTTTGCGATGGGCGTGGATCGTGAGGCTATTTTTGGCAGTTGAGCGAAATGAAGAAAGAAACAAAAAATTAAGTGAAAAACGAATGAAAACGTGGGCAACAGACAGACCCGCGTTCGCTTGACGCCTTCGACTCTATTTTTAAAATGGATTTTAGTTTATGTATTTATTTATGCAAAACATTTTGCCAAAACACAGCACACACGATTGGGCAAACGTGACGCTCAGTTTTGGGGGCTTACCTGCCCACCTCTTCTCTCTCTCCTTTGCAATTTGTATTTTGAACTTGAATTCGTTTGGAATTTTGTTTTTTCATTCTGGCCAGTGGTCAAAACAATATAATATATAATATGTATGCATACGCGTATGTAGCCAGCTTTCATGAATAACTAAGAGCCTGGGAGACCGGACTGATTGGTTTTTATAAAGCCCGCTTATATTGCCACTAAATGTCAACGGCCAAAATGCCATAAGGCTATAAATAGCCAATTGGAGCGCTCATTTGAGTGGCTTTTGTGGGCGTGTTGCTCTCTCACACAAACAGGCAAACACTCACGCACGTGTGTATTAGTATGCGTGTCTCTGTGTGTGTGTGTGTGCGTGTTTACTAGTCGGTGTCCTTTTGAAGGTCAGCAACTGTTGTTGTTGACTGTTCTGTGCTTGTTGTTGTCTATTTCTGTGTGGACAGTATCCACTGGAATAACGCCTATAAATGGCTTTCTATTAATATTATCTACATATATATTCAGCTATATTATATGCACCCATTCCAAGCGAAACTATATAAATTGAAAAATCCATTTAGCAATAGCTAAATACAGATGTTGTGTTGGTTCAAGTGTTTCAGATTGGTTATTAAGACTTTCCACTGAATCCATCACGTGAGCAATCAATTAAGTCTACACATGACAAGTTGAGGCAATTAGCCAGCTCAAGAGCTCATCTGCTGACTACATCCTGTTAGACATCAGGACATTAGAAAGAGAACTAAAATAGAGTGCACAAATGGAAGTAGTTTTCATTTTTAGCCCGCTTATCGTAGCCTGCATTATCGTCGTGACGGTTATCGCAATCTTAGCCGTGCTCGATATCATTATATTGTTTACGTCGTCACTTGGCACTTGAGGCTAACACACGTCTGCGTAGCCGTCATTTGTACACATATTTACAACGTATATAATTTACTCTAGCGATGCTTTAATCAACAATCAACAACTCAGCCACAATCATGTCATCCATAAAAGAGATAAACAAGCACGCGATAAAAGCGAATTTCTGGTGACGCACATAGTCGCATGTACTCGCCGGATAACTGAGCCGTAGGAGCTCTATGTACCTATGTATGTATGTAGTTAATGTTCCTGAACAGAGGGAGTGCTGGTTGTGAGATCTCGGGTTTGTTGCACGGCGAGGCAGCTGCTCCAAATACCGAACTCAAATATGCAGCTGTCTCTCGTTGTTTTCGATTTCGGGATCTTTGCGACAACGTGACCCCGGCCAGCCATTTAATTCCCGTGACCCGCGATAAGCAACAAGTGATTCGTGATTCCGTGATTCGTGATCTGTGATTTATGATTTGTGATTTGCAATTCAACGAGACTGCAACGAGAGAATTCTAAGAAAGTGTGTTTGTTTGCTGGCCACGTTTGTGTTACATGGCGAAATCGCGAAATCAGCTGCCGCAGTTTCGTCATGTAGATTAAGCAACGCACAAATGTTCAGCAAGACAACACGTCAAAGCTAGCCGCAAATAATCGAATATGATTTATATATAGTATACACTTTAGTGATCTATTTCGAATATATCAATAGCCGAGTAAAACAAAACAAACAGCAAACGCATGCTTGTGCTCTATAAATAACGAATAAAATATCATATACACGCACACGCACACACACACACACACACACACACACACATTAATAGTAAATATTTCAAGCGAACACTGATTCCGATTTCCAATTGGACTCCAAACGGCATTCGGATCGCTTCGGCTTATCGACATCGTTCGGCCATTGCCATCCCCGACACAGGCACGTACACACGATCATTTCCATGCACTTCTTTGCACACACACACACATACACTTGCATATATTTGCCTACATATGCTACATATACATACATATATGCTCTACGCTGCATGTTTATATTTGAGCTCGCGAGATTCCTCGTGCCGTTTGACAAACGTGCCGCAAATATTGAGAAATTTACAAAACAATCATAATATGTACGTATGTATGTATGTGTGTGTGTTTGTGTGTGTGTGTAAATGTATCTCTCAGTTGTCCGCGCTGTGATTAATGCACTCAGCATGCGCTGGGCCCTGTGGCGGGGCAGGTGAGTCAGCAGCGGCGCGCATTGCATTTGATTGCCTCTAAATGATTCAAATAGATATATATTTTTATGTCTTTTGACCTAGTTATCAAAACTATTTGATGCGTGAATGTGTGTGTGTTAGTGTGTGACATTTGTCTACCCTAACAAAGAATATGTGGGCGTGTCCGCATATATGCTCTAAATCTCAGCAATGATGCAACTATAACTGAACTGATGATCAGGCATGGAGCACTCTTGGGCAAGTTTATGTTTATATGTATGTAGTTTATAGGAATATCTGCAACATGGAATGCCTTAAGGGGCGTACTCAGTGCCATTCTCTGGAATAGTCAGCTCTATTTTGTTTGTTTCTGTTTGGGTCAAGCAATGCTCATTTCCGCTGCTTCAGCAGCTGCATATGTGTGTATCTGTGTGTGGGCGTAACATGTGGCGTATAAGCAATGCAGCTGTGCTCAATTGAGCTAGTTGCTCCATTAACGATTGCTGTTTACGTTTATTGAATTGCCGCTGCTTAGGCAGCACAATGAAAGGCATGAAAATAGATGCGTTCGCCTTGTGGCTGTTGCCATGCCACTGGCTTCGACACGTGGACACGTTTTGCCGCGTTGCAGTTCAGTTTCTGTTGAATAAGCAGCACTGCACTGCGCGCTCTTTGGCCATTATATCACGTGTACAGTCAGCCATGGCTGCATCTACACACACTGCTAATTAAAAAGTCTCAAGTGGGCAACTGCGACCGGTTTGCGTGTGATTTCCAGTTTTCTCAAGCATAACAAAACAATCTCACGTGATCGATCGTGGCTAAAGCCAGAGCTCAACTTGTTTTTCCAGCGAATGCAAAGTTCCAGCTCCTCTGTGTGCGGTTCTAATAACACCTGGCGACTGTTGCTTGGCGGCTGGCCCGCACGAGCATTTGTTTATATGGTCTATTTATCTTATCAGACTGCTGCAGGTGCAGTCAAGGTTAAAGCGGGCCAATGATCGGCCTGAAGCTAGTCTCCATGTCGTCGCGCAGGTTCTCAGTGCGAACAACTTTTGTTTTTCATTTATATTTTCGTATTTCTTGACGCTAATTTGCCTGAGCAAACAGACTGAATTTATTATATTTATATTTGTGTTTACTTTTTGTTATTTTCCCTCTTTGAAGCGCGTCATCGTTTTAGTGCTTTTTTCTTGTTTTTTGTTATTTTATTTTACTTTTGTGATATTTCACAATTGGCGGCAGGCATTGCCATTGACAAAAGGCAACTGAAGTGTGGAAACATGAAAATTCTCTAATGCGATGCGAAGGTCTCCCCCATTTGACACACATTTCGTATCGGAAATGCTTGACATTGGGTTCTTGGGTCGCGTTTACATAATTGTTTATACAGTCACTGATAGAAATTGACAGAAATCGACAGAAATTTTCCACTTAGTCACTGCGTGACTCATGCAATGAGAAGAATCAGCTTTACCTGCGCTGCTGATCACTGTAACTTGTATATTTACACATGTATTTATTATATGTATATATGTATATTATCGTTTGTAAATACCAACTATAATCTATTGAGTGGTGCTTGGGTAACTTCGAAGCGAACATAACATAAAATACTATCTGAAAGTCATGTGAATCAATATGTACATATATAAGTTGGCTGTTTAAAGAGCTTCCATATCACGTGTAGCTGTAAAGATATCTTATCTAGGGGCGCAAATAACAAGTGGAGACCATAAAGCCAACCATCAATGGAATACGACTCCATTATTTTTAGGTTAACGCACGATATCGCGAAACAAGTTTTGAGGGCGTGCGTGTGCAAAACATTCCAATTAGAGCATACAGGTGATTCGTCTATATATGTATATATGACTTTGTTATCAAATTATTTTGTCACGAAATTTATAATGAATCGAGAGAAGGATTAAGCTGTTTAGCAGACAGTTGATTGTTGTTGTTGATTGATATTCAGAAAGATGCGTCCGATGTCCGATGTCCGATGTCCGTTCATGCTGTTGGCAAACAACGTGTGGCTGATCAACAGTTGGCGTCATTCGGCTTGCGAACTACCTGTCGCATAGACGGATTTTTGATTGCACTTCTGCATCTCTTTGGCTGGCTGGCTGGCTGGGTGGCTGGCTCATCTCTAAATTTAAACGAGCGCCGATGCTTGCCAATTACTTAATAGCTCAAAAGTGCGACGACGGCTACGAAGTCGCCGTCGACAATGTTTTTGGCCCAATGGCCCCCAGGTTCGAAAACGCCAACACGAATGCTTGCCAGTTGGGGGCGGTTGCATGGGGGCGTGTCCGCCGGGATCAATGTTCACTGTGCAACGTTCAGGGCATCGCGTCGTTATTCATGAATCAAGCGAGTGATTTGCCAATGACGCCGTCTCCCCGGTCCAAGGGTCGACTGTTACCCGAGAATGCGGTCAAACACCAACACGCCCTGCTCACGGGATTCTCAATGACGCCTTTTCCTAGGAAACTGACCCTTTTCCTAGGTGGGTACCAATATGCTAATGCAGCGAGAGTGCCGAAAGCCTTTAATTGAACTCTGAGCCCGCATTACTCATACGCCACGTGCCGCGCAGTGTGCGTGACATTTACAACGTTGTCCAGCTTGCAAAGTTGATCCTGGAGCCAGCCTCGAGGCGAGTAGTCGCTGCTGTCTCAATTTCTAGATTTCACGAGAGTCTTGACTGCGCGGGGGATAAACAAACGAGCTTGAAGCGCCGCACACTGGCGCGAACTGGTATTGAAAACGTCTCTGTGCGAGCATGTTTACACACACACATACATATATACACATGTATATATGCCTGGGCACATGTGTGCGTGTTTAAATATTGTTTACATATTCGACGAATCGTTGCGTGCTGCTGCTGCTTATCGCAGTCGTCGCAAGTCTTCTAGTGTGTTCCGATTCGGTTTTTTCCGCGTATGTTTATACGCCCCAAGCAGAAGATATAGTTTATAGCTGCTTAGATCGCTGGCAATCGGGGATATGCTTATCCGACTGGACATCTTAACTGAAGCCTATCATAAATTAATATAATTATTATTATAATTATCTAAATACTTATTTATTTCATTTTTATTTCACTCTATGTTATAATAGTTTTTTTTTTTTGTGAATGGTATCTTAGTTTAGACTAAGAACCAGGCCTTTTCTACTTAATAATTATGAGGAGCATAGTTGGCTTAAAGTTCGCAATATTTAATATTTTATAATAGTTTATTTCGCTTTGCTCTTGCTTGGGTCACAGCTGGTGCTCATTGTTAATAATGAAATGTTTGCAATTTTTTTTCCTTTGAATCATTCATTTATATACTTTTCGCCGCACTTGACAACTGTTTTCGTTTTCGTTTTAGTTTTAGTTTTAGTTTTTAGAGAATGCTTTCCGCAGTGCCATCAAATTTGACTGCAAAAAAAATATTTCAATTTTGCTGAATGTGTTTTCTTTCTGACACATGCGATTAAAACGTGTAGAATCTATATTTAGACTAAGAGAGAAGAGATGTGTTCATCTAGCTGTCACTCAATTAGCTCACAAAAAATCCTCCCATAAAGTGTTTACTCTAAGTATTACATGTGTGTGTGTGTGTGTGCTGCCTTTGATATCTAGCTGCGTATGTTTTATTACACATATATGCTAACTGTATTTTAAAGAACTTTTATCCTCTTTTACTACAACACACAACCAAACAAATCGCCTCGTTTGATTTTAGCCAAGCGACTACTTGGGGTGCAGAGTCGGGGCCTCCCGGATTAACTACCAACTGTGGAACTAAATAAGACAGAGTGATTGATATTGGGATATCTGTAAGAGGGAGAGAGTGTAAGAGACAGAGGGAGAGGGACGCGCGTCAGACTGAGAGTGTTCACATTTCGAATAATACATATATTTTCCTTTGTTCTTTTCGCCTTGCAGCCCTAGTTTAGTCTTTAGTTTTACTTCTTACTTTGAAACGAATAAAGAATGGAGCACGAAAATAAAAACAAACACATAATTTAACTACGTAATAATCTTAGGCTAATTAGTCTTAATCTCTATACTTCTAAGTCAGTTTAAGTTATGCGCCTAATAAATGCATTACTAAAACAATGAAAACAAATGAAAAAAACAAAAAAAAAAAACAAAAATTTGACAAACTTTTGAATAAGATTTGGACTTATTTGTGTTTCTTATCCTTCCCACTTCTTTTTGCATATGATACAAAACGCATACGAATTATAGCGAAGCAGCAGTCTCCAGTTTTCCTTATTGCACAGAATCTAGCTTAAATTTTTCAACATCGGCAACAGCATACAGCGAGGATGATGCTGAATATGCCACCGGAAGGCGTAACAAAACATCGAGGGTAAATATTACAATTTCAGAGCGACAAATCGCGACACTAATCAAATTCGAAAACAAGATCAAAGGATCAAAAGACAAAGCGCCCGAGTAACAAGTTCATAGCTCGTACTCATTATGTAACTGATTACTGGTGACTGATGACTGATGACTGATGATTGCTGATTGCTGATTGGTGATTGGTTCGTTGGTTGGCTTATGGCAATGACAATGGCAGTGATGTCGATGACAACGCCCACTTTCACACGCCTACAACTCACATAGAACGCACACGCACATCATCCCGAGAAGTTGGCCGCCGCTTTTGACCCTTTTTTATTGTACTCAAGAGCATAGAGATAATAAAAATTCCAAATTAGTAAATCTAATGAAAATAAAGCGAATTTGAATAAATACGAAAAACAAAAGCATCAAAATAGAACAAAACATTGGATAGAATCATTATTTAGTATAATGGTCCAGAGACTCCATGATCTTTTACTTACTTGTCGCTCAGGCACTCGCAGAGCCCGCTCTAATTGCTCTCCAATTTGTCTGCCCCCACAGCAAGACCCCCTGTCGCATCGCATCATTGAGAAGCGTCGCCGCGACCGCATGAACTCCTGCCTGGCCGACCTGTCTCGCCTCATACCGCCACAGTACCAGCGCAAGGGGCGCGGGCGCATTGAGAAGACCGAAATCATTGAGATGGCCATCCGACACCTGAAGCACCTGCAGAGCGAGATCCTGCAGAAGGAGAGCGAGTACCGCAGCGGCTACATGGACTGCATGAAGGAGGCGGCCAAGTTCCTTTACGATAGTCAAATGCAGGACTTTTGCTATCGACTGCTGGCCCGCCTGCAGGAGCACATCGACGAGGTGTTTAAAGGTAAGCAGAGCCTCCCTTACTCCAGCCTAACTGTTTATTAATTTCGGTTTCTCTTCGCCAGCCGACTGCTACAAGTCCAGCCGCAGCTGCCATATGCCGGACAATGTCAGCGCGTCCAGCGGCAGCCCCCACCAGGCCTACCATCCGCCGCTGTGCCATCTGCGCGACATGCTGGGCGCCTCGGATGTGGAGCATAGCAATGATCATAACGATGTCAAGGATCTAAGCTTTCGCAACCATCTCAATCAGCTGCATCGCAGCCAGCAGGCGACCGCAGCCGCAGCTGCTGCGGCTGCTGCTGCCGTGACCAACGCCAGCACGTCGAGCGCCAGCATGGAGGGTCCCAGCGGGAACAAGCTGGCTGCGGGCACTGGCAATGTCAATGGCGTCGCTGCCGATAATATACCCACCAACTCAACGGGCTCCAATACGACCAGCAGCAATGCGGCCAGCTCGACCACATCCACGTCCACGTG
Organism: Drosophila peninsularis; assembly: GCA_035047485.1. Classification (NCBI taxonomy): domain Eukaryota; kingdom Metazoa; phylum Arthropoda; class Insecta; order Diptera; family Drosophilidae; genus Drosophila; species Drosophila peninsularis. The sequence goes on from JAWNPN010000027.1 coordinate 4,187,430, forward strand.
CCACACGCTGACCAAGATGCCCGTTGGGGCCGCGGCAATTGCCGCCCACCAGCAGCCGCATCAGGCGGCGGTGATTACGTCGACGGCGCCCCATCACCACACGGACAGCAGCCAGCACGATTTTGAGTCTTCGCATGAGCCGCACGAGCTCCACACGGACACCTCCAACATGCACTCGCCGCCGCGGGATGCTCTGCTGCAGCAGCACGCGCATCTCGTCCACAATCACCATACGACGGACAGCCAGCTGTCGGCGCGGATGCGCAACTACTCGGAGTCCTCGCATGAAATTGAGCACAACAACAACTACAAGTATAAGAACCACATCAAGGAGCGCTTCGTGCACGAGCTGCACGACGAGGAGACGAGCAGCGAACACGCACCGCACCTGCAGAACGATCATTCACATTTGCACGCACTGTCCGAGCACTCCAAGGACGGCACCGAGCCCGAGATAGCGCCCATTATGGCCAAGAAGCGCAAGCTGGCCGAGGCGGCAGCAGCCGCGGCAGCTGCCTGCAATGGGGACTTGCCGCTGGACGTGCACAGTGAGACGGGCAGCATCAATCCGTCGCGTCCCATGGGCCTGGTGCGCGAGGACAAGCCCTCCTTCAGCTTCAGTGATATCAAGGACATCAAGTCGGAGCTGCACAATACAAATTCCAATTCTAGTCCGCTGCTGGCCAAGCTCAGCGCAGCCGCTGGCGCTCAATTGAGCACGCCGAGCAGCACCACGGCTCCGCTGCCGTCCCGGCACTCGTTCACTGTGCCCATCTTCGCGCTGCACGGCCAGGGCAACTACTACGTGCCACTCAATGTGGACTACAATGCCCTGGTGCCGTACCTCAATGGCGTCGATCTGCTCGAGAAGAGCTACACAAGCATGCCCGTGGTGCATCCCATCAACATCAACGTCAACTTCATGCCCAGCTCGTCGTCGACGTCGCTGCTGGCGGCGGCAGCGGCCGCTGCTGCTGCTGCAGCCGTTGCGGCTGGCAAGCAGCAGGGCGTGGTTGGCACAGCCGCTGGACCGCTGAGCGTCAGTTCGGCCGCAGCTGCCGCAGCTGTGGCCAAGGCCAAGCTGGAGCACGCCATGAGCAACAGCTGGTAAGCTCCGGCGCTGGAAGAGAACAAGTCTACCTCACTACTTCTGTGAATAATCATCAAATGATTGATTCCTAATTTTGTGCGAAATTCAAGCTGTTGGGAGTCGACTTGGAAACAACAGTATAAACACACACACACACACACACACACACACATACACAATTATTTTTCTGTACATATAAGACGATGCGAGGACATTGGGCAGCCCAGTTCGAAACGGGGCGCGATCGATCGATCCGAGTCTACATTCAAATGCCACTGTTGTAAGCCAACTAAGTCTGGCGCAGAGTAGAAAGAACTCTATAAGCGTCCAAGATATATATAGACAAACACATGCGCATAGGTTGAGATGTGCATGTCTGATGCCAAGAACCAGCCCACGTTGAGAAATCTAACGGATTCAAACTATAATTAATTGTGAAGTAAATGTATTTTTAGATGTGTAACATATTTTGCAACTATAATAAGCGTTGTGGTTTCAAATCGGGCTCCAAGTGCGTTTTTAAATAAATAAATATTCGTAAAGCACTAGTCAAATCAACATTTAAGCAACAAAATACAAAAAGAAAAAAACAAAAAACAATGGAATAAGTTGATGTGTACATATTGATATCATCTTACAAATTATACATGCGACTTCACCTAAGTTCGATGAGCTAGCGTAAATGTGTATTTAAGTGTTTTTTTTTTCCAAAAAGCTAGAAAAGCAGTTAATTTTTTGTTAAAGTTTATACCAAATTTCATTTTCGAAATGGGGTTTTAGATGAACCTATCAATTTGTGGTTCATCGCTGTTGTCGTCATTAGTTTTAATAATCATAAGTTTCCAACGTTGTGACATGTTAAACGACCTTCAAGTTCTAACATCAATCTAAACAAATAACAAAATACAAAACAAAAAAAGAAGAAGATGATGAAGAAGAAGCAAAACAAAACAAAGCAAATTCAAATCAAATTATTTTCGAAAAATGTTTGCTGCTTATAAACTTAAAGTTTATGCACAATATATATTCATGTTTTAGGGATTTTAATAATATGATTATTACGTTTACTACAGTACAATTAATATAATATTACTACGTTACCGTTTAATATATTTTATATATGTATATGTATACTTATGTAATAAAGTTGAAACAATTTACATCTTTCCTTTACGTTTTTTATGGAATAAACAAAAATAAATATGGTAAGAGTACTGAAACAAGTTATGGGAAATAGTGTTCAGTTAACTCAAGCAGATTCGACTTGGAACTAAAACTATTCTGAAATTTAATTTTGGAAAAAATCTATGGGGACTAGAAAAAGCTTGTCGCCCTGATCAATAATATATATAATTTATGGGCTCTGCCACGCCTCCTTCTGCCTGTTACATACATTTCAACAAAAGCATTATACCCTGATTTTCCATTTTCAATGGGTTCAGGTGCAAAGAGAGCAAATTTAGAAAAATAAGGAAGAAAAACAATAAAAATTTAAATAAACATTTATTTGTTTCAGTTTTCTTATGGATTGGTCACAGATCAAATGTATTATTAAATTAAATATTAAATGTATTATAGCCAGCACTTTTTGAGAAGTCCTATAAAGAAGTTTATGTACCTAAAGAACTTCCCTAGAATATATGTATGCCCAATAGAAGTATCCATATCTTACACATACTCAATCATTTTAGCCCATGTTCGCATCTAAAGAACAACTCAATTCTTTATCTGAATTCTTCACTCTCTTGCAAGTCTGTCATTCTGGATTTTATTTTGTGAGTATTGGGTATATATTATGATCGATACACAGCCGTCATCGAGAGCCACACATTTATTTAGAAATCTTATTCATGCACACCTCGATAAGACTATTAATATTTTAGAAAAGTGTAAAATCTGAATTGCTCCAACCTGAATCGTTCAGTTTATTTTAAATCGTTGAGAGCACTTGAGCTCTGTTTGCCATTGGGAAGGCGCACACTACGAAACCAGTAAAAATTTACCTTTATTACTATATAAGGCCGATTCAGTGTCACTTTAATAACTTTCTTAATTTACTGTTATTATATAAATAAATAATTAAATGTGAAAAACAAAAACTAAACTGTGTTTCAGGAGCCTCCTGGTTCTATTGTAAGCAGACTCAGCTTGGACTAGTTTTTCCGACTGCGCCTTGCTAAGCTTTAATCAGTTAAGAATTGTATTATGGCAGTTTCAGTTTTCTAGAGTTATTTTCTTTAAGAATTCATATATTGTTTGAATATATACATACATATGCTATGTAACGATAAAAAATCTACCCGCAACTTTTATAGAGCTCGGCAGAGAGGTCCATATATATACATATATGTAAATATTTACTATATTTGTATTCATTTGCATATAGGTAGCGATAAACAGTAGTATTTGCAAAATTAACTGATATTTAAGCCAATAGGCAGTTGGATCCGATATACAGTTGAAGCCTATCTAAACTATTCTAAGTCTATATACTGACCACGAGAAGGGTTAAAGTTTTTAATTTGTTTGATTATTTCAGAGAATGAGATTTCTTGCTCTCGTGCTCAGCGTTATTATCGCTGAGATATCGGCCGATATTCCCGGCTGCAGTTATTTCGATACAATCGATCTGTCGAATAGCACGCAACTAGCTGATGGGTCGTATAGGTTCAAGAACGTTATCATTCCAAGTCACATGACGGGGGAATATGATTACCAGATCCTGGTTGATGGCACAACTGAACCAATCCCCACACACATGCGGGGATGCATATGCCAGATGATGTCCTGTGTGCGATTTTGCTGCGATCCCCAAGAGGAGCTGGTCAAAGGGACGCGACAATGTGTTGGTAATATGCTGCATTACGATGCTCTGGTTAAAGTCACCTTAAACAATGGGACTGAGGCAGAGATAGACATTGTAACCGAGTTTGCAGTTCAACTTTTCGGGGTGCCCTGCGAAAACCATTTTAGTCTCGATGCGGACACTAACACGAACCATAACTGGACATTATACGAGGTTCGATATATCACCTATTGATTGAGAGTTTGATCTGAAGATTTCTCCCTCTACTTACCAGAATGGGCAGTTGTATCGAGAGTATGACAACAGAGATTTTGGGAAGCAATACTACTGCATGCAGCCCACGTCCTCTGCGGATGGGCACTACAAAATAGTGCCCCATCAATGCTATGTACTGCCAGACAACACCGACGCGTATAGTAAGATAACTGACCTTGGTTTCGATTCATATCTATTTGATTTTAACTCTTTACAGTTCAGGTCGTGTCTGTGGTCTTCATGCTCCTGACAATCGCTGCGCACTTCTGCATGCCGGACTATCACTCTAGCCACAAGCAATTCAGCATATGTTTCTTCATCAGTCTCACACTGAGCTTCTCCTGGCTGCGCATCGAAACTTTCCTCCGAAAACATATGTCATTTGCGGTGTGTTACTCATTTGGTATATCTTACATTCGGCTAAATGCTGGGCTGCTCACAAATTCAAACGTACCTTTCAGCTTGCATTGGCTACTACGCGGTCATGTGCACATTTCTATGGCTCTTAGTTATTAACTACAATTCCTGGAAAGTGATCAAGGAGTATGGCAGGTCGGAAGTGAGTGTCAGGAAATGCCGTCTCTTCGTTTGGGGGACTGCTGCTCTGCTACTGCTCACTTCCATTACGATCGACTTTATCATGAAGAACGTGAACGGGGATAGTCTCTTCAATTGGAGACCTGGATTTGCCGAATACTCTTGTTGGATTAACAGTACGAGTTATTTAACATTTAACCAGGAATATTCTCAACACGAGACTCTGAAACCAGAAATCTTATACGTCACCTTTTGAAAGAGTATTTGTGCTATGCTCGTCTTGTTGTCCGTACACCTGTCCGCCCGTCTGTCCGCTTGAAAGTTCTTGAAGAGAATCAAATCGGGCTGACCGTTATTTTTGAAATGCTATTTTCGGTTTTAAAAAACTCATACTCTAATGGGCTAGACCTGAAATTTGGAATATATACTAGAGTTGACTTTTGACCACCTCTTTCGATGGCCCCAAATTATAATTTGTACGCTTCTTTAAGGGCGTGGCATAACGTAATATTTTCAGAGCTTTAGATCAATGTTTTGAGCTCCCGCGAATGCGTACTCGGGAGTCGGTAGTGCCTGAGTGCAATGTACTTACTTGGAAAAGTTTTATCAGGCTACTTAATTCCATGAAATTTTGTTATCGAGTTTTAATTGTTGAATTGTTTCTTCAGCGGTGGATTGCTCTGCAATTATATTTTACCATGGACCTATGCTAGTTATCCTGGTTCTTAATATATGTCTGTTTGTGAGGACCGGTTACAAACTATATAAGGAGAACAAGACGAATCGAGCGCTGTGGAAGCGGTCCGAATGCGAGCAAAAATTAAAGAATCGCGCCAAGTACGTGATTCGGAACTGTTTTTCCCAAACATTGTATTAATTGCTTCTACAGTTTTAAAGTGTTTTTCCGACTTTTCATCATTTCCGGCCTCGTCTGGCTACTTGAAGTAATTTCGTACCTTTTGTCTCTCTTTGATTCGCGACTGAACATGACATGGATCGAAATACCGACTTCATCGCAGGGCATCATCATCTTCGCCGTGACTGTCCTGAGAAAGGACCAGCTCAAATCAATTTTCAAACGGTATTTAAATAAACATTTAATCTATTTATTAATTTTATTTATTTGTTGTATTTTCTATTCAACAGAATTGCTGAAGGTAGACGCAAAAGGAAAGAGGAATTACCAAGGACCACTTGATGAGAAACTGATGCATTCAAAGCCTAATTGTGTTAATACAAATAAGTTATGTGAATATTGAATATTTACCAACTTAGTATAAGTTATGCACAGATACCATTTACCATCTCTGTTCTAGTAGGAAGTGACCATCTGGGATATACCTTGACCTTGACCTTGAATTATAGTTAGATTAAGTGAAATAAATTATATTTATAATATGTACATTAGTTAAATGCTCTTGAGTCTTCTTTTTCTGTGCCTGATTCCTCAGTCCAATGTTGTTAATTGTTTGTTGACTTTGGGTATCTGAGCAAGGCTACATTGAAGGTTTCTGCTAGTCTTGAGTGATACGTATTTTCTTGGTGACATTTTGTTGTACAAATTGGGATAAGTAAGCTCTTATAATATAAGTATTTGGGTTTTGATTGACAGATTGGGTATGGGAGTTATCCCATCCACCGAGCTTATTTCCTATCGCTGACCCTAATATCTTAGAGTCTGTAGACTGTGGATATGAGTTCTCCGGGCATGTGCCTCCGTATGTGTTTACAGTACAGTTTCAATTTGTCAACCTGAAATAAAAGATTATAACGTTGTAGTATATATAGCTATATACGGCGTATATGTAGATGAATGAACTTTGTATAAATCACACTCAAAAGTTAATGTAAGAATTCGATCTAGGCAATAATTGAGGAATTGGGAAAAGGCATCAATTGAAACATTCGTGTCAGCAGTGTTAGCACAGGCACTCCTAATTGTAGTATTTCTATTCATGAAGAAACGTTTCAAATTGTTGCATACATTAGTTTTTTTTTATCGTAGCCAGAGTTTCAGTCCCATGTGAGGTATAAATCGATAAAGACATATATATATATATATGTAAGTCTTTACTGGCTAATCAGTTTTTCAACTGAAGTGTATGCAAATAAGAAACTCATTCTCAGTTGAAGTCCGTGAATCAACGTTTAAACATCAAAGCGGATAAATATTTGTATTCGTGCTGACCTTTTCTAACTGCCCATTGCACGGACCCAAAATTTTAAAAATTGAGTCGACAATTTTAAGAGAGTTTCGTCTCTATAATTTAGAGCATGAGGAGTGTAGTGTTTGGTGTCGGCATACTATGTGCCATCGTGGCAGGAATCGCCGGAGATATACCCAATTGTGATTATTTCGATACAGTCGATCTATCAGATAGCCTGAAGTTGGACAATGGATCATATCAATATGAGGATATTTTAATACCACCAGAGAAGGTCGGACGATACAACTATCAGATCTTATTTGATGGCGAAAAGAACCCAGTGTCCGAGCACACAAGGGGCTGTGCCTGCCAAATACGGTCATGTGTTCGCTTCTGTTGTCATCCCCAAAAGCCATTCGATGACGTGGAAGGACGCTGTGAAGATGCTACGATCAATGCCAACTATAGCTCAGTCCTTAAAGTAACTATGAACGATGGGCAGGAGGTAGAGAAAGATGTCATGGAATTTATAGTGCAAAAGCATCTCCCAGTGCCTTGCAAGGACCATTTATTCCTCGACCCGGACAACGAAAATCACGGCTGGACTTTATACGAGGTGAAAGCTTTTTCTTTCAATTCTTGTTTCAATAACTCTAAATCTGTTCGATTGAGTAGAACGGCACGTTATTGCGTCACTACGATGGTGCGAGCTTATCCAAGCGCGATTACTGCCTTCAGCCAATCCAGAGATCGGATCATCAGCTCGTACTAATGCCTCATCATTGCATGGAGCCAATTGACAGAACCAACGCCTACAGTAAGATTCATCGCATTTGTAATTTCCTTTCTCATGAATAATGCACTTTAATCAGGACTGAGTTCATTGATTGAGAGTGATTTATATATATTTAAAAAATAATAAAATTATTAATAATCATTATATAAATAAATAATAATTTAAAGCATTTCATTAATTTGATTTACAGTTCAAATCGTGTCAATATTCTTCATGATTCTGACAATTATCGTCTATCTGTTGCTGCCACATTTCAAGTCTGTCCATGGAAAATGCTGCACCTGCTACTTCGCTTGCCTCACGGTGACCTTTGTGATGGTTAATGTTGTAGTGTTCGAGTTGATAGATCCAAGTGATGGCATCCCGTGCAAGCTGTTTGGTATGTTTGAATCTCCTTTTGCACTTTTCTGAATTTCATTTTTATATTCTAATGAAATCATTAAACGCTCATATCCCATTGCATGGGAAATCAGGTGTGTAATAGTCAGAAAAACTCGTGGCAGACCACATACAGCGATGAGCTGAGTCGTGATGGCCATGTCCGTGCGTCCGTCTATACGCGTCGATCTCAGAACCTATAAGAGCTAGAGACTTGAAATTTTTAGAGACTATATTTATAGAGAGCTATACAAATCGATAGCTATTTTAATGTTATCGATTAAAGCCCTGATCAAAATGCAGTTATAAAATTATATCTTGTACAGCTATGGAGCTAGAGTTTTGTGTTTAGATAGATATCTATCTATTAAGTAACCCAGAAGTCATTGAATAAAATGTTGGGTTAATTAGCAAAAGCAGCAGCATAAGTTGTGGGCTCTGCGACCGCCGATGTCATTTGCTATTTGGTTTCGGGGTATCACATAGTCGAGTACAGTTGCCTCACTTGTTTCATAATGTGTGTGTCAGGTTACGCTGGATATTATGCCGTCATGGTGACATTCTGTTGGCTTTCGGTAATCAATTACAATCTGTGGAGCACGTTCAAGCACTGGCCGCGTTCAAAGATTGGCGTCGCTCAGACCCGCTTCGTGAGGTACAATATCATAGTTTGGACTGTTGCTGCCGTCTTGCTGCTGGTTACATTTTTAAGCGATTATCTTGATGAATTTAAGGGCACTTCGATCGATTTGATACCTGGCATTGCTCTCTACTCGTGCTGGATTAATAGTAAGTATATTGCACTCACATTAATTTCCCCATTGCCATTGCCTGAAACCCGCCTTGCAGCATATAGCTGGTCGGCTATGATCTACTATTTTGGACCGATATTGCTCTTGCTTCTGTGCAACATCACACTTTTTGTTCAAACGACGAAGCAAATATATGTGCAAAACAAGAAGATCCGACGGGAACTAAAACTAATGGACTGCCAACGTAATTTACCAACCCTGACTAAGTAAGCTCCATTACTGTATGCCGTCTTATCTCTTGAATCATACAAATGCAATTTTATTTTTCCAGTTTCCACACATTTTTCCGTCTATTTGTCATAGTGGGCGTGATCTGGATTCTTGAAATCTCGTCCTATATTTTTCAATTTACTGCTATTGATCAAACGTGGATCAGGGTTCTGGATGCATTTTCTTGCGGGCAAGGCGTCGTTTTCTTTGTAGTATTTATTTTGAGGAAGGACGTGCTAACCGCACTAGTTAACCGGTGACTCTTATATTCATCAACTCGTTTTCATTTTAATAAGACTTCTTCATTAGATTCAGGCAAAAACAGATGCAAGCTGATTTCTCGAAGAGGTCCAATTCCTCTCAGTTTGCAATGACTGAAGTATCATTGGTGTCAAAGAGGTCGCTGTCGTCCTCAAATGAAACAAAGTAAACAAAGAGCACGATATCGATATGACTGGCAGGGCAAATGGATATATAAGCTGTACAGTTTATTGCGTCATTCGCATTTGCGATTGCTTTCCACTTAATTATAACTTCAATGAAACAATTATAAATATTTTTAGAGCAAATATAGTTTATATTTGAATATTGTTGTCATGAACTTAGCAATGTGTTGGCCATATAGCCTCCACAAAATATTACTCACTCAAGTTTGAATTATTATAATATTATTCAATTTGTAGATTGGCGCCAACCTTTGGGGGATGCGCAACTAACTGTTCCTAACTAACTTTTATATAGAATGTGGTATTATATGAAATATCAAAAGTTTATTAATATATACATAGGCGTAATCGTAACATATCTATGTATGTCATAAAACTAACTACTTTTTGTAGTTGAATTAAACGACTTCAGTCAAAACTAGGACGCGTTATAACATTTTGTAAAAGCGTTTCGTTGCACTAAGAGAAGTAAGACTATTTTTAAACTAAATACAGCACAATTATAAAGTTTTGAAAACTGAACTAGATGCACTAACGCATGGCGAGGATTGCGGCAAAACTGAACAATAGCTACTTGGGTCGTAGTCACTGATACGTTTCAGCTGACCGGAGCACTTCGTTATTCGTACGCTTCAGATGAAACTCCACCATGTTGTCCAAATCGCAAATAGACGACTTGGACTTCTTTATATCTGAATTGAGAATTCGCAAATTCGAGGTATAATCAGGAAGTCGGCTCAAACTGGCTGCCATTTCCTGAGCTGTCTGCCTGGCCACCTGAGCAAAGGTTAAACGAGATTTCCCCGGTCGCTTTAGAGGACTGAACTGCTCGTGCACCTCTTTGAGCTCGCCGTAGTCTAATACCTGCCATTGGCCACTCTCCATATTCCACGTGAACAGAATGCGGCACTCGTACTGCCGATTGTGGAAAACACATCCCAAGCGACCTGTGCAGTACATGCATGGAGTCGTCGGTATTTGATCTCGCGCCGAGAACTGGGCCATTAGCATACAGCTAATGGTCTGGCTGAGCGGGCACACATTGATGAACTCGTAGGCCCAGTCGTAGAATACATTGTAAATCTTTTGATGCTTCTGACAGATCATGCTTATAACATAATACGTGAAAGTTTCAAGATCAAAGGAGTGTTGTGTGATAACCACGCTGCTGCATCGCAGTCGTTGATACGATGCTTGCGAAATCATTTGCATTTCCGAGTAGCAGGATCCATGCACCTCCATGGGCAGCGAGGTGTGATAGCCCGGTGAGATGCAGTCGTCTGTGTATGAATCAGGATATAAAATTTTTGTATTGCAGTACAACTATATGTTTTATAATAGATTATAGGCTTACCCTCCTCACTAGTAATCACCGAGGTGGCATCGTCTTCATCTACATAGCGACGTCGCAGCTTCTTGGTGCACACCGGTTTCTCCGGCATAACTCCGCCTTGCACTGGCATTTCGACAATGCGTTGCTCATCACGTCGCGGCGATAAAAACGACAAGCTTGCGTTAGGTGACATTGATCCCCCAATTTCGAAGCGTTTAGCCATAGATACCTGCAATGGGGACAATGCACCCAAAGGTCCAACAGGCTTGTAGCTGAGCATCTGCTGGGTCGCCTGAGACAAAGGTGGCGACTTTTGATTGTAAATTTGAGCAGCGACTGTGGCTACATTATTACGGCTGGGTGACCGCATTAAATTCGAGCTAGAAGGCGGCGAGCGAAATCCCAAATGCAGCGGAGGTGGGGGCGTATGCGACGGCTGTGCCGGGTGTGGAGAGGACGAGGGTGAAGCACAGGGGGAGTTGTGAAAATAATGTGCCGTTGGCGAAAATCGATGCAAACTCCGTTGAGCAGTTGAGCTGGCAGCCGATGGAGTAAATGTTGTTCGTCCAGCTGAACGTATCTTAGTGAACGGTATGATATTTTCAGAGTTATCCTCGGAGAACTCGTACTTCTTGTCAGCCAGGCGGCGTTTGCGAAATGTGGAAATCTTCTCACACTTTTCGTTATCTTCGGAGAACTCGTATGCGTTAGACTTATCCGTCATCGAACTCGAAGTGGTTGTGTGCTGTCAAGTATATAATAATTAATGATTTTGAGATTGCGACAATCGCATTATAATCTTACCTGCATGTCGATAGTTGTTATCCCGTTGCGGTAAGATTTGGTCACAATGCGCTGATTGCGTCTTCTCGATTGACTCGAATCATTGGTGCCAACTGCGTTTTGCATCACTACTGGCAAGCTGGTTTCCACCAGGGTCATGCTGGACGTTGCCAACGCGTTGCCACAGTTCGGTGAGAAAATTAACTTTTCACAGCAGACACTACTATTGTGCTCGGTGCTGGTGCGCTGCTGAGTTTCGTTGTTGTTGTTATTGTTAATGGTATTGTTGGTGCGCTGAGTATGATCAGTTTCAATATCACTGAAGTCCGCAATAATGCGTGCCACAACACTGTGCTCACTGTCCGCCTCGGAGCCAGTGAACGGAACCGAGCAGCGATCTTCCTCATTGGGTAGCGGAGTTCGTGGCAGAAACAAGGTATGCTGGGTGCAGGGCAGGTTGAAGCTCTGCTGCGGCAAGCTAATGCTGCTGGGTACGACCGGCGTGTCCACATCGATTCGCAGCATGTGCATGAAGCCATTCGAGATGATGAGAATGCGCTCGGGGCAAAGCAGATTTATTGTCGGATCGAAGCGGGGATCCGTCTCGGCAGAGGAATACTTTGTATGCACTGTCAAGTGGCAGCTGAGACAGTGCGCGTTGTAAAAGGAATCTAAAAATATATAAAACCGATTATTTGGATAGTCCCAAGACTATATTGTAAGTATGTTAATCACATGGACCGTCATCGCAAAGCCTTTTACACTCCAAACAACCAAGTTTAGGAACTTTGACATATGTTATATAGCTTTCTTCACTCTCTTCCGTCGCAGCGCCGTGCACAACCAGGATTCGCTTGTCCGCATTCTTCCACTGAGTCATTGTGACCGATTTCAGATTGTCGACCACGTGATCATCGAATAAGCGGCGTGAGAAGAAGTATCGCAGTTTCTTGTGCGGTTGGAAGAGCCAAAAGTAAAGACTACAGTAGAAAAAGAAAAAATCAATAGAATATGTGTGTTTGCTGTTGTCTACATTTAGTCCGCATGACTTACGTGTATTTGTAGCCTACATTGAAGGAGTAGTGGTTGAGGGAAGTGCTGTCATTGCACTCGACTCGATGGCTGATCATGTACTGCCCGCAAGCAGTCAGGCCCATGAAAATGTGCCTGGAAGAAATGGTTTTAGAGCGAGTCGTGTGACTGGAGAACCCGTCCTAACTTTTAGAGTGTACTTACCCGTCCACCGTATTGCTGGCCAATACGTCCTTGAGATATAGTTTTAACCTATTTGGCACCTGGTCATATGGAAGTTTCTGCTTTTGGCCCGCTCGAGATCGACCTGAGAAAAATCCTGTGCGCTGTTCAAAAATATTATTTTGATCAGTACGAATGCAATTTTTCAGCCCGCATATGCATGCAACGCATAAAGCTCTCAATCACATACCTCTCTGTCGTGCAGCATTTGTACCAAGTTTCGCGTTCGCGATTGCGGCTGCAGTGGACTGCTGTGCGAGTTGGTCGGCTCTTCGGCCTCATCAGAACTATCCACCGTGGATATGTCATCATCATCTGAAGATACCCCCGACAATGACTCCACGTAATTTTGGTAATCAGTCTCCATTGCCTCACAGACTCGAAAATCAGACTTAATATGTTTTTTTTACCGACAACGGCAACAACGAGCTGACAACATTGAAATCAAAAAGCAGTTTAAGCACGGGCTTTAGCGAGGGCCGTGACGCGTCGCCGCTCGCATCGTCTGCTTTTCTTTTACAGTCTTCTTTTTAAATAAACTTTTACATTGGAAGCGAAAATTTCTTCGTTTATTCAGTTTATGCAGTTTATGAATAGTAGTGGCGGCCAGCCGATAAGTGTGTGGCCGTCGTTTTTCATTTATCGATAACAGTACATGCATTTAAAGCACTTGTGTTTTGATGTCTGGCAACACAAGTTAGCCGCCGAAATTTAAAAATTAATAGAAATTGTTATTAACACAAACGAAAATGAACCGTATCAATTGATGTTTAATAAAATACAATAAATAAACTAAGTCAAATTTGCTATTTACTTATTTTAATTGTATCTTTTTGTGGTTTTAGATTTGCATCTGGTTTTTCTGCATCGCGCATATTCTGTTTTTCTCGTACAATATGAAACGGCATTGGGATCTCTGCAGCGGGCTCAACGCCCATGCCCGAAGTCACTGCTGGCGGCTGTGGGAGGGGCGGCTCCTCATTTGTCTTATTGAATATTACCCAGTTGTCCGGCCTGTAAATATATTTCGAGTGTTAGCTACGTTGCGTAGATGTTTCTGGATGGACTCACCTGTCCGGTTTTGTCAGTACGTTAATGGGGGCAAAGGCCACATTGGTCAACTGTTGTGCAACTGCACCAGCAGCTGCTGATCGTTCGTCATAGTCCTCGGTATCAGCCAAAATGTTACTGCCCAACTGCTTGCCCACGCTGTCCGAAAAAACTGTAAGTTTGCTATTGGTTGTGCTACGACTGGAGGTGCTCAGCATTGGCTTGGGCATTTCTGTCACGTACGTTGTCTGCGTCTCGTTCTCCAACACGGGCAAAACGAAATTATCGTCCAGGTAAGTCGTGTTCAATGTGGTCGCAGTTGTGTTTGTCGCTGTCTCGAAGTTTCTGTGAGTATTGTCATTGGATGCAGTCTGATTATTTATCTTGTTCACTTTAGTAAAGTCAATGTGTTTGCTCAGTTCGTCATCGTCGTAAGTGTAATCGTCAGTACTATCCGGAGTTATGTCATCTGCAGTAATATTGCTCAACGTGCGACTCAAAAAATCGTAGTCTTTTATAATGTCCAATTTGTGGTCCGTACTCGAAATCTCGTTAATGTTACTAAGTCCTAAGTCCTTTAGTTCCTGCGTACGGCCATAGTACGTTTGCGTCTGTGTCAGTGGTCTGTGACCCACTAGAGACCCAGTAGAGAAGGGACTGGGATTCTGGCTCAGCTCGCGATCGTAATAAAGTTCACTATGGCTTTGCTGGTAGTCTGGTTTGTACGGCGACTGTGAGACCAGGCCGTAGCTTCCACCTAAGCTTTGCGGACGGGGGTAGGAACTAAAAACCGGATTATTATCCGGGCGTGGACGTATATTGAAGCTAAATATGCTGTCGGCACCATTCGCGCTGGCCACACCAGAAATGCTGCCATAGTTTCCAGAACTTACGGCCGAGCTGGACGCATGCAAATAATTATTTTGTAAGTTTCCCCCAATTTGGGAACTGCTCGAACTTGAGTGGGGTTGCGACAGAGGTGGGCGTGGAGCATATTGGGGCGAGCTGGTTATACTGTGAGAGCTGCTAATCGGACTATTTACTATATGAGTCTCTTGATAGGGTCGCTCTTGGTGGATCGATGAGATCGGACTGGGCGCCTGCGGTGCTTGTGTTGGTCGTCTGTTGGCATTCGGATTAAAGGTATTGGTTGCGAAGCTTAAAAAGTTTTGAAAAATATTCGGGGCACGTGTTGTGGTGCGTCTGTCATCGCTGTCGTTAAGGTAGATGATGGTCGGCGGCTTCGTTTTCTGCAACTGTGGGATGGTGTCCCTGTGTGTCGGATAGTAGCCGTAGCTGGGCGTCGTGCTGCCATAGTCCATATACTGGGGAGCGTAGCTATGTTCGTAGTTGTTGTACGGTCTGTAAATAGTCGAAGTCGTATAGTCGGTGTACTCTGCGGCTAGCGGTCTTGTCACGGGACTCTTGTTCGTCTGTCGTATGTTGATCTCTATTTCGTATTGGTCATTTGCGTTAGGTCCGTTTACAACTACTTTCTGGGGGTAGAGAGGTCTGCTTTGGTAGTGGCTACGCAGCTCCACGCCACGCTTCGTAGTCCTGGATATTTTGGATGACTTAGTCGTACGACTACGGGCAATGCTTACCGTTGTTTTCAATAGTGTCTTTGTCGTTGAAGTGTGGCTGGTCGTACGATTTCGTTGTCCGTGCAAAAGCTTAGTGTCCGGTGCCGCGTCCGATTCCTTCGGTTCTGTCACTTCACGCTGCACGCGCTTAACATTGCTGGGGTCTGCAGAGCTATGTCTCAGTGGGTCAAGTGCTTCGTCGCCGTTGCTGTCTTGTAGATGTGGTCGTATGGTACTTTCAGTTGTAGTCTCCGATCTGTCGGTAGTCATAGTCGAGTCGGAGTCCAAGTTCGTTTCCTGTACACTGTCGATGTCTCGGAATTCGGGTAATTCTGTATTATGAAGTTGCAGTTCTGTTTCTGTGTCTCCATTTGTGGGTATTTCGTCGTCCGTCTTTGTCGATGAAGTTATGTTGCCATCCCCGGCGCTGCGTAGCTCAACTGGGACGTTGTTTATAATCACTGTGCGTTTTGGACTTGTTCCTCCGGGCTTTCTAATGCTCACGTTCTTTATATTAATAGTTATTTTGGGGGACTTGTCTAGCTTATTGCTAACTCCTCGGGTTGGGGTCCCATTTCTGTTGCTGTTGTTGCTTGTCTTCGTCTTGGTCACGGTCAGCGTCTTACGTTTCAGGTCGAGCTTGTCGTTTATTTTGCTTATATTTGCGTTCGTCGGTCGGAGAAAGCCTGTGGCTGAGTTGGGGCTAAAGTCAACGTGCGGTTGCATGGGCTTCACGCGGTTAGAAAAACCCGCCTTGTCCTCCTTGACAATTGGCATGACGCCCATTTCGCTTTGAGCCAATTCCGACTGGACAATGTTAAAAACATGTTCGGGCTGCTGCTTGGCTGGCAAGAATGGATCCTGCTCAAGCCAAGGACCTAAGTCAATGAATCCCAGTATGCCAGTGCCGCAGGTCTGGCGCTCGTTGTCTGTAAACTCGGCGGGTATGAAAATATGTGGCTGAAAAGTGCCGCCGCCCACTGCTCGGCATAGAACCTGTGCCAGAGACACTCTCCGAAGCGAGTGGAGCTGGGCTGGCGTGAAGGAGCTCTCGAAGCCGCCATTCTCGTACCAGAACCGATCGCCCCGTCTCGAGTTGCTAAACTGCTGGGCTATGATGCATGCAAAAGTCGGACCCACCAGTCCACCTACTACAGGTCTCTCCGCGATGCCGCCGACGAAGAGGTCTATGTCGTGAACGCTGCGGTAAGCGTGGCCAATTCGCTTCGCTGACTCCGGACCCACCACATTAGCTATGACGGAGACGGATTGAAGGAAAGATGGCGTAAATATGCTGAGTGAGAAGGGGAGGAACAAGATTACCGAATTCGTCCCAGCTCTGAATGGGACTGAGGCCGCAAGGTACGCGCCACGCAGTGTATGGAGCCAAGCCGTGATCGCGTCCGCGCTGAATATTGATGGCGGCCAGGTCAAGGCCAAAGGGAAATCCGGGCGTTTGGAATAGGTGATTGGTCAGCTCGGGTGTAATGAACTCGTCTCGCTTGAGCGCTCGCTGGGACGCCATTCCGCGCAGCAGACGATGCAGGGAGCCCGCAGTTCCGATGTCGCCGTTTTGGAACTCCTCATGCAAACTGACGTCTGCGGATCAAATGATTAGTGATAAGCACAGCTGGATGAGTTAGCACTCACTGTTGTTGATGACGTTGTGATGGCGATCGCATCGCATGTAGGAGTTCTGGACCAGCGAATGGCCAAACCGAAAGGCTGCTGAGGAGAAGGCATTGGCTACAGTCGGGTTGACCTTCGGATCGTAGCCCTCATAGTAGCCGGTGCTCATGAGCTGCAACTCAAACAACTTGCACACCTCCTGGCCCAGGACAACAGGCAGGAACTCCCGATAGGTAATGTGCTGGAACATGGCGCCGATAATGCGGCGCGTCTCCTGGTAGACCTTTTCGTCGCTCCAGTGTGGATTCAGTTCACTCAGCTCCATGGCGATGCGATTGTGCTCGCCGACCCACACGTGGTGCATGGCCAGGAGACCAGGCTGCTCGCCGCTGCGGCCGTCGCCCGACCTGATGCATTGCGTGGCAATGGCGCCGCGCTGGCAGACATCCTCGGCCGGATTGCCCCGGCCGTATATCAGCAGGCCATTGCGGAAAATGCGCGCGTTGTCCGAGGACTTGGCACTGTTTGAGTAAATGGGCGAGGCGTCGATGTAGGACGTGGCCTGATTGGTCTGCTCGCGCCAGGACAAAACGCAATCGCGTCGTTGAGCCGGTGCGGAGCGCAGAAACTCTAGACAGCGAACTTTGAGTGGCGACAGCCATGGATCATCGAGTGGGACCTTGATGGGAAAGCACGACGGATGAAAGTCCTTGCCCCCGCAGCAGCTTGGTATGGAGCCATTGATCGAGCTGCACGAAGAACCGAAAGCTAAGCTTAATTTAGCATACGAGCTGACTATTGCTTTGCTTACCGCGGCTGTGCTGTGGACGTCATGTCGTGGTCCAGCATCTGGCCCCATTGCGCTATCATCAGAGTCAGAGGGGCTTCGCCCTCGCGAGCTCCATGCACCAGCAGGCTGACAAATCGGGACGAGGACAAAGTGGTGCCATCTGTAGAGCTGCGCACGCTGTCCACCCCATCGCCATATTCGGGCGGCAGGAAGCGGTTGAAGGGCATCTGGGCGGCGCCCCAGCGCGGCCTGCGCTTGTTGTTGCAAGTGCCATCGTGCGTCCGATAGCGTTCCGCTGCCGGCATGCACGGCGGAGGATCCCGAACCGGGCAGAGGCCCTCCAGCGCAGTCCGGCGCAGTGAGATCTTGTGTGCATGCGATTGCCGTGCGAGCTCATCTATGTGCTGTAAGCTAAGAGAAGGAGACAATACGTCTGGTTAGCTCATCCTAATCCTCGCCGTGTCGGTGTCGCCGACATGACTACGTTCAAACTTTGTTTTCAAGTGCTCTCTGCAAACGTTAGCGGCATCTATTTATAAAACGTTCAACTTGCACGAAGTCGGGAGCCAACGCAGACCCAAACGAGTTCGTCGCAAGATGAGGGATCCACCAACAAATTAAACCAAGTTGCGTTTTCATTGGTAGAGAGTACAGAGTGTGTGTGTGTGAGTGTGTGCACGTTTGGTGGGAAAACGCATACGAAATCAAAACGCCAGCAGCTGACTCCAATTTAGTCGCTTTGGCTTTCCATTTACAGCAAGGTTTCTACTCTTTCTCTGGGGTATAATTAGACAATCATGCTCACTGCGTTGCTTAGCAAAAGACTCCTAATGGTTCATGCGATTCTTATTAAGCAGCAAAATTTGAAAATACATTTAAGTCAACTTTTCAAATGAAAAATAGTGTAAATAATACTAAAGACAATTTAAATGGTAACATCTGATATAGAAAATAAATTTCTTGAGGCATTTTATGTGATGAAATTATTATTAAAATATTATAGAATTATTCTTTGTTTATATTAAGTAATTTTATTTATTTTAATCGCATTCCTCATCAAAGTTTTTTATTTGAAATAATAATAGTTAGATATTATTTATATATCTTTGCAAAAAGAAACCAGAAGCCGGCATTAGATTGGATGAACATTTCCAATTGCTTACAAACTGCATTTATTTATTATTCTTTCAGGTATTTCCAAGCAAGAGCTGGAGTCAATTTAAAGAAGAGACAAAAATGTTAAAGAAATTAAGGAAAAGCGACGTTGGAAATAAATGAAGTAGTAAAACAAAGTCTAGAGCAAAATTTAAAAGTTTTAAATTAATATTTTAAAAATGTTTTAAACTATTTTTAGTAAAGTAGTATATAAGATATATAATAATATATATAAATTAATTAATAATGTAATATAAATTAATTAATAATAGAAAAAAATTTAGTTTATTCATTTAAAATTATATTTTTATACAAAATGCATTCACAGCACCTTGGAACTCGCAAGTGACACATTAAAGAGTATCAGCAAGTCGTTCGACCATGCGCCTTCTGTCAGGTGAAAGTGAAAAATACCTGCTCTAAAGCTCAGCGTATCGCAGTTTTCTTATTTTCATTTAGCTCATTTATTTGATTACCCAAAAAAGCGCTCATCGCCCTTTACCTTAGACAACGAGGCGTATACGCAATCTCTTTATATCGCCGCATAGACATATATATATAAATGTAAAGCGCAGCCGCAGCCGCAGTCCAAGTCGCGTTCAATGACCTCAGCAGCTTCGCAACAAAACAAACACAAGCGCGCATATATATTTTTATATAGTATGTTGATATGTGTGTATCGTGTGTCTGTATATGCCTTTATATGTGTTTATTTATGCTTTCATACGCCTTTGGTGCTTGAGGCCGAATTCGTGAGGCTTGTAGAAATCGAAAGTCGCGTCTTGTAGTTTGTATTTGTGTGTTTTGGTTTTTTTTTATTATTTATTTATTTGTATCTTTCTTTGGCACAAAAGTTGCCGGCGAACCTTTTGTTGTTATTGCTGCGGCTGATGCTGCTGCTGCTGCTGCTGCTGCTGCTGCTGCTGCTGCTGCTGCTGCTGCTGCTGTCGTCGCCATTTGATGTAATCAAATTGCGAATGCTGAGACTGCGACGGCGACTGCGACGGCGACTGAAACTGAGACTTATTAGGAGTCGGTGGGACGGAGGGACAGAGCCAAATAGATATTTCTAACGTTTGCCCATATACACACGATGTACCCAATACAGAGACGCCTCCGTAATTACCGTCGCTCACATTCACTCGCTTTCTTCTAATTTGGCTAAATATCTGCTTTTGGCAATATTAATGAGCGCGCCAACTCTTGGTCACATCATCATCCATGGAGGCAGCTGATTTTTAATTGAAGCAAGCGAATCGAATGTGTCGTAATTTGATGTTGGCCCAGTGCTCGAAGAGTAGATACCCCTTGAGCACAAAGGCAGCAGCCGGAGCATCTCTACGTTTATGGCCCGTGTGAGCCGTCTGGGGCTGGGATGGTTATTGTTGGCGGCTCATTGAGTGCAATTACATAAAAGTATTTGGGCAGCTTTGGCTCATTGCACCTGCAGCTGCGTGAGTGTTTGTATTTTGTAATTGTCTCTGTCTCCGAGTGAAAGTTCTGCTGTTTATGTGTGGAAAATTGTACGGATTTTATTTGATTTTGTCTCTGTAGTCGTTGCTGCTGCTGTGCAGAGTCGGAGAGGCAGGCTGGCGCGCACCTGAACCCGTTGTGAAAAGTGAAAACGTGCAAACTGGAAAAACTACAGCAGCGACCGCTATTTCCGTGGCCTGACCAAAGAGGTCATTTACTTTTGCACTGGCCAGCATTCAGCTCAGCTCAACTGAGCTTAGCCACCCGCCCAGCCCAGCCCACCTTTAATTTACCTTTTGCTATCACACAATTTGGCTTAGCTCCCAAATGGCCAGGCCGGGTCCAGACCGTGACGACGGCGATGCTGGCCCGCCAATTATGTGGCATTTCAATGTCAAAGTGAAAGTTGACTCTCAGCAGCAGTCACGGCAACAGTCGCTGTCGTTGTCGTTGTCGCTGAATGTCGATTTAGATACAATTTGACGGGTGTCTCTGCCGCCCCACTCCCCCTCTCCCACTGCAGCTACTGGTCACATTTCGGAGCACTTTTGTCAGCGCACTTCAACTTCAACTCATTAGCCATGGGTGCCATGGAGTCGTAGAACTCGTTAATCAAGCGAGAAAGTTACCGCTCTTATGGCTGGAGGGTGGGGCACCCCCCACAACTCGAATGCTCAGATTATTGATATTTTGCTGCTTTTTCTCCTTTTGCATTAGACTCGCTCCAGGCGCGACAACTTTTGCCAACTGGCCGACTCGTCAAGTGACTTGGAGTATTCGCCAGAAATGAATATGAAGCAAATGAAATAATGCTGAAGCGAATACAGTTCCTTTTGGCCCATTTCAAGCTGCTCAGTTGTCAAAATTAAGCAGGCATCATGGAGATAATTCTCATATTAGACTTATATATATAATATAAAGATTTTACTATAGATTGTCCCAAACAAACTGTTTAAGCCATAGCAGTTCATCCCGATGAATGCTAAGTTAAAATTCTATCAATTTTAGAATATATCAAATGATTTATAGATCCCAACTTCAGAACTGCATAGTCTAGTCTATAAGATACTTTGTCTGGCCTTTAGCATAGGTCATATACACACGTATTAGAATATATTTTATATAATATATATATTTAATATATATATAATATATATATTTCTTAAACTCCAAGTAAGACAATTCAATCACGTTTATGCCAGAGAAAATACATAAATATCATATTATATACGTAAATAATCGAAGCAGAGAGTAAGTTGTAGGGGCAGTGCACAAAACCCAAATACTTCTTTCGTATCATGAACGAGTATACGAAATAATAATTTACAGAAATAAAAGAGAAGCCAGAATGTTGCGCTAGAACTACTGTATACTCATTTAGGGTATAAAAAAGTTGCATTTTCTTTGGCAAAGGAGTCCATAAGCAGTCTGCATTTACAGCAGTATTTATTTCCGATTTACCACGCCCCCAACAAGCACACATACACATATATAGTATTTGATAAGTCAGTGAACTGCAAACAATAGTAAAAATATTCTTCAGTTTTGAGTTTTTAACTGCAAAACTGTAGAGGATACAGCTGTTCCTGACTTGGCACATCCTTTAGTATATTTGCCTATATCATTTTTAGCCAAAGGAATTTTTTTAGAAAGGAATATTTTTATTATGGTCAACAAAAATTCAATTATAGTTCTGTTAACATTTTAGATTGAAGCATTTAAGCATCTAGGCTTCACACCAAAGGACACTGATATGTCGCCCATATCTATTTAATCTGAGGCTGTCATAATCAAAATTTCAAGTGTACATTAAAAATTTTAATTTAAATTTAAATTTAATTTTTTTTAAATTTCAATTTAATATTTTAATTTAAAATTAATTTAATTTAAATGGAGGGCATGTCGTTAAAATCTCAATACTTTAACAGATCAGAGCCCCTTTTCAAAAAAGTCTCTAGCATCAATAGTGTAGAAATGGTTTCCGTACAGACGGACGGACAGCTGGACGAACATTGCACTAAACTAATATACTTTTAAGCTTACTGAGTAAGCATGTGCACATATATATTACACATAGTTCAACATGATCATTAGGATAATGCCAAATCATAGCCCCTTTCAATATTTTGTGCTTTCAAATGAAACTTTCTCGCGTTAGCCACAAAACATATATAATATATAAATATCTTTTGCCATGATGCGTCAGTGTCAATAGCTGTGTGCATGCGGCAAAGCAATATGATATATTTGCGGCTTATGAGGCCGCTCACCCACCCAACTAGTCAACCACTTACCCAGCCGTTGGGAGAACTTACTTTTGACGAAAGGCTTTGGTGGCTTCGATGGTCGCATAGGCGGCCATCTCGCGCCGCTCCGACTCTGTGTTGGGCGCATTGAAGCGGGAGAGCAGTGCGGCTGGATGGTTGTCCTGCAGCGTTTGACCTTGAACACAAAAAACCAAAAGGGGGAGAAAAGAAAGACAAAGGGAATAGTTGCAAATGCGGTTGGAGCAATAAAAGTAGCATATCGCACACCATTAAGCAGCATTTGTGGCTGAATTCTGCCGTAGAGGTCGGCCATGGCATTGAGTCCTTGCTGCACGCTCTGCTGCAGCGCCACATCCATCAGAGTTGGGCGACGGGAGCGTGGTTTCCGTTGGCCTTGGCCGTACGTCAGCTCTGCCGGCGTAGTTAATGGCCGAGGTAACTCATGAGTGGGCGGTTTGTTGCCAGCATATCCCACAGGTTTCTGGTCCTGGTCCGCACTTGCGCCTCCCCACAGCAGCAGCAGCAGCGTCAACAGCAGCATTAACCGCAGCATAACAGTTTTGTGCCTCATGTGGCAAGTGACAGTGCGAAGCCCAGAAGCTGCTGCTAAATCTGTAAAGTTACATAAGTTGCAAGTAAAATCTGAATTTAAGCTCGAAATAGTTGCAAATCAAGGCGAATGCTGAAACTCATGGCTAACATTTTCCTATCTGTACACATAATACTCGAAATACTCATAAATATCTATAGAAATTAACACACTTCAGCAGAAGTCCAAGGAAAGTCTGTATGCTAGAATAGTAATCAATATTAGGCCTCTGAGAAATATAGACAATCAGTTAATGTATATTAATCAAAATGAAAATTATACTTTACTTTACTTTGCTTTACTTAATATGAAATATCAGAGGACACGTCTTCTGAGCTCTAACACAGACTTGTGGTTCCATTAAAATACCCCATTTACTTAAATAATTTATTACTACTTATGTAAATGAGCTTTCTGAGTATACAAGTTTTGTTAAAGTGTATGTAACAGGCAGAAGGAGACGGGACACAACCCATAAAGTATATTTACATATATGCTTGATCATCTTTACGTCTATACGTCCTTGCGTCTGCCTATCCATATAAACGCTACGATCTCGTAAGGAACAAGAACCACTTCTACAACCAATTTCTATTCTAAGCAATTTACAGCAACAGTTCCTATAATGAATACACAGATTTTGTGTCTTTTGGATTGAAGTTGCCTTCCTCTTAAATTCACAATATACTTGGGAAGTACATATGTATATAGGAATATCATTATCTCGCTCCAAAAGTTCGATTTGAAATCTCTTATCTTAGTATAAAAGTTATTCAACAATTAAGTTCCCTTAATATTTATAGTCCATTCTGCAGCCCCAGTTCGCTAATTGTGCTTCTGGGTCGAGTAGTCCCGACTAGAGCACACTAACTTACTTGAGCTGTACAATATTGCTTTAGATCTAATATAATGACTTCAGTTTCCGACTGGAAATATATCATATACGAATTCAGCTTTATATAGAAATATATTTGTGATACGTAAAGGGTATTTATTAGTCGGGCAACTGCCAGTATAGCTTCGATATTTATTGAAATTAGCTTTGTGCAAAATTGATGAAGAGAGGAAAACCCACTTTGTATCAATAAATGCGCAAATTAACTGTAATTATGGATGGAGTTGCGTTGCAGATCATCAATATAATGCCGATAGATGTAGCTGTTGTTGTTGTTGTTGTTGTCTATCGATATTGTTAACATTGTGACAGATTACATCAGCGTAACAAAATGTATCAACGTGAGGCAATGCATGTTACATACTTGTGTGTGTGTATATGTATTTAGTTTTTTATTTAATAATTATTTTGCTTCGTCCACGTAATGTAACTGTATAAATGATTTCTTAGAATGCCATTTGATATTCATATATAGTTAATATTAATATAGAATATTATTTACAGTAAACTTTCGACTCTGAACGAATGATTGCTATGAGAATTAGCTTAGTACCTCTCTCTATATATGGATATCTGGATCGTCGAAATACTAAATAATTCTTCTTATATCGTGCAAAGCAAGCATATAGTAACTATGTATGTATATAATTAAATATATTTATATTATAAATAATGGAAACTTCGAATTCTATTTTAATCAGTGTTGCTAATAAAAGGGGATTTAGCCCAGAATTTTATAGTCATGCATATTTCTGTATGATAAAAAAGTAAGATATATATATATATATATATATATATATATATATATATATATATATATATATATATAAGTATATAGTATATATATATATATATTTATATTTTATATTTTATATTACTTGAAGTATATAGGTTTTGTGGTACATGAGAATAGTGTATTCATATGGACAGAGAGATTCAGCTCAGAATATATATTTTATGGGGCCGGCCATGCCTTCTTCTGCCTCTTGCACACCAACTTGTTTACAGTCTAAATATAATTGAGTATTTTCAAAAATCTAGACTTGACACGTTCTAATCAATTATGCTGATTAGATTAATATATTGGTCTATATGAAAATTATGTTATTTTACGTCGACAACTGTTAAGTTTTTTGCATCGAGATAAGGCTCTGCCGTGAACCGTTTAGGCATTCTATTTATAAAACTGCTTAATATACAGGTTTACCGATGTATAATGTGCCTTACACATACGGGCAATTCCCGAAAAATAGTATATGGTATAAATAGTATAAGTATGAAAATAGTATATAGTTATATATACATACTATGTACAATTTTTCGGGAATTGCCCAAATTCCAAACTTAAAGTCAACTTAATATATATATGTATATATGATAACATATTTCAAAATATATAGTATTTTGCCATTTCCTATGCCCTAAGTGTGCGAAAAATCTTAACATTCTGTAAACTGAGACGATATCTATATATGGACTAATAGTGAAGACCAAAGATGGGCACAAAACCAAATAGAATATTACTGAATCAACGGAGTATATTCTATATTGAACTGATTTATTAGCTACCGGAATAGTTCGGAATTTGTTCTTTTTGCACTACATACGCTTATCCGTTAGTCTAGCGTAAATGAGTATTAAGCAGTCGGTGCGCCCGACTGCAGCGTTCTTCCTCGTCTCTAATACTAGAAAAGGTCAAATGTGAGTTAAAGTCTGAAATTGCATCTTTGTCCCTGAGAATCATTGATAGATATGTGCGCATACTTGTATATAATATATATATACTATGTATATTATATATGTATAATATAATATATATATATATATATATATATATATATATATATATATATATATATATATATATATATATATATATATATATATATATATGTATGAAACCATTATGATAATCTGTTTTACTTATCCACATCCCACGGCCAAGTTTAAAGGGAAGGTGTATTGAAAATTCTTGATGATTGTCAGAAATAATAATAAAAATAATAATATAACACATTTTGTTGCAATACTTGAGTTTAAATATATATTATTAATATTATTAATTATATAAAATTAAAATAAATTTCTTTTATTAAAGTTTTTTTAATTGAATTAATTTTCGTGCATTAAAAGCTAATTTTTTTGCACTTTTAAATTATGCAATTCAAATTGAATATTTCTTTGGCTTTAGTCAAATGAACAAGATTTTGCATAAGGCGCTTCTTTGTCTGCGGCAGCGGCCTTGCCGCAGCTGAATCAGCCAGGAAATTGGCTGGCTTAGAGAGGCGTTTGCAGGCGAGAGCCGAATGGCTTGGGCCACGCTCACTTAGCCAACTGTGGCAAGTTGGCCATTAAGCCGAGCCGGCGTAATCAAGAAAAAGAAAAACGGAAATTGATATTGAATACCTTAAATTCAATTTGCAGCCAAATTGATTAACACCTGCTGCAATTAAGTAGCGGTAAATGTGCTTTAATCACTTGTGCTTGCCGCTTCTGTGTCATGAACAGGCGACGACAGTTCTTCACTGGCTCAATGCGAATTGTGACTGTTGTTTGTTGTTGTTGTTGTTGTTGTTGTTGTTGTTGTTGCTTTTCTTCCTGTTCCTCTTGCTCAGACTTGTGTTTCACTTTTGAATACCATGCGCCGCACACAAAATAGAAACTTTTTCGCGTTTGTATCTTTGATCGCCGTAAACCGAACTAAATCGATTCTCACCATTCAGCTACCATTAGAAGCCAAAAGACAGAGATGCCAAAGCCAAAGCCAAAGCTAGAGCCACAGCCAGAGCCGCTGGAGCCAGAGTACCACCGATGCCACAAAAAACCTCCACAGCTCGCGACGCCGTTGCTCACCAAAAGCAGAAAAAGATCAACGCCTGACGAGCGACCAGTTCTCGCAGCTTCTGCTGCGGCAACTGCTGCTGCTGCTGCTGTTGCTGCTGCTGCTGGCATCTCGTAGTAGCAGTTTTTTTTCCACTCTTCTACATGTTTAATATTTATTTTCAGTCATACTTTTTCTATGTATGTATGTAGATGTGGAGAGCTACAAGATAGCCGGAGGCTGCGAAAATGTCTGGGCAGCTAGCTCCATTGATCGTCATTCCCAGCTGGGGTACTAGCTTCTAGGCCCCGGGGCAAACCCGATTTGTGCGCTTATCGCGCGTCTCATCGAACTGCTTTCAATTAGAAGAGAAAGTTCTTGCTACAAAAACAAAATAAAAAGTGAAAAAGCAGCACACAAACGCCGTCTCACCTGGGGGCCAAAGATGCTTTTACTCTCTGCCAACGCCGCCTCACCCAACAGCGAAAAGATTTTTAAAATTGCACCTCATAAATTACTCAGTTGATATATCACTGCTGCCAAAAGGTGACTCACTGATCACTGGCTGATCCGGCGAGAGAGCCCAAAGCAAAAACAAAGCCAAAACCTTGGCCAAGCGAAACTAAATTACCCAAAAGGTCAAGCAACACAGCGAAATTGTTAGAAAGTAATGAGAGATGGAACAAAGCTGAGATAAAAGTAAAACTAATATATAAATTGTACATATGTACAATATAATTTTATTAAATTAAAAACAAAGTTATACTATAATTGAGATAAAATTAAAATTAGTACGTACCTGTTTATATAAATTGTATGACTCAATAAAATCATTAATTCATTTATAATGAAACAAAATTGGGATAAGAGTAAAATTCATATATATGTTTATCAATTTTATGTCAAATATAATTTTATTAATAAAAAACAATTTAGATAAAAGTTAAATAAATTCTTATCAATCTTATGTCAACTTGATTTATATATAAATAATATATTATATCTAAATAAAACAAAATGTAGTTAAAAGTAAAATGAATTCTTCTAAAATTAGCAATGATATAATATAAATAAATAAGTTAACAGAAAATAAAATTAATTATTATAAATCAATTTCATTTCTAATTTCATTTCAATTAAAATAGATATCCACAATGAAAATTGATTATTAAACATTTCTGATTCTGTATATATATATAATGTATATAATATATAAAAACTGTAATCAAAGAATTAAGTTAAATTTGTTTATCGAATTTTCCTCTTTAAATCTGTTGAATGAAATATTAATTCATATATTCTTTTCAACTCGTTCAATAAATATTCAATATAATTTTAAAACAAAGTTAAAACCTTTAAAATGAATTCTATGGCTACGGTTTGACCCCCTATTTGCCTAGAGTATTTACAGTCTTTCCGACTGCATTCAGCTCGCTTTGGAGATAATCTGAGATTCCCTCTGTAGTACATTGGCTGCCCTTAGACCCCAAGCTATTAAAAAGGCAGTGTAAGCCAATATTTGTTTATCGTGCCAACGTTAAAACATCTCCAGACGGCACTAAAATTTATATAATTTCTGTGTATGTCTGTATGTTGTGTGTTTTGATGGGCACAGGTGATTTTCTAAAAATACGTTTTATATACGTAAATCGAGTTAAGGTAGAAGCTGCACAGCAACCAAAGATCCCTGGTTAGCATATACATATGATCTGTATATAGATTACTGTTACAACATTATCAACTGTGAATGAAAATATATAAAGTATAAATTCCTCTAGGCTTATACATATACTGTAAACATTGATCGGCAACTAATTGTCAACATTGTCGGCGATTAGGCATAGTAATTGAAGAAAAAAACAAGTCGAAATGGTTTGAAAGCATTAGATAAGGCATCGATCAATTCCGATTGCAACTTAGCTGAGCGAAGTCTGTATATTACATACATACATACATATGTATGTGTATGTACATGTGTCTATCAATGCCATCGGCTAATGGCGCTGCAGACCGTTCTGGCGACGTATACGTGTTACGTATGGATCTCTTAAATGAAATGTACGTAAGCAAATTAATTTGCTGGCAATAGCCACGCACTTGGGTAATTGAATTCAATTGAACTGAGTGCGCAGTTCGTAAAGAAAACGGGGGAAAAGGCAAGCGACAAACTTTGATCCAACAAAAGCAGCGCACGAAGAGAACGCGAGGAGCACGAGCGAGAGCGCGCAACGTAGGCGTCAAATCGAAATGAAATGGAATGTGGCTGATGGCGATTGTGATTGTGCGAGCGAGAGGGGAGACGGGAACAGTGGCGGTTGGTAAAACTGAGACTGGGTCACTGTTACAAGCGCAAGAATATACGAGCGAATCGTCTTACAAAGAGAAGGAAAGAGAGAGTGGGAGCGCACACACTGCTGCTATCGATGAACACTCAGTTGCGGTTAGAATCGAAATTGAGTTAAAGCTAGAAGAGAGAGGGGCAGAGAGCGACAGCGAGAGCGCAGTGCCGAAGCAGTGAGAGAGCGGGTACAGCAGTGGAACAAAGAATCGTTTGCATTTGACAGATTCAGACTTCGCTTTCATTTCGTTCTTTCTTTAACCGCTCTATTGTGATTTAAAATTTATGCTTTTTACACACTTTTCTTCTTTCGCTGGTGTTTTACTTTCACACGCAGGCAGAAAGGTTAGCAGCAATCATAATGACAATGGCAACGCCCACACGCCACCCCCTCGATTTAGTGCTGTTTGCTCTTCTTCCTCTTCTCCTTCTTATGACTCCTTTACCCTTTTGAAGCAGAAGTTTAATTGAATTCCGAAATGGCCCAAGAAGTTGTGCGTGAGTTTTGTTGATTAAAAATCTTAGAGTTTATTTGCATTTATTGTATGTTAATTTAGGTTTTCACACATTTGTATAAGATAAAATTAATATTAGGTATAATAAATACAATATACATATGTATGTTTATATATCCAGACACTCTTCCCGGCAATTTATAATCCTGTTTCCATCCAAAATAGTCTAACAAATCAGTTTTATTGCTTTCGTTTCGTTTTCATATTTCTGAATTCAGTTTTTACTGTTAATTCGGCCTGGAACCTTCCAGAAGCGAGCTCCAAATGTGTCGCATACTTAAACATAAAAAATAAGCTTACGAATTAGGTATTATATTATATATGTATATATGTGTGTGTTGAGAGTATATATGTAGCTAAAGTATTGCACTATATAGTATTATTATGGTAAACAATTTACACAAGTTCGTTTCGAAAATATTAAATTTATACTCATATACATAGGTCGTATTGGAGTTACACCCGAAAGCCTTTGTGAAAATTTCTGATGAAAAACAATGGTAAATGATGTAAAGCTTAAACGTAGAAAACCCCAAAGCAATAAAGAAAACTTTTCGTAACTGGCAAAGGGACAAGTTAAGGAAAACATACGTGGAAAGAGAGAGAAAGAAAGATAAAAAGAGAGGGAGATAGATTGTGATGCTCTGTATGCAGTTTCGATAATGTGGATTGGGATTTGACATGAACGGAATGTGAATCCAACTCTCTTCGCACAGTTGCCCTAACAATTGCATTGTTCCTTAAACACTTTTAAGCCTCTAACATGACCCCCGGACCTTGGGCTATCAAAATCCGTAGCAGCATTACCGAATCTGGCCCGACCTGGCTGTGCGAAGCAACCAAATTTGGAATTCGTTCGCACAGCCCTCGTCGATCGTCAATCCTGCCCGTAAGCCGCGCCCAGTCAACCCCGTAACCAGCCGCCCAGCTACTATTATTGACGTCGATCGCCGGCACGGGCGGCCGCATGCCTGGCCTGCTGCTGTTGCTCCTTGTCGCGCAGCTCCTTGATAGCGCCCACTGTGCCGAACATCACCTTGGCTGTCAGCTGCGTGTGGTGCGAGGCACTGGACTTGCTGCTGCCATTTGCGTTGGCCTCCCGGTCCAGGCCCGTGTTCGCATTGGCGTAGGCGTTCGTATAGGACACGTAATTGTTGTTGAGATCGCGACCGCAGCTGCACTGATGCGACATGTTGCACGTGTTCTAGTTACAGCTAAAGAATCGGCTATCGATCGTCGACGGGCGAAGGGGAACTGCGACGTGGATTTGATGTATTGGCCAGCTAGTTGCCCACTTGATCAAGTCGCTATTTATATATGTCTGTGTATATTTAATTTAGCCTTTGCCCAGTTGGACTCAAAGTCTTGCAGCAGTTGATCCGCTCGCTGAGTGTGTGGGTAGCTTGGCGAACGCGCGTGTGCACGAAACAAAACGCAAAGTAAAGTCGTTTCTGCTCCTCGTCGTCGTCGTCGTCCGATAGTCGCTCACACTTTCACAGACTCACTAGAACTAATTTCGAAAAACTGTGGTGTTGTTTTTGTGGCGTTACCAGCCAGCCAGAGTCACAGCAGCAGCAGCAACAGCGGCAGCGACGGCGACAGCAACGATGAGCGTCGAGTATCAAAGAGAGCGGACGAGAGCGCGAGCAGAGCGCGAACGTCAAAACAAGCGTCAGCTGAGCGCGCGTGAGCCACATGGGAGCCAACTGAGTGCCAAAATAAAATAAATAAAAACTCTCCGCTGCTTCTGCTGCTGCTGCGATCGTCGACTGCTGCCAGTGGGCGCTGCAGTGAAATGATAAATTTCTCTACACTTTGCAGTCGATCTACACTGGTGAGCGCATAAGCAAAACTCGATTTAAATACTGTAAATATTTCGATCGTTCGTCTAGGCAAATGCCGATGACAAACTATTTGCGGGAAGAAAAATCTTTGGCTAAAATAATTGAACATAAATAAATATATATTTTTTTGTATTTGCAGTAGAACGAAACGGTTGATTCAGTGTGCGACTAGCATTGGGATGCTGTTGCTGCCGCTGCTGCTGCGATGATGACGTTCACGCTCACTGCGACTGCGACGACGATGACGACCGAGACGGCTTGTTAAGCTGCGCGCGAGAGCTTTCTTGATTGCAGCTTAGTTTCTAATGGCCTCGCCCCTTCCCCTCTCGAGCTCCCTAACCCCTGGAGCGCAGCATGTAATTTGTGCTGCCTGCGCCGACGCTGCGCTTGTGTAATATTTGCGTCGTCGTCTCCGCTCGCTTGTTTTGGTTTTTGTTTCTGTTTCTGTTGTTGTTTCTCGAGTGCCAGCAAATTGTGTTGTATTTTTGCTACTTATTTGTTGCTCGCTTTTGCTTATAACATTTTGCGAATTCCTCGCGCACGCTCCAAACAACAAAAGCAACAATTACGACAATGCTATAGTAAATTATAAGTGCACGCGCATGAGCTTCGGACGGTGAACGCCGCCAGGTGAAAATCAGTAAGCGCTGCAGCAGCGGCTCACCTGTTGCCTTTCACACACACACACATGCATAGTTGTTGGCTTTATGATTGTTGTTTTTGTTGGCATTCATCAGGTTTCATTCACCTTTTGGCAGCAGCCGCAGCAGCAGCAGCTGCGGCAGCGGCAGCTCCAGTCACAATATATATTTTAAGAAAGAAAAAAAAACTTTTGTCTATGTGGCCGAATCGTTTAGTTTACATAATTGGAATGCAAATAGGCTCGAATCACCTGGAGTGCCCTGTCGTCGCGTCTTGTTGGCTTTGCTGTTCTTGTTTGGACAGCTGCACCTTGCACACCTTGCACATTGCGATTGCGCATACGCAACGCGCAGCCGAGTGGAGCCGAGCCCTAAAACGGAAATGTCAGCAAACGTATCCAGCGCTGAACCTGACCTCAATTTTAGCTAGAAACAATTCTACGAACGCTCGCCAGGCGCATTTAGAATGACATAAACAGCGATCACGACGTCGACGTCGCCGTCGGCAGCAGCGCCAGCGCGAGCAACAGCGCATTCGCTTTCGATCAAGTGACCATATCACTTTCCTCCATTCGCAAGCCGCAGAGTGGAACTACCAGTTTTCTCCAAGAACTTCAAGTTGACCCATATATACTTGAGTACACAAACAAACACACAAACAAACACACACACACACACACACACAGACGCAAAGATGGCGTCGCAGCGACGCGACGTTGCGGCGGTTCCAGTGGGTGGCAGCCAGAATGCCGCAAGAAAGAGCAGGCGAGAGGCGCAGAGAGCTGAAGAGCTGATATTTGGACACAAAGAGAGTAGATGCTTGAAGAGAATAGCTGGGATAGAGAGAGAGAGAGCGCGTGAGAGCGCTTTGAAGAGTTCGAAAAGAAAGCGAAAAAGAAATTTCAATGCAGCGAAGCGTAGAATGGATAACACACACATGCATACATACCTCTATGTATGCATACGCGCAAAGCTGTATGTGTGTGCACGCACATACACACATTCGCACGAAAATAACGCTGACATCCGCTGCTTACCTACTTCTGGCCCTGCCAGCGGCGCAGGCGGCTCTGTCCGAAAAAAAGTGTGTCACTCAGAAGAAACCGGCAGCAGAGTCAGCCGCGGCAGACGCAGCGCCGCATTGAAGAGAGGCCAACAGCAGCAGCAGCAACATTCTTTGCTGACTTTCTGCCTTACACACACACATACGCCAATACACAAATATGAATGCACACGCATGGGAGATGGAAGAGCAGGCAAATACACACACACACATATGCATACATATATTGCCTTTGTTCTAATTATAATTACGAGCACACACACACGCTCATGCCTATGCTCCTATACGTGTACACGCTATGCGCGTGTGTGTGTGTGCGCTGACTTTTAGCGTATGCTGTTGCTTTTGCTGTTGTTGTTGCTGATATCTAACGCCACATAAGTTCATCTGGATCTCAAGTGCATTTGGCGCTGCACTCAGTTTTTTTTCTCATGCGCCGAATCAATTAAAAACCAACAACAAAAACTTGTTGTGGGAAAATTCGCCGAAAACCTGCATAAAAATCGTGATTTTTTCTTCTTTTTTTTTGTCATCTTACAAGTACTAAAAATGTTTTCTTTGACGTTTATTTTTCTGCTTATGCATTTTCGGTGGGAAGTCTACAATGCAGCTGTGTGTGTGTGTGTTGGAGTAGGTGTGGGCTAAACTGGTTGAATGGAAGCTGGATGGCAGATTGGTCGGCTGGCTGGCGCGGGTTTGTTGCCCCCGCCTGCAGCCAGAGCCAGCGCTGCAGCCGGATCCGCAGCCAGTGCTCCAAATGATGATTTATGGCTGAACTTGTCTACTGGAGCACTAAATTGAAATTACTTGAGTTTTCGGCTTGCAGCTGTTTTGCTTATGTTTCTGTTTTTTGGCAGTACGGCACTCGATATCCTCGACGCTGGCGTGACAGCAACATATGCCGTGGAACTCGGCTAATGACTTACACCGCACGCCCGGACCACTGGGAAATTTATGAACCTGTTCCGGTGTGTAGCGCCGCGACCTTTGAGATTAGCCCACCACGCTGCGGGCACTTGGCCAGGCAGTGACTACGGAGATGGATATGCATATATGGATATGTCATGCCATATTCGTCATGTGCCGTCGGCTATCAATGCGAAGATTTATGATCGCCATGCTGTGGTGAGTACGCCGCCACGGATAGATAGTCTTTTTCCGGCGTATTGCGAGCGACTCATGGCTGTAATCAGTTGACGTCATCGCTGCCGCTGAAGTTCATTGAAATAGTAATAAACACACGTAAATCTCAATGCAATTTCAATGCTCATCATGATTTGGGGCAATTATTATGCCACGCTGGGCGCGCGACCATATGACCAGGGCGTTACGTATACGCCGGAGTGGCAATTAGCGACGACCGCGCCAGGACTTGTGTCCTCCGCCAATTCCAAAAAGTTGCCCCAATTTATATACTCGCATTTATCGCAGTATTTTGCAATTAGCCAGCGATTTTCGTATTACGTAGTTTAGCTATTTACTGTTAAGCGCACAGCGGGCGACGACTGCTGATGGCCTCTGCCAGTTGGCAATTTGCCATCGCTGAATTGCTGTTAGGAATTAC
The DNA here is from genome assembly GCA_035047485.1 of Drosophila peninsularis. Lineage (NCBI taxonomy): Eukaryota > Metazoa > Arthropoda > Insecta > Diptera > Drosophilidae > Drosophila > Drosophila peninsularis. The sequence goes on from JAWNPN010000027.1 coordinate 4,222,494, forward strand.
CAGGATACTTTCAGCGTGTGTCCTTACAGCTGCTGACTGCATTGACACACTATATTCATTTTACACGAACTCAAATTTACACTTGCCACATTTTCATTAGGTTTCAATAAACGAAATTAGTGTTGCGGGTTTACATGGGTCACAATATACATTTTGGCTAACGGTCTCACTTTAAGCGTTATATAGACATACGTATATTACGGTTAAATTATGTGTCTATAGAAATGAGTCTGTTGGCTACTAGGCTGACCGATTGATATCGATCAGTTATCGATTGGTCGGTAGAAAAAATTGTAAAATAAGTGAAACACACAAAATATCTGAAATTAAGCGCACAATTCTGGATGTATTACAAGCTTTGATTCTGAAATCTGAAAATAAAGAGGAACTACGAAACTCTATCTGAAACTGGAAACTTGAATCGTTAGAGTAAAAGAAATTGCCTATTCTCGATCATATCAATTTGATTCGATTATATTTTCTTAAAAATTAGATGAATGTAGATACAGACTGGAAACTGGGAACACCTTATGGACATCGTACATACATACATATATTAACTCTGAACAAAATTGTAGACCATTTGAACCTTCTTTACAGTTCCGCAAAGCCGACAACGGTTTTTATCGATGTTGTGGTATCGATAACATTTTTCGTGGCTAGATCTACGGCGGCAGCTAATGCCCTTTACTTGGTTGATTATTTGATGTAACCTAGGGTATTTTAGGCAACTATATATACATGAAAATCGATTCAAGTTCGATAACAACTGACAGATAAATTTGGCTTGGCTTTAGAGTAGGGCTTAAAGCGCTCTTCGATGTTTTATGCCATTTATGTGTCCCAAATAGCATTAGTGCGAGCAGCAAAGGAAACTATGGACGTCGCCAAAGGCAACAGCAGGACTAGATGTCCTCAGCGGAAGATTGTGAAATAGGCGGCTAAAGGCATGCTGCATAAATTCCATATCGTTTGCCTTTTGAAATGTTACAGTTCAAGTTAAAGGATAAACAGGCACACACACACACACACACATACAGAGGCAGAAAGAGGGAGAGGGAGTCTAGTTACATGCGAGCAGACAAACAAATAACATGCATGTCATTTCAGCTGTCAGCTGACTGCCTCTTTGAAAGGAAAGCACAGCCAAGGAAAGGATAGGAAAAGAAAGGCTGCCCAACAGTTGACTAATACGCTGCTTGACAATATTTCAATGAAATTGAGAAATAGTTGGTCGCATTTTTAACTCCCCTTTATGCAGATACGTATGCGTGGGCGCTGCTCCATGTGCATATAGTGCGCGCTTAGTGCTAATGAGGTTCACTGCGTGGCTAGCATCACCTGACCAAATTAGGAACACTCCGGTTTCCGACATGAACATATTTAGTTGGCAGCTGCAGACTAGAGAGGGACAAAGCATAAATCACAAATGAGATCCCATCGTGCAGCACGACAGTCACGACCTGAGCTCGATCTCCCCTCTTGTCGAAATTTATCGATATGTAGCTCACACATCTCTATTTCAACCTATCGCTTGCACTAGCTAATTGAATTAATTTGGGAATGAGGGAAAGAGCAAAGGAGAAATTAAGTTTCGAGGCGAGACGCAGCAGGCAAAGGCAAAGGCTGAGAAATCACCGAATTGCCGCTACGCAAAGTCACGGCCACTTGTTACACGCTGCCAACAATGGCGCCGCCATGGCAACCACGGGCGAGCAGTAAGGACGCTGCGTGTTGAGATTCACGCTGTGGAAACTCACCACAGTGCACACTACTACAGCGCCAGCCCACCACATTGTCGTCATTGGCAGCGACTGTTGCTTTTCCCGTGGGCATTGCGCTGATAACTGCGCGCGAAAGTCCGTCGGGTGCTCATATAAGAACGAACGCCTCAGCCGCCGTGCATTCAAAAGTTAACCGACATTTGATCTGTCAACGTGCTGCAGTGACGGCAACGAGCAACTTGCCCCAAATTTGGGAAAGGACCGTTTCAACTGTTCAGTTTTGGAGCGCGATTGTGTTGAATCGACCAAAAACTAAATAAAAGAAAAATATTAATTCCAGCCGCGGCTTATTTGCTAAGCTTCACGTATCCGCAAAAAGGGAGTTTCTGTGTTGCAAACGTAAGTTTTTGAACCTTAAATAGAACCAAGATTATGAATATTATTTTTGACTATAGCAACTATTTCTCATTTGTGAAAATTTGAAACAATTTGAGCTTCTCAGAGTGATTTTAAGAACAAGATAGATAGATAGATAATAATAGTGTCTACTATATTTACTAAAACTATCTCAGGTTGTATAAACGTATTATTTTAACTAAAAAAAAAAATAATATTTTTATTGTAACGTTCTCTTTTGCATACTTTTTAAAATCGGTCAAATCTTATACAAATTATACGCTCTCGAGCATTTGATATATAAACCGAGAACATAACAGAATAATATAGAATAATGCAGAATAATACAGAAAAATATAGAATAACATATATAATGTTTCGTCATTCTCTAAATTCTTTTTTAAAAATATTTCTAACGCATTTTTTTAAATAGAATTTAATGATTTATTTTCTTTCTCTTTTGTAAAAAGTTTAAAAAAATTAAAGCATTATTTCATTCCTTGTTCTCCATCAATTATATTGCATTCGGTATCTAAATAGAAACTATAATATTGATGGAGATAATCCAGTTTAAAGTCACTTTAATAGTCGACTTCAGAGCACACTACAAATTAAAAGGCGATTGTTAAAGAATCAGTTATAGCCGATTTTCCCCATTTTTAATAGGATTAGGGCATACAAATTAAAAATTAAAAATTTATATTTTAAAAGTATCCATCCAAAATATTAAAAGTTTATATTGAGCTGATGTAGAAGAAAGATTTGGCTTTGGTTTAATAATGTGTTTATATTCAATGATTTTGAAATTGTGATTTATATGTATATAATCGATTCCGGAATTGAAAAATAAAAGAAGAGAAGTAGTTCCTTTAGTAATACAAAAGTTTGTGTTGACCTTAAATATAGCAAGAAACTTGATTTTTCAGTTTTAAATTAAAATATATATTTTAAAACTCTTCATAAACTACAAATAAAGTATTCAAAAAGTCTCTATGTGTGACCTGAGATTCAGATTTTGAGTTTTCGGATATTCGGAGTAGGCATTGAATTGCATTTGGATTCGATTTTCATTATTTTCTGTTTCAATTCTGACGAAAATCTATTCTAAGGTGATAGAAAATGTTTACATTACTGTTATTATTATGATATCCTTGTCAAAGGAAAGTAGTTAAATTGAATCTTAGTTTTATTTTGATTGTAAACCGAAAACCCTCAGAAGTATGCAATTTTATTTTGTTGTCATTTTGATTGTGAAAATATGTAAAAGAAAAGCAAAACCCAAATCGAATATGAAAACCAATTTGATTATGTGAAACGCTCGCAGCGAAACGCTGTGACGCGTCGACTTTCGTCGAAGGGGTCCCATAGATGGAAGAATATGTCAATCGAAGTCAGAGAAAAGAGCCGTAAGACAAAAGGCAAGAGACAAAAGACAAGAGACCAAAGACAAGCCTCAATCAAATTGCAATTAAATAAATAACACAGAACCCCAAAAGCCACACTCCAAAGAAAAAATATTAAATAAACAAGTCAAAGGACATTTGGTGATGGCTGCCAGAACAGAAATCTAGCAGGGCTGCCGAAGGCATATGTTTTGGGCTGTTTCGAAAGGAACATGTATTATTTATCTTGACTTATCGATAAATTAAAAGAAAACGGACTATTAAAGCGCTTCAGAGAGGGGCTGCCGCCAGCTGCTGGCGTTGGCCATGCCGAGCAAATTAACTGTTCTCGTTGTCTTGCTCTCAGCGCCTTTTCATTAGCGGTCTAACCGCCATAACTTGCCGTAAAGAAGTTAGCCACTTCATTACCTGAGCATAACTTAATTAAGCGGGCTAACTAAAGGCAGAGAGCCAGGGAAGCTTTCTTTCAATTTAAGCAAGCACAAGTGGTTTAAACGGGCGTAACTGACTAGTGGGTACACTGTATAAATCTAACTTTCTTCTGTATAAGCAATGAATTGAATAAAGAGCCTGGGATATTAGTTAGTGAACAAGTCTGGTTCCGGATATACCCTTTTCAATAGTTGCCAGCTTTCACTTATGATATCGATAATATGTATATTAGTTGGTCTATCGATAACAGATAATAAACTAATACCATGTCATATAATATATATATATCAAATTGAAAATCTAGCTAGAAAGACAGTCTAATAAAGCTATCAGATATATGGATAGAGAGATATATCTCCTGAGCTCAGTATCAGTCAGATCATGCATATAGTTACTATAAGGGTTCTTTAGTATGACATACACTTGCCACACACCAATATACCCACTCAAAATGACATTCCAGGGCATACGAAAAGAAATATATGCACAAACAATTGTGTAAAAGCTAATTTTTGCCTCATTTGAGCAGCTCTATGTGTGTGTGTGTGTGTGTGGGAGTTGAAATTGCTGCTGGCGTTTGCTTTGAAGCTGCTCAGCTGCTCATATCCTTTGGCCCGGCTGCCGTCTTAGACAATTGCGTTGGCCAATTTGCCCAGGTATTGCAATTTTTGCGGTCTGCGAAGTTTTCAACTTAATTAGAAGACACAGCAAAGGGCATTTTGAATTTCCGCTGCATTTTCGCTGCCGGATATGAGAAAGCCACAGGGCGAGCTCTGCGCAAAGTTATGACCATAAATTCATAAACAGATAATGCGGCTAAGGTGTTGTTTGCACCGGCAATGGCAATGGCCGCGGCACCGAAAGGTTTATGGCTTGCAATAATGCGGGCACAGGCAAGTCGTCGGCTAAGAGATGGCAGGTTCTGCAAAGCGTTTTGCTTCGCAGATTTACGATTGCGGTATGACTGTCAACGGCACTGCATGTCCATGTCCATGTCCATGTCCATGTCTATGTCGCCTGATAAAGTCCGGCGCATGTGACGATTTTCTGCCTATTACCAACGCCGCTCGTTGCTTTTATGGTGCGGCGTGGCAATGGGCGCAGCTGCTGCTTTCAGCTGCCATGATTGTAAATCATGGCCGGGTCGCTTTAGCGCCCTTGGCCAGCGTGTGTGTGTGTAACCTGTTGCATGATTTGTTGTTGTCCCACACACTCACACACGCGTAGCTGCAATTTATGGCTGTCAACGCGGCGTATGTGCAATTTCATAGATGTAGATTTCAAACGGCGTAGCCGCGCGCACTACAAATTAACAGTGGACGCATTTTGTTGTCACATCATTAAGTGTTCGAGCGCGTATTGGGGATTTGCGCCGCGCCATCAATTGCTATTGAGGCCTAAGCCTCGCGGCGCTTTGGCGCATTAAATTATGCCAAGAGAGGCCCAAAAGTCGGCAAGTCGCGCGGCTAATTGAAATTGTCTTGAGCAAGCACAACAAGTGGTGTATCCCGTAAAAATAGAGGCGAAGAACTACAATAACACTTGGCAGTTCCCAGTCAGGCCAGCCCTTCAGCTGGTACGTGCCCGGAGTGCTTGAGCACTCGCAGCGGAAATGCAGGCAGCCATTGCGAAGGCCGCACGACAATAAGATGGCTGCATTTTCCATTCTGTTTACTGTTATGTTCTTTCAATTACGAACTCTTGAAGGCGTCACATTAACGCCACTGACAATGCCACGGACGGACACCCGCGTCACTCCGGCACAGTCACAGGCACACAGACTAGCGAGTGCGAGTCAACCCGTTTATTGCCTGCTAAAAGGCGTTGACAGCTGCCAGCTACTACTAAAATTTGCTTAAGTTTAATAGTTGAGCAACTCGCAAATGTAATTGTCGCACCGCCCAAGGATTAGGCTATGCATACCACGCACTCAGCAAACTTCAATGACGAGGACAGCGCCAGTGCCTGAGGCGCACAGCGAACCTAATTCAGATGAGTTCAAGACTTAGCACTAACTTCAGCGCACAGCTTGCAAGGACAGCAAAAATATATTGTCTGCTGCATTTAAGCTCTTAAAGTCCTCGCCAGCACTCGCTGCCGCCTCTTAAACAGCCAGACCGCATTTTTCAGCGTACCATTGCGAAATTCTGTTCTATTTGTTGCTTTTCTTTCTATTTTTTGTCGCTTGTCGCTTGGCTGTCAGCGTGCTAAAATTTGTTGCCATTTGACATATGTTCGAGCATGTATTTGTTTCTCGTGCCAGCGAAATTCCTGTTCCATCTATCGCCTATGAGTGGCGGGGTATATTAGCTATTAGAGCACATTGGAGCATTTGGAGTGCCTAAAAGATTGTATCTGAAATAAGTTGAGTTCATTCTTTAATTGGAGAATCTTTACTCAGAAAATATAAACTATGTTTCTTATCTTATATTTTTCAAAAAGTATTAATAAATATTTTTATTTACATTATATATTTATTTTTTTATTAATTTTTTTTTATTTATTTCGTTATTTATTTATTTATATATTTATTTATTTATTTATTTAGCCATTATTTATTTACTTATTTGTATATTTATTTATTTTTTTATTTATTTTTTATTTGTTCATTTATATATTTAAATATTTATTATTTCTTTTATTTGTTTATTATTTATTTATTTTATTTATTTTTTATTTGTTCATTTATATATTTATATATTTATTATTTCTTTTATTTGTTTATTTATTTATTTTTATTTATTTATTTTTTTTATTAAGTGTTGAAACTGTGTCATTAAATTCTTGCACATGGTAAGAATGAAAGTATATAGACAAAAGGGCTAATACGACTGCTTAATACTTGTTCACGAACTGAAAAAAAAAATGTTGTTTTCTAATAAAAATCTTACGTATGATCTATCTGGAAATAATATTAAAAAAATACATTTGTAAAACTTAATTATCCTTACTTTAACTTTAAGTTATTTCAAGAATCTGAAGAAAAGTTTAACTGTAATATTTAGTATATAATAATGATGAGTTTCAAATATTTTGCACTTTAAATATAAATGGATTTAGACCAGGGTATTGTGTATTTTACATGTAGTAATTCCCGATTTGTTGGCGAATATATTAATATGGGTTTGGTCCGTCCAGGAGATCAATTAGGCTGTGAGATGGTAGATGCAAATCAACAGAGATAAGTTAGAGTTAGAGAAATGGGCGTAGAAAACCAATATACTCTACATTACCCGCAAATGTGAGGCAGCTGGAATAACAATGTGACGACTTGTGTGCACCTTACAGATACGGATTGATAGATAGAGGACACGTTCGTTCATATCTACGACATGAATATGCTGCACACCCAACTGCTCTTCCTGGCGCTGTGCTGCCTGGGCTACGTCTGCTGCACTCCGCTAATTGGCCAGGAGGAGGCGCGGAACCACGTCTCCAGTGCCAACGATGGTGACAACGACATGCTGCTGAATGCTGGTGAGGATGGGCCAGAGACTGGCGGCGACATCGACAAGCGAATGGAGCGTTACGCCTTTGGACTGGGTCGGCGCGCCTACATGTACAACAACGGGGGACCCGGTATGAAGCGTCTGCCGGTTTACAACTTCGGACTGGGCAAGCGATCGCGTCCATATTCGTTTGGATTGGGCAAGCGCGCAGACTACGAGGACGACCAGGACAACGAGATTGACTACAGGGCACTGTCGCCTGGCTTCATGGCCGCTATGGGTGAGTAGCCCGCAGAGCGTGCTAGACGCAATGGAAAATGTATTTGTTTCTCTCACTCTCCCAGGCAGAGGCAGTCGACAAAATAAGCGGACGACGCGCCCACAGCCGTTTAACTTTGGCCTGGGCAGGCGCTAAGATGTCAACTCGACTCTAATCGGATGTCAATTGTGAGCCACAAATATAACACTTAAATGGCTATATTAACATTCAGAAACTAATCTAAAACAGAGAACTTTGCGTAGACTTCGCTCCTTTTACATAAATAAATAAATAAAATGCTTAAACCTTAATTTTAGTTTTCTCAATTGATGCGTAAGCTACGGCAACATTTCAATCCTAATTTTACGATAGCAAAATGCAACAAAAAGTAAAAAAAAAATATTAAATAAATATATTTATGAACGAAATACGAAAGAAAACAAAAGAAACCCAAATGGCGTGTGCAATTGAAATATGAACAGACATACAAAGAATATATATATTCGATTATACATATTTATTCGATTTAATCAAGTTTAAATAAATATTATATATATATGTACTTTTAATGGGGCATTATTATACATAATATATATATATATATATTTGTATGTATATGCATCTGGGGCACTCTGTCTCCCGCACCGCACAGGATCATTCGTTGTAACCGAGTCGCGTAAACCAAAATATATTTACCGAGTATATATATGTCAAATATATATAGAAATATGTGTATATGGCAAATTGATGTAATTAATAAATTATTGAAACGAAGTTATTATTTAAATTTAAATGTATTGAAATTGTTTTGTGAACTTTATTCAAATAAACATTAAACTTAGCACTGCAAAGTCGTGCAAAAAACAAATCATTCACGTCGACTATGCGGATTATATATGCTATATAAAAACGTATCGTTTATTAATTATTTTAAAATTTACAAAACATAACTTAATACGTAGAATACAAACATGAGAGGAGTCTACATAACATTGAACTATTGATTAAGACGAGCTCAACCAAAGATCTTTCTCTTAAAATAAATCAATTTGAAGCTTACTAAGAATCGTGTCGAAGGCAAACACTGATGATATAAACGTATAGGGCCGGCCCCGTATTATGCCGAAGTCTGGTTCCAGACTGGGCAGAGAGCGCGGCGAGAAATTGGGCATCTGCTGTCCGTGACGACCGAAGCCACTGACAGGAGCCGTTGACTTCCGCACATTCTGTTTCATCTTCTCCTTGCGGGCAACGAGTTTCTTTGTCTCGCGCACCATGTAAATCGCCTCCGTGTTGGTCATGAAGTCGTGTATTATCTGAAATTCAAATATTAGTCAAGAGTGAACAAATTGAACAAGCGCATGTAACTGACCGTTCGCTTCTTGGGGCAGTGGGCGAATACCCATATCAGCGTGCACAGCGTGTTGAATATTTCACTGTCCTTGTCGCACCAGCGCATCAGCATTTGGGCCACGGTTACAAGGCCGCCCTCCTGGAACGTGTTCACCGTCGTGCTGTTGTAGCGTGCCAGATTGAGAATGATGCGACTGCATCGCTCAATCAACTGCTTGTCCACTTCCGAGCGAATGGCCTGCGCCATGATGCCATAACAGAAGGTGGACATGAACTCGGAGCAACACATAAGAAGATGGGGCACGGTGCGGGAGAGGCGGTCTGCAATCAAATTAGAATTTTTAATGTTAGTAACTAGTAACTAGTAAATGCCAAATTGAATTTACTTACCTAGCTGATTGAGCACGGCCAGAGCATCCGAGGCGATAAAACGGCCACGTAGTATACGTACAGAGTCCTGTACCTTGGCACGCACCGAATTGAAAGCCGTCGCCTCCTGGCGCAGCTGCAACAGACGCCGACGTATGGCCTGGAGTCTTGCGTGCCGCTGGTGCTTGCGCGTGCGATAGCCTCGCCAGTAGCGCTGAATGACCTTGGCAGCCCGCTTCTGACTGAGATACTCCATCATCTCGGGAGTCATCAGGGCCTGGAAGCGTTTGCGTGCTAAATAGCCACGAGCATATGACTGGAAGTCCAAAGTCGAGCGCTTTATTATCCTCAAGTGCGCCTGTTGCTCCATCATCATTCGCTTTCCTCGGAACTTTTGCTGTAAATGGATTGTGATCTTGCGAAGCTTAAGGAATTCTGAACGCTCCTGGCGCATGGTTAGCGTAGCGCGGAACTTGAGCTGAATCGATATTGTAGCTGAGCGTAGCTTCTGATACTGCATCTGTGCCATGCGCGTAGCTTTCAGGTTTCGCCACCAGAGCTGAATGCGCCTGGCTGCAGCCCGTTTGCGCTGATAGTCACTGCGGGCGGACTGCGTGGCCAGGCACCCTCTGAACCATCGCTGGATGGATATGGCTGCTTTGCGCAGTTCTATGAACGCTTCGCGCTGACTCTTGCCAAGCAAATGGTTGCGCCAATGCATCTGCAAGCAGGCGACAGCAGCCTTGGTACCGCGATATCTGGCGCGTTGAATGCGCATTGCCTTGTTCGCACGGAAGCGGCGCTGCATCAGTGTCGTCACTTGGCACAGACGCTCATGTTGCACCCGTTGCGCCCGGATCGCTTGCCGAGTGCGCCAACATCTCTGCAGGACAATAGCCGCTCTTCTCAGTCGCACAAAGTCACTGCGCAGCTGTCGCATCTGGGCAAGCTCGCGATATCTGCGCTGTATCAAGATGGTGGACGCCTTGAGCTTTTGATAGTGGGCCACCTGTGCTCGCATCTCCACTGTTGCTCTCCAGCAGCGCTGCAGAACTATAGCGCTGCGACGTTTAGCCAGGTAGCACCGTCGTGCCTCGAGCATCTGCAGCCGAGCACGATAGCGTCTCTGTATCACTAGTACAGAGCTTCGCAGCAACTGGAAATGCTGTCGATTATCCCGTGTTAGCCACTTGCTCCTCATGGTTCTCTGCACGAAGATAATGAGCTCGCGTTGACGAAGGTAGCTCTTTCGCTGTTCCTTGCCCAGGCGATAGGAGTGCCAGTGCATGGCGATGCAGGAAGCGGCCGCATAGCGCTTTTGCTCCAGTTGCCGACGCGCAGCTCTGGCAGTTGCGAGCAGCTTTTTGCAGAGCAGACGACGGCGCCACATGCGTTGCAGGAATATCGTCGACTCGCGCAGCTGGAGGAACTGCTTGCGACATTGCCGGGCCTGACAATGAGCACGCCACCAGAGCTGCATGATGACGATGCTCTGATGCAATTGAGCGGAATGCTTCTGAGCGAGATATCGACGCGTATATTTCTGAAGCACGATGACCGCGCGTAGACGTTCCTCCCTGTAGAGCTTGGCATATTTGCGAGCCCGGTACGAACGGAACGCTGTCTGTATACGAATGGCGGCGCGTTCGCGAATGCGACGCCGAATAGTGACTTTAAGCCAGCGACGGCGCCACCATGACTGCAGGACACGGGCGGCAGCATGGAACTTGGGCGAACGAAACTTGTAGCAGAGCTGCCAGAGCAGGGAAAGCGTCTTCTCTCGATATCCATCGACTATGTCGGCTGCACTGATGTCGCCGGTGAGCTGAAAGTCGGCGTCGCGCAGTGCGCCCAAGGCAAGCTTCACGTTGAAAACGCGCTGCAGCCGTGAGATGGCTGGAACACGGAGTTGCTGGGTGAGATCGTCACGCAGCAGAATAACCTCCATGACACGCGTGAGCCGGACACCGTCACGCAGATCTACGGCCAGATTGCTAAAGGCATAGTTGAACTCGTCGAGGAAAGTCTGCTTGTGCTTGAGTACGTAGCCCATGCGGCGCAGCTCGCGCGTTATGTCGCCAATGTTGGCCAGCAGCTCGGACGAGAAACGCAGCAGAATATCCTTAGTCTCCTTGTGCGGCGACTTCTTGACGAAGAGGCAGGGATTGTGCTTTATAATGCGTCGCTGCTTGGCCAGATCGAGGAACAGCAGCAGGAACAGTATCTTCTGTAGCGTGTGCTTCTTGATGGTCTCCGCGTACTCTTCGGTCAGCGTGTAGGCCTTGCTGTACTTCTGCTCCTCGCATTTGTTGCGGAACAGGCGATTTAGAATGAAAGTCGTTAGGCCCACGATGTCGCGATTTGATTGGAGATGCAGCTGCTCGCCAAAGACCACTTCGAGTCCGAGACGCAGCCAGAGGGGATTGAAGCACAGCAGCAACTCCAATATGGTGCGCTGCATAACCATATCCAGATGCAAGTTGCGGTCGCTGCGTATGCGCAGTGCTTGCTTCTGCACGTAGACAGCCACCTTGGAGCAGGGCAGACGCATTTCCTCGCTGAAGAACAACTCAACAGCGGCGCGACGCAGCGACTCCAGGCGGGACTTGGTCAAATAGTTCATCGATTGCTCCTCCTTGGTGGGTGCCAGAGAGAGGTCCTTGTTGCGCACCTCATTGAACAGCTTGCCCACGTCGATTTTGCTGTTGGTGTCCGCATCCAGATCAGCGGGTATGCTCACTAATGCATTTAACCATTTAATAAAGTCCGCCTGATGTCGCTCCACTGCCTGCGCGTCCAAATACATGGTCGAAGCCAGAAAGGGATCAATAGTCGTGGTTGCAGCAAATGGATCCGGATTGATGTACGTCTGCATGTAGAGGTCTGAGTTATACAGCTTGACCGTAACTTGATCTCGCTTCTTGCTCGGCGTGGTGGGGTTCTTCATCAACGACATCGTTTGTGCCAACTTCAACTTCTTGGGCTTAGCCTGGGACCACAGCTGTTTGCTTCTCGCCGATGCATTGGCAGGTGTCAGGCCACCCTCAAATCGCTGCCGTTTGGGCGGCGATATGGTCAGCGTCTCATTGCGATGCAATGACTCGTTGCTGGGTGCATCTGAGAAGCTCAGTTCATGGCAGCGCCGCTTGTACCCAATGATGGCCCGATTGATCTGCTTCGCCTCCTTATCGTGCACCAGGACAGGACTAGCCTTGCGTGCCTGGCGACCCACTTCGTGCAGATTGAAGCGACTGGATTGCGCTAAGATCTCGCACTGATTGAAGAGCACATCGGGTTGCGACACTGCGCTGTTTTCACTGCTGCAAGAGCTATCGAGAGACGGATTAACAAACTGCTTGGGCGCCTGCTGCTGTTGCTGTTGATAGTACCGATTCTGGTCAATGGAGGAAATCTTCTGTATCTCATTCAAGTTTGGCATGGAGCCCTGTATGGGGAACTTAGATTGCGGCGACAACAACGAGAGGTTACTCATGGACTCTGAGTATTTGCGCAGCGGCGAGCCAATAAGGTTCACATCCCGCTTAAGATCGTGCACTTTGCCCTTTGGGGGTGGGGATTCTGGCTCTAGCTTCGGAGGGCTCGAGCCCTCCTCGCGTATGCAGGCCAGCGCACGCGGATGTGTCGCTTGCACTATAGTTGTCGTCTTGTTCAGAACCAGCGTTGGTGTTTGCATCAGTTGATTTCGGGGCGAGCAATCCAAAGTATCTACGGAACTGTTCATTGTCTCGGACAGCTTTATATCGAATGTTTTGTTCACAATAACTTGGCATCCGTCGATTGCATTGTGGTCTTCTTCTAGTGCTGACCCAAGGCGACGTGGCCGCAACTCATTGGCGGCATTGCGTATATGGAATCCATGTACATTCAGCTTTGGAGTTGGCCAGGCAGCCAAATTGTCGGGCAAGGCAGATGACGCTTCAATGGTGTTGTCGGCCAGCGGAGTAAATTGCATTTCATCAATTAAACTGAATACATTTCGCGGTGTCAAAGGACTAACATTTTCCTTGCAGCTGCGGGGCTGTGGCGAGATGTACGATTTTATTTCTGTTCTGTTGTAGTTAAGAGGCGCTGCCCCAATTACATTGCGTTCACTTAGCGGCGCTTTCGTTTCAGACACACTTCGTTTCGCTCGTGCCGTGGGCACGTTAACCCAATGTTTCCTCACAGTTGTTGTTGTCGTTGGGTTGGCAGGCGCACTGGACAGGCGTTTCTTTTGATTCGCGGATGCATTGAGGGTTTTGTGAGATTTGCTGTTGCCAGTCGGCGACTTCAGCTGCAGCGTCTTGCCCACTGTCGGAAATTTGCGTGTCGTCTTCAGGTAGAAAAGAAAGGGCACGTATTATAGGGGATGAATTGAGATTTCAACGCGACTGCCTCTGCTACTTACCCTCGCTGGCTGAAGACATCTGGATTTGAGTATAACCATGACATCCTTGCGAAAGTTGCGGTTGTCTATCAATTGCAGCGTCTCCTTGCATGCGATTTCCATCTGTGGAATCCAAACCAGTTCCATGGACACTTCGTCCTGGGCAGGCACATTAGTTGCTGTCCATTCGAGCTTGACATTGTGCTCGTCTTTGATGGCCTTGGTTACTTTGACCTATAAACGAATTGGGTTAGCAGCCATTGATCAAATAAACGGGCCCAGCCAAGTTGCCAAGCCGACGCCTGGCGGCCGCTGATCTATATCTAGTTTCTGCTTCTGTATCTGTTTCTAACTAACCTCAATGTCATCATCGCTAGGATTAATGACGCGCAGAATGCGCTTTGCGGTCTTGGTAAGGGGCACATCCTCGAATTGCACAATTGCTTTTGCCGAAAATGGCGCCATAACCACATCAACCGGCTGGCGAATCTCGGCGCATTTCTTTTGTTTTAGACGGGACGGGGTTACAGTTACCTATATACAAATATATACACAAATTATATCAGCTCTCCTTTGTATTGTATGTGCATTTACCTCGAATGCACTCATCTTGGTAGCAGTAATAATGCTTCAACCACAATCACAAAATAATAACAGTACAATAATTACGGTTCACAAAATTGAAGTTATAAACAAAGCGTAACAGCAAAATCAAATAGTTGAAACATTAACAGAACAAAAATCAACTATCAAAATGTCTAGTCGAAATGAAGCGCCGTCAACGCCGTTGCCATTTTGAAAACAGCTTGCTAGAGTTGCTTTTCCATCCGAGGCGTTTTTGGTATTATTTAGCACATGTAGCTTAAAATGTAGACCTATGTTAACTGAAGTGAATGGCAAATGTTAAAGTTAGCAGTGAATTCAAAACGCACGACTTTGTTTTCGTTTCATATTTATTTACAAGTTTATTTACAACACTATAAAACTTAGTTTACGTTAGTCTGCTGGGAGGCAAAATGTATCCACGCTGGACTGGTTGCTCTTCGCCGAGTGCCGTTTCAGCGTACATATTCTTAAGATAACCAGGAAATGGCGTTACAGCATCAAAGTCTTCGCCTCCATCATCATCTGGTGGCTCGACTGCCACAAAAGATATGGCAAATCCTCGCAGAGCGTTGCTCTCGTCCGTTTGAAACTTTAATAGCAGCGTGTCTGAGTTGGAAATAATGATTGGTGGCTTTCGCTTGCCGCAGAAGCGGCCGTGAATGGTGTTCATCGCGTTGCCCTCTTCGGTGACTTCTAGGAAATCGTAGTCGCATCGCTCCGAGAACTCGACTTCGAAGTGCAGAAACTTGATTTTCACGCTGCTATCCGGATCTGCCTCGATGCGCCAATCACAGTACATGTTGGGCTTATATGACCGGCTGCCGTATCGTGGATGCGAGTAGAAAATCTGCGAGTGATTCGTGGCCCTCAGGTAGCCGCCACACTCGGACACGAAGGTGGCCTTGAAGCCCTTGCGCTGCAGGCCGGCATCCGTCTTGAGCACCATGAACAACTCGTTGCTGGACGCAATCACAGCATAGGGCTCCCGCCCGCCGCAGTAGATGCCCAACGTAGAGCTGTTCTCGGAGCGGCCATCATAGATGGCCACGTAGTCATATATGCACTCCTGATGACTCTCCACGTCGAAGTCGTGGAACGTGAGCTGAATGCGATGTCCGAGCACCGTCTGGAAGTGCCAGTAGCAATAAATGTTGCGCGCATAGTCGTTCGGGTAGTTGGGACTGTGGAGCACGCCGTAGGACGAGGTGATCTCGAACTTGCACTTGGTCTCCGTGCAGTTGTGTCCGTCCTTGTGCAGGGTGTAGCCATTCCTGCAACTGCACTGATACCCGCCAAAGGTGTTCCGGCATCTGTGCTGGCAGCCACCGTTGTTCACAGCGCACTCGTCCGCATCTGTGGAGCATGAGGAGAAGGAGGCATTGCACACCAAATCATATAAATACGCTTATTCCACTCACCTAATATGAACTGTGCCGCAAAGCCGCTTCGCTGTATCGTACGATCCGAGTGGAACTCAACCCGCAGAATATTCTGTTCTGAGTTGACTATGGGCGGCAGTTCGTTGCCGCAGAATATGCCGATCTTCTTCAGCCGGTTGTCGCGCATCTTTGAGTAGATGATGAGGTAGTCATAGCTGCATTTGGTGTACTGCAACTTGGTGCCCTCCAGATCGAAGTGTGTGAAGTTTAGGAACACCGAGTGATGCACTGAGGTCACCAGCTCCCACACACACTTCTTGGCATTGGGATACAAATCGGGATAGGATGGCGAGTAGATTGTTCCATTGGACACTGTAGCATTGACAATGCCACCGCAAGCGTCTGCAACGAAGAAGACATTAATATGTAAATGAGATGAGATGGTCACAAGGTGAAAGGAGAGACTATACCTTCGCAGGATTTGCCATTGGCTTGGAGCTCGTAGCCAGCATGACAGCCGCACTGGTAGCTGCCCAAGGTGTTGATGCATATGTGCTGGCATCCGTGCTGCATAAACTTGCACTCGTCCACGTCCAGCATCAGCGCAGCGGAGAAGCCCAGCTTTTGGACGGACCCGTCCGACACGAACTTGATGTACATCTGGTTACTGTGAGTCCTAAGTGAGATTTGAATAATGAGTCCTCGACTAAGAGAGCTTTGTATGATTCACTCACTTGATGTTGGGCGGCAGCCTGTCGCCACAGAAGCGTCCGATGAGCTTCGACTCGCTGCGACTGCCGTCTCGTATTTCAATGTAATCGTAGATGCAGCCGTCGTGCTTCTCCAGCTCAAAGGACTGAAACTTGAGTGCCACCTGGTGGTTGGGTGGAGCCGTAATACGCCAAATGCATTCCTTGCTGGGCATGTACTCCAGCGGATAGTTGGGCGAGTCTATGGACTGGCCTTTGCTCAAGTGAATGTCTCCGCCGCAGACCACTGCAAGTTAAGCTGTGAGCTATATTCAGTCATGGGTGCTGGTGCTTCGTACTCACCTTCAAAGCGAGCCTTGAATCCCCTGTAACCCAGATCAGCATTGCGGTTAACGTAGTTGATCAGCATGCGACTTGTATCGGTTGTGATTATCTCGGCGCTGACATTGCCGCAGAGGCGGCGAACGAGCGGGGATCGATGCCAGTAGCCATCGCGGATCTCCAAGTAGTCCTTCGTACAGTTCTCCGAGGGAATCAGCTGCAGATCCTGCAGATGCAAAATGATCCTTTCGCCATTGGTGGCCGTGATGCGCCACTCGCAGCTACTGTGGGCCTTGTCTGGGGTCCCCTTGCCCACATCGTCGCCGCTGCCCTCGTACTCGCTGAGCACTCCATTGTCCGTGTGCATATAGTGGGGAGACACAATCTGTCCGCTGTTCTGCTGGAAAGTGCGTCCGCAAGCGGCGCACTTATATAGCAGATTGGCCTGCAGAATGTCGCCGCGACTGAGGCGACGTCGCTGGCCCAGCTCGATGTGGGCGCCTTGCGGCAAGCCAATGGGTGCGATTGTGTCCAGATACGGACTTCTCGAGAAGGAGTTCTTGGCATAGTGCATAATGGAGTTGTAATCGTACGGCAGGAGCGGCTCGTCGAACTCCTCTGGGGACAATACGTCGAAATTGTAGGCCTGACCTCGCATTATGTTTGCCTTGTTGATGATGATGTGCTTGTCCCGGTCCCCGCGAGCGTGCTCATGGTGAAACCCAATCGTGTGGCCCAGCTCGTGGATGATAATGCCGAACTTTTCGCAGTTGCGCCCAATAGAGATGGGCTGTCGCCCACTGCCATTCTTGCCCAGGAAAGAACAGCAGCTAAATGGGAAAGGTCAAGTTAGGTAATGTGGCTCACTGGCCTCATAAGGGCACGTCAGACTCACCCGCAACTCTTAATGGTGAAGTAGATGTAGTTGGTGTGCAGCTTGGCATCGCGCTCCACAAACTTGATGCACGTGAAGTTCTCCCAGTAGCGCATCGCCTGCTTGAAGAGCGCCTTGTGAGCGCCGCTGAATATGGCGTCTATCTCGTAGGGAATCACCCCATAGTCCCATGTGCGCTCCTTGCGCACAGTGACGCCCCGTCGCATCCGTGGACTGGGCTGCAGCAGGTCTTTGGACTCATCAGTCCAGAGCAGCGGCGTTTCTGCATTTGAGCCTGAATGAGTGCGGCCAGATGAGCTATGTCGTCGCAGCTGCCTCCTACCAAGGTGGAATGCCAAATTCATGTATTTTCTTTAATTTATTTCCATTGTGTGCCACTCGAGCAGCTACTCACAGTGTGGAAGGCCGTGCCCCACCTGCAATTCAATGCTTCTTGAACTTACCGCAGTGAAAGCCTCTTTGCATGTTCCCTCTTGATTGTTTGCGCCTGAAGCCTGAGCCCTGCTGCTGTCGCCGTAAGCTCCAGCCCTTCCGTCACCTTCGGCATATTTGCTGGCTCTTCGTGCACAGAGGCCTGCGGCAACAGATGGCGTTAGAGTTTCTGACGGCTTGCAATGCGCCGATGTACTCACCAGGCTGTAGAAGTCTTCGGGCCGCTCCTTGAAATCAAAGTCGCACTCGTCCTCCAATACTGAGCGGGGCCACCGCCGGCCATGTGCCGTGTGGAAATGGAAGGCGAATGCCAATGATCCCGCTAACACATACAACAATTTCACTTTCAATAGCATGCTGCGCATAGGCTTGTTTGTTCTTGAAGCGAGTGACTCGACCGTGCCGGTCCAGTTGAGAGTTATAACTGAATTGCCGAATGCAGCGATTGCCGAATTATTCGTAAGGGTTCGCCTGGCACAGGTATAAGAGCTCAACGAAAGGGAAAGAGGGACAGCGACTGTTAGAGCGGGAGCGCGCGGGCGAGGGCAAGGAGAGCGAGATATCAGGCAACACGCAACGCAACCTGATCTGTCGCCAGCGACAACAACAAGAACAAGGCACACGATTAAGTCTCGAAGAGCATTCCGTGCGAGCCATCCTCATTGGCATTTCAAAGTCGCCCATTGTCTGCCCTGCCTGTTGATTGTTTGCATTCAATGGACTTGATTTGGGTATTCCTGTACCTTGACATTGTCTTCTACCTGTCTACCTGAGGATTGAGCTAAGCGCGCGCAGCTCGCGCTACGCCGAGCTGTGCTCTCAGCTTACCGCTGCCAGTCGGGATCAGGTGTTGTCTTCGGCATTTTAGGGCAGGTCATTAATAACACATCATAAATCCAGCAAATGAACGAATCTTTCCCAAATGCTCTTCAATATAACTCGCGGACAGATTCGCAAGGGTCGCCCTTAAACGTTTGTCCCCTCACACTCGATCCCCTAATTAACCAAGTACACAAAAGGCAGTTGTTGGTTCGGGTTTTTACTGTTTTAAACATACTAATTATTAGGTAATATATTTAGTTACGTATTAAGTTGATGCAAAGATTCGTAATTGAAACACACTATACACATATTCCGCTCGCTTTACGTATAAAATGTTGCGCTTAGGCTAGATTGAAGTATCGAAAATGCACTAGGAATAGAAAGTATTGCCCAGAAAATGCTTTGCCGTAGTATTACTCGAAGAATCTCAAAGTACGTGTAACAGGAACTTGCAAGTAACAAAAAACAAACGAAATAAAAATAGATTACAACAAATTGCACAGTGAGCTTAGAGTTGCTTTACACTAGAGTAGATACCACACATACAGTTATATAGATGGGAGTACCGCAGTAAGAGTAGCGTTAAGGAAGTGTTCTATAGAAGACATGAATAAATATAGTATTATATGGCAACTGATTAGTTATGTTTATGGATGTCTCACAAATCCTTCGATATTGATACATATTAATTGGGGTCCGGTCCCTTTGGGAACCGATCAAATCATTTCGTAAGTCTAACGAGTGTTTCTCTCCCTCATTCTCAGCGATATGCTTAAAGATTCCTTCTGAATATCTATGTATACTTAATATTTGATTATGGTCAAAATGAAGTCTATAATTATATGTTAAGAGAGCAAGAGGTTGCTATATGTACGCGACGATATGCCTAAATAGTTAAATAAATTCCGTTTTAATATATTGTCATGATTTTCGTGCGTTTACAGCGTGTCCAGGGCGTCCTAATTCGTCCACGATGAATGGCTAATGGGTAAGATGTGGCGTCCACGATATTGGGCATTCACCAGCTGGTTCTCACTGAAGTCGCTGTAGTCGTAAGTCTCTTCGGTGTCCTCCTTGTATATGCTTTTGAGTGAGCCGGGAAAGGGTGTGACCATCTCGGAGCTGAACGAGCTCTCCATGTCCTCGTCGCTGCCCTTGAATGGATCGACGGCCACATACGATGCCGAGAAGCCCTTCATCGGCACCGAGTTGTCTGTTTTGAAGCGCACCAGCAACGAGTCGGTCATCGAGATGATGTCTTGGGGCAGCTGCAGTGCACAGACAGAGGCAGGTAAGGAAAGCTATAATCCAGCAGGTGAGTTTCTGCTTACCATATTGCCACAGTATTGACCATACATGGGTCCGCTGATGTCCTCCATGCCAGAGAACACCTGCACATAGTCATAGGTGCAATTCTCGCTGCTCTCGATGTCGAACGTGAGGAAGATCAGCTGCACATTCCTGTTGGGCGGCGCCTGAATGGTCCACTCGCAGTCCATGTTGTCGTCGTAGTCCTGGTTGCTGAACCGCGCGTGGGAATAGAACTGCTGTATCTGGTTTGAGGCGCGCAGATAGCCTCCGCAGGCTGCGATAAAATCAAAGATTAGTCTGGTTTACCCATGCCCATGCCGGACTCAAGCGATGCTTACACGTCGAATGCATGGCCATGAATCCGTTCATCTGCTTGTTCTTGTCCGTCTTCAGTACCATATAGAGCTGGTTGGTAGTGGACGATATGGGATAGGGTATCTTCTCGCCACAGAAGCGTCCCAGCAGGGAGCTGAGTTCCGACTCGCCATCGTAGATGGCCACATTGTCATAGGCGCATTCCTGGAATGGAATGAAATACTCAGCTGCGCCTCGGGCGAATGAAAATAGTATAGTTCACCTGGTGCGATTCAACGTTAAACTCGTTAAATATGAGCTTGATGCGGTGGCCCGGCGTAGTGGAGAAGTGCCAAACACAGTCGGCATTGGGCGGATAGTTGTCCGGATAATTGGGACTGTAGATAGTACCAAATGAGCCCGATATCTCGTTCTTGCACTCACCCTCCTTGCAGTCGTGGCCGTTCTCGTGCAGCGAATACCCGTTATGGCAGAAGCAGAGGTAGGATCCAATGGTATTCCGGCACTCGTGCTGGCAGCCGCCATTGTTCACGGCGCACTCATCGATGTCCGTGAAGAACACGGCTGCAAAGCCCGTGCGCTGTATCGACTTGTCCGAATGGAATTCCACGCGCAGCGCATTGCTGTCCGAGGTGGCTGTGGGTGGAATCGTACTGCCGCAGTAGGTGCCAATGCGCTTTAGGCGATTCTCCGTGAGTTTGGAATAAATGGTCACCGAGTCGTAGCCGCAGTCGGACTGCTGATGCGCGGTGCCCTCCAGGTCGAAATGCGTAAAGTTGAGCGAAATTTTATGTTTGGCCGGTGCGACTATCTCCCAAATGCACTCCTTCAGCATGGGGTACGTTTCCGGGTACGAGGGCGAGGTAATTGTCCCGTTCGGATACTCGATGACACCTCCGCAGGCATCTAAACGGATAGCGTACACGGCGATAGGGTCATTAGCACAATAGTTGATAAACGCGTCTAATGTGCCGGATGCGGGCGCAGCACCAACAGCGCCCACAGCACCCACAGCAACCACAACAACATGACCACGGCAACAACCATAACAACAACTACTTACCCTCGCAGTGCTTCTTGTCGCTGTGCAGCTCGTAGCCAATGTGGCAGCTGCACTCGTAGCCGCCAAGCGTGTTGATGCACTCGTGCTCGCAGCCGTGATTTTGCGTCTCGCACTCGTCAACCTCCTTCATGAATACGGCCGAGAAGCCCGCCTTCTGCACCGATGTGTCCGACACAAATTTCACGTACATCGAATTGCCACTTGACCTGAATGAGTGACGATGAACAAAGCAGAGTTGGTTTGAGTGGATGTGCGACGATAGGCATATGGCTGTATGTGTGACCAGCCGAGGGCGGGGCAGTGGTACTCACTTCATGTTCGGTGGCGGCTTGTAGCCACAGAAAACGCCAATTAGCGGCGCGTCCTGAGCGGGTCCGTCTCGCACTTCGACATAGTCGTAGACACAGCTATCATGGTTTTCGACCTCGAACGACTGGAATTTCAGCGCCACTTGAAAGCCCTTTGGCACAGAAATTTTCCACACGCACTCCTTGTTGGGCAGATAGTCGAGCGGATAGTTGGGCGACTCTAGCCGCCCCTCCGAGTCATCCACGGACAATTCGCCGCCGCATACAACTAGGAAGGTGTAATGTCATCAGTTTGTCGGTTATTTTCTCTAGCTCTCATCTCTCTCTCTCTCTCTCTCTCTCTTTCTCTCTCTCTATTTCTTTCTCTGTTTACTTACCATCGAACTCAGCTTTGAAGCCACGATAGCCCTCAGCCCGATGGGTATTCACATAGGTCAGGAGCATGCGACTGGATTGCGTGGTGATCACATCGTTGGCCACCTTGCCGCAAAAGCGTCCAATTAGCGGCGACTTGAAGTAGTAGCCATCGCGCACCTCCAGATAGTCAGTCTCGCAGTTGTTCGACTTGAATATATTCTAATGGAATGATGGAAATATATCAATTCCAAATCGCTATCAGGACTCTTGTCCTTCTCCCCTACCATATCCTCGAGTCGCAGCACCACTCGCTCGCCGTGCGTTGCCGTTATGCGCCACTCGCAGTTCTCGGTCTCGTTGCTAACGGCACCTGCCGTATAGAATACGGGGCTGGCGAACAGGCCCGTGCTCTCCTGGAAGGTTCGCCCGCACTTGGGACACTTGTACAGCAGATTGGCCTGGGCAATGTCGCCCTGGCTGAGCCGCAAGCGCTGACCAATCTCTGGCCTTTTGCGGCCCTTCACCTCAATTGGTAATATTGTGTCGAGGTAGGTGCCCTTGGAGAAGGTGTTGCGTGCATAGTGCATTATCGAGTCATAATCGTAGGCCATGCCCAACGAGTTAACCTCATCCACAGAGAGCATATTAAAGTTGTAGTCCTGGCCCTTCATTATGTTGTTGTGCTCGATTACCACGTGCTTCTCACGATCCGGGCGCGTGTGCTCATGCCAGAAGCCCACCACGTGACCCAGCTCGTGCACCACAATGCCAAACTTGTCGCAGTTGCGGCCAATCGAAATGGCCTGTGGACCATTCCCACGCTTACCGACAAACGAGCAGCATCTGACGGGGCAAAGGAGCAGTTGCGTACAATTAGAAGATTAAATACCTCAAAAATGGAATACCTTTGAATATATATATTTAATATATATATTTAATAGATCTTCTCATCTTAATGAGATCTTCATGCGATCGATTGATAGGAACAAATATTATATTATATTATAAATCAATCGATCGCATGAAGATCTCATTAAGATGAGAAGATCTATTAAATTTTCGGAATATATTAAACAAACTGTTAGATCCGTTTATATAATCTTTGAAAACTATATACTGATATAATATATATTATTAAGGGAAAAGTTTATATTGGGGGACAACCCCCATACTTGCTATCCATCTGCATTTGATTCGAGGGATTCAAAGTCTTTAATTCATACTCTTGTGTGCTCTCGTCTTACTTCTTACATTTTAAATCTTAATTATCTTATGCCATCTAACTATCTAGAGGTATTAATAATACTTTTTCAGGCATACTTATATATAGAGATATATCTAAAGATATTTTGTTAGAGGCCTTACCCGCAGCTGCGTATGGTGAACACAATGTAGTTGGGATGTATTTCCGCATCGCGCTCCACGAACTTGATGCACGTGGAGTTCTCCCAGTGGCGCATGGCCTGCTTGAAGAGGGCTTTGTGGAGGCCGCTGAAGTTGCCGTCGATCTCGTAGGGGATGACGCCATAATCCCAAATGCGCTCCTTTTTGGCGGTTACGGCACGCGCCACGCGATTACGATGCTCCGAGCGCTGCTGGCTCCTGTGCAAGGCGAAAGGGCAAAGGGCACAGGACACAGGGGCAAGACAGAATGAGTTGTGGTCATATTAAAATATTTGCGCAGCAGTTGCGGACGATTCACATAAAAGTTGGTTATGCATGGCGTATGTGTAATTTTAATTGCCGACAGTTATCCGAAAATGTTTGCTGAAACTTTTGCCGCGCGGATTTCTATTAAAATTCATAACTTTCGCCGCCAACCACTTTTATTTTGATGAAGTGTGTGTGGGGGTGGGGGTGGGGGTGGGGGTGGGAATATGAAATAACTGTTGTGTGTGCTGAGTTTATGGACCAAACCTCTGAATTGAATGGCCAGTAATTTACGGCAGCCAGGAAATGGCACCGAAAACGGATGTGGTGCTTGCGGCTGCAGCCAGGGAATGGTAACTGTAAACTTACTCTGTATCTGACACTTGAGTCTCTGCCAGCTCAATATTACGGCCATTTGTATTCGCACTTCGCTGCCCATTATCAGCCAGCGCCTGCGCCTGCGTCGAGGAAACATTTAGAGGCGACGGCGTGCTGCGGCCTCGACCGCGACCTCGACCTCGACGGTGCTTCTGCTTCTTCTGGAGTCTGGCGGTGTGCTGGTGGTGGTGCTGGCGTTGGTGTGAATGATGACCCTGGGGCAGATTCAGTTCCTCACGCAGTCGCTGCACTCTGCTTGCATAATCCGCCCACTGACTATTGCTCCTGTGTGGACATAATTATGGCAAAGTGCTCAGCAGTAGACTCCAGACAACTCACCGATGCTTGGGGCCGCGCCTGTGCCGCCTTCGCACTATGCCCTGCGCATGCAAGAAGTCCACATCCTCGTCCAAGTGGACGCCGTTGCCTCCGGCATTGCTGTACACATTGGGCATGGTGGATCTCTGCGTGGGCAGCGATGTGGGCACAACATGCTGGCGCCGTTCTGCCACAAAGTTATTGCCCGAATCGTCCTCAATGTCCTTGTTGTTCGATTGTATTTTCCGAGTGTCCACATTGCGGTGCAGCGCTTGTGATTTGTTGAACTGCAGCAATGCGGGGGCGATGCTCAGCTCTGCATTAGACGCAGTCCGATGTACCTGCCGCTCCGGCTGGGTCAGCACCTCATTCTTGTAGCTGGGCGGATGCGCAATGTCCGACGGGGTCTCTGCGCTGGGCTTTAACGGCTCGTTGGCGTTGGTCTGCAGCGCAGGATAAAAATATAGTGATGGTCGGAAATCCGCTTAGGCCTCTGCCCAACTTACCAGGCTGACATCATTGTTGCTAATGCCACTGGCTTTGGTCAGCGGCTGTCCTGTTGTGTGGCTGGCTGTGCCCACGCTGGGCAGCTTCGTCTTTTTCCGTATGATGTCCGTCAGGCCCTCCTCCTCGACCTGCAAGCCTTCGTTGTAGACTTCCTGCTTTAGTTTTTCTAGGTCCAGCTGAAAGGTCGCATTGTATTTGGTGGGCTCCGGCGCATCCGCTGACATGTGCTGAAGCTGCTCCACCGACTCCAGCTCCATCGCCTCGTCGTCGATGGGCGTGTGCGCCACCACAGGATCTCCATCAGGCAGTGCAATATCCCCCATGAAGCCGCCTGCAAGATAAATGATGTTCCATTCCAACAAAATTAGAGACCTTCTGGCATCATAACTAACATATGGCTTTAATTATGGCTTGTTCGTGACAAGACAGCCGCCAGAGAAGACATAAATTTTTATTTTAATTGAAATTTCATGTGGCAGACGAGCTCTGGCTAGGCTCAATAAAACCTGGGATAATGCGTCCTGCTCGTAATTTATAATTTATACAAACAACGATGCGTTCGTTGCCAGGAGCTGGAGCTGGAGCTGAACAGACAGACTTTTGTTTGCCTAGCGGTCGGATAGACATTGTATATCCATTTAATCAGCACATCAGTGTACCAGCGGCCGACTGTCCGCACCGGACGGACACTTTGTTTACTCTCGCCGTCGCAGCGATACGCGTCGCATGCATATTGTGGACACACATGTGGCCAGCAGCCAGCGACCAGCAGGCAGCGGCCAGCGTCGGCTATAGCCAGCGGCGACTGTTGGCTATTATTCGGTGCAAAGTTTTCAGTATCCAGCAAAAAAGCACATTTAATACGGAAAATATGAATTTGCTGCCACATATCGGTCTGGGGCATGTTAAATAAAATTAATTAAGTGTGTTTGTTGTGAAACATAAAGGCAAGCCAATTGGGTCTGACGGCAGATTATACTCCCCAATGTAGTAGATGTCGCTAAAGCCTTCCCCGTAGTATAATACATAATCAACTCAGCTCTGAGAGCTCAACATTAAATCAACATAATTATATTTTTTAATAAAAGATATATGTTTTCATCTGATTATAAGTGCGTTTATTATGCATGAGCATTAAGTTTGAAACTTTACAGTTCAGAGTTGTTATTTTTGGCCTGCATAGACTGTTTCTGAATACTACTTTTTGATGTGACAATATATAACTATATATATATATAGTATAGTATATATATAGTATAGTAGTATATATAATGATAATGAACATAATTATGCCATCAACTGATATCCTTACATACATATATAGTAATCTATATTGCCCCCATAAAGCATAGAGGAATCTATCAGACAGCTAAACTGTGATGTATTAAATTATAAATGCATATCGCATTGGTGCAATCCAATATCCAAATTAAGTGCGGGTGAAGGCAGAGAGAGAGAGAGAGAGAGAGAGATTGTTGTTAACGGTATTCGATTTCTGGAGACCGCTTAACATGACCCACATTCTGCGAAATGCGAGACTGCTGCTGCAGTCGCATCCCTATCCCAGCGCCTATCTCAGATGCAGCAGCTGGGGGCAATATGATTATTGCAAATGCTGCCGCAAATTCAATAAGCTTTAAGCCACAGGGGAACGGCACCTCTCCGACAACTAGGTCAACACTTGCGCCGGGAGCAGAGCACATGAAGTGCTCAGACTTCAGCGGCAGATACGCACTGCAATTGCCTATAAGTGTTGTTTTACACTTTTCACAACTTTGCCGGAGCTTACAGTGCGACGAGCAAATAGGCTCATGACCTCAGTTGGCAGCATGTTGCGTAGCTGTGGCTATGACCGTGTAGGTGTGCTCTTTATTAATTAAGTGGATTATTAATACCAGAGTCTCGATTGGTACCGACTGCGTTATACCCGTTCAGGCTTCAGAAATTTAGTGACTATTACTATTAGGCAGACAATGAGCTTGTAGAGCAACTTCTATCTCAATCATAAGCAAAGTTTTGAATAGCTCTGTGAGCCTACGTCTATAATGTGGTATGATAACTTAGCTACGACATTTTAGAGCCATCTGCATATATCTGCATGCCTTCCGACTTCCAAGTCTAGAACTATAAGATGTATAGTTCATAAAGTTTATTCGACTATATAAGATTGCATCGAGTAACACTATGCAGCCCTCATATTGTTGTTAGATACGCGCTTCTTCTTCTTCGTCAAATTAGAGCTGATATATCATATTCAGTTCAAAAAGCAGTCAAAACTTAACAGGCTCATTGCATACCTTTAAACGGCAAACCACAAGCAATAAAAAATATTTTTTTACAGGCCTTTTCCAATACTTTTGCCCCACCCGAAATGCATTTATAGCCCCAACCAAGCGCACATTGATTGGGATTATATTTAGGATATTTCCATGCAATTTTTAATAAAAAACTTAACTTTACAGATTGCATCCAACAAATAATAAACAATAAAAAGAGTAATATATTTATATGAGTTTTATACTCATTCATAATGCTGAATTCTCGCCTCAGTTTGGAAAATAAAACTAGATCAATACTTGAGTTCACCCTATTTTATTTTAAGCAGATATTACAAATGTCGAAATACATTAAATTCAAATAAGCAAGAGTCGAGGCTGCTCGACTACGAAATTATAGTCCTCGAAAGGCCTGCTCTATTCATATTTGTATACAATTCAAGCGAATAAGGTGTCCCATATAAATAACTAATAAGGAATTGATTTGCATGGGAAATGCTAATTAATAAGGAATGTCTGCAGTTTGCAGATAGTTTGTCACAGTCGTTGATCAGCTATTCATCGCAGTAAGCATGCCAATCTGTCCTATAAACCTCCATTAGGTATTAATTAGCATGAGCCAAAGTCTATTACAAAATCAATGCCAATTAAATGCTCTCGGACGAAGATACATGGCGCATATAATATGAATTCGGGCCTAAATGAGCAATAAAGGCCAAGGCTGAATACTTGATGTGAGCTGTAATTGAATTGCAATAGCCAAAGGCAAAGGCAAAGGCAAACTAAATTTAGATTGAAAATCTCCAAAAATATTCAATTTGTATTTGAATTAATTGAGTTACATTTAACATGTTCAGTCGCTGGGCAAGCGATTCAATGACTGAGCACATAAAGGCCAAGCATATTCCTAACACGTCCATACGAGGGAATGCAATGCAAGAATTTACTTTGCTGTTTAATGATATGCAGCTGAGCAGTCCTAAAGGAATACCCATTGAATGGAAGAGCTATTAGGGCTATTAGACTGTCCTTATGTGATATTCTACAGTAACATTTGATTCATATATCAATCAATAATAAATTCACATTCAGGAGTTCTCTGCAATCCACTGATTTATTTAATAATTTTATTTTTGGCATAATAATTTCGCAGCAACTCGCTGCAAGGTACAACTTCGGATAAAGTTTTGATGTGAAATATTTACATGGCAGGTGGAATTGAAAAGCGTGACAGGACGTGCACTGCGTACCACATGACGTATGATTGATAAGCAATTCTGATGAGTTTTTGCAGAGTAAAGCTTAAAAATAGAAAATAGAGGAATGCTTCGTTCGAGAGGGTCAACTCCGCTCGCATGAAAGCCAGTTAGCTATAAGGGGCAGTCGGAGAAAAGGATTGCGAAAAGCTGCTACGGAAACACAGTGAAAAGCCAATGCACTCTGAAGCACAGCAGGCGAGAAAACTTGCACATAATGCGTCACAAATCCCACAGATGGCACTGGCAGTCTTCGAGCAATAGTCTCCGAAACCTCGGCGAGCGGCGAGCGGTGGGCGGGCCAACGGGCAGTCAAAAGAACAAAAAGAAATCTAGCGCTGGGCGACGCACAGAGGAAAACAAGAGAGCAAACGTGCGTGGCTTACAGTCCGTGTACAATTTCATTACATTTAAGTTAAATGCCTTTAGCTGGTGCCTTTATTCGTCCAGTTTGGACGCCTGGCTGGCTGGCTGGCTGACTGGCTGGCTCGTCCGGCAGACAAACAGTTCGCACAAGTGAAAGTAATTAAATTTTTGAGCCACGCCCCCGCCTTCGGTCGAGAGTCGAGCAGCGCTCGCACTAACGAACTGACGCAGAAACGTGCCGCATGGCGCTCTCGAGCTGCCTTTTAGTGGATGCTGGATGCTGGATGCTGGGGCCAGACACCGAGTGGAACCCCTTTTTTTATGGCCACCACAAACATGTTAACACATTTGCCAAGTTGCAGTTTTTGGACCAATGTTTCGCAGCGGCCGGCCAGTTTATGAGCTCTTCACGCGTCCAGAACAGAATTTAATTAAAAATAAACTATCCGCTCCCTCCAATTGCTACGCAGTCGATAATGTGATGTACGCACACTCGAACAACAACAAAATGCCAATATATATATATATATATATATATATAAACAAGAGCTGTATCGCAGCATCAGCGAACGGCCCCTTTCACGCGTCAAGCAATAGGGACAGGAACCTTTTGTGGGTCAAAATTAAATAATGAAAGAGCTTATCGAACTGTGCCCAAATGATTGCCAGCTAGACTCCTCTGCCAATGAGCTGTCCAATTGTGCTATATAGGAGAAAATAATTCAAGTACCATGCCATAATATAGATATGCGCAAATAAATTCCAAACGGTTGCGCCAGGCGGCAAAATTGAGCGGTTTGGCCAAGTGATTTGTGGATGACTGTTTGATCCTTTCAGTTGCCAGCCCGTATGCACAGCACGAATGTCACTTTGCCAAAAGTTGTGTATACACACGTACACACATACACACATACGCAGCATAAAAAGCGGAAATGCATTTGCATCCATTGTGTGTCCATCTGGCTACAACAATGGAGTTGCATTTGCAGCGCAGGGCCAGCCACACAAATTATCAGACCTAAATTATGTTTTAATAGGCGGCCAGCAAACAAATAGATGAAACGAGCCAGTGTTTGTCCGGCTCTAAAAAGGAAATGGAAGCATCTATTTATATTCCCGTAGTCAGCAGCCGTGCAAACAAAGGCATTCGCATGTAGCCAGACAAATAATACAGAATCAGCCCCATCGTGCTCGTCGTCCTGGAGCACACAAGACTCTGAGCATTCGCTTCAACATTTTGTCAAACAGACCCCTTTTACTCTCTGCAACTTCCTAACTTTGTTCATATTTCGTAAAACAATTAAAAATAGCACAAAAATACAAAATACGCAGAATGAACGATTTTTGAAAGCCTTTTTATGGTATATCGAGTTCTTGGTAAATAAACACGTTAGCATTGCACATTCTTTTTGTAGGCATTCACGAATCGAACGGGTGTATTGGCTCTCTACAATCTCCCGTCCGTATGAACGGAAACCAAACTGTATATGCAGCCAAGCTATACTTCGTTTGACAATCCATGTATATAGACTGGGGGCGTGGCAAGCCTCAATAGCTTAACAACTTGATAGTTTAATTACTGTCGATCTATGTGGATAATCTTAACGCCTCTTTATGGGTGATTATTATTGATGATATGATATGACTATTATTTACTCTGTAATTTCTACAGTCTTTAAGGTTTAGTCTGAAATTTTACAGTGCTTGAGCAAAAATGATAAGTACGCCCCATCAGGAGACAACTGTATCTTCAACAGTCAGTTACTATTATATATATATATACAAATTGAGTCCATGGCAAATCGGAAAAAACTATATCTTGCAATGGTTAGGAACTCCAAAATGGAGGAGTTCACTTAGAGCTGACTCCTCCCTCGCTCACCTCACAGACTCAACTGTTTTTAGACCGTGAATGAGTATTATGCAGTCGGTAGCGCCCGACTGCAACGTTTGTAATTGTTTTATTTCGAGTTCGTGTTTACATGATGGAAAACAGTTTTCACAGTTTCAGACCGAATTGAATGATTCAAATGGAAATTGCGCTAAGCTCCTTTAATGGACAAATGCGCCTTAAATTACAGAACAGTTTGAACGAGTCGCAAATGATGCATTATAAATGTGTTTTCATTTTGAAGAGCTAACTCAAACTGAACACTTTAAATTGCTGCACTGAAGACCATCTAA
This sequence comes from Drosophila peninsularis, assembly GCA_035047485.1. Lineage (NCBI taxonomy): Eukaryota > Metazoa > Arthropoda > Insecta > Diptera > Drosophilidae > Drosophila > Drosophila peninsularis. Next base: position 4,253,720 of record JAWNPN010000027.1, read on the forward strand.
CAGTGACATGTGAGCTAGAGGCTTTAAAATCTCTATTGCCGCTTCGAGTCGCCATGTGAGTGGCGGAGAATCATAGATGCAACTGCAGTGCACATACAATCGGGCCACTTTTTGGGCTGCCCAAACAGATTTATGATGGACAACTGTGCGCCGTGGACACAGCCAGAGCTGGCCACTTTACACCTACCACAAATAGAGCAGCTATGTGCCATGGCTGAGCGCACACAAAAATAAAAACAAAGGAGATAAGTGGAATATGAATCTGTGCGTGTGTATTTTGTGCACTAAAATCATTTCGCGTGGCATCATTTTTAGAAAACTTTGCCATTGAGTGCAAAATATTTGGTGCTCAGCTTCACAAATTGAAATGCGGCGAGAAAACATTCAACGCGGCCACATGATGTGCCTCACTGTGCATATGTGAATGTATGCACGTGTGTGTGTGTGTGTGTGACTGTGTGTATCCCGTGCACCTACACACAATTCGCTCGAACTTTATTACTATATATGCCAGCGACTAGGCAGCCGCCCCGTGGGTTCAATAACCTCGCAGTGCACCTAACGCAGCCTCCACTCGCCCTCTCTAAATAACTTCGTCTGGCGCCCGTTGTTGCATTTGATAATTGTGCCCTGACACAAGCAGCAGCGAGTTCTGAGTTTATTTTTGAAAACATATATTTTGCCAGCGGAATGCCAAAACAAGCAAAAAATACAAAATAAATAAATATGTGTGGAGAAGCAGGCCCAGCGCAAGAGCAGCGAGCAGAAGTAAGGACATTTAACATATTTTAAAGAATATCAAATTGAAGCTAGGAAAATATTATAATAAACATTGTTAATGAAGATGAAGAACGGAAATGTCGCTGATTCACTCAAAGATTGCAGTCAGTGCAATAGCTGAACAGTTCCAGGAGATACTCTAAATGCATATCATGGAGTGTAGACTCTATCAATGGCTGGAAGAGCTCTATCTGCTCAAGGTTTTTATTGGTTGTTGCTCACATTAAACTCGAACAAACTCTGCTTCAGTTATGCATGCTGATGACGATTTCCAGGCAATTTGATTTCAATAAAATATGTCTACGTTCCATTTGATTTAGAGGCAGTCGATACGCTCCGCCTGAACAATGGCCAGAGCAATTTGCTTTAAAAGCCTGTCAGTTGCATGTTTGGATTTAGTTTCTTGCTGAGCCCGCTTGATTCAATTTCGGTTTGGCATATAAATTCAGTTTGGAGATCTTTCAATTTGCTTTGGTAGCCAAGCGACAGAGGCATCTGGAGCAGGAGCAAAAAATAAAAATAAACAAAAAATCTGTCCAATGCAAAACGCATGCAATTCGTTTTTCAGCTGTCGTTTGCCATTCGCCACAAGTCAAAAATCAAGCAAACTGTTGAAGCTCTGCACATAAATTGCAGCTTAGTCCTTCAGCCGCAGCAGCAGCAGCAGCAGCAGCAGCAGCAGCAGCAGCAGCAGCAGCTGCAGCTTTTGTTTTTGTTTTTGTTTTTGCCAAACATCCACAGTTTTGAGCAATTAAAACAATATTAGCAAAAGAATATTATTATAATCTGCATAGCACACACACACAGAGCTAAGCTGCACTTTATCTTGTACATATATATATTATATATATATATATATATATATATATATATGCTGATTGTTCGACTCCTCTTCAAATCTGAAGTTCACTTTAGCTGCTTTTCAGCTTGCATTTTGTATTAAGCTGACTTATTTATGCAAAATTTGCATAAACAATGATTTCCAGCGGAACAGCAACACACATTTTACAGTTGTTTTACATAATGCAGCATAAATTTCGCAAAGTATAAGTATTCATACTTGATATGCATGTGTGCATGAGTGTGCATGTGTGTGTATAAAGCAAAAGCCAATGCCTCGAAGTATGCAGCAAAAAATAATATGCTGCTCTCATCTGCGAGTGTTTCTATCTGGCTGGCTGGCTGGGTGTCTGCTGCCCGGCGTATACTTACATATGCATGTACTATGCATGCTAAATTTGATAGAAACATGCTGGTTAAGCACACACATGCACATGCACACATGCACACGTACTAAATCCTTTGACATGCCATTCGTGCCGTGCAACTGTTGCAATTGTTTGTTCATCTGGCAGTCTGTCGGCTTACTTTGTGCCTGTTTGTGAGCGAATTGTAATTGTGCGTGAGCCACGCCCCTAGCACAACAATACTCACACACACACACACACGCACACTCATACTCACACTCACAGAATATGTACTGCAATTTTGACATTAATTAATTATGCAAACAGTTTAAACGAAGTTTATTTTATTTACACATGTTGCTGAATGTTTGTCACACTCTTAGAGCGAGACAGACTGACAGCGAGAGAGAGAGAGGCCAAGTGGGTTTTAAATAAAAGCAACTACCTACATATGTACACATATTTATACATGTGCAGCATGCACAAGCACGGAAATACACGGCTAAACAATACCCTCACCCTGTGCCCAGCTACTTTAAATATTGATATGGCTCTACACATGCGAGGTGCACACTGTGGTAAGTAAATTATTCAACTGGCTCTGTGTTGAGTGTCATAACTTTATAAAACTTTAAGATATGAATATGACATCAAATTGGCAAAATTATTACCCATGATACTTTGTGGACCTTGAGTCCTGTCGGATAGTTTGCCTTGATTCATCATTCTGAATGAGAGTCGAATCTGCCATGCACATTAAGGCAAACCAATATGCCCTGTTTGGCACTCATCAAGTAGGCATTAAAGCACAAGCCCAGAGCAATGGAGCTACAACACGATGCATGTCAGTTTCATGATTTGGTTGACACCATCACAACTTCCAAATAACTGAGTTCCTTGCTAACAGTATTTGCCTATGTCTGCGCTTGAGGAGAAGTCACAGTTCGCAAACTTGATGCCCTTCAAGCCAAATGAGAATCCTGTCTAAAAATAACAATTCAATTAAACCGGAATGACAAAGCCTCAAAATTAAGGTCATGGCGAAATATTTGTTGTGCGTTGCTCTCAAGCTACGTTTGCTGCCAATGCGAAATGGGTAAAAATACATTTCATCATTCCACTATGTAGAGAGCGAATAAGGTTTTCCCAGCTCATATATTATATATAGATTTTGACAGAACAAAGCTGAGTTGATTAAGCCAAGTTCTCCTGTCCATCCATCTGCTGTAATATGACAGCTAGAGATTGATATGTGTTCCTGTCTCGCACGTCTCGCTTATCATGGACTCAATTCGAGTTTCAAGAGTATAGGGTATCTCCTACACGGTGTCTCCTCAGCTAGTCTAGAATAGATCATTCTAACTGGACTTGTTTACTAAAAGTTGGCTTAAACTACGGCTGAATGGTTTCGATATACTTCAGTCTGATTGGGCAGAATATGAGAGTAAATGGAGCATACAGGCATGCTGCGACTTGAGAGGCATCAGAAACCTCTTATTAAGATCAAGTCAAGTCAAGCGTTAAATACGAAGTTTTGCTGAATGCATTCTGTGCTTTTCTCTTTGTTTTCCACAAAACTGAGTTAGAGTCTAGTTAAAGTAGCGTCAAGACGAATATAATGCCTTTTCTTGCTCTCGTTCTATGCCTAACTTAAGTTTCCTTGTCTAGGGACCTGCGGTGCGGAGCAACTTTCGCCTCAAACAGCTGGCAACTTACGGCTTTATGCTGTGGTCTTGACAATCAAAAGAAGATAAGAAGTTCTCTTTGGTAAATAAGAGAGTAATAAGCTCTAGGCCAGCTTCCATTTAATTGACTTGACCGCATTTCTGCAGCAACTCCTTAATTTTTTCTTTATCGGGAGCAAAAGCTCCCTTTCGACAAGCCCAGATTTTGTTAGGATTTCTGTTGTTGATGCACTCAAGCTCAATTTGTTATGAACTAAACAAATACATCCGCGTTTACAGCCACTGAATTAGGCAGAAACAAGTCACTGTGCCCGTGTCGGGAGTGAGCGACTAGGACATACCCTGCATAAACATGGGGCATATGGTTCACGGGACATCGAACCATTTAAAATGGGAAATATGGGGGAGATATCTATAGGTCGTGATATCAAAACAGGACTAGATATCAGAAAAAATGATAATAATGTTGCTCAAGAATAAAATGTATTTCAATTTTATTCAGCGGAGCTTGAGGATTTCAGACTCGGACCCACAGACTCGTTGTCCCAATCATGAATATATAAACTTGGTTAGCTCGTCCTAGCCATTACTCCGTTACACGCATGTTAAGAAACCCATTCTACCCGGGAAATCCTTTTTAATGGGTTAAGGATGCAGCTTTGTACACTCGCTATTCAGGGCAAAAGAGTGGAGAGCCCTGAATAGTTTGTGACGTCTATAGCTGCTTCTGGCTGGCTGCTTCCCTTGGCCGCCACCCACACTCCCCTGCTGCCATTTGGGAGTGGTGTGTTTGTCTGGACGATACATGGAAAGCCTGCTAAGTGGCCTTTTATTTCTCCGGCTGAAAAAGTCAACGACAGTGAAGAATGGCGCTGGTGCGGCGCGATTTAGCGCTTCGCGCTCGTTCCTGCACTCTGTCTGGCTGCAAGTGTCTGTCTCTCTGTCTCTATCTCTCTCTCTCTCTCTCTCTCTGTCTGTCTGCCTGTGTGGATGGTCCAAATTATTTGCTGTCGCTTGCGCCTTGAGTAGGTTGTTTATGCTTCCCAGGCTGGTGAAAGCCGCAGACTCTGACGTTTTGGTCGCTCTGCTTGCGGTCTCGAAATCGTTGTTGTTATCATTACTGTCGGCAACTTTGCCTAGTTATCTGCAGTGGGGGCTTCTGTCTTGCGTCTGAGCGCCATTTTCACATTTGTAGTGTCATTTGCGGTTTGATTCCGAGCTGCAGCTCGACAAGCAGCGAGACTCACAGGCGGCCAGGCAGACGCCACGCCCACACAGTTGGCGGCGAAGTGCTGTTTGGGCGGCGCTTTGATCAAATTTGCATGCATTGCGCAACCCACGAATTCATTACCGGAACTTCCCAGGCCACCAAATTGCGACATCCACAGAGCACGATAATTATTTATGATATTTGTAAACATAAAGGCTCCTAAAACTTGAATACATTTCAACTTTTTAAAGAGACTCTTGAAGATCAACTCCTTAGTCAAGCCTCGAAATACTATAATATTAATGCGGAGTTCATTGGCTTGAGTGTTGTTAGGCAATGCTAATGCTGGGTTAGACATTGATTTGAACTCACTTCAAAATTCAATTAGTGTGTGTGTGTGTCGCGTAGGGAAAAGCAAGAACAATTTGTTTGTATTTCTCGTTCCTTTTGTTGTTGCGTGCACTTGCATACATTAGGCTCCCTTTTAGTGGGGTGTTCTTGCATGTGTCTGTGTGTATCTGTGTGTGTATCTATTATAAATCTGTTGTGACCCACTTTTGTGGGCTACAGAATGCAAACAATTCATTAATTGTTAGCATGACAAAATAGCGCGCGTGAAAAACAACGTGCAGCCCCCTGATTAATGGCGGCCAGTTTATCTAGGAGTGTGCCAGGGCATGCCCTAACTTAGGGGAAACACACACACACACTCGAATAGAGGCGTGTGTGTTGAAATGTAGCCGCGTCTGACTCGTAAATTGAGCAGACGGCAGGCGACCTTCGAGTGTGCCCAGCAACGAAGGCCAGACAGGCAGTCACCAGCTCTGAGTACAGTGAGGCAAATATAAAAGAATCAAATTAGATTGGCATTACTAAGAAGCTACATTGTATCTATATAAACGAAAAGGAAGGAAGGATATTTATGTATCGATGTGAACTAAAATGAAAGGAAGCTAGAGAGAAAAGTAAAGCCAGGATTCCCTGGACAAATATTGTAAAAGGTCACTTAAACAAATTACAGACAACAAGAAATTACTAAAGATGATGTATACCAAAGATGTTGCCTTATACCATTTCTCAAACTGCCATTATCAAAAGATTAATGTAGAAATAGTGGTATAAAGGTTAAATCATTTAAACCAAAATTGTAGAAGCTGATGTCCTCTTTCAACACAATTTTAGGAAAAGTTGTTCTAGCAATAGTATAATCTTATCAAGACTTTATTCTTTTGCAATAAAGGTTTTTCGAAATTCCAGTACGTTAGATCCATTTATTTATCATAGCAGATAAGACAAGATAAAGAATGAACTCAATTGTAAAGAATCTTTTATATGATTTGATGTGAATAAGAATAAAATAATAATACTAAGCCTTAATTTTAGAAAGAGAGAAAAGCTTAGTTAAGCAAGTTGGAATAATTATATAAATTAAAAATATATTTATTTTATTTATATATATTTTTGTTAAACTGGAAATTGATATATGAATAGACTTTCAGTCCGGCACACATGAGTTTGCCATTTTAACAATTTCCAGCCTAACAAAAATATATATTTATTAAGATAAATTCAATAAATTACTCCATCTTGTTTAATTACATTTTATTACAGCTCAATTTTTGTATTTAATTTGATTTTTAAACTTTAATTTTTTTTATAATATATGCATATAATGTATTTATTTTAAGTATAGCAGAAACAAATATAGTTTGAATATACTCTGTAATATAAAACTATAATTAAATATGGTACATTTGCCATAATAATTTTGAGGGAATTAAACAGCTATATGTTTGTCGTATTTATCCTATTATACTTAAAATAAACACATTTTGCACAATAAAGAATTTTTATTAATTTTTACGTTGCTTGAAAAATAATTCAGTTTTAATATTTAGTAATTAGCTTATATCCATATCCATAGCATAGTGTAATTATGTTTGTAGCTAAAATTCATGTTGCACCCAGTGCAGTGTTACAATATTTCAAATATGCAAACTTTTCCGGCACTTGTATTGGCTCCATTGTGCACGCCACTTGATACGCATTGGCAATGGCACTGAAGGCGGGAAATCGCTTCTCGTATATTCTATGGAGCCAACTTTTGACAATTGATGTGCGCACATAGTTATAAGTCAGACTCAGGGCGGAGGCGCCCGCAGAGAAAACTTGGCTGGGCCACAAGACGCGTCCCAGTTGCCGGCAGACAAATTGCAATCGTCGTCGTCTTCTTCATCGAACTTATTCCACACACAGACACGGACACGGACACGGACACAGATACGGACATTGATACGCTCGTTCTGGAGGCATTGCTCAGTCAATTTCGTTGCAGAAAACCGAGGTAAATTCAATTGAGTTGAGCAGCCGGGCAAGTTGCTGTGAGCCAGCGCACTTAGCTACAATGGCGCTTAATTTTCAGCGCTGCAGCTAACGGTATCGGGCCACCCCTTGCACCCGACGACGCCTGGCGGGGGTGAGCGATGGGAAATGCGATAGGAAAACTCAGCGTATATGACTCGAGCTTACAAGACTTTTCGCTTTTACTCAAACTTAAGACAGTGCTAAGCCAGAGCCTTGCGATTGGCTTATATATATATATGTTCCATAATCTGATATGTATACTGTCGTATATACTAAAGCGATTTTTAGCTGGGGCAGCAGGTGCACTGGGCTATTGTCATATGTTTGAGCTACTCACCCGCCTTGCAGGGGTCCATGTCGATGTCGTTGGATACCTTTGGTGTCACATGCATGTGCAGCAGCTGCTCGATGCTATATTTGCTGTGATAGGCGCGACGATTGTTCAGCTGTGACACATGGTGCAAGTGCGGCTTGTGCTGCCCATGGACATGCTGACGATAAGGATGAGTGACAGCTGCATCTTTCACGTGCTCTTTGACGAAGTCGTTATGCTCGTTGTTGTTGCCGTTGTCGCGCTCAGCCTTGTCAGTGGCAACGTTATCCAGCAGTGGCTCCTCATGCAGTTTGGCGCTTTTGACATGCGCTGAGATTAACACCAGCAGCGCGGTGGCCATCAGCAGGGCGTAGTTCGTATAGCTCATTACCCGGCCACCGCGTCCGGCTCCAAGCCGGCTCTGCAGCGCCATCTGAGCGTGCTCTCTGCCCCTTCTTCTGCTGTCGCTGCTCTGCACGTTCGTTCGCTTGTCAATCGTCGGCGCGCTTTGTGCTCGACGCTCGTTGTCTCTGCGGGCTCCGCTTATCGCCAGCGTCTAACCCAGCTCAGCAGCGCTGCATTCTCGCAGTGCACGTGGCCTGCAATGAGCACGGAAAATTTAATTGAGAGGTGAGTAATTATGCGAGGTAAGTAACGCATTAAGAACTAGCTGTGGAATTGGCTGAAACTGGCTTGCTTTGGTTTTGCTTCATTCATTGAGCAAGGCTGATCACTCAATTGATCTGTTTGTCTGTATATATGAGGGAACATATATATGTATATATATATGCTGTTGATAACCCCATCCCCTTGAGTGGAATATTTGTTTATACTTCACAATCAGCTCGTCACCACTCAAATAAATTCAAGACTTAAAGTTCCTTAGAGCTAGCTTTATAGGCTTTCACCTAATGATTATTTATACTAAGCATTGCCATAACTTGTTTACCCTATTCCGACAATATCCATGCATAGAGCAATTCTTGCGCAAATATGTCCTCTGGCAATATTATCTGCTCAAACTCTGTTTAATCCGAGCATATTATAAGCCGGAGCAGCAACACGGCTGAAGCCAGCAGTTGGCAACAATCAATGCACAGCTTGTATCTAATTTGCATATGTGAGCGAGTGCTGTGTGTGTGGGTGGGTGTGGGTGTTCGTGTGTGTGTGCTCACATCTGGGCGCAATTTGTGTGCATTTACTTGGAACGCTTCGCTGTCCGTTGTCAGAGCATATTAAAAGCAAAAAAGGTGTAAAATTTTAATATGGAAATATGTGAGGCTGCGAGGGGTATGAAGGAAGAAGCAGGACTCTGGGAGTGTTGAAGAACAGCTGTACGGGTGGCAGGCAGACGGACAGCGAGCAGCAGTCAGCAGCCAGCAGCCTGCAGCGTGCAGCTCATAAACGGCGGTTGACAGCCGGCTGTCGCTCAGATTAGCACTCAATTAACTCGAGTTGATGTCACAGCAAGGACACGCGCCGGCCCGATGCTGAAGACAATGGCAGGTAATTTAAAATCACTTAGGCCAGCCCGCGCCGACCCATGGCCAAACTTTGGCTGCCAATTGAATACAACAAAAGAGGAAATAAAACCTTTTCAATTAACTAAAATGTTTGGGGCTGTGCCATTATCGCTCTGTAATTGCGCCCCAGCCAAGGCTCAAGCGAACGTTGGCAATTTCATTAAATCATTTAATTTCCGGCGTGCACAACGAACAATTACAACAACTCTAATTCAACAAAGCAAATCAAGTGCCGGTCTGGCATTTTATGGCAAATTAAGTTGGCTTCTGTGGAGCAGCCAGCCAGCAGCCACAGACTTAGCCAGCCAAGCGACTGGCAAATAAAGCCAAAGACAATTCCAGCAGCAACCCTTGGCGCAACTTGCCAACAACAATGGCAGCAACAACAACAATAATCAGCAACTACATCTGTGGGCCACGCCAAAGAGTGCAACATATTTTCTTAATTTCATTCCGTGATGTTCCCTGTAAGGCGGGGCTTATTTTCATAAGGCTCAGTCGCCTAATTGCGTATACGCCGCATGGACGAGGCACCGTCTGTTCATTTTGGGCTAAATTATAAATTTCAATTGATTAATTCTCAGCTCCGAGTGCTGGGCCAGCTCTTAGACGTCAGCTTTTCCGAGTCTTCTGTGCTTCGACTCGGCTGTTTATCTCCGCAAAGAAGAGCACCCACATCGACCTGCTTATCAGTGGCCAGCCTTGCGAAGAGCAACATGTCGCAAACGTAAACAAATTAAAATATTATAAACAACAGTGCATAGGTTGCAATGTGTTTTGACGAATCTGTTTTTATACACGCGCTCAGGAAAGCTAAATGAGCATATTGGTTTGTACGTATAGAGACTGAACATTGGCATGCATATAGTCAAGAGCAGCTTCGTGTTCAGTGAACCTATTTATGAAATTGTATAGAGAGAATACTCCACAAGGCAAACTGTTCTCTATATACTCCCGCATCACTTTGATCTGCCATATTGATAGACTGTATTGTAAATATTATCAATATTCTTGTATTTGCTTCACCAAGGCGAAACCTGAGTCTGCCCATTTCTGCTTGGCGTGCATAAACGATGTCGGGGCAATTGTGTGGGGAGATTTTGAGTGAAGCGTAGCATTCGCATTTAGTTTAATTAAATGAGATGAGGGTCCAAGACGAGCAGCTTCAGCAATTTCACGATTCCGCCAACATCCTGCTGCTCACTCACAGTCACGCCATCAATCAGCCTTGTCAAGTGTCAAGCGCCACTTTCAAACTACACGAACTGACAATGACAACGCTCTAGGCTAAGCGAAATAGCATATTGCCTCTCATCACTTCGCCTCAGCCACTTTTAGTGTTCACAAGCGCAAATCTTGACGCGAGCCTGTCCCTAAAAGTTCCTCCAAACGGTCGCTCCTCGCTGGCCCCATTTTGATTTGCCTGGCGCCGTGACAGTTGACATTTCAAGTAGCTAACTGTGTACATAGCGGGCAAGGATATGATTATTACACAGAGAGGCGCACATACATTTGATTTATTATAATTGATTACTATGATCTGATGTTGCCCAAGCAAATGCCTAAACAGCCGTGTCAAGCTGTCAGGCCGTGCGAAGATGTATATAATACCCTCAACAACATTCCTCTTTGGGGTATTATGTACAATATGTGTATATAGGTGTCTATATATGTGTGTTTGCCGAGTCGAATAGCACAGTGCTTAATATATATATATACATAACTTACGCATTATCTGATGCTGTCAATCTTTCAATCCAAGCAGATACTGATCCGATCTGCTTGATCACTTATGGCTCTCTGCAACAGTAGATACTTCAGTGACATATACGAATTTGTCAGGAACATGTTCAAAATCCGTTTAAATCCTGACTAATTTGTATATGTCACTGAAATATCTACTGTCAGCCTTGCTCAAAAATCTTTTTGAATAATATTGTCTAGATTTAAGTGCTCTTCAAAATGAAGTATGATTTTTGGTTTTTAAATGTTACTAATCGAAGCAAAGTATCTATAGTATCTATGTCTTAGCTGCTGGCCTCTGCTGTGCCATCCAAATATATGGAATGGCAGCCAAGATGAACTAAAAGTGCATCTAAGGAGCCCTCAATGTGCCTATAATTGGAAACAGAAACCAAGAGCTGGCCTAGGTGCCATAGGTATTGCAGGCCAAAGAACTAGGGCAAGACTCAGTCTTGACTTAAAATCGATCAAATATCGCCTTAAACTTTATCCGTCATAATTACGCCCTTTAACACTGTCTACCTCTAAGCTAATTTAACTGCTTTCATCAACTTTCATAGGCCAAAAAATATGTATTTAATTGACATCTGCTTGGATTGAGTTGCCTAAAAGGTAGCAGGATAATAGTCTGTAAAATTATCTTTTAAAATAAATGAGGAAATATTTTTAAACTTTATGCTTCATTCTGGCGGGCTGATAAGAGTTAGTCTGCTGTAACTTTAGCACACTTTAGAGCAAAGTGAATATTAAGCTCAGACTTAAAATGGTCTCTACGAGCGCTGCCATAGATGTGACCTCTTTCAACTTGATCCCACAGCCTCTGTGGCTTCAGCGCTGACCTGGCGCAGGCGGGCAGGTGGCAGGCGCACAGGACCAAAGCAAAACTTAAAAGGCTTGATGATTTGTTGCTATGCCAATAACAAAGGTAGCTTTTGAAATGGGAGATTTAAGTGTTTGCGCAAATAAAATAATTTCAAGAGCCAAATTAATCTCCTGGGGTAATTAGTATGCATATGCACGGATATGAAATGAACAATTTAATATATATAGTTTGAGTCGGGTCGTATTTTATTTTGCATGGCTGACTAAAAGCAGTGCATATCAACAGGCGCGGACGAGCTGAGCTCGCAATTGGCGTCATAAAAAGCAGTAAATTTAAATTAACAGAGACAGACGAATTCATATAGCGAGAGCCATATTCCAATTCACTGATGAGCTGGCGGACCGACTGGCAAGCGACTTAAATGCTCTACAAGCGCGGAGTGCAACCGAGTTGCCGAATAAACAAGCAATGAGGTGAACAAACCAACGGGCGAAAGGGCCGCAGCCAACGGCGAATAATTAAGCTGGGCCAGCTGGCACCTGTGGCCTCAGCCTCAGTCCCTGCCTCAGCAAGCAGCCAACAACATGGCCAGGTGGTTACAACTGTAACCAAAATGCTCTGAGCAGCTTGTGTCCTGCTCGGGCTTGGCCGGCTCGGCTGTGGCCATATGAATGTAAATAAAGTTCAGCCATGGCACACACCGCAGACAGATAGGCTTCTGCTCCTGCTGCTATCCTGCGCCCCATTATGTGTAACGGAGCCTGCGAGCGGCTGCCCGGGTCCCATGACGGCAAATATGTGCAGAGACGTGGGCAGGCGTCATATAGAACATGAGCAATGGTCAGCCAGCTGTTTAAGACCTAAATTATGCAATTTGAGGGCCAGTACTGAGGCCAGCAAATAATTAATACTAACAACACAAATGATGATCGGGCTGGGCATACACGGCGCACTGTGCCAGCCTAGGCCTAGGCCTGGAACTGGGCCTGGGAGTGAAACCTGGGTTCTTCTACTAGCCAACTGCTGCGTCTACTTTTTGCTCTCCTTTGGCCATAAATAACAATTGCCAACGACTTTGCCACAACATAAAAAAGAGGAGGAAAGCAGCAGCCAGCACGAGGGCAGAAAATATGGCGCCGAGATTCGGTTTTATGGTGATTGTGTGGGAAAATCGGCGCTGGGTCAAAGCCAGTTGTCTGGCAGTCGCGATAAAAACCAATGCAAATATGAAAAGCAAATGAAATCCTTTTAATTTGGCAAATAAAACTGAATGCCAGGCGGCCGTCGGCCGTCGGCTCTCGGTCCTTGGCCCTCTGTCCTCGCTCCCCGCTCCTCGGTCCTCTGAATGCTGTACAAATTTGAGCGAGCCCAAAAGATGAGCAAAGAAAGAGCACAGCACAAAAGCCATGGAGGGCTCGGAGTCTTAACTTTTGGCATGTAAATGCTTTTTTCATGTATCCTGCAAGCGAACGCATGAATTAAGTCAATCCGACATAACCGAAGCTCAAGGAGCGAGCGCCTCAAAGTTCATTAAGTTAAACAAAGCTTTTAACATCGAGTTCCGCATGAACAACCATTACGCATTTCACTTTGAGCAGATTTATTGGGGCTTGTTTAGTGACTACTCGAATCGAGTCGACTCGAGTGCGCCTGAGTACTCTAACTTATATATATAGTACAGATACCAATGCTAGCCGTAAGAAGAGGCCACGATAATTATGATTCTATTATGTCGAGACAAGGGAGGCAAATTAGAGACCAGAAATTAAATGTGCTTGGATTACAATTAATTTCGCATAAAGCTGATGCACAGCACGGGCACAGATACACACAGATACAGAGCTCTTTTCGCCAGACAGACACACGCACACACACACGCACACAGACACCTATGCTCAGCCAGTTGCGACATATCATTAACTTTGCTTCATGCCAGCAACAAACACGACGTTGATAACAAAATATTTATGTCAAGACGAGGGGTGGTGCGGCGGCAGAGCTGGGGGAAGATGCGAAAGAAAATAAGTCATGGGAGCAAGGGGTGGCCAGGAGCGTGCAGTGTATATGTATACCGTTAGCAGTGCCTTGGTAGAGCGCCCACGCGCGACACTCAGCACTCAACGCTCAACGCTCAACAGTCAGCATTCAGCAGCCCCGACGCGGCTTGCCATGCAAATTCGAGGGCCTATACAAATATTCATAAAATACTTGGCAGATATGAGATTCTGTGCGCTTCACTGGACTGGCCAGGCGAGGGCAGATATCTGATATGATGTGGATTAGAGTCACCACAAGTCCGCTCCCTGCCTCCGGCGCTGCCTCTCCCGGCACCTGCGGCACATAATTTGCTTTTAATTCTTTGTATATTTGCTGCGTTGGCGAATCAACAGAACGAAAAAATCCACAACATATCAAAAGCTCTCGGCTAGAGTGAAAAATAAACCAAACCGAAAATCAGAAAAAATAAAAACGTATTAAGCACGCGCCCCTTCACAACTGAAGTAGAAGTGCGTGCGAAGCAGCCGAAATTTAATAATCTGCTGAAGGTGAAATACCCTCGAGGAAGTCTGCAAAAGAGTCCTTCGAGTGAGGACTTCCTACTGGACTTGCACTGAATGGGACACGGTATCACAATATGATCGAACTAAAGTAGAAGAAAGTAACGGTGATCACTATCCTTAACTGAATTCCACTTTGATGGCAAAGTCTGAATGCCCTCCAGAAGGGTATTGGCAAGAGGAAGCAAAATTGTATTCTATTCAAAGGCGAAGGAGCTGGCAGAAATATGAAATGGAATGAAATGTCGCAGAAATGGAACGAATTGTTGGGAAATGCATACGCGGACAATTTTTTAATGCGAAGGGAGGTAACATGAAACGCTTAATGGCGTTCGCTGGCTGGCAATAAGCAGGCGAAGATGCCACAAAATGTTTGCCGGGCCAAAGGATAAGGGACAAAACAGCCAACAGGAGCAGTGAAGCAAAAGTGAAATGCGCTTGCAGCAGCTTAAATTTATATGACTGTGAGTGTGTGTGTGTGTGTGTGTGTGGGTGGGTGAGTGTGTGAGTGCAGTGAAGCGTAAGAATCCTGGCAACAATATCAATATGCGTCTCTTGTACTGCGTTTGCTACGTAAAGCAACGCCGCTGGCATTGTCAGCGTCGACCCAAGCCCCACTCTCCTCGCTCCACACTCCTCGCTCAACGCCTTGGGCCACCGCGCCCCCCGCTGACAATTGTTTGCCAGCCAGCGGAAGTTGATTTTCTGGCAGAGCGGAAGTGCTGAAGCGCTGGAAAATGCCGCGGCAACCGAGAGTCAGCAGCGGGACAACACTTTGAATTTCATATTCGTTCAGTTTTTTCATTTTTGTTTGCTGTGCCGCATAAATTTTCATCTAACTGACACAAGCATCAGGCAAATGCGTACAAATGCGCACCACACATGTACGCACACATACATACACATATTAGCATTTATATGTGTGTGCGTGTGTATGTATACACACACACATGTTGCGGCAACATTCTGCTAATGCCATAGCATTGCGTATCAAAGGCACCTGGACTGGAGCCAGTGCCGCAGACGGAGCCAATTAACTCTAATGCGTGTTCGCTGTCGGCCTTAAAGTTTTTTCCATGTGCTTTTTGCCTTCTTTCTGTTCTTTACCTTGAATTTCAGCGAGGATCGGCTTGCGTAGCCGCTGGGCAAACGCCAATGATTGTTGTCAAAAAAAAAAAAAAGAACACTCGTCCAACAACAACAACAAGAGCAGCAGAACAATGTGCGATCCTGCTTTGCTCAATCTTTGTCTGCGATCGAGTTCAAAGCAGCAGCAGCAGCAGCAATGCAAGATCATTGCTGTCTCTGCCGCTGCTTCTGCCAGCGTCGCTGCGTGTAGCGGCAGCGGCAAAGGCAGCGGTACCTTGACTTTTGACGTTGTTCCGTATTGCAATAGCCTGAGCACAAAACACAATAAAGTAATGTCTTACTTTAGTATAAACACACACATATACATACACACACATGCACACACACACACACACACTCAGGGAAAACAGATTCTATTTTAATTACGCAGGCGGCCTTCCCAATGAAGACCATTGACAATTGACGATTTGCGTTTCGCTTGATTTTGTTGTCGTTTTCATGTTGTTTTTGTTTTTTAATGAAAAGCGGAAAACAGACAGCGACTCAGCTAGCGATAGATAGTGGAAATCGTTGAACGCCAAACACCCACAGCGCGAAGTGCCGGCTGCGGCTGATTTAAGCTGGGAGGGGGTCAATGAGGTGTGCAGAGGCTGTGGGGCGGAGGCGTACAGTGCACACACGGACGCAGCCGCGTGCCGTTTGTTATTTATAGCTATTGGATGCCGTTGCCTCTTCTCTGCCGCAGCGGCAAGATCAGCATCAGCAACAGCAACAGCAACAGCAACAGCAGCAGTAACTGCGGCGTGTTTGTCGTCGTCGTCTGCTCGAAATGAACGCAAAAACAAAACGCGGGGCCAACAGCGGCAGCTGCTGATAAGGAAAACGCATAGAGCACGATCGAACGGCGAGTGCAAAGATCGCGACAAAAACTGATCCATTCAATTCAGTGCTCGACCGACTGACTGTCTCACAGATTAGCGACTAACAATTATGTATCAACTAAGCACATGCAGGTGAATTAGTCAAGATTTACTCTGCCTTAATTCCCATATTTTCATTTCGAATTTACTCTAATTGAACTGAATTGAAATTGAGTTGTCGAGGAAGAAGTTCCACCTGTAGCAGGCAATTCGAATAATGTTGATATGAATAAATATATAGATTATCAGTTATATTAATATTACTTATTAGCGCACTTGATTATATTCACTTTCACACTCGAAGGCGACACGGGATCCTTTGGACCGTATGCGAGCACTGATTATGCTTCGGATCAAACAAGTTTGTTGCTTTATTATTCTTTCGTTTGCGCTATTTAGCCGCAACAATGAAATACACGTCCGTTCACGACGAAAGGTTCTCGCGCTTTGATTGGAGAGATTCAAACATAAACAGAGCCAACGTTTCGTCGCAGCACAGCTGTGCCTAGCAGAGAGAGCGCTAGAAAGAGAGGGAGATAGTGCGAAGGGATTAAGCGCATGTGCCTAGACAAGTGCTAACAGCTGCTTGTGCTTAACAGTCGGTGCAGCGTAAATTCAAATTAATTGTTATATCCTTCAAGGATTTTGAGTGCATTTATTTACAGTTAAGCTATAAGTTGTACATATAAGCCAACTGAAATTTGCGAATAATTAAAAAACTCAATCTAAAGGTTCTGTAAAAACAATTATTTATTTAAAATCAGGAATCCTTAGCTTTTATTGTCTTGGACAGTGGATGCTAAGAAAATAATAACTTATCTACTTGCACACACTACGTACAGGCAATTTTCCTTTTCAAAAAATAATAAATTTAATACCGAATAATTTTAAAATAAATAGCAACGTCGATACTTTTTTGGCTACGACATTGTGATACCTCAACTATCGATTGTACAAATATCGATATATGAAAATAAAAAATAATAGCGGCGTTGCACTTGCATTATTACTGCCCTCGAAGTGCTAATTTCGGAACAGTTTTTTATACGACCAGCAATGACGCAAAGTTGTGAAACTACGGACTGTAGCAAGGAGGCGACGCTTCAGTGCCCCACTTGCATTAAATTGGGAATCAAAGGCTCATTTTTCTGCTCGCAGGCATGCTTCAAAGGTTTCTGGAAGGAGCACAAGGTGATCCACGCGTTAGCTGGTAGGTTCACTTCTTATTACATGTACTATTTATATTTTCTGTATTGAAATATGAAATGCTTTCCAAATTAGCCGGTGCGCAGAAGCCCGTTCTTGATGACGGGGTCTACAGTCCATGGCCGCACTTTCGCTTTACCGGCAAACTGCGCCCGTTTCCGCAGACGCCCAAACGCACTGTGCCAGAATCGATTGGGCGTCCAGATTACGCCGATCATCCGGCAGGACGATCTTTATCGGAAGAAGCTTTGCGTGGAACAACAATCAAAGTGCTCGACGATGATGAAATTGAGGCAATGCGAGTGGCTGGCAGGCTGGGCCGGGAGTGCTTAGATGAAGGCGCTAAAGCCGTCGAAGTGGGCGTCACAACCGACGAATTGGATCGCTTAGTACACGAAGCAGCCATCGAGCGCGACTGCTACCCTTCCCCACTCAACTACTACAACTTCCCCAAGTCGTGCTGCACTAGCGTTAACGAAGTCATATGCCACGGCATACCCGACAAGCGGCCCCTCGAGAATGGCGACATATGCAACATCGATGTGACTGTCTATCACCACGGCTTCCATGGTGATCTCAACGAAACTTTTTTCGTTGGCGAAGTTTCAGAGAAGCACAAGAAGCTGGTGCGCATAACACACGAATCTTTAAGCAAAGCTATTGAACTGGTGCGTCCTGGCGTCAAGTACCGGGAGATAGGCAATGTTATCCAGAAGTACGTGGCACCTCATGGCTTCAGCGTCGTTCGCAGCTATTGCGGTCATGGTATTCATCGTGTTTTCCACACTGCTCCCAATGTGCCACACTATGCCAGTAAGTGAGATAACCTTCCTTCCCACATGAAACACCAAACTCATGCCTTGCCTCATCTAATCCACAGAGAACTCTGCCGTTGGGGTAATGGCAGCCGGGCACTGCTTCACGATTGAGCCAATGATATCCGAGGGTGTTCAGAAGGCTGAATCTTGGCCAGATGACTGGACTGCCGTCACTGGGGACGGCCTCTACTCGGCACAGTTTGAGCAGACTCTGCTGGTCACCAACAATGGTTGTGAGATCCTCACGAAGCGCCGTGAGAACAACGGTCAGCCGTGGTTCATGGACAAAATGTAGTTTTTGATACGGCTGTTCTGTCTTAAATTGAGCTTTAATTTATTTTTACAATAAAGTATAAAGTTTGTCGTTCAAATTCCGCCTATATCCATAATTTCTGCCAAGTGCGGCGTCCCGTTGATTTACTTCTCGAGAGGCGCATAATTGAGAAGCTTCTCAATAAGATCCACATGGCCAAGCAACATTCGACGACAGCAATAACGTTTTAATCCCAAAGCATCCAGAGCGTCACTGAGAAATAATTATAAACAGTTAAAATCGAGCATAAAAATCAGATGAATCTGCATTGTGTGTAACCTTACCCTTCCGTGTATTCGGCCTGCAACAAGCCAAGGTAGGATTCCCATTTGTTACCAATCACCTTGCCACATGTAAAACAGCGGATTGGTATGATCATTTTGGTATTATTTAATTATATGTATCTGTTTATGACAATTTATTTACTTTATTCTTCGCGCACACTTCAATGTTTTGCATTTATTTGTAACCAGAGCTGCCAACTTGTTTCAAATGACTGACAAGTATCGATAGCTGAGCACATGGTCTGAATATCGATACTTGTCAGTTTTTATTTACATTTTAATTGATAAATAATCTTGTAAAATACATATTAAAGTCTAATATAATTTTATTTGGTATGCACAGCTGCAAATCATATTAACCACCATCAGCGATGCCAACATTTAATAAATATCTATCGATATTTGGCACATAAGTTAAGTGTCGGTATTTAACAGTGTGCCCATTTAATAAAGCGCGCGTTGCTTTAAAATATTAATACATTTATTTATTACACTATCGACTCTTGCTATATGATTACATTTACAAATGTATGTTGTAAAATAAATATTCAAAGACCGCTAAACACTACGTCCATAACAAAAATATATTCCTATTCGCTGTCGCCATCTGTTTGACTGCCCGACACTTCCACAGAAGTTGAAACGGGGAACAAATCCTTTGTCGCATCATTAACCCGGACAGTGGACACATCTTCAAAGGTGCCTTTCTTCAGATTATCCGAACGTTTTTGTAGACGCTGTTGTAAGCATTGGACATATTAAATAAGCTTGGAATTCAAAATGATTTTGTTTTCTTACCGATTCGGGCGTTTCTTCATCTGGAACAAAAATACGCAACGGCGTAGTGCTGCCCAGTTGCTGCTGTACCAAACGCTGATGCTCCTCGAAAGCAGCGGCAGCTGCATCCGCGGGTTGATGTTGCTGCTGATGTTGCTGTTGCTGCTGCAGTTGTTGCTGTTGCTGCTGTTGTTGCTGTTGCTGTTGCAGTTGCTGCTGTAGTTGTTGCTGCTGCAGTTGGTGTATTTGAAGTTGCTGCTGATGTTGCTGTTGCTGCAAGTGTTGCTCCTGTGCCTGTGCCTTCAGCTCTTCCAGCTGCAGTTCCTGTTCATATTGCTGCTGCTGCTGCAGCTCCTGCTGGTATTGCTGCTGTTGCTGCAGTTGAGCATGTGCCTGAGCCTGCGCATGCAGCTCTTCTAAGTGGAGCTGATGTTGCTGTTGCTTTTGCAGCTCCAGTGCCGCTTGCTCAGTTTCCAGCTGCTGGCGTCGGGCTTCCTCCTCGGCATAGGCTTGGAGCAGCTGCGAAGAGTCGTGGGAGTTTCCATAGTAGTTCGATACCACGAATCCGCCCTCAGGAGCAGTGGAGCCAACTGCTGCGGCCACATTGGCCAGGTGGAAGGGCGCCGTGTCATACACAGGCTCCGCGGGCTCACTGAGTGCAGGCGCAGCAATCAGTGCGGCATATTGTGGTGCCGAGTCCAGCACCGGATGGATATTGTGCTGGGGGTCCTTGGCGGCCTGTAGGATTTGGCCATTGCTGGCCACCTCCTGCGTCAGGTCGGCGTTTACATAGCCCGTCTCCACGACGTGCTCCGCGCTGGGCTTGAAGAGCTGCTGCTTGTGCTGGCTGTAGAGCTGATTGGACTGGGTGACCAGATAGGTGGGATTGTAGATGGGTATGTGGGCGGCAGGCAGGGCGGCGGCTATGAAGGGCTGCGTCGTCTGCTGCTGCGTGAACTGAATGGGATATATGGGCACCGTCTGGGCGGCTGCTTGGGCGCCCACGATCTGAACCAGTGGCTGGGCAGGCAGATGATTGCTCTGCACATCCGATGGCAGCGGCTGGCTGTTGCTCGGCGTGTTGAAGCTCTCCGTGGCGACCTTCACCTTGGCCGTGGGCAGCGATGGGTCGGGATCTGGGGCAAAGAGTTTCTGCGAGCCCGAAATGGGATCGCGAATAGTTTGATCATTTGTCTCATCCTCGTGCACGCTGTAGTAGCCACTCGCAGCTGCGGGCGGCACATAGGTTTGGGTCGGTTGTTGTTGTTGTTGTGGGGGCAGGTATGCAGTGTTCAGGCCATCGTCAATCTGATTGTCGTGATCGTGGTGCAGGGCCAGATTGGGGGCGGGAACCGTGTAGATTGGTGCAAAGTGCTCGGTGTTGTAGTTGTTGTTGTTGTGTGTGTCCAGCTGTGGGTATATGTATGCGTGTCTGCGTATAAGGAGCTCTATCTACGTGCGCATGTGTGTGCGTGTGCGTGTGCCATGCCCACTTTTTGGGGTACTCACCGGCAAGTTCTGGAGCTCGCTGTAGGCAACGGCTGTGGGCTTCTCGTACTTGAAGGGCTTCTCGTAGCCGAAGGTGGGCTTCGAATGGGGCTTCGAGTTGCTCAATTTGATCTTCAGCGGCTTGCGGAGACTGCCCGCCGGCTTCAGGTAGACTGGAGCGCTCAGCTTCAGGGGTCGCGAGCCACGCAGATGCTGGGGAGGCGCTCCGTGCAGCAGGTGAGCGTGCGCGTGCGAGTGGGCGTGGCCATGCAGATGGGCGTGAGAGTGCAGGTGCGAGTGGGCGCCGAGATGCTGATGGGCGTGTGTGTGCGCGCCGGGACGACCCTTCAGCACCAGTGGCACCGGCTGATCACTGCGAATCTGCACGACCAGCGTCCGCTGCTTGCCGTTGGCGGAGCCACCTGAGGGAAGACGAGCCAGCTGCTTGGCGCTCTTGGGCGGCCAGTTGCCGTTGCTGAAGATCAGCGGACGCTTGCCGCCGGACAGATCGCAGCTGGCCAGGCCGCACAGCAGCGTCAAGAGTACGAAGTGCTAAAGCCATAAAAATGTTTCCAAATTAACACGAAAACCAATTAAACGAAACTTAATTATCTCGCTGGCCAGCGAGTACTTGACGAATATATAAAACTTTCTAAGCTCTATCGCATGCAGCTGGCTGGGCAAAGGGGGGCGCAAGGGGAGGCCCGTCTGGGATGTTCGGTCGGAGAACCGAAAATAATGGCCTTAATTTGTATAAATTGGCGGTTTTCTAAAATTTGATCACGTCGCCTGCCGCCAGCTACTAAAGCCTAAGGCAGCCGTAAACCTTTAAGTATATACATATATATAATCATGTGGATGGACGTGTAAGCATGTGAGCCATAACTGTGGGCACGGGCGTGCAGCTGTCGCGTCTAATTAAGCCAATGAAAGTGAAATACCAAATTGATTTGGTTCTGTTACACACATGACCGGGTGAGGGGGGGGGGGCGCGCCACGAGCGAAGTGGAAGTCGACGATTTGCCACTGTAATTGTTACAGCAACAGCAACAAATTTCACTTGTCTACCGCCAGCGACACTGGCAATGACAATGTTTTACCGCTAGTCCGGGCAGTCAATCAGGCGCTGCTTACAGGTGAAACTGCTGCACTATGGTTATTGATTACGTGCCGCGTTTGCCTAATCAAACTGGCAGACGTAATTGAGACCAAATTGCTGCCTGGCTCTTTATCGAGCGGTTAGCAATTTGATACTGCCAGGCGACAGCCTGTAACAAATATGCATAATAATAGTTGGCGTCCAGCGGGTGCACTGACTGGTGAATGAACTTGAGGCCAGTCGCATGAAAGTCAAAGTACGGGCAAAATGCGTATTGTTTTACGCGATTGAAATAGGATCTAACCTACCCCGACTGACAGAAATCACAAATGAAATGGCGAATTAGCCGATAGCATTCAAACTACCGCAAGCTAACCCAATTCGCAACGCATGCGGCCAACCTGAAAGTCAACTTTTAGCTAGCATTGAGCCAACTGCTTCATCTTCTTCACTGCGCTGCACATTGAGGCAGACTCAGTGGCCACAGCCAGGCAAGTGTGGCGAACGGCCCGGCCCATTGTTCGGCTGCCTGCAGCGAAAACTTGACGCATCAAGTGCTCCCAATTGCTGTTGCCATTGGAGCTAGTGCACCGCAAATGAAAGTGCCCGCCAATCGCAATTTAACAAGTATTCAAAGCGCGAGCTGCCGCCGCGGCGCATCAATTGCAATTCAATTGAAATGAAAAATAATGAAAAATGGAAAATGAATGGCGCCATTGTCTTTGGCTTTCAATATGGAAATTGTGCATTTCCCATCAGTCAATGATCGATAATTGAGGCCCGTAAAGTCAGCGTGAGATTCTTGCTTACCTTCATAGTCGCTGCGGCTGCAGTTGCTGGCGCGGATGAAGAGTTTGTGGAGCGTGTAGAAGAAGGAAAGCTTTGGCGTGCAGCTGCGTAAGTGGGTGAGTCGCGAATGAATGGCTCTTCTTTTATTCCAACAACAAATAGATGAAGATCAAAATAGCAATTAGGTAAATAATAACATCAATTAACTTCATGTCCACGTTCGACACACGGCGAAACACACTAAATGCTAACCGGAGCGGCAAAGTCTGCAAGTCTGCACCTGTTCGGGTCGCGTCGACAACTGAGCTGCGCGGCGGCTCCAACTGACTGCGATAGCTGCTGCTGTCAGCCACTGGAAGTACACGTCTCATCGCGCTCACTGGAAGCCAATGAAACCACAAAGAAAGTGGTCGGCTTTTCTTCGTCTTCGCTGGCCGATGCGATTCGATTCGATTCGAAAACTTGTTCAGTGCTTAGCACGCGACCACAGCGACATGAGATTTGCCGGCATGTGCACTGTCTTCTCCTTCGTCTTCTCCTTCTTCTTCTGCCAGACGTACACGCACAGCTTAAACGAAAGTGTTTGCCAGTTCTTGGCCAGCTGCCAGTTCAGCCTGGGCAAACAAAAGACTTGGGCAACGAACTTGTCTTGCTAATATTCACTCATCCAATGCCTTAAAAAGCAATTCACACCAGGCGCTCATGATCTCGAGCTGAGCGCCTTTCGCATTGGCGCCTCTTGCTTTCTGGCGCAGGCACAGAACAAAACCTTCGAAGCGCCAGAAGCTTAAGCTAAGCAAGGCGTCTGCTCTGAAGAGTTAACCGGAATCATTTTGTGTTTCATTGAAGTTCTCTTGGCACTGTCGCCGACACTGACAGCGGCACTGGAAATTAACAGAATCTGCTTTGATTTGCAGCAGATATACAAAGTTGTGTCACGCCAAGTTTCAGTCGCTTAGGTGTGCAATATATAGGCGTAGAAAGCTTTCTTAGAAGCAGCCATGATCGAGTGCTAAACTAAAATTATGTTATTCAAGTAATTAGGCTCTGGCCTACCACATTTCACATATATTCTCTCTGACAACTTCATTTATAATATAGAAAGTTTCATTGTGGCTCAAATGCACATTTTGGGGAGCTACTCATGAGTGCATAAGCTAAGCAGGTAAGATTATCTGCTAGTTGAACTAAATTATTAATTATAAAATATAAATATAAAAAAAATATAAATAAATATAAATAAAATATAAACTCGAATGATGTTTCTATTGATAGTGTCGAGCTGACAGTTGGCTAAATTAAGTTTGCAAGCTTGAGGCCAACTATTTGTCAATTATTATTTTATATTTATATATACTTTATATTTATAAATAATAAAATTTGGTGGCAGCAGCTAGGTAGACTTGAGCATGCAGTTATTAAAGACATTTTAAGTGCTTCCCGCTTCTACCCCTCTCTATGCAGGATATTAAAGCACACCCACTGGGAACTGGCATAGGCTTTACTCTCTCAGTGAGATCTCAAATGCCAACCATATAGCAATTATACAAATTTTGTATGGCATGGCCTGACTATGTGTTATATGGTTGGTGTTATAGCTTAGCAATCAGTTTTATCGAATTTCTGTCTATTAATTAAGACGCTTTTGAAATAACTTGACCAACTTTCATCACCGATCATCATAGTTTTTGAAGGCATATGAACTAATGACTTCGCCAGCCCATGAAGCAAACCAAACAATCTCTGGATGTAATGGTGTTTCGATTATTATCCTCACTCCCAATGCGACAGTTCTGCTCAACCAAACATTAAACATAAAGTGGACAACAACTAGCAATATACAACATAAAGTGGACCAAGTGCACAACAGAAGCATTTTGCTGAAAATTTCAAACTTCTCTCTTCTTTATAATTTACAATGGGTCAAGGCCTCTAAGAACACCCTTTCCATATAATATATATACACATGAATATCCTAAAGAAATCTGTCACACACTAAAGCCAGCTTGATTCGTAGTTAATATCCATTAATGTGATGCGACTGGGCGCAGCCCTTCAGCATTAGTTAACTATATATATGAAGCACATGCTAATCAGCTATAGATCCCCGATTATACAATACTAATGCGTAATGTGTGCGACAGGGCGCTATAAAAAGTTGATGAAACGCGGGCGTTCAGTTGGACCTGGTAATTGGGTGCGTTTTATGCGAGGCGCGACTGCAAATTTCTAAACGCAATTGGTCGATGGAATTTCTGCCTTAAGTGGGTCAGTTTTTGGGCTGTTCGGGCCGCTGGCCATGCCCTAGCTCAAGATTTCACTTTGAACAAGGAAAAGTCTGGGCGCAGGCCGTTGATTGAAATTTTGTATTCGTATTTTTTTATTTTGAAATATTATTTTAACAAGGTTTGTTTAAACATTAACAACATAATATTATTATTATAGCGTTTATTTAATTACAGTTATCTGTTGTGTTTACTCGCTTTATATTATTTTCCATAGACAATTGTTTAAAATACGAATTTTAAGGTGTTTCTTTTATTTACTCTTTATTAATTTTATTATTATTATTTAAAACTTTGCTTTCTTCCAAAATTTGTGTTACGCTTTAAACAAAAAAAAACGTTGTTTTTTTTTTTTAAGCGCTCGCTGATCTCGATCTATTAGTTTGATGTAAATAAATTTGTTTATCAGCTTTTAATTTTAATCTTATGACAAACGTTTTAGAATTTTACTTGTAAATATATTTTATAAATCGCGGGTAAAAACTAAAAAGCTTAATTACAGTTATGTTGACTATTTGATGTTATTTTAATGTTAGTTTTTATTTTTTTGCTTTTTTCTTTTAATTATTTATACATTTTTAATGCACATAGTACTAAAATAATTTGTATGCATGTGCAGTATATAACTATGTATATATGTATATAAATATATACGCATATATATTTCTATATATATATATAAATATGGTAGTGGTGAAAGTGCTACGAAATTATACAATAATTTTTGTTTTTAATTTCGGCATTTATAAATTTAATAACGTTTTCTTTTTGTTTTTGTTTATAGTATGCAATAATTACAAAATAACATTTGTTTGTTGCCCAAACAATTAAAATTATCATTTGTGTTTTATTTTATTTATTTTTTTTGTTTTTTGTTTTTTTTGTTAGCTGCAAACGTTGCTGTTTCCTATACAAAGTATCTAGCTACTGTAAAATGCTTTACATTACGAATATGTTTTTACATTTTACTCACGAAATTTGTCTACAAAACGTTGCATTTGTGTCTAGTTGTATGGCATTGAGTACTTCTAGGCGATATACAATATTATCGTTATTTTGTATTTTACTTGATTTTTTTGGTTGTGAACAAAGCTGAGACGTCGGCGGTGAATGAGTCGAATGACGCGATGTTTGCGTGTGTGAAATCGGGCAATTCGTATATATAACAAGGGCCGAACGCAGCTTTGTTCAGATTTTCAAGAGCTTTTTCGATTTATGTTTCATAAGCTATTTGTGGATAGTTCTCGTCTTGCATTTTGTATATCATTTGATTTATTTTGTTGCTTTTTTGTTTTCTCATAATTTTATTTAGCGTAAACATGATTTAATCAAGTCTCACAACATCGAGAGTTCGTTTTGTTGTTCTTGTCAATGGGTTTTCGCTGATGTGATGTGGTCTATATGTGCGTGTGGCTGTCTGTGTGTCTATGTGTGTGTCTATGTGTGTGTGTGAGTATTTATAATTCTAAAAATTGTATAAACTATGTTATTCATTTAAAAATTATGTTTAACTTTTGGGTTTATTCTATGCCTGTTATAAGGATTGCAAATGCTTTTTTCTTCTCGTCTAAATTACTTTTAATTGTTAATAGCCCTAACAGTAAATGAACTTGCTGCCGCATCATATTTTATCTATTTTTTTTTTCTTTTTTTCTATTCATTTTTGTTTTTCACACTACATACATACATACGCACATGCTGCATATATGTTACATGTTACTTTGAAGGCGCATACTTAATATTCACAATGTTCAATTTTTCGTTTCATTTGTTGTCTAAACCTAAGGCTACGTGTACATTATCAAAAGCAACACAACGAACCGAAGATCAATCTTAGTCGTAGTTGTCTTTATTTTTTTTAGTTTCCTTTTATTATTAAAAGCTCGAATTCGATTAACTTTTACATGTCAATAAGCTAATTGATGTCACAAAATGTGAGTGGAAATCATATCTGAATGAGAACTGAACTGAACTATCTGCATGTGTGTTTCAGTTAAAGTACATTTGATGTGATTTCTATACGCTTTGGCAGTGTTTAATATTTGAACAAATCCATGTACCGAAAACTATTTGAACCTTATGCAATGCAAATATCCCAAAACCAAATGAGTAACGATCTTTTTACACTATCCGAGTTACGTAGTCGACTATTTACAAATATTTACAAAAGAGGTGAGAGCCAAAAACAGAAACCAAAACACAGAGCGTTTCAATAGCGGCTGAAGCGCAAGCGCGTGAAAGTCTAAAGAAGAGCTTGAGACAAGTCGAGAAGGCGAAGGAAAGTGAGGACTAAAAGTTCGTCTTTCGGTCAACATTCGTATTCGTATTTATCTAAAAAATGTGTTTAGAACACCACAGCTGCTGCTCGCAAATCGCAATAGGCACGCACGTAAAAAGCGCCGCACACGTCATACATACAATAAAAATATTACTAACTACATTTGTTTTTGTTTATGTTTTTGTTTTTGTCAACTGCTCGCTAAATGTGTTTAGATAGCTGTAGATCTATCTATCTATCGATGCTTGTAAGTACTATATCTTCAGCTACATTCATATGTATGTATGTATGTATGTATGTGTTTCTACTGATTAGTTATGATTCCAAATGCGCTACTTAGTTTAAATATATATAAATATATATATATATATAAGTGTGTGTCTTGGTTTATGTTTTACAGAGAAGTTTATGTGAAATGGCCTTGAATTAGAGTTAGTTTAGAATTAGTTTTAAAAAATTGTACACACCCTCATATATATATATACATATATATAGTGTGTATATATGCTGAAATTTGAGGCAACTGAAATATCTAGTTGCGGCTAGGCTACCCTTGACTCTAATGACTTGACTTGAAGTACGCAATAAGTATCTTTTGCTGAAACAACCATTGTTTGTTTGTTTGTTTGTTCACTAAGCACTGTTATATAAAAAACTTCGAATATCCGCACTGGTCTCGCCTCTGCCCTAGATACTCCATATGTAGGCCTGTGATTGTGGCTTTTAGGGTTTAATTGTTTAGATCTCAATTAAGTATCGCAAGGAATTTCTTGTGTGTTTTATAGTTAAATTAGTAATAATACGTTCATATAAATCGTTTTTTCTTTTTTGTTTTTGTTTTTTTTTTTTTTTTTGCGCATGCTCAGAAACATCTAAATGCAGTTTTTGAACTTGAATGACTCAACTTTTGGATCTGGTTTGCCCTCCATTCAGCGGTCAAGCGATTTCTCGAATATCCTTTCAGTTCCTCAGATAGTTTTCCGTGTTTTGTTTTTGTTTCTCTTTGCTATGTGCATACATGTGCTAATTGTAGCGTTGTTGTTGTTGCTGTTGTTGCTGCTGCTGCTGCTGCTTAGCTTTGCCTATACTTGCTTACATGTAAGTGTGTGTGTGTGTGTGTTTGTTATCTCTAAGCATTAGCTTAATGCAAAAGAACTCAGATCGAGAAGAGATTCGTGTCGTCCCTCCCACGTTCGGAGTTGAGAGTTAAGTTGATATTTCGCTTGGTTTTCTTTGTTTAATGTGTAGCTTACCTCACTAATGGTTCCCAATTGCTTACGTCACACCATTGAGATGAATTTTCATATCGAATTGCATAATTTGATTTGTATTGCGATGATAGCGCCATGAACTGAACTCAAAACGTGAATTAGATACAAATGAATGAAAACAGTAACAAATGATAGGCTAATGAACAATGACAATGACCAAGTACATACCCATTGCTTAGTAATAACTTATGATTGTTGCTTCAAACTCAAGATTGTATACGGAGAAGATTTATTCAAAAAACAGATTACAAAATAATAATAAGGGAAATGAAACAAAAACCAAGTGGAACTAACAATAATTGAAAGGAAAAGTATAATCATAGAGTACAATAAGTTGGGGTAGATATAATATATAGATAGAATAATAGATAGGTAAAATAATATAGATAAAATGTCAATTTCAAGGTTCTAAAAGGCATACGGAATGGTGTGGGAAGCAATCAGCTGACAATTGAACGATGGATATCAAAGATGGTGTTCGTTCTTTAATACCTTTGTGGCTTTTATGTTGGCAGAGACTCTGTGGGTCGGTTATCCTCGACGAGCCCCTCTGTGGCGCTGCCTCCGCAAACATAAAAGCGCAGAGCAACGCACTTGTGGCACGCGATTTGAATTTTTACCTTAACTAACTTACGCCGACTGGCCTAGCTTTTGATTTAGTTACAGTTCTCATAGGTATATACACAGGTGTGGGATGGTGTTTGGCCGTCTGTTGTGTTGCTACAGCTTATACCTATTGGCCATGGCTATACTTGAATGCGCCTCGCGCGGCGCCGCTTGGGCCAGATGGTGTGCCAATACTTTTGCCATAAGTGCGTTGCTCTGCTCACAATTAACTTCTCCATCGTTCAAATGTACGAATAAGGACCATCAGTTAAGGCGCTACACAGTAACAATCAAGAGTTATCATCCTTGTTGGAGCCGCCCCCACCGACCCCGGAACCTTGTGTGTTGGCGCCGCGACCGCCAGCGGGCGCACGCACTGCGGGCGGCTTGTACTCCAAGCCCGGATCGAATTGCATTAAAACGAATACCTATTCGAATGAAATATTAAAGTAGATAATCCTCTCTACGTGCAGATGATGACTCAACACTCACCTGATCTGTTGGCAGTAATGAGAAGTCATCGGGTGGGTTGGTTATTACATAACGCTTGCTGCTCGCATCACAGCTAGAGCTAGTGTCCCTGAACCGATATAGTCCTATGCACAGCATCCCATACGACTTGAGTGCGGCAACGAACAAGTCCCCGTACTTTCCGCACTCGCCGAACTGCGCCAACGGCCCATCGTACAGCGAAATTTGTCCCACGCGACATCTGCGTGTTAGCCAAAGACATTTAGCCAGAGTAGATGAGGTTAAGACCCACTCAGACTCACCTGTCGCGGTTGCTCAGACTGTCGATGGTACTGTAGCCGCCCCGCAGGCCGGCACCCTCCGCCAGAATCAACTCCAATTCGGGTGTGGCGCCGCCCGTGATCAGCGATCGGATCAGTGTTAAGGCATTTTGATTAAAGTATGTCTGCGAGGGGGTAAAGAAAAGAGGCAAAGAGGGCGAGAGATGAGGGGTCGCTGCTGACTGAATGGGTCTGCGAGACTTGACTTTACCGTGGACATCAGCGAGTCCAACACGCTCACAGCGAACGCCGTACCGCAGGCGAACGGCTGCGTCAGATATAGCTCTGTGTCTGGATCATCGTCGTCGTCTTGATCGAGAAACTGCACGTTACTATCATTGACCAGTTCTTTAAACGACAACCAACAATAAAACATTGTGTCCATTAGTAGAGCGCCTCGCTAACATTTGCTTGACGGTGTATGGGGGCTGACCACGGCCCATCGTCGCTACCCATCCCACCTAACCCTGATGGGCCTGGTCAGCCGCGCATACACCGTTTGAGGCAGGACGCTTTTCGTTCGGTCGTTCCTAAACTCGGCCAAGTTAGTGCGATGCAGTTTACCTGTTATCATGGGCACGTTGGCGCCATAGACTGAGCCGCGCCGCTGCAGCACAATGGGGCTGCCAGCGGTCGCGCTCAGGTTGTCGAACTCCGGTCCGCGTTGGCTCAGCACGCCAATCGTGTCGTCAAAGGTCATGGCCTTGATGTTGAGCGAGGCCAGAATGGCCTCCTTGTCGGCCAGTGTCGGGTCGTCGTTACTAGGAACTTTTGCAGACAAGATGCAGCACATATCACACAGGTTGACGTTGACCGCCCGCAGATCGGCTCGACTCAGCGGCGATCCATTCAGCACCGAAATCTTAGGCAGATTCTGTAGCATTTTCCACTCGCGCCGTATATAGTCCACGGAGCCCACAATCACCACGTGCTTCAGCTCGTGGTAATGGAAATTGGAGGCGCGCAGCGGCATCACCAGGTTCCTTAGCCCGATCAGAGGCGAGTCCGGATCGGCGAAAAGGCAAACAACCACATGGCCATTGAGCACCGTCATGGCCGCCTGATTGCGATCCTGCGGAGCGAAAAGTCAATAGTGAGAGCTCAGCTGATGCGAGTTTAGTTCGGGTTTCATTGGGGCAGTTACCAGTATGCAGTCTTCTAAGCTCTTCGCCGGACTCCAATGGAACATGCCCGTCGAGTCATACTTCATTTCGGTCTTTTCGAAATCAAAGTCCTTCGACTGATCGTCCGCAATGCCTGCGGGCAAGGAGACGCCGCCATTTTGATTTTGCGTGCCGGTGCCGGAGCTGCGACTCGTTGGCCTAGAGGCAAGCAGATCAGTGAACGGTATTAACTAAGTGGGTCAGGTCATTCGATAAGGTTTTCATTTCTTTTTTTTCTTTTGGGAATTTCTTATCAATTTCATGGCATATCAGATTATCAACCAATCAAAATAAACGCTACATCCAAATGCAAAGTGTGTTCGTAACGCTACGAGTACGATTTTCGTTCAAAATAATCAAAATAATTTACGTAAATACTTGAATACTTGAATAGTAGTTGGAGCTGTTTAAGATTTAATTTAAGTGTCTGTGAAACGATAGATAGCTAGATAAATATATACGTATATATTTGTATGCATGTTGATAGAGAGAAGAGGAAGAGCTTGTGCTAATAACAATACGAGTATCAAAACACAAATGGCAAACCAATATACTTGTTTTAAAAAAATCAATGTTCAACTACGCAAAACGCAGTCGCAATGGCCCGGCGATGGCGGCAGACGTGCCGAATCGAATCGAATCGAATCGAATTGAGCTGAATGCGGCCGCCCTCGGGCGCAATGCGCAAATAATAGCGAGTGGCAAGTGTGTGTGGGGCATGCACGAGGGACACGCCACATGCAACAGCTGCGGCCCCCGCCGAAGTGCACGTCACAACACTAGAAATTTGTGCACGGTTCGCAGTCGGATTAAAATCAAAACAAAAGTGCTTAAGTGAATGCATAAGAGTATAGAGACAGAGAGAGATAGATAAAGAGAGAGAGAGAGAACTTGTTCGATCTACACTAGTCAGTAGTACGTTGATGCATCGTTGGATTACTTTGGAACTGTAGATGCGTAGATGCTTGGGACTTCACAAAAAAGCTTTAAGAGATTGTTGTATAAACAATATTTACATAATATCTATATATGCATTGATATAGATAAGCCTTGATCTGGGGGACTTGGCCTCGTGGGAATTGCATTTGACACGGAGTCAATCAGCTTCAGTATTGCTTTAGTTGTGATGAATCAATGAAAGGAACTTGATGTACACGACACATACACGCACGCACACACGCACATACACTCACACGCATATGCAATGATAAAAGCGATTCAAATGCAGCAAAGTTGTTAACAATTTACAGTTACGACACAAAAAGTTCTTCGAGTATTGTTGATAAGGAAATGATAAGTCTCAGAGAGAGAGAGAGAGAGAGAGAGAGAGAGAGAGACAGAGAACAGGCGAAACAAAATGATGCGAATTTACATATTGAGTAGTAAGTATGTAGTACTATGATGCATGACCACACACACATACACACGCTCACACACACACACACACACAGACACATAAATACATATATAAACAAATCAACGCACACAGACAGCAAATGTGACAAAAAAAAATATTACGCATACGTAAAGTTAACGATTTGTATTTGGTATTGATGTATATGGAATAGCTTTCAATCAATCAATCAATTAATGTGTGTTTAACAAAATGCGCATAGTTTGAATAAGTATTTACGAATACTAAGTTATAGTAGTAGTAGTAGTAGTAGTAGTTAAAAACGCTTTTGGCTTCTTATAATTTGAGTTAAGTAAAAATTTCTAGGAAATTATGGACGCATACATGAGCTTTTTAACTTCGTAAGCAAGTTGATAGCCCGCATAAGGGTTAGCATCATTTTCTGGTGGCCTGAAACAAAATGTTGTTCGTTTTTTATACATATAAAATTGTTGTTGTTGTTGTTGTTGTTTTTGTTTTTTGTCTTTTTGTTCATTTTTGTTTAAAGTTGTAATCGTGTTTGTTAGTGAAACAAGTTGTTAGGGTGTTAGGATTAGTCTATGTATATAAATATATATAAATAGAGAGAGAGAGAGAGAGAGAGTATTTAAAGAGCATTTACATATGTACGAGGCGAGGCCCGTCGAAGGGCCATCGAACTGGGTGTTATTTGGTGTGGTAGGATAAAGAACAAATAATGATAAGGTGATCAAACTGAAGACGTATGTGGAATGCTTTGTTTCTGTTCCTCGTGGCAAAGAAAGAGAAGGAAACGCAAGAAATCATAGAATGCAGCTGAACAGCGAAGGCCATAAGTGTCTGCTCGATTACCGATTTGCTTTGCATATATAACATATGTATAATAAATACTTTGTAACTGAAGCCGAGTGCCCTCGCAGTGTGTGTCTGAAGTGTAGTTGGTTCCGTGCTGGCCCGCCCCATGGAGTACATATATACACAGTGTGGATATATATATATGTACCGTGTATGTATATATGTGCTCGGATTATGCTAAAGGCTGCCTCAATTCCGGCCACTCACCTGTTGTACTGCGACGGCGATATAACCTGGCCCTCCACCTGCCGGCTTACGTTCACCGTAGGCTTTACCTTGTTCACCTGCTTGCCCGCAGCCGCCGCGGCCGCTGCTGCAGCGGCCGTATTGTTCATGTGATGCATGCCACCTGTGCCGTTGCCAGTTCCGTTCGGGCGTCGCACATTCCGATTGAGTACTGAGCGAGAGAGAGAGAGAGAGAGGAGGAAGAGATTTAGTTGAAGTTGAGTGCATTGACCATAGGGTTTCGCTAGGAGCAAGCTGCATATATATATATATATAGTGCTTAGAGTCGGGCTAAATTCTATTTGACACTTACGATTCGTATCTTCTCTGTCACGTGTTATATCACCTGTCGCAGTTGCGTTTCGCATTGGCAGTTTGTTAGGTTGGCAGCAACAGCAGCGCGCGCGAGCGAGACAGACAGCGGTTGAGAGAGAGAGAGAGGGAGAGAGAGATAAAGAGAGTGTGTGTTTGGGTGTGAAAGAGAGAGAGAGAGAAAGGCAGTTTAGTACGATTAAATCAGATACAGCTGGCAGAGTGCATAGGAAAATTTGATCGAGTCATTTATGATGCATTTGGTCAAGTTAATCAAGAAAGGTACTTTTGAGCCGCGTGTACGGAGGCCGGAAGGTTAGTTACTTTTGCTTAAAGTTGTTCTTGTTGATACGTGTGAGTGGAGTCAAGAAATAAACAGTGTACGTAACAAGCGAATAGTATGTATGCAAAACCAAACACAACACACACACACACAAATGTTTACAAAAATATAGTGAAATGCTTTAAATAAGTAGACATCAATATCGAATTTAAATAATTTGTAAGAACAAGCTTTTGGTACAATAGAGTTGGCAGTTTCTTGTAGTAGTTGCTGTATATAAACATTTACATTAATTGAAAACATTATTTATTTAGTTCGTTGTTATTTTTACATTAGCAATAACAATTTCTGTTCAAATCAACGCAAAACATTGGAATGCTAACCAAAAATATAAAAACCAAAGCGAAACTGAAACCGAAACAGAAACGTAAACAAATAGCTAAAAATGATTTAAGTTTTACTTTCTTAAATTGCTTTCAGATTCTT
Source organism: Drosophila peninsularis (assembly GCA_035047485.1). Taxonomy (NCBI): domain Eukaryota; kingdom Metazoa; phylum Arthropoda; class Insecta; order Diptera; family Drosophilidae; genus Drosophila; species Drosophila peninsularis. The sequence goes on from JAWNPN010000027.1 coordinate 4,288,616, forward strand.
ATTTATTTAGTTAGTTTAGGGCGTAGTTTTAGTAGAGCTCAAATGATAAGGCAATGGTAAGGCAACTGAGGACGAAGAAATAATACAGATATATATAAATGAGATAGATATGTGTGTGTGTGTAAAAAGTAAACTGTGGGACGTCTGTGATCAAAATAAGAGAAGTCTCTCGTGTACAGAATGGACAGACTTGTAGAGGCATATCATGTGTGGGGCTGGGTGTGATTCGAGTTCTTAAACAAGCTGATATTGAGGACATTACCCGATACAGATCCACGCACATGCACCCGCTTGGGTAGCTCTGGTGGCGTAAATGTGGGTGCAGGATGGTGTTCATCTGTAAGATATTTTTGGTATTGTTATCGCACAGCTTCAGGTAATCAAATTCGTTTTTATATTTGTTTTATTTTTTGTGTAAAAGACAATGCTTTTTTATGTGAAGCTCAAAATTTTGTTTTTTTTTGCTGTTGTGGGACATCAAATTAGACTTTTGGGGGAATATTGTGTGTTGTGTGAACTAAAAGTGACAGAGTTGCGGCTGTACATAAAGCGAGATCACGATCTTATCTCAAATCATACGCAAATCAAGTGGGCTCGACATTGGGTGTGTGTTCAACCGAAAGCCATAAAAGAAAAATAAGGAAAATTGATCACATGATCGGGGAAATGAATTCAGGCATTTTCTTTAATTATTATATTATTTTTTTTTGGGAATTGGTACTAAAATACATAATCATATATTTATTATTAAAAGTGCAGTTATAATCAAGGCCATAAGAAAGCATGCGAATAAGTATAGAGTTAGGAGTCGGAGGCAGTAATCAATAGACAAGTGCACGACACTACGATTAGCAATAAAAGCAGGCGTTGCATAGGCTACGAGTTGGTTAAGACCTTAAGTGTTGGCCTGGCTACAATGAAAGCATAAACCTTATGGTGCTGCGCCATCGGCTGGATTGGGCAAAGCGTTTAGTTTCGACTGTTATGCACTAGGATCTAACACCCACTCAAAGAACGCTTCAAGACTTGCTACCTAGGAGCCTGCACTAAGAACACAGCATTAAGATGTCGTTCAACACATTCTCTATGGCACTGGGCAGCTTGAGTGTGAGAGCATTAACAAGCTCGCTCCTTGACTGATTGATTGAGTGTACTGTGTGCACTGGCGGTTGGCGGGGCAGCTGATGATAATGCTCAACGGTGTCAATCTACAGTTGCTTGCTATGCTTTCTCAGTTTGCTTGGATGTAGTCGAGACTAGCTATGGTATTTAAATACAGTTTGAGTAGTTTTTACAATTGGTATGGAATTCGAAACTGCTTGAACAGAAAAAACTAGTGGTACAACACAAACAATACTCCAAAATGTCTCAAAGAACGGAAGAGTCAAATCAAAAGGTAAGAAACGTGCACTGGCACACTAAAAAGGAAACGAAGGAAACAATATTTATTCGTAAGTTCTAAACGTGAATCCTAGTTTATGTTTATGACGAATTCAAATGTGGCTTTAAACTTATTTCGAGTATATGAGTTGATAACTTGAATTAGTTAGACTTACTTGACAACGAGTATTCATCGTCTTCTACACACACACACAGACATATAAATACATAGTACGAGTATTGTAGTAGTAGTAGTAGTAGTAGAAGTAGAGGTAGATGGTACGAACGAGTACAGATACGAGTACGGGAGTATATAGAAGTATTATATATGTTTACATAAAAAAAGAGCAAACCCCAGAGTCAGAAATTTATGTATTTCGTTATTATGTTTTGCATGTGTACATATATATGATGATAATGATAATGAGAGACTGTTGTATGTCCGACTCCGACGATCAAAAATAAAATGAAAATACATATATAACATATATGCGATATATGAACGATGTCTTTATGTATAGGTCTATACAGAAAGTTTGTACAAAATACGATACATATGGATAGTTAGAAATATAAATGTTTAATGTTTACAAGATTGTAGTATGGAATACATACGAAGATTACGAAAACAATTTATGAATTATACTCATTTAAGTATTGAATTTTGGAATCTTTAGTTTTTGTTTTTTTTTTTTTTTGTAGAACTTGCGACTTAACTACACACTCACACACACACTAAGTAGTTAAGGTAAAAATTGATTATGAGAAAAATACACAATTACGAGAACGAACGAGAAGAAACGATTAGAGGTGTCTGTATGTGTGTATATGTGTCTGTGTCTCTGTGTCTGTGTGAGTGTGTGAGTGTGCTTTACACAGCTGAGTGATTGATATCGGGCGCTAGACTAGACTCGTGGACTGTCTGAACTGCTGAGCATAGCAATTTGATGTAAGTTTGAGGTGAGCGAGTTTCGATAAGAGAGGACTTTTATCATTTAGTTAGTAGTTAGATGTAACAAGTATATGTTGAGTGGCATATTATGTGGAGTCGTAATGTTCTTTTCGTTTTCATTAGTTTGTTTCGTATGCTTATTGAGTTACAGTAGAGTAGAGACATGGAGAAGTTATATGTATGTATATAGAGATAGTATAAAGTAATAGAGAGAGAGAGAGAGAGAGAGAGAGAGAGAGAGAGCATAGGGAGAAAGTTATACGTACTTGCACGCCCAACCATTTGTACGGCTCGGACGCCTTTCCGGAAGGTGGCCACTGTTTTGTTTCATGAAAACAGAATTGTAGGATATGTGTGAATAGGTAAATGATGATAAGGTAATGATAGTTCGGTTGCTTATTCATTTCGAAATCATCAATTCATAATTTTCATAAATATACGAACAGAAGTAAATCAATAACTAAATAAATATATAAAATTAGAATATATATATAGAACATGTCACACTGCACACGTCATCATCGAACTTCCATTAGATATATGTTATGTAGTTCATGATAGTAAGGTATGTAAGATATCAGCTATTTTGATGAGTTGTTGATATGATGTTATGCGCGCGACGTTGTAGATTCAAACCAGAAATCGTTGCAAACTAATTAACTCTATGTTGAATGTTATATTTATACTGAGTACATACGATAGAGCGAAACAATAGAGCGAGAGAAGGAACAACAAAATTTAATTTAGCACTCGTCAAACTCTCTGTGAACATCTCGTCGATCATTGACCCCTCCTAAGACAGCTCCCTAGACGATCTCGACTTACGCTAGATTCCCTTCGAGTTAAGCAAGGCGAGGAGATAGTAGGCGGGAATTCGTATTCTTAGCAGCTGGGACTTTAGCACAAGTACAAAGATGTAGCATTTACGTATACTATTGAAAAAAGGGTTTATTTTATAATGCTGATTAATACTGGAGTTTTTTTAAGTTTATTCGATTTTTTAATATTCTGCAAGCATTTTTATTTACCAATATTTTAGAGTTTCTCTTTTAGGTTTGATAATTTGATAAACGTTTACTTCACAGTCAAATAAGTTCGATTGGCCGAACGTCACGAGCACTCCTCAAAATCACACTTTGAGCAGTATTTTTTGTGGATATATATATAACAGGATATATATGTTTGAAGAGTGCTTTGCTAAATACGGTTAGGTAGGCGGTTCAACACTTTAGCAGCAACAAATAAATCATTTTGGCTTTGTATGGTATACAAATATAGGCACCGAAACGTGAAACTATTATTGGGGCTTATTTTACTTTTGTTTTTTTTTTTTTTCTTTTAGTTTTGCATTTTTGTAAGCGTACCCTCCATTGTATTCATCACTGATGTGATCCCTTGGTTGACCATCCCTGTCTGCATCATTATCATGCCCACATCTGTAAGACGGTTAGGGTATTGATATTCGTATATACAAGTAAGAGGACCACATATCACACACACACGCACGAATCTAGCTATGCTTAAGACTAGGCATATTAATCATTAACAGGTATGTGGAGCATCACGTGTCCCAGTTAGGTGCGATTAACTATGTTTTGAAGCCAGACGCAGGCAACGCATAAACTGGAAAACTTACTAACTACTTGAGAACATTGATGCTAGTTTATAGATACATAATACGCATTTCCTTATATATAGTATACATTATACATATATATATAGAGTAAGAGTAAGAGAGAGAGAGATAGAGAGAGAGAGATGTATATTCAGTATGCTACATAGAAACCAAATATATTTAACTGTAATTTTAGTCACGTGACTCATGTTAGGTGATGGAGCGCGCGCTTAATAGATATGCTAATGTTGTTGTTGTTGTTGCTGTTGTATCCAGGATACAAGTCGTTAGATATTATTTACACTGATGTCAACTGGAAGGGGTGTCTACGCTCGTGTGTTTATTTACAATTATATATTATATATAGATATCGTTTGGGATACGGGGGAGGTTAGTGCCACGCCAAGTAGATAAGGAACTTAAAACTTAAACACAAACAGATTCATAGACTTCGAGTGGTGGCAGCAGTTGGATAACTTATTGCTACTACATAGGACTGCGTTTATATATATAATTTAGTTGAAATTAGGTAGATGTCGTTAGTAACGCAATTGTAAATCACAGCTGCAAAGGTGAGTCAAAAATATTTATTTAAAGTAGAGCTTCAAGGATGTTGAATCGGTGAGAGTGTAATATAAATTCTTGATTAGTATTTGTGCTCGGTTACATGCACTTTTCTTTAAATTTAAATTTAAATTTAAATTCGATTCGTTTCATCAAACACATATATAAGGTACGAAAATAATCAAAATGAGGAGAGCAAAAGTTGACTTAAAGAGAGACAGAGAGAGAGAGAGAGAGAGAAAGAGACAGCCAGGGATAAGGGCGAGAAAGTTAAATATTAAATGTGCACTTCGAATATAGGAATTTCAAATATAAGGAAATACTTGGAGAAACTCTTGCCATCAAGTTGGACCGTTTACTAAAAGCAATTCGAGTTTTTCTCTCAACATATTTAAAAAGAAAATTGATTATGCTTTCCATGCAGAAAAGAATATTATTATTAATATTGTTTTTGGCTGACGACTTGGCGAGCTCCGAAGCGGACCACAAACTGAACAAAAAGATATATATGTATCTGGAATTACTAATCAAAATAAGTTGAAATGATTGCAGTTTCTGTGGCAGAGTACATGTCGGTAATAGTTAAATCCAAAAACATGGGTTGCATATTGCACAAACATATTTACAGCTGAGGGGAAGCCATCAGTAAACGCATGTATATACTTGAGTGTGTGGAGGTAGGGTGGTAGTGGTGTGTGGTATATAGGCGCGCATCCAAGGCGGCTGGATGCACGTTGTAGTGTGTAGAGGCGCATGTCAGTTGTAATTAAAGAAAACAAGGTGACCAAAATGAACTGCACATATCCAAAGATACGGGACGGGACGGATCGTATTAGATGTATGTTAATATTTGCGGGTGAGTTTCTTGGGGGGGGGGGACAAATCATGGCTGCACACTCTGAACGTGCGGCAACTAATTTTGCACAGTTTGCTATCCAAATAAATCAACTGATGGAAAAAATACAAACAGAAACTGTATATAGTGTGGCCTGGAGAGGTGGGAGTGAGGTGCGCTATATATATATAGGTATTGTAGTAAGAATAATTAAGGATTCGAAAAAGAGGTTTGGAAAAAAGATGTATGTCAAACATAGTTAGGAATTGGCATTGATATTATTATTAATTGTTGTTGTTGTTGTTGTTGTTGTATTTAACGTACAATACAAACAAAATGAAATTTGCGAAGTTGAAAGAAAGTTGGAATTTTGGGGTAAAACTTGGGTGGGGTGGCATTGGTCATTTGTTGTTGTATTGTAGAGTTTTGTTAGTGTGTGTGTTGGATTGATTGTTGGGATTAACATTAACGTGTTGAACAATTTAGATTTACCTAAGTCGTCAAATTTGCTCCTCGGCTGAACAGTCACTGTGGGACAAAGTTATGACAGTTATTTGTATTATTATGTATTGCATTTCATTTGATATCTGCTCGTCTGCGCATATATGTGACATATAGGCACACACACGCGCACACATGCGCACATGCGTACATGCACGCATGCGCAGACAGGGGCACGCATGTAGGTACACATAAGCGCATGTGAGGTCGACTGGAGTGTGTTAGCTAGGGTCGTATCTATGACGCTGTGGGTGTGGGCTGAGGGACCCACAGACTGATAGAGAGTTGTGGTTTTCATAATAAATAGATCTTGGTGGATAAAGTAGAGAGAGTTATACATATATATACCAGTACGTGCTGTAGGATCGATCATAAAGGTTCATCATATATATATATTCAAAATGTGTATTAATATAGAGAGTGTGAACTTGATTCACGCTGCTTAACTATAAGGAGAGCCTGAACCTAAGGAGAAAACTTAGAGCTATTTAATTGCCTTTACTTAGAGTTTACTTTAACTTTAGCTGTTCGCGTAGCTCTCGACAAAATAAGTAAAAATAAATAAAAAGAACGAAATACAAGAAGTAAATTGAAACAAATGAAACCCAAAGACATACACAGACATAAGGCTGTCTTATGGAGTCAAGAGAATGGTACAAAGGCATGCTTACAGTTTTTGCATTTGCACTTCTTGATGAGGGTCTCGTCCTTGATGTCCTCGTGGCACGCCTTGCAGTAGAACCACGCGCTGTAACCAGAGATCAGTTAGCTGTAGACGGAGCAGAAGGAGTCGGCTTTCTGTATAGGACTTACCGCTTGACCTCGTCGGCGCTTTGTGCTATGAAAAAGCCCTGCGTATTCGCCTGAATCTTGGCGCCACGCGGGTTAATGGAAATTTTACTGTCTGCACCCTCCTCGGCGCCCTTGATCTCAATGGCGAGCAGCAGCAGCTTTAGCTTGGAGAAACACAGTCTACAAGCAGCGGAAGAAAGCACAAATTCTGTTAGTCCAATGTCGCGCCGAAGGAGATAAGTCGAACATTTACGTATACTTAATTAAGCTTAGTAAGTATCACTACACTATGGTGTGTAGCTAAACCTCATTGAACTGAGCATGCGTTCGGTGTGTGGGTGCGTTCAAAGCGTACACTGTAAAAAACTATTTGCACTGGATACGAAGAAACCACATGCTAGGCAAAATGCGTACAAAATTCAACGACAACGAAAGAGTTTATAAAAAGTTGCTATAAATTCGAATAGAGTATTAAGTCAATGTAGTCCACTTGGCTGCTGTGCTTCTTGTGGCCATTCAGCGCGTGGAGTGAAGGTGACACAAAAGGAAAACGAGATGCTCATGCCAAAAGGGGGAGTTACTTTGGATGGGTTGTTGATAGTTGTTCTGGTGCCGTAAAGCTAGCTGATATATATGTACATATGTATTCATATGTATATGTATGTAGTATGTTGTATATGCGATTGGCTGGCATGTCATCGGTCAGTATCGGGGCTTGATCGGGGACTAATCGGAGCGGAGCGGAACGGAGCGGAGCGGAGCGGAGTTGGTTACAAGCGAGCGGTGTCTGGATAAATATGTTGTTCTAAACTGTTGTTCATACTTTTGTGGCTGGTTGCTATTATATGCGAACGGATGCAATGCGATTGTTAATCCAAAAACCAAATAATATGATAAGTGTCAAATGTACTAGAGGAAGAGATCAAGCTGCTCGGTGATCCATTCGCTCTGGTATATCGAACTCGGTAATTAAAATGAATGGGGTACGAGTAGTAGTAGTAGTAAGTATTTAGTAATGGGGACAAAAGGTACTTGTTACAATTAAGTATGAAGTAGAGTAGGAATAAATCAAACAAAACAGAATTCGGAACAAAGTCTGACAAATGATATAAATAAAATTCTTAATTCAAAATATTATACAAGAAAAAGTATTTTTTATACAGTTGTTTCTTTAAGAACATTATTATTTTTGTTTTTTTTGTAAATTTTGTTTTGCTAATTTTCTCATTTTGGAGTCTTACTCGCTGGCTTGTGGGAATGTCATGCCGGTAAATGAAGGTGATAGAGTTTCGGTGTACATCTCACACCCTGTACCTTGAAGATAATCATTTTGCCAGGCCTGTGTGTCTGGTGACTGAAAGTTAGAAAATGGTTTTGTTGTGGTTTGGATTTAGTAAGTTCGCTAATGTAGCTACGTGGCAAATGTTTGTTTCTTGTACATGTTCTGGTTCTTGTTCTGGTTCTTGTTGCAGTTAGAGTTGTATTCGTGACAGCTGAGAGTTACTTGTATTATTGGCTCTGGGTTCGATTGGGCTGGTACACAGACACGGGCACACTTTAGATATCAGCGCAGTGTATGCGTGTGTGGGTGTGTAGGTGGGCGTAGGTGTGTGGATGTGTCTTGGGGTAGCATTGGTTTCTCAGGCTTTGATCTAGCTCAAGCATTAGCTTCGGCATACTTCTCACATCAGCTTATCAGAGATCTTTACACGCGCTCCTAGCTCAACAGCTTTACATTAAACAGATGGGCTTAGCGGTAACCACTTTCATGGAAATGGAGAGTTCCAACCAAAAAAACCAAAGTCAACCAAAATTCATATGAAATAAGCAATAAACAAAAGACAAAAACCATAAACAAATATCGAACATCAACTGAAAGGCTGCACGCTGCATAGTTGGGCTCTGCATCTAGAGAGCACAGCACACAAAGATACCATACAATTAGCGTTTTACAATGCTCTCGACTTCGTAGTGTTTATATATATACGTGTGTATGTGTGTGTGTGTGTGGGTGTGTGTGTGTGAGCTTGTGTTTATCATTTGTTTGCTTGTAGATTCCTAAAATGCAAAGAGGTCTGGCTGCGAAACATATTTGAAAACGAAAAGAATATTCAGCAAAGGATGTTATTTGTATTTTGCAAACATTGAAGGCTTTTCAACATCGAAAACATTAAGTACACAAAGAATTAGCATAAAACACCGACTAATTGTTCACAGTGTACTTCGATGTGGCGTGTATATCTGTGTGTGTGTGTGTCTTTGAAAATAAATCAATATTCAACACCATAGACAGGCAATTTTACATGTTTACATAGTAGTTCTCCAGACATTGGCATCAATGAAGACCACAATATTAAAAGTCTTCGATAAATCAAAACAGACAAAGTAAAAAAGTTTACAACATCAATTAGAACTGATCAACGGATAATAAAAGCTGAGTGTATGTGTGTGTGTGTGTGTATCTGTGTGTGTGTGTGGGTGTCTTTTGTTTTCTTATTTGTTTGTTTTTCTTTGTTTTGGTTTTGATATTTGTCAACGCTGCACGATTAACAAGTACATAGTTGAATAGTAGTAGATAGTATAATAGATACGATACGATACGAATATGTTTATAGCATATAGAAACTGGACTGCCCGCTGCGCAACTTACTCAGTGGCCTGAGCAAACGGTATTCCAATAAATGTGGGACTCAATGTCTCTGTGTACATTTCCATGCCAGTGCCGCGCAGGTAATCATTTGTCCAAGACTGCATTTCTGGCGACTATGGGGTTAAAGACGTACATACATAATATAGATTTGATGTTTTACATATTTGATTGGCCGACTGCTGTGACAGCCCCTGCACCACATCTTCTCATCTCATCAGTTCGCCACTTCTGCACTGCATTTAGCAAATGTGTTTGCTTGCCTGCTTTCTGGACTTGAATACACCCCAGTTGTGTGCTTGTGTCTGGTATTTGTTTGTTGGAGTAGCCGTCGTGTGTTCCCACACTCTGGCACTGTACTTACCGTCTTGAAAGAACGCATGGCAAACAGGTTGGCCATCATCGTGGAGAAGCCGGGCGCCAGGCAGCTCTGCGCTATGAAGCCCAGCTTCAGCTCGGCCAGGCAAATGACATCGTCTCCCTGTTTCCAGTCCCACGACGGGATGTTCAGCAAGTACGCCTGAAAGAGCAACATTGGGACTCAATAGAGCTTACGAGATGTGGCTGGCTATGACTGCTTTCCCTACCTTATTGTGGTACTGCATCAGCTGTATGATGACTCGTATATCGTCGCTGTAGTTCTTGATTGAAATCACTCTCATTATGTTGGCAGCATCTTCTGCGTCGGGATCTTGGCAATATTTGTTAGCTAGCACCAGGCAGGCGTCGGCTTCGTGTACCTTTCGTGGGGATACATATGGTGGATTAGCAACGGATCAGGGACTATCTTCAAAGACATATGTTCACATTAGTCATTTGTCTATGTCTCTGTCATAGCCAAGCACAGCTATAGACTTTGTTCAAAGTTCAATGAGTTAGTTTATTATTGTTTGTTGTAAGTAAGTATGTTTGTTAGGTATAGTTGGGTGTTTGTTGTTAGTGGCTGTGATCGCTTCAGGTGTCACGTTAACATATTGTCGAGAGTTAGTAAGCGGTAGACACGTACATTGGCTGCACAACTAGGTATGGTACAAGTTGAAGTAGTCACAGGTGAAGTGTCACAGGTGAGGTGTTCTTAGATCTTATTAGTTTTCTCTATAGCATATGATGTGTTGGGCACATAAATCGACAATGCCTGTTTGTCTTGCATACACATTAAGTGGTTAATTGGCTTTGATAAGCTTTGGCAATAGGGAGACAGTAAGCAGTTATTCAATTGTTATTGTGTTAGGTGAGTTGCTGGATTTCGTTTTTGTTTTGGTTTTGGTTTTGGTTTTGGTTCTGGTTTATTCAACTTCCAGTTCAAAGGTGACAACAACAATAATCACAACTCAAAAAGCGAACGCTCGGTGCATGGGTGGAAAGTTGTAGAGGTTTACAGAGAACTTGCGTCGTTCAGGGTGTTTTTCTTGATATATTTTTAATTAAAACTAAAGATCAAAGCAATGTACAAACTAAAGAGCCAAACTCAACTGGCCTTTACACAGTAGCTTGTGAAAGTACACTTATGTATATAAGTTTATGGTTCTTGAAGCATGCAAAGTAGTCAAAGCAGTAGACGTTGCTCTAGCAACTGAGGGCGGAGAGAGGCAGCAGCTGTCCATGCAATAGAATTTAAGCTAACATGCAATTAAAGCAGCCTTCCGTAGTGGCAAATGTACTCAGTTCTAGGTCTGAACTGCATACATCTGTCACAAATGGGAGTACATCTGATACTTAGCAATATACTTAGCTCCTGTTTGCCAAACAGGAACATCAGCGCAACTAAGATAAAGCAAATACGTTCTTCAATTGGCTACAACATTTAAAGCAGACGTTAAATAATACGATTAAATTTAGTTACTAAGTTTAGGTATTATTATAGTTCGTACATATATTCGATAATGCTTCATTCCTATATATATACCTATGAGCAATGCCCGTCTGCTCATTCTCTCAAATAGGTTTTTAAGATAACTTTGATATTCTGGCAACTTCATTTTCAATTATGAAATACATAAGGTTATGTCTCTGGAGTGTGGTATAGAGGAAAACAATCAATATCTTCTATAGTATTACAGTTAGACCCTCACGTAAAGATAGATGTATTGGCTCGTTGGGAGCGTGGCCAATCGCCAAAAAAACGATTATATATATATATATATATCTTTTATATTTTAAGAGTTAGGATTACCAAATCTTGTTGACCTTCTCCACAAGTAAATATAGAAAACGATTTTTAAACGTGCTTAGAAGTTAATAAACTGAGAATGAGCATTATGCAGTCGGCAGTGCCCGACTGCAACGTTTTAACTTTATTTTTATTTTTTTTACCCTTCAAATTTATTAATTAAAATTAATATTCCTCTGCAATCTGCTGATCTAATCATGATTATAGTGATTAACAACGTACAGAGGGAAATATTTGGTATTTATATAATATATCGATATGAAATATATAAATTCTTAGAAAATCTATATTATTTATGCTTTTTGTAAACTAATATTAGAGCTTGAACATGAAACATGGAACGAATGACGCGTGACATTAGCGATCTCAAAAAGTATATGAAGTCTTCTTTATTTGAGGTAAGAATTATAGGGATATTATATATATATATATTCATCATATATGAATACTGAGCCCCGGTCATATATCGGATACTTTGAAACAGCCATATAAAAGACAATCCATATGCCCATATATTATCTCCGTAATATTATCTGCAACCAATCAGAATTACCTACAAGTGTCAGCAATACATGGACGTAACCTATCTACAAATACTATCTATATACGAACGTTTGTATCTTTAATCTCCAGCCTAAAATTGTTCACTCTACTTTAAAATTTCAATTGAAGGTAAAGTATGTAAGATATAAATAAATAAACCTATATATGTATATGTATATACTCAACCTCATATTTAAAATTAGGAATTCATTTGTTTATTTATATTTATATTATATTTGGAAATTCTCAATCAGTCAGTCGATATACCTATAGCAATTGGATGACAATGATCACTACACTTATCTATCTTGATATGTTAACCCATGCCAATAAACCGTTTATTGAAATATGATAATGAAAATACTGCAATATATGTCTTAAATTGAGTTCTACTCCAGTATATACATTTAGTTTGTACTATATATTGATTTATCGATCTTCCAAGCACATAATCCAACACCCGATATTACGGTATGTCTGTTAAAAATACTTAAGAATCGCATATTCGCATTGTTATATATGCAATATTTACTTAGCACATACATACATACATACATATATTTAATAAGTTAGAAATTAACATATTGAAAATGTGTTTTATTGGTTTTTTGAAAATAATGCGGCTTAAGCTAACAATGAACACGATAAATGTTTGCATACACAATAACGTCCAAAAATTTACAGTGTATCCGTGTGAGCGTGTGTGTGTGTGTGTTATCGTGGGTGTATGTCTTACATTGAGAGTGTTTCATATGGTTAACAAATGGACACACATAAGTCGGTACTCTAATGCTGCTGCAGCTTCTAATACATTGCAATTTACCAACGTTTACTGTAGATATGTGTTTAGATGAAAGTCTGGGTACTCTCGATGATGTACACAAATAATGAACAATGAGCTGAGATTTACATACATATATAAAATATACATTGATACATATTTGGGTATACGATAATTGTTACACATATATATATATATACGAACTTATATATATATATATAGAGAGAGAGAGATACGAATGTTGGTAGTTTAGTACAGGTGTTTGATAGTTCGGTATGGTAAGTATGTAAATATGTTAAGTATGTTAATACGAAGTTAATTGTCTTGGTTGGGTTTGGCTTGGTTTGGTTTGGTTTGGTTTGGTTTGGCTTGGCAACACGCACAATTCAAATGAACAAAAGAAACAGCAAGGAAATCATAAAGTTAAGTAAATCAACCAACGAACATAGAGAAACATATAAAATAAAAAATTGTTTTACCTTAACCCTCTGCAGATCAATCGGATTCATAATGGTTCCTTGGAAGAACTCCACGGTGGTAAAATGACGTTTGAACAAACCCTCAAGTTCCAAATCGGGTGGTTTACTTTATTTTTATTTTTTTCGTTATCAAGTTTTGGACGTAAATATATATGTGTGTATATATATATTTATATGATTTTTTTGAAAAGAATACAAAGTTTTTTTTGAGTTGTTTTGTGTTAATTTTCGAGTTCCAATTTACACAGTTTTGGCATAGAATTGGATTGTAGTAAAACCAAAGATTTTCGTGTGTGTGTGTCGTGTGAAAACACAATGAGTACACATTGTTTCATAATAGTGCAGTTGGAGTATGCGAATGACGACGAAAGAATAGCAAATGAAAAGAAAACAAAAACCAAATTAAAGTCTCCGGTCGAAGAAATCAGGTGTGCGATAGGCGACATGGTCTATGAAATTGCCACAAATAATTCTCAATACGTTCACAACTTAAAATAGACTAAGAATAAATTATAATAATATATTATCATATATATGTAAATATATTCATTTGTCTATGTACAAAAGGAAGAGATTTCGTACTGGGCTTAGAGTTATCCTCGACCCTTAAGTTGCCTTAAAGTATCTGATTCATAAGCTAATCCTAGACATACATATCATACATGTGTAACACTGAGTCGGGGTCTTACACATATATAGATATGAAAACTTAAGTCTAATTTGCAGTTGAGGTAAAAACTTTGTTCGGAAAGTATAAAGTGCTGCGAGTAAAAAATAAATATGAATTTTAAAATATGAAATCTTATGCTAAGCAAAATGTAAATATATATAAATGTATATATATTTGTATTCATAAACTAGATCTATGTTATTAATTATCAAATAATAGAATAGAAAATTCAAACTTCAATTAAATTTCAGCTAAAAGGACATTCCATTGAGCAGGTTATTAGTATTACTTAATGCCAACGTGAACAAATCGAAAACATTACTAGTTATATATGTATGTAGTTATTGTAGGAATCGGAAAAGAGTGAAATGAAAGTGGTTTACGTAAAAACTATTACGGGGTATATTCCTTTTAAGAGATTTTGGCAAACGGCCATCAACGCAAAACGAAATCAAAATTGTATTTACTATAGTATTTGCAAAAGCTTAAACTCGATACAGCCGACTGGGATATCTGCAGCATCCGCGTTGGATCATCCTGGTTGCAAGTATCTTACACGTGTAAAGTGAACAAAAGAAAACAAGTCTCTAAGAAATTGCAAGAAATAAAAGTGAGAACGAGCAAATTGTTGAGAGTTCGGGCTGTGGCTGTGACTGTGGCTGTGGCTGTGGCTGTGGCCAGCGAATTATGGCAGGCTAAAGACTAAAGACTAGAGACTAAAGGCTAAGGGACTTGAGGTGGGCGTACTTATGTGAAAGGCAATTTGCAGTTTGTTGTCAGCCGAACGCTGTTTACACTCTATGTTTTATTGGTATGTGGTCGAGCTAATCCTATCTATGTACACACGGACAGGGTATGTACACGCGCAGACGCCAGAGCATCTCTGGCTCGGCCTCACTCTGACTGGACTTGACTGATCAGTTGTTTCAGTATGCTTGTATTTAGTGTTATCTGTTTGTATATGTGTTTGTGTCGCTGTGTGTGGCTGTGTGTGTGTCTCGCTCTGTATATGTGTTTTATATGCTTTGCTCCTTGCAGTGTTATTGTGTACCTTGACTCGTTCCAGATCGACTGCGTTCATCATTGTGCCCTGAAAAAACGCCACTGTTGTATAGTGGCGCTTCAGCAGTCCCTCTAGCTCCAGGTCGGGCTCTTTGCTGTTTTGTTTTACATTACGTTATATCATATATGGTTAATATTAATCATTAATGTAGACAAGTTAAGGCATATGACAAAGAATCGAAAATCGAAAATCAAAATCGAAATCAAAACTGGAATTTCGTGTTAGCTACCAACTAATTTGAGTAATGCAATGATGCTTAAAGTAAGTGCGCCGACTAATTAATTCATAGACTTAACTGTTTAAGACCTTCTCTAAAGGAGAGCAGCACAAGACTTGTCTTGCCTGCTGCGAGGTCGTTAATTATAGCTCTGCTTAAAGACTGATTCGTATTCTTTACTAAATTATAGATTTATCGTAAATACATTTGCGGAACTTAACAGAGAAACTTAAGTAATCAAATTGGCAAAAAGTGTTTTTGATCGTTGATCGATTTTTCAATAAAATAAAACAAGGAAAAGGAAACGGAAACGGAAACGGAAAAGGAAACAGAACGTAAACTTACCGATGTAAAAAGACTACTTCGACGTCGACATCCTCACGATCTTCGTGCAGAAAGTCCTTCAGGAAATGCGACACGGACTCGTATGTTATATGACCGCATACCACAATATGTCTATGTGTGTGTGTGTGTGTGTGTGTGTGTGTAGCAGGAAGAAAGATATATTAGTAAATTCTCTGGAATTTTCAGTCGATTCAGAAGCAAAAGTGTGACTTAATCCTAGAGTGGGATGCAGAAGCAGTGTGACACGTCACATGCCACAACTATCATGTTGCGTGTGTTATAGCTGTATTAGTGTGCAGTGAGTATGTGTGCATGTGTATCTGTGTGTGTGTGTGCGCGCTGCGATCATTGGCAAATGAAATCTATTGAATTCAATTCAATGATGGCAATTAAGCTCAAGTCTAATGAATGAATGTGTGTGTGTGTGTGTGTGTGTGTTTGGGTGTGTGAGTGTATTATATATTCGGTGTTTTGTAAATATGTTTTTCTTATTCATTTATAGATTAATATTTTCATATCATTTGTTTAGGTTATCAACTGATTTGTCTTCATTATAATTACTATTACAACTTGTCAGTGTTATTTTGTTGTTAAAACAGTAAACAGTATTATAATTATAAATTACATTGTATTTTTATTAAATCAAAATACACAAATCATATAAATTGACACGTAAAACAGAGAATTAAATGAAGAATCACTGCAATATGCATGAATTTAGTCTGCTACCCCAGAAATCTCTTTGAACACAAAATAAAAAGAGGAAACAAAAAAAAGAACATAAAATACAGGTACAGGTACAGGTGCAAAGCGCTTGTTTAATACTTAACTGGGTCTTTAGCTTTGCATTTGTATTTCACAAATCAAAGGGGAACGAAAGTCAAAGAGAAAAATAAATAGTTTCACCAACTAAATAAAGAATAGCTACGCACACCGTTGGTATTACTCAACTTACATGCATCGTATAAAGCATCAACAAGTACTAGAAATAATTCTGTGTTCTCGCTACGTATATACAGAGTATTCGCTACACTCATTCCAATCCAAACTACTACAGTGTTCATATCGAGTATATTATGTATTTGATATATGTTTCATGTATTCTCTGGACAGGCATGCAGTCAGGCAAACTCGGCAGGCAGGCATACTCATTCCCCTACTTAACTATGTGCATCGATTAAAACATGCGTACTTCTGATTATAACTAAATTAGTTTGTGTCTGTGTGGGTGTGTGTGTGGTGTCTGTGGGAGGGGAAGTGCAGGCACCATATTACACTACAAGCTCGAGTGGGATGTATGATATATGTATGTTTATATAGTGTACTCAAAAATTCTTTTTTTTCGTTATTTTTCACTTGTCTCAAATGAGCTTGAGATCCTGTTGAGTCCTTTACAAGTTGATCGAGTTGATTAAAAAAAAGAAGTAATTTGAAAGGCATAGATTCAGTTTGATTCATGGCAGGACATCTTTATTCACGATATCCTATACCGACTCGATGAGCAGATGAGGAAAGTGTGTTGGTTGCTGGGGATTCGAATGGTGAATGAGTTTCGCTAAGCAGTGTCAAAGGGAAGAGTTTCGTATCATTCGTAACTGGAAAGCAAGCTAACTAACTATGAAACTAAACTAAGTTGCAATGATTCGCTGTTTTGTTTATTTTGCTATAAAATGTGCTGAGTTTTGTTTTGTTTTTTGTTGCTGTTCTCAAAATGCAATATTATCGGGGAACGAATAGATTCGAGTAGGTGAAAAGTTAAAAGTTTTTGCCTGGCCACGCATTTTCATTTCATTTTCATTTGGTTTTTCTATTTACTTCTTTCGAACAATACAGCTCATGTGATCCGCACATGAATATAGTATATGTCACAAACAAAAGGAACAGAAAAAGAATCCACTTAACAAATGATGTTTGTACTTCGTATGAATCCTTGACGTGCCATGAGTGTGGTAAAAATGTCGATGGCTAAGTGAAATGTTGGAAAACACAAAAATGACCATACAAAATAGGTACAGAGATGGCTACTGGTTGAGAGTTGTGTATGTATTGGTGGGATTCGGAAACGGTATCGGGTACATGTTCGTTTACTCTTGATCACAGATTGTGTAGGTTCTGCGTTTCCTGACCAGAAGCCGCACTCACCCAAGACTGTGGACGCATTAGAGAGTCTCGACCTATATGAGATATATAGTACATATTCCAACAACTTCACGTCGATTCTATGCAGAGAACTAGATGGTAAGGGATGGATACTATGTGACAAGTGGCGTCAATCAGGTCAAGCCAATCCTAAATCGCATCCATACATAGCACATAGCACTAACACGATGATAGAGTCGACAGAGCTGATAGAGCTGATAGAGTTGAGTTGAGAGTTACGTATATGTCGAACAGCAGTACAAATTACAACGCAAATTGATTGATGTTCATGTTAAGTTGTGTTGGGTCTTGTTATATGGGCCAATTCGTTTATTCATTGATTGTAATATGGTTTATTGTGGTTTTTCTCGTTTGACAGAAGTATAAAATAGAATAGAATAGAATAGAAAGAGAGAGCACAAGAGAGGGAAACAATAAAAAGAACCAAAGGGATACGAAATCAAACAATTACATACTTTTGTTGTCTTTATGATTATAATTTATGAAATCGATTATATAGCGGAAGACATAAATACAAGTTTCTCAAGAACTACAACATTGATAGGAGGTAGCTTATAACTGAGATAAACAGAGTGACAGACAGAGACACAGAGATACAGAGATACAGAGAGGAAGAGACAGACAGAGAGAGAGAGAGAGAGAGAGAGAGAGAGAGAGTTGGGACAGAGATTAAAAGTAGCATATGTTTTGTATATATATGAGCATCGTTAGTTTTATATTATTTATCGAGATACTGCACACACACATATTGGCTCTGATGTCACGTGGCTAGGCAACAGCACATAAAAACGAGACTCGAAATAGTGCAGCCCTTGAGCTAGTCAAAAACATTACTGATCGGGCAGAGGCAGTTGCTCAGATGCTCAAAAATGTCGAGTTTCTCTAACCATTTGACAAATGAAGGTATGTGTGTGTACGTTGTTTAATGCGTTTTTCTAGTAGTTACGTATAGGTTTGTTGTTGTTGTTTCTTTTTATGGAATATTTTAATATGCATTATTATCGCTGAATGTTTTGATCGTTTAGTTGATTTGCATAATATACATATATATATATTTATATACGAATTACGAGTTTCGAGTATCAAGGACTATATAGACAATTACGAATATTAACACAATATTATTAAACACCAATCACTGATTCTCCAAGGGCTAATATAATGCAACATGACTAGATGATGGCATACAAAACAAGTTCAACCAAAGAAAATTGATAACATCGTTCAGTTTACGTTTTTTTCTTGCCAATCATATGTATCGTTTCGCTTGCCCCACCCAGCCCCATGGCCTGCTTATGCGTTCACTTAGCTGCTAATAGAGGTTTTTGTTTCATTTTCTGTAGAGTCAACTGAAAATAGGAACTGAAAACGTGCAACACCTGCGCGGAGAGTATGCGCTGGGACAACTAATAAATGAAGAGGTAATCAAAATTTGTTAACAAGATATAGATATGATATGTAAAGAGAGCAGAAGAGTAGGTTGATAAATTTTGGCGATCAATAAGAATTTATTAAAGTTACAACAAGATAATTTGGTAGTTAAGAGTACGCACAGTATACACTCAGAACAGTTTAAGTACGATACATGTTTTGTTTTCAAACAGGTTTCAATGGTTCTCAAAATGCCAATTCAAAAATAAACCAAATACCAAAATGATAGGGTTATATATATATATATATTCAATGTAATCAAATCATATCGATGTGGCGAGCCTTTAAATGAGAATATAAATACCTAAATGCCACGACTGCTTTGGCAGTTTAGTTAACTACGTAGAGCAACGTAGACGACACAATAAGTTCGAAATAAAGCGGATAATAGAAAGCAAAATGAATCCAAAGACGAATACAAAATGAGTTCTTCTTTCTGTTGTTGTTGTGGTTGTTGTTGTTGTGGTTGTTGTTTTTGTTGCTGTTGTGGTTGTAAATTAAAATTGAAAACAATATATATTCTGTTTTAAATTTCTTGTTTTGATTCTTGCTTTTGCATTTGTAATTTCGTTACATTTTCTTGTGAGCATTGTTTTCTACAATTATTTTGTTGTTGTGTGTGTGTGCCATAGTAAATGTAATTGTGTGTGTGTGTGTGTGTTTGATCGATCAAATGTTCTGAAATCGTTTTGAGTTTGTGACTGATTGATTGGATAGTTGTTGCTGTTGTTAGAATAGGGTATAGCAACGCATTGCTGGATAGCCCTACCGGCCCCTGGGGCGTATGAGTAATATGTGTTCTGATGCCGTTAGCTAGCTGCTTTGCTGCTTGGCTTGTTAGTTGGCCGCGCTCTGTGAGGCTTTCAGTGTGTGAGTGTGTGTGTGTGTGTGTGTGGAACATTTGTATATGTATAAAAGTGTATATACACTATATATATACACTATATAGTTATGTTGGAGTATGTTTCGTTTGTTGATTGGTTAAAATTTGTTGTTAAAATCAAAATCAAATTTCAGATTCATATATTTTCACGCGAAAAGGATTTGAATGAATGAAGCGCAAAGTAAAAGTAAATACTGCACAATAGATATATATTTATTTTCTTTTTATTAACATTCACATTTCTTTTCATTTCTTTTCTTTCACTTGCAGAAATTTCATTTTGATTTGGTGTTTAATTGTCAGAACAAAGTCTTTTGGTTAATTGCAAACTTTTATTGACTTAGATTTATGTTGTTTTATATTATTTTTTCTTTTTTTTTTTTTTGTGGTTGTAAGTAGTCTGGTTGTTTACATTTTTAAGATCAGTTGTTGGTTATTTATTTGTCTATTGATTGTAAGAAAATTTAGTTGGTCTCACCTTCGCCCTTTTTCATTTTTTAAGGTGCCCCCATATTTGGCTCTTGTTCCAATCAAGTCTATAATCTCAGGTATACAACTTGCAAAAATCGCCTGTATTCAGTATGAAAGATAATGATGATAGTGAAGTATTTCGTTTGTTGTCTTTTGAGTTGGTACAAATAAAACAAAAAATCATATAGCCGAGATCAGAGAACGCGAGGGGCTCACAACAGACAAGGCAGGAAGAGAGAGAGAGAGACAGGGATGACAGAGAGAGAGAGAGAGAGAGAGAGAGCGAAGTATCGACTGGCAGACAAAAGCTATATAGATACAGGTACTTATGTATGTTTACGCCTAGAAGGTGGCTCAGTTCGACGACGTTGACGACGCTTTGTTACCTGCTGATAGATGCTATGGTGGTTTTTCGTTTTATGTCATTTATTATTGCTGTGTTTGTTTTATTTTTTAGATGATACCGCCAGTCGTCATATTTGTGAGAACTGAAGTTCTAAATGTTCAAAATAATATCGAACTAATACATAGAAATGATAATAAAAGAACATCGTATCGAAATGAAAGAGGAAACAAACAAAATCATATCGCTTTAGTTATCTTCACAAATCATCCAACCATTTCAACAGTCTGCAGCTAGTTTTGTTGCTTCGTCCATTTCGGAGTAGGCTTTCGATTTCTTGGGGGAACGTGTTGTCTTATAGAATACATACGAGTATATATGTGTATGTGTTGAGGTATAAATCGAGCACGCTTAAGTCGAGGGCCAAGTGCACACACCTATCAGTAGTTAGAGCAAATCTAGCCTGATAGGTCTGGGCTTTGGCACCTGTCGGTAACTACAGCTACGGTAAGTTCAGGTGTTGCATTTATTACATGTGTGTGTTTAACAGTTCATAATTATAATCGTAGGAACAAATAAAACGCTTTGTATCTTTGTATCTGTGGATGGTGTACGTGAGAGAGTCTATACTTAATTGGAGTCGGGAATCGGGAAAGAGTTTTCGAATGTGGTCATGATGCTGATACGGATACTGATACTGATACTGATACTGATACTGATACTTATACTGATACTGATGCTGATTACGATTAAACACAGAGTTACTGCAACTAGTACTGATAACAAATAAATTGTTTGTCTTTATTAATCAAAATCATCGAGAGAGAGAGAGAGAGAGAGTTTCGCAGCGCCGGTTCGCGCAGCTTCGCTACTCTTATATGCGTGGCTGCGGCATACTAAGTAGTTAGGTGCAAGCAAATCAACGACTTTAATTAATTAGAGATGATTAACTATGTAAATCGTATAGAGTGTGTTCAGCACGGCCATGCGTGAGGCCATACTTGTTTGGATTCGTGTGCGTGTATTCATGTATGTTTGTAATTACAAGTGAGTTCGATATAATATGTAAGTAGGTAGTGGATAAAATTGCAAAAACATATCTACTTCATTTGTTTATGTTTATGTAGTAGTTAAGTAGAATTATAAAACGTGTACAAAAATTCGAATAAATCAGTTAATGTTCATAGATCAAATCAATACAGAACTGAAGCGGCAACGTGGTGTGTGTTCCAACAAACAA
Organism: Drosophila peninsularis; assembly: GCA_035047485.1. Lineage (NCBI taxonomy): Eukaryota > Metazoa > Arthropoda > Insecta > Diptera > Drosophilidae > Drosophila > Drosophila peninsularis. Next base: position 4,310,698 of record JAWNPN010000027.1, read on the forward strand.
ACCAACAAACAATTTAATGTTATGCATTTTTTGTTTTTTTTTTTTTTTTTTAAAGATATTTTTAATTATTTTTGTTATTTATTTTAAGTAAGTCCAAAAACCAAAGTTAGAAAAAAGCTATTTGGTTCGAAGCATTTCAACGGGGGGAAACTAAAACTGTAAACAAAACCAATTTTTATCATAAATTGACTCTGCTCTGAAGTTGCATAAAAACTCGCTCGTTAAACCTTTTTGGCAAACTTCAAAAGGGTTTAAGTAAAGCCCAAAATAGATACAAGATAAGCTGACATTTCAAGTTTTCATATAAACATATATTGTTGATTGAAAGAAATAAAACGAAAGGAAAAGAGCAGGCTTCAAAATGTAGAAAGAAATCATGAATTGTATTTAAAAAATATTTAAGACTTCTGCTTTCGAGCTCAGAAGCCATGCATCGGCGTCGGCTAAATGTGCCAAAATTCATCGATTTCTGCTCTCTTTTATTATATTTATTTTTTAGCACTCACACACAACTAGTTCAAACCCTTCTGTAAATTGTCTTTCAAAAATTCGAATTAAGCAATCAAATGTGTAGATAAAGTGTGCCTCTGTGTCTGCGTGTGTGTGTGTGTGTGTGTGTGTGTGTGTGTAATTGTTTGCTCTGTTGGCTTGTTTTTGCAATCAATTCCGAAATGAGGCTAACAAATGTGATGCATGCTTTGAGTTATGGCAGCGCAACGAATACAATACGAAATCAATAAAAGTTACTGTCAAAGCCAAACTACATACGCTAATGTATACAGAGTATTTGTTATTCGGATCGTAGCGGTAAGTCCATTGCTGTGTGTGATGTGTGAACGGAAATGCCAGAGCTTCATAGATTTGTGTTTGGTAAAAAAGTGTTGCATACCCGCCAGGCGCTACGATGTCTAGGGCAAAAGCGTTTGGGTTCGGTCGCAACTTTCTTTAAATAATCTAACAAAAAACGAAGCCAACTGATAAACAACATTTCCTTGTAGCATTTTGATGTGTTGGAGAGATTACAAGACTTACAGAAGGATTTGACAACAACCAAAGAATTCGACATTTAAGCTTAAGCCTTACTTGATTTACGTATTTAGCTCAAGAGAGCCAGCCGAAGCTCGACTCTTTCTTTCTTTCACATGCCGCCAAGAAACCAATGCCGTTCGGGTAGTTCGAAAGGTTTTGAATTTGATTTGCTCAACAATTTCAAAAGCTGCTTGCAACTGTCTCGAGTGGTCTCAGATCTGTGGGTCAGTTGCCGAGCAGAAGAGTTTGATAACGAATGTGTGGGCATTTTTATGCAAGTTCAAGTGACGTCAAAGAACAATCAAATCAAAATAAGAATCAAATAATACAAAATAAACGGCAATGAAATTATAATAAGAGATCGTATAAAGGTTGTTCAGTTTGAATTTCTGAAGTTTAGTAAGAATGCAATATAAGAATAAATTAGGTTAATTCGATTGTAGCGATTGTAGCTTTATAGGTTCTGGTATTTTATATTTTTGGTGTTGTTGTTGTTATTTGGTTGTTGATTTATATTATTGCATTTTTTTTTTTTTTTTTTGTATATTTTTTCTTTGTTTTTTTTTTTTTTTTGTTTTTTGTGGTACAGCCAGCAACGTGTTCGTGTACCTTTTTCTAGGATCCTTGCTATAAGTTCCACCATATTTGCTTCTCTGGGCGGCCAGTTCAGTGATTTCTGGTATCCAACTAGCGAACACGGCCTAAATTCAACAACACACATACACTTTTAGAATATAGAGAGAAGTGCCAAAATAGTTCAGTTTCAGTACAATTGCAGTTTTAGTATTTGGCTAACTAGTTGTTGCTGGTCTTTTGGATTGGTGTGGTGTTAAAAAGAATATGCACAAAGTCCACTTAAGGCGACACGCACAAGACTCGTAAGGGGGACGACGACGTGAAGGTAAGCAGACAACGCTGGACAACAGGAGGAGGCGTCACTCCCACAGCCACACGACTTACTCGAACGTGGATGATGCACACAAGCCAATCACTCGCAAGCCACTCACACATACATACGCACACATCCATACATATATATATACACACACTTGACATTCGCTCAGTTTTACATCTAGTTATACAAGTTTTTTATATATGTACAGTTTAGGGTCTCTGAAAAGATATATATTCACTTTTACCGCATCTAAATGTATTATTATTTACTGTAGTTACGTTTGCTTTAAGTCTAAAATTTACAGATTTACAGCTGTACACGACAAGTGCTCTATGGCTGCCTAGAAGTGTGCGGAGTTAGTCTCGACTCAGCTAGGCGCGCACGAATGAGTTTTTGGGGGAGTTGTAATGGCTTTTCGGGTACAAAGTATAGCGATAGCTGCCAATTCTAGTGGGTGGGCTAAATGTTATGCAATGAGAGAGTTGTCGAGTAACAAATAAACCTAAAAATAGTACGATTAATATGCTTAATGCCTTGTTGAGTGATAGTACAGTTAACATAGGCCTCGGTTCACCGAAGCGAAGCACAGCTTCCAGATTATTTTGTCCAAAATTGCGATAAACTTGAATTTCGTCAGCTCTGGAAATTGTGCTTCAAAACAAATTAGAGTCGAAAAAAGAAATGAATATATTTTTGAAAGAGTATTAAGAGTTCGATGTACTAGTTAAGTTACGGTGACACTGACAAAAACTTGTTACTTGAGGATCGATATTAAAATGCAATTAAATGTGGCTCGAACTCTCTTCAAAGAGAAAATAACATAGTTACGTGTACTTTAAATGCAATCGACAATAATTTTCTTTGATTTTCTTCTTTTGGCAATGCGTGACCGATGTTTTTGTTTTTGTTTTGTTTTAAGTTGTGTGAACAAGAAGGCGCCGAAAATGTTGCTCGAACGTTGAACAAAGGAGTGGAAAGCAAACCGTTAACTATTCTGAAATTGTTTTGTACTTCTGGTGTTATAGTTATTGCGAAATGATAACGGAAAGCAATGCAAATCAAACATAACTCAAATGTTAACGCAAAATCAAGAAATGGACAGAGTTTCGGGCCAAAGTAATTAAGTAAAACACACGCCTACAAGGTGTTTACAGAACGAGTTGATAACTAATTGAAAGCAATGTGTGAGAGTTCATCAGTAAATCAAAGCAAAATACAAATACAAAAACCCTACAATAAATATTGAAAGAAAAAAAAACACACGACTAACTGATCTGTGGGCAAAAAGAAAGAACTTTGGCAAGAAAGAAATCATTGAAATTATAATATGGAAAGTTCTTTATACTTGTATGATTTATCAGTATGTTTGCTGTGGTAAAGTATATATTTATCGAAAAGTTATTTAGGACTCTTATTAGTCAGAGTTGACTCTCAGCTACAGTTGATGATGGGTAGATATATAGATATTAGTAGAACTTTGCATTACACTCAACTTTGTATGCGAGTTACCAAAATACAAATCCATTTGGTAAATTATAAAAGTATATAACAGAGGGTAACAGACTAAGTACGTAATTTGATAATTGAATATTAACGTAGCTAATTCATTACTGATTATGAGTTGTTGTTGTTGTTTCTGTTGATGTTGTGTGCCTAAGCAGTAGCCCTGGCTAGACTCAAGTTCAAATTCGTTAAAGTTTGCTGAAGAGGCAAAGCTAAACTTGACTCTAAAGTTTTCCAGCTTACATAAATAGTATAAATATATATTTTATATACTTCATATATACATATACATAGCGTGAGCCTTTGATCTTTGATCTGGTCTTCAAAAATAAATGTAAATTATGCTGTGCAGCTTAAGACCTTCAACTGGATATTGTTTGATCGACATTTGTGTTTCATTGTTTTTTATAGGTTTATCGATTTACAGTTTGTGATTCTCTTTCTTTTTGATTAAATGTGATGTGGTTATGTCGTTTATTGAATATTGCAATGTTATAGACTACCTCTTTCCGTGTTCCCTTTTCAGTTCACCGCCATACTTATTGCCACTACCAACGAGTTCAATTATTTCCGGTATACTGCTGGCAAACATTGCCTAAAATATATATATATTCCACACATACGAAGACAGCAAGGAATTAACAGTTTGTTGAGCAAGATCAGTGATTCTTAGACTTAAGAGGTGTGTGTGGTTGAGCAACGGGTTTACAGATAGATAGAACTTCTCTGCTTCACGGGTACGAGTCGAGGCCAGGCAGTCACACCAAGGAGGCTCTTACTTATGGTTACACTAGGTTAACTTGCTTATCTGAGTATGAACCTTAAAGCAGTTGGGTTAAATCAAATTTGCGGCAGCCAGCATTAAAGCATGCAATAATAAAAAGCAAATACCTTATATATGGGGAACATTTTGATTATTATATATAACACATATATATGCATGATCCCTCTCATTGTCTACCTAAAAATCATTTGTTTTGTAAATCCTTCATCTTTTTTTTCTTTATTTTTTTTTTTTTGTCTGGTGTCAGTGTAGGTGTCTACGAGTTGTTGTTGTTGTTGTGGTTGTTGTTACCAAACCAAAATTCAAATATATAGTATATGTATACAAAAAAAATAGAAAACTGCATGCATCTGTTTCGAGTTTGTATTCAAAAGGAAAAACGATAAAGTAAGGAAAACGAAGAAGGCAACTGTTTTCTCAAAATAATCAACTACCAGCTGCTGTACGAGTAAGTTATGTATATGTCGCTGAGAGTGCGGGTAGAGATAAGAGCAAATCGAGAGTGGATAATGAGACCGCACGTTGGATCGCGTTAAGCTTACTTACAAGTGATGTCAAACTAACGAAACGTTGATGAATGCTTAAGATAGATAGTAAAATGAAACTTAGTCTCAAAGAAAAAACTTTCATAATTAATTCGGTGCACCATTATTAAGTCGTTCTATGTTGTATTTACAAAGAAAAAAAATCGTAGCATATCCTTTAAATACTCTTTTGAATAGATTATTAGTTGAATAAAGTGTGAAACATTGTTTGATAAATCCTTATGCTAGAACTCGGATTGTAGTATTTTCTTAGTTAGGGGCAACTTCAGGTTGAGTAAAGTACTTGGTCTAATGGTACTCTTACTGTTACTGTTACTATTACTGTTACTGGTACTGTTACTGTTACTGGTACTGTTACTGGTACTGGAGGCTATTGTTTACTTGTTCTATTGGATACTTGTTCGCTAAGCTAGTTTTGAGCGCAACTGTACTAAGTACGTTAGGCAACAATCAGAACTTGAACCATTCACACATTGCCACGCTGACAACAAGACCGCTGTTGCATGGCCTAGGACTCAATGGGCCTCGATGTAAATTGGGTAAACCGAGGGCAAGAGAGAGTGAGAGAGGCATAGAGAGAGAGAGAGAAACATTGTCTATATTTGCTAAAAGAAAGTTTGGATTCATATTGACATATTGTTGCTAATGTGTAGTTTGTTGAGTGTTTCAGCATTTTGTTGTTCAACTTACCAAGCCGACGAGCAGAAAGAACACGAGAAATGTTCTTCCCAGGACAGTCTCACAGTAAACGTCACCATATCCTACCGTTGACATGGTCACAATTAGGAAATAGACACAGGTCCAATAAGATAAACGATGAGCATTATTAAAATCCAGCGGATCGCCAGAGTTCTCCAGCTAAATTTTAAGTAAATGCAATTGCAATTAAAAATTGCAAATAAATACGCGTCAGCGATTATTCATATTGAACATTCCGAGCCCCCAAGGGGCCCTTGGGGCACTGCAAAAAAACGCCACGCATGCCCTCCCAGCTATCGGCGTCAGCTTGCCACGCGCGTGCTCTGTAACAGCGTGCGACGCGGCGTATACTTAATCTCTTTAACTGGCTCAAGCACGCGCTGCAAAGCTGCCACAGAGCCGGCTGCAAGACGGTCGCCATGCATAGCTGAATAAGTGTGAGTGTGTGGGTGTGTGTGCGTGCGTTTTTCTTTTGACTGTTCATGTGTGTGTGTGTGTGTGTGTGTGTGTGTGTGTGTCTACATACCAGATGTATAATGCCCGCTGCTGTTAACCACACGGATATAAAAATTGATACTAGTTGAGCCAAGCGTATTGAGCTCGATGTTTTTAGTACGTTTAAATATTGTAAAATATCTGGAACAGTCATGAGACGTAGCGCTCGAAGAAATCGAAGACCTGTTTATAATACACATATATGGACACAAAGTTATAATTGCGCACAGACACACATACATACATACATACGGAGAGGTATGTGGATGTATGTACGTTGAGTAAAGCACATTGCATGCATACAAATCGATCGTGGCACGCTTTCAAAGGACTTTTACTGCTACTGCTTTTACTTAAATGAAATATTACTTTAAGGAGTGCTCGCGTCTGTGTGTGCGTGCGTGTGTGTGTGTGCGGGTGTTTGGGACGGATAGATAGATAGATAGATAGAGGGAAATCTTCGACATTGAAACCGATTTGTATGCATCAAATTGTTGTTGGGAATTAAGTAATTTGGGTATTTCTTTTGTTGCGCTTACCGATCCATGTTCGATCTAAATATATTGATACGAAGGACGGGGGTATTGTAAAATAATCTACAAAACTGTACATTTCTAACATAAACCAAAGCTTATCGGACGCCGCTATGAACTGGAAAAAAATTGTTAATAAAAAGAACACAATCGAGTTTAACAATTTTCAAAAAACAAATTACAAATAATTATTAACTAATGGCTTAGCCAATTGATTTGTGATCAGAAACATAAAGTCAAATAAAGATTTAAATCAAAGAAGCGTGTCGTGTGGAACTTACTCGTATAAAAAAGTAAACCATAAAAAATATATTGAATGCGAGATCGATCTGTTGAGTAATGTTATTACTCCACTTTTGGCATCTTTCAACTTCTTCGCTAGATGCATCAACAAAATATATAATGAGAGATGCAATGCTGAGTATAAATACGAGTACGACCTGAAAGAGAGAGGACAGAGAGAGAGAGATAGAGAGAGAGGGAGAGAGAGAGGATGACATTAGCAATTATTTCATACATTTTACTTAAACGAAGTGATGATAAGATGATGTAGTTGTAAAACAATAATGTAGGCATTTTATTAAAGATATTCTTAATCCATAAGTATATTCTTTCATAATATATATAATATGATATTATAATAATTATATAATATTTGATCAGCTTGGGATCGACTCAACATAGCTTTTAATTCAGTTTGAGTTATAACTTTCCCAAGAGCCTTTTTATTAAAAAACTATCTATAGATAAGATATATATAAGATAAAAAAATTAATCTATATTGCAATGGTCGTAAATCCGTGTTCACATTTCATTATATTATTAACTGGTATACTATATATTTATATATAGTAATTTATAGCATCGTAAATCGAACAAAAATTTATTAACTCCAAATGTAGGGAGGATTTTAAGAATCCTGATATTTCTTTTGCCTGCTCTTAAAGTTAAAGTGAAAAATAGCATATGAACTTTTATTGTTTACCAACAAGAGACGTCGCGACGTCGATAATAGCTTTTAGAAACAAATTTAGTGTATATATAGATTATGTTATTTAATTTTAAGTAAGCTTCTTGGCTTTATACAAAAAATAAGAAATGTTGATAGGTGCTTATTAAAATAAGCAAATGAGATTTTATAATCAAGAATTTAATTAACAAAGGATTTTGACATACTACATTCGCATCTAAAATATATATATATTTATTCTTTTTTTTCAAAATTCACTTATTCAAAAATATAATATTTCTATTTTGAGTTTTCTTAATTAATTCTCCCAATTTGCATGCTTCGAGCTCATTTATATAAGCTAATGGGATATAACTAAGCAGGCAGAATATAAAGTAGCAGATCGAGCAAATTATCGGGATTTCAAGAATGTTAGATAGACTTTATTGGAATGCTATAAAAACTATATAAATATATATATAAACTATCATACAATGAGGTAAGATTTGTTGGTTTGTCTTGAACAGGCTCCGAAGCTTCCAAAGCACCGATTTAAAAAATGATTATACCATTATAACCTTATCCCTTACGAACATAGACTATAAAATATTTTCAAAAACATTTGAAGAATTAGCTCTTTGCTTGGCTTAGGGCATATGCTGCCAGCCTCGACTCGAATTGTTTCCTTATATAAGACTTATATATCATATATATAATAATCATATAATATTTTCACAGATTTAGTGCTTCGTATTCGCTGATTAACTGCCTGTCATCTTGGCACAGCTGAGTGGCATGCAAAAATAATTCAATGGGATTATGTATTTCGGCCGGATCTGCGCTGCACTCAGAAAGCCATCTGATTTATTGGCCCGGGTACGGCAACGACATCACTGCAGCAATTAGTCGAGGGCGTTCCGCTGATAAATCTGCGGCAATAATGAAAATTTTACCAGGTAATTACTGGGCTGAGTTACGTGGACGAACCAACGCGACAGCCACAGCAGGCCGCAGGAGCACCAGCACCAACAGCTGTACGAGCTGAGCGCCAGTTAAATGTCAGGGCTCTTTGCCAAAATGAAAAGGCCAGTTAAGGTGAACCAACTTTGGGCGGGCCAGCAGTGTGTCGCCTACTGCCACTTCGTGCTGTTCCGAATGTACTTAATTGTTATTGCCGTTGTTTGGCTACCCGTTCAGCCATAGAGACGTAATTGCTTTGATAATCGAACAGAATAAAGCACAAAAGGAAAGCCAAATTTGGCAAAGACGCACGCAAGCTACTTATGCCCCATATTACAGCTGATTTTGGTGCTTTGTTATTGTTATGCAAATGCGATACGAACACAGAAACATTCTGGCAGAGAGCTGTTGTAACTCAGTCTTTCCACGGAGATAACTTTGCTCCAAGATTGCGTATACGCCGCGGGTTGCCGTTTGTCTTTTCATTAAGCCAACTTAATCGGCGCTGGCATCTAATGAAATAGAATCATAATCGCATCCAATGTTGACGTCAGCGCCTCCTGTTATGTACAGTAGTCAATACGCTGCTGACGTAATCTGGACAAGGTAATCAATGCAGCGCCGAAGCCAGGAAGCCGGAGAGACAGCGACGCCCACGTAACATGGCCACAAAGATGATAAAAATTTCTTGCTGGTCTTGTTACTGCTGTGATTACTCTTGTTCTTATGGCCCTCAGTAAGAAACTGGGTCAATCTCTTTCACACAGATGTGTTTGGAGGGGCGCAAAAGCGATGTAAGCCCAAGCCAAGTCCTGAACTTCAAATATCAAACTAACCCAGGGGTCCTTGAAGATTATTCTAATTTTGTGGTGATATGTGTAAGCTTTTAACTTTGGAAATTTAAATTCATAATAAATATATATTATAATAATACTTATATTATAATAATAATTATAAATATACCAATATTTTATAGGGGCAAAGTTAGTAATCTAAATGCAAAAAATTATTTTTGTTTGATACTCAAATATTTAGCTGACTAATAACTGCGTTTTTAAACTTAACGAAGAGAAATTAGTATATTGATTTTGTACGCTGTCCGTCTGGCCAGGCCATACAGACCATCTGTCCGTCCGTCTGTTCGTATGGAGGAACTTCAAAATTGGGAATATATATTTGTGTGTGTCCTTGTCTAATAAAATGTTTTAAGATAAATAAAAACACACATCTTGCACAGTTATGGAGCTGGTAGTAGACCGTGAATGAGTATTTTGCAGTCGGTAGCGCCCGACTACTATATTCCTACTTCCTTTCAAGTCTAGTTTCCTGTATATACAGAATACTCTACAAGCAACCATTTTAGTTCCATTTTCACAGCTAAATTTTACTTTCAATTAGGCTTAACACGAATGAAATTTGGTGGATCTAACTGCGCAGCCAATGATAAGATTCATAAATGACTTTTATAGCTGATTAGTTTACGAATTTGTCTTTGCCAAAGGTCACAGTTTGCCAATATTGAATAAACATGAAGAAACTTTATTGAATAAATTTCATTTGTTTTCATAGCAAAACAGCTAAATAAACAACAATTTAATCCAGTCTTTGCATTTCTAATACTCTTTCAAGCAATTAACCTAAGAGCAGGCAGTGGAGCAAGCCATTTGTTTGGCTCAGCTCAGCTTGGCATGATTTAGGAGCGCAATAAAACTGACACACATTCAGCAATAGCTGTTCGCACTGACCAATCAGACGAATCAATTTGGTTATGGAACAAAGCACAACAGAGGCGGACGAGTGCTGCAGTTTAATGGTCCAAAGCGCTGCTGCAGAGGCCACGGCGCCGGCCACTTCCACAAATTGCCGCAAATGCGGTTTTTAAAGAGTGGCGAGCGACTGCGTCTCGGTGGCGTGACCAAGTGCAATCGGATGTGTCCGCCACGCCCCCAAGTAAGCTGCCATAAGTACAGTGTGAATGGCTCTGCCTGCACTTCCGCATTCCCGACGCTTTAAAGGGTTGCGGTCCGCAGTAAAAGTTGCTGTTAAAGTGCATGTCAAATGCACTGTCGATTGTATAACAGCCGAAAAGAAATCCATACTGCAGCGGAGCCTATTCGAGCACTGGTGGCAATGGTGGTTGAAGCAATAACAGCGAATCGAAAGGATTCAGCGGCAAATGCCAAAAGGCTGCTAGAAGCCATCTAAAATGCGGCCAACAGCTGCAACAGCGCCAACAATGCCACACATTCTGGCAGCCAGTCGGCCAGGCCATAAACATTCAAGCCGACCCACACTCCAGACACCGCCTGCCGCTGTCTTTCTCTTGGCCCTGGTAACAGTGAAATGTGTGCGAGGTTTTTTATCGATTTTCCTTAGGCCTTTTCCTGGCACCCGCCCACGTTATTTACTGTTGTTGTTGTTGCTGTCCTTTTATTTTCCTGCGCTGCTTTGGCGCTCTGACATATCTTCGGTTATTTCGTATCCCTATATTAGCTGAAAGTTGTTGTAGTTGTTGGCATTTGACTGACTCTTTGCATACTACAGCGATATCGATAAATGGGCCCACAAAACAGCCAGTAATGGGCGCGGACGAGGGGGTGGGCGCGGGTGCCAGCTGGAGCAAGCGTGCGAGCATTGGAAGTATTTGTAGCTCTAACTCTGACAGTTGTATTATACTAATGGCAAACTGTCATGCAGCGCGCTCTATCGAGCATAGACCGCTGTAAGTTTCCTCTTCCTATACCCTGTATGCATACGAAGTCTGAAGGGTATATACTGCAAGTGCACAATAAAATAGTATTCTTCTAACATTATATATAGATAAACAGATCTTGATATATATCTTAATCAACCCCTTATAAGCAGAGTACACATTATCAATGGTTCATTTCTTATACCCTGGAATCATTTTGAATTTTCAATCAGAATAGAAAACAATAATCTATTTTCCCTCAAATTAGGCATCTGTTTATTTGTAATTGTATCTATAAGCATGCCTTTCCAAACAGAATACAGGGTATCTGATAGTCAGCAACTATTCATCTATAGCTACCATTGCATATGATAAGAAACACAATGTTTATCTCTGCTACGCTGGCGTTAACTGGAAATCAATTGCTTTATTCGGTCTCTTTCAATCTGACAGGCCTGATAAAGTCAAGAACAAATCACAAAATTCTAATTTCAGATAAGCGTAAATTGTATGTTAATGGATCCCACAATGGGAGCAAAGCAAATATTGAATATTCAGAGCTTAAAAGTCGTTTACTATCAAATGGGTTTTATAGTTGTTAGTTTGGTCGAATTACTTTATTTATTTATTTTTTTATTTTTATTAAGGTATACTAAATTCAACCTGAAAGGTTTCTCAACACTGCAAAGTCCCTTTTCAATTTGAAACTGAAAACATTTACATGTCTATGAAAGGGATTGACTCCACACTCTAGCAAGGGCATCGATATATTTGTATGTCGAGCATTCTTATCAAAATACATATTAACATAAGATATAGCTACACTATCGGAATGAACAAATGCTGGTTTATCAATATTTAAAGTAATTTCAAATAAGTCGCCTAGATTCAAAGACTAAACTACTATGTTTTTCGTCTTGTCTTCTAGCTAACGATAACTCTATTTAGACAGATAATGGGAACTATCATTTTAAATGTAAATCCGTCAGTATTGATACAGACGGACAAGCACACAAATATTGATTAGAAAATATCCGTATATGACTGAAGAATAAGAAACTCAAAGAAAATAAAAAATTGCTAAGCTCTCTTCAGATCCTAAATCTCATTATGGATTATTACTAATCTAATAAACATTTAGACCCCACAAGGTAGGCTACTGTGATATTAATAGATAGGGCTTTAGAGAAAGTCTAAGCTAGCCAAGAAAGGAAAGCAAAAGAAAAAGAAATGAAAGAAACACATTTAATGTAAAATAGTTAGCATTTCCTTCAATGGGTTCTTTACTGCCGTTCCTAACTCTAGTTCTTTAAGCCTACGCATCGTTTTTTATCGATTTCATGAGAATAAATAACTTATATAACTGATTTGCCAGACAGACAGCCCACTTGTTGCTTCATATATATTTATATTGTGGGCCTAATCATTAAATCATGGCTTCTTCTACTTGTCACATAAGCTTTAAGAAAGACATTATACCCTGATTACCTTTCTTTAAAAAAATACAGCGCATTATGAAGCAGCAATGAGCCCACTTTTAGCTCGTAAGCAAAGCATACACAAATGCCTAATCTTCCATTAAACGGCTCGAATGAATAATTAGGAAATGGAAGCCCTATCTAGTGCCGTCTAGTACGACGTAATATCCTAAACAAAAGCGGCGGCAACTTCTGAAAGCCGCTGCTAAGATTGAGCTTAGTCGGAGACTCCCATTTAATGGATGACTGCATAATGCGACATATGCATAATGTGAGAACATTTTTGTTTACTTATTTCGCAAGGCCCATGGGACCCGGTGGGCAGCCATTAGCTATCTTTAGTTATCAGCACATATGTTGCTCATAACTAAGTAGTTGTTAACGGCTAGATCCCCGGACTTACTCAAAGCCCCCAAAGCAGCCGGCATACGGCAAACACACAAAAAATAAATCAATTTGCTGACGAGTATTTGTGGTACATGGAAATGGTTGATTTACTTTGTTGCTTCCGCTGTTGACATGCAACCGCTGGAGGCAGCTCCGAAATGTGCCACAATAAAAATATAAATATTATATTCTACACGCAACTTGTTTGCCCTCTGCAAGCCACATGCAAGGGCCGCAAATTAAATGAATAGCCCAAATGCACCTGGCTTCATACATATATTTATACTCCCTCACAATGGGGACAAGAGGTTGTGGCTTTTGGGCAATGTTTTGGCTTAACTCAACTCGGCAATCGGAATATATAGTCATGTCTGAGCCGTTTTATGAAGTGTTAAGATTGAGATAAGATGTAAGCAGGCGATGTGTAGGGGATCCTTATACTATTCTAGCTCTAAAATATAATATATATATATATATATATATAGAATATAAAGATTTATCTGATTTAACACTCCCCCGTTAATATATCCGCTATATCTTTTCGATCTCGGGTTATCACTAGAGTATATATTCCTAATTTCAACTCTCTAGAACATTGACTAGAAGCATTTCTAAGATTCCGGAAATAACACTACTCGATTTGCCACGCCCCCAATAGGAGTATCAGAAAAAACCTTTACACTTTATCGGACGAGGGTATCTGTGAGTATATATATCAATTTTCAAGACTGTAGCTTCAATAGTGGCTACGGAAAGACGGACAGACGGACAGACGGAGGAACGGACGGACAGCAAGACGGGCATTGCACTAAACCAAGTATAGTTGATCCTTTAGTCCTGACATATCAGGAGAAAAAATAAAACATTTTTTGCCTACTTAACTACGATCAACAGACCGATGATCTATGAAGATATCTTCAACTGAAAGACGTAAAAATAATAAAATCTATGATGAAAATATATGAGACTTACCAAAATTCGACCAGTTGTTGTTTGACCCGAGATAAGCTCTCCAGCCCAGTCTTTTGCTTCTGTCATAAATGTTCCCTCGAACTCTTGTTTGTTGCGTGACGCCTTCTGCTCCTTTTGCTTGGGATCGTTGGGTCCCAGGTCCGGCTCCTTGCGGCAGCAGATGAATGCAAACGCTCGCCATAATAATACAATGAGCAGGCCAGCAAGGAATGTGAATATGCTGGATAGCAGAAAACACCAATATTTGCGAACTTTGAGACAATCATCGGCATCGAATGGTGAATCTGTTGGATCATCGGCCAATGATTCGACAGTGCTCTGATCACACCCCGACATCCCCTGCAAAGGTGTGCAATAGATATTGGTATGAGCAATGACATTGGCAAAGGCAATCGGCATGCTAACAACTAATTAGCTGTGAGTATTCATGAACATATCCAACTATTAGCGATAACATGAATAACTACAGACACATTTGACAACATTTTGAGCACAAGGCGGCAGCCGTTTATAAATATAATATATATGCTATATGCGCCATATTAATATGTTTGCATTTATTACACATACGTCACGTTTGACATTTAGAACATCGAGCACATTTTTGGCACATTTGGCTCAAGTTTGCCATGCGAGTGAAGCGCAGAAATGTAAACAAAAATAAAGTCCGGAGAGTGTCGCGGACGTTGAGTGCGCACAAATGATATAGAAATATATAAAAATAAGTAGCTGACACATCACGGGATAATTGCTTACATTTGTCAATACACTGATATTTGTGCCGATCAAACCGCTTGCCATTTCGAATAGCTTACATTGCTGCGGCTCACTGCTAGATATTTATATGTATATACACTATATAGAGAGATATGTACAATTGTGTATGATGCTGTGGCTATGCTGGGCTTTCAAGTGCATATAGGCCCCTGGCAACTTTGGACATGGCCAAGTGGCCAATGACGCCACCAAAGAGCCAAAAGACGCGACACCGAAAAACGGAACGGATCGCCACACAAAAACTTGGCACGCCTTTAAAAATAGCAACAAACAAATCTTTTCTTTTATTTTTAAAGTGATCTCGCAATGTACCGCGCCGTGCCGCGACACACACGCACCAAGACGAGCGCGCGGCTACAATTTGCTTGAGTTGTCACAGTTCAGCCATGCGACATTTTCAGCAAATGGCGAAGATACACGAATTCCTAATGAATGGCGCACCAGGTAAACTTCACTTCAAACTCTGTGAGTGTGTGTGTGTGTGTGTTTTCCTTTCCTCTCGTTTTTTATTTTCGAATTTTGCACGCTTTTCAATAACGGGGCCAACGCACTCAGTGAATCACTGCGTAAACTACGCACACATGCAATATATGGCTGCTATATGTATATGTATATTATAGATACATCTGCATTTGACACACACGCACACACGCGCTACACGACAACGCACAACACGCAGAGACCGCAGTCAGCCAAGCAAAAAGGAGGCACCGAGCGAACAGCCCAAACGCCGCGCACCAACTGAAAATGAACAGGCCATTACGAGTGTTGCGCTGAGGAGCCTTAGCTATTCAGCTACTCAGCGACTCAGCTACTCAGCTACTCAGCTACTCAGCTACTGAGCTGCTCGGCTGCTCAGCTAGCCAACGTGCTATCTCCTGACGTGGGCTTGCTCTCTGGCCGGTTGACCGCGAAAATTGTCATCGCAGGCGACAAACTTGAATTTAATTAAAAGGCAAAGAAAAATATGGGAAAATCTAAAGGCTATTAGACTACCCCTAATTGCATACCCTTTCCCAATCAATGATTTTTTGGTCCCTTTGAGTCTGAGTCCCTTTGAAAGTGTTCAAAAAGTCGAATATTTTAGAAGTTATCCCTATAAATAATACTTAAATTTTCCATTTATCTTATATATAATTTTTTTATTATTGTTTAGAATATATATTCCATGGGTATACTCTGTATGTTTTAATTGAATTTCACAATCATAGCAAAGTTGTTTTATATCACATGTCCAACTTCGCTGCAAAGTATTTATGGCCTGCTTAAGAGTATTCGTACGTTAGTCTAATAGAGCCTATGTGTGTGTGAGTTGACAACAATGAATTGTTATTACAGCAGCAGGGTAAATATAAATATATAAAATATGAGTTCTCTTGCTTTTATGCCCAGTGCCATTCTAAGCACACACACAAAACACTCGCACTTTTTGCATTTCATCTCTCATTCGCTCTCTCTCTCTCTCTCTCTGTTTGACCTGTCGCCCCGTTGCGACTCCCAGCAGCAATCGAGGAACCGACAGGTTAACTCAGCCCAGTCACGCCATGTTGCCAGTAAGCTGTCGTTTCATAATTTACGCGTTTTGTTTGCTATTTCCTGCGGGGATAGACCAACAAAGAACCCCAGAGCCCCTGCCCCATGCCCCGACCTGCCAGCCCTCCGACATGCAAACAAGCTGGCCCAGTTAACTATGCCTCCGTCTTAACTATGCGTTTCCACTAGCCATAATTGCTCATCATCATCAGCCGGGCCGGGTCGAGCCGGGGCAGCAGCGTTTATTTTTAATACCCTATACCCATTGAGAGTGCTTAATAAGCGGCATTATTCCTGTGTACAAAAGTATGCAACAGCAGAAGGCTAGCTAGGCTCGGCAGTAGCAAACATCAAAGCGAATATTTTCCATGAGTGGTTCTTGGTTAATTTTCTTTTTATAATTTATGCGCTGCTTAGCATTCGCCTTCATTAGGTGTCTTCTAGTCGAGCAAGCTCTCACTCGTAGTTATAGCTCTTATTATATACGACACTTGCAGCGTTTCAAATTATTGCCTCATTGCATTTGCCCAATTAAAAATGTTTTCAATTCGCGTACTTAGACGAGTATTTTTAGACTATCGCTAGCCTTGAATTTCGAAATGCATGGAATAATGATGAGCGCAACTGCACAGAGATGACGAGGTATGCCCATTAATAGTTCTATATGGTGTCAATATGACGGGGAAAGCAAGTCACAAGCAACTAAGTGTGCTGTAAGCGGCACTGCTCGACTATGAAATACCCGAACCCAGGCTAAAAGCAGCTATTGCAAGCATAATGAACATTCCATATGAATTTCGTTATTCTACTGAGATAATGACATCCAGATGAGTGTATTTGTCTAGGTACAAGTCTGAAGTATTCGCTAGAAGGTAAGATATATCCAAGATGAATAAAACAAAAGAAAGGGTAAACGTAGATTGAGCATGGTACAGAGAAATAAACATAATAAACAAGATTTCAAGTTTTCAGCTGGGTTTATACGGACGGATAGGCACTCCAAGAGCTAGATCGACTTTGCTGCTCGTATTGATCCAGGATATATATACATTATGAGCTCTGCTACGCCGCCTGCCGCCAGTTACCTATCTTTTCACAGAACCAGCATACCCTGAACTCTCATTTTCAGTGGGTTCAGTTGAAAAGAGTTGAAAGATAATCGTTATACGGAATGTGCTGATAAGTCGAGCTGATCGACAATTAGTGGCTTTAATTTACTGAGATTGTGCCAATGTGACCCATTTGAAAGTAAATTATTCTAGAAATATAGTTTATTCTAAACTGCTTTTCTTAGCAGAAACCACCTTGAGCATTCGAACTGAACTGAACTTTATATATATATATATATATATATATATATATATATATATATATATATATATATATATATATATATATATATATATATATATATATATATATATATATGATTTATATATCAATTTATTTATTTTGAAATCAATCAGAATGGATTGCCATACTGACATCTTTAATCTATATAGCACAAGTCGCCTCTGATAATGATTTGCGGGAAAGTATATTTTCCGCTGAATTGTCGATAGACTGTAAATAAATATTGCTTTTGGCAGGGATTTAAACAATACACAGTCTCTAATTGATCCAATCAAAATGTAAGCACATATATGCTATATATGTGGATATATCTTTTATATCGTGCACATTCGACAGACGATTTGTAAATATTTATGCACAATTCATTGAGTCTTAACGAAAAAGTAAACAACATAAATGTTGTGATTAATTACACTAGTCAACAAACTTGAAATAAATGCAGCAAAGGCTTTGAGGCAGGGTTATTCAAATTTTAAATTAAAATACTTCTGATACGTCCAAGGCTCTAGAGATATTCTTGCCTAAAAATTAAAAAATTATCTAAGAGTACAGTTTCTTTATTTCAAAATATCTTTTAAATTTTATACTAGACTTTATTCATTATACAGATATCGCTGAATATAGTGAACAGTTGCCTGTTACACTCTAAACTTTCTTCGGAATATCCATTTCTCACACAATTACAGATTTTTCAGATAATATTAAAGGCTAGAGTTATTAAAGGCTTCTGGATATACGCAAATATCCTACATGTATTCGTAATTCTTAATAAACATTGTCTTGTTGTTATTAAATATATCCAAAAACACACACTCCTGAGTATATTATTTCGTAATAAAGTATTTTGATTCCAGATTCGGATATTCGGATATTCGAATATTGAGCACTTATAGATTTACTTTCGATTTCCTAAAACGTGTTGGCCTGTGTTATAGTGACTAAAAACATTGTATACAATTTTTAGTCAAACGTGGAATTTCTGTCAAAGTGTATCGACTGGACTTAAGATAGCACCTGTATACCGACTATAGCAACGACCCGTTGCAACTAATAATCTAGTCGCAGGGCGTTTAGATAGCGGCGAGATATAAATTATGGCAGAAGACTGAGCCGATGGCGACAATCAAATGGATGAAGTCACTCGACGACCAAGTGGCAATAATTTACATTGCGAACTATTGATTTTGGGGCGTGGAGGTGGGCAGATAACTTGACGCATGTCCGTCAAATTGTGGAAAGCCAAGAACTGTAAAGAACAAAGATAGAGACAGCAGAGCTGACACGACAGACAGACTGAGGCAAATGCCAAGCGACAACTGACAACCGACAACCGACAAGCAACGAGTTGACAAATACCCTTCGACTTTTTGAGCAATTTATGGGTCGCACTTGGCCCGCTGATTGTGGCCACTGATTGCTGACCGCCGCTGGCGACGCGACATTACCAAGGCCGAAGGGCTTAGGGGACTGCCCGCCGAGCATTTCACGTTGAGCGTTGCTTTGTCTGCTTTAGTTTCAGTTTCTGTGCCACATTTGCAAAGGTCACGCAAGCTGATGCATACGTATGGAACTACTCAGACGACACACATACACACATATAAGCGAACACGTATGTACATACATATATACAGTTAGTTCAGCTACTTGTGAACGATACAAACTAATGAGTCGCTCATGAGCGATTCTTAGTCAGTTATTTTTTGGTAGTTCAATAAATCATGATCGATAACTAAATTAGAACTCAAAAGTGCTTATCGTTCACAAAGAGCTGAACGCCGCTCATGAACTTTTGAACATGAATATCAAGCCGAAAAACGCTTATGACCGATGAAACTAGTTCAATTTAACTTATTCTGTACGATATGGATCAGCTCTAATTTACATGCTAAGCAATTTTTTGTACACTGAGCCAGTTCTCATGGATCGGAACTAGATATGTAAATGAATAATAAGTCCTAGAGAAGCCGCCTTTGATTTGATTTGCGTTAATGATGATGGTCACAACATGATTGATTAACTGGTGGCATTGATTGTTGCACATCTATAGCCAGCTTGAGAGTAGACGATTGCGAGCTAGCTGTGGATACACGTAAGAAATAGGGAGCTTTACCTTTGGAGAGATGGGCGGATAAAACGGTGGCAGTTCATGACAATTTGGACACCAGCTGGCCATATTAGCTGTTTCGGTGTCGGTATCGTTTTTGTTTTCGTTTTCGTTTTCGGTATCTGGTTGGATTTTGTATTCTCTTTTGCAATTAGAGCCAAATTAGGAGCCGCAATCGATATGGTTGTGTCCCTTCTCATGTTCGCTTCTTGAAATTGGGTACGTCAGAAGATAGGTGGGAGAGTGTGTTTGTATCTTTGTATATATAGAGGGGCGGGGTTAGGTTCGCCTCCATTACGTCTCTACTCACCTAGTACAGGCTAAACCACCGAGGCAGGGCTCCAGGGCTGCCAACATTCACACGCTCAAATCGCACATCAACGTGTAGACGATTTGTTCAAGTTGTTGTTGTTATGTTTCTTATAAATAATAACGTTATTTTTGTTTTTTTCTTTTTTGTATTATATTATTGTTGCGGTAGAAATATCTGCGGTATTCTTTCGTTTTTAAATTTCTATACCATATTATGCAGGTTATTATATAATCGAATTAATATAAATTGGTTTTATGATACATATAAATATTATTTGGTTTAAGATGTTGTTTAATTAGAATACCGTTATTAGTTTCATTGTGCGTTTGCTTGTATTGGTTTTGATCTAAAGGCTTGCTGCGATTAAAATAAATTTGTAAAATTTATTAATTTCATTAAATTTTTATTAAATTCCACTCTCACTTCACACACATTCAATTATTTAACTGTATTATTTTGCAAAAACTTTGTATTTATTTATAATTTATTCTCGTTATTCGAAGAGTCTGCATAGTTTTTCCTATTTCCCTCGACATATGCCTCCAACTGGACAGTTACTATAGCAAAAATGAAAATGCGGCCTGGTAAATAAATAAATAAAGACGCGAAGCAACGTTTAAAGCAAAAACAGCAGCTGAGCGTCGATTTTTAGGACTTGCAGGCGTTGCTCTCTGTACCTCTCCCTCACCCTCACCCTCTCTCTTTCTCTCAGCTCTCACTCATTCTACCTTCTCTGTCCCACTCTCACTGCCACTGTCACTCTCACTCTCAGCGGCACTCTCGCGTCGTGTTTTGGGCGCATGTGCTTTAGGCGTATTCCGAACTAGTGTGAAAGCTTTTTCTTTCGAGTTGAACGCACAAATTAATTTCTGTTAAGCATACGCAATGACTGCCACAGGCATTAGAATTGAATTGAA
The DNA here is from genome assembly GCA_035047485.1 of Drosophila peninsularis. NCBI lineage: Eukaryota > Metazoa > Arthropoda > Insecta > Diptera > Drosophilidae > Drosophila > Drosophila peninsularis. The sequence goes on from JAWNPN010000027.1 coordinate 4,331,616, forward strand.
TATTTCCCTTTTCAGGGAATTAGTTTTCATTTAGTCTGGATTATTCAATTGCCATAAATGGCTAACAACTTCCTGCAGCCAGGATGCATGGACAGTGGACGACGAGCATTTAAACGAGGAATGCGGACCGTGCGCGTGAAGCGTGTACGAGGCAATGAACGATTCCAAGAGTTGCTGCAGCCTGTCGGTGAAACGGAAACACACTGCCCTAGTTTTTAGTTGTGCTCCTCGACACACACATACATACACACATGCACGTATACAGGAATATACACACACACGCACAGACAGAGACAAGCCGCACAGCTCACATATAGTATATGTTATGAGAGCGTGTGCTGCACTTAGCAAGAGCTGGCATGTTTATTATAAAAATGTAAACCGTTAAAACACGCTAATTTGCTGTAACTACTGTTAAAAACGAGCACACTCAGTGTTGCCACAGTGTTTCCACAGTGTTGCTAAAATGTAAACAGACCGACCAACCGACTGCCTGCCGTGCCTGCCTTGCCTTGCCTTGCCTTGCCTGGCTGGGCGCGCATTGAACTCGTTTTGAATTGGGCTTAATTTCCTTGTAGGTATCTGCTGCAGCATACACACATACAGGCATACACAAACACGCACACGCACACATACACATACACGAGCGCACACCCGGACATCAGAAAAGTACATGCTCGGGCACTGACTGACTGACACACATATACCAATGAACGCGCACAACGGGCGCCAACACCAACGACGACGACGACGAATAGGAAACAACAAAAATAACATTGACGATGACAACGAAGCGTGGCTAGAACGGGGCCAGGCGCTCATTCGGCAACGGCAACGGCAACGGCAGTAGCAATAGCAACAACAATTTGATACACGATACCCCACTGTACCAAATCTCCGGCTGCCCATCGACTTTATCATCGTGTCCTTTCGCTTGCCGTTGTCGTTCTGCTCTGCTCTGCTCTGTTCGTCGTCGTTAAAAACTGTTGTGTGCTCGTTTTATGCGATTCAACATGAAACTGGCGCACAGTGCGTGTAGCGCGTATGTGCACGTGTGTGTATACGTGTGTCTCTGTGTGTGTGTGTGTGGGTAGGCGATTGAATCTTTCTAGCCATGCGTATGTGCGGACCTCCGCTTCTTTAAAAAAAAAGAAAAGCCCGCAGCAACGCCAGAATAAACAGAAAAAGTTGCCGTGATATTACAGTATTTCTCTTGCCTAGCCAGACTATCCTTTTCAGATTTGATTTCATATATATCTTCTATGTATTTTATTATTTCGCCAAACTATCTCTCGCATACTCTAGGCAGAGTTATTTTAATGGAATTGCGTGTCCAAATATATATTCGAATATTTTTCAATTTTCCACACACTTTTTGCAGAAATTTGTTCACTTTTCATTTTTTATATTCTTTAAACTTTCATTATACTTTAATGGATTGAGGGGAATATATTTTTCCTTAATTTTTACATACGCAGTTTGAAAAATTTTCACTCTCACAGTATTTGTGTATATGTATGTATGCGTTTATATGGTATATATGTATGTATATATGAAGTTATTATATGCAAAATATTAATTAAATATATAATATAATAGATATACATATGCACAAATTTATATAATATATATACACATACTTATGTACCAATGTATGTGTGTGTATGTACATATATTTAATGAGGAACTTTTTTTCATTACTTTTCACACAGGCACACGACGCGCACAGGCCAAGCACCAACCTTTCTCGTCAGCAGCGGATACAATTCTGCGCGATGTGAACTTAGATGACTCTTGGCTCTGCACAGCCGAAGCTCGCCTTTGAGCTTTTTTTGGAATGCTAGGGGCCTGGCATGACAGCCGAAGCTTGTAATTCATTAAAACTGGCGCCAAAAATGCAACGAGAAGCTAGAACTAACTATGTGTGTGTGTGTGTGTGTGTGTGTCAGTGTTTGTGTTCGTGTTTCGCTTACTTGGTGATCCGTTAACGTGGCGTATGAAAAAAAGGTTGCAGTTCTGTTAGTTTGGTTGTTTTCAAATGATGGCATACTTTTAGGCTGTGCACACTTATTTAAATATTTTCCTAACGTGCCACAGTGAAATGATAACAAATTAATGCATAATCGATATGTAAATTTTTGAATTTTAATACTTACTATTTTAATAAATTAATATACATTTCGTAACATTTGAAAACAAATTCATGGGTATTTAAATATTTATGAACTAGTAAATACCACGAGAACCGCGAACTTTTAGTTACTGTAGCCCTTTACTTAATATGATTATCGAACCACCGATTCTAAAATTCGATAATCAAAACAGTCGGGACGTGACTACAGTAAAATAGGTTGCTCCGATTTGGCAATCAAAAACTGATAGGAATTCGTTACATTAGGTAACACAAACTACAAGGAACAGTTCACCAGCTACACTATGACAACAGCCGTGCTCGGTGCCGGCATAAGTGGGTTATCAGCCGGCTACTACCTACTGCGACGATTTGGCAGACCTTTGACCATTTATGAAGCAGCACCCCGCGTCGGAGGCTGGATTCGCTCCGAAGCGCATAAGGATCGGGGCTTCCTGTTCGAAAGTGGGCCACGGACAATACGCCCAAAAGGCCTTGCGGGCGCCAACACACTCGAACTGGTGGAGGAACTCAAGGTGCCCATTAAACCGATTCCCAGCTCGCATGTGGCTGCGAGAAATCGGATGCTCTATGCCAAGGGACAAGTCTGCATGCTGCCAAACAGTCCCAAGGGCTTGATTCGTACCATCCCGCCTTTCACGAAGCCTCTGTACAGAGCTCTGCTGCATGACCTATTCACTGGCAGCACTCTGGCCAAGAATGAGGACGAATCCATCTACAACTTTACCCAACGACGGTTCGGCAAGGAGATTGCCGACTATGCCATTAGCCCCATGATCTGTGGCATTTGTGCCGGAGATGCACGCGAAATAAGTGTGCGATTCCTCATGGAGACCCTTTTCGAAAATGAGCAAAAGTACGGCGGAGTGCTGAAGGGCGCGCTCTACGCCCGCTTCAAGAACAAGGTTGATGAGACCAAGGAGGGCTTATTTGCCAAGGGCGAGCCCAAGCTTTACAAGAGGGCGACTCAGGAGAAGTGGGCTATGTATGGCGTCGAGGATGGTCTGGAGCAGCTGCCACGCGCCATGCGCAAGTATCTTGGCGAACACGACGTGAACGTCCAGCTAAGCAGCAAATGCTCCAGTCTCAGCTTTGACAGCAGCGGCGCACGGATCAGCATACGCGATACCGAGCTGCCGGTGTCGCATGTAGTGAGCGCCCTGCCGGCTTACCAGTTGGCGCCGCTGGTAAGAACGCAGCATCCATCCCTGTCCGCCCAGCTGCTGGATATACCCTACGTGGACGTGGTGGTGGTTAATATCCAATACAAGAGCAACGAACTGCTGAAGCAGAACGGATTTGGCCTGCTGGTGCCGCCCGTCGAGCAGCTGCCCATACTGGGGGTGATCTTCGACAGCTGCTGCTTCGACATGGGTGGCAACACGATACTGACCGTCATGATGGGCGGTCGCTGGTTCGATCAGTGGTTCGGTAACCAGCCCAGCCAGAAGAAGCTCCGTGACATTGCACACCAGCACGTGCGCCAAATCCTGAACATCAAGGAGGAGCCCGTGTTCAGCCGCGTGCACACGCTCCACAAATGCATTCCGCAGTACACCGTCGGGCACAAGCGACGCGTGGACAGCATCAGGAAGTACATCAAAGACTACAAACTGCCTCTGTCGCTGTGTGGCGCAGCCTACGATGGCGTTGGCATCAACGACGTCATTCTGTCTGCTCGCAAACAGGTGGAGCAGTTGCCACTGCCATCGGAACATTGAAGTGCAAACTGACGAACTGAAACCCGTATATTTCCATGGATTTATTATTTTCTGTATATATTTTCTATTGTGACTGTGATTCGCCTGACTCTGCACATAAACTCCCAAATTTCCCGTCCTCGACAGCCGTTTATTTGCCAAAGCCGCCCAAGCAGGGTGGACTCTTTTCTGGTTCCTGCTCGGGCTCCCATTGCTTAGGTGTTTTCGCCTCGATCGAGAGGGCGTGCATGAACTCGAACCCAGCCTCTTTTAGAGCCGTCTTTATCGTGTCGTTAACCAGTCGATGGCGCTGCATGGAGAAGTCGCTTAATTAACTCTCCTCCATGTGAAGATGTGAGCTTACCTTAATCAGTGTCAGGTCATTAAATTTCTCGGACACGACAAGCACTCGAAAGTGGGATTCCGCCTGCTTCGGTGTGTTGTGCATGGGCGATTCATTGCTGACGTCCAGGAAGATCGGCTTCAGCTCCGCTGTTAGAGCCTTCCTCATGGCCGTTTCTATGGGCGGATATTGCGGTTCTTGTGACATGTTTGCAGCTTGGTAGCTTCTATTGGCTAAAATGCCGCTTGTGCAGAGCAGTTGATTCACCTTTAGCGCTGAAACGCGAATGGACTGCCGCAACGTTAAGCCGAACATGTTTTTAATATTCTCGCACAGCTGTTTCACAATTACATAAACAATATGCTACGCGGCCTGTGTGGATGCCGATATGAACTAGTTCGGCTCGGTTCACGATAGTTGAACGTTAATTTGAAAGAAATGAACCACCATGAAAATTAAATCCTAAAAAATACTAAAAAACTGCGACATTTAATGCAAATATTAAAATTTGTCGAATTGACCATATTTGAACTATGAAAAATAGATGTTCGAATTACCATTTATTCAGCTAAAAGTACTCATGAATGCATTGCTTCTAACATAGTTTCTCGCAGACATTTTTCGAATTTCGAAGACAACTCAAAGTCTTATGCATTTGTTTAATTGAATCTTGTTCCCTAGCAAAAGCGTCAACAAATACATTTAACGATGCATAAAGCCATAGAAAAATATGCCTATACCTAAAACAAACCACTCGCGGGCATAACCATTCAATGCGTCAATCATAATATCGCTTTTTCCTATTTTCTTTATAGTATACGTTGGTCCACATTAGTAGTCGACCAGCTTCTTAAGCTTGGGTGGCGCAGATATGATGACTCGTCCCCGATTTCCACCACCAGAGCTAGAGCCATGAGCGTGCGCCTCTTCTCTGCGTTCATAGTGCTGCTGCCTGTATCGTTCCCGGTCACGAGCCCTCTCCAGGCTGTGCTCACGTTGGCGCCGTCGCCGGGATTGGGATTGGCTGCGTCGACTTCGAGAACGTCTGCGCTCCCGACTGCCGCTCCGACGGCGACTGTGTGACCGGCGCTTTCGTTCGGGACGACTGTTGCTCCGTCTACTTCGAGACCGTGATCGCTGTCTCCTGCTCCGACTGGGACTGCGTGATCTGCGTTTCCTTTGCACGCGGCTGTTGCTGCGTCGACTACGAGAACGCGATCGTTGCCTTTTATTACGACTGTGACTGCCGCTACGCGATCTGCTGCGACGGGCAGATGCTTTGGTCGTGCGGGCTGGAGCCTCCGAGTCCACCGAATCCACATCGCTGTCTGAAAGCTTTCCGCTGGACGGCGTGCCGTACTTGTGCCGCAACTCTCGCCGCCTGTGAATAAAGAGATGTGAGAGGGCTTCACTAAAGCCACCCACAACTGATTACTCACCTCCGGCGCAGCTTCAGCGCCAGCTCCCGCATCTCATCTTCGCGCTCCTGCTGCAGTTGACGCTCCCTCTCCGTCTTCTCAATCTCTGCACGCTTGTCGGCCTTATCTGAAATTGCAAACGGATATTTAGCGCTAGCTCCTCTACGGCCATCGTATTCTTCTTTGAACTTCACACTACACTCTCGCCGGCTTACATTGCCTGTTCAGCAGGTTTTGCATCTTCCGCTTAAGCCGCTCGCGCAAATTGGGTCGTCCACTGCCACTCGCCTGTCCAGAGCCCTGTAAAGGTCACCAACAAATCAATTAAAATCATTCAGCCAAAGTATGACGGAAGTTGGAGTCAGTTCTGGTTTCAGTCGAAAGTGTCGTTGCGAGTAAGTTTCGCAACAATGAAGCAACAAATTGATTTCAAATAAATAAAATTTGTTTTTGCCTTTAAGAGCATTTGTCCAGCTAAATCAAATAATTTAAACTAATGAAACGAAAGGAATCTGGATTGAAAACATGAAAACTCAATACAATCCATGTATAGGCTGAGGCATCTTATCTTGTTAGATATACAATATGGCATGGTATCAGACAAAGTTGTTTATTCTACTCATATGTGAGAGTGCTCTAGTCGGGAGTGCCTGGCTAAGACATACTGTGACCCTTGTGCAGAGTTTCAATCATTCAAAGCAAACCTGGTAAAATCGATTAGGATCGATAGTATTGTGTATAGTTCATACGGATGGACGGACGGATATATACGTTATGGTATATGTCAGCTGAGAAGGTATAGGGCTTTCACGTCTGGTATGCTCCACGGTTTTAAGTTGGCTATGTGTCTGTTGGTTTGTGTCTGACTTGGATTATCACTGCTTGTGTTGGATTTCTTGGGTAAAATCAATTTTGATCGATAGTTAGCACATGGGAAAGGCGTACAACTTTCCAAAATTGCGGATAGATATATATGGAATGTTCACGGCTGGTACGATCCACGATATTAATGTGCCTTATACTATATTGGTCTGTGTCTGACTTGGATTCACACTGATTGGTTTGGATTTTTTGTAGGTAGAGGCGTGAAATTTTGTGGTGTACTCCAGTTATTTGAGGCAATGAGACACTTTGGTTTTGCTTACTGACTTTGGTTTCGGTAGCAGAACTATATTTGCCTGTTTGATTACCCGTGCTGGATGACGACATCATCGGCTGTGAGCGCTCCGAGCTGAAAGACAAAATGTTGTACATAAATCTAGTGGCAAATCGAAGAAGCAAATTGAAAATGGATTGAAAGTGAAAGAAAGTCTTCTTTGGTTGCTCAACATTACCACACGTGCCCTCACTTACGCAGTATCCACATCCAATTCATCGGAGTCATCGCGGTCTCTGCCGCGCAGAGATTTGCCTGGCTGTTTGCTGTCATCTTCTTCGGCATCGCTTGGATCACTACTTTCCGCTGACGAGGAGGATGTATCGTCCCCGCGCTTCCGTCCATAATAGCGCTTCAATGGCGGCGGCGGTGCCTCCGTCACCTGTGGCACCACCGGCGTCGCCTTGCTCACAGCTGCTGCGCCGGCCGTCATGCTGAGCACACGCGAGGACAACGGATAGCTGATCATGGGCACTGCTGGCACCGCCTGATCAGCTGGCTTTGCCAGTAGCTGCTGATGCTGCAGATGAAGTTGCTTGAGCGGCACATTCGCCGCTGCTGTCAATATGGCGCTGGCTGTCGTCGTCGTCGTCGTGGTTGTACTGAGGCATATAGTTTTCTGTGTAGCTGGAGGCGTGACAGTCTTCTTAGCAATTGAACGCGCACGGCTGCGGCGGATATTCTGCGAGTGGGATCGAGAGCGACGCTTTCTTGACTTCGTATAGGAGCTAGCACTTGAGCTGCCTGAGGAAGAGGAATACCGTTTGCGCGATCGCCTATAGCTAGGACTACGTGAGCGCTGCCAGGACTTTGATCGTGAGCGAGACTGAGAACGCGATCTCGAGTAGTAGCGACGTCGTCTGCGACTCCGTGTGCGGCTGCGCCGATGATAGCTCCGACGTCGACTACGCCGGGGGCTCGGACTGCGAGAGGTGCTATGGGATCGCCGCCGTTCACTCCGCTTGGACGACTCGTTCATAAGCTTCAGTTTGTCAAGGTTGTCTTTGACCTTTTGTGCATAGGACACTGAAGCAGACGCAGCCGCAGATGCAGCTGCTGCTCCGCTGCTGGCATTAATACATGACTCGCCCAAAGTCTGGCCAGGCTTGCTCAAGTTGATGGTGATCTTCGAGTGTGGCTGCATCTCATCTTCGCCACCAAATGAGGTAATGTATGTAATCTTCTCGCCACCACCCTCTGCTGGTGAAGGTGACCGAGATTCCGAATCCTCGTCCTTGTCCTTGTTTTTGTTCTGATCCTCCTTGGCTGCATAGCTGGGCGGGCTGAATGGACGATTTGCAATGCGTCGCTCCTTTTGTGCACGCCGCTCCCGACGCGATTTGCGTCCACTCAACAGCATCTTCTCCTGCTCCTCTTCGCGCGCTATGCGCAGTGCATCCGCTTCGTCTGCATCCTTAGTTAGATGGGAGAAAAAGTCGTTGCTTTTCATGCCATAATTGCGTCCACACGCATTTAGTTCATGTGCCTGAGCTGTGTCCAGTTTGCCAATGTCTATTGAGACATCCATATCCATGTCCGAATCAGATTCATCCGAATTTTCAGTCTTGTCACCGGAGGGAGCAGCTGTGTTGCTGCTGCCGCTGCTTGTTGGCTGAGCCGATCCAAAGGGCTGTGGTCCTATTGTCATAGTTGGCAGGTCTCCGGTATCATCATACGAATACCCAATGGTCGCTCCGCCGGAACTCTTCTGCTTCTTTTTTCCCAAATTTCGCTCCGCCTCAAGCTGCGCGTTCGCACCGAACTGCTCCTCCAAATACAGCTGATGCAAGAACTTGTCCTCGCTCACATTGAGAAAGTCGTTTTGGGCCAAGATCCGGTAGCGTTCATAATTCAACTGGCGCTCCTCAGCCGTCAGATCCGATTCATCTTCGCCCAGCTCACTTGTGGTCTTTGCTACGGGCGCAATGTAGTCCAGATGCGCACGGACATCGAAGCGATCGATTAGGTTGTCCTGGTGTCCCTGCCAAGGAACACTGAAAGCATAAAACGCTCAAATTAGACTTCGCACGAAGGATAATTGGTTTGTTGAAAATGGAATATTGGAAGATAAACTATATTCAATATCACTTGCATGATTGCGTCGCCATCTCCGGCGGCCGCCACGGCTGGATCCAGGTAAATTTTGCTACGTCTGCCATGTAACTGCAGAAACTGTGTGGGGTCCGCTTGGATCTTGTCGTAGAAGTATTGTCGGCGTTCAGCTCGCTTGCGGTAGTCTACGATGAGGCCGCGTATGCGGCGTTCCTGTTTTCGAGCTTCGTGCCACATAATTTTCCATCAATTGAATTAAGCTACGACAACTTTTTCACCGAGTTCACACACGTTCGGCCGGCACAATTCGTCTATTTTTTAGTGACTCGCTTCCATTTGCTCTGCCCGTGAGCCTCTAGCAGTGTTGCAAGACGCACGCAAACGACGCCCTGAATCGGAACTTGTTCCGCTCGCGGCAGATTTTGGATTGCAAACCTAGATGCATAATTCAAACTAATTGGGGTTAATTTATGAAGATCCCACTGCAAAAAGATAGAATGCAAAAAAGTCGTGGAATTTATTTTGCCTGTGTGCTGGGCCAGTTCAAGCAGCCGGTTTCCGCCGAAGAAGTTCTGCAACTGCGCATGCGCATACGATAGAGATGGGGTGGAAACGGGCATAAAAGAGTTTCATAAATAACAGGCAAAACTGGAATGAGCCACAACACAACAATTGTCAATCGCTGCTTCAGCCGCCGCCGCCTCGACTTTTTGCGGCATCGATTTTAAGGGCACATTCACATCCTTTAGCTAAGTATTAAGAACTAGCGCAACCAGTTTGCTGATCCAGTTTATTGTCTAATGTCTGCTAGACGTTATTATTTCGGAGCTGAGAAACGTTACAATACCTCCACCGAAGAAGGCGAGAAGGTCTGTCAGGAGGATGGGCCTTTGTACCCTTGCGACAATAACAACAACAACAACAACAACAACAATAGCAACAACATTGGCAATGACGATACACAGAATGAGCCGGACGCGGACAAGGACGACGACTCTGAGTTCCTGCAGGATGTGCCATACTCCTCGAGCAGCATCGATCGCAGCTCAATTGGCTCCATACCCTGGGCAGATGATGCTATCAAAAAGAACAAACAGGATTGGGAGCGCGTCGACCGTATGCTCAGCGGCGAGGAGCCGTTGCCGGAGCTGGAGCCAGAATTGCGTCACGAAATCGCCGATTGGCAACGTAAGTTTCCCAGCTTATTAGCCCGCAAGGCGCAGCCGTTGAAACAGCAAAGCTTGGACAGCAGTCGCGGCAACGGACTGCCGGATGAAGCTGAAGAGATCGACTCAATATCAGATCTCAGCCTTAACTCTCTAGATGACTATGACGAAAGAGATGAGGACGACGACGACGATGACGACGGATTCCTCACGCCAACAGCAGCCAGACTGCGCGAACGCCAGCACGAGCAGCCCATGGCCTCAACTCGCAACTATCTGCGTCCTGCCCAAAAGCTTGTAGCCATGCTCGATCGGGACTTGCACATTACATCCGTGGCGGTCAAATTGCGGAAGCGGGAGCGCGAGCGTGAGCACTCCCAGCAGCCGCCAGCACCAATCACCCCACAATCGGCTACTGTGGCGCGCTCCCGCCTGCGAATGCCGCCCATACTCAATGTTCTGGACTCGAATCGACGCTTTCGCGGGCTGCTCAACAATCGAAGTTTTGTGCAGCTGACGCAGGTGCAGCACCAGCACCAGCAGCAACACCAGCCCAAGTCAGCAGCACTGACGTACGCGAGCAGCGCGGAACGTCGCCAACTGGCGGGCGTCAGATCGGCCTGGAATATGCCCATGGCAGCCAGCCGATTCCTGAACAACAAGCACGCCATCGTGCTGCCCTCGCTGAATCGCCACAGAGACTTCAGCACGACGGCTACCTCTAGTCAAAGCATATCCAGCGGGGGTGCCACGCACAATAGAATCTCAATGGACAGCATTCCCAAGGGCAGGAACTACAACATGCAACACTCGCGCCAGTACGGGCTGTCGCTGGACCAAGTCACAACCAACTCAAACACACCCTCAACTGGTCGCTCGATCTCAGCGGCAATTCATCATCCTCGATCGGAATTTAACTCTAGTAGTGCCTTCTTTATACCGTACAGTGCCTCAAAATTCAAAGCCTTTAAATAGCCAAATCCAATATTGTATACAACAGTTAGCAATAAAGTTTGGCCTAAATCAGGCATCGATGTAAATGAAAATAAGGGAATTACGGCTGGACTTACTCGAGTTGACGATTCTGAATTCATAATTGTCTCAATCAATCTTAAGTTTTGACTATTGCAATCCAGACATACTTAATGAGTAATATATATGATACAATATATATTGGGTGAGTCAGCTTATTGAGTAGATCTTGTAGTCTGTTGTAATTGTTATAGATAATGGATCTATGCTGTAGATCCTTATCCTACACAATTTTCCATATCAATGCTTGATCAATTCATTTTTGTTTCTTTAAATTACATTTTATTATAAAAATTCTGGCAATTACTGCTTAATTATAACTTGCTCTGCTCAACCTACTTATATTAGTTGTTGTATGAAATGTTTGTTTGTTTGTTTATGTACGTTCCAATCTCCAAAGACTGCAACTTTAGCATATTTATAAATCAAATTTACAGACTCGTGTTGTCCAGGCGCAGGCGACCATCGTTTTCCGTCAGGTAGAGCGTATCTGCTAGGCATTGCTCTGTGATCAACTCCTCCACTCGATCGTTCATCTATTAAATAGGAAAAGTAGGGAGATATAGAGATTATATATAGGCTTGCCCGTGGCAAGCTTTACACTTCGAGCCACTTACGCCTTTTGCTTTGCGTTCAGTCAGCACCTCGGGATACTTGAAAGCCGGACCAAAGTTGACGCTGACTGTGGCGCTCTTGTGTATCGAAATAGACGGAAAATAGCTGCCCATATAAATGTCTTCAAAGGCAACTCCTTGCGACTGGCCGTTCTTGAAGAACTCGATTCGGCTAGCCTGCAGGATGTGCAGATTCTTCAGGGTCTCAGTAATTTTGTCCTTGTCTTCGTAGTACAAATGCGACTTAAATTTCACCAGAGGCTGAACGAAATCATCAAGTTGCAATAAAGATGTTTGCGACAGATAATCGACAAGTAAACTCACGCGGTCCTTGAATGTGTTGGGCAGATAGTCAATCGCTGGCAGCTCGGGCAAGTCAATGAGCAAGCCAAGTGTGTCGCCCTCGCCATACGGCTCGCTGTAGTGCTTGCCGTGGCTCTCAGTGAACTTTGTGCCCTTGCGCGACCGCCAGGAGTAGCCAAACTTGTCATAGCCGAGCGGGGCCTGCAGATTGCCATACTCTCGCCCCCAGCCAACGCGGGTGGCTGCACCCTCGGGCATCTCTTCGATGGTGATCTCATAGTACCAGCAGCCACGGTTCACAGCTAAAAGGCAAACAAATTTAATTTCAAGCTTACGATTGGAATAATCTGATAAGCGACTTACAGTGTGTCGCGCGAACCTGAGAGTAACCTCGCTCTCCCGTTACTGCTAGGCGATCTTCGCTTATCTTCAGCTGTGGTGCTCGATCGTGCAGTGCCAGCAGCACAGAGTGCGGCACTAGCGTACGATATAGCCAGCCAGGTATGGGCTTGCCGGCCCAGTCCGAGCTCTCATCAAACTCCTGACGGAATGGCGCATGCGGATCCGGCTCCGCAAGTATGTAGCGATATCCGTCCTTATTGAACGGATGCTCGAGCGGATAGCCGTGCGGAGGCAGCTTCACATTGGCCGTAATATCCGAGCTAGGACGCCCCTTCTTGCCAGTTGGTCCCGCATCAGTGCCAGGAAATTTCCGCTTTTGTCTGTTGTTCTTTGCGAGCGTAGCTGCAATTTGATAAAAAAAAAAAAAAGAAGAAAAGTCTATAAGAAGCCGTACGTGACTTGCGGCATGTAAATATCTGCAGCTGGAAATCTGATGACGGCCAAAAAGCCTCCCAACTTACAATCTTCTTCGCTGCTGGCAAACGACGCTGTGCTCAGCGTTGACGTCATCGCAAGGACAATATATCGCCCTAATTGCGATGTGTTTTAAATCAATTGTCGCACGAACACCCAACGAGCCACGAAGCAATTAAACGGAACGCAGCTATTTATTATATTAATGAAATTGGGTTCATCGGCGACCACCCCTCGCAAGCAATCTTTGTGGGTGTCAGCTTTGTTTGTTTGTTTATTTTTTATTCCACTATTTTTTGTTGGTTTTTGTTTTGTGGGCGTGGAACGACGAACAAAAACTAAGAAAATACCGCGAAACGTAATTACGATCAGCTTTCGCTTCAACTGAGTGGCGAAAAGCACGGAGAGAGCGAAAAGTGTGAGCAAACGAGAAAAACATAGACATCGACAGTGCCACCCGAAGTGCGCTCGCGGTCCCGCTCCATGGTGCCCCGCCACTCGATACAATAGAAACAAAACCAAAACAAGCAAATTAAATCGCAAAAAATTTGTTCTGCTTTCTTGCTCTCTCGTTCTCTCTCTCTCTCTCTCTCTCTCTCTGGGCGGACCTGCCTGAATCAATTCAAGTGAATGAGATAACGTATACGCATGCAAATACCCATATACACACACACACTCGTTTATTTTGTTTGGAAGAGCTTTCAAAACAGAATACGACAAAACCATCGCCCATTGTATTGGCATGATTTCGCATCACTTTTGCAACACTAAGCCCACTGTGCGCTGTCAGCTGTAACGAATGGTAGGCAAAACAAAAACGAGCGCAATATAATACAAAGACAACATCGAATCTGACACACTCTATACGACAAATCATATCTTGCCGCAAGTGAAAGAAAATATAATACCTCTTTTCATACAATTTAAGTAACGAATCTTACCCTGTATATAGCCATCCTCAGTGAGACGCAATGCGCCAGTTTTGCTCATGATCTCATAGTTCGGCTTGATAAGACGCAAATCCTGATGGAACAGTCCATACATGGCACCCTGCTCCACATGCTCTTCGTAGACAAACAATGTGTTAATATCTTTGACAAGACAGCGCTGAACGGTCGAATACCAGGACTGGGTCAGGCGACGCGGCATCGTTGTCATGGCTTCCCAGAATTGCTCGATATAGGGTATGATCTCCTTGTCTTTGTTGAACTGTATCTGAGACCTGCCCTCGCGCAGAGCCGCCTGCTGCATGTTGGCAATGGCGCATTGACACATCTGAGATATTGCTAAAGATGCAGAGATACAAAATAAGGAATGTGGTCAATACTAGATGGTTATGGATGACACTTACTCGCTTGGTTTTTGCGAAAGCTCTCCAGGCCTGTGGCCGAACAATTTTTACATACAAATATATAATTTGTGATGAACGGCAACAGCTTGCCCTTGCCCAACTGATAGGTGATGCAGGTCTCATGAATCCAGCGCGAGCATGTGGCACATAGCAGCTCGATCACGTTCAGGTTGCGATCCTTTCCACTGGTAATTGTAATAGTAATTAGTATAATAATCAAAACAATTATATGGTCACATTTGCATACCAATAACAAACGCCGGCTGTCGTCTGCCTGTCACCGCTTTCGGCAGCAACAATTCCAGCGCTTACAGCGGCAGCTGAGGCGCGATGGTCTTGCAGTTGCATTTTCTCATCCTCCATGTTGAAGCTGAGCTCTGCGTTGGTTTCAGTGGGTGAGCTGCTCTCCATTACGCACTCCTCCATGTTAAATAATAGTTTCTGGTTGGAAGTTTTATTCACAAAATATGTAAACAAATGAATGCGGCTGGCAGAATGAATTGCCAAAGCGGCGGCGACTTATCGAAATTCGATCTGAGGAAACAAAGTGTGGCCACCCTAACTGTTAGTTGACAGTCAGTGAAATGTTATTATCATCTCGGACTAGATAACTGTATTAGAATATTTTTCATATCGGGTTAAAAAGCCAACTTTATAACTATTTTAAAGCTCAATGATATTATTTCAACGTCATAAATAATAAATATCAGTATACACCGTTTACAATAAAAGAGAACTGAAAGAATGTTCCAGTTGAATCAAACAGCCGTTAATTGTCTATGTTTTATAACATCGTTTTAAAACAACAGCTGATGTTGAGCGATACTTATAGACAGCCTACTTCGTAAATAAGGTAATAGAATTTAATAAATATTTCTTATTAAATTCGACTTGGTAATTCCGCCAGATTGTATTTTCAGAGCTAATACAAATAATAAGAAATTTGTTGTGTATCAAACACAGCATGCTAAACATTTATACAGGGTTGCACTTGCAAAATCATCGACCGGCCACCTCATTCTATGTTGGTCTATCGTTCGTCTAGTAGCGATGTTTCCTATCGACAGAAAATATATCTAGAAAATATATCAATTCATAAAAATTTACTAGAATTTAAGAGTACTTTTTGGATGCAATGTTAGACAAGTGCGTGTTCTGTGCATGAGAGTGAGTGGCATTGAGTGCGCAATATAAATGGAATTGCATGGAAGCTACAAACGAGTGAAGAGATCGACTAAAAGCCCACCAACAAATTGCACTTTGCGACAACGGCGAACGCTGTTGGAGGCGGAGGAGGCGACGGCAACGGCAACGGCAAACGCAAAGCAAACGGATCTTCACAAGTTGAAGCAGCAGCAGCTACGGCTTTCGGCTTCGGTGGAGCCGCACAATCTAGAGCAATGTGCGAAGTTTGCGCCGATTTCCAAAATCTATTGGAACTTTGTAAGTAGCAAAAATTTATGCTCGAAATGTGTCGGCATTTATGCAGTGACAACTGTCTAAACGCCCACCTTGCCCCTCCCCCTTATATACATACATTTTTTTTTTACTTTTTCAGATGAGGTTCGCGTGGCCAGTTCGGAGCTTAAGTTTCAGCTGCTGCTAAAGAGCGAAATTGAGACGACATTTAATTACATTCAATCGTGGCCACAGCGTCAGTGCATGTGCTTGTACCGGGACAACAAAAACTATGATCGCTTTAATCTAGTTGTCCAGTCCCTTATTTGTCTGACGGTGCAGCACTTGAAGCATATTGATCATCTGATCGATAGCTACAAGCGGCTAACGGCCAGTGCTGCCCAAGTTGTTGCCCAAGCACAGCGAAAGCCCATATCCGATAAGCACCCACAACACAACGAAAATGACATAGAAAACGAGACTAAGCAGAAGGAATTATCGTCGTCATGTTCGCCACCATCGGCTGGTGACGAGAATAGATCAGCACTTGCAGAAGCTGGTGGCAATGACGAGAAACGTGCCTCCGGCGACGGCCCGGGTCCACCCAAGAAACCGCCATCCCCACCACCTCCAGCCCCACCAAGCAGCAGCAAGGCACATCCACAATACACAGAAGAGCCGTGGATATTGCCCGAGGTGGAGAAACTCCTGGTGCTCGTATCCAAAGTATTTCTGCTGAACTTTCCGCTGTACATTGCCCACAAGCATGGCATGCACTCGCGTCTGGACGATCTGCAAGCGGAGGAAGCACACCATCTGGCTCTAATCTGTGATCTGCATGACAACGATCTTCCCATTTACTTGCTGCGCAACGTGAGCCTGTTCTGCAATTCAGGAGGCTTTGGCGCCATGTCGCTCTGCTTCGAACACCCAGATTTGCCAGTATCCACAGCTCACTCCATGACTGCCACAGTGTCCAATGTGAAGCTCTGGCTCAACTATCACTGCAACACACAACTGTTCGTTCCGCTGCGCAGCCGTATTCTGCAATACATGTGCAAGCTGTCCGATCAGAATCTTCGTTCGGCCGCTACCCGAGCCATGGCTGATTTCGTATGGTCCTCCATGCGGGATCCCCTTGATGTAGCCGTTAACTTTGATACCGAAGGACTAGCATTGGCCTTCAAATACTTCACATCGACCACACTGACTATGCGTTTGGCGGGTAAGTGCTAATGTTGACGATGTTCTTGCAGTATGCTAAGATATTTCAGATTTTCCATATTCCATTTGATTATCTTCTATCATATATATATCTTCATTCTGTATACTACATCAAAACAAATATGTTTTGATTGTATAAGTTATATATACAATATATTATTAAATTAATTCAGTTCAATTAGATTATGTGAGACACGTTTTAAGTACATCTAATGTCTATTATGGTATTTAGTGTTAGTAATTGTAGTAAATGCCAGTCACTTTAATTGGTTAAGTTAACTCTTTGCAGGTATGGCCCAGATTAATGCTCACATAAATCTGTTCAACGAGATTTGCACCACCGAAACCGTCAATGAGGTGGAACTTTTTGGACAGCGCATTGCAAATTGGCTAACTGAGAACCAAATCGTGCAGCATTTGTTTGGTCCAAATCTACATGTTGAGATTGTAAAGCAAGCCCATGTACTTCTTAACTTCCTCGCTGTGGAAAATCAGATCTCAGAGGAGGACATCAAACTCATTTGGCAAGCAACGCAGCTGAAGCATTGCTCTAAGACTATTTTCGATATTTTGCCGGCGTTGGTCAAGAATCTGGCGCCACGCCCGGCTATGCATCTGTACTCGCTGCTCTGCCGCATGGACCCAAAGGAGCACACCGAGCAGAGCATCTACATTGCGTCGGCTTTGACAAAACTGATATGGACGCGCGATTGTACACGCAGTCAAATGAACTTAATACAAGACCATTTGCTGGGCTCCAATGTGACAGCTTCCAGCTCGGACAGTGGCAGCATTGAGGGCAGCAACACGGAGGACGAGCATGTGGGCGCCGATGATAGCAGCATCGCCAGTGGCGGCGGTGGTGTTGGTGGCCACAAAAGTCCCGTCGATGGGGTGACACCTTGCAAGCAAGCTAGGCACAGACGTCACATTTGCGATCCCACCACTGAGAAGGCCAAGCAACTGAGCGGCGATGACATCGCAAAGGTGGACATTAAGTAAGTCAAATCATATTTAAAGTGTTTAAGTAAATAACTCAATTGGGTTCTCCGACTTCTTTTTCGCTCAGGAACCATCGCATTGTCAACATCATCGACAATACTAGCAGCGAAGAGGAACTGCAGTCGCGAGCTGCCTTGGAATTGCAGCTGCATCGCAAGAAGACGAGCAACAAGCGACGCCGTCCGAAGGCCACCAACAAGCAGCAGATTCTGCCACATGAGCTGGTGGAAATTTGGGATGGCGTCGAGGATGTGCCAAGCAGCGATGATGGGGATGCCGATGGCGACGGTGAACTTCTCGCGGACAGTGATGACTGCAGCGATAGTGCCGGCCACCAACTGGTGCCCGCTGCGGTGCTAAAACACTTGCACGGTGAAGGCCCGTATATACGAGCCATTGCCGAGACGAACATCAGCGAACTGCTGAGCGGTGCAGAGAACGATGGCAGCTACTCGTCGCCTATGAGCAACAAATCTGAGAAAAATCTGGCTGACTTTGACGACGAGGACGTTTCGCCGTGCGAGGACGAGCTGGCACAGCTCGTCAATTCGCATGGAGCACGTGTGGCAGCCCCGAATTGCAGAGATGTGGCTCCGGCCTTTGCAGCGGCCGCAGCTGCTTTGATGGCAGCTCAATCGGCCATGGCCATGCAAAAGTCTGGCGAAACCAACGTCGCCGCCGCAGCAGCTGCTGTTGCGGCAGCCGCTGTCGCTACTGGCAATGCCCAGCAGTCTTTAGTGGCTATGCGACAGCAGGCGAACGCAGCTGCCGCTGTTGCTGCTGCAGCTGCTGCCAAATCCAAGTCCGACTCGGATGTGGATCTAATTGAAGTCACCAACAAGCAGCTGCACTCGCCGAAGCCCAGCAACGCAGCATCGGCCAACAGCCAGCCGTCTTTCAAGCTTAACGACGTTTGCCAGCCGGGCAATACGTTGCTCTGGGACCTGCTGCAGGATGACAAAATTGTAAGTAATTTTTGGTATGCTGTAAACTTTGCCTTCACTGATCTCCTCTTTCCGTTCGCCTTCAGGGACAACTTGGGGAATCTCTAGCATTAGAGGCTGAGAAGGCACTGGCCACGCTGCTTTGCTTCAGCATGGACCGCCAGCTGCGCACAAAATTTATTGAGGGCTGTCTGCAGAATGTGGCCAACAATCGCAGTGTGATCGTGAGCCTGCGCTTGCTGCCCAAACTCTTTGCATCATTCCAGCAGTTTCGACCATCGGACACGCACACTATGACACTATGGGCGGAGCGCAATCATCGCATGATGATGTGCTTTTTCAATAATATTCGCCACTATGCCAGACGGCATGCAGAGCTATTGATCAACCAGAATGGAGAGCAGCAGCAGCAGCAGCTTGGGCTCCAGCTGTATTCGCACAAAACGCAGGTGTCGGTCAGATTGCAGTTTCTCTCGTCCATCTTCTCGTCAGTGGGTTCGCCAAAGAGCTTCCGCCTGACGCTGGAGCAGTTGGATGCGCTCTGGGAGTGGCTGGCGCATGATCCGGAGTGCTCGGACTGTTATTTCTCGTGGCTACAGGCTCAGACAAAGGGCGGCGATCAGCATGCACTCGGCATCGATGCACTGCATCATTTATACTTAAAGAAACTACCCGAACTGCGGCCTGAAGAGTTCTCCATGGTCGCGCTGGGTCTTTTCCAGCAGCTGTGCAGCTTTGCGCGCATCGCAATGGCCGAGTACGAGAAGCACAGCGAGGCCATCAGTGCCAACTCCAGTGCCGTGGGCATGTACCACCTATGGAAGATCGCATTGCGCGCTCAGAGCAACGAGGTCTCGCTGGCTGCGATCCAATACATTAACATGTACTACATGGGGCAGCAGCTGCGTCTAGAGAAAGAATTTGTATCTCAGTGTATGGACAATCTTGTTCAGGCCGCAACAGCTCTCGAATGGTAAGTTGACCAATCATCATCGATGGGTTTAGGATGTCTTTCTTATGAATACCTATTATTTTTTCAGTATTGAGGATGAGAATGCGCTAATGCGCGTTCAGCGTGGACTACTACTGCTAAACACCCATCTGGACACGTTCAGGCGGCGCTATGCTTTTCATTTGCGCCGCTGGGCTATCGAGGGCAAGGGCATTGGCTCGCACAGCAATCTGAAGAACGAGGGCGCTGGTCCACCCCTGCGGATTGTCCTGCAACAGGCAGGTCTCTCAGAGAAAAGTCTGTTGCAAATGCACGCATGTGATCTTATTGCTGATCTCAAGGCGGAGGTCTCGAAGTGGTGGGAGAGCCTGCAGTCGGGCATGGCTGCGCCCGTGCTGGGCTTGCTCTTAAGCGATGGTCCACTCCGCATAATTACACAGGGCCAGGAGCTAACCTCGGACTATGATGAGCGCTCTCTAGGCGACGCTGGTTTCAAGGACAATCAGATCGTTTATGTCTCGTTGGGTGGACGTGGCGCTCGCCGCAAGGAAACGAATGTGGAGCATCCATCCATGTTGCCGCCACCACCCAAGGAGTGCTTGCCCACTGTGCTGCTCCTACAGCCCAAATACTTCGAAAAGC
Source organism: Drosophila peninsularis (assembly GCA_035047485.1). Taxonomy (NCBI): domain Eukaryota; kingdom Metazoa; phylum Arthropoda; class Insecta; order Diptera; family Drosophilidae; genus Drosophila; species Drosophila peninsularis. The sequence continues at coordinate 4,351,881 of JAWNPN010000027.1, forward strand.
TCTTCTGCTTGATGCAAACGCTTGGCGACATGAAGCCGCAATCGTCTACGGTGCATCTGCAGCATCACACAAAGGCGCAGCTGCTGTCGCGTCGTGTGTGGGACATCTTGGCAATGCTGCCCACAAACCCGCATATATTAGATGCGTTCAAGAACCTGGTCAACGATCTCAACGAACTGCAGCAACTGGAGGATCAGGAACAGCTAGCCAATAAACGCAAGGAAATTAAGCAGAAGTTTAACGACTTACTTGACCCAAGCAATCTGCAGAAGTTCATGTATTCCTTGCACATCGTCGAGAGCCTAGCGCTGAGCAGCGGACCGCGCCAAGTTACTGCCTCGGCAGCTGCTGGCGGCCCCAGTGCTCCTGTTGGCACTGGATCCAATGGCAATCTGATTATAACTGAGCAGCCTCGTGGCAAGAAGGGCGCAAACAGGCGGCACAACAGCATCGAGCAGCCCGCTGAGCCCAAGCGCAGCAGCAGCAGCAGTGACTGTAGCAAGGAACTGGCCGGCGGTGAAATGGAAACATCGCTAATATCAAATCCACGATCGGGCAGCGATGTGGACATCAGCGAGCTGGCAAGTGGCGGCGACAAGGAAAACCAACCGAAGCAGCATTGCAAACGACAGAAGAAGATCGATGGCTTGGAACTGGAGCGACCATTGGGCTGCGCCACACCGCCACCACCTTCGCCAACATCCACATTGCCAGTGGCAGCAGCCGCACCAGCACCGGTGCGCGGTGTGGCACCAGGTGAAAGTAGCAAGTGGAGCGAGGCTTTCATCAAGTGCGGTGGACTGCAGCATCTGTACGAGATCTTTATCGCAGGCCAGCTGCAGCAGAGCGCGCATGCCAAGGAGCTTGCGCTGAACGAGTGGCGTCACGATTGCTTGGCCAGTCTACTGCGCATCCTCTGGCTGTTGGGCTTCGAGGAGCTACAGACGCAGGACGTGCATGTGCTGATGTCACGACCACATGCGTTCATGCTGCAGCTGATGGAGGTGCCGCAGTGCCTGCAGCGGCTCTCCAGTATACTGAGCGATGAAGTCCACCAGCATTTGTCCGCCGGAGCTACTTCCCTGCTGTTCCCCTACCAGTTCCATCAGCTGCGCACTGGGTTCTGGGGCCGAGCACAGCTAGTGCAGTTCACCATGAACATCCTTGTGAGTTTTGTGCATGCGTCGGCCGAGGCACGGCGCCTGCTCTGGTCTCAGCCGGAACAGTGCAACTGGCTGCAAAAGTTCATACTGGAGGATCCAGAACCAGCGGTGCGTCGCGAGATTTGCGCCGGTCTCTATCGAATCTGCTTGGGTAATGCTCAGAGCTATCGCCTGCTGTTGGCGCCGCTGCTCCACAAGCTAATTGCACTGCTGCCACGTGCCGAGCAGATGAGCTCATCTGTGCAGCACACCCAGTTTCTGCTCTCGGAGGAGGGCAAAGAGCCGTATGGACCGGCTTGCCGGGACTACTTTTGGCTGTTGGCGCGCCTTGTTGACACATTGACCCCGGAAATGGTGGCTGAGGAGCGCATCGATATTGAGCTGCTGTGCGAGAGCATTTCGGAGAGCATTCTCAACCGCGACTACCATGAGCTGCGCCATGGCTATCAGGACGACGGCCTGGTGGGCCTACTCAATCTTATGTCCAATCTGATTAAGTACGACACCAGCTACAAGTACAGGCCCAAGGCGCTGAGCTTCATTGAGCAGCTAATTGAATTCTTGTTCGAAATGCCATCGCCCGCCAACCGGCAGAAGCCGAAGTGCAAGTCAGCCACGTCGCGTGCCGCTGCCTACGATCTGCTCGTGGAGCTGTGTCGCGGCTGCGCCACCAACTACAGCTACCTGCATGGTCGCCTGCTGACGCAGCACAGGTCGGGTCCAAAGCAGCCGTATCCTTGGGACTATTGGCCACGTGACGAGGGACGAGCCGAGTGCGGCTACGTGGGCCTCACAAATCTGGGAGCCACCTGCTACATGGCCTCCTGCATACAGCATCTCTATATGATGCCACAGGCCCGTGCGGCGATTTTGCGCCTGCCGCCGGCTGGTGCCCAGAAACATGGCCCGACGCTATTGGAGCTGCAGCGCATGTTCGCCTATCTGCTAGAGTCGGAGCGCAAGGCCTACAATCCGCGCAGCTTCTGCCGAGTGTATCAGATGGATCACCAGCCGCTGAATACGGGCGAGCAGAAGGATATGGCGGAGTTTTTCATTGATCTGGTCTCTAAGCTAGAGGAAATGACGCCGGATCTGAAGCACCTGGTGAAGCGTTTGTTCTGCGGCACCTTAAGCAACAATGTTGTGTCCTTGGACTGCGGTCACGTTTCCCGCACTGCTGAAGAGTTTTATACGGTCCGCTGCCAAGTGGCGGACATGCGCAATCTGCAGGAGTCACTGGATGAGGTGACTGTCAAGGACACGCTCGAGGGTGACAATATGTACACCTGTTCCCAGTGTGGCAAGAAGGTGCGCGCTGAAAAACGTGCCTGCTTCAAGAAGCTGCCACAGATTCTGTGCTTCAATACCATGCGCTACACCTTCAATATGGTGACCATGCTGAAGGAGAAGGTCAACACGCACTTTTCGTTTCCCTTGCGACTGAACATGTGCCACTACGTGGAGAAGACGCTGATGCCCCAGCAGTACAAGGAGGACCGTGAGAAGCGCATTCGCGAGCGTGAAGAGAACGAGAATGACGAGGGTGCTGAGAATGAAAAGGCTGAAGCCACGTTGGACGCAGACATCGAGGAGTGCTATGAGTAAGTGGCTGACACTCTGACCCATGACCTGTGTAATGTTAACTGTCGATTATAGGTACGAATTGGTTGGCGTTACGGTGCACACAGGAACAGCGGACGGAGGGCACTACTATAGCTTTATCAAGGAGCGCACGAAAAGCACTTACCATCCGCACGAGCGGTGGTTCCTGTTCAACGATGCCGAAGTCAAACCATTTGACCCGTCGCAAATAGCGGCCGAGTGCTTTGGTGGCGAAATGACCGTAAGCAAAATGATCAATTCATAATCATTTCTTTATTGAAAACTGAAAATTCTCATCATCTTTTCCCCTTCATTTTATAGAGCAAGACGTACGACTCGGTGACCGAAAAGTATTTGGACTTTAGCTTTGAGAAGACCAACTCAGCTTATATGCTATTCTATGAGCGGCGCTTGCCAGAGCACCTTCAGCGTCGGCACTCTGAACTGCTGGCAACGCCAACGCCAAGTCCCACTAATGAAGACAAACCAGAAGCGGAGGAGCAACCCAAAATTGAAACGGACAATAAGATCAACAAAGAGCCCACTGTAGCGGGCGATGCGGAACCAGCTAAGGCACAGGCAGACGCAACTGCTCCGCCAAGCATTGAGACTGAGAAGCTAGAGGAGAAGGAACAAACTGAAAAGCCAGAGCCGACTCAAATAAAGGAAGACAAGGAAATGGAGCAAATAACAGCCAATTGTGATAATATTAAGTCGAATAACAACAATGAACCGCAGGCGTCAACCTCAAAGGCGGTCGTCGTCGCGGAAGCCAAAGCATCTACTAAACTACAACAGTTTCGTCCCTTGTTAAGCAAGGATCTGGAAGACTGGATCTGGCAGGATAACAGACAATTCTTGCAAGACCGAAATATCTTTGAGCATACCTACTTCAAGTGAGACTCATATATTTACAGTTTAGTTTCGATATAACCATATTGCCTTATCTTTAGCTTCATGTGGCAAATTTGCGGCCACATCCCACAGACGTTAATCTCGGAGACGGACGTCACTTGCATGGCCGCCAAGCTGTCCGTGTCATTTTTCATTGAAACATTCATACACGCCAAGGAGAAGGTAAAAGCTAACTAATTAACGTTATCTGTTCCATCTGAATTCGAATCCATAATTTGCAGCCAACAATGGTCCCTTGGGTGGAGCTGCTAACAAAGCAATTCAATGCCAGCGAAGAGGCTTGCGAATGGTTCCTATCGCATATGTCAGTTGAACCCTTTTGGCCCGTACAGGTTCTAATTCAGTGCCCGAATCAAATGGTCCGTCAAATGTTTCAGCGCCTGGTCGTTCATGTTATACAGCGTTTGCGGTAAGTTTACTTCGAAAAACATTTACAACAACAAATATCAATTGATTTCAAATTTGTTTTGTATATCTGTAGCGCGTCGCATGCTGATCTGTATTTGGGCGTGGACACAGATGAGAACGACCGGGAGCTCATTGGACAGGCATCATGTGTGACGCGGTTCATAAGCTCTCTCATTTCCCTGTTGGAACATGGAGCTCGCTCTCATCTGCGCCATTTGTCCGAATACTTTAGCCTGCTATGCGAGTTCTCACGCATGGGAGACGAAGAGGCCATGTTTTTGTTACGCATCGGCGTACTAAAGAGCCTGGTCGACTTCTACTTGGGCCACAAGCAAACGGACAGCGTAAGTTATAACTGAAATAAGGCTTTGAGCTGTTTAATTTGATATGGAATCTTTAACGCAGATTGACATCAGCTCAGATAACGAGGACAACTCTTCCGATGAGGCACTCTCAGTAGAAAAAATGCGCCCAGCGTCGCTGGACAAAATGATTGCACTGTGTGCTAGTCTTGTCGAGCGTTCGCGGGGCGCTGATTTCCGATTGCGTCTATCGCCGAAAGACTTCAACGCCATTGCCGGTGGAAAGGTGATACTGAAAAAGCTCGAAAGCGTTATATATTCCATCTAATCAATCAACCAAGCACCACCACCATCGTCTAACCATCAATAATCAATCCATAAATCCAAAAACAAACCAATCCAATGTCTAATCCTATAACCAATTGTTTTGCTTTGTTCATTGTTTATGTGTTATATATATATACAAACATATATATATATTTATTTCACATATATTTCGTAGGGCTTTCCATTTTTGTATCAACAAATAAAGGATGGCATTAATCCGCACCAGACAAAGCATTTAATCCACGCGCTCTGTCGCTGGGACGATCGTTTGGCTACACAAATCATCAGCATGCTCTTCGCATCTGTCACCAAGCACACCGAGCTCTGTGCACCGTTCTTCAAGCTGCTCACTCTGCTCACCGAGACGCAGGGCGGGCCTGTTGGTCTGCCATGTTTTACGCAGCTCGTGCTGCCACGCATGTGGGATGCTGCAGAGTACTGTCCGCAGTCTGTGCTCGACTGGCTCTCGCTGCAGGCAACAAAAAATAAAATAGCTCATGCCTGGATCCTGCAGTCCGCCGAGCAATGGCTGGAACAGTTTCTACTCGCCCACGACAATACACGCGTAAGAAATGGTAGGCGATGCGAGATGATAGCTTTACATGTGTGGGCGCTACAATTTAGTTTTTATTCATATTATAGCCGCTGCCTGTCTGCTAGTGGCGCTGGTGCCATCGCAACCGTTTCGCGCCAACTTTCGCGCTCACTCACAGCACAAGTTGCTGGCCCTCAATCCGCACAGTTACCGGTAAATGCTGCTTAGCTAGTCCTTGTGATAATCAGCGTTATGAAATTGTCTCATTGCCTTGCAGGGACATTAACAGCGATGCCCAAGTGGTCCTGCATCAAGTGATAACCCTGCTGCTACGTCTGCTGCGGCCAGCGCGTGTGTATGCAGACATAGGAGCACACGGTACCACGAAGCTGACCGCCTATTTCAATCTGCTCAGCTACTGTATGGTTTCAAAGACTGAAAAGCTAATGGCAAGTTCGACAATTTGACGTGTCGGGTAGCAGTCTAAACATGTGTTTTTCGCTTACAGATAGGTTCGTTTATGCGGTCCCTGTGGGAGCTGTTCCATCCGCGTCTCTCTGAGCCTAGTGTTCCGGCCCACCACAACAAGCACGCACTGCTCACCTTCTGGCATCACTCGCTTGTGGATTGTCCGGAAAACGCAGCCCAGGTGGCCAGCTGCCCTGAGATAACGCGAAACATTGCATTTAACTATATACTGTAAGATAACAGATCATACACAGCACAAGTTTGCTTTAACTAATCTGATTGTTACCATTTAGTGCCGATCACGATGACTCGGAGATAGTCACTTACAATCGGTCTATGCTGCCCGCTTATTATGGTCTACTGCGTTTGTGCTGCGAGCAAAGCCGGGCACTCACCCGACAGTTGGCACAGCATCAAAATCTGCAGTGGGCCTTTAAGAACATCACGCCGCATCCCACTCAGTATGCAGCCGCTGTCGATGAACTGTTCAAGTTGATGGCGCTCTTTGCTACCCGTCATCCGGATGCCAATGAACAGGAGAAGCTTGATGTCATAGCATTTAGGCGGTCCGTTATCGTATCGTACACAACCAGTCTGGATGCACGAGTGTCCTGGTCAACGCTGATAAGCGCGCTGAAAATACTCGGTAAGTTTTAGTGAATGTGAAATTGGCATCAAAGCTGACATTTTCCCTCTTTTCCTTTGACACAGTGGACAATGACGATGATCGCATGCTGGTCATCTTCAATGGCGGCATTGAGATGTGCTTTGAGGCGCTGCACACGTTACATTCCATGCACCACGAGGCCACCGCCTGCCATGTGGCTGGGGATCTATTGGATCTGCTTGGGGAAATGGTGCTGCTGCTGGCGACACTACGAATGCGCACAGACAACCCAGCGCAGAAAAAACAGCAACAGCAGCAACTGGAACAGCAACTGCAGCTGCAGCAGCAGCAACTGCTACAGAAGCAGCAGCAGCAGTCACAGTGTACCCAGGCGCCACAGACACCCCAGCAGAAGGAGAAGCAGCTTCAGCAACAAATGCAGCAGCATCTGCAATTGCAGCAAATGCAGCTGCAGCAGCAACACTTTTTGCGCCAACAGCATCAGCATTCGGCCCTCGCCAAGGCTTTGCCCGATGCAATTAAGCGTCTCGCCACGCTTCTCAATACGTTTAATTCGCCCGAAATAAGTCGCATGGCGCTCGAGGTGCTTAAGGAGCTGGTGCGCAACACCAGCCTGGAGGCCACCACCATTTTGGCGCCCATTTTGATTAACTGCCATTTATCAGTGGCCAATGCACCCAATGCAATTGGCCCATTAGGACCATACTTTCCGCGTCGTGGTGCCAAGCAGACGCCCTGGCCCTTAGGTGCTAAGAACTCGCCTCGTCCCCCGAGGCCAATGGTGCAAATGTGCATAGCTCTGTCGGAGTTGACGCCGCGCGGCCTTGATACCGAGTACGATGCACAGGTGGACGCTTTCTACAGGCCATATCACGACTTTATCGATGTCATGCTGCGAATGTGCGTCAACACGGGCACCCTCAACGACACGCTGGTCAAACTTCACTGCCTCGTGGCCATTGAGTCAACACCGTTGCATTTCAACTACTTTCCCAAGTTCTGGGTGGGCATACACAACAATGCCTTAACAAACAAGTGAGTAGACCCTAACGTGATCAGAAAATATTATATTTGCTGTATCCACAAGCAAAGAGTGGAAGATGCAAGAAGGTATTTTAAGTTAATTACAAATATTAATTTATATTCTGTTATTTGTGCTTTTAGATATTCAGATCTGCTTGTGAGAAATCAGCTGCTAATAGAGTATTTGCACAATGTGCTAAGAGACGAGCGGAGCATGCTGAAGGATGCATTTGTGCGTGAGTTCTTGGAGCTATACTATCACAAGGTTGCAGCGCAGCTTCCGGTTGCCCGAATGATCTACACGATTAACTACGGCATGCACTCCAAGGACGACATTGATGAGCTGTGCGGTGATCTATTCGCGATACGTATCATTGCCCAAGCAACTGGAGTGCCCACATCCGTGCGCAAGGAGCTGCGTGGCTCCCTGAGAGCACTGCTCAACAAGAGTGAACGCTATAAGAAGGAAGCGGAAAAAGGTAAGAGCATAAAGGTATTGAATGAAACTAAGATATAAATTTATAAGTAATTGTATTTTTAGATCAATTTCCCAACAAGAAGCAAAAACGGGAATCCTCCAAAGAGAAAGAAGAACCACATTCCACTGGGCAATCGGAGGTAGATAAAGCAGACAACTCGACTGAAAGCACTGAGAGAGTCACGCCAGTGGACAATGCGAGTGCTGCAGATGTATCTACGGATGCGCCCAGTGAAACTGTCAGTTCAACGGATACCGTCATTACTGTTGCGGAGACTGGCGTAGAGCCAGCGACACTGGCTGATTTCGTTGACGAGCGCATGGAGAGCCCAGCATCGGAGCCCCTAGAAAAGGCGTCGGTTGGCTCTTCAGATGATGAAACTGAACTTGAAGATGAATTGGAACCGACACCCAAACGCAATAAAAAATCGGCAAACAAGAAAACTGCCCAGGATCGTCTGAACGAGGATCGCAAGAAGCGGCTGAGCACCTTGCACACTATGGAGTCCTACATACAAAGCATTTTCGCGATCATTAAACGGGAAACGAATACGTCGAACACTGTGCAAGGCAAGGAGCATCCTGTTGAGGAGTTCGCAGTAGAGGCATCAACATCGGCTGCCGCGGCAATCTTGCAAAAACCAAAAGGAGCGTCAACCCCTCCGGAACTCGAGGACATTTTGACACATGAGAAATACAACATTGAAATGGACACGGGAAGTCCCGTCAAATTGAACTTAAGTGACGACATTCACGAAATGGATAAACTGGCTGAATTGTCGCCGGCAACTTTGTCCGTTTTAAACACATTGAACAGTGTTGTTCCCACGGCTGTCGCCACCCCAGCAACAGTTGTTGCATCCACATCACAGGCAGCGAGTCCCAGTCAAATTTAGTTGTCGTTCAATGATTTGCTCAGCATTTTATTTTTCGGCAAGCCCCTGGACTGATGGTACGCAAGCCGCGGATCAGATGATGGCTAAGCTCTAGAGTACTAAACATTTTTGGCCAAAGGTCAAAGATTGTAAGGAAACATTTGAACAACCCAAGGTTGGTGCTGCTTGGCCTGTGCTCGGGCAAAAGACTTTGAGCAAATGAAGAATTAATTCAAAATTAAAGATAATCTAGCTACATAATCGGTAATAAAAAATGCAATAGAAATGTAACTCACGCGGAGACGAACATCTGCACTGCGCTCTTCATACCCACATCCACCCCACGCCCACTCACACATATACATGCATGCATTAGCACCCATACATATATAAATATATACATCCCTAAATACATAAACACAAATACATACATACAGTTAGCTATAATGATAATGACGTTACTATTTTAAGACTTCCACGACCGTAAATTGTCCAAAATATTACAAATCACATTACTCCCATTGGAAAACGATAGTTATAATGAAACTTTACACATCTATTCAATATGAGAACCTTGTTATGCACTACGAATGCCAAAAGCAACCGCATTTTGGGCAATATACAAAATGAAAAACAAAGCAAAAACATAAAATTGATAAACAAAATGAAATGGAATGATACGATATGATGAATTGAGTTAGAAACCCGGCTTACGAGACGCTAATATCTATATATGTTGTAGTAGATCCTTTAGGTACGTTTTACGCTGCTAATTACATTTTGGTTTAGATTCCTATCATGTTCACTGTCGCTAGCCTTCCCTATCTCTCCCTATCCATGTGTACTATAACTGTATGTTAGACACAAATGAACAGATATTATATAATTAATCAACTGTATTTTTTTTAACAAAAGGATGTGCGACAATTTTCATTGTAAATTGCTGAACGATACGAAATGTTTAAATCTTACGTTCTTCATTTCTTGCGAGGATAAATTGTAATTACGCACATAAGTCTAGTTAGTAGTCCATGTGAAACATAAAGGACAAAGCTTAAAAACAAACCATCCCTTCGAAGGGCCGCATATAATGTTAGTTTTAAGCCACAGCAAACGATCGAAATCTAAAAAATAAAATATGTAATGTTGATCAACAAACACAGATTCATAAGCAAATAATAATAAAACCATGCAGCATATAAGTCTAAATATTGTCTAATGAACAGTTTGAACTTATAATTGAAAAAAAAAACTCTAATCGATTTTTCAATATTTTTTTTTTTATGGAATAACGTTTCTTGCTCTATATCTGTCTCTACTCAACCATGTCTGCTAAGAAGGACTGAGGGAAAGTCTAGGTTTACTGACAATCATTTACATCACATCAAAATATTGAACACTATTCAAATAGGTTTTTCCGATTTAAATCCACAAGGGAACTTGGGTTGGGTAAATGAGTTGTATTATGAGATTCTATATTCTCTAGCACAGTTGCTTTGTAATATATATTCTCCAGCATATTTACTTTTAATATACCCTCAAAGTCTATATCCGACCTGCTGTTCCTATATATTTAAAACATAGTTAAGCGATATATATTCGCACATATATTAGAGAACGAAGCATAGTTATATAGTAGCTAGATAAGATTGTGTTCTTGAGTTATGCAACTGCAGATAATTACGAAATTTGCAGTAAACCTGAAAAGTAGAGACAATAGGTGTCTATAACTATATAGACTCGTCTATTCTGATTACTATTATATTATTACAGCTATGGGATCTATTATCCTTTAAAACATGACTATTATATTTCAGCAATAGCAAAAATGAGAATTTATTGATTACCTGTTGAATGAAACTTCTGATTTTCTATTGCTCACGCGCATGCGCCTAGTGAAATGTCAAATTGACATATACCCATACGATTTTATATATATAGTATTATACTGACTGCAGCTGTCGGAATTCCTTATTTTCTTGAGCGAGAACGAAGCACTTACTTGTGAAAAATGCCTTGCGTAGGATGCGAAAAGGGTAAGCGCACATTTAAAAAGAATTATAATTATAATTAGATCCAACTCATCTATGCAGCCTGTAAGTGCACCGCGGACAAGTGCTCCGACGACTGCAAATGCGGCTCCCCCGGCAAATGCTGCTGCAACACTTCTAAGGAAAAGGAAGCCTCAGGCGGCGGCGGCTGTTGCAAGAAAGCGAAGGGCGCTGGCGAGGGCAGAGAGCCGAAGGGCTGCTGCAAGACTGCCAAGGACTGAGCCAAGAGAGATGAATAAATAATAATTACAAAAAGAAACCAACTTGATGTATTTTACTTCCGGTTTTCATAAAAATTGATCTGACAGCAGCGTGTCATCCTTAGACATAATCGAAACGTAATTGCTATACATTTGTCACTATAACTAGCTGAACTAAAATATCGTATAAATATAATACCATTACCGAATTAGTGAGCAGAGATGGCAATTGTTCGACCTACTTTCTAAAGAAATTTAAAAACAGGAGTGATTAATATGGTGAGTACGTTTAACAAACGAGCCAACAACAAAGTGCATTTATTAGATTTTTACATGTTTGAATTGCTTACTCTTTCTCTACAGCAAGGGGTGCAAGGGGCAAGATTAGAATTATAATTTAAGTTTAGAACTGTTCGCTTTATAAATGGGGGACATGAGAGACGGAACATGTTGGAAATTAAACAAGTGTAAATTCGTTAGCGATTTCTTTATATTACAGCGTTAAAGATTGGGTCTTCAGTTATCTTTTCAATATAGGTAAATATATATGCATATAAAAAACAATTTAAAATTTGATTTTCAACAAATACGAGCCACTTACTAAGTATATTATTATATAAAGTTATATATTACTTCGCGCTGCGCTGAGCCAGTAAAGTAGTGTATGTAATATAAAAAACAATATTCCTTTCAGGGCGATTAACTACTAGATTTTTGTTTCTATCCATTGTGGGGCTTAAATTTATACAAATCAAACGACGACGACGACATTTCAAAAGTTTATAAACGCGGCTATAGAGGACTTAATTAATTGCGCTTTGATTTACGCTTTTTGCGACTGCTTACGGCGGCTGTAGATGAGTTGGAGGCGGCGCAGTGGGCCGTTGTCTGGGTTGGAGTCTTCACTCCACTTATCTTGTCCCAAAGACTGCTCACAAAGCCAGAGCCTCCGCCACTGTTCTGATAATTGCTTTTCTTATTTTTTTTGCACGCGACATTATTGTTGTTGTTATTGTTGTTAGTCGTTTGTGGCTGATGCGTCCCGGGAGGCGGCTGCGACTTGTGCTGTACGACTTGGGCGTATTCTCATGACCGCTTCACCTTGCCGTTAACAGCAGCAGACGAACGGCTACCGCTGCTACTGCCGCCAATGGCAGCCTCAGTCGCATGCGTGGCCACGTGCTGAATGCCCTTCTCCATGCAGCCTTGGTAGATTGGCCGCATGAACTGAAAGAAAGGTTAATTTAATGATTTTCGCGTACACCCCATGATTTTCGCAGTTCATATTTACATTCTCCCACATAAGCGTAGCAAATTCATCCAGCTTACCACCGAAATCGCTCAGCTCGCCGCTGTACCTGTGGGTATGCCAAATGGATTGGGAGTTAGTTTGGGAGCTCGCTCAGCCGCGGCCAATACCCACCTGATGTATGCCCAAAGCGCCAGGGTCAGCAGCGCCACACCCATGATTAGATTACAGAAATTGGCAAATGTGTAGAGGCCAACTAGGCCAAAGATGCCGCTGACTATGTACATGATGACGGCGCAGGCGAAGTACACTGCCGGCGTACGCGCTGCCTTGAAGATGTTTTTGCTTTCGTTGTGAGCTCGATAGTTCACAAAGACGTCCTCCAGATCTGCGTCCAGCTGCAGGCGAAACCTCTCCGTGAACTCCTCGCCACCCATTTTGCGCTTCGTGGCAAACTGAAACAGTGCCTTGTCCTTAATGCGCAAGTGTTCAGTTTCAAGGTGTGCAGTGCTTAGATAAGGCCGCGTGCCACCGCACACTTCCTCCATGAGCTGGTTGTACAGCTCTTTGGCGGCCGCGACGGCAGTCAAGTGATTCGCTTCGGCCGTGGCCACCAACATGCTCTTCGGCTCGGGCAGCTCGTTGCCCTTGTAGATACTCATATACGATTGGAAGTACTGAATGAGATCGCGCGCCCTCACACGTTGGCCACTAATCTCCTTGTACACCAGGTTGTCTGGCGCCAGGAGCATAGGAACCAGTGTCCTGAGGCTGTTCTTAAACTCCGGTGTTATCTCCTTCAGACGACCATCGAACTGTGGATTTGTGGCTACATTGAGACCAGGATGTGGCATCAGGAAGCAGGCGACCTCGGTGAAACACGAAGAAATGTGACGACGCAAGGATTGCAGTTCCGGATGTTGTTTGTCTGACACCTCGAGGCGACGCTTAAGTATCTTGTCGCCACCCAAAGCGCCGTATTCCGCCTCGTACGGGAAGCTCCAATCCCGCACTAAGAACTGTAAACGCTGGAATGGCTTCTTGCCAGTGTCTGCCAGCGCCAGTCTGCCGTATTCGGTGAACAGCTGCAGATGCTGCAAGTCGTCTTCCTGTATGTTCTGTGAGAGGTTATATATCTGCACCGACGACAGCATGGTGCTCAGTGCAAACACTGTCGCACAGTCGCGCACGGTGCTCTGACTATCGAAGGCACCCTGTGTGTCCAGCAGAATGATGGCAATCTTGTCGCCATTGGGATAATCGTGCAGGAATATGTCTGACCACATTAGTATGCCGGTGGTATCTCGCTCCGATCCGCCACGCCATGAGAAACCAGACAGCGGCTCCGACTCGTCGCCCAGCCAGTCCGTGACGTCATGTCGCACATACTGCAAAAAAACTTCACATTAATGAACGAGCCGCAAGCAAACTAATTATATCCAGTTTACCTTTGAGTACATGTAGCGAAGAAAGAAATCGAGCAGGAAGCTCTTGCCCTTACGGAACGCGCCAGCGACGGACACAACGCAGACGTAGCGATCTTTGACCTCGTCCCGCATTAGCACCTCGCTGAGCGCATCCTCGTTGAGCACGAATGTGTGCTCCTCGGATGCATTGATCACTTGCACCGCTGAGCCGCCCATTGTTGTTCTCTCCATGTGTAAGCTATGTGCGTGCGTGTGGGTGTGTGTGGGTGTACGTGTGTATGCGAGCGCTCGTCTCTTCTATGCAAATTAACAATGTCTGGATTTACGATATAAATATTTTGAAGTACTGCAAAAAGAAAAACAATAAAATAATTGAAAGATTTAATAATAGTTGCTTTGTACAAGTCGACGACACTCATATGTTTGTCTGTTTGTATGTTCATATATGTATGGGTGCACATAACGGAACTAGTCTCTGCTAGATCACAAGCGGCAACTGAATTGAACTAACGGTTAATTGCGCAAGTTCTATTCAATTGCGTGTGTGCCTGTGCCTTTGGCTGTGGCTGTGGCTGCCTGTCCGTCTGTGTGCCCGCATGAATTTTGGCATGGGCTGTGGCATAATGTGTCAGGCCGCCTGCAATTATGAGACGAGGCCAAAAATAAATTCAACTATGCGCTAGTTTGGCTGGCATACGGAAAATGAATTTTGTTCGGCCTCTTTAATTCAGGTGCGTAGGTTCAGCACGTAATCAAATAGATGTCTTCTTGTGCTGAGTCGTCCGCCACACACAATTCGATTAATAAGAATATGCTAAATTCCAAATTTTCCAATTGCATTCATATTATTCATATTTGCAGACCAAGTCACTTTCCGCTGCTGCCGTTGCTGCTGACGTTGACAACTTTTTGTCGCTACGCTAATGACCTACGCTGTAAATTCGATTTGGAAACGTAATCAAAACAACGTAATGTCTGCAGGCGACTGGTTCCATACAAGACACCTACAACACAGCAATAGTAGTAATATCAATAAATCAGTCATACTTATGCTAGATACGCGCTTCTCAACAGAATATATACATGGAGGTGCACATGTGTGTTCCTTCTAGTTACAATATTTATCAAATTGAGTTAAAAGACAAAAGCGACGTTGACGTTGCGACAGTCGGCGCCACTGTCAACCAACTGAACTGAACACGGCACGCAAACCATCCGCTCACTGTTCGCGCACTCAATGAGCTTCAGCAAGAGAGCGCAATCTTTGCCAGCCTCGCAGTCATAACCAGCGGCGCTCTCTTTCTCGCTCTCCTTCTCTGGCAGCGCTGTCAGATGGCTCAGATCAGCCAGGTGCAGCTGTTGAAATTATTTTGTTTAATTAACAACAATAAACTAAAAGTGGCAAAAGTCACACGTCTTTCTCTTGATTTATGATTGTACATGTTTTTAATGCGCCAGAGTTTGGATTTCGAAATATTTATACACTGTTGGCAACACCATCTTGCTACATATGTCTCTCCCGCTGTCAAAGCTGCGCTCAGAACATTGCGCACTTCCAGACAGAGACAGAGGTATGCCTCGATCAGCACGTTCGACTGCTATCGACACAATAGCTGTCTCGCTTCGGCTTAGCAGGTATTTATCGGTGTGCGATGTAAACAACGTGAACAAAAAGTAACAGCAACAGTTGCGACGACAGTGACAGTGACAGTGACGCCAGCGTCGACGCTGGCAGCATGATTAGTCAACTGGAATGGTTGCTGAGAGCAACAGCAGCAACAACAATGACCAAAGCAAAACGAGGCAAGCAACAACAGTAACAGCAGCGCGCACCAGCAGCAGCAGCATTAATACATCGTTGCGTTCTGAGCAGCGCTTAAAATGCAAGAAAAAAACCATTGGACGCGCCAGGGGGAAAGCAACATAAGAGAAATAAAGGCCCAATTTGTTTAAATTAGGCTGCAAAAAGTGTTTAATTAGTTTCAATTATACTGACAGCGTAGCAGGTCCGCACCAAAAGTACACCTGGCCACACGACGTGCCATCACTCGCCAAGCTGAGCGCGCTACTACAACATGCAGTGTGGACACCGCCCAAAATCAAGCTGGCAGCAGCAGCAGCTCAAATCTGTGTACCTCATGGCCACTTACCTGTTGGCTAGCTGTGTTCGCATGTCCGCGCAGGAGTCGCAGGAGCCCGTCTACTACTATGTGGGCTGCTATACGGCTCGAACGGATCTGCTCAAGGAATCGGTGTACGCGAAGATGCCCCAAACCTGCATTGAAATCTGTGAGCACCAGGGGCACAAGTACGCGGTGCTAGCTGCCGAGAAGTGCTTCTGTGCAAATCACCTGGAGCCGCTCGAGAAGCAAGACGATCAACTCTGCTACACCCGATGCCTGGCCAATAAGGCACAGTACTGTGGCGGCGTGGGCGTGCATTCATACTACTCCACGACGCTGCTGAGGCAGCCAGCGCCGCACCATCTGCGCGTGGTCAACAGCACGGAGAACAGCATCAGCCTGGCTTGGGATGCATACGAGTCGAAGAAGCTGCTGCTGGCTGGCACCGCAGAGGCTCTGGCGGCCCAATCTCAGCAAATATCAAACATTCTAATCAAGTGCCAGATTGTCCAGACATACTCCACGCTGCCCGCATTCCTGCACCCCGAGTTTATAGTGCAGAGCACGGAGACACGCTTTGAACTGACCGATCTTCATCCTGCGACTCTCTACAACATCAGTGTTCGGGCCATTTGCGTGCAACAGCAACAGGAAGAAAGCGAGTGCGGCCAGGCCTCACTGATGGCCACCACAGAGGTTGGATTGCCCAGCCCAGCGCCCGCACAGCCCAAGGTTCTCAGCCGCACGAAAGACAGCGTGACCGTGGAGCTAGCGCCCGTAAGCAACAACAACGGGCCGGTTACAAGGCTGCTGATTATTGTGGAATTCGTCGACGATGCGCTGAGCCAGCCATTTGATGCACAACTCTTAGGGAGCTGGCAGCTGGCGCAGCAGACGGGAGTTCCTTACTACATAGCCGCAGAGCTGGACTACGATCGGCCGGAGGACAATCGCACCAGGCACTTTGTCGTGGGCGATGACAAACGCTATGGACGCTATCACAATGTGCCTCTGACCCAGATGACCAATGAACAGGACACACCTGTCCACGTGCACATTAGCTTGGGTGTGGTAAGTCTCCAACAACCACTTTTATCAGCCTATTAACGAGCCAAACTTCTTTTGAACAGGTGAGCACACTACGAAATGTCACCAAGACGTTGTACACACGCAGCAGCCACTCACAGCACGCCAGTTCGTTGGATGACTTCAGCTATGCGACCTTTGAAAAGGGTCAATCGTCTGTGGTTGCGCTGGCTGTTACCTGCGTCATCTTTGGCAGCTGCCTGATTCTAGCTCTTATTACCTACCTTTATTTGCGCTATAAGACCTGCCATGCGCGCGGGTTGACCGGACGCAGGCGCAATGCTCACGAGATGACGCAGCAGACGCCCATCATCGAGCGAGAGAACAACGGATATTTAGTGGAGGAGGAGCTGCCCCCGACGCTGGAGAGCTTCAAGCAGCAGTTCAAGCTGGCAATCGAGGGACTGGAGCAATTGCCCCGCAATTCTCTGCGCCTAAATGCCAATGATGTCATTGCTGATGGCCGCTACGGAGAGATTATAACAGGGCGGCTCAGCGAGGGCGATGCTGTCAAGGATTGTGCACTTCACGTGTTATCCCTGGACGAACTGACCGGCGTGTCGCAGGCACAGCTATTGCGCGAGATGCGCCAGTTAAAGCAATTGCGTCGTCACGAACTGCTTCTAGATTTTTATGGAATCTCGGCAAGCGCTGACTGGTTCTATCTGATCTTTGAGCTGCAGCGTGTGAGTCTCAAGCGACGCTTGATCGAGAGCCGTCAGGCAGCGCCTGCCCCACGTTTAACAATATTATCCGAACAACTGGTGCTACAGTGGATGTACGAGCTCTCAAGCGCCATGTCCTATTTGGGCAGTTGCCAGGTGCTGCACCGGCAGCTGTGCGGCTACAGCGTTTACGTCTGCGCCGACTCCAGACTTAAGCTGTGCGTCTTTGGACCACTGCACTATGTGAACAGCACTGGCCAGCAGCTGGATCTGACCCGGTGGCTGGCGCCGGAGGTGCTGCGACATCAGCACTTCACGACCAAGTCGGATGTATGGTCCTTTGCCTGCGTTGCCTGGGAGTGCTGCGCTCTGGGCGGCACGCCCTATGCGAACATAGCCAGTAGTCAGCAATTACTGGAGGCAATACGAACTGGCGTGCGCCCTGCGCAGCCCGCCTATGTCTACGGCGATCTTTTCCAGCTGCTGCTCAACTGCTGGCAGCTGGAGCCCAGCGAGCGCATTGGCTTCGAAGATGTGGCTTTCGGCATACGGCAGCTGATGACATCACCCAGGCACGCGCTCTGCTTTGATCGCTCTGCTTCCGACCCGAGGGAGACGCTGCCATTGTACCTGCCGATGCTTGAGACAGTCAGCTAGTCCAGCCCCGGCACAGACGCAATTATTAATTGCAGTAGGCCAAAATAAAACACATTTGACAAGCAGCTTAGAATAGATGTAAACAAAACTATAAAACGAGTTAATAGCTGGCGGTTGCTCCTAAATGCGCTATGGCTATACATATGTACGAATCTTGATCAGAGACTTCCAATATATCAAAACGGGCAATAAATGAGTGTGTTCTTTGTAAAGTGTTATCAGTGTGTTATCAATGGCAGAGTACGAAAATTTATCAATTAAAATATTAACAGAGTTCATTGTTAAGCTAAAAAAGTAGTATTTAAACTCCCCAAAACGCACTTAGATAATAAGGCTCAAAGTGCTTACACTGTTTAGCAAAACAAAACTTGTCTCTGTCAACTCGAAATAATAGATAAAAAGTTGGAGATTTGAAATAACAAATTAAAAACCAAATGTTTAATTTAACAATGTCTGGCGAATATTACTGATTATTTATACTCTCTTTTTTTTTACATATAAACTTAATCTGTTCCCTTAATATATTCACATTGTTTTTTTTTTTCAGCAAAAACTCTTTCGAAATCACACTTGTGCCAAAATCTTTGTTGCATAGTGTAGCAAGTCCTAAGCAAATTGAGAACACTGAATCAGAGCGGCAGGTAAAAGAGAGTAAAACAAAGAAAGAGAGAGAGAGAGAGCTACCAGAAAGTACTGCGAGTGTGTTGCTGATCTTAGGTGAGCACGAATAACAATGTATATAATGAAACATACATACATATATACATGTGTACATACATATGTAGCGCATATAAAAACTGACGATTAATCAGATTAAAGGTCGTGCGACTAGGGGGTCTAGCGAATCTTTATAAAATGTAATTGTTTTATTATTTAATTGGACAGGAATAAACACAAGATGAATAAGACAAAGATTGTTCGAAAATTACTTTTTTAGATAATACAGCCAAACTGTTATATAGACTTAATGCTTATTGGATTCTTAAGATTTCTCAGTTATGCATTAGTCATAGATGCAAGCGAACAGCATCTAGTTAGAACCAATTTACTTTAGGGGCACACGCACATGCACACACACATATAAATACGTACACACACAGATGTGTAATGTGCACACATCCAATTGGAAATATGGTGCTAATCTGGCAAGCACCGTTAGCTGCCACGGTCTGCGAACAGCTGATAAGCGATCCAATTGAATATAAAGTGCCATACAAGAGGCTAAGGAAAGACTAAGCACATTTCGTACATGATGGCTGAAGTTTATTAAACGCGTAATGAAGCGCAACGATCCAAAGTAGCAAATACAGCAGCAAAACAAAATAAATACATATGCATATGTATTTATATGTACATGTGTGTAAGCAGGCATGTACATATACAAACAAATGCTTCACAGTTTTAGCGCTCAAACGACTTTTGCACTCGTCGACTCGGAGTCAAGGTGAATGACGTTACCAAACAGGGCAAAGAGTCTACGGTTATAGAAAGAGCAAAACCAATTAAAATCATTGGCACACATATTCAGATATGAATGTTTGCATATGTATTGGCACATACAAATTATTAATAAATCAAGCTGTGTGCCCTGAAATGACGCTATTCGACCGCTAGCCCACGAAATGCGAATAGGTACGTGGACGAAACTAGGGGAACCTTGTTCCTTGCTGGATCCACTAACAATTGCAGCGGGGCACTAAAACTGTTATTGCACACAATGTAATGTTTTGTAATTTCAATATATAAGAGATGCACAAGCATACGTACATACGCGGAGACGACGCAATAAAATTTGTTTTTGTTTTTATTACACACTCTTAGTTCTGCTAGTTGAGTTGGGGGGTAATTTATAACTGGTTTCTTAGCGCAGCTTGGAAATTATTGTCCACACAGCCTAATACTGTGAACAGTTTGTTAGTTATTTGTATTCACAGATTCATCTAAAATATTACTCACTTTTAATAAACAATTCGCCACCACACGCCTGCTGTTGCTTACTCTTTTCTTAACATTTACTTGCTCACCTTTTCTATTAGCGATGAACGTGAAATCGATATATTATTCGACGCGATGTTTCGGCGAATCGATGATTGGACATCGATAGTAGCAGCAAGCATCGATACCTGCATTAGAAAACAATTTACAATTTTATTTTGAAAAGCCAGATATTTGAATATTAGTTTTCTATATTAAAATCGCCATATAAAAAAAAAAAATGGAATTAATAAATAGTTAGTTGTAACCATTGGTATATGTTTAAGACTTTGCTAAACAAAAACAAAAAATTCTTTGTTATTCTTAGAGTAACGGAAACTGATAACGGAAATCTGTAACACAGAGCTACATATGCATTAATTTTAGTATTGAATACATTTCCGAGAACTTCAATTCAGTTGTTTTAATCATTTGCTTTGCAAATTGCAAGCTCTTCCGATCGCACTGTTCAACTCTTCTGCTGCACTTGTTTCTTTACTGGAATTTAATGCAAGACTCTGTGTGCGTGTGTGTGTATGTATGTGTGTGTGTATATATTCCCTAATTTCCTTTATGCAGCAACAACGAATTAGCTTCGAAAGAACAAGTTGAATAAATATTGCTGTTTGCTTGTTAATGTTGATGTATTGCAACATGTGTTTTTCGAAAGGTGTATTATGATTTAGATTATAAAACATATGCATATGGTATTTTTCTTGCTAAGTATACATAGGTTAAGCAATACGAAGTATTCCAGCTACTCAGCGTCGTTGGAGCAATATTTCGTTGGGCTATGATTTCCTACATCTCTGCATGAATCGCTGGACGTAGTGCTTATTACTGTGATATTTTTTGATACACTGATCTAGAGATATATATATGTATTTTAGAAGATCTTAGATCAGACAGGTAGGCAAGTAGACAAATATTCTCTTATCTTATCTACTAAATAGATTAATAATGTAATGTAATGTATATGGTATCATACAATTCCCTATATATATTCCGACTCTCTGCTTAATGCACAATTCCCTATATATATTTCCTATATATATTCCTTATATATATCCCATCTCTATACTTAATGCACAATTCCCTTATATATTCCCTATGTATATTTCCCGACTCCGTCATTAATTCACACATTGAGTAAGTTAAAATTGAGTTTGTTTATTTAAAAGTCTAGCCCAAGCATTAAATACCTTACCTAATAAGAGTGTTTGTCATAAGTTACATAAATACAATAATTGTTGTTGATTTGGCGGGTAACCTAGGAGCTCCAGAGGCGGGTAATACTGGTGTCTGAGCACATGCTGCGCGTGTCGCTCAGGCAGGCGGCGTAGGCCATGGCGTGCGGGATGAAGTGCTGCTCGAATACCCCAGTGAAGAGGTGGGAGTAGGGTCCGCTGGCGAAGACGGCGACGTCGTCGCCGCCATGCGTCTCGGACTCCAGCGGCACGGCGGTGGGGAACATGAAATCCTTGTTCTTCATATTGATGGAGCGCAGATTCTTGCGCTTGACCGCACCGCCGTCATCCCTCAGATAGTTGGTGTTGTAGCCGGGGCCGTTGGCGTAGCTCAGCGTGGCATAGGGCAGGTCGTCCGCGGCCAGTTGGCCATCATTGATGCCAAATATGTCGTTCTTGCGACTGGAGTAGCCCGCCAGTGACATGGTGTGCGAGTGGTCCGAGGTGACCACAATCAGCGTGTCCTCCACGCTGCTGTGCGTGCGCGCCCAGCGCACCGACTTGTCGAACTCCGCCGTCTCGTCGATGGCGCGCAGGGCCAACGTGTCGTGGTGGCCGTGGTCGATGCGTCCGCCTTCCACGAACAGAAAGTAACCCCGTCCGGCGCTTTGTCGCTCCAGTATGGCCAGCGCTGCTTGCACCATCTCCTCCAGCGTTGGCTGCTCCTCGGCGTCGGCGTCCAGGTGATACGGCATATGATATGGAGCGAATAGGCCGAGCACACGCGATGTCTGGTTGTTCAGCTCCAGCAGCTGGCGACGTGAGTGCACATAGTGCGCGCTGTTGGTGTGTTGGCGCTGCCATTCCGCAATGAGATTCCGTCCGTCCTTACGCTTGCCGAAGACTCCGCTTGGATCTTTGACGTGCTCAGGCAAAAAGTTCTGCCTGCCGCCCCCTAAGATTACGTTCAAATTGCGACCCACCTCGCCGTCAATCAGCTGTGACGCAATATCCGTGCAAACTGTGGGATCAGCATCATCGGCCTTGACATCTGCGTCGTTCTCCCAGTCGCGATAGGCAGCGTGGGCGTAGACACCTGCCGGCGAGGCGTGACTCACGGATGTTGTTGTGATCAGGCCAGTGGACATGCCCTGTCGCTGTGCCCAGGCCGCTATGGACGCAACGTGGTTCTCCGGCTGAGCTTGGGCCTGGCAATCTTTCAGGCGGACAGCAGCCGTAACGCCCACAGTGGCGTAGTTGGCCTTGACGCCGCCCAGGTAAGCGGTTGCCGTGCACGCCGAGTCAGCCACCTGCATGTTGGCGCAGTACGTCTTGCTGAGACCCACGTACGGGAACTGCTCGAAGGCAAACTGCTTCTCCTCGCCGCCCAGATAGACTCGACCGGCGGTTATCGTCGGAATGGACATGCCGTCGCCCAAGAACATAATCACATTCTTGGCCAGCTGTGTGTTCGGCCTCATTTTACTCTCCAGCTGCTGGTCCAGTGTCTGGCTGGCCATGCTGCGCCAGTAGTCCGCATACTGCTCCACCCTTTGGGATGCGAACGTCATCTCCGGCATATACCCGCGCTTCGAGCGCCTCGCCCCTTGATGGATTGGCGCTCCCTCGAACACCGGATGCATGTGCCGCTCGGCATCACGTGTCGGCAGTACTATTTGTGTGGATCGAGGTTAGTTTCAGTCACTCCGAGCTTAGCCCACTCTGGACTTACCATATCCGCCAGCGAGAGCGATGAGTCCACCCAGTGCGAATAGTTGCAAGATCATCTTGAGCAGTTGCTTTTCAGTTGAGGATTGCCTGTACCTTGTCGCGCACGTTTTGAAGCGGAACTGATACCGAGTCGCACGAGACCGGCTTTATTTATAGTCATGCTCCGTTCCATAACAGGTCAGCGTCGGCTGATAAACGAAATCTATATACAGCACACGATGCCGCCGAGGCTGATCTGCCCTCAGTCCTCAGTCCTATTTAATTATTTTCGAGTCTGTGTGTGTGTTGTTGTTGTTGTTCATGTTGTAATTGCCGTTGCTTTGTTGTGTGTATGTGAGAAAAACTTTTCTTGGGTTTTCGGCTGGCTGTGCGTTATCATTACTCGCTGTCTGCCTGCCCGCCACCCCGGCTCACGCATTCGGGTGTTTGTTTTGCCTGCGGAATCCGAAAACGCGATCATCGTTCACGTGATAGTTCTGCCTCTTCTTGCTCAACACAGAACTGTGTTCAGATCCGTCTCATGAGCTCTGTTCCGTCGAACTCATTAGTTGTCTATACACTGTCATAAAAGAGGTACAGCATTTTCAATAAATAACTACAAATGCACAAGTACAGCTTTGCTTAGTTTATATAGTGGCGGAAATACAATTTGAATTCTGCAGTCAATTCTCTGTTTAGTTGTGTACATAATTGTCTTAATAATAATATTATTATATTAGTTTTATATATATATATATATATATAATACAAATTAACCTAAATTAAGTTAACTTATGGAGGAGCTCAGACTAAAGGCTTGGCCTAAAGCAGAATATATTGTTGCTCTTTAAGCTGTAAAACTGATCAATCAAAAAATTAAATAATTTTAATTCGTTTAGCATGTTTCCATCTTTTAAAAAGACCGCCCAACTAACGTCAAAAGAGGTTTGGGTTGGCAGTGCTGTGCTAATGCCGCCAAATGCAAATTCAAATAAATTCCATGTTAGCTGCAATGCTCTCCTTTATGTTGGCAGCGCTGCTGTAAACATTACATTAATAAAGACCGCCAAATTTGAAAACAACATCGAAAACGCTTAGTCTGCAATTTAAATAAATTCTATGTTTCTCACAGCAAATATCGAAAAAAATTTATATTGGCAATGATGTTATTAGAGCTACAGAGTCCTCCCAATTTCTAAATAACATGTTATGCCAAAGCTTACGAGTATAGTTTATGCTCTTAAATAAGTTTAATTATAGACAAATTGCCTTCGATGTAAACAAAATTGCGCTCAATTTTAAATGGAAATCAAAAATGTTTTTTGTGCTGGCAGCGCTGTTAGAATATGTTATAGTTGCATTGCGCAGGCGCCAGCATCCAAATAAAAGCTTAATTCGTTTGACAATCGTTGGTGTGCTTTCTTCCTCTCTGTGTTTTGACTACCCTCTCTCTTTCTATCAATCTCTCTTCCTCTCTCTCACTCTCGCTCTCTATAATATACACTCTCTGGTACAGCAGCCGTTATCTTCTGCTGCTGCTGCGTCAAGAAACATCTTCGTTAGAGAGCTTCTGGCCTGACTACGCGAATTTGGCCAAAATAGTTGTTGGTTCGCATGCAAAACGTCAAAATCGCTAAGCTAAAACATTTTTATACCAACGGCGCGTTTTTAATTTTTTCTACACTACAAAAATACATAGAGAAAAGCAGAAGAACTCAAGCAAAATAACCAAAAAGAACTGACAAAACTTTTTAGCCCAAAATTTGTTGTTTTCCAAATCATTAAAACATATGTATGCATGCATATATATACCAATACATAATGTATATATGCATCCACACATACTTAACCAGCGAAAAAACGCGTGTATATAACGAACGATAATTCAATAATTTTAAATAACCAAAAAGGTAAATAGTGACAAAGTGCGTGAAATTCACTCGAATTCAGTTCTTACAAAACAAGAGGAGAAGGAGAAGAAATTGCAAAACAAGCCACAAAATATTTAATATTTTAATTTTGCCATCTCGAGTTGTTTATATCTATTGTTATGGGTCAAGAAATTCGCTATTCGAAAATCTGGTGACAAATCGCAACTCTCTGCTCGCTCGCTGCTGCTGCTGCTGCTGATGTACGATTATGTGTGTGTATAACTGTATAGAATGAAAGTATGTACGCAGGTACATACATAGCTACATATGTTCAGTTTATATGTACACAGAAGGCAATGGGATGTCGTGTAATGGCTGAATGTAACAAAGCCACACATCTCGAGTAGCGAGAAGCAAATACATTTCTAAATGCTACAGTGCATGCAGCTGAAGGTGCTTCGTGCGTGCATGTATGTAAGTGGGGATTACATCTGCATATACATACATACTCCAACAGGAGGCCAAAGACTCGACTGCCCAGCTGACTACGGGCAAGCGACATAATGGCTCAACATAATTCTCCGTTTGAATTTTCTCCTGTTCAAGTCCATTGGTGGGAGAGTGTGAGTGTGGGAGTGAGAGAGTGTGTGTGTGTGAAGGAAACTTTTTAGCTCAGCTATGAAGCTAGATTTTGACTTAAAGTACGAAATTGATTTCGGCTAAATTTTAGTTTAACTTATAGTGATCAAGCAAATAAAGTATCTATAACTGTAACTAATATATAGAGTGCCAATCAAGTGTTATATATATATATACATATATATCATATATATTAAATAACAAACAGAAATGTCCAGCATCTAGCATTGAAACAAATCGAGCAGTCACACACGAGTCACAAAAACATGCGAAACAATTAAATGACAAAAAAAGTTGCCTTAAACTTTTTCAAGGCACTCACACACACACACACAACAACAACAACTCACATAACTTGTCGTCTTTGGCGTCATCGTAGGGAGTTGGCAGCAAAAGTTTCTGCATTATTCCATGGGGAGAAGCATAGAAACATAGTAGCCCATATACACACATACACACACACACACACACACACATATATACACATTCAAGCACACGCACAGTGAGAGAAACAGGCAGAAGTACAAGCACTCTGGTACAGATACATTTCAGCAGAATTAATAAACCAAATGACATGCATACATACATGCATGCACACGTTTATATGTACACTTATGCGAGTTGATAAATATATATATATATATAGGCACGATGAGCAGTACGAGTGCACATTGCCACCAGGCTGTATGAGGCTCAAATCAATTATCTTAAATTTATATCTTTGACAGCTCTTCTGAGCAGCCTAAAATGATTATTTTTCTATATTTTAGCTAAATAATATTTAATATATATCTGCCAAATATTGAATATATAAAATTATAGACATGCTTGCCCCACTGTGCAGCAGCATCAGCTTCATTCGGATATAGATATAGAGCCAGAAAGGATAAACGTTGCCGAAGCTCAAACGCACGAACAAAGGCAACACGAACTTTCAGCGTTTAACGAATGCGGCCTCCAAACCGAACGCCTCAGCTACGGCTACAGCGAGAGTTAACTTTGCCGTTATGCTGTGAGCATTGGGTGCTTCGTTTAAATGAGTGCTCGTTGAATGTGTGAGTAATTGGAGGGGTTGGAATGGATAGAGAGCAAACAACAACAAGCAACGCGTTGATGTTGCCAGCTCGCAGACTCTGGGTCTTTGGGTTTTATGGGGCAGCCACGGAGTGAAGTGGCGCCAGTTCAAGATTTATCAGTGTGTGTGTGTGTGTGTGTGTAAAATTATGAAAACATTTGAGTTTGAGTAAATATGACCAGTTCTGGGGGTGGGGGTTGTTTTGTTGTATTCCGTACATGCGTGCTACAATGTGTACACACACACACACACACACTCACTCACTCACGCGCCTGTTTGTATGCAGCATATTTATGTATGCTGTATGGATATCCACGTACGCTTACCTTCGCAGCAGCTGCAATTGCAGTTGATATTGTGGCCAGGGCTGCTGCAACTGTATTTAGTTAATGGCCTTCTAGCATTGCTGGGGGACTGGCGCGCGGAGCGACGGGAGGCGGCGGTTGCCGCTGCCACTGCCACTGCATTTGGGGGGCAGGGCCACACTGGGGTAGCGCAGCTGACCTTCACCCATTTTCCGGCACTTGAACAGTGGCAAGCCAACCAAAAGTCAAACGCCATTCAGTTTTAAAATTAAACGCCGTTCGTTTGTGACGCTGTCCGTCAAGTGGGCCCAATTTAATTAGAGCAGCCACCCACACCCATACCCATAATCAAATCGTATTTACCTTTTGTGCGCAGGATCTCGATATTTATGCATGGCCCGGACAATGTCCATGGCAACCAGCCAATGCATCCGGGCAGCTGCAACCCTGCATCTCAGCCTAACAGGTTGCCGTGGCGCTCTGGCAAGTACAGTTACGCAATGCGGTTAATATGGTTTGCAGTTACTTAGGGCAACGGTCCATCGTTAATTAACTGTTGATTGAACATCTCTCAAACTAGGTCAGCTCACCTCACACACACTGAAGCATTGCTCGAGCCGAGTGTGTTTGACTAGACTTCAGTGTGTCACAAAGACTTTTGATAAGCGGATCGAGACGGAGTGAAAGAAAGTGCAGTGTAGAAGAAGAGCCTATAAATTCCATTTTAAAACATAAAAATCTCATACATGCGAACAACGTGAATACAAGTTTTAAGTGTACGAATGGACACGGTACAGCATAGATATGAAGTGAAGGACTGGGATTATCTATGGCTACTATACTACTATACTATTATATATATATATTTCAATCAAAAAGTGTTCTGAGTGAAGACTTGAAACGATAGGAAAGAGTTTTACTGATTTGACACTGATACTGATATTTTGACTTTCATATCTGGGTATATAAGATTATGTGTCTGACTGATATGCAATGACTTTCAATTATTAGTTGCCTATCAGATATATCGCCTTCAATCAATCTATCTAAACCAAGTTTTGTGTTAGGAAATTTGTATCTTGATAGATTTATTTATATCTTAAAACCAGAAAAAGCAGAGATATACCAAATTTGAACAGCTTAGATATTCGAGGTTTTTTATATCGACTTCTCTCTCAATCGCTCATCAGCGCCGAGATAAGTATTGATACAAAATGATATAAGATAAACGATATATGTTAAACGATATACGATAAAGTGTATATAAAGTAGGATATAATATAAACGATAAATGATATACGAAAAACGATATAAAGTATAGATAAAGTAGGATATATTATAAACGATATACGATAAATGAAATACGACAAACGATATATGAAAAAGTATAGATAGAGTAGGATATAATATAAACGATAAATGATATACGATAATCGATATAAAGTATAGATAAAGTAGGATATATTATAAACGATATACGATAAATGATATACGATAAACGATATATATATAAAGTATATATAAAGTAGGATATAATATAAACAATAAATGATATACGATACATGATATATGACAAACGATATACCATAACCGATACACGATATTTATCGATATGCTAATCTCCATAAAGCTGGAGTTTCCATTTCTTTCACTCCTCTTTCAAATATCCCAGATCTCGCTATTAAATTCAGGTTTTTCCTGTCGCTTTATTCGCTTTTAATCCTATTCACGTCTCGTTCGTGGGCTTAAGAGCCAATTAAAATGTCGGTAAACAAGGCGCTGCTTGAACACATGGCTTGCGCCTCGCCCAATCAGTATCTAAATTGCTGACAAAACGAATTAAGTGGCGCCACGCCTTCTTTTTGCGTCCCATGCAAACACACACACAAAGAACAATAACAAATTCGTATTTAGTGAACATCTGTTACAGGCGAATCAGATGCGATTGCTAATTTTCACTTTGTTTTCGTTTCGTTTCGTTTTGGCTTATTTTTTAGGCATTTGCAAGTTATTGAACCTGTAAAAGTTTTTAATTAAAATTCAAATGAGAGAAATTAAATTCGCTTCTCGGCGAGCCAACGAATTGAAACATTGCAAGGAACGAAAAACGTTTAATATGGGCAAGGGCAGCAGCGAGAGGCTCGCATAAAGTGCGTACGGAACGTGCGTTAAATTTTAATTGATTTTTCCCAACAAATGTAGGAGCAGCACACACGTATATATATATAAATATATATATATATATATATATATATATATGTAATATGTATGTATACAAATATCTATACATGTATATATATATATATATGTGTGTCTGTGTGTGTGTGTACCTGTTTACGCGGAAAGCAGACCATGCCAAATGTGGTAATATGGAGTACAGAGCAGCATCAGCAACCACACATACACACACATAAACACGAGCACACACACACACACAGGCAAGCACGAAGTGCGTTAAAACGAAATGGCAGACAGTCAGGCGTGCGAATAAACGAACGAATACACACACACACACACACACAGATACAGCGCAAATTTAACGACAGAGCGCACGAACGAGAGTCGGCATTCCCGCTCGGCTAACTTACATACGTACGTATGTATGCATGTATCGGTGTGTGTGTGCGTACATGAATGAGCTGGTTCGTGGTGCGAGGCGGACCCTTGCCAGGGAAGCTGCCTGCGGGCTGGGTAGGGGTAGGGGTAGGGATGGAATGGCTGCTGCTGGTGAAAGGACGATTCAAGGAGCCAGTGAAAAACATTTTATGTCGTTGTTGCTGTCGCTCACACTGTTGTTGTTGGTAGGCTGTTTATTGCTAGATGTTGTTGTTTGTGTGTTGGTAGCAGCCTCTGCTGCTGCTGTTTGCTGTGTATCTGTATCTGTGTCTGTGTCTGTATCTGTATCTGTATCTGTATCTGTGTCTGCGTCTGTGCTCTGTTTTATGTAGCAACCATTTATCGATTTATTTTGACTTCTGCAACGAGCAAGCGTTATATTTAATATAAGAGCAACGATAACAAGAACATCTGCGCTTAGACCGCGGAGGGCTGGAGGGAGGCGCTGATGGAGGAGGGCGCAAAGGCAAAGGGAATATTTTTAGGAGGCTTTTGGGTTCAGAGACCACAACTTTTGCGCTTAATGCGCCAATTTTAACAACGACCTGAAGTCAAATTGAGTAAAACGCATTGAAAACTTAAGCAATTTCCCCAGTTTTTCCGTTTTTCTTTTTGTGTGTGGAAAAGCTTTTGCTGCTCGAAAACAAAATAGCGCTCGGAGCAAGTGTTTTCCCTTCATTTTCCTTGCGCAAACGAACCTCTCGGTCAGCTTGTTGTTGCAGCTGACCCGCAGTTGCCAGTTAGCCAAGCGCAAAATGTATTTTGTTTTACAACAACAGCGGAGGATGCACTCGACTTGAAAGCTGTGTAATGAAGCAAAGCAATTATATAAACGCGAAAACTGAAGTGAAGTTGCTCACGATCCGGTCAGACGCAACTACAAAGAGCCCATCAATAATGTTTCTTCCCTTTGTTTCTGCAGGTAGCTGTTAAATATATTATTCAAAATGCGTGTCAAGCCGTCCTCTTTACAAAGAAATGATCACGAGATATACATATATATCTGAATAACAAATAAATCAATATATCTTCAACAATAACTGTTCAGCAATAATGACTTTAGCCTTTGTAATATAAATTAAATTATCTAAATTTAAATCTAAATCTAAATCTAAATCTTAATCTAATGCGAGTACAATAATAAAACAAGGCGTAGCTTCTATCTTGCTAAACGAGTGAGAGATGACAAAATGGCCGACGCCTTGTCTTTGGCCCACCTTTTCGCGCGCGTGTGAAATAAAGCAACAACAACAACAAACGTAAAATAAAGAAAAGAAATCAAATTAGAGGAAAAAAGAAACAAACACAAAAGCTAAGCAAAAAAAAAAAGAAAACAAAATAAAAACTAAGCATCAGTGAAAAGTATTAACAAGAATTATAATAACATCAACAACAACAACCAGGGCAACATCAGCAACACCAACATCATCATCATAAGCATCAATATAAGAAGCAGCCGCAGCAGCAGCAGCAGCAGCACGAGCCGTGGAAAATCAACTCAATGCCAAAGTGAATGCCGGATATAGAAAGACTCATATAGACTGTTGTGCATACAGCCAACACACACACACACATGTACATATGTACATAGACCATACACACACACACATATAGGGCAATAGATGTGGTTGTCATTCACACTGCTGATGTCGTCAAAGCTGCCGTTGCCATTGCCGTCGTCGCCGTCGCCGTCGCCGTTGCCGTCTCCCTGCCCGCTGCCATTGCCAGCGACAATCAACATCTAGGAAATTCATCATACGCACTGTGGGACGCGACCCAGGCAAATGCAGTGCCCGATTGAAAGGTGAGCCCAGCACTCTGAATGCCAGCCCAACACACTTCTGTTTCAGTTTCTTCCGATTCTATTGTTTGTAAAGACACATTTTATGTTACTTTTTCTACTAACCAATGGTATGCTACGACTAACTGTATTCAAATAACGAATTGCGACCCGGCCTAGTGCGCTTAATACTATGCTACGATGTCTCGTTCTTTTGGCATTCCTCTAAACTGATATGTATAGAAGTATATGAATACATATTTCTGTATATATATATTTGTGTCTGGTATTAACAAATATTTCTATGATGTGCTGACAATGACCAACACACACGCACACACACACACACACTCACTAACATGTCCCCGTTCACCCCCCACACATTGAGCGACTGGTGCCAATCTCAAATACCCAAAACGTGGCTGAGCATGTGAATGCGTTAACACAGCAAGTGTCGACTCTATACATCTATCTATATCCGAGTTAAGTCTCTATCAATTATTGAATGAAAGATGCGAAAACATTGATATTCAATTATAGAATTAATCAAATCATTTCTTTCTCCCTCTCTTTTCCTGCCTTCTGCACTCTTTTCGTCTGTCTTTCTTTCTCTGCGTGTGTATTATCTCTCTCTCTCTCTCTCTCTCTCACTGATCAATTCTGAATACTTTATTAATTATATGCTTATGAATATTGTAGAATTCAATTAAAATTGTTATGTTGTCTCTTATGTGCTGGCACTCCTTATATATGTAAACAGAGTATTTGAAAAAGCTTCAAACCCTTTTCAAATATACTCATATCTATGTTTTCCAGGGTTAGATTCAATGAAATCCAGTAATAAATATGTTTTTAAAAGAATATTGAGTATTTAGTACTATATTTAGAGAAGTCCATATTATACCATACAATTTTATAAATCTATTATCTGTTTAATTTGCAACATTATTACTTTTTCTTTCATTTCCTTAAAAGATTATTCAGTAACTATTATAAGACTCTACAAAGAAAACATTTTTGGTTTTCCATGCTGCGAATAGAGTATTGGTTATTCGGGGAGCTCATTTATGCGCTGATCAGAGACGTAAATAAATAAATATATTGTGACTTTTCAGGTTTTCACTGCCAAGTCTTAAATTAATGTTTGCAAGCTCAAAGCCATGAATATGTCAGATTTGTGACTAAACCAATATAATAGACAGTTGACGTCACAGAAAATGGAATTTCTTTTAAATATTTGCTTTATTTTACGTGGTAATATACATATACTTTGTATTTCTGTCAAATTACGTATGCGGTAATACTTTTATCGCATCCAATACGATGCCAAAAAGCAAAAAGAGAGCAGGAACGGAAGACAAACAGAGGAAAATAAAGTATTTTATGATGGGTTCTTTCTCTGTGAGTTATAGGGTGAACTGTTCCAATCTATTGCTGATAAAGTGAAAGTCAAGTAATGCTAGAAATGCAATTATTCATGACTCGACTAAAAAGAAAACAAATAGACAAAAAAAGGAAAATAAAACATAAAATACGGAAAATACAGAAATATATAAATAAAACGGACATGGAAACTAAAATTCAGTGGAACATGCGCCAATAAACACAAATAGGGGGTAGAGCAATGGAAAAATGTCGAGTCGTGTCCATTAGTTGGTTTGTTGTCTCTGTGTCTGGCATTTCTTCGACGGGAAGATGGCAATGCCCGTCGCGTCGTTTGTCTGTCAGCGTTAGCTGCTTGATGAACTATTAATTTCTCTTAGCTGCCGCTCAAATTTATCTTGGGCAACTGCGGCACGTGTGGCGGCAACATCATTTCGAAAACGCCAGCTGAGAATACATTCACAAAATTTTTAAAATCGAATAAAAAAATATTTGCCCCAGTGACAAATTCTGTTGTTTACAGCAACAATACTTCAAAATTAACAACAGTTGCATTTAAGCTAAGAATTTAGAGATGTGTGCAGAGCATAGAGATGAGTTAGTTGATCGATTGCATGCTATCGCAACTAATAAATCAAATGAACCGAAGTGGCAATTAAGCAGTTCGATTACTAGCTATCGCAGCACGAACTACTGTTTTAGAGCTAAACTTGCTGGGGAAGATGAACGATATTTTAGTTCCATCGTATCTATTAAAAATCGAAAAGCAGTTCATTTGTAATTTGAAAACAATTTTATGAATAGCTTTAGAAATGTGGAAGAAACTGAATAGAATTGTTTCTGCCATACTGCAATATGTCATTTTGGGCCAATTAAAATTTAAATGGATTTCGGCTTATGTGTTTGCCGCATTCCTGGGCCAAATCCATTGCCCGACGACTAAGGACTGACCGAATTGCAAAGTTTGCCATGTGCCCTGCCGCAATAATACATAATTGGTAGGCGTCTGGCGGCCGGCAGCTCGAATAGACAACGACAGGTGGTCGCCTGCAGTGGGCAACACTAATGAGTAAGAGAGAGAGAGAGAGAGATGGATGAATATGCTGATCAGCGCAGGTTGCCCTTTCTCTTGTCCGTTGCTACCGCTGCCACTGCTGCTGCTGGCGAGGCGCGGAGCATGTCCATTAGCTGATTTAATGAAATCGTAAATCAAATGAACGGATTGCTAAAAATACCCGCGCGCGTATTTTATGTTTTTTGAAGTGGAACTTATGCCACAGCAATGAGAGTACAACAACGCCTAACAATAGATGAAACGTGGATGATTGTGCCAAAAGCCACCCCAGTCTCCGATAGCATATATGTGTGCATGCATATACATATGTATATCTCTGCATATGTACATATATCGGCTTCTATATCTGTAGTCTGTATGCGCCGCCTATCTGTGCCTCCTAATGATGAGCACATGTAATGTTTTGTATTGCAAACTTGGCGTTTTATTTCGACATTTCTTACAATGAATAATGCACACTTCTACTAGATTTCTTGCTCTTATTTTTGGGCGCTTTTGGTTGCATCTTTTTGCTTTTGTTTTTATCATTTTGTTGCTGTTTCTGTTTGGCCTATGCATTTGGCAGCCATTGTCGTAGCCGTACCCGTACCCGTACCCGTAGTCGTTGTCGTTGTCGTCTGTGACTTACAAGGCGTGTCTATCGCGTTGGCCAAGATTCTTGCTTGGCTGGCCGGCGTTACAGTTTCGTGCGTCTCGGCGGTGTCTGTCCCTCTAGATGCCTTTTATTACACACATAGCAGGCGCACGATGATTATGAACACTGGCTGCATGTAGCGGGCATCTTCATTTAATTAAAACATTCATTTGCTCCACTGTGCTGCAGCCGTCTGGCTTGTTATTTATGCCTGGCGTTTTGCTCTTCAGTCAGCATCAACATGAACACCATGATGACGATCTGTTTGAATAGCATCCGTGTCCAAGCCTAAGCAGCTTCGTTTGTCATGCAAGGCACATCCCGTCCCGAAGCAGAAGTCCGATTCTATTTGCACTACGCCAAGTTTTTACCTTCATCATCTTTCATGATTATTTATTGGACGCATTAGTCAGCTCTTGGGCGCTTTTCTATTGTTGTGACTAATTTTATTTATTTGCTTTAAATTTTATCTAGTTCTATTGCCAACAGGCTCTGCTGCATTCGCCGCGCACAAAATGTCAAAATAAATTTTCAATTTGAATTTACTGTGCCAGCAACTTATCCTTCCTTTACTACACAATTTCAGCAACTATGTATGGGCCGCCGAGAGATACCATAGCTCACTGTTTGCACTTGTCAGTGCCCCGAAATTCCTCATTCGCCATGCCCCATTCCTCAGTCCCCACTCTCGCGCAAAACGTGCTGTCGGTATTTTTGGAAATTCTGCAAATATTTCTTGGGAACTGAAGAATTGGCAACTGAACAAATGGAGTGGTCACGCCCACGGGGCGTAGAAACCCTTGTAAATTCCATGTTTTTAAAGCAACAGCTTTAAATGTGGACTTCTCAGTGTTGTAGCTCAATAATTGCAGGTTAGAGAGTGCCTGACAATAATATTCCCGGGAATGGGTGGATCTTAGTTTGCCTTACTTTTATGCATTGTACCCGAAATAGATCTCACAACTCAGGCGAAAACGCAAGGAGCTTTTAAAAATAATGGATTTTTAGTTGTAAACAGTGTCTTAAATATTGTAAACAATGCTTAGCACGAACAGCAAACAAATTGATATTTATGTTAGAAGTTTATCAAAAAAGTAATTAACTATTAATAATATTAACTTAATATTATTAAATGTATTGTTAATGCCATTGCATTAATTGCATTAATAAGAGTTGCTCGTCCCCCAACATCAGCATTTTATGCTATTAACAGCGTTATCCGTGAGCAGCACTGTTAACAGCATAACAGCGTTATCCACAGTGTTACTCAATTGGGCGCTGATCTTTACATGAAAATGCACGAGTTTTTACCATCGTATAGCCAGTAGACAAATAAAAAAAAAATTTTTATAAAAAGATTCACAAATTTATCAATATAATGGATTTAATAATTTTTTTTCGCAGCTAATCCATTGAGCACTTTAAATTTCTTGTGAAATAGCTTTAACTTTATACTCCAGGCTTTAATTAACACATCTAAATAGTATTATAAAGTATTATTCGTATCCCATCAAACCACATCATTATATGTACCGCGTTTGATTGAATAAATATATAAATAAATAAATAATATGATAAATAAATAAATAATAATATGATAAATATGATGAGCAGAAGATTATTCGGAAGATTATTAGATTATTAGCATAATACACCGTCTTCGATATTGTAATTAATACACATGTTTTATATAATTTTTTCGGATGTTGAAAAAGCTTTTTTCCTGGCTAAAAACTAAATGATTAAGATAATTATATATCTGATTTTACTAAACAGAAAGAAACTGTTAAAAAGATTTAATTCTGCCTAAAGTGCATTCCTAAGGACCTTTAATGGGATAAACTAAAAGATTTTGCCTGCAATATTTTGCTCGCTTCCGCTAATGTTTCAGGCAGACATTTGCCGCTGCTCAAATGCAGATTTTTTTTTTGCTAAGCTTTTCATTTGGAGCAGGAAGCAAATGGAATGTCGCTTAAGTGGGCTCCTTTGAGCGCGCACTGATTGCGGGCTGCATAATGCAGTTATTTGTCAATGCTGCTTAAATGCATTTGAAAGCTGGCCCTATTCATACTCTTAACGGGCTATTAACCCACTTCTCCGGTGGCACAAAGCCACAAGCAGCTCTCTCTAGAGCCACTTGGGCAGAATGTGCAATAAAAATGTTATTTATAAAAGACAGAACACACACACATAGACAGGCCTATATATGTATATAATCTACATTAAGTATGTTGGAGAGTTAGCTTCTGCTGGGCAAAGCATTCGACACTAATTTGTGGATAGGCTTGAACGTATTCAGATATGTTTTAGGCATAAGAGGTGTTCTTTGTAAGCTATTAGCCACCCACGCGTGTGGCAATTAGCACCTGGCGCTCGTAGAGCGGTTTTATTGGCTACTTCTTGAGCCATAAAGTTCGGGAATTGTGCGTTTGGCAAATAAATACAATTAGCCTGTGTCTCGGCGATGCATATATAAATAGGCGAACAGACAGCGGCGAGATGGGAGTCAATCAGGCTCGACTGGCGCTTATTTGTTTATGTTCAATGCAGGCGAAAGATTTTTAATTGGATTTTGATATGAGAGACGCTCGCCGACTGCCAGCCGCCCGCTGCTAATCGCCTGCCCGCCCGCCGATTTCCATATATATATATATATACGGTTCTTTTTTTTGGCATTTACAAAATATATTTTTAGTATGTGGTCTAACATTGAAAATGTATGTGCACATGTATGTGTGTGGGCTTTGTGTTTGTGGCATCTAATTTTATCCATAGTTTTGCTACCAGCTGTTGTCGCGGCCGACGGTGCGTATGCGTATTGCGTTTGCTAATGAACACGGCAATTGCTGTTGCTGTTGCCGTTGCTGTTGCTATTGTTGTTGTAGTCGTGGTTGCTAAATTGTTCACGTGAAATAATGTTCAAAAATACAAAGCATAACAGACAAAGCGAAAGACCAAATATATGTACGGACATAAAATTGTTTTTATGACCTGACACTGGCCACAATAGAAAAAGAAATGTGTACATAAATATGTATGAATACATACCATAGATGTGTGTATATATGTATATATATACACATTTATAAATATACTTTATGCTGCTTATCATGGTTGCTCATTAGCTAGTACAGTTGCCTTTTCATACACTGCAGCCAGGCATTCCGGATTCTCTCTAAAGCGACATGTGAATAAGTGAATGAATGAGACTCCTAATATCTGCTTCCCTCATATATACCATTATAGCCCTATCAATAAGATACTTTATCTGTTCTAGTGCCACTTTGTATCTGGCATACACTTACACTGATTGTATATAGCTTGCAGCCTCACAGTGGGTCCTATCTATAGTTCTATGTAGTTTTATGATGAAATAGCTAAATAGGGTATCTTCGAGTCGAGCAAGTCCATCCATTTCGGCTGCATCTGTTGTTGATAAGTATAATTCTCGGCTGCTACCACTGTCGCTGTTGCCGTTTCGATATCGCCCCTTGGCTCACTTTATTGGCGTGTTTTAGTGGGCGCCTTGCCAAGCATATTCTGAAACAAATTGTCGTCGCGCTCGACAACATTCCGCGTGTTTATGCCTTACTACCATCCTGGCAACGGTGCCGACCCAGTGTGACACACTGTGCCAGGGTACCACTGTGCGCACACATGTATATAGTCACTATATATATATATATATACATATCTATATATATATAGTATGTAGACATGCAGGCTTGTACATATTTTTAATTAAAAAGCAGCGACCGCACGAGCAGCTATTCAGATACTTTGGCATGGCCGTCACATTTGCCGCTTCTATCATAGCGGCTACAAATTTTCGTGCAATTCTCGAGACCAAAGTATTTACACGCTGCATATGTGTACGTATGTATGTATGTGGCTGTTGGTCTGTTGCATTATGAGTTCGTTCTACTTGCATCTGTCTATATGCCTAATGCATGCCCAAAAGGGTGTCTTTGGCTGCCTTGCTCTCTGTGGAACTATGATCGACTGTTGCTTAGGGTTCAGAAGACCAAGACAGATCAAGATTTAGATATATATAATAATATTTAATTTGTTTATAAACAAAAGCCAAGTAAATGTTATAATGGATAACTTTAGTTCGTGCTTCTACTATGCCAATTTCAATTTCAGTATTTATATATACATATATATTTGCCTAATTATTGCAGCCATAATTGAATGTCAGCTGCAGTTTATTTCGCAATGATTTCAAATACTCTACAATTGTGGCCAATTACATTGATTCTTGGTTTCATTTTGGCTTAGACAAGTTTAATTTTAACACGAATTTAGCACAATATATAAATTAATGAACTATAAATAACTAGAGGCTTTCTGATCTAATGTACCTTAAGTCACATAGGTGATATAGAGCCACAGTAAATTGATTATTTTCATACAGAGCTGATGGCAGCTAGTGCTCATCTTTACGTAGGTTAATAATTTATTGTTGTCTTCCACTAAAAAATAAATAAATGTTTTCATACATACTTCGTATTTTGAAATAAATATAAATCAGTTGGCAAGCTGAGATTATGGCCTTTTGAATAGATGTCTCATCGAGTGATAGCATCAAGACAAACTAATTTGTATAAAATTTCAGTTATACTATGGTGCCTTGAAGCCCTCTCTTCCATTTTCTATTAAGTTTTCTACGCAGCTGCCATGCAGCTGCTTCCCTCAGCAACTCTACTAAGGACAGTTTCTTAAGCGAAATTTACTTTGTTTTTGCTCTGCTAAAGGGGTTTGCTGGGTGAAGTAACAGCTTTTTCAGGTGTAATAAGCATTTGACAAATATAGTAAAATATCTATCTTCATGTTTCAGCAACTTAAATATAAGTTATGCGTTATAATGTATATATATATTATATAATGTATATTCTGACAACTTCAGGTTACACAGTTCATTTAAATAGCACTTTTACTTAAGATATGTGCAAATCTAGCATAAGTCTCTTGATATGTGCTGTTTAAATTGTAATTAGAAACAGCTTTCGTCATGCGTGTTTAGCTACGTACACACAGCATATAAGTTATAGTGTATATTCCTATGATATTTGCCAAGCGCGTTTCAAATGTTGGCAGATATTCGCGCAGTTGTATTTATCTTTCCTTTGCGACATACCAATAGCTGGGGGAATGGGGGGCGGGGCATGGGCGAGGCGGATGAAAAATACTTGAATTAATATAAAAATAAAGCTGCAGAGCTTGCAACAGAATAACTAAGGTGAAAATACACGCACGAAGACAATTGTGTGCAAAAATAAGTGATGAGAGACAGAGGCAACTGGGAAATCGCAGAGGAAAATAGTGCTGAGCGTACAAGTGAGATAATAAAAAACTTTCGTTTTCATAAAAAGCAGACGAAGACGAGCACGAAATGAATGAATGTCACGCCCTAAAGAGTGAAATGTTAAGTAGTCTAACTAGCTGAACACACTAAGCTAATGCGCTCAGTCACACACGCTTCCAACAGCTCAGTCACTCAGCCACACAGTCAATCAGCCAGAACGTCAATCAGCAATCAGTCAGTCAGTCAATCAGTCAATCAGTCAATCATTAAACCAGCTCCCCAATGCCTCTACCACATCTATCCAAGTCCATTTGGCATCCCTTTGCGAACTTATCGGTTTCTCATACATTTTGATTGCCTCCGCCTCTCGCGTCTCGTGTCTGTTGGCCATGTGCATGTGTTTGTGTTTGTGTTTGTTTTCCGTTACTTTCTTTTGCAATCTGTGTACAGCGATCATGTTATGTTTTCCTTAGATTTATG
Organism: Drosophila peninsularis; assembly: GCA_035047485.1. Classification (NCBI taxonomy): domain Eukaryota; kingdom Metazoa; phylum Arthropoda; class Insecta; order Diptera; family Drosophilidae; genus Drosophila; species Drosophila peninsularis. The sequence goes on from JAWNPN010000027.1 coordinate 4,392,100, forward strand.
CGCACATTTATGGGTTTATTTGATTCTTGATTTGCAATTGGATTTTCCTTTTCTGTCGCTGGCTCGCACTGCGGCGATCCAAAAAAAAAAAAGAAAACAGAAAAAACCAAAAAAAAAAAAGAAAGTCGAATATGTTCTATCATACAAACCTTTTTGCAGATTTTTGATTTTGTATCCCCATCATCACCACCACCACCACTACAACAACAACAACAACAACAAGAACAAGAACAATACCAACTATAAGAACAAGAACAAGCACCACCACCACCACCAACAAGAACAACAACAGCTAGCAAAAGAACAAGAACATCGACTGCGTCAAGTGCGACGATGGCTGCCATAAATACGGTAAGTACGCGAAAAGCAACGCCAACAACAGCAACAGCAACGGCAACAACAACAACAACAGCAATAATAAGCCCGTTTGTGTGCAATCATTCATAAGGCACAATAAATCAAGCACACACACATGCAGAGCTGAATGTATGTGTGTATGTATGTCTACAGCGGGCGAGTTGCAGCACAAACAGCATTCATTTATATAATCAAGTTGGTCAACAGTGCGTATGTGTAATATCAAGTATACGCCAAGCGGGCTCACACACAATCGTGGAGAGGCAATAAAATATTTCAAATTAAAGCTAATCAAATATTAAACTCGTAAAATTACGTATACGCCGTGTCAGACGGAGCAGGCTCCAAAACAAACATACACACACACACACACACGCACAGAGATATAATTTCTACATAAATTCAGCAGTTGAAAGGCAAATTCATAAACATTTGCCAATTCAAATAAACATAAAGAGCCCAGCAGTCTTCCGACTTGGACTTGGCTGATGAATCGCTTATGCTCATTGACGATGACGCCGCCGACGAGGCGGCCAGTGGGGCCGGTCGGGGGTGCGCCCAAACATGTGTTTCAGCTCATTTTACTAATAAGCAAGACCCGATGACAAATTGCCGCCTAAAGTATTCAATTTGATGTTGACATTTTATGAGCATCTCGGCCAGTATCTCTGAGTGCGCAAGGCGCCTGCAAGACAAAAGCCAAACGCCCAGGTATCAGCCCTCGATATAAGGGCAGCAGCCCAGCCAGTATGACTCCTGTCGGGCGGGCGCACATTGCGCCAGTTTCGGCTTGTCGAAGGTCTCTGCTCTCTTTTTTGGAATGACATTGACAGCTGATTGACATATGAATCACGCTGTAAAAATACACACAGACGCCGCGCACGCACGCGGCAGGGCACAGGTGGAGCTGCTGCCACATCATGTCGTAACAGGATGTGCCGTCATGTTTTGCGGTCGCTGCTGTTTGTTGTTTCACCTGGCCACCCCCGCTGTTAGAGAGAGAGAGCATAAACTTTTGAGCCCTGCAAAACGATAATAAATAATTCATAAATTCGATTCAGCAAAGTACTCGACTACAACATACCCTGCAAGCTCTATAAGTGAGTTCTGAACTAACACTCAATTAAAGTCAATAGGCGCCCTCAGAGCTCGCTCATTAATTCCAGCGAATGCAAATCTGAAATAAATGGATTTATTTTGGATTCGCTTAAGGCATTTTAAGTGTTGTATCGAGTGAGCAAGCAAGTGGCAAGTTCTATAGAAAAACTCAATAAACACGAATCAGATTTATATTGAATAGCTTTCACCTAACTAATTAAAGGAGAACAGAGAGAAAAACCCATTCATAGCTGACTTTCACACTCCAACAAGATATATGACTTTTGGCTGTCTAGCATATAATAGAAATATCCTAATCTTGTTATAGCGAAGTCTAATGAATGTTGCAAGGAAGTGCGAAGGTTGACTCAGGGTATTTCCGAAAAAAGTAGTCTTTGAATCCGAAAGCAATTAAAATTGCGCTCACCTGGCCGCTTTTAGTGTGTGCTGAAGCAATTCAAAGTAAACTAAGCATTAGCATAGCACATAGCACAGGCAGGGCAGGCAGGGCAGGAGGCAGCCACTGCCTGCATTAGGCCACTTGGGCACTTGGGCCTCTGGGCATTTTGGCCACTTGTGGCTGCTGCTCTGGCAGCGCCAGTGACCAGATCGAGGCAACTTTTCATTTTCATTTCGCGCTGTTTATTTTCAGCGCAAACTGAACAATAAAAATTCAGTTTATTTATGCAATGCGAAATTTTATGTGCTCGAAGCCAACTAATTTATGAGAATGTCTTCGTTCTAGCCCTCGCTGCGGCTGGCGTCGCAGACGCTTTCTGGATATTTATGTCCAATTGTTTTGTTTATTTGCACTTGTTTCTGCGGCTGCAGACAATTAATTGGCCATTCGCTGCGGCTTATAAAATTTTAATTAGCCGAAGCCTCCAAGTAGGCATATGACCCAGTGAAGCCTCAACTGGTCCAGAACGTCAACTCATCTCAGACATTCCATTTGCATTCATCTGCTCGAGCCAGGCAAAGCCTTGTGCTTGGCCGTATTTGAGTCGACTTCCGTCGTGCCTTCGACCCACCGCCCAGTGAGATGCATTTAAAGTCAATTAATTACGAGTCGCATCTTTCACGGGGCGACAGTTGCCGAGAATTATCAATAATCTAAAATAATCCCGCCTGACAGCGGCAGAAGACGCTCGCGCATTGCTTTTTGGCAGCCACTTAGAGCGGACCCCGACCTGACATATTGTCTTAGGTATTTCCGTCTCTTTCTAACTGCACACACACACATATATATACATATGCGGCGAGGTGTAGTCATAATTAAGCAGCTTTTAGACTTTGCCCCCTCTGTTTTGTGTGCCCGCAGGTACCCAAGAGCATACACCTGCCTTTGACGAATCTGAGCGCATCGCGCGTGCTGATGTGCAACGCGTCTGTGGGCAGCGAGGGTTCCGTAACACTGCAACTGAGAGATGCGAGTGCTTTGGAGGCAGCCGCCAGCAGCACAGCGACAGCAACAGCAACAACAACTGCAGCAACAGCAGCAACATCGTCACTAGGCCCAGCCAGCCAAGCGAGTGCGTCAGGACTAACGTCAGCATTGGAGAATGCGCTGACTATTGGCTATCCGGATCCGGACATGTTAGCAGATGTCTTGGGCACCATACAGACAGCATGTAAGTGGGATTCGAGTATGGCATCTGCTCACTGACTACATCTCTGTTTGATCTTTGCAGCTCTGAAGAACAAGCAAAGCAGCAACAGCAACAGCAACAGCAACAGCAAAAGGAGCATCAATGGTAGCAGCAGCCGCAGCAGCTGCACCACTGCCCCGACGATCTTGAACAATTCGATTGGAGCAACGAGCTCTGGCGTGCGCCTGAACAGCCCCAATAGGATAACGATAACGCGACGCAGCGCGAGCAATAAGATTAGCGTGCAGACTGTGACCGCCTCGACGAATACCACCATCAGCAGCATCGGCGGCAGCAAGACCAACTACATCAAGAACTGTCTAATACGCAGCAGCAGCTGCAGCAACACGGCCACCAATGTCACGACGCTGGCGCAGATTATGAGCAACAGCAGCACCAGCAGCGCCGCCAGTTTACTCAGCCAGCACAACAATAACAGCAACTGCAGCAACAGCAGCAACTTCAGCAACGCCTCGTCCGTGGGCAGCAGCATTAGCATAAGCAGCACCACCAGCAGCAGCACCACCAGCAGTCACAACAGCAGCAACAGCAACAGCAACGACAGCAACAGCAGCAGCGGCCACAGCCTAAGTTTCAAGAGCAACGGCCGACATGTTGCCAGCATAGTAACGACAGCAGCCTCCACGAACACCACTGCCACTGGCATTGGCATAATCACAGTCGACCACGCGCCCCGCAAGAGCCGACCCAAATTGTCCTCGCCCACACGCCACGGCCCCCAACAGTGTCAGGTGTGTGTTTCTGGTTCTGCACTAAACTTTACTCCCTAACATTTGCGTATATGACAAGCTGCTTGCATGCCCTACACCAGGGTGAATTAAAGTATATAGATCAATGTTATATATGTATATATGGCTATATATAGCTCTTCAATATGAAAACTATCCAACTGCCCATGCACACAACCCTTTATCGAACCTTATTTTTAGCTTGTTTAATAGTTTTATAATTTTATATATTTTTTTTTTATTTTTATTTTGATATATATTTTTATTTTGATATATTTTTTATTTTTATTTTTATATATACTTTTATTTTTATATATATTTATATTTTTATTTATATATATATATTTATTTTTAAATATATTTTTATTTTGATATATTTTTTATTTTTATATATATTTGTATTTTTATATATACTTTTATTTTTATATATATTTCTATTTTTATATATATTTTTATTATTATATATATTTTTTTATTTTTTTATTTTTATATATATTTGTATTTTTATATATATTTTTACTTTATATATATATTTATTTTTCCTATTATTTATATCAATAAATATCAAGCATAGCATCTAATTCAATTTGAACTAGGGATACGTTCTAGTGGATGTTCCTATAAAGTCAAATATGTTTCTCTCTCTTGTAGGATAATTCGATTAGATTGATAGTAAAGCTCGTTTAAATTCTAGCCAGATCCGTCTGTCCGTTCGTCCGCCCGTTGATCGGTTCGTATGTGTGAACTCGTCGATCTCATAACCTATGAGAGCTAGAGACTTCAAGTTTTCTTCAGCCTAGTCTATATTACTAACCATGTTATATGGGCAGGGTATTGTCTAGTCGGGCAGAGCTTGCTCGTTTGTTGATGTGGGAAAAGAATGCAATACTTGCTCGTCTTATAAACACTTATAAAGCACATATCACATCTAAATGCTTAAACAACTTACTTATCCTAGTAGCCACTACACTGTTAAGTAGATGATTCTAGATACTACCTAAAATATAATTGCCCTAGTCAGCAGTCGCATATGGCTAATATGAAGCAAATGTTAATCATTTAAGGCCCATAATGCCGCTAGCATTGACATAGCGGAGCAGATTAGGCGAAATATTAATGGCACTGTCATATGGGGTCTTATTCAGGCGACGCCTGCCTCTGCCTCAAGCACGGTCAGCGAATGCCGTATTACTCATACGCAGCGTGGCACATGAGCATTTCCAAAAAGTCCGCTCGGGCAGCCGCTGGGCTTTCATTAATGTGGACGGCACTAATTACATGCAATTTGGCCTGGTGCTTTTCTTTTTTTGTAGATTTGTAGCAAGATCTTTGGAAATGCCTCGGCGCTAGCCAAGCACAAGCTGACGCACAGCGACGAACGGAAATATATTTGCGCGCTCTGCTCGAAGGCATTCAAGCGGCAAGATCACTTGTAAGTTAATGAAGCGCCACGTTGATCCACTGATCCACTAACCCACTCAATCAATATTTAATGCTCCGACCCAGAAACGGACACATGATGACGCATCGGAACAAGAAGCCTTACGAGTGTAAGGCGGAGGGCTGCGGCAAGTCCTATTGCGATGCTCGCTCCCTGCGCCGGCACTCCGAGAATCACCACGGCGGCGTGGCCACTCCGAACAACAACTCGCTCTCGCCAACGACGAGCACCAACTGCGGCAGCGTGAGCAGCGGCAGCGGCAGCGGCAGCAGCAGCAGCAACAGCAGCGTGGGCGCTGCCGCCAACTCGCTCAGCCTGTCGCCGGCCACGGCGAGCGGCGATGCCAGCTCCCCAGATGGTGCCACCTGCATTCGCACCTACATCTCCACAGGCAGCACCGTGGTGGATGCAGCCACGGGCATAGCGCTCTCCGACGAGCAGATCAAGGCCATGAATCTGCCCATTAAAACTGGGGTTACCTTGCTCTCGCCCACCACATCGACGTCGTCCAACTCATCCTCCACGGCGTCCTCGTCATGCTCCGCCTCAGGCAGCAGCGGCAACAGCAACAGCAATGGCAACATCAACAGCAACAGCAACAGCAACGGCAATGGAATTGTCGCCAGCTCACCCACAATTACGCTCAGCGATGGCACCACGCTCGAGGGCGACGGACTGACGCGCGAGCAACTGGATCTCATCAGCAAGATCATGCAGCAGACAAAGCAGACCAGTGCGCAGGTCACCGTCTCCTCTCCCACCAGCGTCAGCTCCTACAAAATCAACACGGAGACGACGCAGGTCTCCTCGCGTCCACGCACCTGGAACATGCAACTGGTAAGCCCTTGACTGGACGAGCTAAGCTCTAGACTCTGTACTCTATTCTCCCCCACTCTAAAGCTCAACAATGCACAGAATGTGACTGTCACTGTGGAGGATGGCACAGAGCTAGCTGGCTCAGCCTCGGGCTCGCCCGATGAGGTCAAGGACGAGGAGCTGGGCCAGCAGCTGGTGGCCGCCATCAATCCCCATCTGCTCAACATTGTTAAGATCGACAAGCCGGTCGAGTGCAATCTGTGCCACCGGAAGTTCAAGAACATACCCGCCCTGAACGGGCACATGCGCCTCCACGGCGGCTACTTCAAGAAGGACCCGGAAACCAAGCGCAGCGAGAAGAAGGACTCAAGCGGACCCCCTTTGCAGACAGCCAGCATAGGAGTGCGCGCCCTCATCGAGGAGAAGATCATAAGCAAGCGCAAGGACATAAATAAGGTAATGCATGCTAGGCTCACAAAGTATAATCCTTACTGATGACTATCTCGTAGGGCGCCTTCGTGGTGCCGGCACCACCGAGCACCACGTGCAACAGCGGCAGCGTGGGCGTCTGCAGCAGCAACAACAACACACTGCGTCGATCGATAAGCGACCTGGAGAGCTTCCTCAATCCGAAGTGCAGTAGCACCAGCCTGAGTCAGGCGCTATCCACCAGCAGCAGCACCACCACGGCGGTGCTGCCGGCAGCAACTACGATCAAGAGCAGCAATGGGCTGAGCATACAGCAGATTGGTTTGCCGCAGAGCATCGAGATCTTCAGCGGAGGCCACAGGCAGCCCAAAACTCTGAGTTTGGGCAGTGGTGCGAACACCATAACCATAACCACCAACAATGTGCCCACCACAACCACCATGAGCGCCCTGACGGCTTTGAAGGGCGGCGGCACCATCAACGGCATCTCCAGCAACATGGATCCCAAGGACTCGACCCTCATTGAGCTGCTCAAGCGCGGCACGCGCATCGCCGTCGCCTCCAAGAAGACCCACATGCAGACGCAGAACAGCACCAATCTGCTGCTGAGCAATGTGACTGGCACGGAGCTGACCACGATCGGCAGCAGTGTCCAGACGGTCCAGACCGGCCGGCAGATAATCACCAACAACAACCGCACCGTCATCATACCCTCGGACGTGCACGTGGTGTCCACCAAGAGCAAGCTCATCTCGAGCCAGAGCATCACAGCCAGCGACAACAGCAGCGGCAGCAACACTGCGAGCGGCCTCTCCCTGCCGGACGGCACTCCGCTCTCAGTCGCCATCGCGAGCAGCCAGGAGAGTCTGGGCGTGAGCGAGGCGAGCAGCCTTGCGGGCTCCGGCGGAGTGTATACTGTGACCTACACCAGCGACGCGGATGCCTCGGACCTCTTCGACGACGCCGAGGTGTACAATGTCTCGGACACGGAAATGCTGCTCCAAACGGTGGACACCATGGAGCTACTCAACGATGACGAGAATGTGAAGACCGAACATTCCGACGACTTCTCGCAGTTCAGCGAGGCCGGCGACACTGTGCACCCGCAGCTGGTCAAGACGGAGCCGGGGTTAGGCAGCGCCACGAAGACGACGCCCCTGCCCACCTTCCAGCAATTCCATTCCAAGGAGATAATCATGCAGAACAGCTCGCAGATTCAGGCCATTGCCAACATGCGCAGCGGCAGTAATCTCGGCGTGCTCGCCTCGCCCCTGCACTCGCCGATAGCTTATCCGACGCCGCCGTCCAGCCACGAGAACATGGCGCAGTCGTCGCCGTTCATAGAGGACGCTGCGGCTCAGTTTGTGGATGCCAGCCACACGTTCTTCGGCGACAAGACGGACTTCTCGCACGTCTACTTCAAGACGGACGAGGGCGACGCCATGCAGCAGCTCACGGAGAACGACAACGAGAAGATACTCAAGCTGAAGACGGTGCTCGAGGAGAGCAGCTTCGACCCCTCGATCAAGGTGGAGGACCTGCTGAGTGGCACTGAAGACGACGCCGAGTGCGATTTGCGGGAGTTTGCCGAGACGAATCTCTCCTTCCTGGACGAGGATCAGGAGTTCCTGAACGACTCACGCAATGCCACCTCCCCGCTGTCCGAGTCTTTCTTCACCAGTGGCATTGGCTCGGCCGAGGATGTCAAGCAGGTGCTGCGCGAGGTGCTGCCCGAGGAGAACATTCAGCTGCAGTTGAGCAGCGAGCAGCAGGGCGAGAACATCATCGATCTCTACTACTTGCCGGGCCTCGGCTTGCAGTCCCAAATGATGCCCAACTCCGACGATCCGCTCCTGTCGTCCTCGCCGCGAGAGTTCGGCCAGCAGCGCCAGGTTCTGCACGCAGCAACAGCTGCAACGCCCGCTCAGCCCATCGAGCAGCTGCAGCCTACGACTGTGCTCTACGACCAGCAGCAGCAGCAGCAACAATTGCACCTGCAATTGCAAATGCAGCCACAGGAACAGCAGCAACCACAAGAGCAGCAGCAGCAGCTAGATACTCAGCAGCAACAGTTGCAGCTACCACAGTTGCCTGTCATCCAGGAACAGCAGCAACAGCAGCAACAGCAGCAACAGCAGCAACAGCAGCAGCAGCAGCAACAGACAGATTTCGTGCTCACCAACTTCACGCCCGTGAGCTGTCAGGGCCAGTATATGGACGCCAGTCAGCAGCAGCCCATGATGCTGCAGCCCTTGAACAGTCTGCTGCAGCCCATACTCTATGGCAGCAGCAGCGCTGCCAGCAGCAAGCCCGCATTTAGCACGCTGCTCAGCAACAGTACGGTGCAGGGCACTGCACTCGATGCAAGCCTGCTCTTCGCCTGCGACGACTCCAAGAGCAACTGCAGCAAGCCCATGCTGGCCGCTTTGCCCGCAGCGATCCCGACTCCCGTGGTCACTGCTGCGCCGAGCGTGGCCAATCTGCAGCCGCTGTCCAATCAGACCAATTCCATACTGAAGCGTCGACTGCGCTCCAATGGGGCGCAGGATGTGCACAAGTTTTCGAAATTCCACACACTGTCGCCGCACCGCTCGAAGCTGCGCAAGCCGTCGAGGACCCACTACACGCCTGCGCCCATACTCAATCCGGATCGGAAGGGCACGGGGCTCTACTGCAACGTGCGCAAGCAGCTGGGCCAGGGCATGTTCGACGTTTTCGACGACGACTTCGGCGACCCTGTGGGCCTGGTGGACTTCTGCGATGAGTCCAAGGTGAATCTGGGCTCCACCTACCAAGCGCAGATCCCGGCCTGTAAGCCGCCGGACGAGTCCCTCGGCGAGCCCATGTGCGCCGACCTCATGTGGGACCCAAGCGTCCAGCTGGACGACAAGATACTGATGCGCTACATAGATCTCAGCAAATCATCGGCCGTGCCCATGGGCAGCCACTCCGAGGAGGTAGCCCTGCAGACGTTGCTCGACGCACAGGGCAACTCGGCGGCAGCGGTGCTCACACTCCTGCAGATGCAGTCCAGCGCATTCCAAATGAAGTGGACCGCCTACGAGCTGGAGCAGTTCCTGCGCGGCCTCGAGAAGCACGGCAAAGACTTTGGCAAAATAGCGAGCGAGGTAAAATACTCACAATCTCCTTGTGATCTTCTTGATGCCACCTTAGCCATCATTAGACCATGACTCACAAAACTGATCTAAATCTCTTGCAGCTGCGTACAAAGACCTCAGGTGAATGCGTGCAAATGTATTACTTCTGGAAGAAGCTCTGCGTGGACTACAAGGTGTCGCACCTTAAAATGGAGCCAGCTCCCGCGAGCGTCCCGACGGTGGAGCAGAAGCCCTACGTTTGCGAGATTGCCGACTGCTCGGCGGTAAGTTGTGTTCCTTGAGCGGGACGAGCTGTCCAGGTCGGGACCTGCCATCGCACTTCGCCCTGTTTAGCTCCCACACATACCACACGCCTACAGTATGCCCCACAACTCACTCCGGTTCACTTTTACTTTCTTTCTTGTACATAATGCTGATTGCTGTGCGTTCTGTGGCCAACATGCAGAGCTTCAGCTCGAAGGCGGCGCTGCATGGCCATGTTCGCATACACGCTTATGGCAGAAATGCCAGCAACAATAACAGCAACAACAACAGCAACAGCAACAACCAGCATGCCACGGCAACTAGTGCCAACAACAACAACCATAATTCCAGCAATAGCAACAACAGCAACAACAACAACAACACCAATAGCAACAACGCATGCACCCCCCTGACTGGCAGCAGTCAACAGACTAGCAACAACAACAATGCAACAACAACCATAACGCACACTAACGGCAATAACAACTCCACCGCGAACAACAACAATAATATGAGCAACAACAGCAGCATCGCTGGCATTTCCGCAAACCCAACGATGCTCTCAGTGGCGACAGCAGCAATAGCTGCAGCCGCAACGACAGCTGTTGCCGCTGCAGCCACGCCAACAGCAATGACATCGACAGCAATGAAAGACAGTAGCAACAGCAACAATTCCAATATGCCCAAGGACAGTGAATTTCCCTGCAAGGTGTGCGGCAAGTAAGATTCCCCCAAGAAACTATCCAAGAACAATTCGTAAAATCCAAATTGTCAAGCTCATATGAAAATCTAAAAACAATTTTTTGAACATTTTCAATTTCGCAAGCATATAGAGCGATTTGAGTGCCCGTATTGAGTTAAGACCGTAAAGCACGCTATATCGTAACCGTACCGTAACTTTCGTCTCAAAAGATTGAGCCCGAAGTCCGGGTGTTTTAGCTAGCATTTTCAGTTCCTTTCTCTGTTTTGAACGTTGTTTTGTTTCCGATTCGACTATGATTTTGGATTATTTCCGCCGTTCTTCCTCTTCTGCCTTCTCGATTTGCTTTGTAGTCATTTAAACTGCATTTAGTTCGAGTTTCGTGTATCCAAGTCTTTATTTTGATGCCGTTTCGTTTTAGCGTTAACTCATTAAGCGATAATAATTGTTGTTATTGTTGTTGTATTGTATTTTGTTGTTCCATGATGCCAAACCAAAAATATCGAAATCGAATTTGAACTATTCCTAAACCATCAAATCAATAAATGATTCAATAAATTGCAATTTTAAAGCGAAGAGTCACAACTCGCAAATAGGCGTTACTGAAATCAGCTCCTCACAGACTCTCAGCCACGGGGTCAACTCGAGCCGGCCGATCTCTGGGTAAGTAAGTAAATATGGCTTATAATTTTCCGTTTCCGTTTCCGTTTTCACTTTGCGTTTCATTCATTTGATTTGTCTTCTGTCTCGAACCTCTTTGTTCTCTGATTTTACTGTACTAACCTCTTTCGGTTCTTATACTACTCGAAGTGCAGCGCGCTAAGTGCCCTTTGCATTTCATCTATTGTACATACATATAACTCGAATGCCCACTTTAACGTTTCTGGGTAGATCGCTCATCGATTTTTAACCAATTTCTAAATGTGAGAATCTTTCATACTAAGACGGAGCTTGCTTTATGCGTGATCCTGATACCGATCCCGTTCCCGATCCTGGTCCCCAGCAACTAATTGGCTAACGCATTGGTCGAAATTCAATCGTTTCGAGATCACAACTGAAGAATCGTCGCAATCGTCTCCATTATTCAATAACATTTCAGCGCACATTACCTTTGAGCTCTTTCGTTCTCTTACAACTGAATTTATTAATTTTCTGTTTACGTTCGAAAAACTACCAAGCAAAACTCTGTACTCTCCATAGTAAATAATAACAACAAAGCAATTTATCTACACACAAGGCTAAGTAACTTATGAAGAAAACGAAAAGAAAACAAAAATTGATCGATCTTTGCATGAATCACCGCAATATCTATATACATAATATATATGTGTGCATGTCGCTTAGATACCAACTATTTGTACTCTGCTATATCTGTGCTCAAGTCTACATCTTAATGTCCTAATCGTGTATACTAAAAGTTCGCATTTTCGTTAGCTGCGTCCTGTCCTTGTCGGTCTCTAATGAAAAGGCACTCTCTACTCTTCTTTCTCTCCCACTCTGCCAGAGTCTTCAATAAGGTGAAGAGCCGCAGCGCCCACATGAAAACGCATCGAGTACAAGACGCGGAACAACAAGCCAATTCCAAGCAGCAATCATCCACACTTGTTGTTGCCGTCGCAGCAACAGCCGCAGCAGCAGCCGCAACATCCTCCTCCGCAGCAGCAGCAGCAGCAACAGCAATGGCCACAGCAACTTCCTAGACAAACTATGGATAGCCAGCAGCAAGGCCTCAGCATCGATTGACAATCGCGTTAAGCAAGCAGCAAGCATTGTTTACATCTTTTAGAATATAGTTAAATTAATCGACATTCGATCGGGTGGATATGGAGCGGGATCGGAGCTCAAGTTAAATGTGTATAGTTAAGTAAGCGAATACCGTTATTTCGGTGTATTCAGAAGTTAAAGGCATTTTTCTCATTTTCACACTCTCTTCCTATCTAACTACCTAACTGTCTATCTATCGATCTATCTAGCCTACTACAACACACAAATCAGAGTCTTAGTCTAATTTGTACATACAAATCTACATATATAGATATATATATATATATATATATATATTATGAATATTTATATAACTAATATTGAGGCAAGTTCAAATTGAATTGTTATTAACTATTACTGTAGGCAAATGCAATATTTGTGTTACGAAAACTTTACTATACCTACCGTATTTTTATAGTAGGCGTTTTTCTCTCGACTCTCGACTCGACTGTAGTTTAGATTCTAAGCCTAAATCAATCACGTTGAGTAATCTAGTAGCGCGTACGTAACTGTTAACTAAATGTTTTTCTACTTAACAACTAGTTGCATCCCATTCACAGTTACTTTACGATACATGTTTAGCCCGTAAGCGTTCCGATATGCAAATGATATACATATATAACTGTCATTAACTGCAAATCATTGTTGTTCTAGGTTTTAAGCCACAGCTCAGCCACTTTCAGCGTTTAAACCTAAACTTTACCTTTTATCGTACTTACACGTCTAGGAACTATTGTAGAACCTTTTGCTGCATCGAGAGGGCGGAAGCAAAACAAAAATCTAGTGAAATCAAGTGATATTGAGTGAGATCAAAAACGATTTTAGCTAAAGAGAAATAAACAAAGTGAAACTCAAATTGAAACATTTTAACTTTTAACGAGAATCTGTACATAGAAACTACATGGTACATGCATATAAGTAGATAAATATATATATTGTAAATATATACTGAACTCTAAAATGACGTATTTAAATAGTGAATATTATTATTTAAATGTTTCTCCAAAAAATGAATAAAAGACATAATATTTATTGATCAGTCACACACACACACACGCACACACATTTACACACCCATTGAGGTCGAGGCAAAAACTTAAAGATGTTTTCGTTCAGCCCCAGAGAACACACACACTATATAGTATATTAGCGTACATATAACGTTTTTAATAGATATATATAGTACTTAATTATATCTGTATGTATGTATATGTACATGGTACAAACAGTAAATCTGCCATTAAAAGAACAACAACAACAAGAATCACACGTTTTCCATTTGGAGAGTGAGCGAATGTACTGCAGCAAATAGATCGATTGAGTGTACGCAATAAATGTTTACGAGGCCAGTGGTATATTATGACGTAAATAAGTATAATGTAATCTAATTTAACTGTAATTATAAACCCAAATGTATTTAGAGCTACGACAACAACAACAACAACAACAACTCGATATCCACACACCCACACACTCGGCCAAGCAAAGAGCAAAGGAACGAAAACTTGTAGCAATTTTTAAGGTTGTAATTTGCTTATTGTCAGCATCAGCGATGTTTAGTGTAAATAAGTATTAATAATTAACGAGTCCAGTCCTGAACTTCAATACTCGAACAAATGCGACTGCAGGATGTAGCATATAGTCTATAGGATAATGCCAAACTGCGTTGTAGTGCTCTAATCCTCCTTTTCTTTTCTTATACATAGACGGCACATGCATGGCCCTTAGTTATACGGATAGCGTTCGTTAGATACTTCTGAGTGTATAAGTTTTACAAGTAGACACGTTTATTCAATACGTAGCCAAATAATCGCATAAGTAGAAACTCGTAAGCGACAGCTTAAGCAAACCCACCACAAAGTATCTTCAAACAGTTCGTTGTGGGCCTCGGCAGCCGCTTAAAGACTCTTCTCAAGCCAGTTACACTATTTTTATACATACATACAATATATATATATATATATATACGCCTATGTTAGCAGAAGTCAACTTTATATACAGCCAAAGGACAAACCACTTTCGTTGTGTGCATTTTCTCTACAGACACAACACGCCACACAGTTTCCCTTTCGTTTTCCACCACACAACTTATGTTCGCCTAGCAGAATGAGAAAATATTTAAGTAACGCCTTCAAAGCCTAGATCCTAAGTCTTCAAAAGGAATATACCATAAATAAGATACGAACTTTAGCTGTATTATTTAGGTAACATTAGGCATGTAATCGGTACTTTGTTGCTCTATCAGAAAGTTTCCTACAGCCAATCGAGTTGAATAATAATAATCTTAAGCTAGGCTGTAATTTCTAAGTCGAAGTGGCGAATTTATCTCTCGATTACTTATTGTTTCGTCATCTATCATATATATATATTATTTGGTTTTATGTTTCATCTCTTTTCACTTTCTATTGATTAAATGCTGTACTCTGTTATTTCAATGTGATTTGGGTGCATTTTTATTTTGTAATTAGTCGAAACGCAAACAAAGTAGATATGACAATCTGTGAAGTGTATTCTCTGCTATATTCACTTTCCTCTTATTTCCAAATAACGAAAATCAACAAAAATATATTCAAAGAAAACGAAAACGAAAGAAAAGAAAAACTGCAATCTCAGCGGCGCCAGCAGCACCTTTTTCGAATACTCTGCGTTGTGATTGTTCATTAAGTGTATAAGAGTGTGTAATAACTATTTATACAGTACACAATATGTCAACTATATAAGATCTGTATGTAAATACCCAACTAAGCTGGATCTGCACGCCACAGACTTACTTTTAGCTCAACAACTCGAAAACTCAACAACTCAAAGCTCAAACTCAAGTGAATAAACAATATGAACTCGGACTAGTTAAGATTCGAATGTACTAATCGGGAGTGTGAGTGTATAACTATATATATATATATATATATATATATATATATATACCACGTGTGTACAGACATCAATTTCTAACAATAATTTTACTATACAAATTGCATGCGAGGCGCCAAGCTGCTTATATGGAGCTTACCTTGGGCGCGGGTAAACTTCGGTAAAAACAAATAACTCTCTTAATTGATAACCGATTGATAATAGCTCTTAGACATATCAATTTAATTTAAAATACAAAATTAAACAAATTAAATATATATATATATATGGGAAACAGACACAGAAGTCACATAATGTACATTTCTATGAATGTATTCCTGTCTAGCCTTAAGTCAAATAGAAAAGTTTTAGGCTAAATGCCAACAATGCAAATGCAAATATATAATATATATATATATATATATATATATATATATATATATATATATATATATATATATATATATATATATATATATATATATATATATATATATATATATATATGTACTTCATAGGGCAAACGGGTATATGCGCTTGACGAACAATCCAGTAATAATTCCAGTCCTTGCCATTGATTGGTGAGATATAATTGGTCTTTAGAACAGACTAAATCACTTTTGTTCTTTTCTTCTTCTTAAAGTCAAGTTTATCTGAAAATATTCTTGAGTCAGTGGGGCTCAGGCATATATCCGTTTGCTCGAATTAGATATATCGCGCAGATCTTTAGCGAGTACGCTTAAGACGGAATCAGTTGGGTAGACTCATGTAGCTCCCGCTATAGCCGCGGATTGTCGAACCAATCCAAAAATATTATGAAATATATAAGTAAAGAAAGAAATAACCATATATATATATAAATATATTTAAATATATATGTATATGAACTCTCAGACGTAAGTTTTAACTGTAATATGCAGAAGTCTTTTATAAAAAAAACTGTTACTTTATGGCATTGGCTTAAATGCTATAATAACCTCTTGTTGAACGTAAATTGTACTTAGCATGTAAATTCTTTCAAATGCAGACAGACAGACACACTCACACACACACACTCTCTCACACACACACACACAGACACACATATATTTATATTATACTAATATACTTACATTATTGAGATAGTAAGAGATATTTTATGGCACATACATATGGCATACATATGGATGGGTACAAATGCATGAATGTAAACATAACTGTTTTCATGGTTGTAACTGATGATCAAAATAGGTGTAAATTGATGTTGACGTTGTAATTGAAATCGAAGTGGATGGCAGACGGACTTTACGTGCTCGCCAACAATTTAATATGTGTAAAACTGCTTTAACTATGCTTTACGATTTTACCAAATGTAAATGTTTTTTGCCACATAACTTATGCATTTTTTCAACGAATCTAGTCGAAAATCGAATGCCGAACCGAAAACTCAAACTGAAACGAAATCGAATCGGACTCGAAAACGATATTGATCTTTGGTTACTGAGAACGTATATGAATATGATATTTTATTGTTTCTTATACACATGCTAACGATTCTTTACTATATTATTGAATTCGATGTCAAATTGAATAACGCAAAGAAATTTGAGAATCATGAATATTCCCTCCAAAAATAATTTTTAAAATTATGTATTTTGCTAAAGTGGTCGCAGAAGGCTCGACTATGGCTGCATCTCTGATAATTATAATGGAACGACAAGTTTTTAGCATATTGAAGCATATTGTATTAGCCGATGTTACCAGTTATATTTAACATTAACATTGAAATAATTATGATTATTATGATTATTGTGTATTGTATGTGTATGTGTAACGTACAATGTTGTGTACATGTAAACTTCTTGAAAAACAAATCGAAACAAAACTCACAAAAAAAAACCAAAAAAAAAAAAAAAAACTAAAAAAACAGTAAAAAACGTGTGGCTCTTGCCATTAAATTGTAGTCAATTCTTCGAATGTATTAGACTAAGTGAGAAAACAAAATGAACATAACTTGCAAGCAAATTGTACCGAAAACGATGACGATGATGATGATGATGATGATATATGGACACTATTTTCTAAAAATATTACAACAATAATTTATTGATTTGTTGGCAATTTTATAAATACATACAAACATATGTATACACCGTACATACATATTATACAGTTACTTTTGTTAGCTAGCCGAAAACGACAACGACGACAACTTAGGTAGCGCTGAGGTAGTTAAACTTTATGAATGTTGTACCCGGTACACCCACTAGCATGAGACTCAGACAGACAGACGAGAGAGAGTGAGATCTGTACAGAACCCTGCCTCACAGATGAACGACGATAATTACCGTTACCTACCTAATACTAGTTAGCAATGATGTCCGCTGTCTCCTTAGACACACACACACACACAGGCATACAGAGACAGACACACACACACACACACACATCCACACACTCTCTTACACACTTTGTTGTATTCGTTGTACTCTGCCATTTTTTGGTGTGATATTCTATTGGTTGTGCGACTGCTTTAGGGTCGTTATACACATTGTTGCATTTCTACAAACGAAGAGAAAACAGAAATAAAATTTTGTAATGAGTTCAACTTCAATTTCCTGACGTTGCTTTAGTTGTACAAACTTATAAATTAGGTGTTTCTTTCTATACGTTTTTCTCCCTATAGAAACAAAACTGTAACTACCATTTGTTAACTATTTTAGTCCATATGTTACATACCTTTAGGTTTAAGTCGTGTAATTTAATCAAAAATCATTTGAGCAACCTTAATGGAAATGAAGTAAACTTACAAAGAATCTAGTAACACAAAAAAAAAAAAAGAAAAAGAAACATTTAAAAATGTAAAACACAAATAAACTGGTGGTCATAAAACAAAACAACTAAATGCATTTTTCATTCAATTCTAACGTTTTCAGATCGTTTACAGCGTTTGCTGAGGCGAATTGGTTTGGAAACTCGCTAAAAGCTTAGCAAAGCCAACAACCAGCGATGTTTTCGGTGTGTTCTGCAGTCCGCTTGTGCCTTTCGCTCTCTATTACTCCATCTCAGTTGCTTACTCTTTCATTCTCTCTCTCCCTCTCTCTCTCTCACACTCTCACTCTCACTCTCGCTCTGTATCTATCTGGTTGGCTCTCGCTTGCTCTGGCTCTCCCCGCACTGCCAGCTTTGTCGTGTGTCCTTTGCTTTCGTTTTTACACTCCTTTATTTAGTTTAGTGTGTTCAGTTGCGTTCTGGCATCGTATCCTGTCGTTGTCGCTGCCGCAGTCGTTGTTGCGTCCATTGCGCCCGCGTTCCGCGCTTACCTCAACCTTCGTTTTGTTTGACTTTGAGTGCATTTAGGGTCGCCTGCAGTCGGTTCGCCTTCCAGCTTTGCAAGCGGACACTTCTTATCGCCAAATCGCCGTTTGGCAAGTATAATCGTTGCGTCGCTGGTGACTAGATTCCAGTTCGACCGCCTAACGCAGCTCACGTCTAGTTTTGCAGCGGCTCCACCCCGTCCGGTCGGCCCATTATCGTTTTCGCAGTGCGTCCGGCTTAAACGGCTTCAAAATTAACTACTCAAAGTATCATCACAACGCTATGTCCCTCTCGGCCATAGCCAAGGTAAGTTATCCCTCCGACCACGATGCTCCCCTTAACAAAAAAAAAATAGAAAATGTTTGCTGAAAACTCACTCATCCTACACTGCCAAGCGCTGCGAGTTGGTTTGAGTTAAACTCATACTGCGAACATGCGGTTTTCGCACATGCGCACAG
This sequence comes from Drosophila peninsularis, assembly GCA_035047485.1. NCBI lineage: Eukaryota > Metazoa > Arthropoda > Insecta > Diptera > Drosophilidae > Drosophila > Drosophila peninsularis. The sequence goes on from JAWNPN010000027.1 coordinate 4,411,070, forward strand.
TCGAAAGCTTTTGTCGCTGTCGTTCGCACTGTGAAACGGCGCGCACAGAGTTGCCAGGCTGTGCTCGGGAGTGGGACACCGTGCAAGATGTATGCGGCGGGTGGCGGACTCGACAACCCTGCCAGTCGCCAGTCGCATCCAACTCAAACTTCGGCGCTCAAAAGCAACCCCTAATGCGCGAAAAGCACCCTAGCGAAACTTGTGAGCCATTTTGTTGCAGCGCTCGCGCTGACTCTTGAGCGCCGTGCTGTGGCCGTCTGCGAATGTCCTTGGCGCGTCGTACAGGCTTGCCTTTGCTTGATAGCAACCGGGACAACGTCAAATTGGTTAAGGTTAATGCCCCTAGCCGACCTTGATGTACGACACACATCGGAACTCGGCGCCGACTCGGCCTACTCTCGGCTCCCTGGCATTCTCGGGATATTTCCGAATTTACTTTCACATGGGTTCAACGAACTTTCAGGCAACTTATTATGCTCCCATATGTATATGTATCTCAATATACATACAGACCAGACCCATCGCTCTTTGTTGGCCTATGTGGGCTGTCGCTGGTTCCTGGAATTTGGTTGCTTTTCGGCCGAACAGAATAGGGTCCCGTGTATATAGATGCACACGCGTACACCCGTACATACATACAGCTTATTTTGGCGCTTGTCCGGGCCATTGGCTCATGTTACTGTCATGTTACTGGCGGTCAGTGTGTGTATAACTTCCGCAGCGTTTGCAGCAATTGGCAATTAACAAGGCCCCTAAATGAATCATGTGGGTATTCCAGTATCAGAGGCAAGAACAAGTCGCTCAGAGCTCAAAATTAATAATTAAATCGAGGAAATGATGACTTTTTGTGTAATACTTTAACTAGAAATTTGTTTAATTACCGAAGAAACTCACATATTAGTTCGTTAAAAATCTGTTAAATCCAAGTTATCGTGCTATAGTTTCAGGCTGCTAATACACTAAAAATGCTATTGGCAGGATAAAGACTAAAGAAGCGAAAAACCCAACATACAAAAATCTAGAAAAGTTGATTTTTAAAAAAAATAAAAATAAAATAATCTGTGTATAATATAATTTTTACATATCACGTCCCCAGTTTTTATGGAGAAACGACATATATAAGTAAGGCGAACCTAAAAAAAAAATAATTAAAAATTAATTCCCATTATTCAGATATATATAGTAATCCAATAACAATGCATATCCAAAAGATCTTGAATCTTCATCAGACTTTATATTCTATAGTTTCCATAGACAACAAAATAATATACTGTGAATTAGCAATAGAGTCCTTGCCCTGCCCTAAGGGAATAGTTGGGTAGTAATAATCCCTGTAAACGATGACGGAATTGTCTAATTAGCTGAAAACAAACATAATCAGCCTCAATTCCCCGATTATTATTTCACTTTTATTCTCCACATCTATTTATAAATCTTATAGGCTAGTTGTTTACTACGATAATAATAAATTTCATTATTAAAAGTTATAAAATTTGTTTACGAAAACAGATTTCAGGTATTCGATTATAATAACAGAAAATTATGCTGAGCAAACAACATCTATAAAATATTTGATTTCAAGATATTAGAGTTAATATAATAGAGATCTTCATATATTCAAATTGATTGCTTCAGCTGTGCAAACCGGTGTGACCGCACCTCGGATACACCTTCATGAATATGTATTTTTTATCAGCGCTTTTTCGCTAGTTAGTTGGACTCTCGAGAAACTGGTTTGGCCAGAGCTTTATTCTAGAAGTGTGTTGAGGGTGTGTGCTGCGTGTGTGTGTGTCCGTTATCAGTCGCAACCTGTTCTATGTCGACTTAAATTGTTTATTCAAATGAGAGCAGCACACATCTCGCTGAAAATGGGCCTGATACGAGAGTTGGCCAAGTTTTCGGTATCATTTTGTGGCCGGCACAGCACGAGCTGGCAACTGGGGTAACTTTAAATCCTGTGAGAATGTCGACTAATCAAGTTTCTGTTGATTCCCAGCCGATACTCTACTCGTATTGGCGAAGCTCCTGCTCATGGCGAGTGCGCATTGCGATGAACCTGAAAGAAATACCCTACGACATCAAGCCCATAAGCCTCATCAAGTCGGGCGGAGAGCAGCACTGCAATGAGTATCGAGAGGTCAATCCCATGGAGCAGGTGCCGGCCCTGCAAATAGGTAAATAGAGCAATGATGTCATTGAGCTGGGCATATCTAAGTGGTTCCCAATCTCCCCGTTCAGATGGACACACCCTGATCGAATCGGTGGCCATCATGCACTATCTGGAGGAGACCCGCCCCCAACGTCCTCTGCTGCCACAAGATGTACACAAACGGGCCAAGGTGCGCGAGATCATTGAGATCATTTGCTCTGGCATTCAGCCGCTTCAGAACCTCATCGTGCTCATCCACGTGGGCGAGGAAAAGAAGAAGGAGTGGGCACAGCATTGGATAACGCGTGGCTTCCGTGCCGTGGAGAAGGCTCTGTCCACTTCGGCTGGCAAATACTGCGTGGGCGACGAAATCTCGATGGCGGACTGCTGCCTTGTGCCGCAGGTATTCAATGCTAGAAGGTAAGTCGGAAATATTTAAAATTCCAGGTAAATTTGGGGCTTAAACGATTTTTTCCCAGATTCCATGTGGACCTGCGTCCGTATCCCATAATATTGCGAATCGATCGCGAACTGGAAAGCAATCCAGCATTCCGAGCTGCTCACCCCTCCAATCAGCCGGACTGTCCACCGGAGCTGCCTAACAAATAGAATTTTCCGACGGCAACTGCAAAACGCCGTAAAACCAAAAAGTGAATTGCAGTTTGTAGCACACGTAGACCTATACCAGGCGGAGGAGACCCAACAACGCGGCAACAGTACGGAGAAATGTTTGGAGCTGGGGAGGCAGCTGAGCAGGCGGAGAGAAACAGTCGGATGTGATTCAAAAAATTGCTAACAGCATTTAACTATGCATAAATGCATAAAAATACTATCGATAAAAATAAAAACAATTTTTAATTGGCATGCAAAAAAATACAAAAAAAAAAACAATTTAAATTATTCTCAAAAAAAAATGAAATTAAAAATTTTATAATTTCTTTGATTTTTCAATATGAAAAAAATTGTCTAAAAGATGTACTCATATGTAAAAACGTATTTTTATGAATTTTATTTAGGCTAACAGAAACGAAACAAAATTCAAAAACGAAAACAACAAATTTGCAAAACTTAATCATGACGAAAAGCAAAATTTAATTCAGGGATTTAAAAATGAAAATAATTTAAGTGCAAATTTACATTCTATAAACTAAAGTGCGGAGTCGTATACACGTACGCACACATATGTAAGTTAACTAGAAAAGTTGGGCGCTTTACAACGTAACTTTTTGAAGAAAGTACAAAACTTCAGTCAGCGAAGAAGTCAACTCCATTAGCAGGCAGATCGGAATAACCTATTGAGGGTGTGCAAGACACATTATATACTTACCTTAGGCATTTAATCGGAGCGCCATAGAGTTCTCTTGTGACTAAAATATATAACAAATTAAATAATAAATGTCTCTTTGCTAAACCAAAATAAATATATGTACGTGTTTGAGCCAGTCAAATGTAAACTCTGTATTGATCTATCTAAGAAGCACGAAGCAAGTGATGCGCCCCCTTAAATCATATGCACTTAACGATATTCTATGTACCAGTTGATTGATAGTTTTTCAAATAAATTTCTAGACTCGCCCGCAAGGCGTGGTCAGGTGTTGCCAGACTGCGCATTCCAACCGACTAACATAGACTATGTTAATACCCACAATATTGTAACAGTTCCAAATATTAACTACATATGTATTACAAACAAGAAAAACAAAATAAACTTCTTACCAAACTAAACTGCGTCGATCACTCTCATTCCCAACTATCGAGTACACGAACGATCTATCGATATTTATTGCACCGATAGTCCAGCCACTGATAAGCGCTGCTCGGAACGACCTTCAGTTCGCTCGCTCGCCGCACAGAATAAACATTTAGAAGAGAGCAAATTAGTATTGATTAAGTCAAGCCAAGCCAATTAATATGAGTGCATTAAGAAACTCAGCAAGCAAATGTATGCAGTGGGCCAAGAGTGGCACACGTAGCGCCAGCTCTATGGCTTCCAGCGATGCTAGGCCAGTGCTTTACTCATATCACTCCAGCTCGTGCTCCTGGCGAGTGCGAATTGCACTGGGATTGAAAAATATAGCCTATGATATCAGGCCAACCAGTCTGATCACGCCCGATGCTTCGTACTGCTATACGAATGAGTATCGGGAGCTCAATCCCATGCAACAGGTGCCCACACTCAAAATCGGTAAGTTTCGAGCAAATTGCCCGATCTCAGCTAACTACATACATATGTATGTGTTTAGATGGCCAGACCCTTTGTGATTCCGTGGTGATTATGCATTACCTGGATGAGACTCGACCGCAGCATCCGCTGCTGCCACAGGAACCGCATAAGCGAGCCAAGGTGCGCGAGATCGTCGAGATCATCTGTTCGGGCATACAGCCATTGCAGAATCGGCTTGTTCTAGAACACCTGGGCAAGGAAGCGAGCATGGAGTGGGCGCGGCATTGGATATCGCGCGGCTTTCGTGGTCTAGAGAGAGTGCTAGTCGCTTCCTCCGGCAAGTACTGTGTGGGGGATGAGTTCTCCATGGCAGATTGCTGTCTCGTTCCACAGGTTTTCAATGCCAGGCGGTGAGCTCTCCAAACAGATTCGCGAATAGCAGCTGAACCATATTTCATCTTTCAGATACAAGGTCAACTTGGACGCCTTTCCCAAAATAGTGGAGCTTGATCAGCGTTTGGCAGCCAATGAAGTTATTCTCGCCTGCCATCCTCACAAACAACCCGACTGTCCGCCTGAGTTGGCAAATAAATAAATAAATCTCTGATCGAGAGCAATCCCAGATACAAATTTGAGTTTACAGACTATAGATATCTAATTTGTTTTTAATATATTCTTTATTATTTTTTTGTTTTGTTTTTATTTTTATATAATCTTTCTTAAATGTGTAATTCATGTTATATGTATGTGTATTTTATAACTCTTGATGTACCTTGACTTGGATTTTACTTTACAATTTACTTCTGTTAATTCATTACGGATCTTCTAACGTCCCATCATATCTGGTTGTTGTGATTTGTTAATTTGTCGTGTGTTGGTGTTACGGCTTGCTTTGTCGGGCGTGTATCTATATATCTGTATGAATATATATAAATATGCACTCAACAAGTTTCACTATAACTACTAACATTGCCATTTACCATTAGCGTAGACTGTCTAATGCCGACACACCCGATCCTAACTAGCATCAATCTGCTCTCCTTTTCTCATTCTTTTTTATTGTATCCAGCTGCTGCTGCTGCTGTTTGGCTATATGTCGCGCTGATCGTAAAGAGTTTCGTTTCGTTTGATTTGGATTATGACTCCTTAGGTTAAATGTACTATATGCATTTGTATATAATTAATATGTAGAGAGGGTAACTGTTTGGTTTGTTTGGTTGTATACTCTTTAAGTTGGACGGGCCTCTTGGCGCCATCATCCAAATTGTACAAGATTTGCATTTATTATACGAGAAGATTCAAAAATTACGTTTTTCTTTCTTTTACTTTTACTTTTAAAATTTGAATGAGCTACGTTACGTTTTGATTTTTTTTTTATTTATAACACTCTAGACTATTTGTATTTATAAATTGATTTTTGCTTTTGATCTTTCCAAAGGAAAACGAAAGAAGGGAAAAGAAAAGAACTAAGCAACATACGTTGAGAAACGAGAAATGAAATTCTGTATGAAGGTTCTGTGAGATAGTCGAAATTGAAATAAACTAACGGTAAATATATATATATATATATAAAACCTGCTGCTGCGCTAGTTTGAATATCATCTTTATATAAAACTTCAATTGATTATAAATTTGAATAGAGCATAACTAAATATCATCTAAGTTTTCTTTTATTTATATATATATACATACATATATAGATATATATATATATATATATATATATATACATATATATGTATAATTATTGCATTTAGTTAATAATGAAGTTTTGCGTTTTTGTTTGTTATTTTTCTCGACATTTCCTCGATATTTTGTTGCTAAAATTTGTTTAAATATTTTGCTAATATGTATAAGTAAAACTTTCATATTTTTATATGTTTCTTTGTTTTTGTTTCGCAGTAAGTAAATACGTACTTATATTATTGCTAATTAAACAACATATCCTAGCCCGTACATGGCGCTGCCCGCTGAGCTCAGCCATACAAAGAATTTGCTTCTACTTATTGGGTTTTTGTTTAAGAGCCGCAATAATGCACCTACACATACTTGTGTGTGTGTGAGTGTGTTGGTGTGAGTGTGTTCGTGTGTGTGTGTATACATACATTCAATTTATACATACTCTATTATACAATTCATTTGTTAATAACTCACTTTCATTCACTTCGTCTCTCTTTGTCATTATTTATCTTCTTTTTCTTTTTGTTTTGTTTTTTTTTTTTTTTTTTGTTTTTTATCACAGTCAAATCATAAAAGATTTAGTACTTTTACTTTTGAATGAGTTTCCATGATGTTTTGCTTGCTTGAATGTCTGCGATTGCGAGCATTTTCAAATGACCAACGTTAATTGAGGTTTTCGCTTCATAACTTTATAAAATTCTGGTGTATTAACATTTAGATTTCGTTTCTTTGTATTCTTCGTAAAGTGCGAACTGAGTTTCGATAAAGTTTCGTGTAAAAAGTGGTTTGTTTTCCCCTCTTTTTGCCGTAATTGGACAATGCGTTATATATGTATATAGTAAGTAGTTGTTGACTTTGTCTAAGAAGTTGTTAGGTAAATGTTTGTATTTGTTTAATATATTACTTTATATACTTTTGGTGTTGCTGCATTAATCGTAAAATCTAGTGGCTTGTATAAAAGCGTCAACAGAAACTCCCCACGCTGGCGACAACGCGAGAGCAACGCTGCAACTCTCTCTATTATTAGTTAAATTTTGTTCATCCTAAGGTACTCACGTATGCTTCTACTATCTTAGGTTTCCATTTGATTCCATTGAAATCTGAATCTACGTTATATACGAGAATAAAATCAAAACTTCGATTATGAACAAGAGTTAACTTTTTTGGCCTTACTACTGACTGACTGACTGACTGACTGACTGACAGATGCAATTGTGAACTTGAAATGATTGTAACTACGTGTCCTGGACTCGACCTTATATCAATACATATATAGGTATATATATGGCTACATATGCATGCAGAGTTCTAGTCCGAATGGACCTCAAACAAAAACAATAAACATTCATCATGGCAAAGTGATGTTGCACGGGTTTGAGCTGAGCTGCACATGCCGCCAACATCAGGGGCGAGTGGGCGTGGGCGTGCAACTCCGCACAGCACCATTGGCGATTGTTTTGAATCATTGTTAGGCCATTTATTTGTATGAATTAATTAATAATAATAAATTGATGTATCACGCTAACAACTAGTTTCTCTTTATATTTAGTATGTACGCTTTTACTTTATGTATGCATGTATGCTTGTATATATATTCAAATATAATTTGTTTAATATTATTCATAGGTTCAATGTGTATGCTGTTGTTGTAAGACGGCTTCTCATTATTGTTGCTGCCATACCGTACTAAGTGTAGGTAGTGTGTATATCTAACTATGCGCCTATTTACACATAATGGCAAATGTGGACAACTACATACGCGCACATATGTATGTATGTATGTATGTATTTGTCTATTTATGCCTGTTTTTGATTCGTATTTATTTGCATCTGTTTTATTTCGTTTGCAATGGGCACGCTGCGTATGCGTGATAAATAAATCTGCACTGCTTGCATTGTGGTTCCATCTTCATACAAACAATCGAAGTCTGGACACACGCTGCGTAACGTAATAATTATGCACTGCTTGGCTCCAGCCAGAGCCAGCCTCTACATACATACTATATTATGTTTCCATTTGCACATTTGTTAACGGTATGTTTATGTGTGTGTGTATATTATAGTTTATACATATATATGTATGTGTGTGTATGTGTACATATTATTTATGCATTTATATTTAATTGTCCTAATAACAGTGTGGGAGGCAAAGCATAACAAAAATGATAAGTAACAATTTCATTTATGATTTACATACTATATATATGTAGGTATGTATATATGCATGGGTGTGTGTATGTAGTTCTCGTTAGCATACAAACGCAAATAAAACGGATTTTTATTGATAAATGTAACTCTTCCTCTTATTATATAAGTTTTTATTCATATATGTTTAACAGAGCAAAAACTGTGGTTCATTTATTTTTCTCTTTTCGTTTACTTGCGCTCTCTGTTTTAATGTTTTTGTTTTTATTTATTTTTTTTTATTGTTTTTAAACGTTTTAAAGTCAAGATTGAAATATTTATATATATAGTTAATAAAAGTTTATTTGCTTAATTTCCATTTGCACTAGTTTAACTCTAATAGACTCCGTCGCTGAAATAACAGCATTTTAATAACTTTTATAAAACTCGCAACGTAAAATATGCGTACGCCTCTCCGAAGGATCTAAACCTGAACTGAAGTGTCGGGGATGTCGGGGAAAAGAGGCGGTTGAGTGATTGACTGATCGATCGATTGATTGATTGACTGATTGATGTTGTGAAATGATTCAAATATGGAGACCGATTGAATTGAATTCTCAGTTGAGTAGTCCGGGTTAGCAGAAGAAGAGGAGGACTCAGGGTAATTGAAGCTGGCTTTATTATACAGCGAAAGGAAAGAAAAACAAGCACAGTCACGTGGTCTGTCGGGCTGGCGCCCAGGGCGCAGTATTTCGTCTTCTTTTTCGTCACGCACTCAGTCGATCTGGCGTCGGTCGGCATGCAGGCGTGGCACAGAGATGGATCCTATTAACATTGAAGTGGGTCAAACTTGATTGGGCTTCGGCTGGGTGACATGAACGAGAACAATTCGGACCGTGGCAAAGATTAGCGTGTGTGTTGGGTAAATGAAAGAAAATGCCCGCTGCTGTAGTAAAATTTGTTTTCTTTATCTTTTGCTTTCTCTTTTGTTTTGCTTCTGAAGTAAAGCTTTTCGTCATTTCAGAACAAATTAATTATTTCATAATTAATTTCGTGTTTCGTTTAAATCGATATCTATACGCAGCATACATATATATGCACATGTGCATACATATATATATAATAACAGCTATTCGCGTTTTGTTAGCTTGTGTTTTCTCTCTTTTATTTTTGTTTTTTTCTTTTTTTTTTTTAATACATATCACAGATCCAGTACAAATATAAATGTGTATATTTGTTTTGTTTTTTTATGTTTTTTTTTACTTCGTTTTCTCTACATTAATTAGAAGATACCGTATAAACCTCATACATTTAACATAACTCAGTGAGCAGGCGCGTATGATAATATTCTGTAGCATGTCCAATGTGGTATGTGTGAGGGTGTGTGTGTGTGCGTGAAGTATCTATGAGTATGCCATATATGCCAGCGCATATGTATGTGTATGTATTGCATATGCATGGCGCCGTTGCTTCTCTCTGGTTTGCCATGACAAAAAAGACGATGAAATGTACGAATTTTGTTGTTTGTATTTGTTGCTGTTGCTGTGGTTGTGGTTGTGGTTGTTGTTGCTGTGGTGGTAATGGAAGGGAGGGCCTAAGAGGGTTTCAGTGTCCTATGCTTGTTCCGATTCGGCTGAATCGAGCACTCGAGATAAGTTTCTGCGAAAGTGTGTATCAAGAATTCAGTGTTACTCATCGTTGTAGTCTTCATATTGCTTGCGTTCTCCTAATCATACTTCTGTCTCTCAACGACTCGCCATTGGGATTGACGCTCGGTTATTGTTATTGGTTTTCGTCTTTCATTAGCCTGCACTCTGTACGCCTTGCTTCTCCTACTGGCAATTCAAAATTATTCAATTATGTAAAACATCATAAGATAACAAACATAAATATCCGACTATTTACTTGTTTTTTTTTTTTTTCATTTTATCATTTAGTTTTTTATACTCAATTATTATTATTATTTTTTTTTTTTTTGCATGTTTCAAGGCACACTAGCTTTTTCGACTGTACTTTCAATATTTCAATATTATATTCACTTGACTTAAGATTTGTGTTTCGTGTTGCAATGCTCGTTCAAGCGTTTATATGTTTGTCACAATTTGGGTTTTGTTTACGTTTTGTTTAGAATATTTGTAACTATTTAACTTTTCGTCTGGCGCAAATTTATTATTATTCTTACATTATTAATATAAATATTGCACAAATAAGAACAAATGTAGATAAGCTTTAACAATAATAGCAAAAAATAAAAATAATATAATGTGAACAACTTTTCAACTTATTTGCATAAACTTAGCTTAGAGTTGGGTTTAGCTTTATAATTCATTTCGGTTTTTGAGCGTTTTCAGTGATTGTTTTGAAGTTGAATTGAACTCTGCGATTGAGCTGAGCTGAGAGTTTGATTGACTGATTGACTGACTGACTGACTGTTGATTGACATGATAATGTTGCAGAATTGTTTAGAGTACGCTGTTAGTGGAGCTGTGGTGGGGTGGTGGGTTGTGAGTGGTTTTCGCTTTGATTCGGTGATTAATGACTGTTCAATTAAACACATTCAAGTTTTGGTTTATTTCGTTTTTTTGGCAATATTTTTATTGAATTTTGCTTTTTCTTCTTCTTTTAGTCAATAATAAAAGGAAAACTACATAATATGTGTGTGTGTGTGTGTGTGTGTGTGTGTGGCCAAAGTAAAACAATATATATAAGGATATATGTAAACTGTATGTGGATGTGTCTCAGATCTAAATGTGATGCTAAAGTAATTATTATGCTTTGAGTGGAAAATATAATTGCACGATACTTAACGATAGGGATATTTTTGGCCGATTTATGTGTGCGTGTGTGGGTGTGTGTGTGTGTTCGTGGATATGTTTTTTTACAGAGACATTGAAATATTTATTATAAAAACTAAAGTAATTGTGATGCATTTCTTTTGTTTTGGATGAAGGGAGCAAATGTAGTACTTAAGATTAGAATGTGTGTCGGAAATAATGGCGAAAGGAGTTCCAAAAACAAATATAATAATAAGAAGAATATGGTGAAAGTAACAATGTGCCAAACGCATCTTTCTCTTTTAGTTCTATTGGGCCAAAACGATATACATATATATAGAATGTAAAAGAAATTAAGAAGAAAATGCAAGTCGAGTCGAGGAATCGACCTGCAGTCGCACAGACGTTCAAATCATAAGGATGAGGATTAACAAATTAGCGTAAAGGAGCATAAAATCAATATCAAAAAGGAGACTCACGTGCGCGCGCAAAACATTAACACCACTTGTATACGGCTGGGTATGTCGTACCACTCTTTCGACTCAATTCAACAACATTATCATGATCAACATTTTAACAAAATATATCATAATAGAATATTAAGGGCTAAAACGTATTATTTGCATATAAACATATGTGTGTGTGTGTATATATATACAGATATAGATATGCATACATCGATATATATATATACATATTTATGTAAACATAGCAATAAGCACATAAGGGCAACAACAGAAAACAGAAACAGAAACAGAAAACAGAAAACAAGAAACGCAATTAGAATCGTGTTTGAGGTAAAAAGTGTTTCGAATAGTTATTATCACTAGCCTGTCAAGCGTTCATTATTCTTTCATCTTTTCAATTGTTGTAGGTGTATTTATTGTACATATATTTCATAGCATATACATGTCTGTGTGTGTGAGTGCGAGTGTGTGTGTGTGTGAGTGTGTGTGTGTGTGGGTGTAGTAAAATATTTACCTTATTTGGACACCATTTTCATATGCTTTTCTTTTCTTGCTTGGAAAATCACCTGATGTTTTCACTGAAAACGCTCTCATTACACAAACATTTCGGTTTTCATGATCATTTTTTAGGCTCAACATAATGCTAATTTTTTCTCGCTTGAATTGTGTTTACATGTGTGTGTGTTTGCGTGTGAGTGTGTGTGTTTATATGAAGACGAGCCAACAATTAGTTTATGCATATATATATACATATATATATATATATCTGCATCTAGTTTTAGCTTCTCAAAGAGCACACGCAACATAGGACAACAACAAAGGAGAAGCAAAGGTATTATTATCCCAACTGTATTGGTCAAATTTAAAAATATATATATAGATAGATATAGATCATATATATATATGCACATATTGAGCGTGGCAAACAAATGCAGCTTTTATATTACAAGGTTTTCTCTCAAATCAAATTTGCTAAGGCTTCGAATTCATTGTTTCAATAAGTTCCAATGCATTGCTAATGCCTTCAATAGTGTCTTAGTGTGCGTGTCCGTGTGTATGTGTGTGTGTGTGTGTATGGGTGTGTGTGTGTGTTGTTTTTTTATGGCTACTGCTGATGTTATTTGTTTGAAATTTGCTTTCATTTTCTTTTTGTTTTTATTGTATTAGCTTTGTTTTTCCTTTACTTTTTCATTTGCATATTGTATTTTCTTGTTTATTTTAAATAAATGAACCATTTCTTTTTGGTTTTGTTTTTTATGTTATGGGGGGATAGCTGTTGCTGTTGTTGTTGTTGTTTTTTGTTGTTGTGCTGGTTGCTTGATTGCTTGATTATTAATTCACAACAGTGGTTAATGGAATTTGACGCGCCCTCTTTGTCTCCTCCTCGTTGATTTTTTGTTCAATTAGATACTGCGCTTTGGCAATGGCACTCGGCTGACCAGTTATGGTAACAATGCGATTTCTAGTGCCAGGTGCGAATATGCCCTTTTTGGAAATTTGCACATTTGCGCCAGAAACATGTTGAATTTCAACTAAACTACGACCGTTCGGACCTGGAATATTTGCATCAGATTATGTTAAATGGTAATTATGGTATATTATTATTAATATATGTATATATGTGTGTAGGTGTGTGTGTGTGTGTGTGTTGAAGTACGATTAAGGACCAACATCAATATAAAAAAAAAACAATACAAATATATATAGTTCCATTCCATGTGTGGGGCCTAACCTAAATATCTATGCAAACTGCGACACTGAGGTAATAATAACTGCAAGAATAAAGAATCGAAAATTAAACCCAATAATTGCACTACTCCAATATATATATAGTATATACTAGTTGTATTTACATATTCAATAGTGACAACAAAAATTCGTTACGACCCGCGGAGGGGGCTCAACATATCGCCTACTGCTGAGTGGGATGAGCGAATTTGCAACTTCGAAGGTTTTCGACTGTAAATCGGAATGGCATATGGCAACATCGTGTATGGATCATGGGCTCATGCTGGGTGCTATGTGTGAGTGGGCAAGAAGTTGACTAGAAATTTCGCTACGTATTTGTATAATTGGGAATGCCTTAAAGAGTGCGTATGGAAATGGTCAAAACAACAGATCCGATCCGACCCGATCCGATCTGATCTGATTAGCTATCTAACTTGGAATGCCTGCCGCGGAATGGCTTTGTCTCTTTCGTTACGCCTACGTGTATAACTACAGCTAAGTCCTACAATTAAGTAATCGCACTGATAAACACAAATATGCAAGGGGGCTGGGGTAAACGGGTCCAAGGAGTGCTGGAAAACGGAAGTGTCTGTTTGTTGTTGTTGTTGCTGCTGCGGTTGTTGTTGTTGTTGTTGTGGTTGTCAGTTTTAGTAGGAATAATAGAAAGGTTGCCCACCTAAAACAGCGCCAATAATCACTTCGGGCACCTCAACGTTCTTGGTATCCTTGGCACCCAGATCACCCGGAGTGGGGCTCTTACTTAGGCCGCCTATCGAGGCGGCAGCGCCCAGTTGCGCGCTGGTCACCGTGCCGGTGGCGCCGGTTAGTCCGAAGCTGTTGTTGTTCAGCGAGACGGGCGTCGCGGCGGGCGCAGTGGCCGAGCCCAGATGGCGGAATGAATCGAATTGCACCTCCAGTTGCGACTGCGTGGGCCGACTGGCCGCCGCAGCAGCGGCCGCAGCCGCGGCGTACTCAAAGTTAACCTGCCCAACGGCGCCGAAGACATTGCTGGCCGTGGCCGCCGAGGCTGCGGCCGCTGTCTGCTGATCCAGCGTCGTCACGCCCAGGTAGTTAGCCAGCGTGGGATGCGCGCCATTGGTGTGCGGCACGCCCACGCCCATGCCCAGCACGCCGTACTTGGCCAGCACGCCGAGGGCGGCGCAGACTTCAGTTGTGGCGGTTTCCGAATAGCCAGCACCGCGCATGGCAACCTGCGAGTGGGGAGTGGGTGAGTGAGCTGGGGTCAAATGGCTATGTGATTGGATTACGCACCTTGATGTGCTCCAGCAGCTGTGTGGCAACCGCTAGATTGGGCGCTGGGTTGGGGGCGCTCAGGTTGAGGGACAAGTTGATGCCCGCACCATTGACCAGGAGGCTGGCAGCAGTGCCGGCGCCGCCAATGGCCGTGCCCAGCGTGGAGTTCAGCGAGGCGGTGCTTGAGTTGATGGCATTCTGATTGGTGGCATAGGGCGAGCCGGTTGGGTTGAAGTTGGCAACGGGTCCGTTCACATCTGCATAGGAGACGTTCAGACATGTGCCCGACTGGGGATCCTCCACGATCTTCGAGAGTATCATCTTGCAGGCGTTCTTGTTGTTCTCCTTGTCGCCGATGATGGTTATGCAACGCTCCTGCAGCGATACGTCCTTTGGCTTCTGCGATATCTGCACATAGGAACCACTCTCCTCCTTGATCTGCTTGATGAAGGCGCCGCCCTTGCCAATGATCATGCCAGCCGTCGAGTTGGGCACCAGTATTTTGACCTGCTTGTCGCGCTCCTGTGCCTGCTTCGACTCGGCATCGATGATTTTTGTGGTCAAGTCGGGCTTCTCCCGTATTTTGTCCATTATGAAGTCGACCACGGTCATGATGCCCTCCACGGAGCCGGTGATCAGGCAGACCCGCTCAGTAGTACCTGTCGGATGGAGGAGAAACTTGAAGATTGCGTTCCACTGGAGTGTTGCAGTGGCTACTCACCTGGATAGAAGTCGTGCGACTTGGACATCTTGACTCTAGCACCCGTGTCCTTCTGCAGAGAGGCAATCGTCTCGCCCCCCTTGCCAATGATGGCTCCGGAGGCCACCGCGGGCACCAGGATTTTCATGTGAAATGTGGTATCGCCTGCAAGCCAAGAAAATAAAAACAATCACAGTGCGACCATGGATTAGTGACTGCAACTCGTTTAGCTCTCTGTAACTGTCACTGAAGGCGGCTGGCAGTGCCCCGTGGAGCTGAGCACGCTTCTGGGAGCTGCCTAGCAGGTTACAAATTCAAAATAATAACAGCACTCGGTTGTCGTCCGTGCGGACGAGCGCAACCCTTCGATTGTTTGATATCTGTTTGGTTATGAGGGGAAGCTAATGGCGTTGGGGTAGCTGGTGGGAGACATGCATTCGACTGTTTACTGTACTGTTGGCTGATGTGGTCAATGTAAATGCTAATGCTAATGCTAATGCCAATGCTAATGCCAATGGTAATGCCAATGTTAATGTTAATGCTGTGCGCTGTTTCTGCAAGCCATGAGTCGATGAGGATGCAACATACACGAAAAGCTCCCCCGACCCCTCAGTCTGCCCCACTAGCAGTAGTGCCAGCCGTGAATGTTGGTCAGCCGGTCAGGCGGTCAGCTGGTCAGCTTTTGTTAGCTTTTGTTAGCTTTTGTCAGCGATCTGCGGTCAAGGGTCAGGGGCTAATAGCTTGACCCTGCCCTATGTTTGCCCAGTTAAAATCAGTTTGCGTTTTGCGTCAGTTAACAAGCTCAGCTTAAGTTACACAATAGCCGCAAGTGGGTACAGGAGAAAGAGACAGATAGATAGAAAGACAGAGAAAGATATATGCAAAGAGACGAAAAGTCAGCTCTCTGCGGGTTATTTCGACACTTTTCGCTGCATTCGTTTACAAAGATGAATGTTAATGGTATTTAATGAAAGTATGACAAAGCTTACCATGATGATTATGATTATTGTTATTATTTTCAATTTCAACCTCAATTCCAGAACAAACTGACTCACCTAAAATGAAACAGAGGTAGAAAGAAACAGACATTAAATTAGATTCGTATGCCAATTCACTTTTACATTAGACAAAGGCTAAGATATGCATCGGGCTGACGTCATTTGTGCCTCATGTGTGAGTGTGACAGAGTGTGTGTGTGTGAGAGAGAGAGAGCCGAGCAGTGCAGTCTGCACTGCACGAGCGAGTAAACAAATTTCAATTAATAAAATGTGTCAAGCGGAGATGCTCTATTACACAAAACAATCGCTCATAGCGAAACAAATAAAAACAAGGCTATAAAAATAAGAGAGAGAGAGAGGGAGAGAGGGAGAGGGAGAGAGAAACAGCGCACACCTGACTGTTTCGCTCGGCTGTCCGCGACCAAGACGCCCCAGCTGACTTGAGCGACTTGACGGCTGGGTTTAATTTTAGCCGATTCGCTTGACAGGCAACCCCCCTCACACCTCACACCTCCCACCTCCCACCGCCAGCCCACCCTGTCGCATTTCGAATTAAAATCTGTGTCGTCATCTTGCTGCCACTTGAGGCCAAGTGTCCTTCAAAACAATTTCTCTAATTAGATACAAGCGCTGAAATGAGGCGCACAGCTGTCAGCGAGTGCCGCTGCTGAGCAGAGCCCAGTCCAAGCCGCACACATGTGTGTCAGCTCGTCCCGATGCCTATCAGCTGACCCAGCTCTGTCGCCACTCATTGGCGCACTGCGTATACGTGATGTGAGCTCGAGAATATCCACGTGCATCCGAAGCATATGAATGAGCGAGATGTAATGTGATGTATGTGCTTGATGTTCGCTTATTATTTCATTATTGATGTCTCCCAAGATGCTGGAGTCTTTCCTGCTCCCATTTAATGCATTTTGCTGTCATTTTTCGTTCTTTCGTTCTTTTGTCTTATGACTCGACGGCAGCGCGGATGTTGAGATGGTGACAAGGCGATTGATTGATTGATTGATTGACTGCTTGATCGACTGATTGATGTTATTGCAGTTGCACTTCTTGTTCGCACTGTTTTGTTGGCAGATTGTGAGCAAAACATAGAGACAGAGCGAAAGAGAGAGAGAGAGCAAGTGTTTGTTTGTTTTTCTTTTTTTTTTTTTTTTTGTGAATTTGTTGATGTAGGATGTGTGTAATATTTAGAAGAAGTCGTGCGCATCATTTAGTTTGTAGTTTCTGAATTTGATAGCGTGTTTTCATCAAACTCACCGTAGCACCAACAGGAGGCAGTCTTATAGCTGGATGTTGCTGCCGTTGCTGTTGCTGTCGCAGCAGCTGTTGCTGTCGCAGCTCCCGCTGTCTCATGCTGCTGCTGCTGATGCACTGCAATTGGCGACGCGCTGCTATCGGGCGAGCCATTGTGACTGGCTGGATGCTGCTGCTGCTGCAGTTCCATCTGGTGATAATGATGTTGAGTATTGCTTAGATTAGGATTGCTTTGTGCCTGTTTCTGTGACAGCTGCTGCTGCTGCTGCTGCTTATAGCTAAAGACCGCTAATGAGTATGCAGCATTGTGAATGATACTGTTGCCATAGATGTTACTATTGCTATTGCTTATACTATTGCTGTTGCTGCTGCTGCAGTTGCTGCTGTAGCTGCTGCTGCTGCTGCTGCCGCCTCCGCCGCCGCCGAGCGAATGTAATGATGATGGCGATGTTGTTGCTTTTGTTGTCTTGGAATGTTGTGGGCGTGGCTGCTGCTGATAACCGAATTGCGTCACGTGCCTGGGCGCTGAGTGCTGATATTGGCATGCATACTGCTGCAGCTGCTGCTCCAGCTCCAGCTCCAGCTGCAGCTGCTCCCGCTGCTGCTGCTGCTGCTGCTGCATCACTCTTGCCGCACATAGATCAGCGCCCATCTGCTGCAGTATTTGCTGGGCCGCCACATTCATAATACTTTCCATGGCGTGCAATCGTTCCTGCCGTTTCGATACTGCTCATTCAGTCTTGGGTTCGCTTCGCGTATGCGACGGAAATATTTTTTGTGTTTTAGTAAGTTTTTAGTTTTTCAAAATAGTTTTTGTACTTTTTTTATATTTATGTAGAGATTTTTGTCTTTTTTTTTATTTTTGATCAAGTCTACTGCTGTTGCTCAGTTCGGAACTACTCTACGCGATTCCAATTCAAAAACTTGCACAATAAACGAAAAGAAAAAGAAATAGAAATTGTTTTCAATTAAGCTCAGTTTTTGTTCTTCCAAAAATAGTTTTTGTTTTTTTTTTTTGCAATTTCGTTACATGAAACATACAAAGAAACATTTTGGATTGAGCAGCTTTTACGCGAGCCAGCAAAGAGAGGCAGAGAGAGGGAGATAGAGATAGAGGTAGAGAGAGTGTGAGAGAAAGATAGAAAATTAGTTGGCAGCTTTGATGTTTCTCTCAGTGTATCCTTTAATCAAAATACACAAATCAAAATGATATTTCGAACTTATTCTCCTGAGTCCCGCTCTCGACTTACGCTCGCATAAACGCAGCTCTGAGTAGCTGATTTTAGTATGATTCCTGTCAGGTGCCGCGCCCTTGGCAGGAGAGTGATGGAGGTGGCGGTGTATAAGTATAGGTCTAGAGAGGTTTATAGGGTGTTGGCGCCATTTGTTTTTAGTACGTTTTGCAGTGTTTCGAGTTGATTTTGAGTTTGATTTGCATTGATTCGATTCAAAAGCGGCGCGCTGGATGGATATTGTAGTAGTAATAGGAGTAGTAGTAGTAGTAGTAGTAGTAGTGGTGGTGGTAGTAGAGTAGTAGGTAGTAGACGATTGATTGGTGTTCGGGATGTGCGTGGCTTGGATTCGTATTCATTCGTCAGGCGACAGACAACTCCCACAACAACACAAACAACAACAGCACACAGAAAGAGAGAGAGAGGGGCACACACACACACACACACACACACATTGACAGTTACATACATCAAGAAAGAAGTTTGATTGACGTTGAGCTATGAAACGGCGGCAACAGCAGCAGATGCAGCAGCAATTGTTGTTGATTGAAGGTGCTTTGTTAAAAGATTGATTGCACGATTGATTGATTGATTGACTGGTTGATTGATTGATTGCTCGATTTGGTTTGATTGATTTGGTTGATTGATTGCCAACAAGCACATTATCGAATGATGATTGATCGCTTCTGCATTATGTACATAGACGTACTCGTGTTAACATCGCTCGAAGATGAAGATGTTATCAACTACATATCTCCGCTTACAGTTACAAATAATAATAAAAGAATGCAGCAAGAATAATGCAGAAGTAGTAGTAGTAGTAATAGTAGTAGTAGTAGGATGTGGCATGTGGCAGTTTGCAGTTTCAATCTGTGCTAGAGATAGTATATATAATGTATATATATCCATGTATTGAGAGATAAGATAGTTAATGACGAGAGTTACACAACATCCAATAATGGTATGGAAGGTAATGGTCTTATAATACGATTACTATGCCAACAGTTTACCATTCAGCTGACTTTATCTATGGATGGAGTCTCTGTCCACTGCTCTCGCCTCTCAGCTCAGTTCAGCTCGAGTTCTGAGTGTGGTTCCAGTCGCTGGGGATTGGTGACCGACGATTATGATGGATGGATTGCCTTTGATTTGTCACTTATTGCGCCTTTTGTCTTTGCTTTTGTTTCATATTTGTAATCACAACTTTCGATAGATTTTGCTTTGCTTTGTTTTTGTTTTCGTTTCACATTTATATTGTTTGTTTGTGGTTTTATTGGCTTTGCGGAAATGCTGTGCGTTGGAGACAATTGAAATTGGAATATTTAAATTTTAATTTACGAGATTAGCAACAACAACAACTACGTGTCTGTCGCCCCAATGATGCCCTTATTCAGTTCGTTTTCTCTCCTCGCTGCTGCGTGTGGAAATTATATAGGAATGGAGGCGCGCTTCGATTTCAAGTTACAAGCACATTGTATGAATAGAGTAGGAGAATAATAACAATAAAAAAAAGTGCAAAATAATATAGAAATATTTTAGTTCGCGTGGAGTGTTTGGTGTGAGTGAGCAGATGATGGGGCTGAGGCGAGTATGAGGAAGATAATGATTCTGACTCTGCATCGATGATGCCGCCAAGGTTAGTAGATAACACAAATAGTACAGTATGTGCCCGCTGCCCGTTAACGGAACATTAGCCCCTAATTGGAGCAACTAATTGCCATATAATTAGGCGTATCTGATCAATATTTGTGGAAACAAACGGCAGCCGACTCCAAATTACCTTGACACATTTGAAGTTTGCTCAATTACAAACTCCAGTTCGTGTGACCAGGAAACGCGAGGCAGCGCTTGGCTAATTGCAATAACGAACGAACGAAAAAAATACTCGAAATGACGCTGATAATTTGAATGGTCAGCGAAATCCAATGAAATGCAAAGTCAATTACAAAATAAAACAAAAATAATAATAATAATGCGAATGATTTAGAAATCATGTTTCGCGTTTGTTATATAACTAAATGCTGGTTAGCAAAACGTACAAAAAAAAAAAAACACGTTAATATATGCGAGTTCCAGCTCACACACACGCACGAGGTGGGCGTAGGAGCAACAACAATAGCCAACTAAATTATGTGTGAGATCATCTTCAGTCCAGCCCTAATGACGCTAGCGTACGCTATACGGCCGTAGTTGATTTATTGCGTAGAAGTCGCCACATTTCATTTCTGATCTCGCAAAAAGGAGAAACGTGAGCCGAGCTGGACTAGACACCTGCCAAACAACACAAATTAACAACTAGTTGCCAATGGCAGTCGCTGCTGCTGCTGCTGACCAGCTTACACAATGAGGCTACGCCGGAGTTGAGCCCACCAGTTGCCGCAGATTCGTGGCAAATCTGGGCGAACAAAAAATTCCCCTAATTTTCGACTGCATTTATTATTTACGAGCCGTTGCGAGTTGTGTTTTGCAACAACACAAACAGAAACAGAAAGAGAAAGAGAAAGAGAAAAAGAAAACGGAAAACGGAAGAAAAGAAAAAAGTAAACGCCTCACACGTTCGGCTCTCGATGAATGGAGTATCTTGGTTGGCCGTCAAGGTTGTTTCTATATATACATTTTTGGTCTGTTCATTCTTGAAAGCCAGCACACACACACACACACACACACACACACACACACACTCAAGCACTTTTCAAGGTTATGTTTTGCTGGCGTTTGCTTCCCGCTTTTTTCGACTACGGACTGAAGTGCCTCGGCCTACACTCGAAGAAACTGTCTATTTCTGTTGATTTGTTTGACGAAAAGCACTGATTAGCAGTCAGGCATGACTCTTGAATTCATTTCAATTTATTCAAATAAGAATCTCAAACTAAAAGTCGAACTCCGCCTCCGCCGACTGCTTCTTCGTGTCAATGTCAATGGGTTTACACACACACACACACACACACACACACAGACGTAGAGTGTGTCTAGTTTTTGAATTATTATATAGCTGCTGACATTGAGCTACATTCGTAGCTTATAGCTGGCCACAATATCGAAGGCAAATCGTTTGGCTTTTTTAAATATTTCACAAACTCGCTAGACGCCTCGATACTCGATATATATATACTCGATATATATATATATAATTTTGGAAACGCTGTGAGGCCACTGAATGTGTCTGGCTGATAGAAGTATTCGCACTGCTGCGACTCCACGCCAATGACAACTTTCAAAATGAAAATGCGACCTTGACACGACGACGCACACAAAATGTCGAGTTGCGCATACGCAGCGTGGACCCAGATACAGCCACACACACACACACACACACACACGACGCTGCTCATGTGATTATGAGTCTAATGAAAAGCACAAACAATACCAGAACTAGATAAAAGTTATTAGTTTAGTAGCTGTCGGGATGTTGTCGCTGCGACGCTGCTAATTAACAAGGTCATTGCAAGCAATGCCCACAGTGCACGCGTGCGAGTCTGTGACTTAAAACTGCACTTGAAATGAAACACATACACAGTTGTAGCGGCAGCGGCGTCATTGGTTCTGGCTGCGAGGGGTGGCGCTGGTGCTGGTGCTGGTGCTGGAGCTGGAGCTGGAGCGGCGGCTGCTGCTGCTGCGTGCGGGCAAACAACATGCTGGTTAGTTGACAGCCAACTCGATTGTGTTGGCAAAATGGCGAGAAGCGAGCGAGCACTGAATGAACGACGATCGGCAGCGGCGCGCACTGAAACCGCACTGAAGAATTTTCGTTGGTCCGTGGCGCACAAGCAACGCAGACGGCGACGGAGATACAGAGCCGGGCAGAGCCAGCGACAGAGGCAGAGTCCAAGCTAGCCCAAGAGCAGAGAGAGCGAGAGGGAGAGCGAGCGAGCGTTACGCTCACGAGTGATCCAAATGAGTCAGGCAATGCGATCATCTGTGTGGCTACATGTGTGTGCGTGTGTGTGTGCATACACTTATGTACACAGATATGTGTGTGCGTGAGAAGAGCGCGCTTATGATCTAATGGGCGGCTTTTTGACGTTGGCTGACTTCAAAAACAATTTGTTGTTTGCTTTCTATATATTTTCCGCTGCTGCTGCTGCCCTTTATCAGCAGTGGGAGGAGTTGAGACTCCAACTAAAATAGAAGCAGCGCTATATACGCACTCATATATGTGTATATGGCCAGATAAGCTAAAGAGATATAGAGCAGCGCAGCAGCAACGTGTCAACTTTTTTTTTTGAAGCAAGCAGCAAAACTTCATTGGAACTTCGATTGCTATTGCCTAATGATGATGATGACACAGCACGCCCCATATATATATATAATATATATATATAGAGAGAGAGAGAGAGGGAGAAAGGAAGCTACAAACGAAATCTGTTTTTTTTTTTTTAATTTACTTTGCTTTACTTTAGTTTAGTTCTGCAGTTTAGCTCAGTTTTAGCTGAGATAGTGATTAATAGTTAGTCAATCGCCCTAGATGAGCGAGCTGGATATTTATATATGGTCGCGGCGCATGTGTGATTTATAATGGCGTCCACCGCAAATTGCTCATACGCAGCGTGGTCGCATTTGTGCCTCGACTACAGCAGTGGCCGCTCCGGCTGACCCAGTTTGGCTGCCACAAAGGCTGAAAACGAAAGCTGAGCTAAGCCTGGGTCGGCCGACCTATCGATAAGCGTGCTCGTGTCGCTTTTGAGGGCAAAGTAATAGGCGGAAACTGCAGCGACAGCGGGCCAGCAAGGCAAGGAAACAAGCGCACACACTTGCCACCTAACTAACCAACATGACACTCGAGCTATTAGTGGGCCACTTGAGGGCGCACGGAGATGCTGCACAAGTGCAGCACACGGCGGCAGCAGCAGCAGCAGCGACGGCGGCAGCACTTGAGCTGCAACAAAAGAATCAGCTAAGAATAAGGTAACCCAAAAATATATCCAGAGAGCTAAATGAGAGAGTGCGCCCACGCACGGGTCGGATGGATGGGTGGCCCGCAGGCAATAAACGCACTTGAAGTGGCCACGCGATAGGCGTCGGGCGTCGGGCGACAGCAGCGCTATTTCAGTCTGCATAAGTGGCCAAGGTGTAACCCATATTCAGTGCAAGTGTTCTGCTCTCCCTCTCTCTCTCTCTCTCTGTGTGTGTGTGTGTGTGCTCAAGGACGTTGCCGTGTTGGCTCGGCTGCTGCGGCTGTCGGCTGCAGTAGCGCCCAATACTGCAGTGCAGCAGACAACGCAGTCTTTTGCACGGCTACTGCGCAAGACCTTGTCTAGGCAATGGTTATGTGCCACACACACACGCACACACACACAGAGATGCACACGCACACTCGGGAACGCGCACATTGTCAACGAAGTAGGTCAACAGCGCTGTCAACGCAGCAGCCGCACTACCAATCACGCTCTCTCTCTCTCTCTCGCTCTCTCTGTCTCAGTTTTCTCTGGGACTCGGACTCTCTCTCGCTCGGCTCTCGGCTCGGCCGTTCTGCTGCCCTGCGCATCTATTTTCAAGCTAGCTCTATCAGCATTGATTACGTAACACACAGCGCGACACATGTTAGTTGGCACCAGCCGCCCACCGCCCCCTCAGCAGCCCTCTCACTCGCACTGCCTTGCATCCTGCGCATCCTATGCGCCAGTCCACATCCCTTTTGCGTTGTTGCACCTGCTTTAAGACAGCTTTAAACTCGTTTCCCCAAAGCTGAATCTTGCCCCGCTTCTAGCGAGCGAAATAAATATTAATAAATGGATGGCTGTCAAGACAGCTAAACAAATAAATTGTTTGAAAACTAATAAACAACTTGACTCAATGAGCGTGTGTGTTTGTGTGTGTGTGGGTGTGTGTGTGTGTGTGTGTGTGTGTGTGTGTGTGTGTGTGTGTGTGTGTGCAAGCACTTATACATTTACAATCAAACACATTTGACACATGCCATGGACCTGTTCTACGTCCAGCAATGACGGGAGCAACACAAATAAGTAAGCTTCAGATATATATATATATATAAATATATATATATACATATATATAGAAGCATATGAATGGTAGTTAATTAACAGCAATGCCAATAACAACAACAACAACAACAACAACAACAAAGTGTACTTCGAGAGAACAAAGAGCTAAAGAACCAACTAAAGATAACTCTACTTCCACAACTACATATAGACAGCGCTAAAAAAAATATTAAATATATAATTATTTATTTATATTTATTTAAAATAAGTAAATATGTTCATCTTAATGGTCCCTTCAATTTGTTTTCATAATATCGCTCGCTCTCTCTCTCTCTCTCTCTTCATGAACATAGCTATATATACTCCGATTAATGTGTCGATCAATATATATAATATATAAGGCTGATCGATGAGCATCAGCTAAGCCTTAAGCTGCAGCTGTGGAGAATTTAGCAAGTCTCGCTCTTGAAATTTCCGAGATATTCTCAACTAATTGGCATTTGCTACTCATTATAATAAAATTAAGTTTTAATTGGAAATAGATTATTGGAAATAAACTTGATGTGCGGGAACTAGGCGTAGAATGTCTCTAGCGCTTCCAGGTACCCAAGTCGACGCTTTTGAACTGATCAAAATATATATTATAATATATATATAATAATATATAACTCCTGCTACCGTCCCTCAACTGCTTTCAGGCTATAAAGACTCATAAAGTCCGGAAACTACACATCAGACATGATTACTATATCATATATATAACTATAAAAATAAAAAAAAAATTATCTTTTATAGTTACACTTATCTATAATAAGTTTGTTATAAATTTTAAACATTATTCCATTCCAGATTATATCCAGAGATAGATGGATAGACAGGTGTAAAGTCCTCCTAAGGTCATCACATTGGGTTCACCTTCGAAATACTTTGTGCTCGAGTGTTATGCAGGCATAACACGAATGTGTTTTATAGGGTAGAACGACAGGTTTCGAAATGCCTCGGGCAGGCATTAGTCGGTCAGTTGTTTAGCGCGCTTCTGAGCACAAATCAGAAATTCCAAAAAACGCAAAAGACGAAACAAATGCAAAACAACAAAACGTGTTTTTTGGCTTAGCTAACTCACACACACACACACTCACACACGCACACTCACACACGCACACTCACACTCCGCAGTCAGCTAAGTATTCTCGAACTAAAAGTCAAATGTTAAGCAGGTGTCGAGCAGACAAAAAAAAAAAAAAAAAAAAAAAATACAACAACAAAAAGTCAGAAAACAAATCAGAAAACACGAAAATAAAACCGCCTCTCCGATTTACAGTCTTTGCTATTTATATGTCTTTGACGGCGATGACGAGACAACAAACAACAAATAACGCAGAATGCGAAGCGATGCGATGCGATGCGATTCGATGCGAGGATAGGTAGAGGTAGTTGGATTACGTTGCGGCTCACCTTGACGGCGGCTGGTTGCCAGAGTGGCACACGTAATCAAGCAAGGCGGCCGCAGCAGCAGCTACTCAATAGCTACGCCTCTCCGCCATGCTGTGTTGTCATAATTATAATTTCTGGTGATTTGCATAGGGTGGGCAGCGGAGCTGTTTGAGATGCAGCTACTTTGCATCTCAATGATATCCGAATGCCAAAGAGGCCATCAGCAATATAGGTCAACTCGGGGTCAACTATGCTGTCCAATCCAGTCCCGTCCTAGCTGCCTGCAGCTGTCAGTCAGACCGCGGGGACAGCGGGGCGTATGCGCAATGCGCCGTGCATCGATTGCGCTCCGCAGTTAATTACGGGTCCGTCCGGGTCGAGTTTGTCAAATCGAATTGCTGACGTGATTGGTGAATTGGTCAATTAAAAGATGACAGTGGCAAAAACGGCAAAACTTGTACAAATCGAAATTAATAAAAAGGAAAAAGATAAACTTAAAGTAAAGCCAACAAGCTTGACAGCAATGCTTAGATAGGTCGGTATTTTTGGCATGAAGTACAATATTTACACGTTCCGTAAGGAGTGAGAAGTGGGTCAGTGAGTTTATAGATAGTTTGAGATAGATAAATTAGATAGATCGATAGATAGATAGATAGTTAGAGACAAGGAGCACGATAATGATAGTAGTATATGTAAAAGCGATTGAAATTTGCTTATTTCTCATTTGGTACTTTTGGATTTTTGTTTTTGGTTTTTGGTTTTTGATTTTCGATTTTGGTTTTTCAAATGATTGCAAAACTTACCGGAACTGAAATGTGAGCGTTTAGTTTGTTCATTTTCCGGATCTGAATCGAGCGGCCTTTTGCGTGAGTCGCCCATCTCAGGACTTGGACATGTCTCCATGGCAGCGTCTTCGGCCATTTTTAATTGAATGTTGCTGGCTTTTGTTAGACTTGTTATAAGATTTGTATTCGACTTTTACTGACTGCGATTGCTTCGCTTTAGCTTTGGGCTCAGCCTGTGCCTTTCTTTCCGTTTGCCTTGAGTTTGAAGTGGATCTGAGCGAGACTCTTAGAGTGCTTGCGGCAAAGGAGGCTTTGGGTCTGGTCAGAGCTCTGTCAAGGCGATCGAGCGATCGACTGATCTAGGGAATAGAGACGCTTCTATATGAACGTGTCTGCAATTCGCATCTGAGAGCGAGGCAGCTCTTGGGATCGCTGCCTTAATTCTTTGCTTGGCTGCCGATGAAGAATCCTCTCTGGCTCTAACGATCCTTCTTCACACAGACGCACATATACACACGCTCACGAGCTGAAGGCAATATGCATATGCGGTCGGGCGAATTACAGTTACAAGTCTTTGAACTTTGAGTCAAGCCTCTAAATGTAATATAAGTATATATGATGATCGTGTAGTCCTTCTAGATTTATTTCATTTTGTATTATTTTTATTTGATTTTATTTTTATTTCATTTTTTAGTTTTTATTTTTGAGGTGGTGGAATGTGCGAGTTGTATTTTTTTTTTTTTTTTTTTTTTTTTTTTTTTTTTTTTTTTTGGTAAACGTTTATATGAAAAAAGAAAAAGAAAAAAATATTTATGAGTGAATTATGCAGCAATAATAAATATACATACATACAGTAAACATTTAGGCATCATATGTAAAAATGTATAATATAGTTAAATGCGTATCAACATTATAAAGAATGCAGTTCTCACATAGATTCTAGAGTCCAGAATTGAGAATTGAGAGTCAAAAAGGTTGAGAACTGAGAGTTGATGACAAGTTTATAACATTTACAATTTAGATTAACACAAAACACTGTTCATTAATGTCTATATACAAAATGAGCGTCATTTTGCGAGGCGGGTTCTTGGTTCAAAGCGGATCATTCAATTGAGAGGCAGTTGGCATGGGCATGGGCATTGGCATTGGCGTTGGCGTTGGTGGGAGGGGTCAGAGGGTCAGGCAGGCATATGTGAACGATGCAACAAGACAACACTTAGTTTTATTAGCTAGATATAAGCAATGATCGTGTCTGTGTTTGTGTGTGTGTCTTTCTCTGTGTTTGTGTGTGAAACAAGCAGACAACAGCAAGATGAGTCATAGGAATGTGAAAAATTATCAAAACTGCCAACGAACAGTCATAGAAATATATATTATTTGTAGGAAAACACTTAGAGAAAAAGGTTTCTGTTTATTATGATCGTGATTGCGTGGAAAATATGACTGAATCAAGTTGGGTTCGCATTGAAAGCTTCAGTAAAATACGGTCCATTCGCGTCGTCACAGTCAAGCGTCTTCCCAGCAATTGTTTGAGCCAGAAGCTCAACTATCACTCGAGTTGATCGCGGTTAATTGTATAAATTAAGTTAATATTTCCATTAACTTTAAATTGCAAATAATAATTATTATTTTAGATCTTTTGTCTAATCTTAAGGCGACGCCGCCTTCTTTTGTCTTGCTGAAATCTGCTTAATAAATAACGAAATAATATTAAATATTCTTATCACAAGATTGATTGATATCAGCGAAGCCTCTTTGAGCTTTAACTTGCACAAATACAATAATATTATCAAGGTACTATAAATGTCTATTAAATACATATATCCGGCTGAGCAAAGCTCCCACAAATAATAACAGGTCTCTTGCGTAGAGATTCGGGAGATACTCAAATACTATCGTGGCTATGGGTGATTAAATGATGATGCTCGAAAGATATTAATAGCCCATCAGAGTTTAGCTTCTCCCCTTTAAAATCCCTTTTTTATTCATCTTCATTTATCTCTGAGACATCGCGTGTTCAATTCTCTGCACAGCTGCGCTGCACCCACTTTCTCACTCTAGCTCATTCCGCGCTCAATATATTAGAATCAAATCAAATATTTTTAAATTTTTAAAAAGTTTTGCAACAGAGATCCAGTTATCATAACTGTGTTTAGAGAACCTCAAAAGTACATATAAATTAATGTATACATTGAGATATATTGATATATTAATATATTGACATAATGATATATTAATAAATCAATTTATTGATATATTGATAGACTGATGTATTGATATTCCCTTATATTGATATATTGTTATATAAAGTACATATAAATTAATGTATACATTGAGATATATTGATATATTGATATCTTAAATACAATACATCAATATATTGATAAATTGATATATTGTTATATTGATCAATTGATATGATATATTAATGTACTGATATAATAATATAGTAATATATTGATATATTTCTGTATTGAAATATCAATATATCAATAAAATGATATATTGTTATATTGAGATATGAATATACTGATATATTGATATAATGATATATTTATATATTATACTGATATATTAATATATTGCTATATTGTTATATTGATAGTCATATATTTAAATATTGATAAATTGTTGTATTGATATATCAACATATTGATATATTGATGTATATTGTAATTTTTAATATATATCAGCATGTTAATATATGTATAGTTATATTGATATACTATATATATATATTAATATATTGAGAAATCAATATATCAATATATCAACATATGGACATATTGATCCATTGATTAAACATGGTTAGTAAAACATCAAAACCTTCGACTAGATGACGCCTTTTATTTTCATTAGCGCTCCGCACTGATAATTATAACTTGCAACTCAATTATGCATGAGTTGGCTTGCTTTCCACGATTTCATTGGTAATTAAATATGCGCTAACATCATCAAATACAGCAACAGCAACAACAACAAATGACATTTAATTATACAAATATTTTGTACGTGCCTATTGTTGTTGTTGTTGTTTCTATTGCTGCGGGCCAACACTTCAGTAAGAGCACTCGGACTGCGTGTCTCGCCCGAGCATGTGTGTGTGTGTGTGTGTATCTGTGTGTGTTTGATTTGACTGCAAACGACCTTGACCATTAAATAAATTGCTGTACGCTAAACAGCGACTGCAAAGCAAAATAAGCAATAAATCGACGAGATGGCAACGCTGCAAAACAACAGCAATAGGAGCAACAACAGCAACAACAACAACAATGGCAACGATATGCACACAAGGCAGATATTTTTGAATGCAAGCAGAGCAAAAGTATCTTTGGCACCACTCGAGATACTTTTGTTGTTATTCTCGCATATGCATATAGTAAATTTATATGCATAAATATATTTATTTATCGTACATATTTGCCTGGCTTTATAGAGCCTGTCACGACAGCGAATAAAACAATAATAATGAGGAGACATTTGCATTCACCTCAGAGATGAGATTAGTAAGCGGCGCGAAGAAGCAGCAGCAGCAGCAGCAGAAGATGAAGCTGAGAACTAGTGAATTCATTAAATAAACCAGTTTGGCACTTAGGGTATATATTGCAGCTCGGGGAACCAGTTACTTTTGCGCGCTTAGAAATCAAATATAACGATTAATTAATATATTGATGCGCTGCAGCTAACCCAACTCAGCTCTGAGGTAATTGATGTATAATCATCTTTATATAATCACAAAATAAAGGTTGAAAAATATAATTAAAATTTATGACTATTTGTCAATATAAACTGATATAATATATATTTTTTTAAACATTATATTTTAAATATATTTATTATAATTTATATTGCCTTTCAGGTCTAAAAAATTTTAATCAAAATTTCGACCTTATAAAAAATCTAAAAAATTAATTGAAAATAGTTGAAAACTGTTTGGGCATGTGATTTATAAATTGAGAGAGCCAGAGAACGAGAGAGAGAGAGAGGGGGTGGGCGGGCGAGCGGGCGGCGCAAATGTCGTCGGCTGCCTCGTCCTCAACGTCTCAACTGATGCACTCAAGCCGAAAATGTGTTAATGATGATGAATACGAAACAGCTGCTGGCGCTGCTGCTTGGGGCCTATGCATTATAAAGAATGTCATTCAATCAGAGCGAGGACTTTTGCGTGCGGCCACAAATTAAAAGCAAATCCAATCAGCTCTGCTTTGCCCGTTACTATTGCATTATGTGAAGGACACGAACTGATTTCCAAACGCATTCAAGCGAAAAGATGCTCTTTGGATTGTCTTTAGTCTTTATAATGAATAACTGATGTAGCTATGAGCCGATAATGAAAAGATACAAGCTAAATATTGAATTTAAAGACAGATGCACTGTATCTTTACAAATGTATCTTTTACTTGAACTAGGTAGATTAGTCTGCATCTTTTAAAGATACTTTCAGTGGAACTCTAGATCTGAGGAAACTTTTTACTTTACATCAGATTAAATGATATTCTTTTCATAATGTATCTTCATTTATCTATATCTAAATACTTTCAGATACGCATCAAAGACCGGATTGTTCAGTTATCGAAGCCCAAGCTCAAAGTGTTTTGAATACTTCAATCCGAGCTGGATTCGACTACTTAGACTGGGCTCACGGCTAATATAATGTATTCCATTTTCGTCAAGGTTGCCAAACATTCAACGATACAAGTGACAATGTGAATTTGAATTTACATTGAGAAACGAGCGAACACATTTCATAAGAAATCATTTTTCAATAGCCGCAAAAACCTTGATTCGAATGCGCGGCCAGAGTTGAGGCTTTGAATACACTTTACAAACTTAATCCAGCTGAGATCTGAGTGTCTATTAGAAACAATAGCTATAGCAATATCTATGTATATCTCCAAACTTGATTTCAGCTGACTTTTACTACACTTGTGGTATATAGCTAGTTTTATATGGCACATGCACATCCCGGAGGCAGACGAAAATATGTTCAATCTTATCTCAACTTGAGGCGCTTATCGGAGCGCAGGCGATAAGGGTTATATACGTACACACACACATATGTAGCAATAAGGTTGTTTTTTTCTTTGCTTTCTTATTTTATTTTTACCAGAGCGAACGCTGATAAGGCATTCGAAAAACCCCAGAAACGAGAGCAGAAAGCGCTTACAAAATATTCAAATGGGAGAAGCACAATTATGCAAAAGCAAATGGCAGAAAATCAAGTGAACTCCGCTGGCTAACGCATGGACGGATGGCTCGATAAGGGCGATCAATAACATATAAAAAAGATGGAGCGCGCGAGCTGTTGCTTAATTGAATTGCTGGGCTGCCAGCAGCTTGATAAGAGTTCCTTCAACACTTTATGTGTTGATTGCGGCAGCGCAATCACATGAAACACTCTGCGGGCCGCCACTTGGAGCTCTCCTATGTACGTGCGTATGTATGTATGTATGTTTAACGGATTGTTGGCGTCGAGCAACGCACTAAACACTTGGCGCACTCACATGAATGTATCTCGTTTTGTCAAATTTCAGCTGCACACAGCGCCCACTTGAAGATGAAGCTTTAAGATACTTTATGACCGCATATGTAAAAAGTTCTCAGCGGGCGATATACGAGCCACGAGCTGCGAGCTGAGAGCTGTGCGAGTACGTGAAAATCAAATACAACTAAATTCGAAAACCGAAAACAATTAAAAACGAAATGAATTTCAAGCAAGCGCCCGACACACACGCACGCACACACACAGCGACACAAGCACGCACACAAACACGCGCACAGAGTCGCAAGTGTCTATGAATTTCAAGCGCTTGCTGGCTGAGCAGCAAACGAGAGAGTGAGAGAGCGTGCGAGAGTTAGATCCAAAGAGCGGGAGTGTGCACACAGTTAGCGTGAGTGTGCATGTGTGTGTGAGCGAAACAAAGAGCGAGAGAGCAGTGCTGCTGCGGCTGTTGTTGGTTTATCTGTTATGTACTTTATCTACAAACACTGAGCGCCTCGACTGTGTTTGCAAGTGTTTGCTCAGCCGCTCTCTCACGAACTGCCCAAGTATGTGTGAGCATTTCGGTCTGCGTGTGTGAGTGTCTGTATGTATTTACTTTCTTATCAGTAAATAGTTTTTATTATGGTGACTCTGTCTTCACTGACTGTTTTGTTGACGCTGATAAGCGCACAGCGGGCGAGTGCAGCAATATAGCATTCATTTAGCAATATTTCGTTGGCCAATAATTCCAGTTTATCAATCGGAAATTTGCCACAAGTCGACTTACATGTCACTCAGCGCAAATAGCCTACGAGCGGATGCCCATTTGTTAGAAAATTGTTTTGTTTGTCCATTTGGTCCCATTTATCGCCTTTTCAGATCTGCTGACAGCGGCTGATGCTGTCGTATCTATTTCCAAGCGACTGTATCTTTTATCTACACAAATTGACAAACATCATGTGCGATAAATCGAGCTGTCTGTCGCCTTTCATCAGCAGCTCAGCTGAGCACTTACAAGGCAAACAGTGGCTAACAAGGTCTCAGCTCCTCCGCACACATATTGCCTGCGTTTGCTGTTGGCTTAGACCTGTGTTTGTTTACATATCAATATATCTGCTACGGATATTGATTGACTAACGCTGGCTGCAGCTGAGCTACAACTCTTTAACATGAAACCTATAGAAATCTGTCTGATTTCAGCTAATTTAAAGCACGCTCTCTGCAACGGGGCATACTTAATCATACAGAGTCCTTTGCTTCCTCTGGGTCGACAACAACAAACAATTGCCCCAAATTCGTAATTGCAGTCCAACACAAAAGTAATGTAATAGATGCCAAAAGAGACCCAACAAGAGGGAGAGAGAGAGAGAGGGGGAGGGAGAATCCCCCCAACTAATGGTAACAACAGCCCCAGCGACTGAAATTGGGGCAACAGAATGTGAACACATAGTTGAATTAACAATGGAAACGAGTCGAGGCAAAACAAACTTCGGCCAGTTGATAACTGGCTGGCTGCAGGCTAAAGTGGGCAGTGGGCTGGGGGAGGAGTAGTAAGCGAGCGGAAGTTGGCATCGGACATGAACGAAGCATAACAAAAGCGCAAACGTCATAGGGTTCAACCCGGATCACTTGTGCTCTGGGCCGCAGGACATTTTGATGTTTGACATTTTTAGAGGCGTGTTTCGGGGCGGGTCCTTTGCCGCCGCCGCTGGCAAGGACACTGCCTACCAAAAGGTAAACACTTCTATGCATGGGCCGGCGAGTCTGATGCGAAAGGAATGCCACCTGCTCCACCAAAAAGGGGCCGACCTCGTTGACTTTGTGGACCCACTGTGTGTGTGTGTGTATGCATCTGCCTTGTTTACCGACGTCCAGTTAACTCAACTCGGAGGCAACTCAACTCGCACATGTAAGCCGTTATTTTGGTGTGTTTCGCTGCTGCCTCGCATGTTGCATGGAAAATGAAAGCGAAAATCAATAAGGGAAGCACGCGATTTCAAATTACCAACACCCACTGACCCCCAGATGAGAGACTGCCAATTGCGTATGGACGGATGGGGTATGAAGGGTTCTCTGTGCGTTGCTCTATGTGTGTGTGTGTCTGTGTGCGTGTGTGTGCGTGTCGCTTTCTTTGCATGTTTGCGTTGGGGCTTATAAATATTTACAGAGGCAGTGGCATCAACGCGTTGTCGTCTATTCAAGCAAGATAAGTGGCCCCAGCCAAGCTCTTTTTTGTATGCAGATGTCGAGTAGCGCCTCGCGGCTGCTTTCTACGTTATCCTCAGCCGTCTGCCCTGTACCCTGTACCCTGTACCCTTTGCTCCTTTCAGCACATAATTTATGTTCATTGTAAGCCCGCCAGAGACTGCGGCATACATATGTATAAGCTGTCCCCCACTATATACATATATATGCGAGTATATAAATTACATTCTTCTGCCTTTTTGTGGTTTGCTGAGCGGCGACGAGTGGAGTAAGCGGCTTTGCGCTGCTGCCTGGCTGCCGTGGAATTTGGGCTTAGATTTCGTTGACTCGGCTCAGAGGTCTTTTGTCTTACATGTTGCTTGTCATAAATATTATATTGTTCGGGTCGAGGGGCAGCGTCCGTCAATTATTAATTGGCTAATCTAATTAGAATTTAATATTGACGATCAATAAATATGTATATTAAGATTTACAAAGCTCACGCAACGAACGCAGCAAACATTTAACGTATCTCGAGTAAATAGGTGAAGGTTGCCCTACGTAATAATTTATAAATAAATAAAAGAGAAACAAAAAATAACAACTAGCCAAGCATATTGGCCAATGCTACACCACAAAGAAAAGAAAAGAAAAGAAAAGAAACGAAAAACGAGCAGCAAAAAGAACGAACTACAACTAAATTAATAAAAGACATTCAAGGTACGAGAAATATGCAAAGGCAAAGGCAAAGGCAAAGAGCAAAAGTTGCTGTCGCTAGCAAAATTCCAACAAGAGAGCCAGCAACACGAGGCGCACAGACCGAAGAGAGCGGCGTAGGGCAAGAGCGCAAAGACAAAGAGAGCGAGTGCGAGAGCGGGCAGCATGCATTGCATTCCCAATTGGAATGAGCGGGACGAGCGTGCGAGCGAACGAGAGAGCTTTGGAGTTGGGCTATGCCACCACCACCTTCACGTCATGGAAACTAAATCAAAAGCGCACAATTAGGCCAAACGACTGCCTCGGCGTCAATGCAGGCAGGCGGACAATCGACATGCAGTCGGCTATGTCTGTGTGTGTTGTATGCAAATTACTGTGGCAAGTTGCGGGCGAACATAACACAGCGCAAACTATGTCGCTGGGTCGCTGCCTGTCGAAACTTTGTCTGTGTCTGTTGTTGTTGCTGTTGTCGTTGGCAGGTGCCCATTCAGGCAGCAACAGTTCTAAATAAAAAGGTGCGTCTATAAATTATCCATAAGCAAGACAGCAGAGCCAAATGGCAGTCAAATGGCAAAATCAACAAGAACCACTAATTGAGAAGAGTGCGGCATGTGGCAAGTGGCATGTGTGGCAAGTAAACAAATGGCAGCTCGCTCCTTTCATTCTAATCATAACTATTTGTGTGAGGGTCGCAATGGCTCTGAATTCTTCCTAATCAGGATCTAAAGTCCAGTCGCTATAGACCTCTTCTGCGTGTCCATTGATCTCAGACTGCAAATCCTACCATATCACAAGCTCAAACTGTTATCGATAACAAAGCTTTACTAAGCGTCTATTTGAACTAGAGTTATCGAATCTGATTAGTTTAAAGTATACTCCGATAGAGAACATCTTAGTTGTTGGACTCTCCCAAACCGTATCACTTTATACCAAGGTAAAACTAGATATATTTGTAGCATAGTCTGATTGGTTTCTACCAATGTTTGCTAATGCACACAAACACACACACGTACACACATAGACACATATATATAGCAACGAAACCGTAAAAGATACACCAAGTATCTATTCTCGGACACACTGTGGTCGCCGCTGCCCCATTAGCCGCTTTGGCGCTCTGCGGGCGCATTAGGCACGACACACAATTAGGCACAGGTGGACAGGTGAGTACAGGTGAGTACAACTAAATTGTAGGCAATGAAATCTATAAAGAATGGCTGCTGAAAGGCGCAATGCAACGGCGAAAGGTATAATTTGACGCCTCTGCCCAGATTCCTTTGCACCTGCCTAGCCCAGACACCTGCGCACACGCCCACACACATTTTGACTGGCACGAGAATTTTTGGCATAGCTTTCGTCTGTGGCACAACAGAATAGACTATTTACCAAGTATTATGCACTGCGATCATCATATTCATATATATTCCTTATTTCTTTAACTCCTTACATAACATTTTTTTATAAAAATCAATTTAACATTTGTTTTGATTGCGTCATTTCAATTAAGTTGACATAAAAAAACACAGAATTGATTTCACAATTAAAAATGCAATTCATTGCCAATATACTCGGGGATGACGCATTGAACTTGAATAGCAATCAAAGCTGATAATCCCCGCTGTTTGCGTTGCTCGATTCTCTAATAATAGCTAATATTTGTACAGCTAATGTGTCTGTATATATAAATATATATAGCTGAAAATCATATAAGCTCGCAATTAAATCAAATACGAGAAACTTGTTCCCCGACTGACAGATCGACGGTAATTTTTAACTAAATATATATAATTATATATAAATGCTCATGATTATAAATCTCGACTTTTCCCATTGTAACGTATGAATACTATATAAAGAAACTTCTGAAATTGAATTTTCTTTTCTTTCGATCAGAATCCATTTGGTTTTTAAGGTTTTCGAGAGATTCATTGAAAATCTATGACAGAAATATGTACCTTATAGAATATTACTGAGTACGGGGTATAGACCTAAAGGACAGATATCGTAAATGCATATACATATATAATAAATATACATATATGTATATATCATATAACTTTTTTCATCTCTTTTTTTTTTAGCTTATACAAATTTGTGTTATGAATCCGTGAAACATTCCGAATAATTTTTTTTAAATATTCAAATTTGAGTAGAAAATCGTAAAAAGTCTCTTTCTCCAAGTATCTCCAGTTTTCAGTTAAACGATTGCAATAAAATCTCAAAAAATCCTCAGAAGTAGAGCAATAATTTGAACAATCTAAAGAACTCATTTCCACAGTTTCTATTTGACTTCCACAACAAATACTCTTTACAACGAATTCCGGGCTGTATGAGAGTTTCAGTTTACTTAGTATTGCAGCCTCTCATCTGGGTATTTGCACCTTTAGTGCAACTTTTCAGAGCTGTGGCAGCAGAGCTCTACACACACACACTCCGTTTCGGATAATAAGCGGAGAGTCGGAGTCGTCAGTTGGCTGACGCTGTTGCAATTATGCCAAATAGGTTAACAGCCGTTTCGTGCCTTTTGCACGAAATTTTTGTGTGTTGTTTACATAAGCCTTTTTCTCATTTTTTCCCATTTTGTTGCTCTCTACTTGCTTTTGGCTTTGTTTTTTGGCAGGCGTTTGCCCCACTGTGCTAACTGTGCTTGCCTTTTCTGGGTTTGCTCGTTGCGGCGACAGTTTACCCCACTTTCCGCTAGGAGGCGCTCCACGAACTGCTGCGAGGAGGGTAGCTGGCTGGGTTAGCGACTGGGCAATGTAAATGAAACGAAACGAAACGACAAACAACGGGCAATTTAATGTCTATTTGCATTTGACAACAACAACCAGCAGCGGCAGCGGCAGCAGCAGCAACAAAATTTAGAATCAAGAGTCGGCAGCTTGACAAATAAACGAGTAAATTAACGAAGTGATAGCCCGAGCTCAGAGGGCCCAGCAGCTGAGCAGAGCTAAGCTGTGAGCGACTCTGATTAGCTGAGATCGTTTCCACTCACACACATGTGTGTGTGTGTGCATGTAGAATAGAAAATCACACTAGACAACAAGTATCTTGTCGAGACATACATGGAGAGCGATGGCACAGTTTGAAAGTAGTAAATGAAGGCAAGCAAAGTGCCTGCCCATAGAACATAATGAATTGATATTTGAACTTATGCTAACATATACTTAGTATGTTTTACATATGATATATATGTTCACATTTAATATATTCACCTTTCTGCAAGGAGTCGTGCATACAGCTGCAATTAATTGAGTGCGGGGCAATATTTATGTACTAGTATATATATAGATATATATAGCTTTATATATATATATGTATATGTATATGTTGTTTATATATAGTATTTGGTTGACTCGAATCAGAAGTTGTTAATATGTGTACACACTTGTCGATAACTTTATATTATTATTATTATATTTTGTATACTGTTTAACTTTCGTTTTCTTATATGTTACATACGGCACTCCAATGTTACTGTTGTTTCTTCTTGTTGTTTGTTATTCTTATTATTATTGTTGTTGTTGTTGCTTTCTCAAATTTATTGTTATTTGACTTTTATTATTCCATGCAATTATGATTCTTTTGTTGTTGTTGCTGCTGCTGCTGTTGTTGTTGTTGATGTTTGAGTTGATTCGTTTGCTTAAATTACAAATTATGTAAACATGAGTTATACACACGCACACACATGCCCTAATATATACACACACACACATTGGCTAGACTAATTAATATCAATCAATCAAAATTTATCGCAATTTTGAAGACAAAATCACTTTAAACGCTCCGTTATCGATCTTATCGAATGGAATCGAGGACGAGTGCAACTAATACTGCATTACCACTGCATGTATATATGTATATGTGTGTGTATGCATGTGTGTGTGTTCGACTGTTTTTATGCACGCCTAGTCAAAAGCTCTAATATAACTACTATAATTTAAATATATATATTAATGCACACATATATACACACACATACACATACACATATATATTCTTATTTTTCACAGTTAGTTTTTGGCTCTGGCTCTGGCTTTGCTTTGCTTTGCGTATGCGTCACGCGTCGCCTTTGCGTGCTCGTCTTCGCCTCACGTTTGGTTCTAACACAAAAATTGGTCGACGGACGATGCCGTCGAGTTCTGTTGCCGTTGCCGTTGCTGTTTCTGTTGCCATTTGCGAATCACGGACCTGCGCAATGGCACACCCTCTCTTTGGACGCAGCATGCAGCGAGACTGTGGCAGCCTGAAGGCGCTAGCTTTCCAAACACCTTTGCTTCAAGTTGATTTGTTTTTTCCTCTCTTTTCTCTGAGCTTACTTGTGGAAATGTTTATTAAATGCCAGAACAATTGAATAACGGATCAAGTATCGGCAAAGGCACAGTCAGTGCTGGCAACACGATCGATTGGCAAGAGCACGATGTGCACGATAACATTCTATTAATCGATAAACACAAGCTGAATGCAAATATTCGTTGCCTATTGGAACTCAAAGCTTGTCTTAGAGCTCACACTGTTTGCTATGAATTAGTTAACAGAAGCTTTTACAGATTACGGATTACACGCAAGCAATGTGTTATTTGCTGCAAAAACTTATCAGCCAGGTTGCACGCAAGCCCCAAGGTCTCTTACCCACTCGGCTAACCAACATTCTGAATTTACACAAATATGCGTCTGCCACGTACACGTGTCTGTCCAAGCACATGTGTATGTGTGTGCGTGTGCGTGTGCGTCTTCTGCTGCTGCGTATCTTTTTGAATTCGCGCGCATTTCTTTTGCCATAATGTCAAAATACTGTTACCCATAGTCAGGCCAACATTTTGCATTGAATTGAAACTGCGTTTTGGTTTGCTCGTTTTATAATTTATTTCAATTATATTTTGCGCCATCTACGCTTAGTCGCCTCGCGAGGGCTAGCTCTCATCTCTAATGCTCGCGCTCGCACTCTCGCTCTCGCGCTCACTGTCTGTTGCCTATCGGTTGGCCGCTCGCGCTGCTACCCCGTTACGCTCTCTTTGCATGACTCTCTCACACGCTCTCTCGCTCTAGGTATGTCGCTCTCATTGGTTATCTTCTCGTTGCTGCTTATTAGGGCACTAGGTTTTCATGCAAGCCTCGGAAAATTGCTGCCCACTAACATACACACGTACACAACACACAAACATTCAGTAGACAGTTTTGGGGCAACTTTTGCATTTCCTGTTCACCCAAAAAGCTTTCAACAATAATGCTACATTTTGCTCATACGCCATGTTTGCGTCAAGTAAATTGAACTTCTATTGAATGCCAAAGACAAATTGTTTATGACATAATTCAATACACACAAACACACACATACGTAAATAAATATTGTATATAGATAGAAATCTATGTATGTATGCTTGTAGAAGAATGCTCACGCGCCATATGTTTCAAGCGCTTGCTAGAAGCGCTTTTAAATATGAAAATCTTGTGTGTTCCTCGATGACAGTGTGTGTGTGTGTGTTGTGCGTGCGTGTGTCTAACAATAACGTGAAAAACTCGTTAGCAAACGAACGAAAAACATTTAAATATAATACACATACACATACATATGTACGTATGTATGCACATTATGTATACGCGCAGTGTGCGCTGCGTTTTATCAGCTTGCAGC
Organism: Drosophila peninsularis; assembly: GCA_035047485.1. Lineage (NCBI taxonomy): Eukaryota > Metazoa > Arthropoda > Insecta > Diptera > Drosophilidae > Drosophila > Drosophila peninsularis. The sequence continues at coordinate 4,451,776 of JAWNPN010000027.1, forward strand.
TAAAGAGGGAGAGCAAAGAATAGAGAGAGAGACGGGACGCAATAGAGAGTGAGAGCGACCGAATGGTAGAAAAAGCTTTGCCATAGCTCGCACACAAAAACACACACACATAGAAAAACTGTGAGTGCGCCCGTGTATATGAATGTGTACACATGTGTGTATGTGTGTGCTGCTGCTGCTGCTTTGACACAGTTTTATATGACGTCGTTGATTTTAATTTTTCGTTAGCTCGCTCATTTTTTCTGTGCTTATTTCATTCTTCCTCGGATTTGCCAGATTCTGAATGTTTTTCTGTGTTGCTTTTGCATGACATTTGACCATTGGAATGAGCTGAGCTGAGCCGAGCTAAGCTGAGCGAACCTGCTAAGGCAGTTTGTTGTTTCCAATATTTAACACATGTTATTATTGTTGTTGTTGTTACGGCTGGCCAACCAGCTGCTTCCAATAAGCAAGCAAGTATTTTTCTTATTGGAAAATGTGCTGTTGTTTTTGTTGCGGCAGCGGCTAGATTTTAAGTGTTAATTAAATTTTGTCGCATGGCAGACACCTTCAAAAGTAGCACATTAACATTTTAGTAAACACACACACACACATAGGCACGCAGAGACACGTTATTCACGTAAGCTTTGCTACGTCTTGTGAGTGTGTGTTTTGGTGTGAGTATTTATGTAACCAGAAAGCCAGGCAAAGGCAAAAGCAAAGCAAGCAAAGCGCTCATGTCAAGGCACACATAGATACTTTTTGGCATTGAAACAAAACGTAGTTCACAAAAAGCACACACGAATACACTCGCTCACACACACATACTCGCATGTACACACTTTAGTAGGGACACACGGATACGCGCGCACACACATCGACAGAACTTAGAAGACGACGTAAAGAACGTAGAAGAAACTAACATGCGACGCATAAACACACTTGCACGTTTCAACACACACACGCACGCACACAAACAAACAGGCTCGCACACACACATACGCAAAGAGCTTAGAGAGATACACATGGCAACTTTGAAGATGCATACATACGTACATACATACATATATACATACATATGTACAATGTACGCAACTATTTAATTAAATATTGTTCAAACGAACTTTGAAATCCAACAACAACAACGACAGAGTATCCAATGCGATTTTGATTGAACAATTTATAACACTTTTTGTTAATGATCATTTGATAAAAGACTCGATGTTGAGCACTTTATATAGATATACATTATGCATAGATGTCTGAATGTGTATTATTGCTGCCGCGGGCGGGCCACTTTAATCAAATACATATACGTATGTATGTCAAATTGTATATACATAGTACAGCAGCACTATTTGTGCTTAATTCGTTGTAATATTGTTACATATGTAGCATATAAACATTAACTCACTGATGACGACGCTCTGACTCTGACTGAACTCAACTGAACTGAACTGGACACTGAATGTGTTCGTCGTATCTGAAAACTACCTTGCTTGGCGCTTGCTCGAGTTACGTTACTCTCTCGCGCTCGCTCGCGCTCTCTCTTTTACTCATTGGGCTCTCTCACATTTTGCGTTGTTTCTGCTGCTCTCAGTAGCTGAGATTTCTGTACAGAACTTTAAATTCCGATGGTAGGCCAGTCAGTGGTTGTGGTTGTGCTCAGTTGACAAAGGCGCTCGACCAGTGTTGCCACTTTAGCTATTTTCCCGTCATGAGTAAAAGTAACAAACATCAAAAAAAGTCGTTATTATCTGAATGAAAAGAAAGGAATGAAAAATGCCAAGCAAAAAAATTTGTCATAAAAATCTATATTCATCAAATCTACACACTGACATCAGTAGTGTGGTTAACTGTAATAAGTTCCCTTAAAATCGTAAAGACTTCTTTTTTAGAGTTTCTTATTTTCTTGCTTTTTCACTAGTTGATCTGACTTGCCGAAGCCCTGCAGAGTTGACATTACTGGCTGACACAGACGACCGCACACATGCAAACACAAACACACACACGCACGCACAAATTCGTCGCGCCGAGAGAGCACAAATTTGCTTTCGTTGCCCATATTAAATGTGTAAGAGCAGCCAAACAGAAAAATGTGCAGCGTGCTCTCATTCGCTCTCTTTGCTCTCTCGCATTGACACACTGAAAACAACCACTTAGCGCTCAATGTGAATTCAATATAAACTTCCATTGTGAACTTTCCAGGCAACCCACAAACGTATTCAAAGTTGCTGCCTCCCAGAGATTCACACTCCATTCTCAACAAAAACAATAAGAACACAATACTCTTTATCACAACAATCCCATTGTGACGTCCCACAACGATAACGGCATGCAACGGTTAGCGATTGTAAATGAAATAAACATTCCTTGAGATAAAAGATTGAAATTTGTAGAATTTATAGCTCTCCTTACTGCATCCGATTGGACTTGTCAATCATCGAAATACATTTGTATTTATTTATTTTTAATTAATAATATCTTTTCTTATTTTTAATTGGTAAAATTGATTTACGGTAATTCTGAGATTTATTCTGAGAGTACTGATGATGATATATGTAAGTATTTAATTATCAGCAAAACTTGATTCGTCTGGATTTGAAGTGGCATTTGCGATCTTATCACATCTATATATATCAATATAATGCAGTATAGTTAATTATTTAAAATGGGCAGATTCGAGAAATATCACACAAAACAAATTAAAGTAATTGTCATACAGTACAATTTGACAATTAAAACAATTAGAAAATGTACGTAACTGCAGTTCACATACGTATCGCTAGTCAGATTAAAAATAAGGCTTTATAAATTAAGTTCGCGTGCATTTGACACTAGTCAAGATTTTCTGTTAATATTATTGCTTGAGATTGCGCATGGGTCCAGTTCAGCTGCTGTCCGGGTCGGCGGTATAGCTGATTACGTAAGCAGCAGTCTCCATGGGGCACAGTGGGGGCGCCATCTTCGACTCGAACTGCTCCAGATCCTGCAGGAATGTCAGCGATGTGCGCTGGCACCGATGCCGTTGTCCCGCCCCAGTTGGCAGCACGGCGCAGACGTTAAACTGAAAAGTTTAAATAAATATATGTTATTATATAATATATTGTAACGGCAGTAAACTCACTTTATCTACGGGCGACGCATCCCTGTTGCACTGCAGCAACTGTGTGCGGTGCAGCACGCAGCCGACGCGCTGGCTCTTGGCTGTGTTCTTGGTTAGCCGACGCAGCACAACGAGATCCAGATCCTCATTGGCCGGCACGTGCTCGTTGCCGAACTGCGCCTGCACTCCGGTCCACTCGTTCTCCACGTAGATGAGCTTGTCGAAAGGATCGAGCAGCTCCTGCGATGCCCTGTGCGCCGCTTTGGTCAAGTAGGACGCGGGATGGGCAATGGGAGTGCGCACACAATCCTTGATCTTCTCGAGCACCAGCCGGTAAATATGCAGCACCGGCTTATTGTCCAGCACGCCCTGATCCAGGCCGCGCTGATCGTCACTTGCCAAGCGGCGGTCTTGCATGATTTCCAGCTCGCCCGAGTTCAGCGAAGCTCCGCCCAGCGGCTGTCCTGTCAGCAATGTCAGCCGCATATTGGCATCCTCGATGAACATGGCTGACGGCACCGGATAGTAGTTGGCTTGCAGCGGTAGCTTCTCGAATCGCTGTCGCTTGATGATCTGCAGTCCGTTCAGATCCGTGTAGAACGTGCTCCCGCTCTCGATGTGCGTCTGCATGCGCATCACTACTTCGATGTTGTCGACGACGCCAATGTTCACCAGGTTGCGTATTTCGGGTGCGTCGCCACGTAAGATGGTCTGGTGGATCACGTGGGGCAGACCGACGCTAACGGACGACTCCAACTTGCCCTCGCTGACCAGCACAACAGGTGTATTGCCCACAATGGGCGTGGCTGGCCCATTTGGCAGAAACAGGTAGGCCCCGGACTTGTCGCCGTGCGTCCGAGTGCCGTACTTGAGAAACTTGAGGTGCACAGGCACCGGGTCACTGCTTGGCGTCAGTTGTATGGACTTCAGCATGCCATACTCCGAGAAGGCCAGCGCCGGCCCAGTGCCAACACGCAGGGAAAACTCGCGATGCTCGCCAAACTTTGCATCCTCCGGGTATTGACCCAAGCTCACAGAGACTGGACTATTGTTGAGCAGCAAATGCGAAGCGTACGAGGTGTGGCTGCAATAAGAAATTATGCATAGAGTACTCTTGTCATCCTTTCGTCAGATGTAACACTTACGCGGGCTTTGAACTTGAGATCGTAAGTATATATGTGGTTAGACCCATGGGCGGGACGCGACCCTTAAAGATTATGCGATATTTGGTAGTAGATCCTTGCGGATTGAACGTCTTGCCGATCGTGTCGTGGTGCCAGCTCCAGACGGGCGATACCTGCGCCTCCACTGGATGACCAGCCAAGTCGCTGACACTGACGAACGGACTCGAGACATAGAAGTCGACTAGTTGTTCCCGCCAACGCGGAACTGTGTTATGCAGGACGACGTGCTTGGTGGGCAGCTCCTCGCCCAGTATAATGGTCGTGCGGCTCTCCTCGACACCCACACCGGGCCAGCGCGAGTCATCCAAAGTAAAGTAATAGAAGTTGAAGTCCGCGCTGTAGATAGATGGTTTGGTCAGCAACCGATAGACAGCCTGTTGCATGACGAACTGACAGGCCCAAAGCGCCTCGACCATGCGCTTCTCATAGTCTTGCATCACGTGCGTCTTGGCGGTGCCAGTGATGCCATCGTGATGCTGAAACAGGGAGATCTCTCGACGCGCCATCTCCAGTTTTTGGCCAAAGCCCGCTGCCGAGTCCCAGTTATGCCAGGCATGGAGCATCTCCGCCGCTCGCATGTAGTGCATGAGCACGCGATCCATTCGCTTGTGATATGGACGCGAGGTGTAGTAGCCGCTCCAGTAGTTGTCCGCTCGATCCGCATAGGTGAAAAAGTCGCCGGTTAACGAAGGAAAGCTCTGCTTGGTTTTGTGTACGGCGTCGAAGTATTCGTTTAGGGTTCCGAACTGGGCCTGCACATTGAAGCGCGGATTGCCGTTGATGTGCTCAAAGAGCTTTTCATAGTTGACGCGCTGCACATCCCACTCCACGTTCTGCTTATAGCGGAAGTCATCGCCCAAAGGAACTAGCAGGACATTCGTGCTGTACAGCTCGGCCTTCTTCTTCCACTGATCCACCAGCATGTCGGAGCGTGCGTCCACATTGTTCTCATCGATTGGACGTGGCTGCACTCGCCAAGGGCAACTCAGCCCAAAGCCTCCCATCCGCTTGAAATCGAACTGACAGCACACCTTCGGATCAGGGCCACAAGTGTGTGGAATATCATACGAGTAAAAGGGCATCATGTGCGTAAAGAGGGCCGCCTTGTCGCGCGTCTCCCAAGTCTGGCGCCAGTAGAACTCCAGCTGACGCCGCTGGGCCAGCTCCTTCTTAACTGAGTAATGAGTTCGTTGTATGAGCATATTTTTCAGGCCGCTTCGCTTCAGTATGTATGGCAGACTCGGACTGTGTCCGAACGGGTCAATAGCCCAGCCAGCCGTTGGCGTTACGTTCAGGTGCTGCTTCAGCCAGCTCTGACCCTCAGTCAATTGCAGTAGAACATTGCGCCAATGGGAATTCGCCTCATCGGGCATTACCCAGCCTCCGGTGACAAACTCCAACTGACCCTTCTTCACAATCCTGAAAGATCATTAAATTGCCATTATTCGAAATCATATTACTGCCCCTGCATACGTACATGCGCATCTGCCGTTTCTTCTGCTCGCCCAAGTCTTCGTAAAATCGCGCGAAATATGAAATTTCAGCCCAAATGAACTTCATGTCGGGATTGGCAGTTAGGTGACGCAATGCATTCGATAAGATGAGCTTCGTATCTGCAGGTAAAAGAAACTAATTAGGCATGTTGTCTCGTTAAAAGCAATTTAGAATTCGTGTCTTCAAGATACAATTTCGCTCTCAACATGACTGATAAAATTCCAATCAGATATTGCTTATTAATTGGGCAGCAATATTTGGAAGGCACAGTTAGTTTATAAAAGAGTAATAAAATTATTTTATAGTACGCAGTAAATTATATATATATATATATATATATGTATAATTTAACTCCTCACGCTTTTTACATTAATCTAGCACGTGACGTGGACTTTGAAAAATCAAAAATCAAAATCACTTCATATATGATGATTATGATTATACATAGATATACATATATATGATTATACATATTTTCTTTGAAAATAATTTAAAATAATTTAAATTCCATATGGAATAGAAATGTTCACTTGCAATTTTCAAAAACTGTTAAAGTACGTTAATAAAGGCAGTGACATGGCCAAAATGTGTTTGTCACAGTCAACAAAGGCAATTAAGCACAGTTGAATAGTCAAGCAAATAGCTGAATACGGTATGAGGCCATCCTATAGGCGTCATTTGCAGAGTTATTTGAAACATATAAAGTATGGAAAATCAGCTTAAATCAGCTCCCATTCAAAGTTATCAATCGATGGGCACTCTCAAGACAGCCTTACCAGCATTATAGTATTCCTCGAAAGTTTTTATCCAGCCCGGATCGTTGTGGGAGTGCGGCACAACGAAAACCTGTAGCACATGGTGCTGATTGTATTTGATGGGATCGTACTTGATGTTCCAGCCCTGCTTCCACACGCCGCCATCGATGTCGGCAAAGGACATCTGGTCATACAGGTCTAGCATTTGCACATCCACTTGGGGCACCTTCTTAACAATGTCAACACATACGCCGTCATCGGGATCGTGATCGTCATCGTCCTCGTCTTCTTCATTGTTTACTGAGTCTACGGCAAGAACATCATCTAGTTCCTTCGTCTGAACGGGCCGTTTGGGTGGGAGCCCGTCTCTATTATTTACTTCGTTCGCTTTGTCCGATAAATTGTTGTTCAGGGGCAGCTTGCTCGCAGGTGCAATATTAGCTGGCTAGAAATGACGAGATAAATACTACGCACACACACACAGAGGTAAACATTACCTTTTTGTCATTATCATCACCCGGCATCGCATAATTAAGGATTCCAAAGAGAGTGAGAAAGATGACGAAAATGCCAGAGCAACAGAACAGCCCGAAGCGACGACGAATGCGAGGCATGTCTGCTTTAATTAAACATCGATGTTCACAATGTTTCAATAGTAGCGGAGCTGCTGCTATTTAACTTTTGAGAAGACTTGCGTGGTTTTTTCTCGCATAAACAAATGCCAAACAAGCCGACTACAATTCGTTATCGATACCCGATAAGCTGGACTGCCAACCTGTTTCAATGAGTTCGCAAGTGAACAGCTCTGTCTCTTAATTACCGATTCTCCCGCAATTCGTTACGTTTGTCAATTAAATAAACAATACATAAATTATAAAATTATCAATGCAAATATAAAACAAAGGGTCGACGTAATTGAACTTAAACAATGGAAAATTATAAGCTCGGCTCACTGAGCGTAAAAACAAAGCACATTAAATAAAACTTTGTACCGTTTGCTGTTTGTATGTTTATGCCACTAAATCGATTTCTACAGAATCCTGGTGCAGGACGCACGCACTAATAAGGAGAAAGAAGCGTATGCAAACAAACAGACGACATTAATAGTAACGGTGCATTGTAGCAGCCTCTGGGATTGCAATAAGCCGTAACCTTAAATGCTTATTGAATCCGGTCGCCAAACAGCTTTCGAATTTGTTGTCCATTGCGCCATGAAGCGTCAGAACGTTAGAACCCTGTCGCTGGTGGTATGCACATTTACCTATTTGCTCATCGGGGCGGCAGTCTTTGACTCGCTTGAATCACAAACAGAAGCGAGGCGTTGGGAATTTTTGCAAGGTACATATATATGCGATTAATATATATCCCCGGCAAGATCCAAATGCACACCAACTACAATTCGCACTCACTCATTCACTCTCACTGATAAGAAAACAAACAAATTACAAAAAATAAAGGATATCCAAATCATTTTCATATCGTTCGTCCAGCACAGATCAAAACGTACAATTTAATATATCTTTATTCATTATACATGCAACTTTTAATTTTATCTTTTGATCTGTGCTATTTTATTTGTCTTTTATGCTACTTTCTTTAAATTTATTGATTGGCCATGAATTTGATTGTTGATATTGGAATTGGGATCAAATTTTAATTTCATGCTGTAGCCATAAAGAATAATTTCGTTGAGAAATACAATGTGAGTGCCGAAGACTACCGGATGATCGAAATAGTAATAATAGAGAACAAACCACACAAAGCGGGACCTCAGTGGAAATTCGCTGGCGCATTTTATTTTGCCACTGTGGTGCTGGCAATGATTGGTAAATATTATACAAAATTATTTAATGCTATTGAAATTCAAGTGATTCGCTGAATTCTACTATAACTTAAGTCTATACAAGTTAAGAAATTGTCAAAATGTGAAAACACCAATACTACACTAACACACACACAGGCATATATACATATGAATACGAAAGAGATAAGCTGCAACTAACCTTCGTATGTGCTCGACTCTCTCGTTCTTTTACGCTCTCAACGAGCAATGGCAGCTAACAGCCTTAAGCCCAGTGTGATCGAGCAAGATGGCCGGCCGCTTATGAGCGCTCCCAAATATGCTATTCTTGTTTTGCTCGCTCTCACGTGTATGTATGTATATATGCACACTTATGCAGCACTCTTTCCTTCTGTGAGTAGAGTATTGCCAAACGGCAAAGCGAGCTGTGGCTAATTCACTATTTACTCTTGCGCTGCCTTTTATTTTGAAAGAGTATTCAGAGAACACTATACACGCACACCTAACAGACCTTGTATGTAAGTGAGTAAACGCAGACTTAAGATTTTATTGAAATTTATTTAGGTAAAGATTATTTAATATTTCATAGTATAAAATTCAGAGTAATTTGCAAAAAAAAAGAAAGAAAACAAAATAGAAATATGTTAATAAATATATATGTATCTCTATGTATATGATATGTAATAGTGTATAAAAAGTGTTATATCAGCCTAAAGTATGTATATATTGGTAAGGGTATACATATGTGTACACGGTCTGTATCCCTCGAAAAAGCCAAATGTTAGTTTTGTAATGTTTTTATTTTTCAGGATATGGACACTCCACGCCGACCACTGTGGCCGGCAAACTGTTTACAATGTTTTATGCGATGGTATGATCTGACCGAACTACTTAACCACCAGATGCACCAGATCACCATAAAAGATATAGTTTTGCTAACAAATGTATGTTTCCATTCCAGGTTGGCATTCCACTCGGCTTGGTTATGTTCCAGTCCATCGGCGAGCGTCTGAATAAGTTTGCATCCGTGATAATTAGGAGGGCGAAGCGAGCGAGCGGTGCGCGATGCACGGATGCAACCGAAATGAATCTCATGTTGGCCACTGGAATGCTCTCCTCGATCATAATAACAACAGGAGCCGCAGTCTTCTCCCGCTACGAGGGCTGGAGCTACTTCGACAGCTTCTACTACTGTTTCGTCACGCTGACTACCATTGGATTCGGGGATTACGTGGCTCTACAAAACGACCAAGCCCTGACGAACAAGCCCGGATATGTGGCCCTTAGCCTGGTCTTTATTCTGTTTGGACTAGCAGTGGTCGCTGCCAGTATTAATCTGCTCGTCTTGCGGTTCATGACAATGTCAGTCCCAGTCTCTAAATATTTATATATCTAAGATTTCACTTAACTTTGCTCTCTCTCCCTGCAGGCAAGCCGAGGACGCCAAGCGGGACGAACAAGATGCCCAGAATCTGGCTGCTGGCAATCAGCCGCTCACCTATGACGACGAGTCGACCTACAACATGCAGGGCAAGCTCCTGGAGAACAACTACACCACGGAGAATGACGAGACGGCCTCATTGTGCTCCTGCACCTGCATGGGTGGAACCCGTTGCCTGAACCACGAACCATTTGTCGACCCAGACTTCCAGCCAATGGACATTATCGAGAGCACTCTGTGCCTGAAGCGTGCATCTGTCTAAAGGCCTCAGGCTGAGCATTGGCGATAGCTCTTATATAAATGCCAAGTCTTCTGGCAATATCACGTAGTCTAGCCACCTTAAGGGATGCCAAATTGTAACCGTTATTAAGAGACCCCCGTAGAGAACTTAACCACCATATATATAAAAGATAATGCTACAAGAAAATCGTATTATGAAATTCAAGTAAAACTGCTCAAATATATATATAGCTATACATATATGTAACTGACCCGTACCGAAGCAACCATTCGAAATTCTGTTCGTCCAGCATGGGATATTGGGTATTCTAGGTGTGTAGTCTCATTCCAACATCGACTCGACTACGATACACGTATAGAGAAAAAGTAAGAAAATTATACGTTAAAATCTGTTTAAACCGGTTTCTGCTTTCAGAAAAAAAAAAAGAAATCGGAATTGCCCTCCAGAAAAGTTTTCCAGCAAAATTGATTTTCATTGCTTCTCGTGCTCGTAATCATGCGCGAGATTGTGCACATTCAGGCCGGCCAATGCGGCAACCAGATCGGAGGCAAGTTCTGGGAGGTCATCTCAGACGAGCACTGCATTGACGCCACGGGGACGTACTATGGCGACAGTGACTTGCAGCTGGAGCGCATCAACGTCTACTACAATGAGGCCACCGGCGCGAAGTATGTGCCACGGGCCATACTTGTCGACCTGGAGCCGGGCACCATGGACTCGGTGCGCTCGGGCGCTTTCGGACAGATCTTCCGGCCGGACAACTTTGTTTTCGGCCAGTCTGGCGCGGGCAACAACTGGGCCAAGGGTCATTACACTGAAGGCGCAGAGTTGGTGGACTCTGTGCTCGATGTGGTGCGCAAGGAATCGGAGGGCTGCGATTGCCTCCAAGTAAGTGCTGATGGGCATCCGTCATCCGCGGATAGCGTAATTAATTGCATTCCGTCAACAGGGCTTTCAGCTAACTCACTCCTTAGGCGGCGGCACCGGCTCGGGCATGGGCACCTTACTCATTTCGAAAATTCGAGAGGAGTACCCCGATCGTATCATGAATACCTTCTCCGTTGTGCCGTCGCCCAAGGTGTCGGACACCGTGGTGGAGCCCTACAATGCTACCCTAAGCGTCCATCAGCTGGTGGAGAACACGGATGAGACATACTGCATCGACAATGAGGCGTTGTACGACATTTGCTTCCGTACTCTGAAGCTTACCACGCCCACCTACGGTGATCTGAACCACTTGGTGTCGGCCACAATGTCTGGAGTGACCACTTGCTTGCGCTTCCCCGGCCAGTTGAACGCTGACCTGCGCAAGCTGGCTGTGAACATGGTGCCCTTCCCGCGTCTACACTTTTTCATGCCAGGATTCGCGCCACTGACCTCGCGCGGATCCCAGCAGTATCGCGCCTTGACCGTGCCCGAGCTGACCCAGCAGATGTTCGACGCCAAGAACATGATGGCCGCTTGCGATCCACGACATGGTCGCTATCTAACCGTCGCAGCCATCTTCCGCGGCCGCATGTCCATGAAGGAGGTGGACGAGCAGATGCTCAACATACAGAACAAGAACAGCAGCTTCTTTGTCGAGTGGATACCGAACAACTGCAAGACAGCTGTGTGCGATATTCCGCCCAGAGGCCTGAAGATGTCGGCCACATTCATTGGCAACTCGACGGCCATTCAGGAGCTGTTCAAGCGCGTCTCCGAACAGTTTACGGCCATGTTCCGCCGTAAGGCGTTCTTGCATTGGTACACCGGCGAGGGTATGGATGAAATGGAATTCACAGAGGCCGAGAGCAACATGAACGATTTGGTATCCGAGTACCAGCAGTACCAGGAGGCCACTGCCGACGAGGAGGGTGAATTCGATGAGGATGAGGAGGGCGGCGGCGATGAATAGTTCAAAGCCAGCGATAAACTAAGAACATTTTAATTTAAGACTATCTTACACACATTCACTCACGTACGCGCAACCCTAAGCAGAAGAAACAAACGACCGACTACTACATACATACCTAAGAAACTTCCACGTGTGTTAGATATTTGTTACCTAGTTCAACTGTTTTACTTCCTTCTGATGACGCGACAACGGTGTCTATACATAAATAAAAAGCCGAGTTAAAAACATCCAAAGGGATTTGGTATTTTCAACCTGGCCTGGAAACTCCTGTCATGCGACGACAACTCTACGAGGGCTGTCAAAGTCTGACATTGGAGGCCATGTCGTACCTAGAAACTGAGACTCCGCTTTCTTCGCGTTGCGGCTTTCTTCGCGGCCGCAAGCGTATCAAGCCCCATCCCATTTCGGAGCTGCGGAAACAGACGATTGTCGTGCCGCCCACCTCGGACGAGGAGGACGAAGAGCTGCGCAACTCGCAGCGTTCCACGGATGCTGAAGTCTGGACGCTGGACAATAGCGAGAGCAACTTGAGCTTCAATGGGCAAAAGTCCGTCAAGCATTACGCATTACGTAAAAAAAATCTGGGCTAATTGCGTTTATTGAAATGATTACAATATTTGTGACAGTAACAGCAGCAAATAAAACTTAACGTAAATTAAATTAACTAAAGAACTTCTGAGATAGTGTTCATATTATTAAGTTATACAGCGATATACATTGTAAATACAAAAGAATGTAGATTTCGAGCCTTCTATACGTCGTCGAAGAGTCCCCGTGGCGGCGGCCCAACTATGCGACGTTCGTTCTCCTCGTCGTCCAGCTCATTGGCGCCTCGGAAGCCGACCTGCATTTGAGTGCTGACTCCGAAACGCTCATTGATCTCTTCCGACAGTGAGCGAGGCACGCCAAGGGCCGACGAGGAGGCCACAGCGGCGTAGTCATAGCCGACATCTCCATCCCGCAGCAATCCGTCAGCAGGCGTGCGCCCAATAACGCCGCCACTGCCTGGGCCGCCTCCAACTCCCGCGCCGCCGCGGTATTTGCCAATATAATCATGACTGGGCAGCGCGTCGGGTCTCGAGAAGTCGCGCCGCCGAGCGATTGCCTCCTCAGCACGCTGTCGGCGTCGCTTCTCGCGCGCTATTAAGTCCTTGCCCTCCTGCACCAGTTCCGTTGCGATAGTCTCGTGCTGCAGGAACTGCTGAAAGCCCAGGGCGTTGAGCGCCCGACTGCCCAGGCTAAACCAGGTGGCCAAGCAAAAGGCCAGCATGCACATGGGAAAGTAAATGTTGAAGCCGTTCGAGATGATGCCAATGACATCCATGTGACCCATTATCTGTGTGTAGTATGTTTCCATAATCCGCTGCAAAAGGGCAAATGCTGAATATAGTAAGATCTGTGGGAATACCTTCGAGGCAGACGACTCACCTTCTGTATTATGTGCGAGTCCATGTGGATGAGTCCCAAGAAGTTCAGGCACATGGGCGGGGTCAATCGACAGAGCAACATTCCGCTGAATATCAAGCTGTGCTCGTTCGTCTGGTGATGCGGTGCAAGGTAATAGAGGTTGAGGAACCGTATGCGTAGGATGGTGGAATAGGTGCAGTAGAAGAAGTAGCACAGGACTATCATGGAGAAGAGCTCAATGGTGAAGAAGTCATTGTTTGAGTTGGCGACGTTGATGACGTTCGCGAATATGGACAGCACGGGGCGGCGACAAAAGAAGGTCAGCTCGCTCCACACGACCATTGCGGACATTGTGGCAGTCACCACGCACAGCGCCTTAAGGAACGGCGCCTTCAGCAGGCACTCCCAGTACCATTGTATTGTGGCGCTATAAAAGATCCTTTCCAGCTGCGAGCGCTGGCGTGGGAATTCCGTTTTGAATCGACGCTCAGCCGAGTGTACGTTACGGGCGACATCCTCCAGATGGAGAACTGTGTTCACCTGCACGCTCCACAATGCCTCAGTGCGTTGCAATGTCTGCAGTGATTTGATCACCTGCTTGTGGATGCGCACTAGCGCCTTTTCAGAGGGCACAATGGTGGAGGTGGTGCCGCCCATGCTGCTGCCACCGCTGCGGGCATAGTTCCGAGTGGCTCTCTCCTGCAGCTCGATTGGTACTTTTCGCATTATTGTCTCGACGCACGGCCGCAACTCATGGTTATTGGGCACAGCTCGACTGATGCACTGCAGCGACTCTAGCACATCGTCGACATGCTCCTCCGCCTCAGCCTTGTCCGTGCTGAGCTTCGCAGCCTTAAAGTATGCGTATTGCAGCGTGAATCCCGGCTTGGCATTGTTCCACAGCGATCGAGGCACCTCGACCAGGGCGTAGCCCAGCAGTAGGATCAGTAGAAACAGGCCCCAAGTATTCGATGCCGACGAAGCAATCGCTTTCAGCTTCTGCCAATCCAGCGACACGCCCTTTACAGCAATGTAAATGAGCAATACGCCGCAGATGAACAAATAGGAGCCGTAGTAGATGGCATTCTCGATCAATGCCGATTTGAGTTTGCCCTTGATTGTGAAATCGCCCGCCTTGAGATACGACTGCATCAGCGGCATTATAAGCCACGTGAGGAACTGCGAGCTCCAATAGATGATGCGCCATAGATTGGGAAATACGGATGCTGGTACCATTCCCCAGGCCTCCTGGCATTCGACTGGGTGACGACTGTTGGCTGTGGGCGTGGTTGTTATAGAGCTGCCATTGCCCACCTCCAACTCCGGAACTGGCTTAAGTTTCTCCTCGCACTGTCGATACAGAGTCTGCAATAAACAATTCCATTTGAGATCCTTCTCTGTTCTTAAGATTGCGGATCACTTACCGATGTCACATCCAGCGGTATGGTGAACACTATCAGAAAGGAGAAGCACCAGGCCGTCAGCACAGACAGCGTGACGAGGATGTGTTGACGTGGAATGTTGCCATATCGATACAGCATTAAGCTGGCCAGGAACAGAGCGCCAATCACGCCAAAGGTCAGCAAGTAGGCCATCTTGAAGCTGCTTGCAAATAATTACTTGATTATCTTATTATAAGATGGCCGCAGCCAAGGGGGCTTCAACAGCGCTGTCCTTCTTGTTATTGTTGTTGTTGTTGCACTTTGTGCGTTTCTGTTGCAGCTGGCGTGCAGTTTCGCGATGCATTTCCTCGAGACTCTCCAAAGCCTGCGACTTGAGGGGCATCAGGCGTGGGTTCACGAACACCAGCTCAGTTTTATGTTCGAAAAACAGTTTTCCTGTGCTAGGCTCAATCAGTTCGATTTTCTCATTTATGTTTCTCAGCAGCTCGCTCTCCGTCGTCGACATACTCGCACAGCTGCCGGTAGAGCATTTATGCTAACAGATTGAATTTGCATATGATCGCCCGCATCGACAATTGCGAGCATTCGGCCTTGGTTGCAATACCCCAAATATGCGTCACGGGGACTTTAGATAACACAGGGCACCACCGCGTAACCAATTTGTTATTAATTTGTCTGTGCAAATCAGAAATGATCGATTTTTCACTTATGTGCTCTACTGTAAGCACCGTTGGCAGCGCTGTAAAAGTGAGTTGGCAACGCCAGCGCATATCAAAATCGAGTTGGCAGCTCTTCATTTCTATTGTTTTTGTTTTGTTGGCAACAAAATTAATCATTTTTTTTTTTTGATCAAAGGATAAAGGCACAAAGTCTTGTCATTAAAAAAAAAAGAGCCATGAATACAGATGCCTTAGAGAACGATGCCGAGAACACAGCGCAGTCCTGCCGCACAAGCGGTGACGGTATGGAACACATTGATATCTCAACTAAAGCGAAAGTGGAGCACGAAGAACGATCCTCAGCTAGATCCGAAGCCGCCAAGACTCGACGCCCACAATTGCCGCGTAAGGATAGCACGATAGTCCAGGAAGCGGTACTTGCGTCTAAGGCGTCCCAAGGCGGCAATAACTGTAATTCGCTGCCTTTACCTGGACTACACACGCTCTACCGACGACCCGACGTCATGAGCCGAAGCCTTGCGCCTTCGCTGCCCAAGGGCGAACTCGTTCAGCTGAAACCGAGGCTAGTGAATACATCCGAGCCTCTGCCGGAGCATAAGAAAACCAAACCACCGAAATTCGTGCCTTATGAACCATATCCAGGTGCCGTCAACCCCATGACTCCCGCTCAGCAAGCCGCCCAGCAGAAGGCTCAGCGGGTTAGCAAAAATAATTTGGACATTGGCATTCTGGCGGACCAGGTCTCAACGCTGCGCACCCAGGAACTTGTCCAAGAGGATGGCGACGCCAAGCACTCGGATGCCACGAGCAGCGCCAGCGGCGAGGAGGTGCAGCGGCTGAAGCAGGAGCTGGCCAAAATGCAGGAGGAGCGCGATCACTTCAAGGCGCAGTATAAATTCCAGACGCAAGTCAACGGGGAGCTGAAAAGCCTGCTCGTCGCTTCCGTCGGCGAGGACCTGCAGACACGGGTCAACCTGCTGACCGAGGATAAACTGCAATTGGCACGTGCTCTGCTCGACACGGCCAACAACTTGACCACTCACACGGAGCAGATCGAGTTCTTGGCCAGCCAATGCGAGGTGTGGCGATCCAAGTTCCTGGCCAGCAGCGTCATGGTCGAGGAGCTGGCGCGCTGGAAGGCCGATCTTACGCAAAAGAATCAAATGCTGAACGAATCGACCAAGCAACTGATGCACACCACGCATCAAATACGCGAGATTCAACTGGACATCCTAAAGCAACTGAAATTTTTGGCCAAAATCCGTTATCTAAATTTGCCTGCCACGGACGTAGTCAGTCTCAGCGCCGAGAACCTCAATATCCTGCAGCGCATGGTGCTGCACTCGGGATTGGGCATACCCGAGACGACCCTCAAGCTGTCCAGTGCCACCATCAGTCCGCTCTGTGATGCGGAGAAGTACGCCGTGCAGGTGGGTTTTCAAAGCTGTGGTTTTAGCTAATCATATACTATATAAATATATATTTTTCTAGGCACTGGAGTTTGTTAGTCAGCCGCTGATGGCGACGGACGAAGCTATACGAGCGCTGTTCGGGCAGGTGCAGCGTCCGCACTTCGGCATGTCGGGAGCAAGTGGGGAGTCGGAGGCAACGAGCACCTCGACGCAGTGAGAGGACCGCGTATTGAGCAATATTTGATTTTAGGAAAACATTTTATATAATAGACGTAGCATGGTAAAAATGCAATAATAAATCACTTCGATTTCTGTTCGGTGCTGTAAAGATCAAGACGCCGCTGGCTGAATACGGGAATTTGCTGACGCACTTGCTCCACCAGCGAGAAGTCTATATCATCGGCTAGAATCTGCTCGTTTTCGTCAGCCGTTTTCTGGACTTTCGCCCACGGGTCCACGATCATGGAGTGGCCGTACGCAACGTACTCGGCCGAGGGGTCCCTAGCGGGCGACGTTGTCACCACAAAGAGCTGGTTATCATTAGCGCGCGCCCGCTGCAGCAGCTCCCAGTGCAAAGGACCCGTCGTCATATTAAATGCCGCCGGATAGACAATCATCTCACAGCCGTTGTTGCGATAGAGGCGTGCCATCTCCTCAAAGCGAATGTCGTAGCAAATGCCAATTCCTATCTTGTGCCCATCCACGTCGATGATGGTGAAGTCGTTGCCTGCCGACAGCGTCTCCGACTCCTTGAACCGAATGCCGCCTTTGACGTCAATGTCGAACAGGTGCATCTTGCGATGCTTGGCCAGCAGCTCGCCAGTGGGCCCCCACACAGTGCACGTGTTGTAGATGGCATCGTTTTCGCCAATCTCCGGAATCGTGCCTCCAATGAGATAGATCTGGTTATCCAATGCTGCCTTCGACAGCTGCTGGCTGGTGTAGCCATCAGGAATATGTTCAGCGTACTCTCGGAAGTATTTGGTACCGTAGGGACAGTTAAAGCACTCCGGCAATGTTATCAGCCGTGGCTTATGCTCTTTAACGGCCGTTTCAATTTTACTAACGGCGTTCAGGACATTGGCAGTTTTGTCCTTTGAGCCCCGCAACTGTAATAAAGCAAGGCGCATAACTTGCCAAAAAGCATTAATTTTTAAAATATGTACATATCTCAACTAATTGACCACTTTAGCTTACTATTACTGGCCCTGCTCATGGTTCCTGTTCTATATTACCTTGCAATTTTAGCAAAGTAATAAATTTGTTGCGCAAATTGTTTGCCTGGGAACAGATGTTCGTATGTAAGCAGATAAATAAAACAGCTGATCGGTATTTAAATGTACCTATAACTTGTGACAATCTGGCAAGGCTCCAATTGAGAACCTTCATGTGTTTTCGATGCAGTGATAAGATAATTATGCAAAATGCAAAGTGCACTTGAATGTTAAATAACAGTTCTGTTATAATGCGCTCTGTTCTCTCAGGTGAAGCTGGCGGGCACTTAAGCTGAGATCCAGCAACTGGTCCAACCAAAAAGTATTTAGTAGCAAGCACTGTAAAGATGGTCAATCCTTAATAATCATTGGCAGCTGCTTTATTTAGTTTGTGATTGAATTTTTTGTAAGCTGCTTTATTTAGTTTGTGGTTAAATTTTCAAATATGTCGCCCAATAAATAAAAGCTGTTTTACATACCATTTATATGACAGCATTTCGCTGCCATACAATCGTTAACCGATAGTGAAGAAAAGTGGCAGCTCCATATCAAACAGCTGTTCAATATTATTTATTCGGCAATCATATAATCGTTACTATTTACCATTTGTCAGGAAATCAAAGCAAAGCAAAGCAAAATTTTCAACTAAATGGCGGGAACTAAAGTGCTACGGTCCTTGTTGCATGAACTGCGACAGGCTGCTCATTCACCTGGCAACATCAAGGACTCTCTGGCCGCTCGCTACATTTTGGCGCAGTACAAAAAGTACGAGACAACCGACCAGCAACTATGCAAGGCGCGCGACGAGGCGATCTTCCTGGGCCAAACCTATTTAACCTATCTGAGCAGTCTGCGCCGCTACAGTGAGCTGTATAAGGAGTACCATGGTCGCGGCGAGCGCACAGTCAGGGAAACGGCGGATCGTGTTGGCTTCAAGCTGCCCACAGATCCCAAGTGATGCATAGCTTACTTGTGATAGGATAAATTATGCAATAAATATTAAAAAGTATATTAATTTGCTACTCAATCATCTGTCTGATTAGCGCAAAGACCCGATAAGTAACCGTCATCACCTGCAATTGCATAAATATACAGTACAGGCTTCTGGTAGCCAACGAGGCCCTTTCTCTACCCACTTGCTTGAACGTGTCCAGGGAGACAGGCAGATAGCCCATGGCGGTCAGCTCGGCTGGTCTCTGGGCGCGCGCGATGACAATCAATATGGACTTCTTATAGTCCGGCGGTGCCTCTGACCAGTCGTGATTGTAGGCAGCGTGGCTTATGTAGGTGCTCTGCAAGCATAGTCATGAATGTCCCTTCGAAAGGACCTGCGCTCGTATAGTTACCAAAGTCTTGACCTTCTCGCCGTAGTAGCACACCAAATAGACCTGGGACGTGGCCGTCAGCATGAACACCACGTAGGTGATCCCTTCCAGGTTGAGTCCCTGTATCTGCGTATAAACGGCCACAGTACAGAAGACGCCAGCTGTGGTAAGCAGACTCAGCAGAAGGGAGCCCCCGAAGATGCCATTGATTTCCTCCTGCAGTCTGCAAGATGGGATTCCGAAAACTGAACACTGGACTGAATGCTTCCAACTGGCCCTTACTTACTCTAGCAAGTCCTCATGCTTGTTCACCATTTGGGAGATGAATCTCCGATCGTTGATGTCCCGCGTGCTGTTGGGCTTGTAGCCTTCCAGCGATCGAGCTATGTAGTCGAAGTGCATGCATATCTGCACCTCGAAGCTGACCAGCCACAGGTCGGTGCTCATGTTCGATATGACCATCAGGGTGCTGTGCATCCACTCCAAGGCGTAAATGACGAAGTACTGCCACAGCGGATCCCGCTCCGGATCGAATATATAGTACGGATAGCAGTGCACATAGGAGAAGCGCTGCTCTACCAGGTATATGTAGCCGGACTGCAGGAGCGGACCCACTACGACCATGACCGACGACGCGTAGTACACCACTATCAGCACGATCGTGGGGCGTGGCCAGTAGTACTCCTCGACGCGATGCTCGATTTTCGACTGCTTGGACTTGGGAAAGAGCTCAGCGAGCTTGCCATTTAGCCTCTGGAAAGCCCGCTTCTGCTGCGCCGTCCCGTACTTGGTGTCCGAGTTGACGACGTAGGTCACCAGAGTGGCGTAGCGCATTATCAGCGAGACGTTGTTGCCAATCGTGTCCCTTTGGATGATGCGAAGGAACATGAAGGCCACACAGATGAGATGCGAGCAGACGCAAGCCCAGTGGTAGATCCGCATCCACAGGGGACGAGGCTTGCTGGGCGTGTCGAGCACATCGAAGCCACAGAGCCTATAGCTTATGGTGGGTATCCAGGTGAAGTCCTCGTAGTTGTACGAGAGATCCTTGGCGACTCCAGGCATATTCCTTGACTGTGCCCCACTGCTGCCCGAGCAGACGCATTTATAGAGCTGTGATAACTGGGAATTTCATGCGGTTACGTGTGACAAGGCGACGAGTGGCAAGGTGGTCCCTGCGCCGCACCAATTAACGCCATAAGAACCCGTTAGACATTAAATATACATCAATTAATTAAACACCTTAATTTACGCGTTATTACTGCATACGTAATGCGCCCTAAACTGTGGCTTAACCGCGGTCCAAGCCACCGTCAGCTAAATTATAAATTCAAGCTGGAAGGCTTAGAGTGCTCCAAAGGAATTACATATCTATGCAAACATATATATAGATATATACGTGTATATTTGTCAAGTCTGCTGGGGAGCAAGCGTGAAGCACCAGGCCTCGAATTAACATTAATTAAAATCAATTGAGCGAATCAATTTGTGAATCAAATTTTCAAGAAGTAAAGATCGGGCGTAATACATATATATACATATATACTGAAGATGTCGATTTGTGGTATTTCTTCAAAAAATATAAATACTTAGAGTTTTATATTTTATATTTATGAAGTTGCGGCTTCGAGTTCCGCATATCAAGAGAATAGTTTGATGCTGGGTTAGTAAACTCTGATTCCATAAAAATGAATCTGCGGTTGGAATGCAAAAATAACTATTTGTTAATACATAAGAATAAATATTTATATATACACTTACATTTATATAATAGCAGGCAAAAGATATATGTATATATGTGTATATGTCTATAAACATTTACATTGAAATAAAAAATATATATATTTGTTTTTCGAACACATTATAATTTCCACCTCTCCCTCTTCAAGTCTCTTCGGCATTTTTATTGTTCTCTATATTGTATACCCCGTATAGAAAGTAACTGCACTATGTATACTACAACAGGTATGAGATGTCAGCAGCCAAAGGCCTCTCGTCTTGTCTCTCAATTTGCAGTTTCTCCCACTACTTAAGATTCTAGTTGCAATTGAAAGTTCCTGATGAAATGATCATTTCTTAATCACAAATTGTTGGAAGACTGCACTAGGGATTATCTTTAACTCATTATATTTATCTTCTATGGATTCCTCTTGATGTGTAATTTACTCTCTTTAAGAGTTATAGACTTTAGTTATAAACGGATCAAAAGGATCCACTTAATATGAATATAAAGATACAAATGTATCTACAGGGTATTGTGTCGTCTGTTACACCCGCCTGCTTATTGCTGTGATTCTTGTCATTTGTCATCGTCGCTATGTTTGTTGTTGTTGTTGTTGTTGGGAATTCTTACACATAGCCATGAAATGGTATTGCTACGGGCAGCTCCCTCAATGGGTGCCATCTGAGCAGAATGCTAAGCAGCAAGGAACTGTTGCTTGGAATTTGTTTTGAGTGCAGCAAAGTCTTTTATTTCTAGTGTAATTATGCATTGGTGTAACAGCAAGCAGAGGGAGAGAGACAGAGAGAGAGGGAGGGAGAGAAAACTTATTAAATATTTGTTATGCAAGCGAATGGAGTCAAGGAAATGCTTAACTATTTATGCTTAACACAATTCCAACTTATGACTGAAGTATTTAGTTTTCCTTCTCACACTCAGCCCATAGCCCCCACCCAGAGCAGTTGGTTTCGCCTTCTATTGCACAGTTTTGCGAGTGGCCATTGTCTGCGGCTGCAGTTCACAGAGACTGCGACGATTCCAGGTCGTTGCGGACAATATGCGTAAGTGGGGAAAGAATTCAGCTCGTTTAAGTCTCCTATCTGCCAGCTTGCATATGCCATATAATTTGTTCATTAGCTTCAATTGGCTGCGAACTTCTCAAAGGTTCAGCAGATACATGCCCACATAATCGGCTCAGATGCAGACGCGACGCATTCTCCGAGCATCTGAGTTCTCAAGCGTTTTCAAAACAATCGAAATTCAAATAAATCAAAGCAACAATAGACGCGGCTAAAATTAGATATTTAGTTCGAATGCTAAGGTTGTTTGCATTTAAAGCAGAGCAATTCAAGAATGCTTAAAGAGCAAGTGAAATACCTCGACTAAGTTGCGAACAGGATGTGATCTCTGAAATCTGCAGAGTCAGCTCGACACTCCCCACGGGCAGGACCGTGCACAAAAGGACTTTAGCACTAGGAGTGTCGCCGCAGAGATAAATTGTTTAAGAGGATGTCCAAGCATTGCGAGGACAACAAGTAAGAAAAGTGGAGTCGGGTGTAGCCGACTGCATAATACACTTCACTATGCAAGATAAGCTGCATTTCATCAGATTGGCCAAATAATTTGAAGGAACTTAGTGCATCTATCTCAAAGACTGACAAACTGTTATGTTTCCATTTGTAAACTTTGATATATGCATATATATCATGTATATATATCACATATGTATATATATATAGTCTTCCACATTTCAGTCTCTAGCATCTATACTGCTGCAGTATTACTAAACAATAATCTATTCAAAAACCAATATGCCCCTTTCAATTCGTGAGCTAGCGCAACGCGTTAGCCGTCTCATAGACAGCGGCAAACATCGTAAAACCCAAAAACACAAGAAATACAACAATGAATGGCGGGGAGAACAATTTAAAATGGCCAGACGAGAGTTGGTCTGGTTAAATGGGCAACAGGCTGCCTGTCTGCCTCAGTGCCGGGGCATAGTCAGTGCCTTTGCTCCTTTATCCTTTGTTCCAATCGATAGTGAGATTTATGAAATTGAGAGTAAAGCCAGAAGTTTCGATATGCGAATGCAAATCTCTTAACGTATACTTGTGTAAAATAATTAGTTTATACTAATGTCTAATACTTATTGGACAACATGTTAACAAACTCCTTTATAAATATAACAAATCTATGGTAATACAAAATGAGTTTAAATTTCCTTCAATTATGCGAAAAGAAATAATAAATTTCCTTTTTCGAACTCGCATGCTCACGGGCAGACAGCCGTTCGTCTCTTGCACAATTTGTTCATTGGGTTATGCACAACCGGTTTTCGAGCACTCTCTCTCGCCATTTTGAGCACAACGTCATTCTTCGGCTTTGCCATCATCATCGCTCAGTTCGCGCTGAGCATTCGAGGCAAACGGTTCGTTCGGCACGTTGCGTTCATATTCGATTTGTGTGTGCGGCATGCGCCGCTCTGTTATTGGCATCTGTTGGACTGCTCTGTAGCTTAGCCATGTGAGGGCGAAGCATCTTACGCTACGAAACTTGTCTCCATGGTAACCGCCGCGCCAGCATTCAACAGTTTGATAAACATATATACATATACAAGATCTATTTATGTTTATATTAATGTATAGATAGTGTGTGTGTGTGTGTGTGTGCAAAAGGTTTACGCGCTGCTTACGCAAATTGCAAGTGACAGCTCCGCCCCGTCCCGCCTATAAATTCAGTGCGCTTAAAAGAAGTTCAAATGCAAAAATAATTGCAAAGTTGTTAAAGGATCTGCTGCTGCTGTTTCGCGTGTTTGAATATAAATTTATATATTTTATATATATGTATATATATACTAATAACGGCGCTTTCGTTTAGACGTTCAGGTTCTTGGCGCTGCTGTTGTTGTTGTTGTTGTTGCTGTTGTAATTTATCTATAAGTGCAGATGTTCCCCATCACAGTTGAAGTTGTTGTTGCCTCTGGCTGTGGCTGTGGCTGTCTAACCCGTTTATGTTTTAGTTGACTTGGTAAACTCCAATATAGACAAACAGCGCGCAACACGCACAGACAAACAATGCATCAAACTGTTACTGTTGTTGTTGTTCTGCAGTTCTGTAGTGTTGTATCAGTGCCAGTATCTGTGTATCCGTAAGATACACGTACTTGCGCCGCACTCGGCGTCGCTTCGTTTCCTTATTGACTGCCTCGCAGGCCGACGCGACTGGGCCAATGTTTATTTTTGTTTGCTGGCCCGCAAGCGGGAAAAACAAGTTTACTCAGCCAGCGAGCCAAAGAGCAGCAAAATTATTGCAGAGACGCAGTTGGAAAATCTTCAAAGCGCCTCAGCAAACAACAATACAAACAGCCCCCAAAAGCTTCTGAAATGTCACTTAATCATGCTAATTTATAGTCTGTCCAAAAATAAATGTTTTCTGCTAATTGGCCAAAAGTGTCGCCAGTTATATTTGGCTACTGCAATAGAAGTTCAACAACAGCAACATGGGCAACAGCCAACAATCAGTGCATGTGAAAGTTTTTTTTGTTTAAGAAATTTCCAATGAGTGTGTGACGAAAATAATTGATTCGCTTCAGCTGGGGCGACGCGGGCAGCCCTCGGAGCGCAGCGAGTCAAAAGTGTCAGCGCGGAGAGTGGAAAGCACTCGCCATAAATATTGGCATGCAACAAGTGTTTGCCACATGTTTGTGGACTAGGGCCGTTGCGCAATTCCCTCAAGTTTTCGGTTTGATGTTTTTGCAGCCCTCGCCTCGTTCGACTTAGCCATGCAATTGTGACTCATTGGCGAAAATACAAAAAATATAAATTAAAATCAAAGTAAAATACAATAAAATTCGTGGAACAACTTGAAGTTTCGAGCACTTAACAAATATTTCGCACCAGAGCCGAAATGGGCTTCTCCACGGCCCTGCAGGGCCGCGCCGCACACGAGGCGCTGATCGTGCGCCAAGATGCGGAACTGCGTCTCATGGAGACCATGAAGCGATCCATCCAGATGAAGGCCAAGTGCGACAAGGAGTACGCCATCAGCTTGATAGCCGTCGCTCAACAGGGCCTCAAAATTGACCGGGCTGACGAAATGCAAGGTAAGCCAAAGCATCGATTGCCCCTCGACTGATAAGATAGCCCCCAATGCAACTGCCATTGGCGAGGCTCGCGATAAGCAGGGCAAAGATACTGATATAAACTTGAAATGAGAAACGAGTGCTGTGCATAAGGAAGTTGCCTTGAAACGAGCTCAATATATTATCCTTCTCATAAGTAGCTTATACTTAAGGTCTAAGATAAGATAACTATGCGGATACTCAAGAGACTCCTTATAAATACCTATACTTAGCTGAATACTTTATGCTTACATCTAATTTAAGATATATCATGATTGATTTTCAACTGGATTATATGGGTTCCATGTCCGATATGAAGCTCTGAGCTAAGCTTAGAGTAATATGTAGATTGATGGAGCTACCAAATGTAAGCTCTTTAACAGCATAATCGCTCTTTAGCCATGCTTTACGAATATAATCTTATCTAGGTAGTTTAAGACAAGACACGATCACAAGATAAGGAAAAGGGAAAAGTGGAAAGTGATCGATAAACTTAGCTAAAGAGACCAGTATAGATGTAATATTCTCTGATCATATATTAGCTGATGCCCACAGCCCAATGCTAAATGGTAAAATATCTACTTCTTATTAGAAGAAAGACAACTTTCATTAATCAATAGATATTCTTCACAATTTCTAACAATAAAATAAGTTATTCATTTGACTATACAAAATTCAAGTTGGCAATAGAAAATGATAAAATGAATAAAACAATTTGTCGCCTTATTGAAAACAGAACTCTTTGATCAGAGATACTCCATTGTGGAAGCGCACACATGTGCTCTCTCCTACGTCATATCTCAGTATTTGTGGAATTTACGCTGAGCTATCTTGGTGCAAAACTTCTGCATTACTCACACGCCAAAAGCATGTTTTGCTGCATGGGCTCCGTTGGGAAAGGCCTGGCCAGAGCCACGCTGCAAGACTCCGCCCACACTGCCATTAGTCACAAGCGCCGATAAGCCTGCGAGCGGAGCTTTCACTTTCGCTGGCGACGGGCCAGGGTGGGGGTTAGGGCAAGGCTGCATTTAGTCAGTCCTCAATTGGCCTGGTCAGTCAACCCAAGGCAAAGACAACGACAATCGAAGACGAAGAGCTCAGCAACACTGTCCTACAAAGTGTGGCGTTTTCTGGCAAATTTCGAATGTTCTCAAGCTCGTCGCAATAACATTCAATTAGGCTTCAGCTTAACCTTTGACCTATAGCCTATAAAACTGACATCATCGATGCAGTTTTGAGCTCTTTGGCCAAGATGTTTTGTTGTTAGCCGAAAAGACAATCAACAATGCAAAAATGCCACCTTTAAGCGACGCTGAGTAAACTGAATCCTGGCCAATGCTTTGCTGTGCATTGAATATGAACCTAATATCTTCCCCTTCGAACTTAACTCATTCGACTACCAAATTGCCCATCAAATGAAATACTTAAATATATATTAGACAGCCAGATACAGATAGTTATATAAACTATAATATTGATGTGTGTCAGCTGTTAATTGTTTAGACATCGCTATCTATCTGTCTGTGTGCCAGAGATACAGCCTTGCACCTTGCCAGCCAAGCTCATCAAACTGTCGACGGAGTGCACCTGCTGCTGGCCGTACAGGTGCCAGCTCGCAAGCTCGTCAATAAATAATTGGTATAATTTTTCGTGTCAGTTCTTGGGCTGGCAAACGCTGTTCAGTTGGTGCTGCTGCTGCTGCTCTCTACATTATTCTGTCGCTGGCTACGAAAGCAATCGCAACACAAATATTGTTTACAGTTTAAGGCAAATTATTTATCGATCGGATATTTCCAGAAACTGCAGCTGTTCGTGGAATGTTTAACCTTGTAGAGAGTAGAGAGTACAGAATAGAGAATTGAGAATTGAGAAAGCCTGAATGTACTTTTTATCTTCTTCTTTAACACACCTAGTTAAGCCTCTATTCCCAATGGGTCACTTGAGGATTTACTTTAATTTATTTTTTTAGTATTTATAAAAGGGTATTGAGTCTTCGATGTGCCTGGCACGTAAGTTCTATCTCGATTCCATTTTCTTGCTATTGTCTTCTTTATTGGCTTTTCTGCAATGCACTTCGTGACGTACTCTTAATTTGGCTTAGCCTTGACCATGAACTTCGGCTGTGATTTAATGATATAGAGTTATTTGGATCGAGGTAAATGAAATCTAAGCAAACCCAACTCGACTTTGATATTGTTCAACAGCAAGTTGTAGTGAAGTCAGACTGACTGAAAGAGATTCTGTTACAATCGAAGCGAATGAATCATTTGCGTTAAGTAAACTTTAGTCTTTGTCAGCTGCAAAATGAGTTGGGAATTAGCGTGCGAAGCTCTATCGCTCTATCGATCGTGAGTCACAAGGCAAACAACATGTTCAGGGCGAAAGTATTTGCAATAATTACTTTAAAATCCTTTTTTGTTGATCATTGCAGGCAGCCTCATCACAAAATCCTGGCGATCCTACATGGATGAACTGGACCAACAGGCCAAGCAGTTCAAGCTGAATGCCGAGCAGCTGGAGGTGATCTGCGACAAGCTCGCGCACCTCTCACAGGACAAGCGGAAGGCGCGCAAAGCCTACCAGGAGGAGCATGCCAAAATTGCGGCACGCCTCAATCATGTGAGTTAACTTCAGAAATAAATTCTAAAAATATAAATTACATATAAAATACACTAAAATTATATAACTATTAAAATCCAAGAGCTTACTCAAACGAGAATATATATTTATATAATATATCTCTCTATATAGTATACATATATTGAGCTCTGGCTCGACTCTACATCTAGACAGGCTCTGTCCATGGCACTGCTTGGGTTCAGCTTGGGCTCAGATAGGGCTCTGCTCATAGCACTGCTTGGGTTCTGCTTAGGCTCTGCTTATGCTCTGCTTAGGCTTTGCTCTGGCTCAACTCTGGCTCTGCCCTTGGCACTGCTTAGGCTTCTGCTTGGGCTCTGCTTAGATTCTGCTTGGATTCTTCTTGGGTTCTGCTTAGGTTCTGCTTGGGTCAAATATACACGTATATATATTATATTTTAGAAATTCACAAAAAATCGTTTAAAGCTCAATTAATGACCATTGTCAATCGCCGATTTGGCTGAGATACTGCTATATTGCACGCCGGCTCTGCCAATTCCTCAGTCTATTGATGTTGTGTTTCTCATTGTGTCTCAAAATTCCGTTGACAGAGCTATACACAATCAAAATAAACATAATAAGCTTGAAGATATGCGCACACGTAAGTGTATCATATGCTTAAATGTCTATAAAAAAAAGATATATAATATATTTATAAATATATATATATATATATATATTGGGGCTGGCACAAGCGGACGATTTGTAAGCAGCGTAAACGACTGTAAGTCAAGAGCTTTACAGCTTTTGTTATGCAAAGAAGAGTTGATTTATCATCGGCGAGACAACAAGTTTATTAACCCAGAGTCATCAGCGTTGAGACATAGATCATAGATCAGCATTAGCATATCTGCCACCGACTACAGCCTATAGCTAGCGCTAGAACTTGGCCAGATATAGCCAAATCCATCGATGACCCAATTTCACTATTTATAAATGTATTTCCCGCCCGGCCAGCAAATATTTACTCACAATTGTTGAGCGCCTTCCTGCGGCATTGATCTAAAAAACAATTCTCTATTTGTTTTGCGTTAGTTTACAATTTTAGTTTGGCATTCAAATACACTATTTATATTGGAACTATTTGGTTTTGCCTAGAATGCTAAACCCACGAAAGAAGAAAATTATATTTGGCAAGAGAAGGAATATTAGATAATTGGCTGATGTTGGCTAAAGGTGAAGTTCTTGAGACTCAAGTAAGTTCTTGAGACTGAAAGATGTATTCGAGTTGCTTCTTCTTGTATGTTTTATATAGCTTAATGTGATTATTATATATACAGTTCTGATTGCAAGATGCAAGTAGTTCGTAATACTCGTTGTCGAAAGAGGAGGGCATGAGTATGAAGTGTGTGAGCCCAGCTGAAGAGACCTCTTCTGATTTAATGTGCTTATGCACGTAGTTTTTAAAGTGAAATTCATTAAATTTACAAATGTTTTTTCGATTGCCAATAGTATTTTACTTTATTTAGTATACTTCGCTTCATATCTCATAAGATGATGATTTAACAATAAACAGAGTTTAACTGAATTTGTCGCGTTATTCCGGGAAATCGCATGAATTATGACTCTAATTCGCGTTTTCACCTGCTAACTTGATTTTCCCCATCGGACTATTACTTGTGCTTATTTAATTTTGTTTTTGCCATGCATTGAAGCAAACAGGTAAAGCGACAACGACTCGAGTCAGAGTGAAATGAGGCAGACAGCAAAAGCTGGCAAGACGCTGCTGCCGTATATTAAATAGGTCGATCGTATTGGGAGCAGATCTGGCAGCTAATTATCGGCCATATTTTTTCCTGTTTCATATATTCTATTTGTAAAAATAAACATTAAATTTTAATAAAGTTTTTCTAAGTTTCAATAAATAATAATCAATGAAACTCTGAGTGAAAACTTTATATGTTTTTAGTTAAAAATTTTAAATATGGAACGATTCGAATAATCTTTCATTAAATGCTTTAATTCGACGTTAAACTGCATGTATCGAATTGCGTTGCATAAATCAGTTATTGATCCGATTCAGATATGGAATAATCAGATAGGATCTGGCTAATGGGCGTTAAAGTTAGGCGTGGCGTGGTTAAAGTCTGTTATGTTAATGCATAAAAGATCTACAAAGCAATGCCTATAGGATTATATCATGCTTCTTATTCAATATTAGTCAATATGATTACTAACCTAGTCAATACTAATAAAGTATATTTAACTACAATATTGAATGAAAGTAAGAAAGTTTTAGGTAGGACTTCCTGACTGAAATACTATGAACCCTGCGAAGCAGCATGTGGTATACAGCAATTTATATTTAAATTTCAATCCTCGAGTATTCGTGGTCTTCGAGATCGCTGCTTTCATACGGAGTGACATGGTCACATCGATGCTTTAGGGGGTCTACCACGTCGCACCGTCACACATTTACCCTATAAATATCTTAAGTATAGCAATTTATATTTGTAATCAGAAATAATATTTAAATGAGTCCACGTAATATATTTAAAATAGTTTCATGTCTGTTATAAAGATCGCTATATAGTACACGATCCATTTGTTGGCTGTGGACAGAAGAGTTCTATGAAAAACAGGCAAGAAAAGTGTGTATTCCATTCAAATAGAATTCGCTATTCAAAGTAACTACTGTGCTTCAAGAATGTTAGCCGTTGGCTCAATTACTTGTCAGAATGCAGTGACAAATGCTTGACAAAGTAGCAGGCCAACTGCCGCTGACTGGGTTATTAATTGACTACACTTAAGGGCGCCAAGAGAATGGGCCGCCCGCCCATGCGTTTAGCTAATGGATATGGAATTGCTCGAATGTATCTTGTATCTTTTGGGCTGTCAAATACAAGCGCTGTGCTGCACTCGCTCCCGCATTTGAAGAAGAGCAAACAAAGTGAGTCGAATGGAAACAGAAACGCATTAGAGCAGCCTCGACGCGAATGGAATTCGACTTCCGGGTGGGTTTCCACCGGTCTTTGCTGGGGCTTCGCCTTTTTATATTGATAGACCGCAGAAAAGCCACTTCGGGCACACAGTTCTCGAAACCCACAGCGCACTAGAGGGAGACTGCGAGAGCGAGAGAGAGGGTGAGGGAGACGGCGCACCACCTCCCCTGGCAAATGTCTGAGCCAGTGCGCACTTGTATTAATTACAATAGGTTCAATTGAACTATCTTGTACACACAGAACACATGCACCAAGCAGGGCCCCAGCCAGCATCATAAACAACAACTGGCAATTCAGTGCGCCTTTGGTATGCCAGATTAGCCGATAAGATATGGCAGGCAAACAAGTAACATCAAATTGTATATATAGGCAAATATATATTTCTATTTTTAAGGGAACGAACAGCTGCTTCGAAAGTATATCTAAAGTCACATTAGGAAATAGAGCAGTATCTAGAATCTCCATCAAAGTTTTGCCTTACACAAATCAAGACGGTCGAAGCATGCAAATGTTTCAAAAGTTTCGTGGCCACGCAGACAGCTCCACCTCCACAGTCCAGCGAAAGGCGAATGACTGCGCACAAAAGCTGTTGATGTGACAAGTTTAAGTGAGCCGAGCTGACCTCTACATTCGAGGGTCTTTCGAAAAGTACCCCACTTGACTTAAGCTGGGCGAATGTGGTGTGGGGTCAAGAGTAAATGCTGTCTATTGAGAAGTTGAGCTACTTCCCTATACTAACTTCTTTACTTGTTAAATGGATATATGAATTTCTAATTTGAGACCACAGATTGAACAATGCTGAGAGACCATAGAGCACTTTCTATATATATAGTATATATATATGAATATTTATATATTCAACCATCATCAATGCTTCGTCGAAATTGGAGTTAATTTAGTTTCGCTTAGGCGTACTTAGGTAACTGAATCACTGGGCTTCGGCAGGGACTCAAAGTATTTGTTGACTTCGTCTAGAGCTGGAAAAGCAAGTTTCTTGACATTGCGACAAAAGCTGCATAACTTGCAATAACAACGGGTCGCTAAAGACAAGGCACACGCTCCAGCTCCAGCTCCAGTTCTGGCTTTTGTTGTTGCTTTTGTGGAGCGCACCCAACTCAGAGATACTTTTGTATCTGTGTTTTTTTCAACGAGCCACAGCCATGAGCTGCATGCAAGGGAGGCCAGCGATTTAATCTCTTATATAGCGGCTGCAGCTGCCAACTAGCATCTAGTGGCACGCAGCATAAAAATTGGAGCTGATATTTGTTGACAACAAACATGTGGCTTGTCTCAGCTGTTGTTGCTGTTGTTGCTAAGCGTCGTGTATTGAGTCGCGTGCGCCAAGTAGACAGCAATAACAACAGCAACTCAGATAGCCAGCCAAATAAATTGTTGCCCAAAAGCGAAATTTGTGAGCGAAGTGAGCGCCATGAGTGACGCCATGGAGCGCACCGTCCTGACGACGCCAAGGGTGGAAATACCCAAACGTTGTGAAGGACACTTCCGTGGGGGTTGTTCGCATAATTGCAATATAATGGCATGGATTGGCAGCGTCATCGCCGGCGCCGTCCTCCTCGGCCGCGGCCCTGCTACCGTTAGCCAGTTTTCAAGTTCCGCCATCAATTGCCAAGTCTGCAGTTGAGCAACTTTCGTTTTGGCTTTGTCTGCGCAGCCAAAGGCAAACCTTATCGCCAAAGTCCGGCGTCCAAGTCAATGTTAGGCGACGCAATTGCCATTGCAATTGCAATTTTGCATTGGCTGCGTGGCAAGAGGGGGCAAGGCGACGGCGACGGCGCCCAGTGCGTGTTTTTTTGGGAAAAGCCAACGATGACAACTACTTTACCAGTTGGATGATGTTAATTACTTCCGTCATCCGGCAGCCGAACGCAGTGAGATTTCCCAAGTTGCCCAACGTTTTCCGCTTAAGCTGAAGCTGCGAAATGGCATCAGCAATCGAAAAGCAAAAACAAAAACTCTAAATTACCTGTTATGCAGGGAATTATTAGACAAAAGTATTAATATAATAATGTAAGACATACATAAATATGTTATATATATGTATATATATTAGTATATATATATTATATTATATTACTTGGTTTATTATTATAATTTTTAAAATTTTGTAAGAACAAAATTTAACCTCGACATTCTTCTCTAGTCGAGACTGCTCCACTAGGAGATAGCCTGAACCCTGCGAAGTGCCGATACTTCAAATACTTGCTTAAAGAACTTAAGTTTACACAATCGATTTGATGGAAATTATAGAGCAAAGGTACAGACGAATGAAGAGATAGGGTTTGATTGACTTGGGATTTGATACGTATTAAAATGATGTAAGCTTAAGGAGATAGGTCAGCCATTCCACTACCTAAAAGTATACCCAATAGAACTTATTATATATACTATAATTACATAAATTTTATATGAAACTTATATATAAACTTAAGCTACATTTTGTGTAATATTTTAGCAATGGATGCTTTTATGAAGTATTCAGAATTATACTATATTTTAATGTTTATTATATTATGCTTCGAGTAAAAGTAAAGAGTAAAGTCATAGACAAAGTGAACTCTAAAACACGCAGACATTATATATTAGATATTATTATTATATTATTATATTATTATTATATCAGATATTATTATATTAGCTAAGATTTGTTTCATTGGAAAGCAAAGGCACTTTCCTTCGTTTCTCCTAACGAGGTGAGAGTTATGTGCAACTGTTATCTATCAGCTAAACCAATTCGGAAATGTATCCATATATTTTATGGTCAGCCACTTACTCCTTCTGTTTCAAAATCCTTTGTGGTGCCTGCTCTTAAATTGAGTTACATTTGACAGGCAATGCGAAAAAAACATTAGGCAAACGTGAAAAATGAAAAATGAAGCGAGAAAGTGCTGAGATCCATAAGCCCCATGAAGGGCCCTTGGGGTTGCTGTGCAGGGAGTCAAGAGTCGAGGTACGAGTGCGAGGCCAACAGGCAGCCTGCATTAGAGGAATATCAGAAGTGAATAGCGTACTGCGCCCGGAGCTGATTTGACATGCAGACATTGTGAGGCAGACAAACCATTGGCCAGCGCTACACTCGTTGCCAGTCGCTCCAGCCACACTCGAGCAAATTCTAATAATGCCAAAAATTTGGACGCCGGCTGGCAAAGGCTGCAGCAACAACAATCGCAACAGCAGCAGCAGCAGCAGCAGCAGCAACTTCCGCTCCTGTGGTTGCTTCGACTGTGGGCAATTTGTTTAGACCAAAATGCAGGCAAGTGCCAACAATTTTGTACAGCCCTTTGCTGCATGTCTGTAGCACACAAACCCCAGCCATGTGCCGTACCCGGAGCCATGGAGTCCGGCTTGCAAAAAAATGGCCATTTCCATTTTGGGCAATGCGAAATTGGGAAAATGCGCTTAGGGGACATTTTATGCTGCCTTAAATCGCAGGCTTTTTCGATTTAACTAATGGAGGCCATAACTCAACAGCCGCCACCTATGGCATCCATTTTAATTAATTTAAATGTGTAGAGACCACTCCACCACGTAGCTTCCAGCGTCAAGTATCAAACAAACTTCTGGGCGGGGGCGCCATCTGAATTGGGACGTCTGCCAGGCAGCCATTAACTGGGCACGTTATTGTTGGTAATTCGCGACGAATTGCAGACGGGGAGCCTGTGCTTTCATCGAAAGCCCACTCCTCCCAACACCTCCCACTCGTCTAGCCTCGCCTCGGCGTATCTTGCAAACATCGGTTCATTGTTCATACGCAGCGTTGGCTACGCAAATTCTGAAACGCTTTACGTAAAACGGAAAGAAGCGCAGTAGATAAAAAAATTATTTTGTTGACTGCAAACATTCGAAAAACAGCGAGAAATTGAAAATCCAACAGATAGTCGCAGCGAGGGACAGAGACGAGAGAGAACGAGTGGGGTTTCAAGGGAAAGACCGACGGGTTCTACGTAAATTCTGTTGGCTAATTTGGAAGGCAGCCAAAGAAAATGAGAAAAATACACAATTGAATCTTAAATGCCGCTAGAAAAGTGTGGCTAACTACAGTGAGCATTGGATACAATGAACATCAGGTATATAGTATTATAATAAATTTAAACATATATATACATATAAACAAGCGCTATGAATAGAATCATTATTTTGCCTCTGACAGCGACCTGCGAGTGAATGTTATAAGCTTAAAAATCAGATTATTCAGATGCGAGTTGAAAGTAAGAAGAATAAATATGATTATATATATATTACTATATCCATAACCAGAGGAATTATATATATCGATATATGATATTTATATCTCTACTCTAACTATCTATCGCTGCAATCTATTGTAATATTAGCTCACCTAGGTTATTATACCTGTTTCATCTGCACTTGAGAAAACACGCTGCGCGCTTTGTTAGCTCTTGGTATAAACAAATAACAGATTCGCAGACCTGAATTTTATTTATTTTGTTTTGCACAAACAATTGCAGCTGTTAAGGCGACAGTTGCACATAAGCCCCAAATACCCAAACTACAAAACTGGGGCTATGCAGATCGTCAAGCATTTGACTTTAAGCGAGCAAAGGAAATGCCTTGATTTGAGCGTTAGGGACATATTCAAGACTTACACTGACTGATAGAATACAGTCATAGAGGCTATCTCGCCACTCTGCTAGCGATGCATAAGGCTGAATTGCTTGATATGGAGACAACACAAGCGCCTCACATGTTGCCTATGGGCAATGGGCTTTGTCCAATTGCAATCCAAGATCGAGAACCAAATTCCACTGGCTGTTCGCTGCTTTATTTGCCATTGCAGTTGACGGAAACCACAAAAGTGATGCAAAGGGTCGTCATGTTATGGGCACACGCGACCCTGACATCACAATATGGCAGCTCTTCCCTCCGACACGTGTGTGAAAACTATGTGAATCAATCGATTTCCTATACCTATTGCATGTCACCACGCATTCGCTTCTTTGCCAGCCTTAGAATGCAGCTAAACGCCTCGTTTAGCTAAGCTGGGCAGCGCAAGCAAATCTAGACGGAAAATTAGCGTCCACTTAACTGCTGCAGATAATGCGCCCAATGGCCATCAGAGAAGACGTTGCTAAGAGCGAGGGGCGCTCCATCATTTGTGCTCTGATCTTTACACTAGTTTTGTAAATTGAGTGCTGAGGTCAATTATGCATGTGATGACAGCCACAGACATACATATATCTACATACGCATATGTGTACATGTATGTATGACTTAAAAGTCCACATTGTGTTAATTAATGTACATATGTGTCTGCTGTGTATGTGTTTCTTAATAAACAAACTGAAATTCATTGAAAAATTATTTATATCAATGGAAAATGAGTCACTAAATGCTTGTGTCTATATATTTGTTAGCTATGTGAACATATGTGTTTGAATCCATTATCTGCGATATGATAATCTGTATTAAACATAAAACATTTGAGTTTTAGCGCATGTTTCGTACAAATATGTGACAAAATTCAATTTAAATATTTTTCAATTTCGCCAAGCACTAAAATTGATATAATAAATAATAATTGTTAGGGCATTTAAGTTTAGATAGTGATAACTGTGAGTAAATTATGTTTTATGGGAGAGATATCGATAAATATAGCTTTATTTATAGTTTAGTATAGCTAAGAGTCAGGAATGCCGCTACTACAGGAAATTAGTATTGAAAAACTTCAGTTTCATTCAGATTTTATGGTCATTTTTTTATTAATTGAATCCAAAGCGAGAGTCTTAAGCCTCGATGGTCTTTAAGGGTTTTTTCTAAACTAATTTCAAATATAAATTTGAAATATCTTATCTACGCTATCCTCCACATCTCCTGCTGCCTTTTTGCAACAAAATGTAGAATATAATAAAAAAAATTTGCAATAATCAAATAATTGATTTGTTTTGTTTATTCTTAATAAATGCTGAAGAAAATATATGAATAAATAATGATAATTGCCTGAAAATAGAGATTTAGTTAACAAATTGAAGTGTTGGAAATGTATTCAAAGAGCTTAAAGGCTTCCGCGCAGTCAATTAGTTAAGATATGCTTCTTAATATGATCAGTAGCAGAGTATCGCGCAGTCGTGCCATGCTGACTACAGTACTGTTTGGTTTTTTATGCAATTCTGGGTTTTGTCACATCTTGTATTATTATTTATATTGCTGTTTACACATATTTCGACAGAATACTGAGGCAAACACAAACACCAAACTAGCAAATCATATGGCATTGAACTTTGACAACAGTGTGCGATGGAGAGACACTCACACACACACACACACACACATACACTCGCGAACACGTAATTTAGTTTGGTCAAGGCAATTGCGAGTAAGAGAATTGGAGTTCGCCTGAGCTTTGGGGCCAGGCGAAAAGTGACAAAGTGCCACTAGAAACGAGAAACGAGAAACGAGTAGCGAAGAGGCTAAGCACAATGAGAGTCGCGCAATTCGCAGTTTTGGAGCCACACACACACACACACATAACTGTGATTATTTATGGGCCAGAGACAATAAGCTCGTTGTGTCAATGGCCAACAAAAAAGCATCAATGGTCAGTTTTGGCTTTTTAGTTTTTAGTTTTGCAGCAGTCAGCGTCATGGAATTGACTCGTTCGCCTGCACTTTGTGTGACCTAAACAAAAAGAGATCAAGAGGTCAATTGGAACTGGGAAATATGAACTAGCGGAGATTGAATTTAGAGTTAGCTGAAAGGACTTTGGCTGCCTGATAAGGGTATCTGTAGTCGATCACTCTTGACGGGTAGCCTTACTGGATTTTTTTTTTTTTTTTTTTTTGAGGGGATTTCCATGTGCCCAATATGGGTAAGCCGAGCGCAATGCATCAAAGTGAAGCTGATTGTCAGCTGAACTTGTTTTGCTGGCGGATTTTTGTGTAGCACAGATCCAAATCCATATCCGTGTCGGCAGTCGGCAGTCGGCAGTGCGGCTCAGAAAGTGGAGCAATCCGAAAAACCTGAACGTCTTCATGTTTCTGTTTCTGTTTCTGGTTCTCGGCTAGAGGGGCTTCGTTGCTCGTCTTGTTGTACGTTTGCGGTTGTCTTGCACTCGCAACTGCTTAATTGAAGTGATTTGCAGTCAATTATTGCAAAAGAGAAATTCTTAAAGTCGCACAAAACTTTCGAGCGTGAAAGTAGCGCGACTCCCCATTCCCACTCCCCACTCCTCTCTCTCTCTTTGTCTCTGTCTCTTGTGTCGCTGTCGACTTTGTCTCAACTTATCCACCAACTCAGCAGCCATAATGGCAATGGCATATTCAGGTATGTATATTTTCCATTGTCGCTAATCGCGCTAATTGGCTAAATGGCCAATTCGAGACGCCTACTGCGACAAATGCTGCGTATCTCCTAATTGCCATCTAAATTAACTGAATTGCACACAGACAGCACTGCAACACAATACGTCCAGAGCGGTGTCGGCTTTCGTTTTCCGTATTGACAATCTGATTGCCAATCATTCCAATTCAATTTGCTATATCTCTGTAATTGCGTCGCAAACTGGAGCTGTTGTTTTACAAACAAAGATTTTGCGCGAACAACAACAACCAGATATGAGATACTCTCTATGTGCACAATATGATGACGTCAAATGCAAAGATATTAACTGGCTCGCTGCACGGCTGATAAACCGGTTCGTGCGCATTGCCTTCAAAAGGTTCTTCGCGCTACTTACATGCACGTTAGGCCTCGGCTATATACATATATATTTGAACACATTTAAAATACTTAAATTGTCGCAAAAAGTAATCACAATCTGAGAACTTGGGGCTAAGTTGATCGCCCTCGCGCAGACTGGTACGAGAGATGCCAAAGCGGCAACAATAACAATAACGAGAGCAACAGCCAGCGCAGAAACAACAACAGCAGCAGCAGCAGCAGCCACGGGGCCATTAACAATAAACAATTAAAATAAGTGACAGACCATGTAGAATACTTTGTAGAAACCAAGCAACAACTCCGCAGTCGCCGCGATTTGTATCTGGTGTGAATGGTTTTGTCTCCGCCAAACGCCGCTCGACACATTTCACAAAATTCGGCTCCTTCCCCTGAGAAGTGGTGCTGCGGTGGTGCGGTCTGCGCGCAATCATGAGAAATAGAATTTGCCAACTAATTTCGCAAAGTCAGTTCCAAGAACTTTGATGGATTCAAGCTAAGATTATTAGTTGATAAGCCTGTGCGTTCAGATAAGTTACCATAATATACAATGGCCAGAGTCTGAATATATGCTATATACATATATCTATATACTACATAAATATCTATATGTATATAGTATAAATAACTAAAAAAAAGTTACAGCTATGACAAAGATGTGACTATAAAATCTATTAACCATTCCGCTCAATACAGTCTATAAGCAGCTTGTACGCTTTTATTTATTCCTTACCTTAAACAAGACTAAGGCAGCATCTTATAGGGTCTCTTATGCACATTTCTACAACTTTATTACTGAAGAAATTTATTTATTAATATATGGGAAAAGTAGTCAGAAAATAAACGCAATGCTGTATAACTGGATAAGTTTATTAAAAATATTCTTACTCATCAGTTAGTACTTATAACATCTGGTGTTACACAGCGATTTGTGTATATTCTCAACTGTTGCCTAAGCTTGCAATTAACTGCAACTTGCCCCAAGCAGTGCTACCAAGTTCCACATTCAGGGCTGAAAAAGGCCAGATTAACTAGCTGAGGTAGCTATAATAAGTTAAGCAAAAGTTTTGCTAATGATATGTTCTGAAATATATATTTAAAATGAGTAAAATAAGATAAATGACTTAAAGCAATTGTTAAAATGCAATTGGTTTTATTATTTTGACTTGATGATATGCATTGATACGAAAGATAAGTGTGACCCTTGCTTGAGTAGTAGCAAAAACACGTTTATTGCCTGTCGCAGCTAGATTGTAGCTAACTCTGCCCCTAAACCCTATTTTAACATCTACATTCGAAGATTTAATACGTTCAATATTACCATAGAGTCTAACAAATTCTTTAATTTGAAATTTTTATATTTAAAAAAATTATTTCAGAATTTGGATAAAATATTAATTGAGCTAAGAGTGTTCAGCACTTCTCGAATATAGAATGTCACATTCCGGCATCACTCACTCTCTCACTCCTAAGGCTCTTGTGAAATATCTAGCTTGATGAGAAAGTTTAGCCAACGATTAGAAAATACGATATTTTAAGATTAGCTAAAATGCTTTTCACAGTTTGTCTCCTGTTCTTCTAGACCTGTTGGGTAAATAGCCAAATTGGCAACACTAGCCCTAAGTCCAGGCTAGAGATGGAAGCGTGGGCAAAGTAAAGAGATGTAGCAAATTGTTATTAAGATCTTTAGGCTCTTAAATACCTTTGCCAATGACTCCATAAAATAGCGCAAATAGTGCAATAGGCAGCAATGTTATAAAAGTCGAGCTAACAGAAGTTCTAACCATTATCGGGAATTTGTCTGAAGGTGCTTTATCAAAGTTTAAAGTCCACTTTGCACTTAATCACAAACTTAATCAATTATGTGATCTACATCAGGTTATGCTCCAATTTAGTTTTACGCTTATATTTGCTAATATTCCGTCTTAAACTGTTTAGATGCAGACACGCACGTATAGGGGGTTTTTTCTCCTTCTGCGCGCTGCGTCGTCGTGTGGAGCCGTGCGTGTTCATGTCACGAAAGAAAACACGACAAGCACCCAACTCTAGACGCAGCATAACGTAGCTAGTACAAACGAACATTCGTGCCTACATACACAGAGCGGCAACAGCAACAGCAACAACAACAACGACGGCAAACATGACACAACAACAATAAACAAGAAACAACAACAACTTGGCCGCTTGGTACGCTTGGCTTTATCTCATAATAATCTACGCGCATGTGCGGCATATCTTTTCAGTTAATTTCAAGTACATTTTACCTTTTTGGTTTTGTGCCACCGCTGTCGCCTGTTGACGGCCGGGCTAGGGCTCGAAGCTGGAGCTGAGGCCAGCTCGAACTGAGCAAATAGCTGGCAGCATCAACAGGAGTAGTCAACGGCATCGGCAACGGCAACGGGAACAGCTATGGGTATGGCTATGGCTGGGGACTACAGCAACAACAACAACAACAACAACAAGCTCTGGCAACGTTTGTCGGTCAAAATCAAAATCAGCCCCAGCCTTTGTTCCTCCAATTCCGAGAATCGTGGACCAGTTATGAAACAAGTCTGCAACATGCATACTCACAAATATACATATGGGCACAAGACTCAACACGAACGGAGCGAACAAAAAACAGAGGCAGAGAAGCAGAAAGAAACCAGAGAGAGGGAGAGAGCGAGAGAGGAGAGAGGGGGGAACTCAAAGGATAGCGTGCGCTGAAAACAATAAAGAACCAAACAAGAGCCAAGCGAATGCCCAAAGCAATGGGCAATGGCTTTGAAATCTGGGCCCAGACCTGCGCCTGGGCCTGGGCCAGGGCCAGTTTTCGGTCTCGTCTCGTTAGCTGCATGCGCATCGAAAAAGCAGCGAAAAAATACTTTATGGCCCCGGCTGCGAGTTGACTTGCAACAGGGACTTCACTCGGCGTCTTGGTGTACCTGCCACTTAGCTTTGGCCTCTCTGCTGCGATTGCGACGGCAACTTAATTTCTTGCGGCAGCCGCGCAACTTCTCCATCATGTTTCTGAGGCGCAGTAAAAATAAATTAACAAACGGCCAACAGCCATCAAGCAGCCGACTTCTCTAGATGCCCAATATTAGTTTTAATAACTTGGCTCCCTCGCCCGGGCCCGCGCCCTCGCCCTAAACACTCTGTACACCCAGACATTACTGGAACTTAGCTATACCTTTGGCAAGCAAACAGCTTTCTTCTTTTAGAAAACATTTTTGGTATATGAATAGTATTACAAGAATCGAAATTGTAATATTCAATATGAAATCGAATTAAGAAACTCTGAAAATATTCTCTCTTTGAGAGACTTTGACTCCTAAACATTTTGTGCTCAGCTTGGCTGACGAGCTACACAGGCCAACAGGATTTGGTCATCAACAAAAATAGTCCGATCACTATTTAGAATATCTAAAATATGTTGAATATCTTGAAAATACATGCATCTCGACTATTGAAACTGAATCCAAATAGTCCCATCCCAAATAATTCTATGCCTATGACTATTCGGATTTAGATTCAATAATTTGTTTTGAAATCATCTGAAATCCATATATAACTTTAGTATTGGAAGAATATCTGAATATCTCATCACAGCCAACCAACCCGATTCTGATTGCTGGTTATTAATTTCGTGTTGGCCAGTGTCATTATGGGTAGGAGTGAAACGAGATGCCACCGGCCCCACACGTATCTTTTAATACGCAAAAGTGGTTCAGCCACCAGCTCAGCAGTGGCTGCAAATCAAGACTTTTTCTGCCGAACTGCGAAACGAAAGACTCAAGCAACAAACTTTCACTTGAACGGACAATATTGCTCAACTGTCATTCTATTCTTTTGTCTGCTTTGACATTCAACGGAAATAGAAAGTATTGGCTGCTTCTCGTATTGACAAACTTGTGCCAAAACTCATAATTATTCTCCAACGCTCTCTTTTCACTTGGCACGCATGCAAATTAGCGCAAATACCGCATGAAATCATATGGAAATGTAGACAACAGCGAGAGGAAACTATCTCAATAAGTGGGCGTGGCACATCGAGAGTACTTTAGCTGGACAAAACTCGAGGCGTAGTTGAATGATTGGGCAGAGGAACAATAGAGGCGCTGCAAAGGTTGCAAAGCCATTGAATATGGCTAACACTCTGGACACAGTTAGATACTAACGAATTGGCCATAAAATATGAGCGTGTTCATTGTATCAAGCTGGGGACCGAGCGAACTGCCGCGCGAGTTCATTGACCAACGCTTAGCCCAGACGCGAACCACAACGAGCCGTGTATGTGTGTGTGTGTGTGTGAGACTCCGAATGTCTGAAAAATTTGCATAATTTGCAATTGCTAGCTAAATGCCCATGCTTTGCAACGCCTTAATATTTTATAAAAGCCAGTCATTATCATTATGATTGTTATTGTTATTGTTATTGCTGTCAACGGGTTATGCAATCGAGCACAATCGACTCGGCCAGCCGCCTGGCGCTTAGCTATTGAAAATGCCACACAATCAGCCGCTGCATTGATTTCCCAAAGACCGGAATTATAGACCACGTCGGCTGCAGACACAACAAAAGGAAAATCGTATTGTTGTCGTTGCTGTCACAGCTGCTCCACCATTTCTTATTCAAATTGTTGGCCAAAGAAAAAGTCTCACGCGCTCCTCGTGTCATAAAATAAAATGAAAATACAAAAAATGCCGAAACACACAAAAATCAGCTCCGTCGCTGCCAACCACAAGTGTGGCTCAGATTTAAGTCAGTTGTTGCTGTTGTTGCTGACACTTGGTTGGCTTTTATTGCGTCACGACTCCGCAATACATTTGACAAATTTATTTTTATTAAAAGCAATTTCTTTGAAAGCGTCGCCATGAATTGAATTTCGCTTGATTGAGTTGTTTTTTAAGTGCCTCCCTTATCATCGACTATTGCCGTGGGGGCGCCTTGGGCTATGTTAATAGAGCAATAAGTGATTTTTACCATCCATTATATCTGCCTCTCCAACTTGACAAAATGTACGTACATCTACTTAGAAGCGTGTTCACAAACAAAACTTATCTGTGGAAGTAATGCGTAAAGCGACGTTAGATCAGAATCAATATGATATAATACAATATAAGCAAATGACCTGCGAAACAACTAGAAGAAATTACGAAGCTCAGCTCACAATATTTAAGAGTAATTAATTGAAGGGGGCATACCCTGAAGTGTTGCCTATGAGCTACGTTCAATAGAGCTACTTGAGCAAACTCATTGGCACAGATAGAAACTATAAAACTAAAGAATGTATATATCATATATATATATATATATATATATATATATATATATAACAATATATAAATATAAACAAAATATA
This sequence comes from Drosophila peninsularis, assembly GCA_035047485.1. Lineage (NCBI taxonomy): Eukaryota > Metazoa > Arthropoda > Insecta > Diptera > Drosophilidae > Drosophila > Drosophila peninsularis. Next base: position 4,495,570 of record JAWNPN010000027.1, read on the forward strand.
CACTCAACGAGAAGCTTATTTAGTTATTTTATTATAGATACTAAACACAATAAAAATAATACAAAAATTTAATATATTTTATTAAAAATTAAAAATAATACAAAAATGTATTATATATATATATATATATATATATATATATATATATATATATATATATATATATATATATATATATATATATATATATATATATATATTAAAAGTGATAAAATTCAGAAAAATAGAATATAAATTTAATTTGTATTAAATTTATATTATTTATTATTTTTAATGTCTTAAATACCAACAATAAAAAATATTTTTAAAATATTTTCACATTTTTATGTATATATAGATATCATTTTAGAATATCTAGATATTTTCTGTGTTGTTATATACACATGGCGGAAACGAAAATTCCCTCTGTACCCATTCACAATAGATAGCTAAAGAAAACATAATTTAACAGAAACCCTTAAAAGAACAAAAAGGCAAAGATAAGCTGGCAGTTTTAGTGCCAAGGAACATTATACATCATTCAAATCTATCATTATATAAATTTAAATTGTAGCCGTAGGGCAGCTTTCAGTTGAGCAAATTTTATCAATGAGTTCATTATTATTTGCCATTTCATTTGCGATGTAAACAGCAACAGCTTTTGCAAATGCTTTCATATTTTGCTTGCGTCGAAAAGAAAACAGAGAAATACAACAACATTTGAAATACATTTTTGAATGTCGAGCTGGCAGATACCCTTTTTACCCAATTTTAAACTAACTTTAGTATGGGGAGTGGGAATAGTATGGCTCTGATCTTATTTAGTGCTCGAACTCTTAAAGATTGAATTGGGAAAGAAACACAAAGTGAATGTTGACAATGGAATCATAGCAAGGCAGAGAGATGATAAAGATACAGATATAGTCTCTTAGCAGGCTATACCATATCTCCCACTGATCAAAGCTATCAACGGGCCATTCTCTTTTGTCTCCCATTGGATTCGAGTGATAATACCCATCTCTGCTAATTGCCAATAGGCGCTGTTCACATAGAGAGCAGCATGGGGAACCGCAAAACCGAATCGAGCTGATTAATGCAAGACGTGGCAGTTGGCACAACTTGTCACAGATTCCATTAGGTCATCGCCGCATTTGCATATGTTCGCTGAATCAAAATATTTACGCCGTGCGTCGCCCCAGCTAAGAATACCCGTGCAGAAAATAGACTAAAATTGGGAGCTGGGAGCTACACGCTGTGAGCTGCGAGCTGAGAACTGGGAACTGCGAACTGCGAACAGAGGACAGGTATCAGCTGTTGCCAATTATGCGAACACGATCACCGCAATGCTGTGGGAAAACAAAGAAAGTTGCGCAGGTGGCGGCGCAGCGCAGCTGCCCAACGGCGACTTTTCTCAACTCTCAACTGAACTCGCAGCGAAGAAGCTGGAAAATTGGCAATCATTTGTAAACAATGTGCGAAGCGAATCATGATCATGACAGGGTGCGGCGGGATGGGGGCGCGGCCCAGCACACACAGCCCGTATACCTATCTATCTATTGACTGCTCAGCGTGGCCGGTCAGAAATAAGAAATACGCGCCGCGTGACCCACTTTCAAGTTGTGTTTTGTCTACTTTTTGTTTGTACTGTTGCCGTTTGTTCCACGTTTAACGCTACTGCTATACATACATATAAATATATATATATATATATATATATATATTTATGTATATATATTGGTATGTGTGTATGTCTGGCACTGACTGTGCTGAGTTTCTTTGCAAGCAACAAGTTTTTAGGCAAATTAGCAGCCAACAGCTGCAAGAATTATCGACGTCGCTCATTGAAAGTTGATTAACCACTTGCCAACTACTTGAGGTCAGAACTTTGCCAATTCGAAAAATACAATATGCTCCTCTTGGAGTCCATTAGCAATGGGAAAACCAGCTAAACGATACTGAACAAGTGTATTTAAACAGGCTGTGTGCAGGCAGGGCAACTCGACACCAACTGCAAAGACTGGCGGCAATAACCTTAAAATCGAAAGTAATTGATACCAACTCATATTTTCTATATCTATGTGACTAAATGAAAATATTGCTTACTCAGAAAATATCTATATACTTGAACAGCTGCACTAAGCCTGCAATGTTCCCCTATTCATTCGCTCGAAATATGGAAGGTATATATATTTTTGATTCCAGATTTCTTTCGATAACAAAGATATTTCATTTGCTTGTGATGCTCATATAAAGTATATGCTGTTTTCTCGGCCTATACACATATTTAATCTGTCGCGACTCTTCTAACAGTCCGCACTATAGCAAGCGAGTTATGAGTATACCCTGAATTCTTTATAACAGGGATAACAGGGTATAAAAAATGTAAGTAACAGACAGAAGTAGTCAAAGCAGGCTCCCTAGAGTTTATATTCTTCTTGGCTAGGACTACAAGCTGTGTCGCTCTAGTCATATCCATTTTATTGTCTGTCCACGAACACTAAAGACTTAGTATATTAAATTTATATTCAGTATTCAGACAAATACTTATTATTTTGTTCGATAACGCATCCAATTTCCTTGTTAGTGATCGAAATCTATAGTTTTTATTTACGTTTTTAAGCGTAGCAAGGTGGATCCATCCAATTTACTGTAGTTATTCTTGTAATGAATACACAGATCTCTCACAATTCGGCAAACACAGACATACGAATGATATTATCAAGCTCTGAAGATTTGATTAGATATTAGATTAAGTTAAGTTCTTATGCACTACATAATATGACATCATCTTCATCATAGTCTTAGACGAGCATACATACGTCATGCATCTAGATCTCATAAAGAGGTACAACTTTCTAGGTACAACTTTCTAAGCCATTTATGGAACTAGAATATAAGACAGACTTATATTTCTGTATCTTCTATCTTTGGTAAGAATGTATTAAGCAGAATTTTTGCACCGACCTCAGAACATATCCAAGTCATGTACTTCCGCCAAGAGCACTGATAAGATGTTATATACGTGCGAGCTCGAGATAATAACTTTCCATGATAATTCCAAGATAAAGATATAGAAGTATGTGTATGTACGTATAGTAGGTCAAATACTTTTGTGTTTAATTCGATTATTTTCACCAGCTCGAGTAGTAGTTACAGTAGATAGCATAATCGAATGGGAATTTAATTGCTAATCAATGTGATTTTTTTTCCAATTTGTAGCGAGCGCGTGAGCGACTGAATATGGGCACAAAGAAAGTCATTTGAAGCGTTGAAAATGACTCTTCAATTGATTTTTGCTCTCTTCTGCAGCCAGTGACAAAGTCCAGTGTGTTGCATAAGCTCTGCCAACAAAGGGTATTAGGCTACCAGATACCCTGGTAAAAGCAGCATACCTTTAGCTATGGAAGACAGTGTAATGACCCAGCTCAGGTGTTCTGCCAGCCAACAATGTTGCTGGCTGTTTGTTTACGGCACAGCATGAGAGTGACTCAGCAACATAGTTGCCGCCGTATGTTGCTGGCTGCAGCTGGAGGCAGCCTAACTGCACTTTGCGGCCATTAGTTGAGCTGCAAACTTGTTGATTTTGTTGACAATGCTAACGGATGTTGGCTCAGCTGCACGTGAGAGTCATTTGTCCTTTTGGCCAGTCACCTGAAAGAGAGAGAGAGAGAGTGAGACAGAATATCCACAATATGCAAACGTGAGAAAATGTGCGAAAGTGGCCTGTAGGGTATAGCTTGGCCAGCTTCGCATGCGTGTGTGGTAACACGTAGACAAGGGCCAATCACTGTTCGTGATATGATGTAAGGGGCCAAGCTCTTGGGAAAGTGGATCAATGGCACAGCAAGCATTCGCATACATAACCCGTTCATAACCATTCGTTCCTTTTGTATGCATTACAGCTCACAGACGAGGTTGTGCGCAAGAAGAGCGAATACCAAAAACATTTGGAGGGCTACAAGGCGTTACGCACGCGCTTCGAAGAGCACTATATTAAAGGTGAGTGACACCCGATGTCCAGGTCGCTAGATTGTTTATATTCTATGCGTTCTTCGTGCAGCGCCGAGTCGCAGTGGTCGCAAATTGGACGATGTGCGGGACAAATACCAAAAGGCCTGCCGTAAGCTCCACCTTACCCACAACGAATACGTGCTGTCCATCACTGAGGCCGTCGAGGTCGAGAAAGACTTCCGCACAGTGCTGCTGCCCGGCCTGCTGGAGCACCAACAGTCCGTGCAGGAGAGCTTCATACTCCTGTGGCGCAACATACTCTTGGAAGCGGCCCAGCACGGCGACTTGACAGCCGACAAATTCAAGGAGATACAGAAACGCATCGACACTGTGATAAGCGGCATTAATCCGACAGAGGAGTACTCGGAGTTTACAGAGAAACACAAGTAGGTCTCTACATAAGATATGCTAATTATATAGGAAAACAAATTTCGGACATACCGGAAGTAGCATTTTCAGATTTAAGACTCCACTAGTGGGATTGACGGGCATATCCTAACACTTTATGCAACAAGGGGACTCAGGAGTTCCAAAGGTTTCCGTTGATGAAGGACAGACAGACTGCCGGAAATTGCATTAAACTTAATTGATATGACACTAGATTATTGTAATATTAAGGGATACTTTCGATACTTTCTCTTAAGCAAGTCCTTTTCTCGTTCACAGAACTTCGCCCACGACGCCGCTGCTGTTTCAATTCGATGAAACACTCATCGAGGACATACCGGGCAAGCTGACGGCGAGCACCCTGACCGTTGACAACCTGACCGTGGACTGGCTGCGTACGCGACAGTTGGAGCTGGAGTCAGCCGTCAAGGAGTGCCAGGAGAGGCAACTGAAGATAATTGAGCACGTGAACGGGGGCTCGCCGGTAGCCAACGGCAGCATCATATCCAATGGCAGCAGTGCATCCAACGGGATTCAGTCTAACAAAGATAGTCAAAAGTGAGTAGATAACCAGAATCTGATATCGAACGATATTCTAATCTCTATTCCCTCCCGACCATTGCAGTCGGCAATCGAAGGACCTCAATGCACTGCGCTGCCAAGAGAAGCAGAAGCAGAAACTCGTCGACATGATCAAGTGTGCGCTGAACGAGGTGGGCTGTGAAGAGCTGCCCTCCGGCTGCGATGATCACCTGTCGCTGGAGCAGAACTTCATCGAGCATGGCTTCAACAACGAGCAGCAGGTAGGTGACACTGCTTGCCATGAATTTGGGTTGGTTTGGGTTGGTTAGCTGTAAGCGTAGCGGTTTGGGTCAGCATCAATGATCGACTAATCGTATGATATATTCAACTATTTCTATTCTCTTGGATGCCGCCTTCTGCCCCATACACATACACATACACACACACATACACACAAACCATTTGTTTAACCCATTCTAATTGAACGCGCGCCGCTGCAGCAGCGCTCCAGCTCCACTAGCTCCCCGGGCCTGGGTATAGTGAATGAGCTGATGCGCCGTGGGGGCGTCCTTACGCTGTTGCGTGGGCGCGGCCGCCATTTCAAGCGTAAGTCAACGCCGCAGCCAACTACGCCCATGGCCACGGCGCGTCCAGGCAGATTCTCGAAGATGCAGCCTCGCTCACAGAGCCTGGGATCGCTGTCGGTAATTACGGATACGCGTAGTCCTGCACGTTACGAGCCAGTTACTAACCCCATGCGCCTGGCGGCCAGCGTGCACTATCTCGGTGAGGAGATTGTGCTCAGCGCTCAGCCGCCGGCGCTGCCTCGTTTGCGACGCACGCAGTGTTCGATGTTGTGTTTGGTCGAGGATGACCAGTCGGTTGATCCGTTCCCGGTGGCCTTGCCCGCTCCCTCGCCCCTAACCACCACTGCCCTTACTAACACTAACAACAATCACATCTATGCGGATCTGGAGTTGGTCAGCAAGCCCGAGGATGGCGACAGCATAGTCAGTGGAAGTGACTTGCAAGTGAGCTGTCATCAGATTGAGATTGAAATCAACCGCGTTGAGTCAGACGACTCGCAGGCAGTGCCCCAGAGCTCCATCGATGCTCATCTCGACCGAATCGATGAGCTCAACCGCGTGCTCGATGATCGGTTGAAGCGCAGCTTGCAGCCCATCAGCCCAAGCGATGTGAATGCCATCGAGAGCGCGGAGGATGGGAGTGTGCTAAAGCGCCAGACTGAGCTGGATGCCGACAGCCAAGCCAAACGCAGCTCCAGCTCGAGCTCCGAGTGCCGCTCCTCGCAGTGCGCCAAGGAGGCCGGCCAGTCGAAAAAGCGATCGCTGTCCTTCACGCAAAAGTCCATAAGCAACATAATTAGCAACATTCGGGAGTTCTCCAAGAGCCCCCTGGCGCGTATGGGCAAGAATGCGACACTCAACGAGGAGCCGGATCCGACGAAGCTGGCCAGCGAGCCGAGCCAACTTTCCAATAGCAGTGAATCGCACACTCAACACTCAACAAGTAACAGTAACAGCAACAGTAACAGTAACAGTAACAGCAACAGTAACAGTAACAGTAACAGTAACAGTAACAGCAACAGCAACAGCAACAGTGTTCACAACAACAACAACATTGCCAATCCGTGCCCGCCCTCAATGATCACCAGCTCCATGGCGACGACAATAACCACGACAAGCTCATCCACATCGACATCGATGCCGTCCAAGGAAACCTCAAGACTGAAATTTAAAGTGCCAAAAATACAAAAGAAATCGAAAGCCATCCGCAATACATTCCGTACCAAGTTGCTCAGCTTCCAGCTGAGACGGTCCAAGCCGTGCAAGCAGTGCACCAAACGGCGTCGGATTCATCCCAGCAAAAGTGTGTTTGACTTTGCCAAGGAGTTCGAGACAAGTCCCCAAGAGCAGGCCGAGCAGGAGCAGTTCTGCAGCTGTCCAGCGAAGCCAAAGGCGAAAGCCAAAGCAATGCGAATGTCCTGCCCGAAGGAGCGCCCGTTCGAGATACACAGCTCCGACGAGCTGGACGACGAGGAGGACGACGCCAACGAGGACAGCAGCAGCGACGACGTGCTCAGCATCAAGGAGCACTGCTACTGTGTGCCCAGCTTGGCAGCGAGTGTGAGTAGCAGCGCGCCCCGATCGAGATCAGCGGGATCGAGGCCGAGCCGTCAACAGCATCCACAACAGTATCTAAATCCAAATCCAAATACGCACTGCCAGAAGAGGACATCATTGCACATTGCCTGCCGTATACTCGTAGTCCTACTCCTCGCAGCTTGCATGTTCCCTCATCTTGTTTTGCATGTTCAACTTTTCTGTTCAGCCGTTTGCTTTCAATGTTGAACGCGTAGCAAGAGCCTAACCCAACAGACGAACAGATCGCACGTGGGTGTTATATAGAATATAGATATATAGATAAAAAAAACAATTATTTCATATATCTTTTATCCGTAGAACACTTCCTTAAGGTGTTTAGGAATATTTCAATAAGTTTAGATCAGTATCTAGTAACTGCTGGTACAGCCCTCGCGTATAAGGCTATATTTACTTGTGCGTATCTAGAGCAACAGAGAGAGAGAGAGAGAGAGCGAGAGACAAATTGAAGAGCTAAGATCATGGATCGAATCCAAATTTTCATTCAGTTCGCTCAGCTCTGGCGGGCAGCTAAGACGTCTATTGCCGCCAGACAGGGAATGGCGCTGCACACACGCACACACGGGCAGATGGGTAGAAATGTTTGGCGTCCGTTTGGCCAGTGAACAGTTGGAAATAATTTCCCTCAAATATAAATAGAGTGCGCGCGCGTGTTTTTCCGAGGCAGAAGAGTATTGCGCAAGTAGTTGAGATCGGGCCTTTACAATGAGCAGCACCGCTTCCGGCGAAAGCCACAGCTGCAGCGGCTACGGCAGTGGCAATGGTGGCAATGTCAACGGCAATGGTGCCGCAGACAGTGGCATCTTTGAGGCGATTGTCTTTGCCGGTCGCCCGGTGCCGCCGGTGCGCAGGAAGCGCCCGAAATCGAAAATATTCGTGAGTCAATCGAACGACCTTGACTGCAGTCGTCTCACCTCAATACAGACGTAGTAATAACCATTTTTGTTTTTGTTGCATCCACCTAAACTGAGTATAATTTATATTTATATTTTTATTTTGAGTAATGCCTCGAAGGCATTTAATGCCATTTCACTTTCGTCAGACGTATTTGCACCCACACACTTCCGTCGGGGCAGCGAATGGAAATCGAAATGGAAGTGAAAATGGCCATGGAAATGGCGTGCTAAATATTTAATTTGTGCTTTGCATGTTCGACTAATCCGAAAATAATATGGAGCTCAATGGGGCACTTAACTAACTGTCCATACTGATACTGCTTGCAGCTCTCGCTGTCCACGAATCGCCCGCTGTACGAGGAGGAGTGGTTCCATGGCGTGCTTCCCCGCGAGGAGGTCGTCCGCTTGCTGAACAACGATGGCGACTTCCTCGTGCGCGAGACCATACGCAACGAAGAGAGCCAAATCGTGTTGAGCGTCTGCTGGAACGGACACAAGCATTTCATAGTCCAGACGACCGGAGACGGGCACTTCCGGTTCGAGGGCCCGCCCTTCCCCAGCATACAGGAGCTAATCATGCATCAGTATCACTCCGAGCTGCCGGTGACCGTCAAATCAGGCGCGATTCTGCGCCGACCCGTGTGCCGCGAGCGCTGGGAGCTCAGCAACGACGACGTCGTCCTCCTGGAAAAGATCGGCAGGGTAATATAATATATAACTGATCTCTTTTGCGCCGGGTCAAATAATTTAAATGTCATTTCTCAGGGCAACTTTGGCGATGTTTACAAGGCTAAGCTCAAGTCCACCAAACAGGATGTGGCCGTTAAAACCTGCCGCATGGCGCTGCCCGACGAGCAGAAACGTAAATTCTTGCAGGAGGGCCGCATCCTAAAGCAATATGATCATCCCAACATTGTCAAGCTGATTGGTATTTGCGTGCAGAAGCAGCCTATTATGATAGTCATGGAACTGGTGCCAGGTAAGTAAACATAGATATAGGTATAGATATAGATATAGATATAGATATAGATATAGATATAGATATAGATATAGATATAGATATAGATATAGATATAGATATAGATATAGATATAGATATAGATATAGATATAGATATAGATATAGATATAGATATAGATATAGATATAGATATAGATATAGATATAGATATAGATATAGATATAGATATAGATATAGATATAGATATAGATATAGATATAGATATAGATATAGATATAGATATAGATATAGATATAGATATAGATATAGATATAGATATAGATATAAATATAGATATAGATATAGATATAGATATAGATATAGATATAGATATAGATATAGATATAGATATAGATATAGATATAGATATAGATATAGATATAGATATAGATATAGATATAGATATAGATATAGATATAGATATAGATATAGATATAGATATAGATATAGATAT